>FR997851.1:5000024-7500024 GCA_905475405.1 Schrankia costaestrigalis
AACTATTTAGTTTAAACGTAATACTTTTACTATTGAAACTGACGAACGAAAGTTATTGTCATGTTCTACGTAATTTAGCCTTGTAATATAGACGTTTTGATTTTGTTAATAGAAATAGTAAAAGGGAGGATTAGTAGAACTGTGACATGTTTAATAAAAACGGTATTTTAGTTGTATTTGTGTGATGTTCCAGAATACCTCATTATAACTTGAAGGAAAGCGCGAATATTCAGGAAAAAGATTGATGATACACTCGAGAGCAAAAGTTCCGGGTCACTAGCATTTACTTCAATATCTTGAAAACGAATAAAGCTATCGTATTGAAATAAATTGAACTTTATAGACAATTTAATGTTACTAAAATAAAATGCATTACATTTACTACTGACCATTTATTTTATTATGTTTAAAAGGACAAATTAAAAATGGCGTCATTTTGCTTGTAAAACCAAAACTGAAAATATTGAATTTTTTATATTTACAAGTAGTTTTAACACGGTTTAGTACTTGGTATTACCCCCACGTGCTGTCTGGACTGCTGCAATGCGATTTGGCATGCTGTACACCAAGTTTCTGAAACACTGTTGGGGAATGTTCTCCCATTCCTCTACCAATGCATGTTTCAAGTCACTAAGCGTAATTAAAGGAGGATCTTGTTGTCTTACCCGTCGTCCGAGCTCGTCCCAGGCGTGCTCGATTGGGTTGAGGTCGGGGCTACGTGCTGGCCACACCATGGGACGAATATTCACCTCATCAAGGTAGTCTTGCACTACACGAGCAGTGTGGGGACGGGCGTTATCCTTCATAAAGATGGCATTCTCACCAAGTCTTGCCATAAATGGACCGACGTGCTCGTTGAGGATTTCATCCACGTATCTTACGCCATTAAGAGTACCGTTTTCGATCAGTACAAGCTCTGTTCGGCTTTCCGCAGAAATTCCAGCCCACACGAGTACCGAACCACCACCGTATGACACCTTTTCTTCAATACAGGCTTGCATAAATCTTTCTCCTGGTCTTCTGTACACCTTTGCCCTTCCGTCGTGTGTATACAGCATAAATTTTGATTCGCTAGAGAATATGACATTTGACCAATTTTCAATCGTCCAATTCGAGTGTTCGCGTGCATAAATTCGTCTTGCTATACGATGGTGTCTCTCGAGTTTCGGACCATTTGCGGGTCTAAATGGTTTCAAATTACCTTCAGCAAGTCGCCGTCTTACAGTCCAAGCAGAAGGGCTGCTTCCACCAAGTCCTAAAAAATGATGAGTCAGTGCTGTTCCCGTAAGAAACCGATTTCGTAGCATAGAGTTCACTAAATATCGATCTTCCCGTGCCGTCGTACACCTGGGTCTGCCTGTTGTTGGTCTGCGTAGGTTCAAACCAGTTTCTAGAAACCGCTAGCGAACACGCTGAACTGTAGACAACGATACACCGACTATTCTTGCTGTTTCTCGCTGACTGCTCCCATTTTCCAGGATCGTGAGGATTCTCGTACATTCCTCAGGTGTGAGTGACATAATCACCACTTTAATAATGACTATTGGATACCTGGATGACTCCTTATAAATACATTTTATGACAGAACAAAAACAAAAGCAAAAACAGTAGTGAAAATTAGAAGTTCTGATTTAAAAAAAATGGATCTTTTTTTTTATAACTTTTTTAATGCCATTACTTACCGCCAATCAATAAGTTTTTATATGTTTAATGAAAGATTATTAAATTGTCTATAAAGTTCAATTTATTTCAATACAATAGCTTTATTCGTTTTCAAGATATTGAAGTAAATGCTAGTGACCCGGAACTTTTGCTCTCGAGTGTAGTTTTATCTTAGTAATGTCATTACTCCGTCACCATCACTTTACCGGCCTGATCATAATGTCTATAATAGCAACGGTGACATACGAAGGAGAACACACATCGTAAAAAAAGATTGTTATGCATTTCAGGGGTTCGTAAAAAGAGCGAATACCTGAATATTTTGGTACGGGACGAATTATTATAGGCCACACGGCTGTGACTTCGAAAACCGGCAAATATGGACCATATTTACCGGTCCGCTGTTGTGAACAAGGAAGTGGGAGACAAAATCAAATAGTCTCAAAAGCTTTATCCGTGGTAGGTATACGCGATAGAACATTTTAAGAGACGCGACCTTAAGAATGTATTATGCTTATACCTATAAGCCAAAAAAATATGATTTTCCTAAGCCAAGCAAATTAATTTGATCCTTGTCCTATGTAACTTAGTACCTAATATTAGCTTAGCAAACCCATAAATACACAAAGCATATCATATCAAATGGCTCATACAACTACAATACACTTACTTAAACCACAGAAAGGTTTACATTACAACTGCAACAACATTACCATTTCCTGAAATCGGATAGTTGTACAAACTGTCATATAAGTCAATGCGTCGTTCTAAATTTGAACTGTGGGGTACGTAATTGTGTTGCGCACGCGCCGCACGGATGCAAAATGGTGGCTCAACTAACCGCTTCCGTCTGTGAACGCTGACAAGTGCATCCGAAATTGATACTACGTATAGTACAGTTGGATCGCGATGCCTTGATGTTATTTTTTTTGTAACTCCTAAAGTATTGATCGAAGAGCAAAAATAAGTATGACCAAATTTATAAGAAATTTTATGTTGATTTTTTTATCAGAAGTGGTACTTTCAACCAGTCTTACACTATTTGCACACCTTCACTCTTGAGGGCTTTTAGTATGTTCATTTGGATACCGCAAGAAAGAAGAAATTTATTCGCTATAGAACATGGTTACATCTTGAAGTTTATATTTTCAATTAAAACCTGACATATTCGCCCTTAATAGTGGCAATACTTGGAGGAGGCCTAGGTCCAGCATTGGACGTTGATTGGCTGATATGGTATTCGCCCTTTACAGGCATGCGAATGTTATAATTGTATTGTTTTATTTATATCTTACGCAAGGTATTACCAACATTTAAAACTACACAAATTATTTTCCCCGATTATATTAATTTTCTTGGACCAACCCGAAATAAAAACCTCATCTTTTGTTTATAGTCGCTTAATGAGTGTTTCATTTACAATTTAATAATATACGTATTGTTATACGACAATCGTAAAATCGAATGATAGTTGACTCAGACTGCACTTCGTAATAGTTTTGATCGCATTCCGAACGATTCACTTTGTGTGACACACTGTATTGATATTTATTTTAATTTAGTTTAGTTTAAAGGGCTATGTTCTCCGTGTGGTGACGGAGTAAGAATACAATATGTCACTAGCACTACCCCATCTCATCCCATGGGTGTCGTACAAACCGACTAAGGGACTATCCGTGAATATTATTTTTAAAGAATGAAAACTTGAACTTAAACCCTAGGTATACCAATCCGTCTGGCCAGCGCGGTATTAGTATGCCAAGTATCCCTCCGTCACGGGAGGAGGCCCGTCCTTGCAGTGGGATATTAATGGGCTGTTATGAAAGGGTCACGTACTATGGTTTTCCTGGATTCACTCTGGCAGAGAAAAACCAAACAAAGCTATTTCCAAATACTAAAATCAAGAGCAGATTCTCAATCTGGTTGGTTTGGTTTTATGTTAGTTTCTGCAGAACTCAGTTAATTGTTCAATTCAAAATAAACTTATTTTGGTTAAAACAATATTTATAAGTATTCGTACTTACTGGATACTTCCACAGAAATAAAAATAGGAAGCCATCATTTTTGTGAATCATCTTAGTAAACGAAATTGCATAAGTGTTATATGTGGTTTCAACCCTTTGGTCGGTTTTTTTAGCTCTTTATTAATGTTCTGCCATGGGTTATAGCCAGGGACCACAACCCTATGTAAGTCGCGCTAAGATTGTCAACTTTGGCTTATGAATATACATATTTTTGAGAAAAAAATAGGCAGAACTGTAATATAAACATAAAACATCACAGAAAATGTCATGACAAACGCGAATTGTCCTTAATTCATCCTATGGGTTTGCTCTAACACACTTTAAACTCATATAGATTCAGTTACGTCCTCTGTGGTCAATTTATATGGCAAAGTTATCGTTACAAGTGCATCAACACAAAAACAACAAACAATTCCCACACACTAATTGACAAGTTTACGTCTGTTGTCATCGTTAATTTGTAACAATTCTTCAATTAACAAAACATCAACAAATGCACACTTAAATTTTCATTGCATCCATTTCTCAACGAACAAAGGGAAAGCACCCAAAAAAAGGTTCAATAAAAGAATTAGACCATAAATTACTTGGTCTGATTTATAGCATAGATAATCTTATAATATAGTATTGTATTCACAAATTTTATCATTGTTTGTAGCCATATTTTCGGAACGAAAGGTTTTTTTACTAAACTATTATCAAAATATTGATCTAATTAAGATTAAGATATCTCTATATCAATTTGTAGTAGAAAGGGGTGAATGCACCTTGTCTAACAAAAGAACTTGACCGTTCTTAGCCTGGTTATGTAATTCGGCTACTGAATAATGTACTGGGTTCGGGTCGTGATAGTTATTTATGTTGGTTTTGTGTAAACAGCGTATCGTGTCGGCCACGAGTTCAAATGCCACGCAGAACTGTTAGTACGATCAACAAAATAGTTGGTCGAAGATGACCTTTACTGAATTGGGTACGAACTTTGGCTTGCACCATTGGCCAACTGCCGAACAGAAAAACGTGACTCGCTAGCGATTTATAACTTGCGTGTCTCCATTACAACGATCACTGAGTTTTTCTTTTGTAGCAGACGGGTATACCAATGTCTGTTGTTAATTTCCCATTTGACTATCAAAAGACATAGAATACTTACGAACGTTGGTAATTTTAAACCCGCACAAGCAAAAGGGTACAGGCCTAACACACTGATAAAGCCGGTGGCGTCTTGCGACTTTTCAGATTCACAGCGATTCAATCGCCGTATCAACAGCGACAATAAATCGCTGCTAACATATCTACACGTACACACGTTGATTTTGACGTTGCCAGCGATCGAAGTCGTAGGCGATTGGACAGAGCGTAAACTGTTGTATATTTTAAATTGGACACGGCAATAATATGATTGTATCGAACCTAATGCTTTAGTAAAGTTATTTTATGTAAATTTATTTATTCACATAAAACTATTACTACCTACGAGTATATTTACAATCTAATAACAATGGGCATATTAATAGAAATATAAATAATACAGTCGACAAAGTTGGCGTTGTACCACTTCAGAAACTTTAAATCAAGGTACTTCGGTTTAATCGCTGTCGATTGCTGGCTTTTGTGTACTACTTAGGATTAGAATTCATAAGACAAAGTAAATCTACTTTCTCACTAATCAATGTCTGTCTTTCTACTACAGATTAGGTTAAAATCTTAGGTCATGAGTGCCAACTTTGTCGACTGTACATCTATACTTCTATACTAATATTATAAAGAGGTAATGTTTGTGTGTTGGTTTGTTTGTGAGTTTGTGACGTTGTAGGGGGTAATCTCTGGATCTAATGAGCCGATTTTAAAAATTCTTTCTGTGTTGAATAGTCCATTTATCGGGAAGTGTCATAGGCTATATATTATCATACTATGACTATAGTTGCAAAACTTCTGAATAATAAAGGAATACTTCAGGGAAAATTTCTTAAAATCGGATTTATTCAAAATTGATTTAATTAATATTTTTATGTTTTATTTGCTGAAAAATTGCATTTTGCATCGATCGTCGATCGCATATATTCGGTATTATTCCGAAATATACGACCTGAAATATTCGGATTTTTCCCGCTAGCATCTATAGCTATGAATAATAGGAATGGAGCAGTAATGAAATATGTTTTAAAAGGGATTGACTTAGGTATATCACAGGATCACGCAAGGTGTGTGTGTATAGTGGACGTCCATTTTCTGATGGATGGATGGATTGTTATAATATACCAGCGGTGGCTGGAGACTAGATTCTTTAATCACAAAACCATACTTGTAAAAATATACATACTTATTTATTAAACCATGCGTGAGATTGGCAATGAAATCGCAATTCAAAACCCCCTTGAAGGATACAATATTGTCATTTTTCACAAAAACAACAAAACAAAAAACATTTGAAACAAATAAACATGGGCATCACAGTACGAAAGCAATGCTCGACGGGGGCAATGTTTGTAAATAGCACACGTATTTAGAAATGCACATGGGCATTTATTTAGCCCGCGCGCCTCGCAGCCGGTGCAGCGTCGTAAAACTTGCAGTCGACATTACCACTCGTTATACTGTTATGATGCTTTTATAACTTCTTGATACATATTTTTGTTTTGCTATTGGCAGTACTGTTAGCAATAAAATAATCTATACTAATATTATAAAGAGGTAAAGTTTGAGTGTTTGTGACGTTGTAGGGAGTAATCTCTGGATCTACTGAACCGATTTTAAAAATTCTTTATGTGTTGAATAGTCCATTTATCGGGGAGTGTCATAGGCTATGTAGTATCACGCTATGACTAATAAGAGTGGAGCTGTAATGAAATATGTTTAAAAAAGTGCGCGCTTTACGCGTTTTTTTGCCGCCTAACAAAGTGGGCACGGGTCAGCTGCTAGTATTATATATTTATGTTTTATGTCTGGATGGCTAAATGCAAGTCTGTAATAATAATACCCGTTTTACAGGCCTTGATATTTTTTTAAATAAGATGACTGTTATTAAGTATTATCCTCACTCACAGTTCTCTGGGTCTATTACATCTCCATTTATTATTTATTTATTTATTTAAATTAAATTTCACGGCATGACAGAGCCGAGGCGCCAATGCGCCGTGAAACAATAGTTTATTGTACGCGCAGGTACAAACGTGTACTTAAAATAAAAGGAATCAATTCTAAATAAATTAAATTAATATTATAAACAGATATTTCAACGATCATCCATCCGCTCACAGAACGCCAAACACTCACGATACACACACGCCCACTCACTCCCCATCAAATCACACTCTGGCGCTGATTCAAGGAGAACATTGAGCATACGCAACACTCGAAGTAATGGTGAAAATCCATGCAAATCTTTGTGTGCTTGAGCACGAATGCATGCATTGGTCTGTGTTTTTTTACATAATATTATAATGTATGTACAAAAAAATGCCTAGTACATAGTAGAAGCTCTGCTTAGCTTGGGACAATATAGCGTTGTGTAAAAGAGTGAGAAATATATTTGAAACATTAGTCTATAACTAAAATGGAGAAGTCTCCAAAATAAGACGATAATATTTGAAAAGAATTTTTTTATTTTGTTGCTGACCGTACAAGTACAAGTAAGGAAGTGTTCCCAATTAGAAAACAAGTGGACGCTTATACTTCAATGCTAGAGCTGTTCAATAATTAAGCCAAGTCAAGTACCTAGAAAAATGACAGTGATACAAGCAGAACGATCAATTTAACGCAAAAGATGTTGTATCTCTAATTATAATACCTCTCTCTACCTTTTTTTTTATGTAATGGGAGGCAAACGAGCCAACAGGTCACCTGATGGTAAGTGATCCCCGCCGCTCAGCTTGATCATACCGAGCTTGTTCCACTAAACAGTTGTTCGCGGTAGGAAGTTTCGAAAATCGCACAGTGGATGATGTGACGTGTTTTAAATGCCATCAAGAAAGAATATAAGAGTAGAAAATAGAAAGAACTTGTGTTGTAGTAAGTAAGTTTATTTATACCACACTGGTCAGACCAGTTGGTATAGGCTTTCATTGATAAAAAATATTATTTGTAAAATTTCCTTTCGAAATCTCGGGGTGAGTATAGTGACACCGGGCATTCTTACTCCGTACTGCCAGAGGCTTTCCGTTTTTTGAAGTCAAAGGATTGAGCTCTAAATAATACATGTTCTGTTATTTTAATAATTTAGTCCGTAACTGTTCAAATATATAAAAATATATCAATAAGCGCAGCATTGCCACAATTAATAAACAATTAACATTAAATACACAACCCACTACAATTACACAAACACATCACCCCTATCATTGAACAGTTTAATGATCAATTTAACGGCAGCAATGATTCAAGATGAACTTAACCAACTAAAAGGGATATTTAACCAACTTCCAACAAAAAGTATTGAAGTGGTAACAGATAAATTGGTGTTCAATTTAAGGCCATTACTTAATCGAAAGTAAGTGTTGAGAATTGGAGAGCGAGCCCGCATGTCTGGGCATGTCGCAACATCCCTTTACAACAAATTGTCTTTAATAATGTTAGTAAGTACATTTGAATAGGGATGTCTACGTAGATATATAAAACACATTTGTATAGATGTCAATGTCATGTGTCAATCTCTTACAGGGTTTACGCGGGTCACTAAAGGCACAGTACAAGCAGTATTCTATCTCGGCCGAATATTTATTATAAATTCCTACGGCTGCGCGGTACATAAACATGCGATAGGGCTGCCCATCTCCAGCTTTTTAATTACATTTACCTACTTTCCAGCTCGTTACTGCGGCACAGTCGCGACTGTTTATTCCGCAAAGCCACCGCTATCGTGAGCGGTGTAGGTACAACTCGCGTTTCGTCCGTTTATATGAAGTCGAAATACTGTACCTATATATTTGTACTATGCTAAAGGCGCAAGATACTGCCTCGCCGCGCGAAGAAGATCGACCGTCAAAATGGCAATTCTGCAAGTAACAGCAAGTCCTTACATCGTCATCACGTGACGATATTGCTGCATGCGGCTGGAGACTAAAATCGGCCGTGTAATTGATTTGTTGCATTACAGGCGATCGATTATCGAAGGAAATAATCGAGACGCAGGCGACTGTTTTAATAAAGCTTGGTGAGGAGATATGCCAAGACGCATGACTAAAATAGGTCGGTGTAAACTACCCTTTATTAATTCTGTTACGTAATGAGTCCCTGGCTCCTGTGGTAATGACTCGAGTTCGAATACGGCTCAATGACAAACCTTCTCGTGAACTAGGATGAAATGAATACCTTGTGATAAAATTTATCCGCCACACTCATGTACTGTAAATAGGTTTATTGTTAGAAGGCTATATAAATATCTCACGAGTATTCCCAAACTTGGCATCTTATTACACTCAACAATATCCGCTTAAAGCCACCCCCTTCTAAGGGATGCGGTGAGAACTGACTACAACTATTTTTAACATCCTCATAAGAATACAAATTAAAATGAGAAACTTTGAGATTTACTAAAAAAAGCAGTAGGTAACATAAGTATGTTATTCCGTCGTCTAGTACTTACCTAGTAT
The DNA here is from genome assembly GCA_905475405.1 of Schrankia costaestrigalis. Taxonomy (NCBI): domain Eukaryota; kingdom Metazoa; phylum Arthropoda; class Insecta; order Lepidoptera; family Erebidae; genus Schrankia; species Schrankia costaestrigalis. Next base: position 5,009,299 of record FR997851.1, read on the forward strand.
ATAAAAAGCTCTGCTTAATTTTGGCAATGCATGGCGTTGTTTTAAAAACATTACGTATTTAAAAAAAAATACATGTAAGAAAAAAATGCGCAGGGTTAGTAAGTATTTCGAGTAACTAAAATTATTAATACAATTATTAATACTGTGTTATTGTAAAGTTTGATTAAAATCCATTTACTTAAAAGTTTTAACGTAAAAGTGTAATAATCAACGTAAAAGTGTAATAATAAACGTCCATCCATACTGACAAGCTTTCGGGTTTATAATATTAATAGGATATTAAACCACTCTGCCATTCCTCCTTTAGATATTTTCACATAATTTACCATCGTGCGTAATATTTCCCATCAAGTGACCCGTGAGTTATTTTCTTATAAAAAAAACTATTACACACAATTACCCGAGCATTTTATTGTTATAATAGAAAACAAAGAAATGTTTATAAACATACACATTGTCGCTCATTTCTCAATAGATCAAAGGAAAAAAATATTCTTAGAAAACAAGAGTCACAATACAGATCAGTACAGAAGTACGAGACACTCACAGTAATTTGCAATCAAAGAAAAAGATCATCATAACAGCCTATTAATGTCCCACTGCTGGGGCGGGCCTCCTCCCGTGACGGAGGGATACTTGGCCAACTGATAACACGCTGGCCAGATGGATTGGTATAGGGTTTAATTTCAATTTATCCTTTTTTTTATTTCGTAAAGATAATATTCACGGATAGTCCCTTAGTCGGTTTTTACGACACCCATGGGATGAGATGGGGTGGTGACATATCGTATTCTTACTCCGTCACCACACGGAGATTATAAAAGATATATATAAAAGTTAAGCTATATACGAAAGCCATATTATTCTTCATTTGAGAAGTAGTTCATTTTTTCATCAAGTAAGACCCGATAAGTTGGATTGACGATTTGGTAAAGGTTACGCGAAACCGATGTATGATGGAGGCACAGGACAAAGGAAGCTGGAGATATTTGAAGAAGGCCTGGGATTTAATTAATTTGTTTCTCGCGCTTACATTTTATTATTTTACCCTACTTATATCCGTGACCTGTGCCTACGTGTGCAATGCTCGATTGCACTTAAGCCCGATTTACACATCGACAAGTACAGTAGTGAGTTAAGTAGTAAGTTGTTGATTAAGTTGATTTAAATAGATCTCCATCCAATTTTTTGGTCAGTTAAGTTGGCTAGACGCGAGAGCTACTTCGTACATAACTCGCCAAAAAATGATGTGTAAATCGGGTTTCACTCTATAGTTTGACTTCTGTATCTTATCTCTGTAATGTGCTATTGCATCCGATGTACACAGAGACTATTAGAACTGCATACTTTAATATAAAAACTCATACGTCATTAGATCAGTGCAGTGACTGACAACGTTGAGTTACTGAATAGTTTTTTTTTATGGATTACGCACACTAGACTTGTTAAATTTTGTTTATTAACAGCTTCTGTTTGGGTAGCGCAGTTAACTGGTACGAGGTAGCAAGTTTCAATTGCTGTAAGAAATTATTGGTGCAATCCACAAAATGTTAATGATAGTTTATGGCAGGGCGAGCTACAGAAATATTGTGCATGTTATTTAAGAATGGCAGCAGCTTGTATAACATATTTATGAGAAAAACTCATCAAAAACACTACATGAAAAACTTGATAGAAAACCCTTTTTATTAATCTGTCTGACCATATCCCTACGTTCCCGCAGGAGGGTCGTTCCTGCATTGGCACACGTAAATATTGTCATGATGGAATTTTGAAACTGATAACTTTAATCAATTACCTTGGTTCGCTAGTTGTAGTCTGGTGAAAAATCAGTTGCTGTCATATGATCTGAAATTAAAGAAAACTACTTTTATTATATGTATTTTGAATAAACTACTCCGTGTGGTGACGGAGTAGGAATACAATATGTCACCCCATCTCATCCCATGGGTGTCGTAAAAATCGACTAAGGGATTATCCGTAAATATTATCTATACAAAATAAAAAGAAGGAAAACTTGAAATTAAACCCTATACCAATTCGTCTGGCCAGCGTGGTATAAGAAGGCCAAGTATCCCTCCGTCACGGAAGCAGGCCCGTCCCTGCAGTGGGACATTAATGGGCTGTTATGATGATGATGATGATGAACACATTATCTTTATAAATTGTAGGCTATGTGTTATTAATGGCTATAATAATTTAAGTTTTATTAAAATCAATTCAGTACGTGAAAGAGTAACAAACATCCAACCATACTAACAAACTTATATATATATATATATATTTATATATAGAATAGACTAAAACATTGAGCACATCAACACGAAGCTAAATATAAACACGACGTTACGCCTCAATGAATCGATACCTTTACATCCAGTAGCGGTGACTTTTTATTGCGAAGACTAGTTTGTCATCTCTCGAGAAGGGATACATTATAACTAGTGATGGGACACGCGTAGGGATCACTCGATTACTTACGATTTGTTACACTTGTATAATAGTAGTCAATTTGTTACAGATACCATGTGCGCCGTGATACAGAAAAAGTTAATCGATTTTGAAATGTTATATACTTAAGTTGTCTGTGTGTTGGAGTAGGTAGATGTGGTGTCATCGTGGCATCCAATATTGTGACACCTACATAAAGCTGTCTATAGGAAAGTTCCTCCGTGTGGTGACGGAGTAAGAATACAATAAGTCACCACCCCATCTCATCCAATGAGTGTCGTAAAAACCGACTAAAGGTAATATTCACGGATAGCCGTGAATATTATCTTCATGAAATAAAAAGAAGGTAAACTTGAGATTAAACCCTATATCAATCCGTCTGGCCAGCGTGGTATAATGAGGCCAAGTATTGACGGAGGGCGTCACGGGAGGAGGCCTGTCCCTGCAGTGAGACATTAGTGGGCTGTTATGAAGAAATAAAATTGCGTATTATAATCGACATCAACGCAGTATTTTTTTTAATAAGAAAATCCGTTACTACATGATCAAAATGACCTAACAGGCAGATACAATTTCACTATCAACATTTTTGATTTTCTAACCAAACCATACCTATTTAAAAAACTATCACGTCAATTCCCCACCCTAAACCATGGAGGCGTCACGGAAGTGCGGTCTGCGGTTACACATGCTCATAGACGGTATGACATTACCGTGGTATAATAACTAGTGGTATAAGGTTAATGCCACTGGACGCTGCGACTATTCACGTCAGTGTGGTGGACATTTTTTTTTTGCCTGTTGGAGAGATGTAACCTTCGTCGCTCGCTGGGATTTGAAATTTAACTTGCTTGTCGCTTCTACACTCATATAATGCCATTTAGTGCCTAATTAAGTAGAGTAGGTTATCCCGAAAATTATATGCCATAATATTCTTATGCCCAAATTTCTTTTGCTATAATTTTATTATACACTAGCTGCTGTGCCCGCGACTTCGTTCGCGTGGCGGATGTTACTTACTTCGCATTTCGATTTAATACTGAAAAATCGTTTTTTAAACCTTATAACAAACAGATATACCTACAAACGAATTGTAAAATTAACGAACGAACCAAAACCTTTTCAAAAACAGACCTTTACAAAGACAGATCTATGAAGACTGCGTCTAAACTTATGCTGAAAGACATGAGCGAACGTCATTCTTTCAAGGAAAATTTTAACACCGCGATACTGAAAATGACGTCACAGGCACAATTCCATCTGTTGTCAAATTTGTAAGTTAAAATAAATGACATCGCTTATTTCATCATAACAGCCCATTAATGTCCCACTGCAAGGACGCGCCTCCTTCCGTGACGGAGAGATACTTGGCCTACTAATACCACGCAGGTCAGTCGGATTGGTATAGAGTTTAATTTCAAGTTTTCCTTCATTTTTATTTCGTAAAGATAATATTCACCGATAGTCCCTTAGTCGGTTTTACGCCACCCATGGGATGAGATGGGGAGGTGACATATTGTATTTTTACTCCGTCACCACACGGATAATCGCTAATTAATTATGAATGAATACATTTGCACGCTACGTTATGGTGCGGCAGAATTACCTGCCTCGGTGGCCCGGCGCGGTCGCATTACATGGCTGGCGTGCATGAGGTCGCGGGTTCGATTCCCATGGAGGACAATTGTGATACACAAACTATTGTCCTTAGTCTGGATGTTCTTTGTGTCCGTTAAATTGATATTTTTAAAGGCTAGTGTAGGATTTGTCTTTTGTAAAAAAAAATGCTGAAATAAATTATTGTACCTAACACCTTTTTACTATCTAGCAAAAAATATTTGACTAACTTAGACTCGACTATATTATCCGATTTTGATGAAACATACCTCAGTTTAAGCCTAATAAGAAAGGCTACAATACAATGTATTGGTCTTAAGATTATATTTTAATTCGTTTTAAAGATGTGCGGTAACAAACAGACAGACAGACAGATAGACATTAATTCTAAAAATTGTAAGTGTGTAGTGTTATTGCTTTTTGACTTTTTTCTAGATTTTATAGATAATTTTTATCTGAATTTTCGAAAAGAACAGACATTTCGACCTCTACAGTTTTATTATAGTATAGAAGATAGATAGATTACCTGCTTTAAAACTAATACCTAAAAACTACGTATCTATGTATTTTAATATCTAAAGTGCGCTTATTCCGAGAATAGTCAATAAGAACCACGTCCGTTCGCATTAAGAGTCAATGTGAATGAAATTATATAGATGTACCGGTTGGCCGTTTCGGACGTTAAACAAAAATCAACCGTACAGCCGTACTCATACTGGCGCAGCGACATTTGGAAATTTTCTTTCATCTATATCTTGTGTGTTTAAAAACCGATTTCTATATTTTTTTTTATGAATAAGATATTAAAGTGTACTTTTGAAATATGGGAGTTTGAAAAAGATATGTCTATGCAAATTACAATATATTTATGTATTTAATACACTTTGAAGAAAACCCTAACGATTAAACACGTTATTGTGGCTAATATATAAAAGATAGATATATACTATTAAGGACTTTTTTGTACATCTTTTGAATACCATTATTTTTGTAATACATATTTTTGGCGTATGATCAACGTATGCGATGATAAGAGCTCGAACGCGCGTTTTTTCAACCGACTTGCTTCAAATATTTCGTCACTGCTCAGCTCCTATGTGTCTTAGCGTTATGTTATACAGCCTATAACCTGCCCGGGAGTATGGACTACAATTGTACCAAGTTTGGTTAAAATGCCTTCAGTAGTTTTTGACCCATGCGTGCACATACAGACAGACAGACAGACAGACAGACAGACAGACAGACAAAAAATTTATTGATTGCATTTTTGGCATTAGTATCGATCACCATTCATCCTCCAATATTAATTTTTAACATATATTCAATGTACAGAATTGATCTCTCTACAGTTTTATTATATAGTATAGATAACAGTAAAAACAGCTCAACGTAGGAGCAAAACTAGCTTGGCTCTCACAATTATTTCACCAATCTCAAAACACTCTCAAAAACCAAATCACGTTAACACATACCTAACAACAGTGCTCTATCTACTTAATGTTACTTGAATGTGTTAACATTCAAGTAACATTAAGTAGATAGAGCACTGTTAAATACGTTCATAACTCACAAAACATATCAGAGGGTCAATGTCGCACTCACTGTATTACTCTTGTTAACATATGCCCGATTTACACATCGACAAGTACAGTGGCGAGTTAAAAAAATAGACAGTTACGTAGTAAGTAATAAGTAGTAAGTACAGTTCACACGTAGGCGAGTACAGCTCATAAGTTGCCAAACAGAGACGAAGACTAGTCGCGTCGGGCGTGCCTCGGCTGAGATTGTTTACGTTTATTTTAAGCGATCAAATGGACATTGAACAATTGAATACCAATTTACGCGCTACTATACGAAAAATAGTATTAACACTGAACATGCAACACATTAAAAATGAAATTTTAATAAAAAGTATACTTAGAATAATAAAAAAATAAATATTCCTCACACTTTCACACAACGCCATCTAGTACCAAACTAACCAGAGCTTGTACTATGTGTAATATACAACGCATAAATATACTTAAATACTTTTATAAATAGATACACATTATACATAGAAAAACACAAAAATAAAAATAAATACGACATTAGAACTTGTGAACTGTACTAAACTCGCCCGTCTACACGGCGGGCGCTGCGAGCGCCGAGCCGGCGGGGTGAGGGAGACGCGAGAGAGGGGGCTACTTCGTTCTTAACTCGCCGAAAAATAGAATCGAGCTGTATTCAAAACAACTTGATCGGCAACTTACTACTTAACTCGCTTTTGCCGTCCACACGCAAAAAGTGACTTAACTCGCCAATGATGCAAGTTAACTCGCTACTGTACTTGTCGATGTGTAAATCGGGCAATACACTAAGTATATGGTTTTAGGCTGCATACATACGATACGATTATTTTCAAGATGTTATTCGTAGTTCATAGACCTTCAAATATTTCTATGATCATTGTAAAGGTACCAATTCATAATTACTAGTATTAATCTTACAAAAATATTCTATACTAATATTATAAATGGGAAAGTGTGTCTGTTTGTCTTTCTTTCACGGCAAAATGGAGCGACGAATTAATGAGATTAACATAGGCTACTTTTGTTTTTATTGTTTCGTGTCCAGAAACTTCAGTGCTAAAACTAAAATAATTAAAAAAAACATAAGTTTGATAAAAAATATTTTTTGGTTTAAGTATACTTACTTACAAAAGTAGTCTTCCATTAGTCGTTAGTGTGTAACCGGCCTATGAACGAGCTAACAGAATCGGAGACACGCACTACGTTTAGTCAACATTTTATTACATCCTGATTGTCACTAACCGACCTATGCTTTGTTCTTTATGATGGAGTAATTCCCTTTACTTGGAAATGGTTTATACGAAGAAAGGTCTAGTTTAAGTTCATTTTTAGGGTTCCGATTTTGAAAAAACGGAACCCGGATAGGTAGGATCACTTTGTTGTCCGTCTGTCTGTCAAGACCTTTTATCTCAGGAACGCGTGGAGGTAACAAGCTAAATTTTTTTTACCAAATAGTAAGGCTTGTTACCTCTAAGTGCTGTAAAAATTAAACCGCTAATTCAACGCAATTAAAGAAAAAATTCAGAAAACCTAAAATTTTTACTTCCAGCATATTATATTTCAATTGCAAGTGCAAACCGTTTGGGGGTCTTTTCCACCAAGCTCGAAAGATAAAAAATAGTGTCTAGATCCTCAAATGTAGAATATTTTTCTTTATGGCTTTGAGATTAATAAAATTAAAGCTGTTTACTCACGGAGGCAATACGGTAGAATCTTATCTACAACTTTCTGAGTTTCACTCTTACTTGAATACCTCTTTTACTCTTACTAGAAAACCTCTTCACAATATATTTATGAGCTTCTTAATCAGAATTCTGCATTTTATGATTAACTACTGTTCGCTAAACAATAGATAATTATAATAAAAGTATAGCGACATTTCGCGTGCGGTCTACTAAGTGCCAATGTCCTCGATGCTCGCCACATACATAAAATATATAAATGGTAAATGGGTTATGTAAATTACATTGTATTGTTTTGACGTTTGTGGTATTAGAGTGACTAACCTGTTGACTAACATTTGATCCTAACTTAAAATAGACCTTAATCCACACCATATCAGTCATACTAAGGTGAAAAAAAGAATTTTTTTTTAAAAATAGGTCTTAAAATAGTTTTTTAATACTTTTAAACTATACCTCGCCTTATGATACCGTACCATAAGCTTATTATGCTAGGTACAAAAAGCTGTCAGATGGTCACATTTTTACCGAAAAGTTATTTTTTTCTACGTACATAGAAGTGTTATAGATTTCATTATGGATTACGGTCAATCCAATGTTAGCAGACTAAAGAGAGTACAGAAAAACACTGAGCTCCTGTTTTATTTCCACACATAATATTATGCACTTTAGAACAACTAACATATTTTAGAAAATCACAACATACAAAACATAATCACACTTTCCATATTATGCTTAGTTCGATTATGAGGCAAATATCCCCAATTTTCTTACGCTAGGGCCATTTATGCGACCATTAGTAACTATTGCCAACGACTGTATCAACTATACGCAAATCTATTAACCAGATCACAAAACGTTTCAATCAAAATGACTTCCCAAACACTTGAGATAGCTACATCCTCTACTAACATGACCTAGTACATATTGGGGCGCACCCATCCGCCGGGCGCGGATGTCCTCTCCACGGATCATCGGTCACAATTGTTGATACATGACTGTACCTTTTGTATATATAGTATGGATGAACGATTACTTAGATTACTAAAATAATTGTGAGATGCAACAATAAGGATCATAGCACATATAACGTAACGTAAACGGATCGGCATCGCCTTTTTCCTCGGTGTCAAACGTCAAAAATCCGATTACGTTACGTATCCGATTAGTGTGCGATGCAGTAAGGAGTTTCATACAAAGAATACTGAACGGCTCGGGTTGATACGGTGACGTTCCGTTTACGTTACGTTATATGTGCTACGACGCTAAGTGGGAAAATGATTCGGCGTTTGCGATGACAAAAATAGTGGATTTTTTTGCGTTCACGTTTACACAACATCTAGTAGTTTGGGTATAAAACATTATAAAAAATAAACATTGGTTAATACTATATTTTAAGCCTCTGTATCAGGAAAACTATACTGTCCTACAAGACAATGCGACTCTAAAGGTGGATTTAGTCAGTTACCCCCTTACTGATAAACGCCTCTTAAATTTTAGTCAATCGATTGGCTTAAATTCTTAAGTTTTTGTTTGGTATAAGGTTGGTTTTCCTAATAAAATCTCGCTAAACAGTGGCTAAATTAATGAGGCGTTTATGAGTTAGGGGGTAAGATACTGACATAACTAGTACAGATTTAATCTATGATCAAGAGACGAGATGTGGAGATAAAAATGGATAAATACATTCGAGAGTATATGAATCGATGTGGCACAGTTTTGTACAAACGTGACTCACATTACAGTAGGTACTTTTGGGCTTCTATTCATCGCTATTCTGAAATTAATTTTGTTTTTACTTCGTTACCATTCAGAGAATCTATATTTTGATATGTAATTTTAGATACTTCAAATACATAATAAAAAAGCACCGTATATAATATTACTTATTATGTAAATAAGTAAGTTTAATTATAGAATCATCTACGTCCACGGGTGGCTGGATAAAAACAATAGTATGCGTATGACAGGATGCGACAGGGAACAGTATTGTCTGTCATCAGGCTATTACGAGTCGGATTAATTACATTCATGCATTGTCAACTCGTTGTTGAGAATATTAGAAAACGATGGCGTCAACGAATTCCAAGAAAATGTCTGGTTCTTTATTATGCGAACTAACTCACCAAGCAGTAATGTGTTTGTTGATGTGTTTAGTTGCATGGGTACAGTAGCTAGTGACTTTTTACAGAGGTATGAGACTTAGGGCGTAGCAGATATATCGTAATGTAAACGATCGGCACCGCCTCGCCTAGTTCCTCGGTGTCAAACGTCAAAAATCCGATTACGTTACGATTCCGACTATTGTGCGTTGTAGTAAGGAGTTTCATACAAATAATACTGAACGGCTCGAGTTGATACGGTGCCGATCCGTTTACGTTTCGTTATATGTGACCATTAACAATTTCTGTCTAGGTTAGGCAGCGACTTGGTTGTGCTCTAGCATTGCTGATGTTCATGGGGATCACTCAGTATCAACGTTTGCTTGTCTGATTACACTAAGTATTAGACTGCTACGCAGAAGCTGAGCACGAAAGTAATTTTCTTGAGTTTGGGTGTTTTCTTTTTAAAATACGAGTATGTATAGATTTACACGACATTTAGGGTAAATAAGTGCTTAAGCCACTACGGTGAAAGTCTTGAGTTTGTTTCCCGTTATAAGTCAAATATGTGTCCGAGATTGTTTCATTTGATATAGGTTTTTTTTGGTAATTTTCCAGTGATCGAAGGAAACTATACTTTACTAAAATGCGTCCGCGGATCCAGTTAAATTGATTTTAGGATTACTTTCGAAGCTTCCATCTCTGAAATATTATGACTCTTCAACAAGTCTTCGATAAGTCAGGCATCACTCGCAAAGTTATACTTATTATTGTTTCCACATAAAATATACAAAATCACAATTCAATAACACGAGCGAATCAAAGTCATTCACGTGTAAAACAATATCCATTCAACGGTAATCACAATACCGTGAACCGATACATCGTCAATAGGTGTCGGTAGCGAATTCGATTCCCGGGCGACGCTCGAATGACGTTAAACAATGTGAGCAGGATGTGACAAGACAATGGCTCGTGGCAATAGGGGTTATAGGGTTCTAAGTATTGTCTTAACGATTTTTTTATGGTTTTTTATACTTCCTTTACGTAGAAAAAAAAGATGATAATTGTATTTTTTGGTTGACATAAGATTTGGTTTAAAAGGTAAAAGTCATTGAACACGTGACTAGAGTGATATTATTATATCTGTGCTGGTGTTGAATTTTTTTACTTGACTCTACAGAAGGTGGGATATCTCATGACAGTTGTACTTATCGATTTCATCATAACATCATCATAACAGCCTATCAATGTCCCACTGCAGGAACGGGCCTCCTCCCGTCACGGAGGGATACTTGGCCTACTAATACCACGCTGGCCAGACGGATTGGTAGAAGGTTTAATTTAATAGAAATAGAAAATCATGCGAATATAGGTAGGTCAGTTTGGTGTTTACATACATCTGTTAAGAAACAAATATTTTGTTCAGCTATATTCTACCAAATATGTAGTTAGCATGCAATATTTATAACACATTGAACTTAAACTATAAACAGTTAGGTATTAATAATCAATTAGTTACAAAATAACAATCAATCGTTCGAATCATTACTTTCACCACAATATAATATCAATGTAATAATTTTACATTTTTAGAATAAAATAATAATCAAACAATAATCAATAATTAAAATAATATAATAATTATTATTAAAACAAACAAAATGAACAATACCTAACTACCAAACAAAGTACAATTTTGCAATGACTTATTTGTATTTATCATCAAGATACTCTTTGACACTGTAGTATGCCTTGCTGATTAAAAAATTTTTAAATTATATTTGAGCGTCTCCATGCTGGGGCAGTTTAATATTTCAACTGGTAAATGGTTATATATACGTGAAGCCATGCAAAATATGCTATTATTGAACTGCGCCGTTTTATTTGGAGGAAAACGAATTTTATAATTGGTTTGTTTACTTTTTAAATGCTCAAACATGGAGATATGTGAGATTACAAATGTAGCTACCTCATAAATATAAATACATGGAAGAGTTAGTAGTTTCAGATTAACAAATAATGGTTGACAAGATTCAGTTGATTTAATGTTACAAATTGCCCTCACACATCTCTTCTGAGCTCTAAATACTGCCTCCTTGTCTACAGAGTTACCCCAAAAGATTACGCCGTACCTTAAGACTGAGTCTACGTACCCATGGTATGCGGTGACCACAGCAGACTGATGCACAGTTTTCTGAGCATAGATAGCGCATAAGAAAATTGGCTCAGCTTATTACAAGTTTTCCTTCTTTTTACCACCTACGTGTTCACACCAAGAGACGCTTATTTTAAATCTATCATCAAACAAACAATATTACAATGGCGATTAATAATAAAATACATTAAAATGCATTTTCATTTTCCCGCATCCATTAAGATTACGATCCACCACACATTACACAACAAAATGGGTTTACGCATAGGTATACAATAGCAGCAGATACTACAGGTTGTACTACATAATTTTGGATTTGGTGCCAGCTTCTGAAAATTAATTTCCATTAGATATTTTCATTTTGTGTGGTTGCTTGCAGGTGACCTCTACTATTTTACGCGGACTGTGACGGAGGACTTTTACCAAAACGTATAAATCCCTAGAGGAATACCCTGTAGAAACGAACCTCAAGTACTAAAAAATGTCACAATGTAGCAACGAAACTCGGTTTGAGGATATAGACCAGGTAACGTCTAATTTAAGCAATACCCAATACTTAGGTCGTGCTATACACTGGTACAGTGCTATTAAACTTGTTCCGTGTGATGAAAAGAAACTGATTTAATCAATTTATTACTAAACCTCTTTTACACCACAAAATGTTAACCTACATAAATATCGAGAAAACCTCAATCACACAGTCACAGACTTATAACCAAAGAAAATTGGCTCACAACCTCATTTATAGAAACATAAAGTATCCCGAACGCATTCCAAAGCGGGCGGTGGCGACAAAGCATAGCTTCGATACGCGTACGAATCGACGCGTGCGCTGCACACAATTTGATGTGACGATTACTCCGGTTATGAACGTCGTTACATTCGTGTGGTAATCGAACACGAGACTGAGGTATGTGCAGGAAGGTGTATCTACAGACACATTACGAAACCTTATACTAATTTGATAGCAAGCGATTGGCACGAGCTTCTGACAATTGTGAGGTACCTACGAGTACATCATTATATTCTCCCATAGTACAAGCTTTGCTTAGTTTGGGACTAGATGGCGTTGTGTGAATGTGTGAGGAATATTTATTTACTTATTTATTTACTCTGTCTGTCCATTCGTTTATTTTCTTTTTGACAGCTCACGCCTATGAAGTTTCGTAATACTTCCGCTTATTTTTCAAACTAATAATTTTGTATTTCATGGACGGACCCATGTTTTTTTCCCTCGTTCCACTAAAATCCCCTAGATCAGTCCCCCAGGGGACTACACAGCACTCAATGTTCCACTATGATCCCCTATGCTGGGGATTCTATAAGTACTAATAAGTGCTATTCCTCTATAGTCCCATCTAAATAAAAAGCCACTTTCAAAATAACTATATTATATAATAGGGGATAACAATGACGTAAATTAACTTTTCAAAAATAAGTTAGATGTTAAAAAAAAGTACCAAAAGCGTTGAAGAATTTTGCAGGTTCGACCAGTCTGTGCAGCGTCTAGGTGGCGAAGTTGGTCGAGTCCCACTTAAGGCGTTCGATTTTTTTCAACACTTAACTTATTTATGTACAACGTTATAAACGCAAAATATAAAAAAAATAACTTTTGTACTTCAAAAATTAAAGGTAAGTAGTTCTACTTAATTAACTAAAAGTTGTTTATCCCTGAATTATTATTTACTTCATCATTTCTAGAAAATGACCGACTGATATTTGCCCATTCAGCAATTTCAGTTGGGACTCTTGAATCCACTGATCTTTGAGTACATCTTCTGGTCTTCGTAGTTTAGCCCTTGGGTGGCGCTCTTTTTTTAACGCATTCAAAACATGTACCAGCGTTGGTTTACGGCCAAATTTTTTATTCAGATGGGAATGCCAGTTTTCCGCAACATTTGTAGTTCTGTGTCGTTCGCCGAAAACTGACCATCTTCTAACAAATTTTTCATTTTGTAACCAGAACTTCATATACCTACTTTTGCAGTTTTTTAGATTTAGAACTATCTAGTAATTCCATCCTTTCTTGTAGTATGTATGACCAACCTTCTTGTATAAGATTAATTGGCAGCAATGGCAATGTTCCGCAAAGCAAAATGATACTTCTTGTTACTTTTTGTTTTGTTAAACCGAGTTTTGTTCCCATTTTGTAAACGGCTTTTTTAAAGTGAAAATAGCAAGTCTTCACCTCAGCAGTGGGAAAATTCATGTTGATAGCATTTATGGCTGCTAATTCAGTATCTAAAGTAAATTTGTGTGGGTTAAATGTAGGTAACTGCGATTTTATTAGCTGTAAAAGGACATCATAAGATTTTTCTTTCTTTTCCGTCATGAATGCGTACAAAAAAGGAATAACATTAGTTTCGTTTTGTGTGCTCCCAAAGTCCGCATGAAAAACATATAATTGGGCAAATTGTGGCGGACATGATTGGAACGTACCATCAACCAGCACATGTTTTATTTTTGATACTAATTTCGGGTCTCTATTTTCTTTGGAACAGAAAATCAAAACGCGCTGTAACCCGTTTTATTCTGCGTTTACGTAGTCACATAAAACGAAATCTAGGTGGAAATTAGGTACTTCTACCTGGTCTCCTCTGGTGGAAGTATACTTCTGTACATCGGCACTCTTATTTCTTAATTTATATAGACCGCTTTTCATCGCCTTGAAAGATGGCATTTTCGCAACCCAGTTATGCCCTTTAGTTATTATAGGATCGAAACATTCATTGTAAATAGTCGGGATCGGTCTAAATTCTTCGCATGTTACTTTATTTCTGCATTCTTGTTCCGCCAAGTAAATTTCAATTTGCTCTATGTTTCTTATACACGACCCTGCATGTTTAGTTCGCCGCACTATTTTATTATCCTAAAGAAAAACAAATAAACAGCTTGTAACAATGCAACAGTAGGGTATGGGCTTGATAAAATTTGACTTATTTAAGTACCTAGTAAATAAAAACATTTTCTGTACCTTACTTGTTACGTAGCCACCACATTTATTTTTACTCCAATCACTGCATCGCCACAATACTGCGCCGTTTTTGTAAGATTTTTTTTTGTGGTATTTGTAACCATCGTGTAATAGCACTTCGCCTCTTCTTTGAATAATTTTAAACTCTTCAGACATGAAGTTGAATATATAATTTTATTAATCCAATTTAATTTCTTAATAATTTATGGCGTTGAATATAATAATTACATCAAAGATTATATCCTTGTGCGATAAACATTCATCATCTATCGGTAAATGTCAGTCAATGTCAGTGTTATCCTTGTATTAGCCAGTGCTACATTGTAAATAGGTAAGTTTCAATACAATAATAAGGTTCTCAAACAATTGGGGGATTCAAATGGAAATTAGAGTTTTATATGATCCCCTAGGGTATCGTAGTGGAACATTGAGTGCTGTGTAGTCCCCTGGGGGACTGGTCTAGGGGATTTTAGTGGAACGAGGGGTTTTTTTCGGTTACCATGGTTACTTAGCGATGGACACTCATAACGATTACCACAAATTATGAAACAGATTACAAATAATCGGTAGAAATAAATGATATAAATAAACCTAAACTCTTCAAAATATGTATAAAATGTAATATGATTTTTAGACTAGCTGTATAAGTGTTAGCAGAGTGAAAATTTGATACAGACAGATATTATCTGTAGAAAAGTAAAAGAAGACTAACTTGACTTAAAACACGGTGTGGCTAGTAAATACTTTGACGAATAAAAGTAGGCTTTGGTTTACTTCGGCTCTAGAAGAATAAAGTCTCTTTGTAGAGTTAAGCAAGACGCCGCGGCCTGCTAGTTTGGTAGCAACGCTGGCGCTGTGCCCTTTAAATCCAATTCCAAAGAGTGTGCAGTTACTGTGTTCAGGTGGAAGGGTACAGTATTTAGTGATATTACGGATACTATGTGACTCAATTATGTTTTGGCTAACTATCGGTCCACCTGATGGTAAGTGGTAATGCTGGAGCACAGCTAAGTCGCTGCATATCTTGAATATTTTTTTTATTTTATAATTTATGCACACAACAAAATTGATGTACGGTCAAGGAATTTAATTGTTTAGCAGGTACACAACCTACGTAATTTAGTCGTATTATATACCAAAATAATCCTAGCGAATTTGAAAGATATTACACCTCAAAATTGACATAATATAAAATATAACCAATAAGTATGAATTGCACTTCAAACTTCTTTGTTTACAAACTTCCACCATTCTGTCCAAAGAGTAAAAAATAAAATTTTGACAGTATTATCAATACAATGCATTGAACCAATCAGAACAGCGAATGCTACTCGATATACTTTATTGTTAATAGTGACACAAACTCGGACTAATGCCCGATTTACACATCGACAAGTACAGTAGCGAGTTAAGTAGTATTTTAAGATTAAGTTGATTTAAATAGATCTCCATCCTATTTTTTGGCAAGTTAAGTTGGCGAGACGCGAGAGAGGGGGCTACTTCGTACTTAACTCGCCAAAAAATAGGATGGAACTCTATTTAAATCAACTTAATCTTAAAATACTACTTAACTCGCTACTGTACTTGTCGATGTGTAAATCGGGCATAAGGATACTGTTTGATGGAGATGGTAGATAAGGTCTAGTTTAGTTTGACTTAACTTTGGTCTGTCAACAATATAAAATTGAAGAATTTTATTTTAACACAAAATACCTGTCTGTCATAGATAGACAAGGCTAGGTATATATACCTTGTCTAATTAATTTTACGACTCCCAAGACGTCGGGGTTCGTCATCCGTCGTCTGTAGTCGGTAAATAGTAACCTGACCGATTTCAAAATTAAGCAAATTGCTAAACAATTAAATTCCTTGAGTGTACAATGGTAAGCTTAATGCCTTAAGACATTATCTTCCAGCTAACCTTTGAGTGTTGCAGAGAAAAGTAAATGGGTAGGTGCAAAACTTTGGAATTAATGCTCTCTTTAAACCTCATTTGAAGAAGGACACCTGCGCCGGTGTTACGGTTTTAAGCAAAGAGTTCTTCTGCGTTTGCTATAACACGCGAACAACTTGTCACATTGCCATCTCAGATATAAAAAAAAGCGCAATTCCACTTACAACTGACCTTGAACTCCAGACGCGCTCATTCATACAACTAGTGCATTAAAACATGCGTTTATCTGTCGCAGTGATTACTGCCACGGGTACATGCACCCGTAATGATGTAAAAGAGATACGTACACACAGTTAACACATCAAGTTAAACATTTTCATTTGAAATTGTGTCTTATTTCAAGGTATTAAGGTACATGAGTATCCTAGGTTGATTAGTTGCTGTGTGTACATTAGCTACTGGGCATGTAAGTCCGTCATTGTCATTAAGTCGGTTTATAGCGCGTTTCGCGACAATTTTACACTAAGTAGTGTTTATTGTGGCTTTAAGTACTGTCCAGTGCGTTTTGAAATTACTTCATTTTTTCTTTGTTACAAAAGACGGGATAAGCGATTAAAAAAGATTTTTCTTCGGATACCGAGATGTTCAAGGCTAAGTGGCAATATACAATTCAAGCAACTAGTAACTTATTTTTATTAGTCCATAAAAAAATTGACTAGGATTTTTCAAGTAGGTAACTTATTTTAAGTGGACCTAAGTATTTATAATAGGTCTTTACCTATGAAATTGCCCTTTTTCAGTACTGGACATTACAAATCAAAATATATTTTTTTTGGTTCTAATTTCAAAACAATTTTATTTTAAAAACATGGAATTCTTTTTCCAAAAGTAGTCATTTGTTTATTGATTAGTGTTACGTTTTCATCGCATTTCTATCGTTTTCATTGTTATGGAGACGTTAAAAAATCGAGTAATTATGGAATATGAGTCTCGCCGTGGCAGCAACGTGGCACAAGCGGCACGCAACATCAACGACGTTTACGGAGCTAACACTACAAACAAACGCACCGCTTGTTATTGGTTTGCTCGCTTTCGTTCTGGAAATGTTGACCTGAAAAACTAACCTCGTGGTCGTCCGAAGACTTTGTCTACAATGACGTATTAAAGGCGATTTTGGAAGCCGATGAAACACAATCTACGGCTGAATTAGCAGCAGCTTTCGATGTTAACGTCAAAACAATATTGGTCCATTTGCGTCAAATTGGCAAGGTAAAAAAGCTTGACAAATGGGTGCCCCACGAACTAAATGATTGCCAGTGCGAGGTACGCGTCGAGACATGTCTTGCACTGCTCAACAGACACACAAATAAAAGAATTTTGAACCGCATTATTACTAGCGACGAAAAATGGATTTTGTTTGATAATTGTAACCGCTCAGCAAGTTGGTTGGATCCAAGTTGGATGGAGTTTTCGTTTAGGGCATTGTTTAGGTGCTGAACCACCTAAACAATGCCCTAAACGAAAACTTACCCTTAGAAAAGTGATGGTCACTGTTTGGTGGTCTAGCGCCGGTGTCATTCATCACAGATTCTTACTAAACGGGGTGCGCATTACTGAGGATGTTTACTGTGAAGAACTGAACACAATAATGGAGAAGCTGACACATCTTCATCCAGCATTGGTCAATCGCTCGTCTTCGCTGCTACTGCACGACAAGGCGCGACTTTATACTGCACAGCAGATGATCTCCAAGTTGCAAGAACTAGGGTTGGAAGTTCTCCGTCATCCTCCAGACCTTGCGCCTACAGACTACTACTTTTTCAAAAATTTGGATAACCTTTTGGCTCGAAAAAAATTCAATATCCAAGAGGACCATTGAAGAATTTATTGCCTTCCGTCCAGCTGATTTTTTTAAGAAGGGCATAAATAAACTGCCGCTGCGTTGGCAAAGATGCATTGATTGCATGGGTGCCTACTTCGATTAATACAAATAAAAAATACTTAAAAAAAATCGTATAATTTTGTTCATACAAAATGGCAATTTCATAGGTAAAGACCTAATATAAATCAATTATTTGTGAGATCAATTACTAATTATTGTTCAGAATCTGGACGTTCCTTGTGTATCGTGGAAGTTTTTACATTTTTTAAAGGCCGTATCACAGAGACTATTCAAAACACAATAAAATATTATTTAATGAAACAGAAATACAAGCAATCAATACTTATCTATAGTCTATTTAAACGGACTTGCTTTAAAACGTAAACATATATGGCGTCGTGTCAACCACAGACTAAAGACTTTAGTCTTTGATCTTTGAAAAATGTATGGGAATCAAGGACAAAATTCTATAATCTACAAATGTCAAATGATAAAAATAATTTTATCTGTGAAATTTTTCGTTGGAAAAAATTATATTTATTTAAAATTTAAGAAAGATAGTGGATAAAACAAAGTGATTTACGTGTTTTCTATTGCATAAACGTTTAATGCTACTTTCCAGAAATTTTCATCCATATCAAAGTGTGTGATTGATGTAAAAACTAGTGAATTTGCAATATGTGGTGTTTGTTTACTATATCCTATTCAATGTTTATATATTCCTATGTTTATACTTTTTCTCATGCTATCATGAGAAAAAGTATAAACATGTCAAATCTGTCAAACTGCCAAAATGCCGCGGTTTTCAAAAAAATTTCACTAAAAACATAATTATACACTAAATAACTCTGTGTAAATATAAATAAGTGTATTCTACCTGGATAAGAAAATGTGAATTTAGTAAATAATGCTTGAATTAAGGCAATAAAAGTTTATTGAGAAGCAGAATATATAAATTAAACTTACGAATTAATAAATTGCTTTTTAAAAACACTTTTTTCAATTTCTATTAATCGGAAACTTCTAATTTAGATTCAGAAAAACTGTTCCCAGCTTGTATTATAAATAAATTATCAAATTCTTCAATAATCCCATTAATTTGTAATATTATTCTTCTTCTGATATGACAATTAATGCGATATATGACATTTAAGACATTGACAATTGTAGGCTCTTCATCATTGTCGTTCCGTTCGTATGTAATGTTAAAAAAGGAAAAAAATAATAATTGATTACTTGGTGATCTTATTATAATATTTAAATTATTTAAACATATTATGTAATGAAATTTCTATTTTATTGTAAAGACGTTAAAATATTCATATTTTTTAATAATTTTCGAGTCTTCATCATGGCCGTAAAAAGACCCATTTTTTTGTTTGTTTACCAAATTTCTCAAGCCCAGATGAATATGGTATAAATAAATCAAGTAAGAATGAATACGGTATACACTTACGATCTTGACTTATCGACACCTGGGGTTTGGGAAACAAATTCACAGATCGCCACCACGCCAACACAACGATGAAAACAAAACTTATATTTATTTAAACAAACATAAATAATATTAATCACGACATATCGTCCCCCTAGTACAGTAACCCCACAACTAAAACTTAGCTAAAATCAATACGTGCGCACGCGTGCTGTTGAAAGATCGATATTGTCTTTCTTTCACCCCTCAAACATCTGTTGCCGTACAATATACAACGTGTTTATAAAAATAATAATTATTATTATGCTGTTCATTACTTGGCGAGAATGTAATTTTTTTAAAGTTGATTGAAAATAGAAGAGGAAGTTTACATGCATGAAGATTCTAATGCACCTATATTAACTTAATTAAGAGAACTACAATAATATTATACAACACAGAAGAAAGTCTGCTTTAGCTTTACAAAAATATAGTTTCCTGCAGACATGATTAAGTACATTCTCTACACAGAAGTACAAAAGTATTCAGCAAGGAAGTCGCTAGCAACTTTTCAGATTCATACCGACTCGGGCGCCGCATACGCAGCAACAATATGTCGCCGCCGATCAAAGTCCCTGCCACACAGACGGAGCATTTGGAAGTAAATAACTTCTGTATTACCTCCTCCTGCCGTTTCATTATCTGGGTAAGTTTTATAAGGATTGCCGATACTATCAAGGTAAAAATGTTGGCGAAAGACCACACGTAAATAAAACGGATATACTATATCCTCAGAAAGCAATGTACGAGTACATCAATATTTGTTTTTAGTTAAAAGGGATATACAGTTTCCTGCATCTATTTTTACAGTATTGGGGAGAGGGCGAGTTGGGGTGAATGCATTTGTTTTGGTCTTACACCCCCGTGTCTTACTGTTCTAAACGTTTTTGTTGATTTTATACGTCCGTTTTAATTATAGAAAATGGTTTAAGGAAAGGTGTTATAACGTTCCGTAGATTTGATTTTGTTTAGGCTTAAGGGCCGATTACACTAGACTACATGTAATCAACTACATCATGTATGAGACTACATGTAGTCTAGTGTAATCACATGTAGGACAGTGTAAACAGAACGTCCTAACACTAAAAAGTTAGGACGTCCTTATGTAGGAGACTACATGTAGTCTAGTGTAATCGGCGCTTTTGAAAACGCATAACGCGACACGACTGCTGAAGGCGTGAGATATAGTCGACCGACTTTTCTGATAACAAAGCCAATACTTTAGTACCTTTCGCGCTCAGCAACTGACGGTGCCTTTGCAAATTACAAACGCATGAAAGAGGCCCAAGTTTATGTGTATTAAATATTTTTTTAAATTTCATGTCAATTCTCGTTCTCTGGTAGTAAATGTAGTCCCTTGGGAAGCTAAATAAGCATGTCAATTCTCGTTCCTTAAAATCATTATTAATTCGGTTATTAAGTCTACTTTTAGTTGTCAAATTGTCTTACCTATCGTGTGGCGATAAATAGTAAATAGAAAAAACCCTTCAAAACTGGAGGTGTCTCATCTCTGCAGTGGAACAGAAATAGGCTGTTTTAATTAAAAGATAATAAACTATTATTATGTTACTCCCTAATCATGTAGTAAAAGAGTAAAAATAAAATTCTTTTTTACGTAAAACATTAAAAAACTGGTTTTACATACTACATTATAGTGGTTTATCGTGATGCATAATAATATATTCTTATCTTGTACCGTGGGAAATATATAGTGATTAATAATCTGTTTAGATCAAAAGATGTTATTATAAACGTTCTGTTTAGTTAAACAAGTCTTTAGTAGTTGCATATAAAACGACATTTTTCTTTAATAACTAAGGGCTTGAATAAGAAATTACAATGTTGTAAGGTTGATCTTTTTTTTAATGTGAGAAAATGTTTACGCACTTACTTAGATGTGATAGCGTCCTAACTCTAAGTTAACCTGCATTTAGCAAGGTTTTGCCTCTTTTTTTGGTGGGAGGAAATCCTCATGAAGCTCCTCCGCCTGGTGGAAGGAGGAAAGCTCTGTCAGACTCTTACTGACTAAAGCCCCTCGGGGTTTCGCCTCTCATGTAGGCTGGGGACCGTCATGGGAAACCAAGATTCTTTTACAGCCCCTGACGAAGCTTCCAAAACAATCATAAAAAAGTTTAATTTTAAATGAATTATGTTGTCAACACTGAAGTGTGTTTATACGTATAATAAAGCATCTTTCAAACGTCCACGATTGATATAAGTATGAAGCGAATGAAACATAAATAAATGTGGAGTCCCTACTTCAAAAGCATAATAAACAATAACTTACCAAGTGTTGAGATATGGGTTAGCAGAACTAATCTTAAGAGTTCTTGCTTAAGGCATAACTGTATGTAGGTATAAGTTAATACAACGTACTATTAAGTTGCTTCTTTCTATGTTAGTACCAATGTTGAGAAAGCACACCTAAAGTTTCCAATTTTCTAGAACGGCCTTTACATATGCCTAAACTAAATTATCAAACCAATTTTCATGAAATTTCTTTAAAGACTAACTGGTTTCTACCAAAAATTAAAAATTGGTAAAGAAATGATATTAAATTAAATTCTATTTTAAGGCAATAAACATTAAAAAAAGAAAATACAACCAAATTAATAACAAGCTCCTTCTCGACTTAGGGTTGGTTAAAAATTAAAGTACCAAAAGAAAAGACATCGACCATATAACAGCCAGTTTGTTTTCGTTGTGATAATATTATGAGCGATTTTAACGACAACAACGGGATAAGATGGGATAGATAATATTGATTCTTACCCCGTCACCACACTGTGTTTGAATGCAGTATAACTTTAATAAATTGCACCTAGTAGGCTATATAAAATGCGCATAGCCAAGCCTCAAATTATAAATGGTAAACAGACAACCCGTTGATCTATATAATTACTATACCGCGTGGGCGATTGATAAAGAATGCAGTTTACTGAATTTATATGTTTTACCATGGTAAAACTTTATACATTATGCAACAAGCCTTTCTAAAACATTAATCATTTTAATGTTATTACAGATTTCATATAAATTATTATGTCTAAATTACTTCGTTGTCTATATTTCATAATTATTTATTACTTGTATATCTATTACAAGTAATAAATAATTATGAAATATAGACAAATTAGACCAATTGCTCTTTGAAGAGAAAGGTAGAAATTAATTTCTCGGTTAACCAGAACTCCTTTCATTCTTGAGGACTTTTCATCATAACGGCCCATTAATGACCCACTGCAGGGACGGGCCTCCTCCCATGACGGAGCGATACTTGACCTACTAATACCTCGCTGGTCAGACGGATTGGTATAGGGTTTAATTTCAAGTTTTCCTTCTTTTTATTTCGTAAAGATAATATTCACGGATAGTCCCTTAGTCGGTTTTTACGACACCCATGGGATGAGATGGGGTGGTGACATAGTGTATTCTTACTCCGTCACCACACGGAGAAAATCTACTTTGCTTCGTCTAAATTCTAAATTCATACAGCCCGTCATTTATGAACGAGTCGAAAATATACTCATATAAAACCAACCAGAAAAATTAAGCCCACTCTCCCAAGCTTATCGTTAAAAAAGGTAAACAAACCGCGTTGAAAGATCAGTCGCGTGCTTACAGTTTTTATCTTTTTTTTAAACTAACAGAGTAATGGCCGATATGAGGAGGTTGTATGGTAATATCCTCTTCCGTGTATGTTTAAATTTATTTAAGGCTCTGAATAGAGCTTTGGACATTTGATTTATTACGCTTATCTATGCTTTGAAACACTTTAAGATAATGAGTGTCGAGAAACTTGACATTAGATCATAGGGATTTTGACCTCAAAGATTATTTTCTCATACGAATTTTTTGATTTATTAAAAAAGAGATAGGGTCAACAGCGCGACCCCGCTAAAAAACCCGAGTTTGGCACTCAGGTATAGTCCGGAGAAAATCATAAACAGTCTTGGTAACGAATTTAATTGGAATAAACAATGAAGTAGTTGGTGAAACATACCTCCTGGTTTGCTAAGACTTAAATGCAAATAGGCTACACTTTTGGAGAATGAGACAGTAACACAGAGTAATTCAATCCTTCAAGAAGGGGTGTGAGTGTATGGAAGCAGTATATCAGCTAAAATTATGTATCTTCTTCACCTCACACTGCAGAAACAGACCGTTCAATAACAAAGATAAATCGAGGTCTTCTAATAAACAAAACCCAAAGGCATAAGTATAAGATTTCATGTCAAGTTTTCCCTTTTTCTTTCGCACAGATAACGTAACGTAAGATCTTATTTTAGTAAGAAGTTCACAGCATTTCAGTATAAGCACCCATCTCTGACCACGGTCCAAAAGGTGTTATCTCAAAACTCACTTTAATTTTTGCTTAATATACAGATTTGTTTCTTGTTTTATGGGCTTGTAGTACTCCCAAGTTGGTCCTACAGAAATTTGGACTTTATACCTGTTATCGTAAAATGTATGGAGTTTATATGAGTCATCCATGTTAACGATATTATTATTGCGTAAGTATTATTATAATCGAATATCCACGATCTCGAGTCGAATCTGTTTCAGTCATCAGGATTTCATGTCATATTTTCCCTCTATCTTTCGTACAGATAACGTAACGTAAGATCTTCTTTTAGTAAGAAGTTCACAGCATTTCAGTATAAGCACCCATCTCTGACCACGGTCCAAATTAACGGTAGTTCCAATACCTTACATTCCATTCCTTTTTTCTCTTTCATACATACGTCAGCAGTACATGTTAGAGTGAACGGTAATAATATTGATGTTGTTAGAAAAGTAATTGAGATTTCGTGTGTAAAGATATTTATTGTGGAAACATTCCTTTCTAACTCAAGTGATAGAAGCGTAACTTTTATTAACACATACCTACTGTTGATGCATCAATCGTAAGTTTTTAACAATTTAAATCCCGCAAAGAAAAATGATTTGGTTGCTGCACAAAAACAATCTCTGGTGACGGAGTAAGAATACAGTGTGTCACCAACCCCATCTCATCCCACGGGTGTCGTGAAAACCGACTAAGGGACTATCCTTGAATATTATCTTTACGTAATAAAAAGAAGGAAAACTTGAAACGAAACCCTATACTAATCCGTTTGGCCAGCGTGGTATTAGTAGGCCAAGTATCCCTCCGTCACTGGAGGAAGCCCGTCCCTGCAGTTAGACCTTGGACATGATGATAGTGACCTCTCGAGACACAAAGAAACCTAGCCTGGTGATACCACGCACCCAAAGTGCATTGGTATTAGGTTTTTTATCAAGTTATCACATATTGTTTTATTTTAGTAGATATAAGTAATATCTGCGATCTTTCCCTGACACTTCCAATCTACTGGTGCGGAGAAAATATATAAAAATATTGACAATTGCCTAAAGTCTCCTAGATTTCGTGCAATTCTATTGGTTGATATTTCTCCGTATCTCCGCTTTGAATTGTTTTACTATTGTGTCTATTGGCGGGATAGGCCGTATTAACTATCGAAACAAACTGAAAAAGTCTAAACAGCATGGTAATAACAGGCTAAGTCCCTCTATCACCGAAGGAGCCTATACATATTAGTGCGATATAAAGGGCTGATAAGATATAATATTAGTTAGAATCTGAGATACGATCTACAGAGACAAATTGCTTCTAGTAGGTGTCCTAGAAACCAGTTTCAATCAAGTGTAGGTGAAGTAACGAGAAATACGAACCTGTGGCGCTCGTAATATTTTATCGTAAATAGATGTATGTAGCTATAGATTGAAGTGCAGTGCTTTTTAGTATTGATATACTTAAGTAGAATGCAAATTTACGAGAATTTAACCGAAAAATCTTGGGATTATTTTGGGTAAGCCTGAACTTAGTCCAGCCTGAACTCAAAAATACTTTGACTCTTGGTTGTTTATTTTTAAATGTGTGTTATCACTTTAATTTTAGCTCAATATACAGATTTGTTTCTTGTTTTATGGGCTTG
Source organism: Schrankia costaestrigalis (assembly GCA_905475405.1). Lineage (NCBI taxonomy): Eukaryota > Metazoa > Arthropoda > Insecta > Lepidoptera > Erebidae > Schrankia > Schrankia costaestrigalis. The sequence goes on from FR997851.1 coordinate 5,035,082, forward strand.
TAGTACTCACAAGTTGGTCCTACAGAAATTTGGTATTTAGAGCTTTTATTGCAAAAGGTATGGAGTTTATATGTGTCATCCATGTTAACGATATTATTATTGCGTAAGTATTATCATAATCGATATCCACGGTCTCGAGTCGAATCATTAGTTAGAAAATTATCTCTTACTCGTATAATGTAGTAAGTGGTGTGGTGTGTTTCAATGTGATTCTCTTCTCATGCTGTATGCGTTTTGTGGTCAGGAAAAATAAATATTGTTCAGGTTCATTATTATAGTGTTAAAGAAATTGAATCCATATTCTTGTAGAAATTAAGTTATAATTTATGTTCATTTTTTCTATTGCATTAGGTTTAACCTGTTAAAATAGTTGTAAGTCTTGATTATTCAAGAGCATTGCACTAATTATATTAGGGGTGCCATGGGTCCGAATTAAAGTTCCCTTGACACCCCCAGGGGTGTTCGCCAGGGGAGCCTTGGGTCCGGAATGGATTAAATAAATGAATAAATTATAGTCATCGATATTTTACTCTGAAGTCACACAAAGTCTGGATAAGTTTACTATTTTCATATGAAATAATTAAAACGTATTTCAAGCGGTTAAGAACCCCACTAAACTGAAGCAAGAGAGAACTATCACATTGTACTTATATCAGCTGTTTTTTTTTTCATTGTCCCTTACGGAACGGAGCAGGCAAAAGTCAGTGACCACGCTGCACAAGTCAGCTGATTCATCAACAATGCAAACAGGTCAACAAGAAAATGTAAAACTTTCACTCACCAGTGAATAAATATATCCAAATAGTAACTTCTCGTATAAATCAGTACACCCTATAATCCACGTATTAAAATATTTGTAAACACACCAAAATGCATCGCCCGGCTTCTCAACTCAACTGTCAAATAGAAAATCAAACTGCGCAATGCAGTTAACGCAGCTGTTTGTAAACGAAACAAAATGCATAACGCGACTAAAATGTAAAATTATGTTCCTAAATCGTAAAAATCGATAGAAATATACGAGATTGTATTTGCGTGAAAGAGATAGAGAAAGTTTTGACATAACTAGCAGCCATTTTGAAATCAGTAGCGTTATGTTTTCGGGCATGCGCAGTAGATAACTTGCGCGGTCAATATTTTTGTTGAAAGAACCGCGATTTTAGCGCTTACTTGTTGAGGTAGATCAAGTACTTGGCTGATATCATTTTGTTCTACCAAATTACTTTTACGATAAGTTTACTGAGATACCTATTTTGTTTTGTGACGTAAAGTGAGATAAGTGTATGAGATAGCGAAATTTAACATTGATAAAGTTGCACTTTAGCGCATTAAGAAAATACCTATTGCACATTGGTAGAGTTAAATAGATCGGCGTGTGGTGTCGGGGTAGGAGCCTAATAACTTTAGTAAGGAAAACTCCTTTGGATATTAAACAAAAAATGTTAATCTTGACAAAAAACTAGCTATTGAGACAAAGTCATGCCGACGAAGTAAATTCATTTGCCTATATTCCTGAAATATTTATACCTAGGTACCTACTTATTCGCGATCAAATCTACCTTTCCTTGCATACATTCACACATGCCCATCAGTTACGAGTGCTATGCACTTCATCATCATAACTGTCCCACCGCAGGGACGGGCCTCCTCCCGTGACGGAGGGATACTTGGCCTACTAACACCACGCTGGCCAGACGGATTGGTATAGGGTTTAATTTCAAGTTTTCCTTCTTTTTATGCAAAGGTAATATTCACAGATAGTCCCTTAGTCGGCTTCTACGACACCCATGGGATGAGATGGGGTGGTGACATTGTATTCTTACTTCGTCACCACACGGATATGCACTTACTAGCAATAATAATACTTAGGTAGGGGCACGCGTCCTAATGTTGGCACTGCACCAGATTATCAGCACCCCCCAACTAAAACTCAAATTATAAGCTTTCTATTAATTTATTTCGGCTACCATTTAACAAACAATAAAATAAGATCCTTTTGGAATTATAACCTGATCCAAACACGAAACTTTTTGAAAAAAAAAGCGATATTTTTAAAAACGCGGGAACATGTCCTTCACATTACTTTGTTTTGACAGTTTCTTATGATCGTAGGTAAGTTCAGGTTTTTTTATTTTACTTTATTTTAGATCTTTTAGATATTTTTTACTGAACCTTTAGGTTTTATTCATGTATAAAATGTTTTATAAGGCTTTTATGACAATGGAAATGAACGTTATCTTGATTTTATGTTCATAAATGAGGTGCTGACATCTGGGTTCAATCTTTTTGCGAATTGCTAATTATCGGCACTGGTACTGTTACATGACAAAGTGGTATGTAAAATTGTTAATCCGTTTATTGTAAAGCGTGATTATTTTATGCCTAGACTTCAATATTCTTGGAAAAAGTACTCTATGATTTCGGATTTCGTATCCTGGCATGGTGCTGAAACTATCATTGCTAGTTATTCTCATAGTGTTGATATTATAATCAAAAGAATGTCTATTATTTTTTTGAATTTTTTATATTTATGTATTTATTTTTCTGAAACTTCGGTTGTTAGGCTAGGTATAAATAAAAGAGATTTTGCTATAAACATTGGATTATTTCATTTATCTACCTAATTTTATGTCTAATTTTAAGGTGCTGATAATTGGCTCGATCGATGCTGATAATTGGTGTTGATGGTGCCAATAATTGGTGTTAGGGTAATTATTTAGTCAAACTCATCTAAATAAAATGTGTATGGATAAAGACAATTTTTTATAATAAAAATCAATTACTTATTTAATAGTGAACCATGTTGTTAAAGTCGTTATCAGTATTATTACTAAAGATTAACGATATTAAAGTAAGACTAACTCTTAAAGTGCTGTTAATTGGTAGCATCACCCTACTATGTATTGTTTTAATGTTATTTACATATCAAGGCCAAGTTAACGTCCTTTTATCGTATATAGTGACAAACAAGTTAACTAACATAAGTTACGTACATGTTATTATTATGCATAATGTTAAAGATAACGTTATTTTGTAATTGTTATTTTTTTCCTTGATAAAACATGTTTATTTACATAATTACTTAATGTTTGTGGTTGGCGATGTTTTAATGTATTTGAACGTGTTAAGACTCTAGAGAGTGAAAGACTCCTATGTCCATTGGACTGCCATAGGCTAGGGTGTATCTTCGAAAGAAATGTCCAGAACTTACTAATGTATGTACAACCATACGAAGAAACAAGGTAATGCGTTAGATCTTGTTCAGTACAGATTGTTTCCAGTGTTTTCGATAGGACTTGGTATTTTACTAATACCAAGACATGTCCTTCTTTATACAAGACTAGCTGACCCGTACCCACTGCGTTGGGCGGCGAAAAAAACGCGTCCGTTCTTAAAACATATTTAATTACAGCTCCACTCCTATTAGTCATAGCGTGATACTATATAGCCTATGACACTCCCCGATAAATTGTCTATTGAACACAGAAAGAATTTTTAAAATCGGTTCAGTAGGTCCAGAGATTACCACGTCACAAACACACAAACTTTACCTATTTATAATATTAGTGTAGAAGATGTAATGAGAGCATTGCGTCCAGACTTGTATTAAAATGTCTTATATAGTCAAGTAACAAATATAATATAATAATGCACCATCTGACTGAATACGGAAGGCGCAGGACCGTGTTCTGTGGCGCGGGCTGGGAGAGGGATACGTCCAGCATTGGACTGCGATAAGCTAGTTGATTGATTGAATGCACCAACTCATAGTACAAATATATACAGTATTTCGACTTCATAGAAACGGACGAAACGCGAGTTATACCTACACGCTCACGATAGAGGTGGCTTTGCGGAGTGAAAAGTCGCCCCTGTGCCGCAGTAAGGAGCAGGAAGTAGTAAGAAATGAATTGTTTTATTTTGTACCAAAGAGCATGAACTGGTTTCAAACATTTTTTTTAATCAAGGTACACATTACAATGATAATGTCAGTCAAAATGGCTGAAATCACAGAGTAGGGGAACCTGGGGACACTTGATCCTTAAGGGAGACTAGGTACACGAGATTTTCAGAACTTGTATGGGTAATATTAAATTTTATAATGGCAATATCGGTTGTCTATGGTACCCGCTAACTTTCTAAAGTTGGTACACTTGTCAAATTTGACGCGTTTGAAAATGGCGGACGACCGAGTGTTTGTTGTTGCAAAGAGAAAATTTCCGTAAGTTTACATTTGATTAAACATTAATGTAAATATGGCTTTTAGGTGTGTATGAATTTAATTCGAGGCGTTATCTATATAAGTAGCGATTTGTAGCGTAGAAAAGTGTTAATCTAATAGACCTTTGAAAATATTCTTGTTTATAACCTCAAACTGCTCAGGGTACACTTGGTACACTTAGTTTTATTTTTCAATTAATTTCAGATTACCGATATGCCCAGAGTATACAAAACAAGAGAAGGTGCCAGAAAAAGAGTACCAATCGATGAACAGATTTTGAGTTCTTTTATTATTGTAGATATAATTTTGTTTTGAGTTTGTTTTGTTTTTTTAATATGAAACGGAAGTTTCACATTTAGCAATTGATTTTTGTATGGAGACAGTGTGATATGCCTATGTTATGTGATTTTGAAAACAGTATAAAAAAGACTATCATATTCAAAAAACATTTTTTATTTATTTCCTTTGTAATAGCAGATATGGGAGACTTTATTCCCCAGGATCAAGTCTCCCGTATATACGGGACACTTGATACCATTCCCTATTTTTACTTTTAGTCAAATAACTATTAAATTTAGGCACTTATATCTCTGGGTCTTACATCAATTATAGGCAAATGAATTTCACGTATTTCGGTACCAATATCTTTTAAAATGGATAGTCACTAAGGAAATTAGGGATGAAAAACAAAAGGGGGGATCAAGTGTCCCCAGGTTCCCGTAAAGTAATATAATATAATATACTGAAATGTGAAATGAATGAATGAAATGGATTGACCCTTATTCATTCAGTTCATATTCAGAAGGCATTCAAAATGTAAAACGAAGTATTGCAAATTGTGTTTGTTTGTTTTATAAGATGTTTATTGGGATAAGTTTAGTCGCTAACGGTGGTCGCTGAAAATCAGCGCCGTGACAACATAAAATTGACACGGCATTTAGCTGAGCGGCCGCCATTGTTTCATGTGCTTACATTTTTGAGGCGGGAAATACAAGTGCGCCTAGGCACCTACATAATATTGTGTGGGTGTTTGGGTCCATTTGGCAGCACCATTACCTGTATCTTTTAAGAATAGTAAGATAATTATATATTTTGTAAGTACTGAAATAAAAACTAATTTTCTTTCTTTCTTTCTTTCTTCTTAGGTAAATGTAATTAAAAAGCTGGAGGTGGGCAGCTCTATCGCATGTTTACGTACCGCGCAGCCGTAGGCATTTATAATAAATATTCGGCCAAGATAGACTAATGGTTGTACTATGACCAACTGATTCCTCCTAACCTCAATTAATTACTCCAATTTGTAAACTTGAAAACATCTCAAAATAATCGTTAACTAAAACAAAACGCGTATGTGATTCATCTACGTAAGCTAAACAATATTATAAACGTGCAACCGTGCACTTGCAGTGACCTTCAGTGCTGTTGATAAGGCACGTATGGCCTTACTCGATATATTGTGTTGAAGGAGATTTTATTCTTCATACGATTTTGTAATTGTGTTTCTATGAAATGTATCATAAGGGAGGAAGAAGTATTGAGTTATAGAAGAAAAATTCGCTGAAGATAGAAAAGGATATTTAGGTGGATATGGTACCTATAAGTTGTTTTTTAAAAGAAAAACTACATTGCAGGTAAAAATGGCCAGGATGTTTTACAAACTTTAATTAAACGAACACATATGAGTATATTCAAATAAATATTTGCTAATTAGTTATAATGTGTGAATGTTAAACAGTAAATTACGGATATAAATCTAAAAATACTGATAAAAATTTGAAGCTAAAATCTAAACTGCGTCCTTACAGTAAGCGCTGCAGATGCCTTTAGAGAAACCGCTACTTGTCTCGTTTTTCAAAATTGTCCATTGCTTTACAAATCACTCTAATGGTCCATCTATAACTGATGCTCCTGATCAGAGTGTTCTATAGGACACCCATTGTAAAACAAAGTTTGGTCTAAAAAAATATGTCACGCATATTTTAACAGCCCCGAACATAAAAGTTCAAAAGTAATTTGTAACTTTTCAAATGCTGGAGGTTTTCGATAAGGCAATGTTTTTAAGTATACAGTAACCTGACTAAGTGCTTCTTAAGTGGAGCCAAGATTCTTTTGTATAGTTTTTATACAGTACATTTGTATCGTGACTGGATCACTCTTGCTTTCATTAGACAAAAAAAAAGTCTGGAGTTTTTGTCTGTGGTTTTAACTTCGTGTTTTAGATAGAAAAAGGTCGCAGTCATTAAATAACTATAACTTCTTTAACGTTTGTTGGAAATTTGAGAGTGTTTTTGTCTTAAAAATAAAACATTTAAATAAAGGATTCGAAATAACGTAATTTGATGAAATTGAGAGTAATATTTAAGGTAAATTACTTGTAATAATAGATACAGAGATTCAGTAACCGTGTGGTGACGGAGTAAGAATACAATATGTCACCACATCATCTCATCCCATGGGTGTCGTAGAAACCGACTAAGGGACTATCTGTGAATATTACCTTTACATAGAAAGAAGGAAAACTTGAAATTAAACCCTATACCAATCCGTCTGGCCAGCGTGGTATTAGTAGGCCAAGTATCCCTCCGTCCCGGGAGGAGGCCTGTCCCTGCAGTGGGACATTACTGGGCTGTTATGGTGATGAATATCCACATAGGACGTCTTTTGACTGATATAATTAGCTAAAATAACTCTTTTTGCATTCAACATCATCATCTCATTTTGCAGTTGACCTTATTGACCGAATTGACATCGACGTATTTAGAGGTGAGATAAAGAATTAATACAGTATCCTTATCAATGCTATCTACTAGATAAGCTAGATACTATTGTAATACCTAGATACTTAAACATAACAAAAGGTGACATTATATAATTGGCGAAAAGTAGGCGTTATGGATAAAGTATCTTGCTGAAGGTAGGTCGTGGGCATCGTTTAGTGGAAGTTAATCATTTGTTAATGCTATGGGCATTCTTGGGCAACATCTTTGTGGAAGAGCTTAGGAGAGATAGATTCTTAGTGTGGGCCGTATCTTTGTTTTGTGTGTGTAACCTGTGACGAAACATCAAGCAAAATAAAGGTAAAGCCTACAACGCTGATCTCCAGTTCTTATTTAATACAGTTCATATTAACAGGTAATTTTATTATAAAAATTCAAGCGGGATGCCATTATGTCGCAGGAAATTTAAAAACATCAATTTAACGGACACAAAAACCATCCAGCCTCAGGACAATTATTTGTGGATTACACAAATAATTGTCCTTCGTGGGAATTAAACCGCGACCTTGCGTACTGGCAGCCGTTTCCGCAACCTTTACAACACAGCCAGAAGCTCTACATCAAAACTGTTGCTCAAACAATACGCTACTATTACAAAAACAATAATATGTATGTATACAAAAAAAGTAGTATGTGTACAAACAATAAAAGTATTTAAGTATGTTTATCCGTTGTCTAGTACCCATAGTACAAGCTTTACTTAGTTTGGGACTAGGTGGCGCTGAGGATTATTTATTTATATAAACATCTGTACATTATACTAAATCCCATAACCCATTCGTAACCAAGGAAGTCGTAATCAAAAAGATCCCACATTACAATCTGTTAATAAAAAAGTTTGGACACATAGGGACGAGTCGTTGAACCCTATCATAGACAACACATCTGTCGTAGGGAAACTCGTTTTGTTGCGTTTACTTCACGGTGAATAACTAGTGCGTTGAACTAGGAACACATATGGAAATCATTTCCGGGAATCAGATTTGTTGGAGCTATGTCTTTATGTATTTATTGGAGCTATGTCTTTATGTATTTGTTGGAGCTATGTCTTTATGTATTTGTTGGAGCTATGTCTTTATGTATTTGTTTTTGTGTTTAATCGCGTTAAGTCACAGAGACTACAGCTTCGCTTGTGTAGTGTATAGCTCTGTATAACTGTATAATGACAATAATATAGCTGCCTGACCTGGACCTTTATGTACACAATATGTATTCAAAAAAAAACTTAAGGTAAATAAAACCGAAAATCTTTCATAATTATTCAGACTCAGTTATTTGAAAATCGCACATATTTGCCTTACATGGGATTTGAGTACCAAGTACAAATGGTAATTATCACTAAATGTTATCATTTACTTAAAATCTTTCAATAGATGTGTATTAAAGATCAGCCGAATTTATTGTTTACCATTATATTATTTTCCCTTGTAAGCTTTCCCTCCCAAATAAGAATAATTTGTTGTTAATTTAAATCATAGGTACGTGTGTTAATTACAACTTAATGAATATAATTGATAATGGATTTAACCCTTATCTTTAGATTACCTTACGTTTACGTAAATCGTACCTACTTAACATATTACATATTTTTAATAAACAAACCGAATAAATTAGGAATCATACCCGAATAATTTGTCATAATGCAAACACGTAATGAATAAGCTAGTGAATACCAAACGAGTATTCCCCTCATCTCTAGCAAGTATTATAGATAGATATGAAGTGTAAATAGCGCAGATTACAGTGCATAAAACCTGCTAGGGTACAAGGAAGCTAGTATCCCGTTGGATATAAAACGGTGAGTACATCTTAGACCAGTTTTATACTAACAAATAGCCATCGTTTAAGTGCAATAGACATGTACCTCTTACTCTTAAACGCCTTTTAACTTTAATCACTGTTTAGCGAAATTTTTATTATTAAAATCAACCTTATACCAAACAAAAACATAAGAATTAAAAAAAGCTAATTATTGGCTAAGATTTAAAAGTTATGACTTATTTTAAAACATGGATTTACTGAAAATTGAAATTTAATAATAGGGTAGATCTCCAGAGGCATTTTTTATCGTGTCGGAGTGGAGAAACCCATTTTGAAATCGATAAACGTTTTCATTACATTTTTTTATGTATACTTTGGTGTCTAATCTATGTGGTGCAGGGTTGAAATTATGAATTAGTTTATTAGAAATATTTTAAAAAAAATCATAAACCGTAAAATCCTGATTGCTCTGGGTTGACCTAACTCCCGATTGAATGAGAAAACATTGTGTAACTTTTTATTGAGAAGGTTCATATGTCCGATGTTATTTTATATTACATAACAAATAGTTAATCTTCATTGTAATATTTTTTTTTAAATTATATTAACAATATTTTTGGCACAATTTAAATTTATCGTCATGACCTGGCATTTTATCTCATCGCTCTGCGCTGGAGTAAAACATCGCGCTCATCCCTCATTTTATTAAATAGAAACTCTATTCCCCTCCCCCGGGGTAGTGGCTGTAGTGGTGTAACCGCCAAGGAAGATACATTTGTGCCATGGTCCCCCACTACAATATTACGAGGCTAAGTTTATGATTTATCTGGGTTTGGTTCTCGAATTTGATGATTGATATGGCATGTTTTATAAATTAAATAGTAAGGTTGTAAATGTGCTTATTAAGTGAATTAAGTGATAGTAATGATGTTCTTTAAGAGGCGTAAACACAACTTTCTACTGTTTTTATTTTGGGCTATATTAATGCTTTTATGACTTTTTTTGATCGCTATGGCTATGATTGCTCTGTCCAAAAGACCAGAGCGATGATATTTTGCAATAATTGTACGTTATAAAACTACTTTAAGTAATAATACCAGATTGTTACAACGACAAATGTCACGACTCAGCTGTCAAAAATTCTGTGACGTTACGACTCATCTGTCAAAAATTCTATAACGTCACGACTCCACTGCAAAATATTTTCCCGCCAATATTCTATGACGTCACGACTCATCTGTCAAAATTCTATGACGTCACGTGTCACGTGACCAAAATTCTATGGCGTCACTAGTCACGTGACTCAGCTGTCAAAATTATTATGACTATGACGAAATTATCAAAATATAATATGATGGAAGCCAAAATTTTAAGTTTTCGGAAGTTTTCCTTTACATGCACTATAAGACCTTGCTTCATGCCAAATTTCAAGTTTGTATGTAGACTGGAAGTACCCTGTAGCTTTTTGCCCTTTGCTCATCGAAAATTTGCGACATAAACGGCTATTTGTCTTGATTTCGTTAGATTAGAAGTTTGATTTTTTTACAGCACTAAAAGGCAACAGACCTTAGTATTTGGTAAAAATTTCAGCTTGATACCTCTACGCGTTCCTGAGATAAATAGTCTTGATAGAGAAACGGACAACAAAGGGTTCCGTTTTTCCAAAATCGGTACGGAACCCTTATAAAACCGGTCAAGTGCGAGTCTCACTCGCGCACCGAGGGTTCCGTACAAACCTATTTACTTTCTCGCCAAATTGTGATGACGTCAGGACTCAGCTGTCTAAATATTATTTTTCCCGCCAAAATTCTATGACGTCACGACTCATCTGTCAAAAATTCTGTGATTTCACGAGACATCAGATGTGAATGTGAGAGTTTTTGACAGATTCTGTCAAAAATTCAATGACGTCACGACTCATCTGTCAAAGATTCTGTAATGTCACGACACATCTGTCAAAAAAAATTTTCCTGCCACAATTATGTGACGTCACGACTTACTTATCTGTCAAAAATTTTATGACGTCACGTCTCATCATTAATAAATAATATTTGTTGAAAATTGATACCTCCACGCGTTCCTGAGATAAATGGTCTTGACAGACAGACAGACAGACAGACAGACGGACAACGAAGTGATCCTATAAGGGTTCCGTTGTTTCAAAATCGGTACGCTGCCCTAAAATGAACAAGTTTCCAACTGATGAGCTCTCAAAAAGCTGTAGATATATCCCCTAAACATAAAATCATAAAATCTTGTAACATGCAAGACTAAAAATGACTAAATAAATAATATATTACCAATTTTATTATTTTTGTTTCACCATTTATGATCGCTCTAGCGCCTATCATGATTGCTCTGGACGCGAAAATGTTTGAACTTAAATATTTCCATAACTGTTTGTCAAAAATGAAGGCCAATAGTAAAAATGTAGTATTTTAATATCATTCTTTTCAATGAGATACATAATTACCAAAAAATATCAAGATCTGAAAAGCACCAGAGCGATCACACGAATACGCCCGATTTGGAGATTGACCCAATAATATTTGTAAGAAAAGGCGTAGCACTTGAACTTCTATATAAATGTAAATGAAGGCAAAGCTGGTTTAAGCTGATCGCAGCGTGGATTATTCTAAGTAATATCTGATTACCTCCTTGGAAAAAAGGCTTTGCCTTATGTATTGGCAAATTCAACCTTGTTAACGAATAGAGATACATTTTTAATGTGGTGTCATTGAATTCGGTGTTTTAGTTTTCTAATTCGTATATCTTAGTATCAGGGGTTTCTCAATTTTCCAACTTTTCTTTGATCATCATTCTTTTTCATTTATTTTGATAAATAACATACAAATTATTTTGAAAACAAAGCGTAATTTGAAGTACATACACGGATTATATGTAAATTTTATTATCACTATCTAATGATAAAGAGAAAAAATACTCTGAATTATGATAAGCGTAGATATAAAAACTTTCATTTTTGTTAATACAGATAAAATACTAAAAATGTAGCATTTTATTAAGCATTGAAAGTAAAAAAAAACAATTTATGTAGGTAACCTAGATAGATTGATTGAACGAGAAAATCGTTTGTCCTGGTTCAGACATGTAATGCGTAGGGATGAAAGTAATATAGTAAGGAAGGCATTAACTATGGAAGTGGACGGGTACAAGGGGAGGAGTAGACCGTAGAAGAGATGGATGGATTGTGTTAGGGATTATATGGCTAGGAAAGGAGTAAATGTAGAGATAACGGGAAACAGGGATGAATGGAAAAAGCAAACTTGTTGCGCCGACCCCAAGTGAATATGGGATAAGGGCAGGAGGATAATGATGATGATGATAAACCTAGATAGATTGATAAAACTGCACCTTCGTATCAAAGCTGATGTATATTATTATACGCGAATGTCGTTCACGAGGTCCTGGGCTCGGATCCTATGTAAGGTAATCATTTCTATGATCCACAAATTATTGTCTTTAACTTGAATGTATTCATCATTATAGACCATTAACGACCCACTGCAGGGACAGGCCTCGTCCAGTAAAAGCGGACATGTAGTCTACTGATTCCGCGCTGTAGGCGTATTGTTAGATATAGGTTAAGTTATTCTTCTTAAGCTTTCAAATAAATATTAAATTTTGAACTTTCAATTAGTAGGCTTTTACGACACCAACCAGAGTATTTAAAGTGGTTATGAAACGAGTCAATTAGAAACAATGCATTAAAGGCATTTATTTGAAGAAACCTGTTAATCGTCTACATTAGGAAATAAATAAGCAGTAATAATTAAAGTAACCTTTTATTTCATTTATAATAATTCACAAATAAAAATAATGATTTTTTGATTTATCGTTGTTTTGATTCTTAGTCCTAATGGTATTATCCTTTAAAGCCGTTTTCAATTTTGAGACATTATGCTGCATAGGCTAGAAACAATACAAATGTATTGCAAATTAGTCAAAACACTTTAGAGATATTGATTTGAGGCATTTTGCTTCAAAGTCATTTTTATAGTGTAGACATTGTGATCATAAAGGTTTTGCACGTTGTAGTAATCAAGTTAAAGTCACATTATTTGAAGCTTACTGTCAGACTTTCTACTAATATGTTTTAAACGTGTGGAAATCCTGAAAGTACTAAATTATGCTGAAAGCTATCAGGGTCATAAATATTTCGGACTTGAACTGACTACAACTGCACTCTTCCCAATTGTTGTGTTGGACACTCCAAATCAAATGTATTAATTTCAGCGTTTCACATTACAGCGTGTCATTCATTCATTAATTCAAATAGCGTGTACGTGTGTGGTGAGTCTAATCGATTGTATGTCATTGAAATGTCTATCGATAAGTATCGAGTGAAGACAATCGTATCGGATTGCCGTGTTAGTAATCCGTCGTATTAATGACATACTGTAACGACTGATTCACTTCTCATGACCAGTGGTCATCTCTAAGATTGTCAATTATATAAAAATAAAACAGACAGATTTTTTCAAAATAGTCCTGAAGTTACTTAGGTAACAAACATTTAAATAAATAAACATACGATCAAATTGAGAACAGTTCACTTCTTTTAGGATTTGGTAAATTAAAGAGATTTGTAATATTGTGCGCATTTTAATAGCTATCAGGCTGTAACTTTACAGACGGTTAATAAAAAATATAAATATTAAATTATGTCACACCTATACGCGTGGTGACGGAGTAAGAATACTATATGTCACCACCCCATCTCATAACATGGGTGTCGTAAAAAACCGACTAAGGGACAATTCGTAAATATTATTTTTACGAAATAAAAAGTTGGAAAACTTAAAATTAAACCCTATACCAATGCCAGCGTGGTATTAGTAGGCCAAGTATCCCTACGTCACGGGAGGAGGCCCGTCCCTGCAGTGGAACATTAATGGGCTGTTATGATGAATATTAAATTATGTCGTATACATTATGACACATTATTCTAAACCTTTCACTTACTTACTAAGTGTGCACTGTTGGCGTACCTGGTATCTATAGATTACAGCCACAGATTACTGCCCACGCAATCCTACTTGGCCGGCCTCAAGTTAGATAGCTTTCAGAGACGTTCGCGCATGTAGGTACAAGAACTAAGAATACATACGAGTACGTTTAGATACTAAAATGACATCTGCCCAGAAATTTCCAAATCCCTTCAAGTCGGCCATTTTAGATTACGTGTAACTTTTGTACCCATCTCTTTTCGACACTATTTTATTAGCTTCACTTGTAATTATCTATTTATGTAAGTATGTAAGAAAATCTTGGAATCTTAACTTGACCCACTTCCCGGTTTTTGATTGGGATAAAATTTTGCAAACGCTCTGAGATCTGATGACAAAACATGACTAGCTATCGAAACGTCATTACAAATCCAATATGGCGGCTTCCCCAAGATGGTGGACTGGCTGTTTGAAATGTACCCCCATGATATAGGTATCAAATGTAAGGCTTGCAGGCTTACGAATAAAAAAAATTGTTTTCTAAAGTATTATATTATTTTGTGAACTAATTTTATTGCATTAAGGTCAGTAAGCAAGCGGCCATCTGATGGTAAGTGGTCAGCTCAAGGACGTCAACAATGACAGCATAGCCAAGCTGCTTATCCTAAGATTCAAGCTGTTATAAATATCCTATATAGTCCAAGTAATTTCACTAGACTACTGTATTGCCACTAATATCTTATACAATTAACATTCTACAATAATTAATTGCCTGCATATTACGCAGCGATAAAGGATTATTTTATCACGTACTTTAGTATCGCGTTATTGGTAAAAAGGTATTGCAATGCTAAACAAAGGAAATTGTATTTAAATGATTGCATCATGCACCTATTAACACCTTTAAACAATCTTAGCCTTTAGTGATAAGTAAGTAAGACGCATAATTCTATTAATCAATAATTTTATTGTGATATTTAAGTCTTTTTTTACGACTTAGTCTACGTCGACTAAAGTCGATATTTTGACAGATGAGCCGTGACGTCAACGCATTTTGGAGGGAAATTAAATATTTTGACAGCTGAGCACTGACGTCACCGCATTTTGGCGAAAACGCCATTCGTCGTATACCATAGAGTTTCTTAATTCTTTAGAATAAGTAAAATAAAAAGATTAATAGGAAAGAACTCTATGCAGGATGCTCGCGTGTGTCAAACACGCAAAATCTTTATGTATTGGCAAAAGATGGCAGAACTAAGAACTTCGGCAATAAAAATTTAATTAAATAAGCTATGTTAATATATAAATTATTTAAATATACTAGGACGGATAAAACCTGGACAGAATAATAAATAGACTAATATCTAACATTAAATTATTCAAATCAATAATTTTACGAACTTGAAAGAAAACCTTACCTTGAAAAGTCCTTTTGATCACAAAATTATTGTCAAAATATTATATTAAACTGTAAAACTGCACTTTACCTATTAACTGGTGTATTTTTAATTGTATTTAAAACACGTTTTGAACTAAATCACTGCAATTGAGCGCGTAGGAGTGCGCGTTGCGTTCGCGCCAAAGTTCGATAGTGAAATGCGTCTATACCGGTCTGTTGCAGTCAGCTGACATTAATGTCGTAGAAAATGAAAGAAAAAGTGATAAATGTATTGTTATAACATTCAATTAAGCACAGAATATAAAACAGTACAAATAAACACAGTAACTTATATTATACACAATTAAATATACACTTTAAAGTGATTTGTAAAATTAAGGTACTCGTACGTACGTTCTGGATAACTTTGAATTGCCGTCTATCTTTGAACAAAATTGTGAAAATGAATCATTAATTTATTAAATGGAAACTATCATTTACTTTTATATTACTTAGTAGTAACAAAACGGATCGCTGTATTTTTTCTGACCAACCAAAGAATGTAAAACTGTAGGGGTTTAATGATATGATTTTGAAATTTTTTGTGTGTCATTCTTAGCAGTTTTTTAAGGTATGGTAAATATGACATTATAATTTTAATTTATTTTCATTTTACCCAAACCTTAAAACATTCAAATAATATGTTTATTTCTATTCCAATAAATATATATTCTAAGTTACCCAAAACGATTTGATGTTTGCACGTCTCTACAACTCATGTGACACTTTAAATAAAAGATTAAAAAAAAAACAAAATACTTCTTATTATGTTTTGAACAATTAAAATTAAACAATAGAAAAATCAGTTTGTTGACAGTCTTTGGTCACAAACACAAGACCACCCACCCACAAACGGTAGAGCTTTGGAGACAATGTGAACGCATCGAACACAATTTCGTCTCGTAAACAATTTGGACCCCAGAAGTTGCCATATTAATATTAATATACTTTTACAAAATTTGTTTACAAAAATATATATTATACCACGTATCCAGAACTTTAGCTGTTTTTATGTTGATAGCTAATCCAAAGCTTTCTGAGTTATAAATATAAACGGGATATTAACGCGGCAAGAAAAACTATACGTAGTATGCAATATGCCACCACCCCATCTCATCCCATGGGTGTCGTAAAAACCGACTAAGGGACTATCCGTGAATATTTACGAAATAACAAGAAGGAAAACTTGAAATTAAACCCTATACCAATCCGTCTGGCCAGCGTGGTATTAGTAGGCCAAATATCCCTCCGTCACGGGAGGAGGTCCGTCCCTGCAGTGGGACATTAATGGACTGTTACCATTACTATAATAAATTAATAAAAATTTATTTAATTATTTATTATTATTAATGTTGTATAGTAAGCCTTACACCCGTACGTAAACCGTCGATAGTTCAATATACAATAATGTAGGTGTAAGTTCAGTAGCACAAAGCAGTACATTCATAATGTTACAATGCACTTAGAGGCAACAGATACGCTCATTCAGTTGTAGACCACACGCTGTGTCAGCTTATAGCTATGGTACTTGTGCTTTACTTACGACTTGTTAATGTACGTGACTTTGTCTGCGCTTAATGGAGTATAGTTACAAACTGTGATCAAGGAACTTTACGCTTATCTTTATTGGATGATTTACAAAAAAACAAAGGCTTACGGGAGCGATCATAACACTAGGGCATAAGCATTGTAAATACATTTGTGTCCTCTATGACGACATAAGGTGTTGGTTTTTCCCGTGCCTCATAAAGGACCCAGTACCGTGTGGGTCGTGAGGCGTTACTCCATAGGTACTTTTGTTACACAGGATAACTCAAATCGGTCAGTATGGGAAAGTCTTAAACTATAAGTCATGCAAAGATTTGTTCTTAGGAACCATGACACTGATTTTGATAAAAAGAAAAACTGCATTCATACATTTCAAAAAGATACTTTACCCAGCTGTGGAATTGAACCCGGTTGTTTTGCAAAAATAACCTTATACTTTTTCTATTTAAATATCGATTCTGTGTAGTTCTTAAGCAGTTAATATCTCTATGAAAAATTCAGTCTAAAATGAATAAAATGCATTGTTTTCACACACTTCAATTTATCATATTAAATGTTCGAAGTAACCACCATTACAATATTCAACAAGTTCAGGCATGTAGAATTGTCCCCATGGAAGAACAAATCTTTGTATGACTTATACTTTAAGACTTTCCCATATTGACCGATTTGAATTAACCACCCTGTATACGGCAGACTTTGGAAAATGTTATCACGCTACTTATCTGATGAATGAGAGACTATGTCCAGCAGAGGACTTCCATTAGCTCATACGTTGATGAAGATGATGACAATACTTATCCACCCTTCGATACACTCTTAAACCCTTTGTAAAAAAAAAAATATTTCTAGCAAGTTTCAAACTTTTAAACTGTGTGCAAACGAATGAAGTACATACTAGAAAATTTCCCTATTATATTGTTTCCCTCCGTCACTGCAAGAACCTCGTCCCTGACATTAATGGCCTGTTAAGATCATAAAGCTTATGATAAAAGTACGCATAATTTTCACGTTTACTTTCACAAAGCAAAATAAGCAGACCATGAAAATCAGGAGGGCACAAAAACAGTGGACACCGTGAGTAAGTATTTGTTACATTAGCAAGGAATCTAATCAGGGTTGTCACTGCTTATAAAACTGAGATTTTGACCTAGATATTTAAAATCAAAATTTAAAAAAAAATATAATGTCCTACTCCCGGGCAACAACATAATCTATTTTCTTGCAACAATTATACGAGTACATATTTTTTTATTTTATTTTTTTATTTTACTATAACATATTGATTAAAACACGGTTAACTCTTTTATTGTAATGTAGAACGAAATACTTTTTCAACTGTAGCTAATATGTATATAATATTATGTCACTGGCTGTAGCGAAAGCAGCTTGACTTAATAATTAACTTATACAGTAGAACCTCGATAAGTAAAAGTCCAAGGGAAACGCAAAATATTTTGAGTTATCGAGGTTTTTAGTTATCGAGTTTTTAGTTACCAAGGGTTTAGGTTAATATGTATAGAGGTAGGTATGTACCTACATGTGTATGTATGACCCCTTGTTCCTATTTTCCGCCACTGCAAAGCTTTAAAGAATTTCGAAGAAGCAAACAATAGGTGACATATGTATTGTTTACGTTATCAATTTAATTATGTAGTGAACATGTGCAAGCCATAAATACCGAAAACTTTTGTTTTGCCCACTCATTCAAAATGACTTATTGATAAACAATTTTATGTTATAGAGGCTGTGGAAACATTTCTTTTAGTTACTGAGGGCCAATACAGAGATTACTTATTTGACTTATCGAGGTTGCGAATTTTGAGTTATAGAGGTTTTGGGCTCTGAAGGGAAGGGAACATATTATTTTTTTAAGTTATTGAGGTTTTTGAGTTACCGAGGTTTGAGTTATCGAGGTTCTACTGTATTATATCCCTCACACATTCACACAACGCCATCTAGTACCAAACTAAGCAGATAATGCAGAGATTATACTGTGGGTACTGATGATAAGCAATCAGTGTGATCCTGCTGGTGCATGCTAATGGTGGTAATTTGATAGACTTCACAATAGAAAAGTGGCGCTTCAGTCCCGCAACTGTTGTTCTGTATAAATAGAGAAGGTGGAAGCAGATCTAAAAATTATTCAGCAGAATAATTCTTAGATCTAATAGAAGATAAAGGCTATAAAATACTATTCAAAATAGAGTTGGTAAAGTTATAACGCTCGCTATGATAAAAGCATTCGAATTAATACACACAATAAAAATACTATATCTTGGTCAGCCCTATACGTAACAGATGATATCAGCGACGCAAAGGATTGTAAATGTGCGCAGGCGCATTACGCAACTGTAAAGGAGCGTTAAGAGCCAGGAGCGTTCCCAGATCATTGTTGTTGTTCACGAAGTGTGACCGAGGGAGGAATGTATAGTACTGATTGTTTTATTTATTCATTGATTAGGTAGGTATAATATATGGAAGTAGGTGCGACTTCGACCAGGGACTAAGAAGATTCTAACAAGCTTTGCTAGGTACAAAAGAGATCACATTAAAGGTGACCGCTAACGCTTTGTAAGTAGACCTCTTTAAACCTACATCAGAAGAAACGTTAGACGAAGATACTGTCATGGCAGCAAATGCGCTTCTCTCAAGCACACGCACGAAGTAACAAGATTTTAAGTAACTTCGTGATTCTTAAAATCTAAAGGTAAGTACTTAGCTTAAAAGGTACCAGCCATGCTCACAGATGTGTAACTGGTCTGCACTATGAGAACGCAATTGTATCGAAGTAAGCAAAAGAAAACCCTCACTAAGTAAGTAATAATAGTATTTAAAACTAGCTGACCCGTCCCCACTTCGTTGGGCGGTGAAAAAAACGAGCCCGTTTTTTAAACATATTTCATTACTGCTTCACTGCTATTTGTCATAGCGTGATATAGCCTATGACACTCCCCGATAAATGGACTTTTCAACACAGAAATCATTTTTAAAATTGGTTCAGTAGATCCAGAGATTACCCCCTACAACGTCACAAACACACAAACTTTACCTCTTTATAATATTAGTATAGATAATCCATTTTCTTAATGTGTCCTCCTAACCTCCTAAGTATACTGTTCTCGATCCTCGTCAATACGTCCTTTTTAATCCACAAAGTTATTTAAAGTTGTATATACTTATATCAATAGAAAATGGTAATGGAAACTGACCCT
Source organism: Schrankia costaestrigalis (assembly GCA_905475405.1). Lineage (NCBI taxonomy): Eukaryota > Metazoa > Arthropoda > Insecta > Lepidoptera > Erebidae > Schrankia > Schrankia costaestrigalis. Next base: position 5,055,013 of record FR997851.1, read on the forward strand.
GTAATGCGGAACTTGAAACACTAGAACAACAGTTAACTATGTGCTATGTAATGGCTGAGCAAGTTCCAAGTTCGTGACCAAACGTTTGTAAGAGAAATTTATTGATAAGAGTACATTGTCCTTGGAAACAGCTGGACGTTATCGCACACTGTGTAGCTAGGGTTTCATAGATTGTTGCTAACTTAACACGTTCCCAGTGCAGTGTACCATATATGGTACATGTGCATTGTTTTACTATTGTGTCTGCTGGCGCCACTGTGAAAGGGTTAAGTTTTTATATTACGCTGCTTTTATATAAAAATATATTAATTGTTTTTAATTTTTAATAGCTTAACTTACATAATTTTTTTTTATGTAGAAAGTGACACTGAAATATAGAAGAAAAAGGAATATACGTTCTATCTATTTAATAAGAAACCAGGAAAAAGTGTTACAAAGGAAAATATCTAATTTCAAATTACGAACGGTCACGACGCTCGTACAGGACGAATCCCGACAAAGGCGAGATACATTAAAAACACGTATTATTCCTTTTTTATATTCGTCTAGGGGCTGTGCTTAGAAAATAATAAAAAGGATAAAAAGAGGTACTCAGGGTCGTTGTCCGGAGGGCAGGCACTCTTTGGGGAGCATCTGACCCGACTCCAAAAACATGTTTTGAATAGAACGTACGTCGTGAGAGAATTTTAAGACGTAATAACATTAGAAATATTTGAATGTCGTGTCTATGGTGTGTGATTGTTTTTTTTTTATTAACTATGTTTGTTTAAACACAAGCCTATCTTTATTAAAAATATTATGTTTATTGTCTATTGTTCATATAATGTGGTAGCCATTACTATTTTTAGTTCGACTAATTACTGAATTAAAATCGAAAATTTGATATGACGGAGAGGCAGAGCGAGAGCTCTGCAAACTACAAAACTGTATGTCTTTTTGCGTGCTATCTTTAAAAATTCAATGTGAAAAATATACAAATTCTCATTTGTATATTTTTCACATTGGATTTTTAAAGATAGCACGCAAAAAGACATACAGTTTTGTTTTGAAATATATTGATCAGTCAATCATATTTAATTTATTGAATTGATCGGTGCAGAGTTCGTGGCCTCTAGGCTATGCTGTTCATTTCTCCAGTTCTCTTGGATGACTTTGGAAAGAACAGCATTGATTCAAAATCATAACAGCCCATTAATGTCCCACTGCAGGGACGGGCCTCCTCCAGTGACGAAAGAATACTTGGCCTACTAATACCACGCTGGCCAAAAGGATTGGTATAGGGTTTAATTTTAAGTTTTCCTTCTTTTTATTACGTAAAGATAATATTGACGCATAAGTCCCTTAGTCGGTTTTTTCGAAACCCATGGGATGAGATGGGGTGGTGACACACTGTATTCTTTCTCCTTCACCACACGGGGACATTGGAGAGCATTGATTATTTACTTAATGATATTTTATAATATTTTTGTATATAATATTAGTATACACATGAATATTTAAGGTGTATTGCACTATAGTCCGAGTAAAAATTCTTTCACAATATTTAAACAGTAAGCTACGTGCAGCAAGGCTTTGCACAACAGTATTCAAACGCGCACCCATCAGTCATTCAAAAGAAATTCAATAAAAACTCTTCAAAGTAAAAGATGATTTTCACTGAGCAAAAAAGCACATTTTATCACAAAAGATGGCGTAACTTTTCGTTCAGAAATTACACTGTGCCCAGTGGACCATTTAAATAACTTTTATATAAAATTTTCTTGTTTACAAAAAGTGTCAGTATTGTATAATGAACAAAAGGTAAGTTTTCTTGTTAGTACAGCGTCTCTACGATCAGTATCATCTTTAGGATTGCAACATTACCTCACAAGAATGTGGTTGCAACACTGTCCAAACCTCTGCTACTATACCTTTATTTATATAGTAAAGCAGCAGCAGGAATTTTTCTTTATTTCTTTATGTTTATAAAAGAAAGACAAAGATCATTGAAATAATTCGTGTACTTTGAAATGATGTGACCATAACTTACGTTGTGAAAGAGAAATGTACCAGTAGTTACTATTACTAGATTTCAGATCAAAAACATATCCGCGTGGTCTCTCCGTGTGGTTACGGAGTAAGAATACAATATGTCACCACCCCATCTCATCCCATGGGTGTCGTAAAAACCGGCTAAGGGACTATCCGTAAATATTATCTTAACGAAATAAAAAGGAAAGAAAAAATTGAAATGAAACCCTATACCAATCCGTCTGGCCAGCGTGGTATTAGTAGGCCAAGTATCCCTCCGTCACGGGAGGAGTCACGTCCTTGCAGTGGGACATTAAAGGACTGTTATTAATCCTTTTTTTTTTCAAGAAAACATGGCCACATAATATTAAACGTATGCACGAAGGCCACTCTATTTAGGCCGAGTCCTCTAAAGATGTCAAGGACAGGAAGGTTTACATGTAACAAGGATGCGGGCTATGAATAATTACTGAGATTACTGACAATCATTCCTGCTCACACATTTTTGTTTGTCATTGTGATAAGTTATTGTGTATACAGAAGACTGTACGATGAGATGAGTTGAAGTAGGTGTATGTGTAATATTATACATACATACATAAACTCACGCCTTATCCCGTCCGGGGTAGGCATAGACGACAGAACGCCACTTGTCACGATACTGGCAAACAGATTAATATTATGTTTATTAAATATTTTAGGAATGAAACAAGGAGAAAAGAAATATACATATCAGAAATATTAAAACGAATATTCCTTCCCCACGCCATATATCTGCCTGTTATGGCAGAAAATGCGGCTATTGACACATTTTTATAAGTAAAAGATTGAGTTTACGTTTTTAAATTTTTGCATTTCATTTTACTTTTCGGCACAGGGTACTACGGCCGTGGTCGCATCACGGCTAAAACCACAATCAAAATAAAGGTAAATCATGGCATGCCCCGTGAATCTCGCGCTTTTATATTAATGAAACGTGATAGTTGAAAAGTTATAATAAGTATTTTGCAGTCATAATTTTTCAATACCTTTTTTTAAATAGTTCTTAGTACATTTTACTAATCTTTAGCGATACAGACCTCAATTGTTATATTATTATGTTAATCTTATATATGCTTTAGATTTCTTCTACGAAATAATTATTCAATATAAATAAACTATGAAAAAACCCTTTAAAACAAATAACCTTTGAACCTGTCCGCATCCCGCAGCTGCATCAAAACAATAACATAAGCAATTTGAAACTTCTTTGTGCATCCCTCTAGGAAGTAGGCCATATTGTTTATGCCCCGAGGTCAGCGACCCTAAAGCCCACGTGTGGACACACGTGTGAGCATAGTCCGAATCTTTGTCCAATCTTTTCTTATATATTTCTAAGCTTTACATTTCGTGAGGAGGGATTATGAATCTGAAGACTATAGAATGGTATGGAGTTGGCATTGTAAGATTGTTTTCAAATAATTTCTAGTGTTTTTTTTTAATTCATAATAGAACATGAATTCTCACGTCACGCACTGCCTTCTTCTTTCTCAATATCTTTATTGCACTCCATATGTTACAAAAAGGTTTCTTTCCAGGGGAAGAAAATTTGGTATCAGTTTTTGGCTCAATTTTCCTTTTTTAATAAAGATACTACTGCCAAGTTTAAATTGTAAAAGTATTATGGTTTGCCTTATTTATATTTTTATTGTTTAATTTTAAATTTGGAATCTATAGTATCTCCTAATTAAATTATCTTTGAAAGTAATAATATTAATCAACGAAAAGAACATTTTTATTTCATTCCTTCAGACAAAAAAGGCCTTCATTTGCAAATCAAAATATTATATCGTAACAACAAAAAGACAACTCCATTCCCGTCACTATTCTTTTCTTCGCGTGACCCTAAGAGGAGTGCACTTGCTTACTTCACAAAAGCTCACAATGCAAACGTACCCGAGATCACAAACGGAATGATGGTACATTAATTTACAATGCAGCTTCAAATGTCAGGAGGTAAGAGGAGGGTTTGTATTTCTATACATATGTATGTATGATACATAATATTTTCACGGATTGTCTTGAAGGGTATAGATAGATATATTCAGACGGCTCTGTAGCTACTACGATCCTTAGAAATAAGCTTTGCTTACATACACTCTCGTCTGTACACACAGCAACTAATCAAGCTAGACACCTTAATACCTTGAAATAAGACACAATTTCAAATTAAAATGTTTAACTTGATGTGTTGCTGTGTGTACCTAGTGCTCGTATTATTTCTTTGCTTATATTGTAATTGTTTTAAGGTCAGGTGGGGTAAGTGAAACATACTTTATTTTTTTTATACATATTGACCCATAGCTCATTAGGATGATTCTCAGTTCGAATAGGGATAGGTGCTTTGTTCTCTTGATTTAATCAGCTTTATTGTTACATAACATCAGGTTCTTTAGTCATGCAACCAACTACGTAATTACCAAATAAAAGAAGACAGTGTTTTTGTTTCACTTACCCCTGTAACGGGGTAAGTGAAACTGTCATCAGAATGTCTGTAAATATTAAAGTTATGGAACTATTTTAATAACTAAAATAACATTTCAAATGCATTCATTCTAATTTAAGTATTACTGAATCGTAATACGGTTTAATTTTCAATATACGACGAAAAAATGGAAACTGGGGTAAGTGAAACATAGTATTGGTAGTCAGGGGTGATAAACTAAAAATAAAATCAAGCATGTTCTACTATTTTTCATATAATTTATTCATTATGAAAATAAATAGTAAATTATTGGACAGTCTTTTCAAATTATATATCGTCTTCAAATAAATGTCACTCCTAAAACTTGATTTATCAAATCTAATTCATTGATAGTATTCTCCAGGAAGTCGAAGTATGGATATACGAGTATAATATCAGGTCTTCACGCATTTTTCCTGGGATATTCAACAGGTTGCGGGTTTATACTGAGAGGTCATGCCTTTTTTTAAATTCCAGAAACCAATCTTCGCTAACGACTCCTTAACTTCATGTGATAAAATTGTACTCCTTCCCAAGGTTTTTCAAACTCCTATGTTCGTGAATGCAATTAACTATGGTTGATCGTGGGATTCTATAATGTTTCGAAGCAGTATATGCTGACACTGTTTCGTTCTTGACCGCATCAATTGAGTAAGCACCTTTGTCAGTTTTTCGACTGTAATGTCGAGGCATACAGTACAAGACCTTAAAACAAAAGTTATAATAAATTAACAACTAGCCGTTTCCGACTTAAATACACATGAATTCGAATAATTTCTATAGATTGTTTTGATGTCTGTATAATTAAGTATAAATAAGATTTATCAGATAATTCTGATATAGAATATTTTTTTTTAAAGAATGTTGCTGATCCCGGACATGGGGGATGTGGGCCATATGTTTCAGTTACCCCAGAATCACTGTTTCACTTACCCCACTCGGTATGATTTAAAGTAAAAATTTTAATCACAATTTAAATCAATTTTCTGTTGTTTTAAGACATACACAACTATTGCAACATGAAGTCTATATATTAAATAGTACTTACAGTAAAAAATCTTCATAAAAACAACAAGGAAACACTTGATACCAGCTAAAACTTCAACAGCGTCGAACTCGCGTTTTGTTATTTGACAAGTGTCAAATTTATTTTATGGATATAAACTTTTAGAAAGATCGCAGGGACATCTGTATTACAGCATTACAACCACTTGGTCACTCCTGTTTTATCAACTGCAATGCTTAGCCAAAAAACGCCATAGTTTCTTGTTGTGCTTCGGTGTTTCAGTTACCCCGCCGTTTCACTTACCCCACCTGACCTTATATTAGTTTGTACATAATATTGTTTATAGGCCGAGGCCGGCTGCTGGACATGTCTAACAGCGAGCCTTTTATCAGATGTCAGATAAAAACATAAAACGCAAAAGAAGGTGACACGTACACGTGTAAACAAAAAAGTTTTTTTTTTTTTTTGTTAAAAAGACAACTCCCGCACTAGGGATCATGCCCTGTGTCGCGGGGACTTTTACAAACATCAATTAACGGACACATATAACACCCAGACTCAGGACAATAATTTGTGGATCTCACAAATTATTGTCCTGCGTGGGGATCGAACCCACAACCTCATGCGCGGCAGCCGCTGGCTTTACCGGCGCGCCACCGAGGTCGTCAACAAAAAAGTGAAAAGAAAATAATTAAATCAGTAAAAACTTGCACCTATACAATTTAATTGTTTTGACCGGACTTTCAATGACATACTTACTTATAATATAAGGAACTCTTTAACAAAATCAATAATAAGGTTCTTCTCGAAAAATGTAGACGTAAATTATAGCTACTTGAATTATTAACTTTTCCTGACGAATTTGCGGGTACAGCATGTCACGTTAAATATAATTTATTAATAAGGATGGCAACCACAAGAACCATAATAAACGTGCAATTGCAAATCAAAGACCATAGTAACTTCCCTGACATCAAAATTGAGTAAATCATACTCCATTTATTTTGACCTTTTGCTTAGAAGCAAAGAACAATAATCAAATTAAATATAATTACATCTGTACAATATGATTTAAGGACGTACGGGAATGTAATTTTATTGTCATGAGATGTCACTTTACTTCCTATTTTCAAACAATCTTACGAATACAATAAGATGACAAAATCATTAGCATAAAGAACATTAATTTTAAGTAAAAATATGCGTTATCGTTTCTACGGCCATAGAATCAAATTACGTCTTGTACATAAACCAATCTTTTGCTAACCTAAAACTGTGTTAGTTTCGTCACTAGAGGACGCCCGTTTCTGCATTGGGACATTATGGGCTCATCATCAACTAGCTTACCGCAGTCCACTGGTGCACATAGGCCTTTCCCAATAAGCGCCAGAGAACACGGGCTAAAAATTCATGAATAGGCTCTTAGGATCATCGAAACACTACATGCATTGCATATTATTATGAAACTTGAACGTATGAACATAACACTCAAGTAATTTAATTCACTTGACCCAATTAAAGTTATCTATTTGAATAAAGTAATAAACTAGTATCATATAATAGTCTTACTATCGATACGAGTAGGTACTATGTGCCTAGATGTACTGTAACCTACATTATCTTTTTGAAGATTCCTGCAAGACCATAATTTTATTTGAAGACAAGTGAGACAGCAATTATCCTTAATAGGTAGCAGAAAACTACAGGTGAAAAAAACAATATAAAAATAGCTGCGGCTTAAAAACGCTTAAATCACAATAGAATCATTACTACACCATTGCACATAAATTGAACATAACCAGAACATAAAACGTATCCTTTCAAAATGTCCGCCAACGATAATTTCTTAACCGCTAAAACAGAAAAACCGTCAACCACCGGTGTGTATCAATATTTTACAATACATTGATAGTTTGATATAAGGACATAGATATAAAAGTGAAAGGAAACATTCGTTGAAAAGCTATAAGAGTCGGTTATGACGTTGCGTTTGTGGTAGGGGTCCTTTAATAGGCCGCATCCTCCCGCAATCACTGCGCAGGAGTCTGTGACGCGTGAACTGATTTTTTGGGCCTGGTATACACGGGGCTATTTTGTAATATACATTTTTACTTAAGGTCTGTCTGATCTTTAAATAAAAATATTAGTTTATGATTTAGTACAATTCTTACAGTAGATTTCTAAACTTTAATTATTTTTAGTGATTTAGCAAATAATACATACCTAATTATGAAAATACTGTAACTACCTCTCACACCGTAGGATATAATTACGTCAAAGAACAAACGGAATTCCTGTACTTCAGCCAACATGACTCACTCAGTGACCATGGTGACTTGATGCCTGCAGGATTCAAGATCGACTAAAGTCTTATTTACTGACGAAATCCTAAACATTTATATTCCTTGAAATTTGGTCGAATTAGATAATAAAAAAAACTGGGCTGAAAAAGATTTTTCCTTTAATAAAAAATAATTTGTAAAATAAACTTCACCTAGTGTGCACCGACATCACGTATGCGCTTGCGCACGTCCAAGATTGGCACCTGTCAACGTCGCCACGCTGCCACGGTCCACATTATTGCCTCGTTGTAACGTCCATAATAAGGCAAATCACTGCCTCACTGTCGGCTTGCCTCATAATACATGTCATGTCGCAAAATGTAGAGCTGTGCCAATTATTAGATATGGTGTTGTGGTTGGCTGACTTAAGTAAAAACTTGAGGAATGATTAGGTAGTCTGGATGGTTTGAAAATTACTAGGTGTATGGGGCTATTAGCTGAGTAATTAATTTAAACATTTAATAAAATATAAAGTTCTGAAATTTTTAACATCTATTATTGGCTATGACACGAATTTAAAGGACAAGGAGATCCAGTCAATCAATCCAAACCTAACAATAAAATCTATCCAAAACAACTGTCCTACGTTGGAATCAAACGAGCGACCTTGTACACTACAACCACATCCTCCACCGAGACAGCAAGTACATCAAATGCAATTTAAATCAGTCTGACCAATTCCTCCCTTAATCCAGACTCAAGGATATAATTTATTTTAAAAAACCACAAGAAACTCGTTTATTTAAGGGTTGTGCACTTCTCTGTGACTAACGTATTTTTTAGTCGAGTAATCTTGTATCCTTTCCGGTCAAATCGATCTTGCGTGAACGCATCACTAGTCCTTGAATACAATCGAGAAAAAAATGTATTACATACTACTTATCTAATGTTTTATTTTGTATTTTTAATCGACTTTTAAAGAGGAGCTTCTCAATTCGTGATAATTTGTTTTTATTTTTTCTAAATCAAAATCTCCTAAGTAAACTGTTTTGGAACAACAGGACATTCATAGAACGGAGTCCACTTCCAATATGTTATAGATGTATTTACTATACAATGTAATATTTATGTTATACACTCGTAGAATAAAGGTTTCGTTAAATATCTCTTTTATCCGTGAGAACTGTCACTTAGCTTAACAAAACGTCATCATCCATATTCACGTGGGGTCGGCACAAAATGTAGATATGCTTTTTTCTTTCATCTCTGTTTCCCGTCATCTCAACATTCACTCCTTTCCTAGCTTTTCATCCTCCACACAATCCATCCATTTTTTCTTCGGTCTACCCCTCCCCTTGTACCCGTCCACTTCCATGCTTAATAACTTCCTTTCGATATTACTTTCATTCCTACGCATTACATGTCTTAACTAGGACCATAGATGACCATAGTTACACAAAGATTATAATTGGTGTCACTAAGTATGTGTATGTAGTTGGTAGCCTAAATGTCTACAAAAATCCCCCAAATTTGCATTTGCAACTGCGCAATTCAGTTTGATAAGAACTTATCAATCGAATTTACATACGTCTTATCTAAATCTATTGATTTCTTCCGTGAAACATAAAATTACAACAAAGAAAGAATTGCAACTACATGTATAAAATGTATATAAGGATACCTATACTTATATATCCTTTTGATAACAAAATTGATAAGGGCTATTATTGGTGTTATTAATTCCAGTTGCGATTCTTTCGCGACATCAGCAATTTTAGATAACATTGAAGTACCTATGTAAATTCATTATTTACCGGCCTTGAATGGTGCATAACATCAATTTATACCTATTTCATAGGATTATACCTGAACGTGGATTGGACTACATTATTCTGGAAATATTTAACATCAATTCTATTTTTAATGGAAAATTAATTTGTATTTTTTTTCTTAGTAAGTATAATTTCAAGTGTAAAATTAATAGTTTACCTACTACTATAAAGTCTAAATGGCATATTACGTGTAATAATGGGTTTCAGGATTTTTTGTAATTGATGGTAATAAACAGATTTTCATTTCATTTCATTTTCATAGTCTCATAGTCTGCTCAAAGCAATGAATAGTTTATGCCGGCCATACACTAAGTACTGTCTACCGGAGAGGTCCACCTGCGCAGGTGACCGGCGTAAGATCGAAAATCGATTCATTAAAGTGACACCTTACAGTGTACCTGTGCGTGTGTGCGTCTACTCCGGCGCCTGCGCAGGTGGACCTCTCCGGTAGACCGTAGCGTGTATGGCCGCATTATAAATAATAATAAATTAATTTATTTAAAAATACACTGGTACATCATTATACAGAGATATTCAAGTAAAATTAAGTAATTTTATAAACTAAAATACTCAAGTGCTCTGACACATTATATAGCAACGGTTTAAACCTAGCAGTCAAAGCGTAAACTCAGAAAACGCAAGTGTCTGAACCAAGCTTTAAATTTTGCCTAATAGTTTATTGCCATTTATCAAAAAAATTAAGAAGGAGGTGGGTGTTCTGACGTATGAGAAAGGTTAAGGAGCTTTCACAAAATAGCAAGGCATGGGGAAAACTCTATTGACAAGAGCTGGTGGCACGATAAGAAGCCGTAAAGAATACTCCACCAACAAAAATATACTGCTTAGGAGGGCACTGAAAACCAGCGTCATAGTCTCAAGACTGTGGCATACGCTGAGTGTCCCCTTTTTGCACGATGCTGCAGTATCAAATATCTTTTATGTGTCTCCTGATCAAATAATTTTGTATTTTTTTGGTTAAGATGTACCTATTTTATTTTTTATCTTTAAATCTGTAGCTTGTGCAATACAGGATTTCTATTATATTCTATTCTAAAAATTGTGCACTCAAATATAAGAAGAAATGTACCTACTAGACAGAACTACAAAAAACTTTAATATGTTTTGTTTTGTCAACACTATGATAGTAACGGAAAGCATGACTGATTATATTTAAATGTGCATCGTTTCCTGATTAATTAGGTCGTCGACATTCTGTTTTATATCATTACGAGTATGATAATATTGTTATGATAGATGTTATAAAATTATACTTATACAATAGTTTGTCTATATTTGTACGTTCTGTAAAATGTCAATGTCAAGTATCGTGATTACTTATTCATCATAACAGCCCCCATTCATGTCCCACTGCAGGAATAGGCCTCCTCCCGTGACGGAGGGATACTTGGCCTACTAATACCATGCTGGCCAGACGGATTGCTATAGGGTTTAATATCAAGTTTTCCTTCTGTTTATTTCGTAAAGACGGATAGTCCACGTTCACGGATAGTCCCTTAGTCGGTTTTTACGACACCCATGGGATGAGATGGGGTGGTGATGGTGACATATTGTATTCTTACTCCGTCACCACACGGAGAATTTGTAGGTACTTTCTGTAAAATGTCAGTGTCAAGTTTCTAGATTATAAATACGTATTTGTTTAGGCGAATAATTGTTTGTTACTAATTTATATTGTATTTATAACTTACAATCGTAATTTCCTTCACGAATCGATTTTGTAATAACAATGAAACCTGTGCCGAAACGTCAAGTAAAATAAAGGAAAATAAAATGCGCGTTTATATCCCGTTTATACATTTATGTTCAAAATTTGATTAAAGAGCTAACTTCAATTCCACCATGTTTACCACCACCCATTACCATGCTATCCATCGTATTCATAGCAGCTCTTTGTTGGTTGGCAGGATTCATTTGAATCGCTATAGCCATTGGATCAAATCCTAAATCACCTTTGAATATTCCAGGAAACATTTCATTATATTTACTCATACTTTGGGCGTGTGGTCCAAACCTTTTATTATGGTCCATGTGCCCAGGAACAGCAATTTGCATTCCTGGGGCGTTAGATTCAACTTGGTTCATATTCCCAGACATCATATTACCTTGTGCATTTTGAACTCCAGGAAACGAGTTAGGTTGTGACATATATTCGACTGCTTGCATTCCAGGATCCCCTCCATGTGGTAAGTTGTTATAAAGTCCCATATGGTTAGCATTTTGGATCTGGCCAGCATATTGACCTTGTTTACGGTTACCCATCATATTCGCAATTTGAGGACCCATTCCCATAGTTCCATCTGGCATGGTCTGACCTAAATTCGCCATTGCTTGGCCCATTCCTTGGCCTTGTTGACCCATTTCACTTTCACCCATTGTGTGACCAGCTTGACTCATATCTTGTCCTACATGTCCAGCGTGAGCAGCATGACTCATATCTTGAACCATATAATCATTTTGATGAGCCATTCCGTAACTCTTTTGGTTCATCCCTTGATTCCCTGAATTCCCCATTCCTGGATCAATAACGTGTCCAATTTGGGCCATGTTACCATAATATCCAGGCGCTTGTTGTTGGTATTGAGCCATATGAGGGGATTGAGGAGAATTCCCATTTCCCATTGGATTTTGAGCAGGATTTTGTGGAGTTGAACCCATGCCTAAACCCATTTGAGCTCCCAAAGGTTTGTTCATAACAGTGTTATTAGCATTTAAAGATTTTAAATCATTGTAAACTTCTTGAACTGCAGGCTGCATTACATTTTTATTTAGGTAATTGTAAGTGTCAGAGTAAATATGCGGTGCATTGCGAAAACTTCGGCAATGTCCATGACAGGGTTCACCTGCACAAGGCGAATTAAACCCATGACAGCCACCACGAAAACAACCCGCATTGGGATTTCCTTGGCCTGGGTTCGAAAAAACATTTCCCATACAGCCGCAGTCTGCATTTTGTAATTGATTTACAACGTTACCTAACGCATTTAATAGCTTTTGTTTGTCGAGAGCCATAATTATAGTTCAATACGATATTTCCAACTTAAAATTTTAAAACTTGCAATTTTACAAGATTATCTCAAAACTAGAACATAATAATTTTCTAAAATTCAACTAGGATTTCATGACTTGACATCATTAGTGTTTTGTTTCCAAAAAAAAGAAAGAAAAAAAAAAAAAAAAACAAACAAAAAAAACAAAGATTTTTTAGATTATAAATATTATATAATATTTATAATCTAAAAAATATGTTTTTAGCGAATTGCATTAATCTTGATTTCGAGTAGACTAGTAATGACTTTGTTCCGCGCTAACGATTAAAACTACCCTCAAATAAAACGTCTAGTTTTATTTGAGGGTACAAGGTTTCTTCATAACATTCTTTGGATTCCTTTAGTTCAATATTATAAATTTATTTCTTTTTATAAACTAATATTTGTTTTTATGAAACAACAATAATATTGTGCTATATAATCGGTCAACTCTTATATCAGATAAATAAATATCTGTACGTTGAACTTAAATTACACAATCGTACCTTTATAAAGTATATGACTACTGTTATTTATTTTGGATATTGATTTGATAGTAATAAATAGGCTGCTGTGGATAAAGTCGGTGGACTTTCAAAACTAGAGAGTGTAATTCTTAAGAAATTTAATTAAGTACATTCATAGTAATTACATCCATAGTTCAGAGAAAAACCATGTTTTTTATAGATAGAAGCAAATTACTTAACCAATAAAACAGTGAATATTATCATATTCATTGTAAATTAATAAATAAATAACGCAGTTATCAGTGTACAAGCATACTGAAAGAATATAAACACAATTAAATTTAGAAACTTCCTCTTTTCTCCAAAAATAAACACAATTTAATATGTGTTAAAACTCTTCTGTCATTTTATTTATCTATTCGTTTATTATCTTTCTATTCTTAAAATGAAATCCAATAAACTTAACAAACGTTAGACATATTTTTATTTAAAAACTTTACCAATACCATGTGTTACCGTTACGCTTACATATCGGAAATGCGTCAAATCTGCGGTTTGCCAGGTGCCGTCAAACTTTTTGTGGTTATACCCCAAATGTGGTCGACATCAATCAACCGCGAGCTTTACGACTCAGTTTCAATAATAATGTGTCAAATGACATGACAAGTAAGTAAGGAAGCATGTTTGATTTTGTGCAATATGGCCGACAAGTTATATGTGCCAAATGTGTGTTGTCAGGACTCAGGACTAAGATTGTGGAATTTTACGGTGTGATATTTGTTTGTTTCTTGAGTTTTGTTATTTAATCATCATAACAGCCCATTATTGTCCCACTGCAGGGACGGGCCTCCTCCAGTGACGGAGGGTTACTTGACCTACTAGTACCACGCTGGCCAGACGGATTGGTATAGGGTTTAATTACAAGTTTTCCTTCTTTTTTATTTCGTAAAGATAATATTCACTGGTAGTCCCTTAGTCGGTTTTTACGATGAGATGGGGAGGTGACATATTGTATTCTTACACCGTCACCACTCGGACCAGATTGTGGGATTTAACGGTGTGATATTTCTTTGTTTCTTGGGTTTTGTATTGTATTGTAATATATTCATTACAAATAGGTACACACAAGCCGCCTAGTGCTCAACTCAGCAGAACTTGAACTATGGGTACTTGCAACTGTTAAATATTCCTTTTTAGTAAATAAGTACATACATAATATGCATAGATAACACGCACACAAAAGCAGGCAACTAAATACTTCCTGTACCTATAACGTAAGCGTACACAGGGGTAGCACACAATTAGCATTGAACACGACCTCTGCTGAGCCACGTACTATAACCACTGCAAACTACGACACAGAGGTCATGAATGGAGTGGTAGCACAAAAGCCTTAAAAAATAAATAAATAAAATAAATAATCCTCACACATTCACACATCGCCACCTAATCCCAAACTAAGCAAAGCTTGTACTATGGAAGTACCCATAGTACAAGCTTTGCTTAGTTTAGACAACGGATACTTAAATACTCTATCAAACTATCTACAGTCGAAGTCGTTTCGAATTTTAACTGACGTCACGTTTTTTGAAAGACATAAAACCAGACAATAAAAGTGCAATCAAATTTATGAACTATAATCAATAGATACCTACTCTGTGTGGTGACGGAATCAGAATACAATATGTCACCACCCCATCTCATCCGTAAGAAAAACATACTTAAAAACCAAAATACATTATTATACCTATGAAGCTTAGGTATACCTAGGGTATACCTAAAGGGTACAATCCACGCTATAAATAGAAAATTTCTAAAAGAAACTATAAAATAAGTTTGTAGCTTTCTATAGTATTCGAACACACGACTTTTGAATATTCGCACGTCTCTCGTTCTCACTCAGAAGTCAACTATGAACATTATTGGTCTATAGTCACTTGCGAAACATAATCAACTTAAAAACATCCTGTAAGTCTGTACAAAGCCTTAGAAACATTAGGTAGGTATCGTATAACAAAATTCCCCCATAAACAATAATCTGAATAGTTTATAATTATAACTAAGTGTAGTGTTAGGCGCCTGGCAGACGGTATTGGATGCCTGTTTGACGTTGTTTAAGATAGCGGTTAAGGTGTAATAGGATATCTTTAATTATTGGTATTGATTTAATGTGTGTCCTAAATTGAATGGAGAAGGGATTGTATAAGGTCAACTTTGTTTTTAAATTCTATTGGGTAGTGTGTTCACTGTTTTAATACCGATCAATTTTTTTTTTTATCCCGATCTCATCCCATGGGTGTCGTAAAAGCCAACTAAAGGACTATCCGTGAATATTATCTTTACGAAATAAAAAGAAACTTGAAATTAAACCCTAAACCAATCCGTCTGGCCAGCGTGGTATTAGTAAGCCAAGTATCCCTCCGTCCCGGGAGGAGGCCCGTCCCTGCAGTGGGACTTTAATGTTATGATGATGATGAAGATGATATTTATTTTAAATACAACTCCCGCACTCTTGTCGCGGGGACTTTTACAATAATTTTAAATATCCAGACTCCGGTTGAGGATGAAACAAAGAACTGACCTGTATGGGAATCGAATCCGTGAACCACTTACCGCGACCGCCGCGCCACCGAGGCAGTTGTACATTAAACCTTGAAAGGCCCACTCCAAAATGGGTTTACTCCACAGATAGACCACGCTATTTGGCCTACTTACTTCTTTGGTGGTTCGGTGGTCCCTCTACGGGGCGACAAGCGGAGTGGTGAGCGGAGCGACAAGCTGAAACACTGGACGGGACGACGAGCAACCATAGATGCGAAAGACATAAATACATACATATTATATATAGAAAACACTCAGACCAATGCAAACAATCATATTCATGCACACAAATATGTGCATTGAGCGGGAATTGAACCCGAGACCTCTGCGTAGCAGCCATGTAATATAGCGACTGCGCCACAAAGGTCGTCAAAGTACATCCTTAAAGTCTTTTAAAGAAACAAGATGTGAAAATATCAAAATGAATCATGAAATACATCTATAGGTACTTATAATAAAACTGTAGAGAGATCAATTCTGTACATTGAATATATCTTAAAAATTAATATTGGAGGATGAATGGTGATCGATACTAATGCCAAAAATGCAATCAATAAATTTTTTGTCTGTCTGTCTGTCTGTCTGTCTGTCTGTATGTGCACGCATGGGTCAAAAACTACTGAAGGCATTTTAACCAAACTTGGTACAATTGTAGTCCATACTCCCGGGCAGGTTATAGGCTGTATAACATAACGCTAAGACACATAGGAGCTGAGCAGTGACGAAAAATTTGAAGCAAGTCGGTTGAAAAAAAGCGCGTTCGAGCTCTTATCATCGCATACGTTGATCATACGCCAAAAATATGTATTACAAAAATAATGGTCTTCAAAAGATGAACAAAAAAGTCCTGAATAGTATATATCTATCTTTTATATATTAGCCACAATAACCTGTTTAATCGTTAGGGTTTTCTTCAAAGTGTATTAAATACATAAATATATTGTAATTTGCATAGACATATCTTTTTCAAACTCCCATATTTCAAAAGTACAGTTTAATACCTTATTCATAATTTTTTTTTATAGAAATCGGTTTACAAACACACAAGATATAGATGAAAGAAAATTTCCAAATGTCGCCGCGCCAGTATGAGTACGGCTGTACGGTTGATTTTTGTTTAACGTCCGAAACGGCCAAGCGGTGCATCTATATAATTTCATTCACATTGACTCTTAATGCGAACGGACGTGGTTCTTATTGACTCTTCTCGGGATAAGCGCGCTTTAGATATTAAAATACATAGATACGTAGTTTTTAGGTACTAAGTTTAAAGTAGGTATCTATCTATACTATAATAAAACAATCGGAATCGGATAAGTAATACTCGAGATATCGCTAGATCTCTTTATTAGAACAGTCCAATACAAATCAGGGGTCATGAAAAATGGATTTGGTTCAATGTTGAATGAATTTAAATTTCGTTTCTTTTGTTCACGAGATGGCGTTACCAGTAGGTAACGCCATCGTAATCATAAAATAAATGAGTTTTTAAATAATATATAACTATTTTATTATTAAGTACTATTAATAAGTTATTCCTTTTAAATGTTAGTAAAATTAACCATGAATCGTATGTGTAATATCAATTATAAGTCTTTACACTAGCCTTTAAAAATATCAATTTAACGGACACAAAGAACATCCAGACTAAGGACAATAGTTTGTGTATCACAATTGTCCTCCATGGGAATCGAACCCGCGACCTCATGCACGCCAGCCATGTAATGCGACCGCCGCGCCACCGAGGCAGGTAATTCTGCCGCACCATAACGTGGCGTGCAAATGTATTCATTCATAATTAATTAGCGATTATCCGTGTGGTGACGGAGCAAGAATACAATATGTCACCTGCCCATCTCATCCCATGGGTGGCGTAAAACCGACTAAGGGACTATCGGTGAATATTATCTTTACGAAATAAAAATGAAGGAAAACTTGAAATTAAACCCTATACCAATCCGACTGGCCAACGTGGTATTAGTAGGCCAAGTATCCCTCCGTCACGGGAGGAGGCGCGTCCTTGCAGTGGGACATTAATGGGCTGTTATGATGAAAAAAGCGATGTCATTTATTTTAACTTACAAATTTGACAACAGATGGCATTGTGCCTGTGACGTCATTTTCAGTATCGCGGTATTAAGATTTTACTTGAAAGAATGACGTTCGCTCATGTCTTTCAGTATAAGTTTAGACACAGTCTTCATAGATCTGTTTTTGAAAAGGTTTTGGTTCGTTCGTTAATTTTACAATTCGTGTGTAGGTATATCTGTTTGTTATAAGGTTTAAAAAACGATTTTTCAGTATTAAATCGAATTGCGAAGTAAGTAACATCCGCCACGCGAACGAAGTCGCGGGCACAGCAGCTAGTATATCATAAAAACTGTAAAAACAAAACATTTAATAACTGTAATAATATAAGGCGGAAGAAGTCATAAACAGCTAAGTACTTAGTGTAAAGTATAAAGATCGCATCAGAATCAGTCTTGCAGTCAGTTAAGTAAGTTACAACATAGTAGGAAATACAGCTAAGAGTAAAAGTTAACAGATAACATCCAAGTCTGTAAGCAACGCAACTGTTTTGTGACCCTTTCCGCAGCCGGTTAAATCACGACGGTGACGGCGACAATACGATTTGTATGATAAAGAGACTTTTTTTTAAGTAATAGGAGGCAAACGAGCCAGCAGCTCACCTGATGGTAAGTGATCACCGCCGCCCATGGACACCCGCAACACCAGAAGAATCACAGATTCGTTGCCGACGTCTGAGAAGGGAGTACGCTCGATTCTTGAAGCTTCCCAAGTCGTACCTAACAGTCGGGAAAAACTTTTAAACGACACTTAAAAGAGGTGGTCAATTTGGTTGTTCTTTTTTATGCTAATTTTATGCCTATTTATTTGTTGGTAAGTAAATGAAATTGTGTATTGTTATCGGTTGCAAGCAAGTCTTCTCTGGAAGGTGTCTATGTTGATACCACCTGCTAAACAAGCACAGTGGTCAAACTATAGTTTAACCACTGTGCTTGTTTAACATTACTATTACATTACTTACGACCTCTGTGGCGCAGTCGGTATTTTACATGGCTACTACGCAGAGGTCTCGGGTTGGATTCCCGCTCAATGCAAATATTTGTGTGCATGAACATGATTGTTTGCATTGGTCTGAGTGTTTTCTATGTATAATATGTATGTACATATTTACAAAAAAAAAATTAAGTATATTTATCCGTTGTCTAGTATACCCATAGTAAGCTTTGCTTAGTTTGGGACTAGGTGGCGATGTGTGAGGATTATTTATTACTATTTCACCAGTAAAATTACAGGTATTGTAGTGATTTAAGAGCTTCTATGTTAGAGTTACACGCGCTATGCAGTAAATATTTTTTATTCATGCTACGACAATGCTACGAAATGCCTACGAGTATACTTTTTATTTCGTTGTGTAAAATTGTGAAGAATTATTATTATAATAAACTGATTTAAAAAACAGTTTGCGGATATTATGATACCTCATTTGTTAGTTCAGTACCGTAATCTATCATAATCAGCCCCTAAAGTCTACTAATAACAACATTCACAGCTAGGCAAGAATTCCTACTTTTGTTTTCCTATTATCTGGACACACTTCATGCTTGGTTTTTATGACTCCCGAGAAATCAGGTGACACCATGTTTTATTTTACAGTCACTACAAAATCTAAAAGCTTTATCCGTAGAATAGCATCGTTTATTAAAATAAATGTTTTTCCTATCAGCCACTGCGGCGCTAGTTATCTCCACTTAAAAATGGAACAAACGTCAAACTGTAAAAAAATCGAAATATGTTTAGTTTACCATAAACACCTGCATAGAAAGTATGCTTTTTGTCTATGATCAGAAATACATTACGGTACATCTGCTTTGGACGGAAACAGATTTTTTGTTTACCGCTAACTAAGACTTTTGGTTTCCGTTATAAATAAGTCTTATGGGAAATAACTGTAAGTTAAAACTGTTTTTGTGTCTTTCGATTTGTAAGCATAACATTATTACTGATGAAATTGTAAACAGAAAATGTTACCCTTATTTTGTGGTATCCTTTCTTGAGCTGCAATCGTACTTAACATCAGGTGGGTAAAAATCACTTTGTCGCGGCGCTGTTCTAAAAAAATATTATACTTAACGGTTATTTATTTAATTCATTTTACAGAAGTATACAATTAAATCTCTCTGTGGTGATTCTCCGTGTGGTGACGGAGTAAGAATACAATATATGTCACCACCCCATCTCATCCCATGGGTGTCGTAAAAACCGACTAAGGGACTATCCGTGAATATTATCTTTACGAAATAAAAAGAAGGAAAACTTGAAATTAAACCCTATACCAATCCGCCTGGCCAGCGTGGTATTAGTAGCCCAAGTACCCCTCCGTCATAGGAAGAGGCCCGTCCCTGCATTGGAACATTAATAGGCTGTTATGATGATACAATTAATATACAAACATGAATTTTACAAATAGGGAGAAAGTAAAAAGTGTAGAGGATCTTCGTAGTTGTTATCTCAAAAAAGGAGGAAAACTTGATACCAAACCCTATTTTAAGACGTCAGTCTAGTTGTATTATTAAACTTCCATCATCAGAGATCTGTATCTGCCTATGAATTGCAAGGAGTTTTAATTTATCGCAAAAAGTTTAATCCTTTTTCCGTATCACACTAAAGAGGCAGGCCTCCGTAATAAACGGAAGGACCACTAACACCACATCAGGGCAGAAGGAGTAGGATTCGTTTAGTTTGGTTTTTTTTTTAAATTTCGTGCAGATAATTTCTGAAACTTTAACTTAGCCTATTTGTGCGACAATATGGGATAGGGTGGTGTTACCACACGGCGCCGGCGTACCTAAGTAATAGGTAATATTTTTAACAAATTTTCTGTTCACTTTATTTTTTGTAGGAAAAAAAAGATCAACCAAAAATTTATGAAATAAAGAAGAAGTAAAAATTCAAATACCACTTTATTCTTAATGTCCCCTTAAATCGGCTAAAAGGCCCAAAAATATTAATTATTAAATACACGCAAAAATATTTTTTGCTTAAGCCTAAAATTTATTCCAAAACCTTTATCTACTGCACAGTCAATACTTTCTATCACCAATAGGTGGTTTTTCCTTGAGGGACGTTTAATATAATTCATAAAACAGTTAGGTATCAGGTATATACTCAGTCAAACATCATAGCCTTCCATCCTTTTGATCCTTGTAAAAGTTTCCCACATGCGGACATAAACCTCATCAAAAAGGTACCAGCCCTTGCAAACAAGGCCTTCCCTTATCCAAGTTCACCACTTAATGTCTTTTTCTCTGTGTCAGTAGGTAAAGCAATAAACCCGAAGAAAGTTTTAATCAAAACAATAATAAATAAAATATATTTGCTATTTATTAATCCATTACTATATTTAAGTAGGTTTTAAAAAACTACAACAACACTTAAAATGTATTATGTTAAATAAATAAGCTAAACTTTCATTTGCACGAAGAAATTACGGGAGCCATTAGATAATTCAAAAAGTAAGAATGACACTTAAAAAATATAATTAAAAGACATCGTTATTATTGTCATTTAATAAGGAACTACAAATAGCGTTTTATGCACATATTGTAAATAAACTACAATAGAAAAATAATAATTAAAAAAAAAATCCAACAGACATTAAAATAAAATGCAAAATAGGTTTTACAAACATTCCACACAATATACAAAATAATAAAATCAATTACTAATTATATTTAAACGTTATATCGCGTTATAAACGAAGGAAAGTCACGACGCTTTAATTATTCGCAAGAAAATACGGAAGCCGAACGCGCCAAACTCAATTTTCCGTAACAAAACTCACGCGCACCGGAAAGTGCTTCGTATATTTCCCGCCATCCGGTGTCTCGACCAACCGAAATTTGGCGCCTAAAATTCATCAAGCCAATGAGAGCAATGGCCGCCATTTTCAACCAATCAACGTCGAGCCCGCGCTCTCGCCACCGCGTCATTGTCATATCTAGGAAATTAGTACCGCGCCAGTGCAGTGAATGAATCCCGTCCGCAAATCGAAGAATTTTCCATCAATTTATTAAATAAATAGTATTAGGTGAGTACATGATTATAATAATCGCGTCAGGCACGTAAATTTTTGAAAAAAAAAACGTTATGTCACTTCATTCTACAGTCATGTCATAATATTTTCACAAATTTTATTGCCATTATTTTATCCGAAAGCATTATTACTAATCACTAACATTGTAAGTTTTAATTTAATTAAAACTAATATAATTGTGTAAGTAAATTATTTATTACTAACTACTATAATAGTTATTAACTATATTTAGTTTTCGTCTACACATTATCGTACCACAACAGTCCAACACAAAAATCTAGTCAGTCGTGTTTCGGCAAAATGGCGGCGATATTCCATGCTATTAATACATTTTCTATCTCTTTTTACAACGTTCTGTACCGCGCGTAAGTAAAAGAGACGGCTATACTTTTGATAACGCGTACGAGGTTACGCTGCACACGTATGTAGGTAGGTAACTAGACACGTCTTCGTTCTTCGTAAACAAGTCGGATCACAATGTTGCCACAATTATAATTTCGTTCCAACAGTTTGGGGAGTTTCGTAAATTTTCGATTTGAGATAATTTTGTTGAAATTAAAAAACAAACTTAATTTTTATTGTAAGAATGTTTTTCATAATTAAAATAATATTATCTTTACCTACGTAATAAAAAGAAGGAAAACTTGAAATTAAACCCTATGCCAATCCGTCTGACCAGCGTGGTATTAGTAGGCCAAGTATCCCTCCGTCATGGGAGGAGGCCCGTTCCTGCAGTGGGGCATTAATGAGCTGTTATGATGATGATGAAAATAATTATATAAAAGTAAAAGAAAATGAAGGTATTAGAAAAGGCTGGCAAGTTTTTGTTTGAAAGTTGTATGCGACAAAGTATTAAAATAAAATAATAATTCTGCTATTACTGAGATCTTTCACTTTTTTATTAATAAATATTGTTCTGATTAGTAACGCTATCTTTTTATTGATTAACTATAAAGTTCCTACAAGAAGTCGTGATTGTTTACATTTTTATGTCTGTGTATAAGAAACTTAAAAAAAGCATTCAAAGATATTTGTATACAATATCTAATCCGCACAATTATTTTGTAAATTGTTGATAAAAATAAATACCATGTACCAATTTGTATAATTATTTGTTGAATATATTTGTTGTAAGTATAAAAAAACACGGCAACAAATTTATCTGATTCCTACTTTTTGTAAGTACCTAAACATAATATTTTACATTGCAATACTTTTGGATAAATATGATAAAAGTTTACCTCTTGATTATTTATTGTTTACCTACCTTTAATGTACCTATATAAAAATAAACATACCGACAGATTGAGAACCACTTCCGTAACCAAGTCTAAGTATTATAAAAATAAATGCGATTCTTGTTTAAAATTTACAAGAATACGAGCGACTATTTGAATCACTAAACTATCCGTCCATCTTATAATAATAATATCGTAACTGAATACTTAACAAACGGAAGGCCATAAATGAAAACCATAATGATTAACTACCCTAAAAATAACTATTACCCTTCATATTTTTTCTTTTTTAAATTCTCCTGCACTATGTCGTGGGGAGTTCCAGAGACGGCATGAAACAACTAAAAAGAAATCCAGGCCAATTATTAAATCAAAAACAAGAAAAAAAAATTGCGTAAGATTCAAACGCAAACCTCATAATTTAATATAAAAAGTAAAAATATACTAAGAATAATAGCTCTGTATCTTAAATGCCATAGTTTCAATTTACCAAGTTTCAAGGTACTTTTAATAATAATGTGGTAAGGTGGAAAACATTTAATTATAAGAATTATTCAACGTCTCTTACAAATAAAAAATAAAAATAATAGCGTAGTTATCTCGGGACAATGATATTTTTTTACAAAGTGGGTAAATTATGTAGGGAGGACGCGCGCAGCATAATCAACACAATATTCATCGAATACGACACTAACGCCACACAGTGGTGAAAAGTTTGAACGTAGGTAGTCGCTTGCGCTGGTCCAGTGGTTCCTCGGCTTTGTCGTCGTAGCTACTCGCCGCGTTGAGCCACGCTCCCCACAGACTGCGCCGCCGCCGCTTTGTTGCCGCCCGGCCAAGCCACAGTCGGCGTACGTACTTGTATCGTGCGGACGTGTTACGTCACGGTGTATTATCGCGTGTCACGACTTGTTTACACACAAAATAACAATAGATATTCTTATTGGCGCGTGATGAACCAAAAACTTATTCGATTGTTAAATATACTAAATTGTTTCGTGTTATAACTAAATACTGACTTTAACTTAATTTTGTGCTAGGTGTATAGACCGCGGATGCTATCTGTGAAGTGCGTTGCTGTGTTTCACTGTTACGGACTCTGAATATTGAGAGATGTCGACGTTGAGTGTGAGGGCGCCCGGCCTGCAGGTCACCACGATGCTAGACACCAGATCTCTGCGCGTACGTGGTGTTACTGCGCTAGAAGGTGTAAGAAGAAATTTGTTCGGATGTACGGACAGAGATGAAAATAGAAGATTTGTTGAGAGAGAGTTAGCACGGCAACTGGAGTTGGACAGCCAGAGATGGGGCTTCGACTTTGCTAATGAGAGACCACTGGCTACCTCACAGCGATTTGCATGGCAACAAGTTCCCGCGTCTGCTGTACCTGCGGCTCTGAGAAGATCGCCAATGACAGTCAGAACTCCTAAAGCGAATACACCGTCTCAAGAAGTGAAGGTATCGAGTCCTGAGAGCAGCAAAACACAAAAAAGAATAACAGGTTAGTCATATCTTTCATTTATTGTTGACATTTATAGGTTAGAATGCGTGTTGTATCTTACGTTGCGTAAACAGTGCGTAATATCTAAGCTAAAAATGTATTACAAAGAGAACGAAACGCGCCTTTGAATGACTTCTTTTTTCTCATTCATATCTCTATGGGCATGAATTACGTTTCCGTGCTGACATAATTAGATTTTTATCATTACTTGTGTCGTCACATAGGAAAATTTTAATAATTATTATTGCACTTTATTTATTTATTTTAATTACTTTCCTTATCAAGACTGCATTTAAAAATTGTTTGACTACATCACAAAATAATTTTCAGTTGATATGTGTGCTGTGTATTGTAAATAGCGATGGGCAATTGGATAAATACTCAAATGATAAAAACTCAGTTAATATCCAAAAGTGAGTAAATACCCGTAAATATCCGAATTCTTGGATAAAAACTCAAAAAGTCAGGATAAATACTCAGCTGCATTCATGTATCAAATGTTTTGGATTTTTTAATGGTTTTTTTAATAAATTTTTATGTTATTGTCTATCTGCAGGTGTTTTATGGTTTAGAATATTTGTTGTATACTACAATAACAAGTGTTTGCGGCTTTACTTGTTGCTAATTGTTTTTTTAGTTTCTTTTTGTTGTCTATCTGCAGGTGTTTTATGGTTTCAAATATTAGTTATACTACAATAATAAGTGTTTGCGGCTTTATTTGTTGCTAATTATTTTTTTTTAAATTTCTTTTTATTGTCTATCTGCAGGTGTTTTATGGTTTAAAATATTAGTTGTACTACAAAAATAATTGTTTGCGGCTTTATTTGTTGCTAATTGTTTTGTTTTTTTTTTAATTTCTTTTTACTGTTTATCTGCAGGTGTTTTATGGTTTAAAATATTAGTTGTATATAGTGTTAATATATTGTTTTTATAGTGATGGGCAATCAGATAAATACTCGAATGATAAAAACTCAATAAATACTCAGCTGCATTCGTGTATCAAATGTTTTTATTTTATTAAGAATTTTAACTAATTTTGACTACTTTTACATAGTCAGGGTCATTAAGTATTCAAGTCAAATAAATAGTTTACTACAGTTTTGTATAAAAGTATTTGGTCTTTTAAATAATTTATACATGTTTTGTCTCCTTTTGTGAGTTCGTCTATTTGTTATTAGTATGTGTAGGATTAAAAAAACTACTTGTATGAATGTAAAAGTGTTATTAACAAAACTAGCTGCTTTTCGCGCTTTTCTTCGTCCGCGTGGAATAGTTACTTAGGGCTAACATTAAATAAATAAATGGACTATTTTGAAAACTTTTTAAGAACAATTATTCAATTATTCCGTCGCAAGTACATATTTTTGTGTAACTATATGTAACCATATACACAGCGCACGCAATGTAAGCTTACGAAAGTAGCAATTTACCCCCGTTTTTGCAACATTTTTCATATATGCTCCGCTTAAATTTAGCGTAATGTTATATATCCTATATTACTCGCAAATAATGTATTATATTGGTGGAAGAATTGTTCAAATCGGTTGAGTAGTTTTGAAGTGAATTCAATACAAACAAAAAAAACAAAGGTTTCTTATTTATATAATAGTGTAGAAGTGTAGATGTAGCTATGTTACATGAAATCAAATTCCTCATGTTCCTAGTCACATTATATTCAAAACTTTCATTTGTGTGGGCATCAGTATTAAGGTCTTGGTTGAAGCAGTCTTCTGAAGAAGTACTAGATGTAGTAATTTTGTTGAAGAGATTCCAATTACACAGAAGGTAAATTTCGCAGCTTTATCTTCCGTTATTCAGTTCATAATTAATTTATAGTTATTGGGGGTTGCTTTCCGCACTTAGTCATTCCAGCCAGCCTACCTTCCTCCAGAAGCGTATGAGGTCTCCGAGACTGTCCAGGCATTCTGTTACAGATTTCAGGGCTCCTTGTGTTTTTATCCGTGTGTTAGCGACACTGTACACTCAAGAAGCACGTGTGACAACGTTTCCTATGGTGTGGAATTATTTATTTAATAAGCAATGTCTGGTGATGATTGCAGTCATCAGCAGCAAACCGTTTCTGTACAGACACAGTATGCGTTTGGTCAGTTTGTTGTTAAGGAATGGCATGGCTTTGGATTGATAGCCAGTGATCTTGAGTTTTGAACCTGGTTGAAGGGGATGGGTGTGATAGGCTCTTGTCCGAAGACCGTGATATCAGATCCCCTTCTAGTGCGTCAGTCGCATCATTTCCTAGTGATCCGCCGTGTCTATTTATCCATTGTAGTCTCACTAAGTTACTGTTGGAAGGCGCAACCCGTTGTACCGCATAGTGCCATTCCAATATAAGTTTCGAAGTGACAGGGATTTTATTCAGAGCTTTGAGTACCGAAGCGTTGTCGGTTATTGTGCGGATTCGAGCCTTCAAGAGATTCGAAAAAATATGCGTTTAATTAACTTGGAGTAGGAACCTATTTATCCATCCCATCCATCTAGAGACCCATCTGTAATAGTGACCAAACGTCATGATTGTAATTCCGTACTAAAAAGATAAAATAAATAAAGACTAAATACTGCAATATAATATTAACAATAAAAAACTTATATGTTTCAAAAATAAAAATAAAAAATTAATAAAAGTATAGTAAAATAACATATTTAAATTTAGTTATAAAGAAGTATTTACTCGAGAGAGGTCAAATAAAGTATTCTACGTAATGAAACCAAGATAAAATAAAGTAAAAAAATACAGATTTTCTAATTAAAAAACCGAAGTCAACGACAAACTTGATTATAATAACTACTTACCAATAATATTATATTATAAAGGTAGATAATTATATCATGGTCACTAATCAAAGAAAATAATGTTCCTAAGACGGAAAAGTAACGCAACTCTCTATAATCTTCATCATCAGATCATGTTTGTGAAAGGGTGTGTAAAGTTTTCATCAATATGAATAAAATAACCCCAAAGACTAGGTAGTCCTATATACCGTTGAGGAGTTCCCTCGACCCTCTGTCATCTTCAGCATCAGATTTCATCATTACGAATAAAAAAAGGCCAAACACAAGTTAGCTGCTATATACCGTTGAGGAGTTCCCTTATTTGTCTGTGATCTCCATCATCAGACCAGTTCTAACTCTTCATAATTTTGTACTGACGTCAGAGATACACGTGTATAACAAGATTTTACAAAATGCTTCCTTACAATTTTCAAAAGTTGTCCTTGATTTCTCTGAGATCCCGTCATGCAGATCCAGATCTGGTGACTATGGGACCAAATAGAAAGTATACCCTTTCAAACTAAAAAAAAAAAATTCAAATCGGTCCACCCGTTTTCGAGAAATCAGGTAACAAACACAATAAAAAATACAATCGAATTAAGAAACTTCCTCCTTTTTTGAAGTCGGTTAAAAATATAGTAACTTTCGAAGGTAAATTTCCAGGTTGATGCAAAGTATCGCAAAGAAAGTCAAAACCAGTTATAAAATAAAAAAAAAACTAAATATTTCGATAGAAAAATGCATCAGAGTTTTTATCCCAAGATTTGGATAAATACTCGGATAGAAACGAGTGTTTATGAGTATTTACTCAAAAATGAGTTTTTACTCGAGTATAATCCCATCACTGATTGTAAACAAGCAATTAAAATTATCAGTGCAAATGCAATTTTTGACTGGTGATTGTGGTGAATAGCAATAAGTTTTTATTACCTCACGTACAATATCATAACAATAACAAACCTAGGTCATGTTGATGACTTACGGCTATTTTTAGACTGTGGAACAGGTTTGAAAGTGCACAGAGCAAAATACGACTTTTTTTGATTTTTCTATTGATTTACATTATTTAAAATGCTTAGGTCTTTATCATGATACTGTCTGTCTATGATAACTACTTAAATACATATTAATTAGACAAATTATTGATGTTTTTAAAATGTAATAAGTACGTACTTTATAATTTGACGAAATAATAATATAATAATATTTATACGACATCTAGTCCCGAGCTAAGTTGAGCTTGTACCTACCTACAAGCTGCTGACTGTAGCGTCACCGCGACCTCCACATGGGTCGTAAAAAACCAAAAAATAAATTTACTCATATTATTATAATTTTTCTTTGTAAATAGACAAATAATAAGCTAATCATAGTTAATTCACGCACACAAATCTAAATCGAACCCGTGACCTCTGCGTAGCAAACAGGAACTGTAACCACTGCTGCACGGCATAGTGTGTTCATTTTTTCACCCCCCATAATTATCTATGTTATTATTAATTTCTTCATTGTTATTACGTTATGTGTATGATCTCTTATTCACCGGCTCACCAATTCACCAAAGAGAACAACTAACGAGAATTTACACAAAGAAGGCGTTAGGTAACGTAGTCCAAATTTGAAATTCGAGCAACTCTTTTAATTCAGCCCACAGAACACTTAATTCAGCCTCGTCTCAATCAAGGCGCCTAAAGTGACACATCACTTTTCTTACTCATCTGTAAGATGTATGATTGATTCCGTGACCGTATTTTACATTCATAAGAATCAACAATAGTTTGTAACTCTAATTATAAAATTGAGTAATATCTTGACCATGTATATTAATACAACATCCATTTCTGACTCAGTTGTAGGAGAGTTAAATAACGTTAAAAATTTATAAATTAACAACTTGTGTGTTCAAAATAATGCCATATTAAAATATGGCTTACATAAAACAAGCTAAATTAAAATTCACACATTCATGTTAATTTATTTCCCATTCCATTTATTGATTAATAATAATGTAAATATATGTCTGTCAAGCATAAAAAATATACTACAATACAAATAATCACCTACGTAATTATTACATCTAGTTGCGATTAATCTTATAAAAACCAAGAGCCAAAGCTTAGATAAACCGTTTTATACGCTCACAAACTAATAATAAGTTTGTACTAGACTCATGCAATAAAAGCGAAGCCAACCTCATTATTATTCCTTATTAAGATCTGTTGAATAACGCCTCGTAAGATATCGTATTCATTGTGTAACAGAATACTGTATCACTAATTGCAATAGGACACTAATTGTGCGCGCGTAACACCTGGAACAAAACACATATCGTTTTACTCTTAATTAAATTAACGGCCTGCCTTATTACCACCTACTTAGTGCTATAGTTGGTTAGTAACTTACTGTATTTTAACTTTTAAATAAAGAACTTATTGGTCTAAAAGTTAGATAAGTAATAGATAGGTAAAATCTAAATACATACAGTATGATCTTTGTAGCATACGACAGGGTAACCAGTTGCTATTATTTAAGGTAACCATTTGCTATTTAGAGTTCCAAATGCTTGACGTCGCGTCGTTCGTAAACTCATTCCTAACTATTCCTAAGTATGCGATTCTGCATGTACCCTTAGTAAAACACGCTACTACAATTATAACAGATTTTCTGTTCCCCAGTATGTGGTAAAAAAAAAACGTAATTACTAACAAATGCGCATTAGTTTACTATTAAAATTTTTTTTTGTCTAATCTCAGTGTTAATATGACGCTTTTATTTTTCTGGTAATAGAAACTTAACACGCTTTTGTACTAACTACACCCTAATTGGATCTTAAAGATGTGCAAAAAAAGTTAATTCTTTAAACTGCACAGTGTTAAATACTTTGTAAAGGGTCAGGCTAAACATAAGCTATATTTAATTTACTGCTTTATAATTAAAAATTAAGACGCTTTGTCGGTTCTTTAAGAGTTCATTATCGAAGGGGTGACAGACAAAAAAGATTTTTTTGTTAATCTCTTGTTTATTTTGTTACAAAAGGGCGTTTTTTTTGCATGTGTCGTTTGTTATGAAAAACAAAACGCTTAAATTATCAAGTAGTTACGAGCACTGACCTAGATATTTTGTTTTGATAGCGAGCTCGAGTTTAGTACGACGAATGGCGAACCTCCCACACTTGTCCCATTTTAGAATAACATGTGTGTGGTTAAATGGATAATTGTAAACAATAGTCTTACGCTGTATTATTATTTTATAAACGTAATTAACCTTGTGTGGAGACGCTTAATCCGCCATTTGTCTGTATTGTTTTAACACTGTGTGATATTATTGCTAACTGAATAGTTTAATCCTTACGAAACAATTTATAGGCTTACATAAGGTATACTCGTAAAATAGCAGTCTATTTTTACGTTCCAGTGACAGTAATAATGTTGAAAATGGAAAGTCATTAAGCCTAATTAAAAATTATAAGCCTATTAATGACACTATACTAAAGATCATTAAATATCCCTAAAGCCGTGTATTTCGACTAAACTAAAAAGCCAACTGTCAACCTGTACTGATTTTAAGATGACGTATTACTACATCTTACACAACATCATTCTATAATATGGAAACAATAACAAGTCTGCAAAGCTTATTATGTTTAAGTCCTAAGTAAGTTTTTTTTACAAGTAATACGATTATTTAATTCTTAGTAAGTAACGTTAAAGTTTAATTTATAAAGTAAACGGTATCCTTGTCGCACCCACACGCGAAGATAGATAATACCAAAGAGCTAGAATGGTGACGCATTCGCGCGTCGGTGGGCGCGCGTCACCTATTCCACGCATGCGCACACACAACGCAGTCGCACACTCACGCGTTGATTGCAAAATGGCGGCTATGTTTGATTACATTAAATTATGCAAAATATTGAATTATTTTTTGTGAGATTTATTTTACATGTTAAGATATTTTTTGTTATGTGTATTTTATTATTTAAATTATTTTATACATTATTATAAATCAATAATCATTTTTAAAACACTCTAATTATCCAGTTATTTATTATTTTTTGAATAATGACGCTCAGTTTTACGCTGTCTTCCTTGCTACAACGCGCCTACGCTTTCTGCGTTTTGATTTTTTTTTGGGCCAGTGTATACGGTCCTCAATTTTGTATTCTATCTACGCAACCTACTATTCATTGTTTGGCCTTACATGACTGTTTCATAAAGCTATACAATACAAAGATAAACCTGTACACAAAAAGGCAGTATAGTCAACAGTTCTTTTTTTTTTAAATCCATATAACAATGCACCTGTTAACTTCACGATCGGTGGATGACTCGATGTGTTACATAAAATCTTTTTTTCTACCCTTACTGTATGAATAGCGTATAAACTTGGTAGACTTATTATTTGTCCGCTGCTTCGCCTGTCTGGAAGTTTTTTCTTAACATCTAGTCTATCTTTAGCATACTTTTTTAGTTGTTATTTCATATCCTAAAAAAAATATTGTAGTGAGTATTTGTTGATTAAATTATTCCAACCGCTTAAATATTTCCATTACTACAGACACATCCACAAGTACCCGGATGCCCGCGTTGTTTATTTGACAACTCTCAAAAACAAGACTCATTAACCATTGTGTACCTTAAGCAGATGTGGGTTAATATATTTTCTAAGACTCTTCAAAACTTTCGATCGACAAGTTTGATTGTCTGAAACTGACCAACCGTATAAACTTCGATAGGGGGTCTAAGGGACCGGGTCACCCAATTCTAACTTCCCTTCACTAATTACAACTTAGATGTCGTTGAACTTCTAATACATTTTGCTTTATGGGAAAGTAAGTGGACTAGCAGCAGGGTACCCAATAATTGTATGCTTTGAAAATATTTGATAGAAATAGTCTTTGCAATGCAACTGTATGGGGTTTCTTTAAATGCTTCATCCGGTCAAGATGGTTATATTTCTATTAAGAATAGAAAAAGGGTATTTCCGTTAGAAATCTACCCTAATGTACTTATAAAAAAATCATATTAATATTTCTTAAAATTTGTAATACTCTTGATACAAAGCAAGTAGTACTTAATTAGTTTTGTTGAAACAACAAATGAGAAATCCTTCCCAAAATTTAATAAAACTAATCAATTAAAGACTACTAGAATAAATCACAGTGGTCACCCCTACAAACGAGATAGAATAAATCTGAATTGTATTGTGAAATGTATGATTGTCATAATGGCGGTGCAATAAGCGTCGTCGGCGCGTGCGCAGCCCTTTGTGATCACCCTCGCTGACACACGCTATGTGTAACGGTCGTATCGATTTTTTAACTGTCACTTTCCCTTCCTTTGATTTTATTCAATTAGAATTTTGCTATAAATATTTACGGAATTAGTTATTTTTATTGTTTTAGGAGAGTTTGTTTGTTTTAGCGAGTTAATCTCGGTAACTGCTGATTCGAATTTTATAATTGTCTTTGGGATAGTTAATTTATCGAGGTAGATTAAAGAAGACGATCTTGCTAATAGACGAGTGGCTACGCAACATGTAGTAAAAGATCTTTTAAATATATTTTTGAGACCTCTTTAAAGCCTGCATCCGCTGTTACTTTTATTTTATTTATTAGTCGTACTATGTCGAAATGCTTACAATAAACTAGGATAAAACGACAGTCAATAAAGTAACAAACCGATACCCTAGTTTTACTAAACTAAATAGTTTTATAGACACATTCGATTACAATATATCCAAACCTTCGTATAAAAACGTTTATTTTATCTAAATTGTTCTACATTAAAAACATTTAAATAAAGAATCGAAATTTCGTTACTAAAGCGATTGCGAAAACTATCTATACTTACCTAGTATGCGGGTAGATAAAAAAGCTGTCAACACACGTGTTCGAATTTTGAAATTTAACAGATAGTGACTGGAGTAACGGTCGTTGCAATAGTTCACGGCATCTGCTGTCAACCCCCGCGTTTTGACTCCCCCTGCTTTACACCCCGGCGGGTATATTGTGGGTCGAATGACCGGAGCATCATCTGGTGTGGAGATCGTGTAGGGATAATGTTACTCACCTACATGCAATTTTGTTTTTTGTAAATTGATACTCTTTGTAATTAACATAATAAATTAGTTTTCGATAGATAATAATATTTTCACTAACACCGTATAATATGTGGTGTCCATCTCATTCTTAGGGTTGTCGTAATAGCCGAATAAGAGAAAAAAAGTTTATGTTAAACGCATATTACTCTACATTATAATAAATGGAAGCTCTACTCTAGTGCTGCAGGCATAAGTAGTTATTTAGATACAATCTCAATCTAGTGAAGTGAACAGTGAAATTACCACTGTTTATCAGATGCAAAGAAAATAACTGTACTTTCTAAATAATGTGAACCTTCTCCGTATGGAAGAAAAGTTGGTCTTTAAATACCATCCTGGCCAGAAGAGTTAGTATTGGGTTTTGCGTCAAACTTTTCTTCTTTGCTAAAATTATTGACTTAAAAATTATAATGCTACACAGAGGACTTGGGGCCAAAAGAATATCAACAGAACCCTTTTTTTGTAGTATAGCTGGCGAGAAAGAAACGATGCAACTAATTTTACTTTTTAAAAGTCCTCAAACTTTTATTAATATTCGTAAGATAACGCCATCTAGTCAAAATAAGCCATGACTCCAACAACTTGATTATTACACTTGTTATTGCAGAAATATAATTGGTCAAGTCACCAGCACGAGACTAATTCGTATACGTTATAATTCTCACGAGCGTACACCACCCTAAGGAAATGCCGTGTAAGATATGGTTCAATGCCTGTAACGACGGTTTCTTTATAGATAAAAACACTAACATTCACAGGTTTTTTTTAAAACGTTTGTTACTCACCCAGAACTACCCTTTAAAGGGTTAAATAGTATTTAAAAAAGTTACTTAGTCTTGCGATCAATGTAAAATGTCACTACACTCTTTCATACAAAAAAATATCTTATGAAATGCTAAGCACTTATTTTGCTTGTCGACGTAAGGGAAAAAAATACGAGAACCCAGAGTTGATTGAACCTCTTTTTAGGGAAAGAGGACACAGGAAAATTCTATACCAATAAAGGTGGACACAATGTACCATTAATGCAACGGGACGGATTTTCTAAAAATTTTTATTATTACTACACTCATAGGAATGAGAGATGCCTAGTAATACTATGCATTTTTACTG
This sequence comes from Schrankia costaestrigalis, assembly GCA_905475405.1. Classification (NCBI taxonomy): domain Eukaryota; kingdom Metazoa; phylum Arthropoda; class Insecta; order Lepidoptera; family Erebidae; genus Schrankia; species Schrankia costaestrigalis. The sequence continues at coordinate 5,089,623 of FR997851.1, forward strand.
CATCTCTACTGAATGAAGCCTTGCAGTAACAATTAATAAGTACAAAAAAAACTAAATTACTACTCTGCCCATTAAAGTCTAGTTCTTACAACAATGTCTTTGTACTAAGCGACCGTCATTACTAATTACGTGCTCTTTTGCAATAGACACTGATTAACTCAACAACTGCATCAATTAAGAGACCCATAGCTTTTTATTATGTCTTGTTTAATACGACCTCTTTATGCAACATGTTGCCTTCTATTAGACAAGTTTTATAGTCATTATAGCGTATTAAAAAAATTAGGTCAAGTTATGATTCAAATTTTATGGCTGCTTGAAAGTTAGTTACGATGGAAATGGTAGTGTCAAATCTACATAAAATGAACTTTATTCACATAAAATAGAGTCATAATAAAGCTTGTAGTTTTTTTTAGATACGTCCTCTTTAAGCCTGTAGGTGGCAAGTTAAATTATTGACTTATAGTATTTGAATTGTTTTAAAATGAACGAAGTTTGATAACGTTATGGATTATTAGTTTATTCCTTAAATTAGACCTTAATTCAGCCCTTTTTAAAGGTTCTCCCAAATTCTTTTAAAACCGCTTAGCGGTATTTCATTTGAGCCTGTACTTGTACTTTGGAATGCATACAAAATCAATCTCAATTATTGTTTTAGTGACAGCACTCGTAAGCCACGTCAGAGTTTTAAGTGCACACTAAACAAACTCTCAATACCAGTTGGGACAGTGTGCTTAGCAACACTAAGTAATAATATTAAATATAACTTTAAAACAGGCAATTACTAATTATTATAGAGTTTTAATTACAGTAAACGAGTTCCATTAGCAAAAACTTAAATGTAACAGAAAATATTTTATTCGTACAGTGACTGTGAAAGGTCTTCAAGCGAAATAAATTACAGTTATACGAAATAACGTCGAGGTTTACTTTCTAATTTTATTGTGCTATAGCATTATATTTCTGTTGCAAAATGGTAATTTAAAGACCAGACAGCAGCGTGGTAGTTACTTTATTTGCCAGCAAATGTGTCCCGTGTTCGATTCTTTACTAACCCAATGTATACGTGTTATGTATGGCTGTTTTGTATTTCTTTACACTACGTTTGTAGGATCATTTTTGTGTTTTTTTATAGATTTTTTTATGAAAACATCTGTTATTACTACATGTTAATACACATACAAATAATCAAATAAAAACACTATACATATAATATTAAAAACAAACCACATATTAATGTCAGCTCACCGCAATCCGTGGCTTATGACAACTATTAGCCTTGGTGTCATCCACAGTTTTACCTCGTTTATAATTAGAAAATATACGAGCCCTTTGTTATATCACGGTCAATATTTATTATTGCTATTGACCATGACTACCAGGAAAATAATATAGTGAATAGTTCCTAGTTTTACTATTTATTTAAATGTTATGCAACTTACAGCAAATACTCTGAAGATTACAAAATGCATCCTTGTTTATTGCTTTGGGTGTCTTAAAAATCGACTAAGTATATTTTTATTTATTTAAAAAAAGACAACTCCCGCACTAGGGATCATGCCCTGTGTCGCGGGGACTTTTACAAATATCAATTAACGGACACAAAAAACACCCAGACCAGGACAATAATTTGTGGATCTCATAAATTATTGTCCTGCGTGGGGATCGAACCAACAACCTCTTGCACGGCAGCCGCTTGCGCTACCGTCGCGCCACCGAGGTCGTCTCGGTAGTATACACTAACATAGAAGAAAAGTTAGGTGCACATAATATATTAGAACCCCAATCATTGCAGTGAGACATTCAACAGCTCAAAAAATACATTTTTACACTGTTCACAAAATTTTAAACGGAAATCACTATGTCCATCAGTTATAACATTTAGGGTGAAACAAATTACTTGCAACGTATTTCTCACGTTCGTCATTACCACCCTAAGGAATCGCATCAAATTTAGTTCAGTATAACAGCTGATAAATCTGTCTGGTTCCAGGCCAGCTATTCCTTGACATGAGAACCCTATCACTCGAACCGTAAATTCTTACACTCCTGTACTATAAAGCTACATACACACTCTTACTTTCGTTAAAAGTACGTTTGAATAATATAGGACACATAAAAGACTTCTCTATAGCCAAGCATATTTTATCGTGTGAAAAGACTTTACTGTTAACTATTCTGTTAGGTAAATGCAATGTCTTATGCAAGGCCTCCACGTTTCCTATTGTTGCGTAAACTGCATTGTGGTAAGGAATTCCAGTTTGAATGGTATCATACTAATTAGTAATGCCAACATTAGTTATCGTTAATTGTGTTTAACACTACACAGCACACATTGTGACCATTGACAAAGACCCCTGATTTGAACGTTAGTGAACCAAAAGAGAGGTCAAACTGTATATCGGGATCTACTAAACCGATTGGGAAGAAACTTACGCATATGTATAAAATAATAGGCACTTAATACAGGCACTTGTGGGACAGACTATTAATTAACTTAAGGAATTTCTTCATATAATTACTTCAGACATTCTGTTATCATAGTCAATTAACTAATTACTTAAGTGCATCCAATCCTGATAAAGTATTTCTTGAGTACTCGGAACGTTCCCATGCTAGCTATTAGTTGCTATCTGTCAATAGAGGGATGATTACCAATCGAAATACACAGGGTAGATAATTGATAAGTATCATTGATCGACCCTTGTTAAACGTTTTCCCATAGGACATGGGAATAAAAATATCGATAGCCACTGTTACGCATTAATGATTTTTAAGTATTGTTATTGATGTTGTAGCTTGTTTTTTTTTCATATTTAATTTCATAAGTATTTAAACAACTAAATCCTATCAAATTAATAATTATATTCATAGTTTTATTGATCAATCTTATTATTTCCGTTCCAGTTTCGTCAATAACGCACCATACTCTTTCAATTAAATTAGGCAAACATAGAACACACTCCTTATCCGATGATCCATAACGAAAAATAATTACCTAATTAGGTCATTATAATTTAACAATCATAAGAACTATTCTACCCTAAACATTATTGGAATCAGAAATGCCGTTGAAACAAAACGAAGGGGGAATTTTTTCATTACACGAGCAGCCATTTTGCACCGGATCAATAAATAATTACGTACTGTAACCCCCGTGTGAATATGACCTTATCGTGTGTAGGATACTTTCGCTACATGGTCATGAACAGTAACTTTGCTAATAAAAAGAAAATGTAGTTCAATCAGTAAAAACCATAAAACAATTTGTATGCAATGGAGGCCATTTCATTCAGAATAATTAAAAATTCTGTTCTTTTTTTAATCTTTTAAAATGTGATGTGATGTTCCCTTTTTTATTTCCAGACAGTTTCTAGATAAATTATTTTTCAATTTCGAATCGAGTTTTATTGTTTTAAATGGAACGCGTCAATTTCAATTTGGAAACATTGGCATTTTATTTTTTCATCGTCTGACAGCTGTCTCTGCAGATTAATTGCATTGTGATTAGAACTCTACGCTTTTTATTTTAAAAGCTAACTATTTTATTTTTAGTTTGTTTGGTACTGTTGAATTGAAGCCTTTTTTGTTTAAAGTCTTTTGTGTAGGGGTCATTGTTTTCAAAACAGTAATGTTCTATAGATAACAGCTGCACTGCGCGAATGAATTTCAAAAATGCTTTTAACATTTTAACGGATTTTATGTCTGGCATGGCTGTGTTATACCAACAAACATGATTTTAGACTACTAATATGTATTTATAAAGTCAAATAATTTACTTAAATATGACTTAAGGTGGACAGGACCACTTTGTAGAAATAATTTGAGTGTACATTTTAAACTATTTACCCACAAATAGTGGTCGGTGCATAAGTGGTGTATTGTGTAAACTGAAGGACACTTGTGGGGACATACTATTAAGTTACGGAAGTATTATAACGACTCCTCGTGGGAAAGTAAAGAAGGCGTAAGATCGTTCTAACTGAGTGACATGTTGGAACTACGTACTAATGACATTCGAATAGCTTTTTTCCATATAAAGTTAACCTCTTTAGATTGTTTGGTTGTATTACATTGTTGACATCGTAATTAAAAGTACATAATAACAAGACGGAATACTAAAGTAATTTTGTTTTCAAGTATTTTTCATTCAAAATATTTTTTGTATGTTTGTCAGTTTTTTAGATAGATATTGCATACTTTGATTACTTTTGATATAGAGGGCAAGGGAGAAAGACACATAAAAAGTCTATGTTGAAATGCATACATAATACCTTATCATTAGATCAGGAAACATACATAACATAGTTATAGTATAATACCAGATAAGCGATATGGCCTTGTACCAATTCGATAACATTCATACCTTGATACAAACATCTAACGTGGGAAGCTTTGTTATACCTTGAAATGTAATAAAGTGCTTTTATGTGGATTAGGTTAAGCTTTTACTACCAGAAGTAGAAACAACTAGTACAAAACCAACAGCCATGTTTATTTACATGAAAGTTTAACTTGTACCTACGAGAATTTAATCATCATCATTTCAGCCAGTAGACGTCCACTGCTGGACATAGGCATCCTCCAAATATTGCCACCTTGTGCGGTCCTGCGCCTTCCTCATCCATCGGCTTCCCGCCGTCCTAACGAGGTCGTCGGTCCACCGTGTGTGCCTTGCCACCACCCTTGAATTAATAGAATTTAATATCAAATTTTTATCACGCACATACCGTGACCTCAGGGATAAGTGGCGGGTTATGTGAGGTCTCCTAATCCAGAGAGGAGTATCTTCTCCAAGCAGGCGACACAACAACACTTGTGACAAGGGCGTCCAGTCAAGCAGATGCTGATAAGTCGGCCAACTCCAAACAAGCAATATCTAATGATTTAATTATTCGTTAAAATGATGTTTTAAAAATACAAATACATCACCCCTAGACTTAATTTTCAATTAACATAAAAAACTTAAGACACGACATATCAACACTTCGAAACAAGAAAAAAAGAGTTAAACCTAACGGAATAATCAAAGGGTTCAATATTATCCCACAAAACTGTTACATCAACAAAAACGTTTTTTCTGGTCACTTCATCGAAATTCTGATGACAACGTATCATTATGCAAATCAATGGTCATGCTCTATAGTCAAACAGAAAGGCGTGATGACATTGTCTATGGTGTACATATAAATCAACACTTACTCTCACCATAAACTATTTATTTTATATCTTTTTAGTTTTCAAGTGGACATGGGGTGGAAGGATTCAATGGTGGATTAAACACTTCAATACGTCTTGCATATTAATTTGTTTCAACCGATTGAGGTTTTTGAATAAATATAAACGTGATAATAATTTATTTCGACTTCTTTCTTTACCCTTAGTCTGAGTGTGTCAAATTTAAAAAGGTTTTCGAATACTCTCTGAAATCTGAAAATAATGATTTAATTATAGTTTTGACTAACTCAGACTTATTGCACTGATAGCCTTAATCTCGAACTTAATAAACAAATAAACACTAAAATATTATTTTTCCTCAATATCTTGCTGGAGAAGTTTAAAAATAAATTTAAAAGATTAATTATGTACCATAAATATTTTAAATAAATTTATATCCAGCCAAGGTTATCGACCAGGTAAATGTGTACCGATTTTCGAACATGTTTACTCTTTTCAAACAAATTCGCTGCTTGTCATTACAAAACAGATGCAGAAGTCAAATAATAAATCATACAACACAATACGGTATTTTTGTCCAAAGTTGGCAAGATGAACATTAAATACATGACATTGACTTCTGTACTTAACTGTTTTACGTTGACATTCTGGTCCATAATAAAAAAAAAGAAAACAAACAGAACAAGCCCTTGAATTTAAAATGTTTGTTGATTCCTATTTGTATAAGAACGTTGTCCAAAATTTGAATAAGAAACGAACTAATGCGTAGGAGGGCTAACAAAGACCTATTTACCACTTCTCTACAAGTTTGAGGTCGCGTCTCTAACAATGGCTTATGTTCCTTTGCCCCTCTGTTGACACCAACGGTAAAGAACACGTGTGAACTTTAAACTTGGAACACAATTCGATTCCATTAATTCTATTCATTCTTTGCGACAATTCGAGTGTCACAAATGTCCGTAAAAGGCACATCCATCAGATTATTTCAATATGATGGATTGTAACAAATGAATAAGAAATATTATGTTAATTTTGAATTGAAATGTTAATGGCGAGTTGTCTGAATAAACAGTAAAGTGTTCAAGTATTCACACCTTATGTGGCATTTTTTTTTATTGAGATCGAGGTCACTGGCTGAGTGATGATACGGCTACAATTAGATGCATCCGTCGAATAATCAAATCAAATAAAGTATGTCAAACGATTAAAATAAATAAATGAGTGTTTTGCTTAAAATAAATTTCTAGTAAACGTGTATTTTAATTAGTAGGTCAAGTTTCTATGCGTCACTGGAAGAGGCCCGTCACTGTAGTGGGACAATAATGAGCTGTTATGATGATGAAACGAGTATAATATGGAAGTTGCCAAACGGGACCATAGGAAATTTAAAAAATAATACATAATAAGACTTGACATGAAACCCTATACCAATCAGACTGTTGAATTACCAGATTAGTTTTCCTCCGTTACTAAAGTAAGACATTAAATGGTCTGTTATGATGATGAGTAATATAAATAAATACGTGCCTAGTTTAAAATAAATTTCAATTTCTAGTAAACCGTAGATAATATATTACTTCCGTCTAGTAATCATATTATTATAATATGATTTTATAATATGCACGTGCTTATTTTTTTGCATTAGAAACAGCTTATTTAACGTTGTTATAATATTAAATGGTAATGTGTATTTGATTACGCATTATTTTTTTATTAATGTCATTAAATTCGGTCATCGCGATACACGATTTTCAAATTTGATTGTCTTTTAAAATAAATTTTCGTAAGCAAAATATCTGAATAAAGACTCATTATGAGATGGGGTGGTAACGTTATAACATCACTAATTACACTTGTCTACAAGTCAAAATATGAGCTCAAAGCATTTAAAATTCAAGTAAGCTTTACCCAAAAAACACTTCAAATAAAATAAATACCCGTCGGAATGTCTTACAAAAGTTTTATATATGTCGCAGGGAAATGAGGAAACCAGGGATTTCACAAAATCACTAGGGATATCACGAAATCCCGGTAAATGACGAAAATGCCTTGTACTTCAGCGGCCGCTGCCGCGGCACGCTCGCCTCGTGCATTGTGGTCACAGTTCTAACCTAACCTACAGAAGTTGGAATCCTTGTGTTTTTTTACCTACAAACAGAAATATGAGCATTTCTTTTCTAGTACCAACGGGATTTCGTCATATCCCTAGGGATTTCGTGAAATCCCTGATTTCCTCATTTCCCTGCGACATATACATAAAACTAGCTATCCGTTCGTCTGTCCGTGTCGCCGTTGAATAATTACGTGACACTTATGATTGATAACGAAAAACGTCCAAGTGTATTTCTTAAGAAATCCATTCCGATGACCCAAAAGAGATACGAAAAGAAATTCCACTTGAATGGTAGCCACAATAACAAAAATGTATTGTTAAATCCAAAATATTCATATTTCATTACTATTGTTACATTTCAGATTAGTGATATAGAGTTACCAATTTGAATTTATAATTTATATATTTTGATGGGATTGTATAATAGAACTAATTATGTGTGAAAATACAATTATTTATATAAATAAAACATGAATATTTATTATAATTAGACTGTATAAGTGAAGAGCACAAAGAATTCGATGATTGACATGTAGAAAATGAATTCGTCTTCTCAACAATTGCAATCTTTATGACAAATGTAAGTGGGATTGATTGTTATGTAAATATGATATTAGATATCTACTTTAAATAACGAATCGACGGGAATTGAATTTGAATCGGGATTCTTAATCATATGAACTTTAGATTCATGTAGCTTATAAAAAATCGTAATTAAGTTTATTCTCTACAAGCGTTGAACTTGGCTTAACCAAAGTTATCAAATGTAAATTAGTCAATCATGACCTATTAGCATTATTAATAAATATTAACTTAAATGCATCACGATATACTTGGCAATCATCACGACATAGCCTTTAAAAGATTACAATTACAAAGTACTTAATAATGAATAATTTAATGGCGTAGGGTGTAAATGAGGACCTGGGTGAGGGAGAGGACATAGGACAGACTTAGGTGGAGATGGTTGATGGAGCCCTAAATCTAGCATTGCATGTCTTTTGGACAATAACAAATACATACATTATACAATTATTTATTTATTTAAATTGACATCCTTTATGTCAAAGAAATTGCATCGTTGTCCAAGGCATAAATCGTAACTTCTGTGAAATAAAAAGCAACTATTAAAAATTCAATCAAAATTTCGCCACGAAAACAAATCGTAAAATTTATTATACCTACAAGTACCATTCAACTAGATTACGCCAGTAAAGTACCGTAAGAGAGGCCATAAAGGGTTCTAGTTGACCTTACATTAATAACGGCAGTACCAAACACAGCGATCAAACGAAGGTTTGTTAAATTTACGCTTGAATAAACATAAGACCAATTGTACAATAAATAGTACTTTTCGTGACGTAGTCAGAAACAGTGTGTCACCACCTCATCTATGGGATAAATAGGACTAAGGGAAAGTTTCATATAGATATTAGATTCTATATTACTTCGAAAACAATCATAGGTTAACAATAAAACAATCGTAGAGAAAACACGTTCCCGTAGTGTGAGTTGTGACTACTAGTTCTATTAATGATCTGGTTTGTATAGTAGTGTAGTATCTATATCAAAATTTTGTCAGTATCACACAATAAGGTTTACACACAACCATAGTAGCCAGATTAAACCGTGCTTTTAACATATCCAGTAGCATATCACATACAATTAGGGGCATTGACTGTAATGATTAAAACATACTTTTCATATAAAGCTAACATTACTGCGTTAGATTCGCGAATCGCGACTTTCCGCATCTCGGTGTCTGCGGCGCCGGCGCATCGAGTTCGTCGACCCGACGCCACGGTGTTATTGAACGTACCATAACAACATACACACACACATACATAAAATAATATGTATACGAGTATTTTGTATGTAGTGAAATAGTTATTAAATGACTACTGAACTTAAGCTGAAATAAAGTTAACGATTTAATTTTGTCGCAACTAAAAATCGGATCGAAAAAAAAATTATTACATTTAATTAGTAAATTAATTATTAAAAAACACTAATTATTAGTATGATTGTTATACAATTTATTATCAAAGAACATTAATTTTGTTAGTTCTTGATCTACGCAAAACTCACTGTCATAAATCAATATACGCAATGCAGAGTGACTATGTACTAAAGAGTTTACAAGTATAACCAAATAAAAATAAACACAATAACAAACAAAGTCAAAAGATAAATAAATAAACAAAAAAAATGTAAACTTACATAACCAAAACATTTTACGTCTAAATTCCGTTCAAAACGTTTAGTAATGAAACTCCAATATATCGTGTAAATATTACGACACATTTCACCGAATTCTAGTTTCACGCATTGTGTGACCACAGCCTAAAGCCCACGACCTCGGCCGCGGTAGCTCAAATTAACGGTAACTGCGACAGGCAATTCCTTTCGCGAAGCCTCCTTCTAAATTTGAATAGAGTACGCATTTATTGTCATCAAACAAATTATTTTCGTTCGTGTATTATTGTTGTCATTTCTTGCCGTTCAGTTGTAATCGTTGCGTAGTAATTGTTCTATTGATTGAGTAGTAGAGTTTTTGTATTGCTTGATATAAATATTTTGTTTTTTTTTAGGTTACTGCGTATTTTGCGTATGCAAATGAAAGTGCAGTAACCTAAAAAAGCGGTGCGTTTATCTCTCCTTAAAATACATGCAATTGACTAACCGTACATGATTTATTTGCGATTAAGAAATTTTCTTTTTGATGCTTCGTAGCCCTTCCGAATCAGCAAAGTATTGTTTTTTTTTTCAGCTTAGTAAAAAAAAAAAAAGTAAACAAAACAGTATTAAAAAAAATCATACGGAATACTTAAAAAGTTCTAATTATGATGTCACTAAAAAGTATACAATAGCTCATAAAATATCATTACAATACATACAGTTAAGAAAATCATCCAAATAAGTACTTATGTAAAATAGTCAAAGGCTTCGACCAAAACACACGTACGCGGAAGAACACACTTAGATATAAATTACGTTTCAAAAATGGGTCTTATAACAAAGCATTAAGGTATATAAGGTCTAGGTTTTAATGTGTGTGTACAAGAAAAACCGGAAACTTGAGCAAAACATCGATTTTAAACTCTAGTCCACTGTGGTCACACCCTAAAACGTAGGCGTTAGTTCAACGACCCGCTGTTTTTAACTCCAAATAACTTTGCAACTGTATCGAATAATTATCGCGTAGTTTAAGCCACTAATTACTTAATTTATACAAAACATTTCACTACAAACATAGCTGCGAAGCATTATCATCAGTAATTAATTACATTGTGGAAAGGTAATATAAAGGTAGCCGTGAGATAATCATTCGGATGTCATTACTCGACTCATACCGAGAAAGTCGTCAAAATCGACTAAGAACCAACTAATCTAAAATAACTGATTTGAGTATTATTGGTATAGGGCTTTATAACAAGCCTACCTGTATTTATTTTGATAGAGATAATATTTGCGACCTTTATCTGCCTTCTTTACAGCACACTTTGTATATCTTCCTGGTCCTATCTATATGTATTTTCTTGCACAACTTTCTAAACTTTTTTTATAACCAAAAAGTGTGCTCATTCTGCCATGATAAACATCTTATTTATATACAAAATTATTTAAAATAATATTTAATGCGGAACTTATAGCAATAAGATTTTATGCAACACATAACACGAAATGTTCGTGAGTTAGTGCCTTGTGCAATTAAAATGTTAAGCACATTATTATTTCATATTTTTGTTATGGTTCATAGTTTTACGTAGATAATTTAAATATAATAAGTTTAAATTAAAATTTTCATACTTAAAACTAAAAAAAAACATGTTCAATTTAGAATATTTTTCATCTATTGTTAAAGAAAACCGTTAGATATTCAAACTTCGAACATGTCCGCTTGTTGTTCCATTCGTGTCATTTAAAATAATGTAAATGTACAATAGTTTATAAACAAACCATACATCACGTTCTTTTACTAAAAGAATAAGAGACAGAAATAAAAGCAAGCCTTAGGATAAGAGGCCCCGGTCGAAAAAGGTTGTTCAACTTTATTTCAAATTTACCGTGAAAAAAAATAAGGCTCTGCAATTTTCTTAGACAATTTTGAACAATTTGCTGCACACAAAAATACTCAACGTGGTTAATCAGCGTAGAGAAATAGATTGTTTTTTGTTTTCACTCACGGTTCACAAAGTAAACGGTTACAATTCTATTTCTAAACATTTTAATTTATATCTAAAGAAACTTTACAAAAAAAAAATATTACGTTTGTTTTTTTTCTCGCGTGAGTCAACGTATTCGAAATTAGTAGTTCGTAAATGTCCCCATAAATATTTATTTATTAATAACTTTGAAATGGTGAGTTTAAACTAAACAAAAACATTACTACCTACTTAATTACAATTTTATCGTTTTACTACGATTCTACTTTCGTTTCATGCTCGTGTAATTGTTTACAAAATGAGGTTAATGTCTTTAGAGGTGACTAATAGTCTAGTTACACTAAATACATAGTGGATTTTGTAATTGTGTTTTGCGTGGGGACTAAGCCTAGTGACTGCATATTGTCATGCAGCTTTTTAAACATAGTAAATATAGTATTTTTTTAAATACATGGTTGATAAATAAATTTAGTTAGTTTTAGTGTTTTTCTCTATCATACCACTTCTAGACAAAGGCTCCCTGACTTTCACATGGTTAAATAAATTAAACGTTTAAAAAAAATACAAACCTTTAATTGTATTCTGTGAAGAGAATAGTAAAAACACGGTGCCTATACATATTATTATTAACATATACAGACATTAATTACCATAATAATAATGTCTCTTTATTATACTTACGTTTAGAATGCTCAATTACGGTACGGCACTGTATGATGTTAATCTTAAACAGCATCAAAACATTTTTAATTCAGTTGCTAATCAAGTTAACAAGAAAACATGTTAACAGCAAATTAATCTTTTGTAATGCACTTTCTTTACTTTTAACTCAAAAATAGTTCCGAATGAATCTTATAACATAAAAAAATAATTAATTATATTTTTAGTAGCAACTTTAAACATAATTAAATACCGTTATACAAGTTTAATTACATTGTTATTAACTTTATATTGTATTAACGACGTTACGTTAAAACTTTTTAAGATTGTCTATGATTACGTTTACGGAAGAAAGAAGTTTTTTATGCATTTTAATACTGTTTCGTTTAGGAAGCGCTATATTGGTTAGGAATTTAAAAATTAATTAGATAATATTTTAATTACATACACAGAAGCTACTTAAATTATCGCTCTATTAAGATTCTATACTAAAAGCGCTGATCGTGTCTTTACGACATTATTATCAAGTCTCATTTAAGGAAATGCATTTAGCCTTAAAGCAATCAAAGTTTAGTGAAAGTAAATACATAGATATAAATAAAATCACGGTACATCAAAGTCACAAACACAAAAAAAAACAAGAAGGAAAACCTCTTTACAAAACTCCTTATTAAACAGTCATCTTTTGATAGATGAGCCAGAGATAATAAAAACGCAACAAGCCTATATAAAGTTTAACTCAATCTCACATAACTTACTTTTTGCTGTAATAAACAACTCGTGCCCAACTGTAAAAACGTCAATGTAAATTATTAATATGTCCTTACACTAGCATGTAGTAACTAATTTGTTTTGAGGAACTAATTGTGCATGCAGAGAGTTAATAAAGCCAGTTTATAACTTGGCCCACTGCTAGGACGGCCCCACCCAATAATGAAGGGAACTTTCTTACACTACGCTGACCATACGAGAACTTAACTAAACTGTCAACCCGATCAAAAACAGGAAAATTTTTATTTTATTAAATTTATTCGACATTGACTCTAGCTTAACTCTCTTCTTATGTCCACATTTACCAACTATTGCACCAATGGCCAATTATTTTAATAAGCGATCATTTTGTTCTAAACATAATTGCTAGCATTAAGAAATAAATATCATAAAACAACAACAAAATAGCTCTTCTACGATCGTTCCAATTTATGTTATGATCATTATTTATAACATTTTAATAAATGTATATTTTGTTTTTTCAGGTAAGCGTCTTCGATTTATGGTAATGATACTATTCCAAAGCGGTATGTATATGATACTTAACTCATTAACTTCGAAAGAAAAAGTTTATTAAAAAAAAAGAACGTTGTTCAAAACGCGCGGGAGGTATTTTGAATTCTCAATTTAGATGATAGAGAAACAATCATAAAATTAGTGAAATATACGCTATTATGTATACTTCTTTACGTTTTCTTTTCTGTCATCTATAGAAATCCATAACATTTTTAATTCAGTATAATTTTAACCCATCTCCTATATAATTTAGTTTAAAATCACCCCTTTTGCATTGGACGTAAATTTCAAACCGTAATTTGTTCATTTTGTATAAATGATGGGCAATAGAATTATTGTAGCTATGCATGCAGCTATAATTTGATTTCCGAGCTTACGAATCATAAAGTAATTTGTATGGAAAATTGAAACATGACTAGGCTAGCGGAATCTAATTTGCGATAAAGAAATGTGCATTTCCATCATTCTTTTGTATTAAAAAGAATATATTACTTAAAACAGAAATCTTTAGGAAAGTAAATTAAGTTTGAAAACAGAACGTCAAATTATGTATTCTAAAATCAAGAAATAGGATAGCTTTCACCAGCCCGTATTATTAGTTAAAGTGGTATTAGAACCTCATTGTACTTTTGACAGTGAAAAGCCGTCTAAGCGGAGCCTCAGAAACGAACCATTTAGACCTCCTTTTATTTGTTCATCAACATCTTTCTTTTACTGAATAGCTACTAAGTATTTCTCAGTTTGCACAACCCATTTAAAAAGTAACCTATATTTAAAATTCATATTATGACCTCTTCTAGTTTTACCGACCGCGTCCCAGAGACTATTTAGTAAGTTTTTGTTTCATTCGGCTCTATCAATACAGAAGTGTGTGAAAGGAAAAGTCGTGAAGAACTTGTTAATTTTTTCTTTGTTTTTTTGAGTTCCAAATGCGATGCGATTAGTGCCTGGCTGTAAAATGGCAAATACTTAGCTTCATTTTTTTGTTTATTCAACTTAACTAATGTGCCGATTTTCGTACGTTCAAGGATCGCTTTTAAGGATTTTTTTCCCACGTCTCTGTTCTATTTCTGTCTAAAGTAGTCTGATAAATAGTTCGAGAGGCTATCGCCTCTCCAGACAAGTGGGTTACCATTACATTTGAAGGGCATTTATGATATTTTTTGTCCCAGTAACCTCATTTTAAAACCCCGGGAGATGATAACGCTTTCTTATGGTCGTAAAACTGCAATTATATAATCTTTTGAACATTATGCTCCAGTGATTTGTAAATAATGTTGTAAAAAGTATTGAGAGAGTCTTTTTTGTGATAATTTTCATAATGATGAATAATAACTTTCTGCAGCACATTTTCCAGTTTTTACTGCGTAAGCGTAGGAAGTAATATTTTGTTTAAGCCACAAATTAATTTTCTTAGTCTAGTACCTAATCGTTATGTCCGATTAAAATAAATATAGAAATAGGTAAAGATTGAACCAATAATTCGTTAATAAACTGATGTGCAAATAAATTTAAAAAAAGAACTACCATGTTCCGACCTGCCTCAACATAGCAACATGCATAAAACAGCTTTTTGTGTGCGCAGATTCAATTATGAGTGAAAGCAAATGGAGCAATTTTCGTTTATACCGAACACGTAATGCGGTATATATTAATTAATTTTTTGCTTTTCTACTAATTAACTTATAACAGGATCACGTTTTGCATGATATACGAGCACTATTAAATATTTTTTATTACTTTTGGTAGCCATTATAAGTATCATCTTTTATATTTGTTTCTGAATGACTTGTGTTGAGTCTGTTACTGTGCAATGAAGGGTTCTAATGGCTATGAATTTAAAATAGTAATCTGTCAAAATTAGATGACAGTGCCAGCATTTATGTCACCCATTGAGTTGGGATTTTTTATCTCACTCGTTGCTATACCTGTGCATGTAATATGCTACTTATTCTGTGTATGTAATATAAACCTAATATGCAACCAACCAAAATGCATCCGTCTAGTTACCCAAGTTTCCCTCATTGCTAAATAAATCACGTCCCACCAGTAAGCCTTTAGGTGGCTATAACTTAAGATATAAAATTAACCTACCCGTTCTATTTTATCCGTGTCATTAACTAAAGGAAAGTCAACCGCTCTTACTTTGTTTTAGTTCCAAGAACTACAATTACGAGTGTCTTTATCGAGGTGTCTTATTAGACGAGTAGTTGATCACGCCAACGCAACGTGTTCTAAGAAACCTCACAAAACACTTATTAACTAAAGTGTCAGTTACTCTCCAGAGTAAGAGAGAGATTAAACATATACCCGTCTCGCTCTCTTACTATTCGAGGACGCTCGTAAAACGATTTTGGAATCGACAAAAAATTGTTTTGGCTTTTTCTATACGGGAACCCAAGCCTTAAGAAAAAATGTGGCTCGTCTTGTTCGAGATTTTGTACTATGTCATAAATAAACTACTACGCGACTTTTAGTTCTTTTTTTTTCTGGAATGAAATTTGAATTTTGTTTGATGCCAGCAACGGTTACTTTGACCACGCTTCAGCGGCTCTTGACAACCAATATCAAAGGCATACTAGTTAGAAAAATTGAACGCAATTTTTTTCTTATCTGAAATACGTACGCCATTACAAAAAGTAGGTCAAACTTAATCTAATATTTCGCAATTGTGCCTTAGTAATATTATAAACAATATTTTTAACGGGCGATCCTAAAATTTTTAATTGGAAATAAAAATGTGTTGCGTCTATCTCGGGAAGCTGCATGGCCACTAGATGCAATCTCGTTGGAGATGTCAGGTCAACGACCGGCATGTGTAAATGAGATAGCATTATATGCACGAGTGCAACAGATAGGATGCGCGTACGCACAGAAAAGGAATGAAAATGATTGTATGACTGTTTGTTATCCTTTTTTTGTGTAGTGTGTGGGTTTGTGACGTGTGTGTCTATGTGAGCGTCTAATCCGGAATCCCGATGCGTTTGTTATTGTTTAGTTTATACTCCGCTACATACTTTGATGTACGCATATTGAATAAGCAAACGAAATTTTACGATTCTTTTGTCACTTTGATCCAAACTACGGATATACCTATGCAAGCATGCATACAAATACCAACCTGTGGATCGGTTTCGTCGTTAAAAAACTTAAGACGAATTTTTGCCGTCCTTTTTTCTTTGCGTCTTTACAAACGTAGCACAATGCATACAAGCGTAGGTACTAAAAAAGATTAGCCTCCACTTGGGGATTAAACGCGCTCTTATTCGAATTCCCAACGTCGTGACACGTTCCACTTTAAATATGCTATTGAGAAATTATACGAATTTTATTTCGTTCAAAGATTTAAAAAGGAACATCGTAATCGTTAAAAATATGTAACTTCTCACACGTCGTCGTGCCAAAAAACGCGTTCTGGCATAAATTAATCGCAATCATAAATTAAAAAATCACAACTGTCACTTTGATCTGTCACCTGGTATGCAAACGTCACTTTTCCCGCGAAGCTCGATCTTCGCATAATTCCCATGCAACAGCGGAGAGCAAGTTACTCTCGCCATCTCTATAATTTCTAATGATTATGCATATACGGGACCTGCATATGCAGACCACCAGCTCACGCAACGGACAATGTGCATTCACCCATTCAAAAATTTAAATAAAAAAACAGCTTACAATCGCATAAAATGCACTGTTTATTGCTTAAAATACACAAATAATACCTTTCTCATCCATTGAGGGTCAAACGTTGCATTGTCCTTAAGTTGTCCCATTTGAATAGGAGTAGGTTACAGGAGAACAAAGGTGGTGACATCTATGAGAAGGGAGAATAGGGAGCGTCTTTAGTGTTTCCAAGGTTATGTTAATGAGATTTAATTGAGTTTATAATAGGCAGAATGATGAATTACCTTAGTCTAAATTAGGGTTAGAAATTGAGGCGCGAAAATTACGATGACTTGCTTTTCTTTACAATTGTGTTAATCTAAAAATAATGTTACCTGAACAAGATATAAATGTGAGTTATTTTTATAAACGATGATATCTGTCCTTAATAACTGCATTAAACATTGCATTACATGAGCGTTCTTTATCAGAATATTTCAACAAAAGATAGTGTTATCATTATGCAAGTTAACACGTATAAAAGTTAATTTTACACTAAATGTGTAAACAAACATGAAACAATGACATACTGTAGTGTTCTCCATTATCTAAATCAAATGCTAAGTAACAAAAATATTTTTGAAACAATGCTTCTTCTTTTCTTACCTTGCGGTAGGTCGTACGTGTAAACAAAAGAGAACTTAACACGTGTCTATGGTAACAAAAAAGATTTTATGTTGTAATATATTTGTTTATGACTGTAAAACATTGAACCTTATTACGTAAACAGCGAGGCTGTCATAATAGAACGTAAGAAGAATTTTTGTGACGTAGATTGGTACCGATATTGACAAGTCGATTAAACTTAGTAAATATTATTATGTAAGCAACACGTAGTTCTTAGAATAGTCAAATAGATAGGAGTGGCAGTAAAATGAGAAAAAGTAAAACGCAGACTAATTATCAAATAATATGCTTCATCATGATGAGGGAGGCACAGGACCGCACAAGGTGCCAATACTTGGAGGAGGCCTTTGTCCAACAGTGGACGTCGATTGGCTGATATGATGATGATGATGATGTTCATCATGGTAGGCAGCGGATTAGATGTGCTCTACTATTGTTGACGTCCTTGACTGACGGTTACCTACTACTTACCATCAGGTGGTCCGCTTACTTGTCTCCCACATAGCATTGTTTTTTAATGCTCTATAGTTCTAACTCTTTTTTATACACGAAATAAATACTTCTATTCTACACACTTTATCTATTCACATATCAAAATAAAATACACAGTATAGGTAGATAAAGCATTAATCAATAAATACTTGAGCAGACACACCGTCTACGATATCACGCATGATTTATTTACTACGCTCGCCATGTTAGATATACAATCGTGTTGCGCAAACAGCGCAAACGCATGTATTACTCGCGCTTCATAGTAATTGGGGCATGGGGTCAAAGACCAGCCCCTATTGTGCACACCCTTACAATAGCGAACAATACACAAAGATGATCTTATATTGTAATTTACTATGAATACCTTAAGCCCTAATCTTTGCGTTTTTATGTTGCTTTGTGTTGTGCCAATTTGAATACTTATTAGAAGTTTTTTTTAAATATTTCGTTAATCTGAATAGATTTTCCTAGTATCGTATGTCAAGAGAAATCCTCATTCATTTCAATGGCCTATTCAGCATAATATAGAGAGGAACATATCCCAAAAATACTAGATTTTTTTCTAACATTTACTCTTTCATTTAAGATATTGACTGTTGAATAGAAGTTTTTCTTCTCTCTTTGAACATCCAGAATCAGGTTTGTAGATCACACAAACAATTGTCCTGCCCGGAATATGAAACCACGACTTCCAGTATTGCTGAAATTTGTTTGACCTTTTGGTTTGTGATGATATTCATCAACCACACGTCCAACGAATTGACATGTCCCACTTAAATTCTGAACTCAAACCTCTTGAAAGAAATAAAGATAACAAAACGAAAGACGTTGCAAGACTATCAAAGATTATACTCAACAAATATAAATATTGACACAGATGCATCCAATCTATTAGACTTTCGTTTGTCAAGTAAAGTAAACATGCAACCGTTATCACTAACGGTAGTCTTAAGTACAGAGTGCCTTTGTGTTTGTGCATGCCTATGTAGGGCTGACTATCATAAGTCATGCTAATAAATGCAAAGTATGCGAATTTACAATATTTAACACCTTTCTTGCAAGTAGTTATGGAAAGGGAAATCATGTTTGAATTAATTAGATTTCGAAAGTAAGTCACCATTGTTAAAAACTGATTTGAGAATTAAAGGAAAGGTTGAGTTTGAAGTTCAAATTAAGTAATGTATCTTCAAAAAGCTGATTCCCAACTTAATAAGCTGTTGTTTTAAATAAAAAAATTAGCTGTCTCAGCGGCGTAACAGGACAAACACAAGAGCAGTTTTTTTATAAATTTTTACCATTTTCTAAAGATCTTCCTCTAGAAAGAGCTGTTTGCTTACGTGTAATAAGAATTTGCATGTCGTTCCTTAAAAAAGTTGAAAATTCGGTTAAGTTAACTTTTAGTTGTCAAATTGTCACACAAAAGGTAAGACAATTTGGCAACTAAAAGTTAACTTAACCGAATTTTAACGATTTTAAGGAACGAGAATTGACATGCTGTTTAATAACAACCTACTCACAAAGAAAGTATAACATAACTGTGTCAGCCCTGATTCACACCGATCATGTCTTGGATAGTTGCGTACGCACTCTTGCACATGCGAACATTATGTTAAATATGTTTTGTTTATATTTCTCACTGAACAGAGAAATCTCTTGCCAAGTTTTTCTATTAGAAAATACGTATGAACACAATAGCTATAATAAATCTCCAGCTCGATGAGTTTCACAGTGTTTATGCGTAAGTCATTTTATGGTAAACTGTGTGTAAGAAAAACGCATAACTACCTCGGTGCTTTAAACTGCTGATGTGCAAGAGGTCGTGGTTTCGTTTCCTACGCAATATAATCGATAGAATAAACCTCAAACAATCATTATGTCTACAATCATTGTCTCCAGCCTGGATGAACTTTATGGCCGTTACTTTCAGTTATGCCCGATTTACACATCGATAAGTACAGTAGCGAGTTAAGTAGTATTTTAAGATTAAGTTGATTTAAATAGATCTCCATCCTATTTTTTGGCGAGTTAAGTACGAAGTAGCCCCCTCACTTGCGTCTCGCCAACTTAACTCGTCAAAAAATAGGATGGAGATCTATTTAAATCAACTTAATCAACAACGTACTACTTAACTCGCTACTGTACTTGTCGATGTGTAAATCGGGCTTTAGGGACTGAACTGTAGTGCAGGAGTTATTTTTTTTAAACTAGAAACTTGTCCTTATTTTGTAGCGAAACTAACTACGATCTTTCCTTTAGTCGATTTTAACCACATCAATGTTTACCTATATTGCACTTATTCCAAATTATAAATAAATTATTTATTTAAATACAAGTGTTTACCATAAGTAACTGTGCATAAAATCGTTTCCCATAAAGCATAATCACATATTCGTGGTATTCTAATTAATGTCCCACCCCTGTTAGAGGGTTGTATGAGATTTTAGGCGATTTAATTTGTGTGAACCACTTCATGTTACGCACCGGCGACTTCAAAATCGTTCTTTGTTTGAAATTTTACTATTTTTTTTCTATTTATTTTTTTACTGGAGCATAACTAATTGATCAAACTCTATTCCATTGTCTATGTTTTTTTATTGTTTTAAAATTACTTAACGATATTGCATTAGTTGGTTTATAATCGGTAGCTAAGTTCTAAAATCTGTTTTTTTTTTACACAACACATATTAGCAACCAATTATTTACAATTTAACTACCATCTGTGACTGCAACGTGTCTAAACCGATAACATGATTAATGTATAGGAATACATACTGATAAGAGTTACTGTTGTTGCCTTAAATTCCTTGCATAGTGAAACGATAGCTGCTTTAGTGGAATGTTACGTACACTTTGTTTTACGATAATATCGTTAGAAAATAAACGGTTGCTATTTAGTTAGAAAAGGTTATCCATTTCTCTATTAAGCACGATTTATACATCGACAAGTTACCTTACTTACTTAACTCGCTACTGTACCTGTCGATGTGTAAATCGGGCTTTTATGATGTTTTTGCCCTAACTTAGTAATAAGTTAATGTTTATAAAATCATCATTATTTGTCAATATAGCAGCAGATCATTAATATCCATATGATGTAGGTAACCTCGAGCTTGTTAACTCACGGGTACAACTAGGCCAAGTTTTACAAGTTTTCCTTATTTTGTTTTCCCTTAGTTGACTTTTACGATGCCCATAGACAAGTTTGGAATAGGATAGTCAAATCCTTACATAAAAACTTCGTCACCACACTAGAGCTTCAATATATCACTATGTCCCTTATTTAATATAGAATAATAAACTTTTCATAAAATAATAAAACAAATACCCCTAAGAATCTATTGTTTCAACTAAACGGTTAAGAAAACGTTACATTATAAACATTCAAATGCAAATATATTTAAAAAAGGAATAACTTTTATTATGAAAGTCAATTGTACCATAATTAATGATGGCTTTCACTTTACATTGTTTTGATTGTTGCAAGTGATTTTGCATTTATATGAACAAAAGCGTTAATGTATGCAAAGTTAATCGAAATATACGTTACAGTGTTATGCAGAGTGCACTTGTGGGAATATTCGCTAAATATATTGAAACAATGTATTAATGTTATAAAAGTGTGAATAATCTATTTTTCTTAGATTGCAGTAGCCTAAGTTAAAATAATCATAATGCGTTCAAAAAGATTTTTAAAGTGAGTTGTAATACAAAATATTTCTAGTATTTTATTCGTAATTTAATGGCTTTTTTATAAAGTACATGATCTACGATCAAGTAAATTATAGTATTCGAAAACATTTTTCTATCAACAAAGTCGTAGGTACTAAGGATCCATAATCTTTAGATCATAAATACAAAATCTATCTTTTTTAAATTCTTATTTTCGTTATTGATAGCACAAATAATAAAATCACATAATCCATAAAGTTAAAATATGTATGTATATTATACCTGTTCCATTCGGCACAGTGGGCACGATACGTATCCAGAAAATTTGCATAGATGTTTCGATAAACTGGTTCGGTTTTCAGCCACTGCACATTCCCACGTATTTATGCATTATATTTATTATAACGGCATCAATGATAATATTATAATTATAAGCAAATTATTAAATTTAATTAGACACATATAAACTTAATTTGTTTTTGGACATAAAACGTCGTTAGACTTAAAATCATGTTTAAAAAAAAGAAGTTTGAACTGCATTCTAAATTTTATTTATGACATAAAACCTTTTTGGATTTTGATTCATGTTTAAAAAAACTAAATTTGAATTACGTTCCAAATTCAAACTTATGTCATTAAACGCTTCTTTCATTCAATGTGTCAGTCGTATTTACCGTACTTTTGTAATCAAAGTGCAAGCCACGTTCTTTAGTGTTGCCCTACTAGTAACAAACACGTCTGTATTAGAAAACTTGATAAATATATACTTTGTATTCTCTATCAGGAAGTCTATTGTTTATTTATTTGTTTAAAATGCACTTTTGACCTTCAGACTAAGCAATTTTATTTTAGTACCTAATAAAAGTTGTAACCGTTTATTGAAATGAATATTTGCTCGCTTCCTTTCCCAAGGTATATGACCCATATTAAAAATTGTAGTAAAAATTAATTATTGCATTTAATAGTATTACTTTGATCCGTCAATGCTTGACCAATCGTTTTTACGATGTGACCCCGCTCGTTCATTATTATACACCTATAAACTCTATGTCAAAGCCAACCCTTTCAATGTTTTACTTTCACACGTTTTAAAAAGTGGAATTTGTCGTTTCAGAACGACCGGTCAGCTCGTAAAACCTCGTTAGTTAAAAAAAAGATCTTTTCGTATAATAATGTCGTAAAAGTTATATTTATGTTAAAAATGGGTGATCTTTTATTTTCTGTCATTTTTTAATTTTTATCGACGAATTAAAATTTATTATTTACGATCTCTATTCTCAATTTGCTTGCATATAATAAAACCATAAACGGTTCCAGTTCTGATTAATAGCCCACAGTAATTAGTAAAACGTGATGTAAAAACCTTGTTTAGATAAAGTTTATTTTGATTACTCCTTTTTTAAGGTATTTTGGATAAAATAGATCACTGCCTCGGCTTGGGTGGTCCGACGCGCCCCGAAAACCGACCAAAAACACGATTGTATCAACTCACATTAAGTTTTTATAACGTCGCATCTCGCTGTGTGATCATATACTAATAGATACATTAAACTGCAACGGTCGGTTCTAGCTCACGCTTGGTTGATAGCTAATATCATAGAACATTAGAATGCCGGTTAAAACTTTCCATTCTAGGTAGAAACTAGCAGTTGAAGGTAGCTAGTAGTAATACGAGTTTGTAACGCGAGACCGCAACCCAATAGGTCGGCTGTGAACGCTAATCCAGGCCAGATGTGACCGCCTGCGCTGCCTGCACGCCGGACTTCTAAACCATTACACCGAATATAATTGACTGAATAGTCTCGCATCTACCAAATGACGCAATAACCAACTGTGCTGATAACTTTGTAAGGTTTTGGATCTAAAATGTTACACCCCCTTGTTGATACGAGCGCTGAACCACGAAAACCGTAAACAAAACTTTTGTTTTATTAATTAACCGACAAATTACCTTTTGTTTATTGTGTTTGCCCGCACAACTGTAACGTGGTACACATCGGACGGCTTTTCTATATAATCCTAATGTTAATTATACTAATTTACTTAACAATATGCCTATTACATCTAGCAAAAAAGCATCTAAATACGTACGTTTAAAAAACTGGATTATGTTGTCCCCAAATATGCACGATTTAACATGAAACGCGAATTCGTTATACACGTAGCTTATCTTGAGAAAATACGGTGTTAACCTGTTGCCTGCATCTTATTAAGTATCGGCTATTGTGTGTCCGCATATTCATGGGTAAACACACACCACTCTTTGTGTCTATTGTTACCGTAATACTTAGCAGCATCACCCCTCGTAATTTCATCTTTTCTATTCATTGTGTAACACAATGTGAGATCCCGAATATAGTCCAGAGGTCGTACATCTCCGTTCGACCTTAGGTCATATCTTACAATACTCGGTATCGTGTTTACCTTTGTCAGACCGATGTTTAGGCTCCTTAAGGCCTACTAAAGTACTTGTCTCTCTATTGTTGTCCACATCTCTGAACAAAGAGTGGACAATGCAATCATTGTTCTTTCACGATATTTAGCTACCGTTCCAGCCGTTACGTGTCTTTATTATAGGTATTATCGATCTCATTGTGTTACCTATTTATAGAGTTGCTTCTTGTTATGTGAACAATTTGAATATTAACGTTCATGGGAACTGATCTCCATTTAAACGGCAGCAGATTAACTCAAACAATTCATTTTTAAGAAATAATTTGAGGTCTTAAAGAATACAATGATAGAGCTCTTAGCATTTACCGTTGTTTCGTACTTAAAAGTTATGTTGAGCAACTCGCCTTTGTTCTTCATATTGGTTTACGTACCACGAGCAGAATCGTAAATCTTATTCTGTGTCTTTGTCTTATTCCGCGTGTTTCGGTAGCGGCACCGTGCGTCGCTATGATTTACTTTTATGTTCACATAAAATGTGAGAATGTGGTTTGTACTTCCATTGCAGGATGCACTTGCGAAAATACTTTGAGAAACCAACGTAATATTTTATGAATATTACCTACTCGTATCTTTATTTAAAACAGAACTTATAAAGTGAACGGATGCGACACTCTTAAGTATAGACGAAGTGGGTACTTGAAGCTAATGGCGAACATTAACCAAACGTGGAACACATTTGGTTACATTTAAACAGTGCAAGAAGATTATAAGAGATAATCGAACAGCGTATCTCAGTAGCTGAGTTCTGTAAATGAGTGGTATAGCTGTCGATAGGTCGAGTACTCGATAACGGCGGCTTTGATCGCATACGTGCGCCCGCGCATCCTTTGAACTCGCCGCCCCCGCAGGGCGCGCTTTATTAAACATTCATTAGGACCCATCGTTTAACTCATACATACCTGCACAGTAGTTGGGATGAATGTTTAATCTTAAGAATAAAATATTTTATTTATTCGTCCGTTAAGAGCGTAAAGATTTTTTGATTAAGGTTCTCTTTATTTGAAATCAATGAATACTTTTAAATAGTGATCAAAAGAGGTAGCTCCGATGCGATCGTGTTTAATGAAAGTATAATTTGCTTTACAAAAAAGGTACCAACAAATTGATTTCCAATAAAAATCTTTTGACATGAAGACGAATATCTATCTATAAGTTAACCATGGGATAAAAACAAGATTCTAAGCTTCCCATGAATAAAAAAGAATGGCATTTACTAATCACTACTCTAGTCCTAACGTACGCATGCCGGCTAGCTCAGGTTCCCACATTTCAACCACATACGGCCAGTAAGTAGCAATCACTTGAAAAAAAAATCACGATGTTCTAATGACACGTGAGGAAATATTCCCCATAAAGGTAGACTCCCTGCAATTTTCTCTGAGGTAACTATAGTACACCTGTCCTCAGTCAATGCTCCACGTATGAGGGTTATCGCTCTTTATATCCATAAATAGAGTAGGACTAAAAAAGGGTTACAATACCAAACAGGAATTGCACAATATTATGGTGCAAACCTTATGAGTTATAACCTTTTTTTGTGTTTTTCAGTTGATGTTTACTATATAGGATAGATACTAAGATGTGTGCTTCTTCGTAGCTTATACACTTCTTCGATAACCATTTCCAAACAAATTATTTGATGTGTCATCGGGCATAATAATATGTATAGTCTATTTAAACGGACTTGCTTTAAAACGTAAACATATATGGCGTCGTGTCAACCACAGACTAAAGACTTTAGTCTTTAATATTTGAAAAATGTATAGGAATCAAGGACAAAATTCTATAATCTACAAATGTCAAATGATAAAATTAATTTTATCTGTGAAATTTTTCGTTGGAAAAAATTATATTTATTTAAAATTTAAGAAAGATAGTGGATAAATCAAAGTGATTTACGTGTTTTCTATTGCATAAACGTTTAATGCTACTTTCCAGAAATTTTCATCCATATCAAAGTGTGTGATTGATGTAAAAACTAGTGAATTTGCAATATGTGGTGTTTGTTTACTAAATAAATCAAGTAAGAATGAATACGGTATAATATAATTGCTTCGATAGTAAAACAGTCGTGTGATGTATGTTTCTGCCGTGATTTTACATACCTATAGCTTATTTCGCAAATAATATTGTCTCTACAAAAGCTATAGAAGTTAAATTTGGCATTAAGCCATCTACCAACATCCCTTCGTTACTAGAGGAGGTTTGTCCATACAGAAGGATATTAATAAGCTATTAATATAATGATGACTACTACTTAATTAGTTATTCGATAATTTTAAGTTCGTTATCCAGATAAACATATTTGGTTACTAATTTACGACCCAGTAGCGATAAAGTGCATTTTATTATCCTATTTATTTATAATAACTAATGTAATGCTGACAAGTCGTTAGTTCAAGTGCTTATTAGAGATAAAAATACATATTTATTAATTATATGTTAGCTACTGGTTTATGCTCATGGTGTTATGAAGAACATTTTATAATTTACAGTTGTAAGATTCAAGCCGGGTTTAATTTAACATCTACAATGTAATAATACCCTATGATTAAGTCTTTTACTGTACTTTTAAGTAATAACAGAATTTGCTAAATATTCACACAACACCATCTAGCCAATTAAGCAGAACTTGTGCTAGGTACTATAAACATTTTTTTCGTAAACACATAAATAGTCTGGGACCAAATTGTGCTGGAATCGAACTAGCGTTCTCAGGAGTAAGACGTTAACGGGCTTATTAATTCCTATTTTTCATGAACCTAAAGGTATATTTTCCTTTACAATAAGATTCAATCTTACCGAAAATATTGTCAAAAAATATTGAGTCGTCTGTACAAAGCATTGTTATGATTCTTCAGTCGTAAGCGGACATTGCCACAGTATTGGGGGTCATATGAATAATATGAAAATGCTTTAAGAACGATGACCTTACTTCATGCACTGACATTGTGTGCAATTTTGTGTGATCATTTATCTTAACAATCGTTTTACGCTTCGTATATCTTTTCATAATTATATGCTTGCTTCGTCATGTTGTTTTTTGTCAAACAAGCAACGAATATTTTATTTATTGAATGATTTGAATATAGTGTTCTCTTTTTTTAACCTACTCTAAAACAAGCAATAGGTTTTTAAATCAGTTGTATATTTTTTCGTCAAGTATTTTCTTGATCAAGTTAATATACGGGTATACTTGTACCTATAAGTTAGTCCCTTTAGAAATCATAATTTTAATTTGCGAAACCGCGGAATCGAACCACATAAGATAATATTATATTGTCTGTAGAAATCGACAAACCATGATACCTATTGCGGAGTTCATTTCGCAATATACAAATAGGCTTTATAATAGAACCTAGTCGTGGGCGAATGAATGCGTGATTGTGAAAGTGAGCAAATGGGTGCCTTTGTTGCGTGTCTGATCAACAATTCTACTGCACACGGTAGAGGTACATAATAGCATAGTCCAACATCTAATCATAGAGGAAATTGCACCTATTGAAGACCTCAATGCCGACTTGACGGACAGTTTTCTACCATGTTTTATATACGAAACGGTAACTAATGGTAATGTTTTGTGTTATTTACTTGTAAAGTAAAAGAAATATGTATATAAACATATTCAATAATACAATACAAGTCTTGTATCGTAATTATATTGTCAGCCTCAACCACCAGGTCTATAAACAAACAGAGTTCTCCGTTTATAACAACTATTTTCCTAAGTTTATTTTACAATGAACTTCATTGATATTTGGTATAAATATTTCTTTAGTGAAGAATTATGTACCATCCGACATAAATTTTTTAAGGCTTTTGAAAATATTCCACTTACAAGCTCACATGTCGCCATTTAGTCCTAACCAAACTAAGCAGACCTTGCACAAAAATATACCTATATTTAGCAGAAAAAAAGACCTTTGCTTAGCACTAAAGAAGTTCTATCTCCCCCTTTGCCGTTGTGTGAATGATATTATATTGTTCTAGTCTGATCATCATAGATGAATATTATTTTGTCAACATTATCACGCAATCAATTAGGTCAATATACGAATGCACGAATTGTTCTTCGCTTGATAATTCTTTTCAATTGCCTAAATTGAACTAAAGTGTCCACCATTTTACCTGCCAAGCCAATGCCCCCAAAATAATCTTAATGTTAAGGAATAGTACGACGGAATCCATTTCTATTCTTATAAGAACGAAATATAACAAAAATGTATCCAAAAACTAATCAAAAATTTGATTTACTTGAACTCTTGTTATTCTTATAATTACTGACTTAAACCCGCCTGAACGAGGCTCTTAAAGAGTAGGTATCGAAAAGTCTTCCCGAATCAGAGGTTCAGGAACAAGATAATGTTTAATTAATCCTCTTTTATTCTGAGGCAGTATGAGCAGTTATTTGGTCCCTTATGTTACTGCATACAATAGCTACGCAAATAAAAAACCAAAGCGATGATAAATTTATTCTGTATAATTACTCAAACTATTTGTTCAAATTCAACTTAAAAACAAAAACTTGTATCCTATTTTCACTGATACTCCGGCCACCATTAACTACATCCTGTTTACTAGATTAAATCTAGATAATTGGTGGCTAGAAACGGTCCAGTCTTGTCAGACTACCTGAGAATTACTAGATAATAGATGCAATTACGATCGCCTTCATAAATGTTGTTACATTTTTTAAAGTTAAATCTTAAGTCTCTCCCATCATTTATTTATTTTTTGCAACTGGTCAGTAAAAAATTGTTGCAGTCGCTACTTGAATACAGGTTGTATTTAAAGATTTATTTTTAAAATTTTAATTCTTTTTTTTTTGATAATGTATCTTAATGAATCAAGACCTTATTAATGGTCATTTCAAGTTACTGTAGTTACTAAAATGAAAAATAAAAGTTTTGGTTAACGTCTATTAAATACAAAAAATATTTCGCAAAATAAAATTAACATTTTAAAATAAAATCCTGATAATTATCCTTGTATTTATAGATTCAAACCTCTAAAAAATATTATCTATTAAAATAGATTTTCAAAGAAAAACCATTTAAAGTATTTAGAATTAATCACTTCAAAGGATTACCTGCAACATAATAAATAGCACTTATTTATCTTTAAACGACAGTCCTTAACTTATTTGCGGGTTTATAATCGTACTTAATTATAGTCATTGCAACTATTTTGTATTCAGTAAATTACTTGTCGTCGCTATTAACGTGCACAGAAATACATATTTTTTTAACCTGTAGTTATTTATTATTATGTTTTTTTTATTTTTACTTTTAAAAATATAGTTTTACAATTAAGTTAATATTTTCTTTATCTTTTTTTAAGTAATAAACACCCTCATTAATCTACAAAGGCTAAGACGACTGAAAAAAAATGCGCACCATACCAAACAGATCATTTGCGTTGGGTTAACTTTGCCATCTCTCTCAGCAGCTTCTGTCAAATTATATGTAGCTAGACGATCATTATATACACTTCTCATCAAAAAAATCGAAACAGTTGCAAGTTTGTGTTTTGTAAGGATTATCTGAAAAATGTGTGTATTTAGGAATATGTGTTATATTATATCATTTAATAGGGAATTTAATGAGGTTTTCAAATAATGATGTTAATGTTCTAAATTCAAATTAAATTTACATAGATTTCGTATTTTGTTTAACAAGTCGTTTTTACCCTGTACGTAGTTTGACGGAAATTGATAAAATTAGGCACGTAAATGAAAAAAAAGCTAGCAAACGTTTATTTAATAACTCGGATACCATTCCCGACCTCTCATTACTGCTTCTGTACGGTTTTTCATCGATCGGATGAGAGTCACGATCAAAAATAGTGGCGCTCTATTCCATTCCTGTTGGATTGCATTTTAAAGCTGCCTAAGTGTTTTTGAGGCATGATCTTTTACACTAATTCGTCTTTTTTATTCATCCCATAGATGTTTAATCGGATTCATGTCCGGGCTTCTTGCTGGCCAATCAATAATAGAGATATCGACTTTAGTAACATAATCTCTTACGACGCTCGCGGTGTTTGCCCTAGCATACTCGTACATAAATGTCAAACCGGGGTCAAATAAATGTGCATAGGGCATCACAAGAGGTTCAAGATACTGTTCGATGTACCTATGACTGTTAAAAAAGGGCAGACGGGACCCAAACACAAAGACAAACTCTGTCTTGGCGTTGCCACTAATTTCTCCTCAAACAGTCCATGAACCGCCACCATGGATGGCCTTTTCTTTTAATCCTGCATGGTGCAAAGCGTTCTCCATCACTTCTGTAGACCTTAGTCCTTCCATCGATACCATAAAATACAATTTTGCACTCATCAGAAAGGAGGAACTTGTTCCATTAGATGTATGACCAATTTAGGTAATTACGTAAAAAGTTAAGGCGCGCTTTTCGATGATCTGCAGGTAATTCCTCCCTATTTGCTGGCTTATACGGTACAAGTCCACGTTTCTTCAACCTTCTTCTAATTGTAGAGTCACTTACAGCCACCATAGGTTCATCATGAAGCTGCTGCTGCGGTTGAAAGACATTAAGGCATAGACTTTGTAAGAAAGGTGTTACTATAAATCGATCTACTCAGTCAGAAGTTACCTGTTTTCTGCCAGATCTCTAACGGCGCGTGAATAAACCAGTCTCTTGATAGCGTTTTCAGATTCTATGAAAAGACGAGACGCTTAGATACAATCTTTCAGCCGTAATAACCTGACTAAGCCCAGAATTCAGCAATGCCACCACTTGGCGGTTTTTGCGGGTAAACATCGCATGGACGCAGTAATAAGAGGAGCAAGGAACTCTGGGTGCACGATACGGGTTAATAAATAAACGTTTTATAGCTTTTTTTTCATTTACGTGCCTAATTTTATCATTTTCCGTTAAACTACGTACAGGGCAAATACGACTTGTTAAACAAAATACGAAGTCTATGAAAATTTAATTTGAATTTAGAACATTAACATCATTATTTGAAAACCTCATTAAATTCCCTAATAAATGATATATAACACATATTCCTAAATATACACATTTTTCAGATAATCCTTACAAAACACAAACTTGCAACTGTTTCGATTTTTTTGATGAGAAGTGTATATTCTTAATTAACTAATTAACCTATTCACTGAAACGCTTACTAAAAATAAACCTAATTAAAAAAAACAATAACCTATTTAAAATACGACTGGCACATAATCAGCTTTTTATTGAGGTCACCGCTTAAAGGTTTATTTAGAACAAAAAAATACGTCGCTTTATGTAAAAGTACAGTTACGTTAAACTGATTAATAAGTACAAATATTTAGTTTCCTGTTTGGTGTATTATCTTTAGGTGTGTGTCGTATTTACAAAAATACTCTACAAAATACAAATAATACTCTATTACGAAACGTACTCGTATAACGTCCGTGGCATTGTAATATTTGTTATTGAAACGATATCGTAAATATGTCATTTTTTTAAATAAACTACGATTAAATATTATGATGATTGTTTTCACGGAAATTAA
This sequence comes from Schrankia costaestrigalis, assembly GCA_905475405.1. Taxonomy (NCBI): domain Eukaryota; kingdom Metazoa; phylum Arthropoda; class Insecta; order Lepidoptera; family Erebidae; genus Schrankia; species Schrankia costaestrigalis. The sequence continues at coordinate 5,121,459 of FR997851.1, forward strand.
ACTTATGTAAACTACGCATAAAACATATTATTTATATCAACCTTTCCTGTTTGTTAATTCGAAAAGTTTTTAATGCTATCTTGTCTGTCAAAACAATGAATTGAAATACATAACGTTAATAAATTGTGTTACATACGCTTAACTTATTATATATTTTATTTTATTAAGTATTTTAATTGATTTTGGAGCTTAGAGCCGACATTCGCACTTTGCCGACTTTTGTAATATTCAATGAATGAAACAGCGGAGTGCCAACATTTAAAAATTTATAATTTTACTTTTCAAACATCTGACAAATTTTAAATCTATGTGACCTTGACTACTTTAATAATTAATATCTAAGTTGTCATAAGTAATTGCAAAAAGCGCGCACTTTACCACAATAAACCAAAAAATATAAAATACAATCACTTAACTTAAATGGCGCCTCTTTGAATTCCTTAAGTCTCGTAATTGCATATTTTAACCATACAGTAAATGTTGCAATTTTCACTGCTAATGATCCTACATACTGTCTACATTAATGATTTAACAACGCATTTTTAACTCCTTCATAATATTAAAATGTTTAAAGTACTGTAGTAGTGTTGTTTTAGCTGGATATTAGGCTTGTAGAAGTACTAATATGTTTCCTAGACTAGGAATACGTATTTCTTCAGAAGTGACAACATAATCTAATACTAACTTAGAAGCAACATAGTACATTGTTTAGCACGACTAAGCTTTGCTTTATTACTATCATAACAGCCCATTAATGTCCCACTGCAGGGACGGGCCTCCTACCTCACGGATAGTCCCTTAGTCGGTTTTTACGACACCCATGGAATGAGATGGGGTGGTGACACATTGTATTCTTACTCCGTCACAACACACTTTATCTCATCTCTATTTTCGTCATAGTTAGTTTCTAATTACGACATTAGCTAGAGAAAGTTTACAACTTTTAGACCCCCTCCAAAATTTTAAGACCAAAGTTTATTCAGTCCAAAAGTATGTGTAGATAAAAGATAAGTATGTCACTCAAGATCAGGCTAATAAAATATTTATATCAGATAATATAGAACAAATGTTGTGCACCTAATACAAAGCTACCTGGCCCTGTCATTTATTTGTTTAGGCCTCATCTTAAAACCAGTAGCTGGCTTTACGTATACAAATATATATGGATATACGTCGAGTAGGACTTTTTGTAACTTTTTTTATGCGCGTCCAGTTGTAATAGAACTGCCTTTGACTAGGGCTGTGATGCGATCAAGTTTTTATTACAAAATAAGCTCTTGTTCTTGTTTTTTTTATTTCTTTCTTTCAACCCGTTGTTGCTTTCATTGTTATATAAGAGCTTTGTGTTGGGATAGAGGAAAGTTTTTATTATACATATTACTAGCCACAAAATATTGGTATAGGGTTTTATCCGGTTCTATTTATTTGCATTAAGATTACGTAAGTTACCTACTTCTTTTCGTTGTAAATCCAAAGGCTTTCATTTTCTGAAACAATAAAACTATCACATACTTATTAGAAATAGAATCCAACTTATATTATTTTAACAATTAACTGACATACGAATACAGCATAGTGATTTAAGGCTGCAAGTAAAGCCATTTTGACATCAAATCGCCTTTCACTCGACCTGAATATTTCGGAACTGGTTGTTGAACTGTAAGTCTCGACTGCTCAACGAACGAGTCACTATTACGATACATAAGATTAACTGATTCACATATAAATAAATGTAGAGTCATATTATATGTATCTAACATATTTGTAAAATGACAGATGTAGGTATATGCATTACTAGGTGCTTAGGTAATATCAAAAAGAAAAGCGGTAGAGTGCCATAATTGTCAACCTTAGGTCGATCTGCAGTTATATTGACACCAAAATAACCTTTTTTTTTAGTATTAGTAAAGCTATAGTAAACAAACGGTGCCATTTAGAGCGATATTAAGTTTACTATAAACTAAATCCACTTAATCACAGCCCTACGCCGTAAATGAATAAAATAATATAGCCGGAGCGTGCGCCAGGGCATTCGAGGCAACCTGTTCTGTGGTGCGGAGGGACGCGAGACGCCCACGCCCGCGCCGCGCCGGACAAATCGGCGCGCGCTCCACGAACACAATTACACCGCGGACATGTCCGATCAAGTTCGAACATGTTCCAATGAAACGTCATTAAATAATCTCCTGATCATCTCGGACTAGCGTGTCACTATTTTTTTAGAAAAAAAAATGTATCAAATTGGTTACTTTGTAAGATGGTTTAATTCCTAACTATTGTATGTAAGTAACCAGCTTCTTCTCTGGGATTTAGCGAGTAAATTTGTTCTCGGTTCTCTTTGACTCGGCACTTTTTGCGAGAACTTGCTGATGTTTCTCGTTTACTGGAGTAATTTTGAAACTTTGGTGTTAAAGGCTAGAAGAGACCATACAGTAAGTCTAGCAATTTTCTCCTTAGTTAAATACCTCTACGAAAAAGGTACCTACTTTTTGTCATTGCGATCAAAGATTTAAATACTTAAGTAAGTACTTTATTGCCATTAAAAGAAAGCAACGTGGTATTAGTAAGCCAAGTAACACTATAAACTATATTGCATAATGATTTCCTACCTACATAAATTTGTAACCTATGAGTAATAACAGCGTTTCCTTATAACATGACGTATACACGAATATAAAGTTCCTGTAAACGAGAGATAATATAAAATTGTTTATACAAAATTTCCCGAGGTGATTACAGCTAAATTTATATGTCGTGCAGTTGCGTAGGCACTGTCTATCGTTGCGTCTAGATCACGTACTATCAATCCACCTAATAATGTTTACTTCAAACTCCCCCGTAATTCTGAAAGAAGGCCTCGGGCCGTGTCTCTGTAATTACGTATACGAACAAAGGTAGAATTGGTCTCGACTCTCCTGACGCTGTAATGACTGCACTGATCCCTCGACTCTCGAGTCGTGATCTTTCATTCCCACGAAGTTACATTTGGACAAAACATTTGTGGTAAACAACCTCTTTTATGTTGTATATTATTGAACAATAGCAGTAATTTGCGCTTTTGTAATTTAGGCACATTTCCATAATATCCCATGTGTGTTCCAAATTACCTATGCACGGTGCGCATCGCGTTTCCTGACTAAGCGGCGTAACGTCAAAGAAGAACATCAACATCATGTTGTTCAAAAAACTCAATCGACACATTGCAGGCACGATTATTTTTTCAGTTTCCTCAGTGTCAGTATATTCCCATGTGATCAGATATTCTAGTAATGTAGAGACGACGGATGCAGTACAAGCTGCTCGACCTTCAACGCATATAGATTGTGGGACTTACTGTTGCTAACCAACGAACTTGACACCGTTCTATAAAAGGAAATATTCATCTAAATCTCTTTGACTTGTTAATTCGTTTTGTTGCTTTAAAAATACTGAACATTGAGTTATCCTAATCTACTATAACCTATTTATTAGTTTCTACAAACAAATTATATAAGAGAGTTTACCTTTGTCAATTTGACACGGCATACTTGTACTGAATAAGCGAATTAATACGGCATCAAATAAATGTAGAGTCGTCGTGCGCTCGCGCCGATATTTAGGTCGACAAAAATAGCCGACACCGCTGCCAGTTAAACTTTTAGCTCATGCTACCGCGTTTTGTTTGTCGTAACATAAATAATTATACTACCAAATGGCATTCTGTTGAGTAGAGAATCGATCACGTGCCACGCATTATCAATTACAATGGCTCTGTTAGTTATTTATCAATTCAAGGTTAAACATCCACACCCATGATACTTACTACGTTGATCGCAGCGTATTATTCTAATACATTATCGAAAATTAACTGGGACAGTTAGCTGTAGTACGATAAAAATTTCGATAGTGTCATAAATGTGTGAGTTACAACTGAATAACAGCGAGCACGCGCACGTTGCGACCAAGGCCATTTTGTTTACACATACACCCGCATGTTTACGCATACACAATGTTATAAGACTCTACACATAGGCCACACGATACCTCAACACACATACTCAATGATACCGTCCATGACTGCTAATTTGTTAGGTTATAACAAGATAAAATTGGCGCGAAACGCTCCATTGAACCTTTGGCGGGAAACCGTTGCGTAATTAGTTATATGAAAGTAGTATTTTCTGTGTGTTTAGTTGTAAGCACGTTTCATTGTATTTATAGCTAGATATTTTTAAACATCTAGGCACTAATTATAAATACTACAAAACAATAAACTAAAGTTAGCAACTATTTGTTGTTTACGTATCCACGTTGTTAGTTACATAATATTATTTGGTATAGTACGAGTAGAGCGTGCGTAATGATTAGATTCATTCAGTGATAACGTTATTGTACAAATAATGTTTTATTTATAAATTAATGAACATAACCTATATATTAGCACGTGTTTACCAAATTGGCGGGAAACCTCAAGTCTACCCGTCGACCTTGATGTCCTGACGTCACTGACATAGTTCCCGGACGAACAAGCTTGTTTTTTTTATCTTGATTCGGATAATTTTATTATTATAAACGTGGTAGGACAATTTGTTGCTAAGTTATTTTGTGACCTTGACATATCACCTTGGAAATTAAGTAATAATATTGAAACTTAGTCATATTTGTAACGTATTTTTACATTGTTGTCTAACAAGCTATTTTCAAATGGCATGTTTTAACTGATTACCTATTTGCATCATGGTTTTTGTATTCTATTTCTGATCTCATTAGCTTAGCTGGCTTCCATGTAGTTACTAGTCTATTTTTCGGATTTTCGAAGGACATTTTCGAGAGCGTCCTTCTCTTCTTTTTCGTATTTTGCGAAGATGGAACAATCCCTTCGGCCGTTATGGAAACCGAAGTTTGGTGTTCATTGATCGTAATCCCTGTTGATCCTTTGTCAACCATAAAGTGACAGGACGGCTAGGTATTAGGTAATCAGGCTGTTCCAGCGGGTACTACCTAAAACAAGGAAAATTCTTAATTAGGTACTTTAATTATGCTATTATGTATTTTTATTGCGTTACAAATCTCGATAATATTGTATGTATACGTTCATATTAGTTCATTATTTCATCGATAACACAGTGACCCTGTCAATTAGTCTCGTCAATGGTTTATTATTGGTTGAAATAAAACTTATTTATTAGATAAAATTAATAAAGATCAAATAAGTCATATAAATCATACCTAATGGTATATAATTATAATTGGAGTCATTACCCCCTACATATAAATGTTAAACTTCAATGTCAATCCCTTCTCTACTAAAATACAAAAATAAAATAAGCTATGATATTTATTAGATTAAAAAAAAACAAATAGGTAGATAACTTTAGAATATATTATTATACAAATAGTCACCGTAACCGTACTGACAAATATACATTCAATCCAATATTCCTAACTAAAGTTAATCAATAAATAAGCGAGCATACATAATAAACCTTGATCCTTGATCCCGCCGGTTAACTGTAAATGACTTCCACGAGGCATACCCGTTGTAAATGGATTTATTTATTTTTAATATTATTATGTAAAAACAAAAATTGTTTATCTACACTTATTAATTTGAGACAGTATTCGAATGTAGTCTCGATTATCTCTCTAAAAATGATTTTGAGGTTAACTAATCCCTGCACGAACTCTATAAATTTTATCTCCCACAATATGTATCTATCAGCGTCTGCGTTCCAGCTTATCTTAATCTCCTTCCCCTATCTGTTCTAAGACCTGTTACTATCTAAAGCAATAATTTAAATTCAATAACAGTTTTATAGTCATACGAGAACCGTATGCAGGAACCTTCACACCAATAATTCACAAGCAAACTATTATGAAGCAGATTAAACAGTAGTAAAAAGATCGTAAAACTTTATAAGCATTAGGCCATATATTTTCGAAATTAGAAATGGGCACAAAGGATGTCGCTGCCCTAAGATTTGTTTAGAAAAAAAAAAGAACAATTTTGTTCCCATAAGTACTTTAAACCAATTTTTTATCCAATCCTCATGGATGAAGTCGTAAAACTCGTTGTAAGGGCCCGCAGTGCGCAGGCGCAGCATCCGGGCGTCTTAACGAACCTTTCAGTTTGAGAGTCGTAAAATTTTTCCCAATTCACAATAGTACAGCCACGCCTGGTAGAACAATGTTTACGAGGAAGTTTATTTATCGCGGCTTTACTGGCAACGCGCTCACACATGCATCACCCTCGCCAGAGAAAATGTTAACAAGAGTCATAAACCGCTTTCACCTTGCTTTTAGCGCGACTACAATCGTCACTCGACTCAATAACGAACAACATGAACGCAACAGCGAATAATTCCAATTGAATTTTAATACTAAATTTGAGAACATAAAAAAGTGTTTTTGTTCTCGTGTGTTCACAATGGAAATTTACGACTTCGGTTCTTTTAACGTTAAATTCTCACGTGTTGCGTGTTATTAATGTCTCGTTCTCTTTCTTTACAGATTTCCTGAAACCACGTAAGCGGTTATCGAACAGCGGCAAGAAATCGCCAGGGCATGCACATAAGCACGAGTGTGGACATGGGGCTCACATTCGCCCGCCGAAAGTCGCAAGACTAGCGCCCGGCCACCTCAAGCGTACCAGCTAGGCCACGCTAATATAAGACAACAATCAAAATTGAACAACTGCTTTCAGGCAGCTAGAAACAAGAATGAAGAATTTAGATTCATATCTCAAATTTGTAATTTCTGGACCCGGTGAGGCGAAAGTGACTGAATCTAACCGCCTAACCTAACCATGTTTTGTCAGTTCAATTTTGTTATAACCGTTGTCATAATGCATATTTTATGTTTTATTAATTTATTGTAATACCATTTCCAAATTACTAATAATGTTAAGTATTTTGTAAGTTTAGTTTATCTAAATATCTTTAGTTCAACAAAATATATCATGATAACGAGTCACCCTTATCATCATCACAGTCAAGTTTTGCTCAATTCTCTTGTGAAAGTTCCACTAATGTACTGTTACTTATGGGTTAACTCATAAAGATTAATTCACGCATATACTTGTAAAAAACAAAACTAATTAGATCTCTGAAACCTTTAATGAGATAAATAATAATAAAAATGCAATCGACAAAAAAAGAGAGCTCGAAAGTTTGATTGATCGAAAGTTTATCCGCTTAAATCTTTTTAAACACTATCGTGGTAGCGTAGATGCTACCTTTGCCTTTCAATTTGCAATTTCAAACCTTTTCAACTTATTACAGGGACTTGATGCCAGTTCAGAAACAAATGTTTTCTGGATTTTACGATTTCATTTAATGTTTGCAACTGGCTTGATACATTCAATTCCCTACATCGTCCTCTAAGATTTTAACTTAATGAGTTATCCATCTGTAAAGTACATTGTATAGGGACGTCCTCCCACTACCGCAGACATTCACAAAACTTGTAACACGCCGTGACAGTAAGTTATGATAATATTATATGAATTATGATCTCTTTGAATTAAGTTATTTTTAGATATAGCTGGTTTAACTTTAAGTATATTTACATTATGTCAGATGTTAAGATTGTCACAATATAAAATATGTCTTGGTAATGTTCTAACGCAACAGGGGAAATCAAATTTTCTCTGCGCCCGCGTTCAAGCATTTCTGACACATTCTCATAGTTGAAGTTCACTTTCATATGTTTCTTGCGCACGTCGGGGAATTTATGAAAGTCTAACTTCGCACTCAAGTAACTTAACACTAGAACAACACAAATACTCAAGACTAAAACATATTGTTTCATTTAAAAACAATATTCGCAATTTTAAGTAAGTAAAAGTTAATGCAATACCTATTGAACAACTTGAGTATTTGTGTTCCACTAATAATATTTGTTTTGTTGTTGTATTTTAATGGTTTATATTATAAATATATAAATGATTGTTTTCTTTTATGGTTTTCAAAATTTTGTTCTCAGTTTTCCTACAGTCTATCGCTAAAAAACAAGCCGCGGGCCTTTAATGAAAGTACAAATTCTCTCATCAGGTTTAGGTCGAGGGCTCGCGGTCACATTAAAAAAGAAACAACATCTTTCATTTATCGTAACTCATCTTTATATTATTATAATGTAACATATATTATAAGTTTTTTTTGTATAACTTACATATTATGTACGTTTACGTTTTGTACAACGGCAGTTGTATAACATTTTTAAAGCTAACCAAAGTCATTTGTACATTATCGCGACGATTCACTCAAATGAAATTAAGTAAATGAACTTTTATAACTTGACAGACAAATAATGAATAATTTTTATATTGTTGTAAAGGTATATTTTGACTACAGAGTGTAGTTTTATAACGCGTTTGAAAATTGACGTTCGTAATTTATGATTTTTTTTGTTTGTGTGTGTTGCCGGAAACTGATGGGTCTGTGATGTGGTTATTGTCATCATATACCATGGTTAAGGACTTCTTGGTTTGTGACATCACATCATATATCGTATAATTATGTTGTTCTTTTCGGACATTCCTGTGCTGAGATATGCAAGGATGTCTGCAATATATAAAAGTTGAGTGTCCTAATGTTTGTGACGCTACAAATATGTATCAAAATTGTCAACTTAACCTATTTTCCCTGCAGAAACTTAATTACAAAATTGTAATAGAATAAATAATTAATTCTGTTATATTTACGATTAAATTTACAGCACATTACACTCTGTGTAAAATGTATTTACAATACATGTAACCATACGTACAATAAGTGTAACTCAGTATACAATAAATGTAACTTTTTGTTATATTTATCTTAAACATAAGTAGCGTCACTTTAAAACATTAAGAGCACACGATATAATAATTGTAATGTTTTTTTTTTATTTTTCTCTTTAACCTGTGATGTATTAAATATGATCTCAAAACATAATTTTTACTACCTTCATATTTAATTATTTTAATAGAGTTAGTTCCGGAGCCTAATGTGGAAAGTAAACTTTGTATCCCTGGAGTGATTGTATTTGAGAGACAATTTAATACATCAGTTAACAATTAGACTGAGATATACTAAATGTATTTATAAATATTAAAAGTAAACGTGAATTTATCTTGCTTGACGTTTCGGTACAAGTTTTACTAGCCCTGGTCTTAAGCTGACTACGCCGTAGAGAACAAGCGCTCACCTTGAGACCACGACCAGAGTCGGTACTCCGTGCTTGCAATGTCAAACAAAATACACTCAAATAACATATCGAGTTATTTTCGCGTTTACAATTAATATTTATAACAGCAACGCGATAGTTTAAAGTTACAAACTATGGTATGGTAAGATGGAAATTGAGTTTGAGGTTGAACATTGTAAAAGAGATTGGGCAAAATTAACCCAGAACCAACAGGAACAAAATATATGCCGGTTTATTAGTCTTGTTAAGAGAAACATTTTAATAAAAAAAAATCTCCCCTAGGTGCTGTCCAACTACACACAATTAAAAAATAGTTTTTTTCTATTTCGTAACGCTAATAAAAACAAAGCAATACATGTAACGTTATCTAATTGATATTAAAATCTTTACTCGCTACAAAAAATACCATAAGCGACCCGCGTCATGCGCAGATTCAGGTATTATTTTACTTTTTCACTCTCACACCACATGAATTACGCGGTGTCCTACGTGGGCGACGAAAGCGACACGACGCGACGCGATGCTACACACGACAAGAGTTCTATATGATTACACCAGGTCTCGTCGCAGACCGTCACATAAGACACAAGTAGGGTACGCCGTTGATTTGATGGCGTATGTAGCGTTCGTCGCTTCGCGGTGCGTCGTTTTCGTCACCCACGTAGGACATCGCGTTAGGGCCAGGCCACACGGTGCGGTGCGGCTCCGACGCGGCGCCTGAGCCGTGTCGCAACGGTTTCCTACATATAAAAATGTATGGTATGCCATACGGTACGTCCAGCACCGCTCCGGCGCCATACCGCAGGCGCACCGGACAACGGCGCGAGGTAGACGAGGCGGGGAGGGGTGCAAGCAGTGTGGTGCCGCAGCGGCGCCGCTCAGTTGTTTGTACGGCATAGGCAAGAGTGTTTATTGTAGACTGTCGTCAACTGGGCAAGCCAAGCCAAGCCTGTTGCGGTGCCGCAGCGGCGACGTAAGAATAATGCGACGCCGCACTGCTCGTGTGGCCGGTACTGCGGTGCGGAGTAATGCGGTGCGGTGCGGTGCCGCGCCGTGTGGCCTGGCCCTTAGACAGAGATGGCACTTTGTTAAATTAATCATTTAGGAGAATATGTCGTACAGAATCCTGTATCCACGGTATGCGTACGTTAGGGAGCTGTTCTCATATAATAAGTGTAATATATTACTTAGGTCACGCTAGACATGTACGCATAGAACATCCTGCAGGTCCAATTAATTTCTTTTTTTTTATTAAAAAAGACTACTCCCGCACCAGAATGTCATGCCCTGTGTCGCGGGAACTTTTCACAAACATCAATTAACGGACACAGAAAACACCCAGACTCAGGACAATAATTTGTGGACCTCACAAATAATTGTCCTGCGTGGGGATCGAACTCACAACCTCGTGCACGGCAGCCGCTTGCGCTACCGTCGCGTCACCGAGGTCGTCGGTCGATTCCGTGATTGTTGACTTATAGATGGTTATCCGCGTGGTGACGGAGTAAGAATATAATATGTCACCACCCCATCTCATCCCATGGGTGTCGTAAAAACAGACAAAGGGACTGTCCGTGAATATTATCTTTACGAAATAAAAAGAAGGAAAACTTGAAATTACACACTTTACCACTCAGTCGGGCCAGCGTGGAATTAGTAGGCCAAATATCCCTCCGTCACGGGAGGAGGTCCGTCCCTGCAGTGTGACATTAATGGGCTGTTATGCTAGATGGTTATGTATTATTAAACATTAAAACACGTAACGTAGTTTTTATTCATAGCTAACTGTTATGAGCCTTATATCTCTCATACCCCATACATATACAATAAACAAATAATGAAAATTACATAAGTTTAACATGTGTAATAATGAGGGATATATATTAGTTCTGTTGATCCTGGGTTTTTTTTGTATGAAATTTGCCCATTGTCCTTTGTTACGTTCGCTGCACTGTATAAATGGTGCACTTAAAAACATGTATTTATTGAAGCAGAACGTATATGTAGGTTAAAAGGAATATATAGGGATACTACAAAATATTTAACGTAATATATTCTACAATTAATTTTATTAGAAAGTTGAGAGGCAAATTATTAATTATGTGCCAAATAGTACACAGCAGGTTTGATGTCCTGTTTGTGCGCAAGTCAATTACGGAACTAATGTATCTCGATAAATAAATTTGTACTAGAAACAAACATGTATTCCTTATGGGATATTTTTGTTAATTGTTTAACAAAGTCAATATAAATGTTTATTTATCATTCGATAATACACATTGTACTTGGTCGTTAGATAATGCCGGAATTGATAAAAAAAATGTAAATAAGAAACTTGAAAAACTTGTATAATTTTATACTATGTGAACTCTTAGGACATTGTGTATTGTAAATTTAGTTGAAAAAAGCTTCTTTCGCTCGGTATTTTGTTGTTTTCTTTATTTACCCTTATAACCTAAATACACAAATATGGATTACCTCGGTTTGATACGAGGTCTCTCATACCGAAAATATCACAATTTAAACCTACGACCTTTAATAGTCGCACACTGCGAAAATATCAGAAGATATCAAATTAATAACTGTAGTGATGAAAACTTCTTACTTACAAAGAAATATGATGACGTTTTAATTAAAAGTTATCAACTAACCTGGTGCTGGCTGCTGTCCCGTACTGTTCCAGAATGCTTAAGTATACTAATGTTAAGAAAGTAACGCTATATGTAGAGAATCTCTTCTATTACTAATGTTATACGAGGTAAAATTATTTGCTCAAAAGTCACAGTGTAAATTGCTTGAGCTCAAAGCTAGAGGATACGTTCATAATAAACTTGTCTATCTGCAGATACAAACACTCCTGCAATGACCAACAGAAATAAGACTTACATTATAACTAACATGTACAGGCCAACCGGATTGGTATAAAGTTTGTTTTATTTTTCCTTCACAATGTCACCAGAATAAACAGTGGTTGTTAATCAATGAGGTAGCAATTATTTAATTGTAGGTAGCAATTTTTAATCAATGCCTCGATGCTAAATGAGGCAGGCACACAGCCATTCTGATAAACACTGGTAAATGCTGTTCCTGTTGTCATCATCATAACAGCCCATTAATGCCACACTGCAGGGACGGGCCTCCTCCCGTGATACTTGGCCTACTATTACCACGCTGGCCAGACGGGTTGGTATAGAGTTTAATTTCAAGTTTTCCTTCTTACTATGTAAATGTAATATTCACAGATAGTCCCTTAGTCGGTTTCTACGACACCCATGGGATGAGATGGGGTGGTTAAATATTGTATTCTTACTCCGTCACCACACGGATAATTCCCCTATTGTCATAATCTAAGCAAACACACAGAATGTCACCTTATTTTATCCATTATGCCCGATTTACACATCGACAAGTACAGTAGCGAGTTAACTTGCCTCATTGGCGAGTTAAGTCACTATTTGCGTGTGGACGGCAAAAGCGAGTTAAGTAGTAAGTTGCCGATTAAGTTGATTTTAATACAGTTCGATCCTATTTTTTGGCGAGTTCAGTACGAAGTAGCCCCCTCTCTCGCGTCTCCCTCACCCCGCCGGCTCGGCGCTCGCCGTGTAGACGGGCGAGTTTAGTACAGTTCACAATTTCTAATATGTATTTATTTTTATTTTTGTCTGTTTTTCTATGTATAATGTGTACATATTTTACAAAAGTATTTAAGTATATTTATGCGTTGTCTAGTACCCATTGTACAAGCTCTGGTTAGTTTGGGACTAAATGGCGTTGTGTAAAAGTGTAAGGAATATTTTTTTTTTATTCTATGCTTTTCTATTAAAATTTTATTTTCAATGTGTTGTGCAAGTGTTAATACTATTTCTCGTATAATAGCGCGTAAATTGGTATTCAATTGTTCAATGTCCATTTTATCGATTAAAATAACCGTACCTAAACAATCTCAGGCGACGCACGCCGGCACGCACGACGCTACTGGTCTTCGTCTCTGATCGACAACTTATGAGCTATACTCGCCTACGTGTGAACTGTACTTACTACTTATTACTTACTCCATAACTGTCTATTTTTTTAACTCGCTACTGTACTTGTCGATGTGTAAATCGGGCATTAGGTAAAATGATGACTACTCAGCACATTATTTTCGCTAAAAAAGAAAAACAAAACTCGATGCTTCCTCGAACTTCTATTGAGGAGCGTAGAATTTTTCTGCTATATTTGTGTTAGCCGTCCTGGGACTCCCAAGAAAGGATTTTATTCCTACATTAACATTTAAAACTTGAAAACTCTACATGAAGGTAATCATGGACTTTATTTTATCCACGTAAATGGTGTTTTTAGTAACAGCGACATCTATCCGCAACTGTAACTACGTTGCAATTAGCTGGTTCGACATGATGAAACTATCTTCATAATAAATGACAAACACAAAAAGCATTGAACAGTGCTATTTAATGGAGCTTAATATATTGCATATTTCAATAACAGGCAGGAGGTCTTTAAGCTCCCAAACTAGCTGGACTTTTTCAATATGTTATACAAGACTCCGCTGTGTCGGATCGTCCCGAGTACTATTGAGAGTAGTGATACTCAAGGAAATACTCTATCTTCATTCGAATTTGTCAACGAATACGGTGACACGGGACAATCATTCCAAATTCCAATAAGATGACTTACCTACTAAACTCGATTGCGCAGTGTCGGAAAGCTTTTTCTCATACTGGTTTGAGTGAGTGACACACAGTTCGATACACTGTGAATCTCACTCAAACCAGTGTTTGTTGCTATTGCCTCTGAAGGTAAATTAGCATAGTAGCAAATTGATGTGATTGATATGAAAATTGGTATAACCCGATTAATAAGTGCAGGCAGGCGAACCCCACATACAAGGGGGCAATATTAGGAGGAGGCATATGTCTAGCAGTCGACGTCAATTGGCTGTTAATGATAATGATGGATTGATAGAAAGATTTATGAAAACAATAGGTAGTAGGTACGTAACGCCATAAACTTTACACATATCTAAATTCTACCGTAGTGGATACTCGTGGCCTGTACTTTGACAGATAATAAATGTACACTGCACTCTCCCTGACCTGTCCTCGTGTAGCGTTGAACTGTTGCCCTCAATCAATCAATCTTCGTGAACTTAAATGTTGTTTAAGAACTGGTACTCATTGAAAGCGCTGAGAGTTACGAGCAAAGTAGAATAATAAATTATTACAATGTTCAATTTTATATGCATAGAGATTTTAGATAGTTTGGCATTATCGTGCAGGTTGCATAAGCCACAGAAACAAACAAGTGGTTAGTGTTTTTATTTATGTAATTGTGTTGTGTAGTACAGTGAGATAATTACGTACCTAGGTACTTGGATAGGATCTAGCTAAATATATATAAAATAAAAGGTCAGTTTGATGCTCGTATGAAAATGTTTATTGATATCACAATCAAGTCTACACAACTACCCAATTAATTACCCATCATTTTCGTGTACACGGCGAGTATGAATGATTTACATAGATACAATTTTACCAATTAATTACATCCAAACGCCGTTACAAGGTCGACGTCGTCGCTACCATAAAATGTTATAAATCTATGATACAATTTTGTAATACCCAATGAAACAGTGATTATTCTGGAATTAATGCAAAAATGTCGTTTTGGCGTGCTATAAAAACTTTTACAACTATCTTCTAGTGTACCACGACAGTGTACTACATAGGTGTTCACAATATTTTTAGTGACGAGAAAAGTAAAAATCTACAAATAGAAAATTACTTACTAGTCAGTACAATACTATTTTGATTTGTAACAAATATTTATTTAATGGAGAATCACACAATATTGTGAAAATACAATTTGTATTTAAGCGATTTAATTTATTAATGAATTAATTTAATATAAATTTAGAATTTCAATATTTATGAAAAAAGTAAGGTAAATACGATGTATTTTTAAGCAAAGGAATTTATTGTCTCGATATAAATATTATTTGAAATAAAGCGTTTCCATAAACACGAAATACAATGGTTGGTTAATTTTGAACATACCGGCACGAGTGTAGGTGTTGAACCACCGTGCTACGCGTTCCAGAGACTTTAAGTACGTTATCTATTTAATATTATATACAATTACAATAGAATATTACACTTAGGCACATCAATTGTTGTAAAATTACATTTTTGTTTATTTCGAAAATGTGATTTTGTTGTCGATAATTAGCTATAAGTAACTACCACGAAACTAGTACACGTAATAATGATTACAAATAGACGTCTGGTTAGGTAGATAATTATAAAATAATGTGATTACGTACATGAATTTTAATAATTGAAAATTAAATATTAAGACTTTAACTAGGACAACATTTATAACTTTTGAAATATGAAACAATAAATGCAACTTCTTTCTCTCATATAACGCTAGTATATAAGGTAAGAGTTAAAAGCTATCTCGTCGTCGGGGGTTTAGTGATAAATTTGTACTTTATGTGTCCCCCCGCCACGGGATAAATCAGTAGCTTTATTATTTTATAATATTAGGTACCTATATTTGTGTTTTAGGATATATTAAAGTTACTTGTCTAAGTTGGTCGTAATTCTACGTTAATGAAATACTATTCTAGCATAATATAGGTGTTAGGTCGTTACAATAAAGCGCTTCTATTGCGCAACATCGACACACTCAAATATATTAATTCGCTGGACATTTAATATAGGTATTAGAACATTTAATCATAATAAAATGTATTATAATATGACAGTAATCCTTGAATAAATTTGGACATTCAAACAATAATTAGTTAAATATATAGTAAGTCGCTCATGTATGTTCGTTGTTAAACGTGTTACTTTTCGGCGACAATGAACACATCGGTATCTTATTGTAGAAACTTTTAATTAACTATTAAGAAAGTTCAATTAAAGAAAAAAATAACAATTCAATAGCTATTACATATTTATATTTTATAAAACTTTCCTTGGTTGTGTTTACTTATCCCTATAATTTTCAAACGAAAGCGTTCTCAGTAATTTCGTGCATGTCAAAAATCCTGATTATCTGGGCTATTTTCTACACCAACATATTTTTTAATGCTGCACACCCCGTAGAATATAGATTAAATTGAAAACATAATAATTTAAGTATTATTAATATTTGCTATAAGTCTAAATAATTTAGACAATTTTACTAAATGTCGTTTCTCTGCGAATTCACTATTTCCAAACGGCAGGGGCTTAATATTCTACATGCCGGTACCAATCAGTGTTCACTGTCGCCGAGAGCGACATACATAATGCAGACACACACCTAACCCTACGCAGACACTACACCCATAGCTTGTATAAATCTTTGATAAAGTTTTTCTAAGTTAAAAAGCTGTCGCTACCGCTATACATCCCTGATATTCTGTTGAGGCGGGCGGTGTGCTAACATCTCTCATGTCATGGCCCACCGCTCGCCACCGCTTACTTTATAGCCCTAAACACTCTATAAGCTCTAGATAAATATAAAATATTTTAGACACCTATAATATTTAAGTCGGTTTAGTGTCGAAATATGCGATTACAGTTAACCAAATACATAGAAGAACAGTCCAGCTCCCAGCGCAGAATATTGGACGGCAAAATATTTTGGTAAACGGTGCACTAGACTAATAAATCTGAAGCTGTTCGTATCTGGTAAAATTGACTTCACTACAGTCACATCTAAGACATACTGATTTCCGAATTACTGAACCCAGAATAACGTTATCACGAAAACATGCAATCACGAATAACGTTACAACGAAAACATGCAATCACGAATAACGTTACCACGAAAACATGCAATCACGAATTTTTATTCTGACATTTTCATCGTTCTAACCTAACCTTATCTTTCGACAATGTGTGTAACGGTTCTCCCTTGTTTGGTATAACAACGTTTGATGTAATTTCACTTGTTCGAACAATTTTTAAGATAATAATCATTTTGTATAATATTATTTAACATCATTTTCATTTGATCGAATATTTATTTGAGATAACAACTTTTGCCCTATGGGTCAATAATTGTAATGTTCAATTCATGTATTGTTCAGTTAGTAAAATATGTATTTTATCGAATATTCAATTGGTTTATTAGATTAGAAATGTTCGACTATGCCAGCAACATATGGAGGATGATCTGGCGTGCCGCGGCAGCGGCCGCCGAGCGCCAGATCCTCCATATAAAGAAAAAAATTCATTTGGTTAGGTTATACCAGAATAGACCCGCAAAGCCAGAGAGGAGACAACGTGCTGGACATCCTGGTGTACAAAGGCCTGGATATGCCTCCGACCCAGCAAGTCTTGCCCGACCTTCCGTCCGACCACCGACCGGTGCTGCTGGTTTTCAAAAACCAGGCGGCCGCCACAGTTCTACCTAAACCCAGGAACATAACCAACTGGGACACGTTCCACTCCATGATGTCTACCTATAGTCGTCCCCAGTTGGTTAGAACACCGGACGAGGTCGACCACGCCGCCAGCAGCCTAGCAACGGCCATCAAAGATGCCCTAAATGCCTCGTCACATACTGTGCCACCGTCGGAGCGATTAGAGATCCTCCCCGCCCATCTGCATAGGCTGTTGCAGGAAAAAAAGCTAGCCAAAAAGAAGTGGATAAAAACCAGACACCCTACGGACAAGACCACATACAACACCTTGACAGCACGGGTCAAGGAGGGCCTCTGGGAACACAGAGGCGACACGTGGGACAGAAAGCTGATTGACGTTGAGGAAGACCTGCCGTCACTGTCCCGCTTATGCAGGGCGGTTGGACTAGAGCCCACTCCGATCCGCCCACTCCTGGACACCAACGGCCAGCCTCGTTACAAAGCCCAAGACCGCGCAGACCTTCTAGCGGACAGCCTAGAGAAACAATTCACCCCTTTCCCTATCGAAGACCAGGCCCACAACAGGGATATAGAGGAAGGGGTGAAGAAATACCTCACAGAGCGCCAGGATACGCTGGACAACATCCAGCTGCGCAGCCCCCTGCAAGTCCAAAAGGCCCTGCTTAACACCAACCCCAAGAGGGCCCCAGGAGGAGACGGAATCCCAAATTCAGCCCTAAGGAGACTTCCCAAGAAAGCAGTGGTGGCGGCCACGCAGCTGTTTAACGGAATCCTGAGGTCAGGACACTTCCCAACCACCTGGAAGTGTGGCAGGGTAATAGCCATCCCGAAACCCGGCAAGGACCTTAGGAAACCGGAAAACTACCGGCCCATCACACTCCTACCAACACTGTCCAAGGTGTTCGAGCGATTGCTGCTTGCGGAGCTGAACAAGCACCTCACGCCACGACCAGAACAGCACGGATTCAGAGCGGAGCACTCGACGACCCTGCAACTAACCCGAGTGCTGGACGAGATGGCAACTTGGCTCAACAAGGGAGGCCACACGGCGGCCGTGATGCTAGACATGGAAAAGGCATTTGACAGGGTGTGGCACAGTGGGCTGATCCACAAACTGACAACAACCACTCTGCCTCACAAGATCATCACGGTCGTCGCCTCGTTCCTCAAAGACCGCACCTTCCAAGTGGCCGTCGAAGGGGCCACATCCTCAAAGAGGGACATCAAAGCCGGAGTACCGCAAGGGAGCTGCCTATCACCAGCCCTCTATAGTCGGTTCACCAATGACATCCCGGTGATAGGAGACGTCAAACTGGCACTGTTCGCAGACGACACGGCGTACCTAGCCAGCTCCATAAACGCCGCCCACGCTGCACGGAAGCTGAGACCCACCCTAGAAGCACTACCATCCTGGCTCAAAAAGTGGAGGCTGAAGTGCAACGTGGCCAAGACCCAGGCGCTAGTGACGGGCCGTAAACGCCTACCGCCGCCACTGAAGTTCCAGGGAGAGGAGGTCCCAGGTGAAATACCTTGGCGTCACCATTGACAGGACGCTGTCGATGTCCCACCACGTCGAGACCGCCCTACAAAAGGCCACGACAGCCAAGATTAGGTTGAGACCTCTGCTGTCCTCACGTTTACCGCTGCGCACGAAACTATCTATCTACAAGACGTATATCAGGTCGCGACTCACGTATGCGAGCCCGGCCTGGTATAACCTAACATCAACGTCGACACGCCAGCGAGTACAACAGAAGGAGAACGCCTGCCTCCGACTAGCCGTGGACGCGCCAAGGTACCTGAGGAACGCCACGATCCACAGGGACCTAAAGTGGCAGAACATTGAGAACTTTACAAGGAGGATGGCCGGAGCGATGTTCGAGAGAGCGGACTCCTCCAGGCACCCCCACCTTCAAAACATCGCGCCGCTGCCTCACCCGGAGCAATACTCGAGGGCAAGAAGGGCTCTAAAGCGCCCCGCTCGGGAGCTGATCCCGGTTCCCTCGAGCGGGGCACCTCCCCCTCCAACAACAACACCATCATCACCCCAGACGCCAGAAGATGGACCACCACCACCCTCTCGCAGACGGCTAGCCGGGCCCCCCTCAGCAGGGAGTTGCCCGGCCAACTGACTCGAGGGTGGAAATAAAACAATGACCGGCTCATAGCAATGAGCCGCGGTGATTACAACCATAAGGGCCTAGGGCCCAAATGGTACCTCACGCCCCTGAATAGGGAGCACGAGAAGACCACGAGTGTGTGGTTAGGTTAGGGTAGAACTGTGACCCTTATAGCGCGAAGGCGAGCGAGCGAAGCGAGCGTGCCGCGGCAGCGGGCGCCGAGCGCCAGATCCTCAATATAAAGAAATAAATTCTTTAAACTTTCGAATTTAACATATTATTTCTAAATATTATAAATAAATGTACATCATTAAAACATTTTTTTTATACATTACGGATGTGGCGCTCGGCGGCCGCTGCCGCGGCACGCTCGCTTCGCTCGCTCGCCTTCGCGCTATAAGGGTCACAGTTCTAACCTAACCAAATGAATTTTTTTCTTTATATGGAGGATCTGGCGCTCGGCGGCCGCTGCCGCGGCGCGCTCGCTTCGCTCGCTCGCTTTCGCGCTATAAGGGTCACAGTTCTAACCTAACCTAACCAAATGTCCTTTCCACTAAATGATTATTAGACTAGTGAAACATTAGTTTAAATAAAATTAGTACTTTTAAAACTTCGGTGAAATGACATTATTTCAAAGAAATGAATATGCTATAAAAAATTCTACTAATAAATTATTCGGTCAAATGAATAATTAAACGAAATGACTTTATTCGAAATAAAATTAGTCGAAGTGATTTTCGACGAAAAGTTGTTATACCAAACAAGGGAGAACCGTGTGTAACGATGTCTAAATAAAAATTCGTGATTGCATATTTTCGTGGTAACGTTATTCGTGATTGCATGTTTTCGTGGAAACGTTATTCTAGATTCAGTAATTCGGAATTCACCCCACATCTAAGCGTAGAAAAAGTCGAATCTCCCATGTTATTACACTTATCTTTTTTGAAAATTACTAAGCGAAGTCGACACTGGACTGCGTTATCTAAAAGTTTATATACTACAGACAAAATCACATTCATTTTCTTTTAATAGATAGTGTAAAAATAATGTTTATAAACATTGGCTTACGTTAATAATCATTAGAATTCATTGTACTCAAACTAGTTGAAAAGCTTATTGTTATTATCACACATATAGTTTACCTAGTAGGTAGATATAGAATGAATATACAAAAGTTAATACTATAGAGCCTATGCAGCAGCATTATCTATACTAGTAACAACGATCTTGTCACATCAGACTTGTAAAAGTAGAGTTCTCTTAGATTATGCTCAACAGCGACTTGATCCCTTGACACTTGACAGGACAAACGTCGCATTCGCAACTCTTGAGATACACATTAAAACGTGGTCGAATTATAATTATGGTGCTTCACATTTAAAAGTTACAACGGCAATACATATAGCCTAATAAGATAATAGATGACTTGAAAAAAAAAAACAAAAACTTTACTCTACTTTGGGCGGTTAAAAATTGAACTTATGTTTGCTTTAGAACTAAATTTGTTATTTGACGTTAAAAGAAATAAATGAACTATTTACCGAAAGAACTGTTGTAAAAACATAATTATAGTAGTATAAAAATTGCGATACATTACAATGTAATTAAAAATGATTTTACCCTTTCCAGCGTAAGTTTGGTTTTTTGACAGTTCACGTCCATCAAGTTCCGTAATACTTCCGCTTATTTTTCGAACAAATAATATTGTATTTCATGGATGTACCCATGTTTTTTTCGGTTACCATGGTTACTTAGTGATGGACACTCATAACGATTACAACATTTATAAAACAAATTACAAATAATCGGTAGAAATAAATGCTATGAATAAACCTGAACTCTTCCTAATACGTTTATAAAATGTAATATGATATTTTAACCCGCGAATGTGTCACGATAAATTATGTTGTATTTTAAATAATACCTAAGCTAACTATAATTATATAATTTAAAGCTATATAGGCTAATTCTCTTAACATGGATAAAGAATAATGTAATAATTAATAATATAATGTAAAAGATGATGTAAGGATCCAAATGTGTAAAATAAAGCGATTTGGAAAATCGAAAAATCGCTTACAATCGAATGGCATAACATTCGAAATACTGCTGAACGTCACTAACGTCAATCTGTCAAATGTTGTTAAATATAGTGGAAAGGGTATAACCATAAACTCCACGGTAATTAAAGTATTTGCTCAAAAACAGCTATCAACCTGAGTACAGACTAGATTTTGACATTGTAGTAAACAATCGGTAACGCTAAAAGTTAGCTGTTTAGCGTACCAAAGACAATTGTGGATAAAATAAAAGGAATTATATTTAGGAGTATCATAAGTAATCGCTATTGCAATACCTATTATACACAACAAGTAATGCAATAGCTTACCTAAGTTGCAAAAGTATCGCAATTGCTATACTACTTAAACGGAAACATGTATAAGACACCGTTAACGATGCAAATTCGTAATTATTTTGGATTTTAGAGTGTAATAAATGAATAATTCTAGTGTATATTTACCTTATTTAAGTTTAAGTATTTATTAAGTGAACAACTACCGTTGTTATATGAAATAAGTTGCCATTTAAGCACATATTACAAGTACCTAGAGTATTATCTAAATGATTAACAGTCAGTCGATTTGAAAAACTTCATATAGTACATTTAGATTTGTGTAAAAAGTTAACCAATCATACCATTATGTTTATACGAGAAAGATTTGTAATGTTTATTTATCTAAATTTGCAATTATTTATTATTATATTTATTAATTTAACATTTTTTCCCATAATTAAAAAATACCAATGCGCCCTACAACGGCAATTTTAAGGAATATAATTTATTATAATAAGGAATAATTTCTACTAAGACAATTCGTGTATTTAATTTCAATTATTAATGTGCTGGCTGTAGAAACTGAGTGAATAAAATCACATTTATATATAAAAAAACGGATAATGCCTATACGTTTAAGTGGTCGCCACATATAAAACCTGAATAATTAAACACCTACTATTATGTAACGAGTGACAAACTCACGCCTCTGTTAATAACGAGACAAATACACATCAAATATAAGTAATTACTCTTTATAAAGATATGCTATTGAATAGAATTAGTAAAGTGTCCATACATATTGTAGTTATCTGCATATAATTGTGCTAATACATCTCACACGCTACGACTAAGGTCTATCAATAACATGTACTATCGTCTTCTAATAACAGGGCCAAATAAAAATGTCTACTAAGTGGCAAATAATAAAAATGATTATTGTCTGACACTGGGTTATTGTCGAGACAGCAGCTCTGGCGACTTAAGCCGCCGTAGTGACTATGTGCGCGCCCCGGCGTCGTTCACCCTTACTGTACTGTGATGTACTATGCAGGCGAGCAACGCCGCGCCGCGACACTATACTAGTTGCGATGCACGAAGACAGGCCCACGGTAACGGCATAACAAAAAGGAAAAAGGTACGGGAGTAAAATAAAAATAAAATAAAAAGGGATATTTGGATGTTTATTTACATTTTTTTCATCTAATAATAAACTATTTGATTATTATTGAAGAGAAACTTAAGCAACATCGATGCTATATCCCCTGATCACCCTCATATCGAATTTAAAACATGTTAATAGTATCGACTCGCTAATGCGAGTCCCTATGGACTAAATTAAAACATAAAATACCCATTATTGTAGAGTTAGTTTCTCAACTGGTACCAGAACAGGTACGTACGTTAAAAAGTTATAATCAATTAAACCAAAAAATAATAAGTCTAGCATAACAGTTTCACCGATACAATTAATATAATAATAGTATGTAATCACAGTGGAATATATGGATGACTACTATCTGCTTACAAAGTAGCAGTGGCTGATATTAAATGATGCGCAGTCGCATCTATTAAACCTTAAAAGGAGTATTTTGTACATTTAATTGTTTATAATATAGAACAATAAATTATTGTCGACACTCGAATTAGCTAATCGCATTATATTTTTTTCGTTAAATTCTTCTATATAAAATATAGGTATCGTGTTTTGGTGAAACGAATAATAATTATAAAAAAAAAATCTAAATATACATATACACGGGGCATTTCATTTAGCCGCTTCGCCAAAATGCAATTTTATACACACATAAGAATTTTTAACTTATTGCAACAACCCAAAATTTACAGTTTTAATGAGTAATGATCACAGAATCACGTCGACCGAGTTTTATATTTTGTTGTGTGGTGTGCGTGTGAGAGTGCGTAGACTAGTCGAGTGTCGCTACTTCGTACTTGCTACATACACTCAGAACTAACTAGGTACTTGTGTACACTACTAAAGTAGATTAACATATTTAATATCTCTGTAGAAGGAAACATTGATATATAGAAGTGATTACAGTCTAATAGTGTCGACATTTACTAAGAAAAAAGTTATGTAAATAAAATGTTTATCTACTTTATTAGTTGAAAATAAAGTACACATAACATAATTGGCTCTGAGTGTATGTACTGTGACGTATCGAAGGCGCCGCGACAACATGCCCCATATACACATCACTAAAACAATGATAAGGCAATACCGTAAGCAGACGTTACACTAGGACAAAATATTAGAATAATAATAATAATGTGTTAACATTCCATTACGTTAATTATCTTAAAAATTAAACCCCAAACTCCAATAAAACCTTACAAATAATAAAATCACTAAAACAATGATATTGAGACGAGCTAACGTCGTGCTACAAAACGTAGGGGTACATCGTACATAGTTATATAGTATATGTGCACGTGTGAACAGAGATCAGGGGCCCGCGGCTCTCAGGGACCCGGCCCCGCAGGACCTTAGGGGACGAGGGACCTTCGCTCTCGCCCACAATACATTACTAACTAACACACTCCTTAATATTACATTCACAAATTAATTATATTTAGACTTTCTCGTCACCAATTCGATTACAAACATATCAAATTTTAAAAATTTCATTTATCAATTTGGCAAATAATAAATTAGCAATTAGATTAGAACACACACGGCCTTATTACAGAATACGGTCTAACTATAAACCACGATTTATTACGTCACAAAACCACTGTTTTTGAAATTTGTTATTGCAAAATCAGTCTTAACGCTAAAGTGTTAAAACTGATTTTGTATTAACAAATACAAAATCATAAATTTGTTAATCCAAAATTCAAAAACAGTGGTTTTGTGACGTAATAAATCGTGGTTTATAGTTAGACCGTATTTTGTAATAAGGCCGAAACAATTCTGAAAATTATTATTTTGTTTAATTTTATAAGCTTGGGCAAAGGTCCACTCGATCCACACACAGTCCACTTATTAATCGAACATTGTACTGAGTAGGTCAACAATTAATTATTTTTAGTAACCAAATATTTTTGAAATTAACACTATTACAAAAAATGATAGGTGATAAGGGAAAACAGATTAATATGTATTAGAAGGTAGTAATATAAATTATCAACATTACGTCGATATCAACTGAAATATTTGACAGAAAAATGAAATAAAATTAAAATTGTTGACATATTCCGTAGAAGGTTCGTAATCAACTAAGATTGTTGATGTTTAAATACAAAATAAACAAAGATAATAATAGCATAACTACAACCGTAATGAATACAGAACTAAATAATTAATAATTATTGTCGGGCAGCAAACTAATGTACTAACGTTTATGGTAAAAACTAATATAACATAGTAGTCTTGTCATAAAAAAACATTAATGTTTAAATATGAAATTAATATATCAATGCAGTGGTTTTTTTTAATATAAAACTTGCGATTAAATGGTGGATATTTTTATAAAGTAAACACTTAAAACTAATAATCGATAAACCCAAAATAATAAAATGATTAAATCATATACATTTATATTTATATATAGCATACGCTACTATCGTATGTAGAGTTTTAAACATAGACAAAGATGTACTCAAAGATTAAGTGTGATAATCACGATTAAATATATATTAATATGAAAAAGTGAAATAGACGTTACGTCGTTATTTTGCAAGACATCGAAAGCTATATAAAACACGCTACATTTAATTTTTATAATAATACGAATAACACCCATTAATGTATATCGAAAGATAGAGTAATAGTTTTTACTCTAATATGACTAAGTTTAGTAATAAGGACTATTCTTAATAGTTTTAAATACGTTATAGTAGCGTATGCTATACATAGCCTAGAGGTGACATAGCCACGACACATACAGATATCTCTATCGATCTATTCTTTATATGACTACCAAAGTTGTACGATATGACTTATTTATTTAATACTTATGTCTATCGCGGACGGAGTCACCTCGAGGCGTTTACAAAGAGGAAAACTCTTAAAGAAAAAGCTCAAGGAATAATTGTGGGGCCCGTCGGCTTTGACAAGAACATTATAAGTTAAAAAATTAATCTGCATAACTGAAATACAAAGTCGTTTCACCGACGCGTATTAGGTCAGCAAATAATATTAGCTCTAGTGTCACTAAACACTTATCAAATTAAACTAAAGTCAATTGCAGTCGTAAAAATAATTGCATAACTTTTTTTTTTTTCATCTTCTATAAAGGACATTATTATTATTTTATTATTTTTAAACAATTTCGTTCTATCTAAAGAGATTATACATGCATTATTACAATCTTATTTATTCATTAGTGTGTGTGTGTATTAAATGTTTATAAAATATCTTAGATAGGTTAATTTTTTTTATTTCGTTTAACATATTCGAATCTACATCTAACGAGTAGTCCATCACCGCGCCCTACACATTTATATTATTCCTATGTTATATAAAAACCCTTTAATTTTTGTTGATTATAATAATAATATAGTAAACACGACTTATACGATTGTTTTGTATTGTTACTAATGTGAGGCGTTAACGCACGACATGATATGGAACGTAATAAAAACATATATTAACAAATCTCGATACACTAAAGCGTATATAAACCTCACTACGTATTAATTAAAATCAAATTGGTTGTAATTGACAATACCGCTGTCACATATAACTTAACACACACATTTGTGCGTCAACATAAAGACGCATAGGTTATCATATTGGCTATATTTAATAAATTCCCTTTTAAAATGATTTGGTACAAACACTAAACTATGATAAAATATTAGTAAATGCAACCTACTCGCTTTTATAGCAAAATATAACTCGAAATTTACAATCCATATAATACATGCGATATATTCACGTCTAGCCGAACGCCGAGACGATTGAAAATTATACACAAATTAATGCAACGCTAACCTATACAAATACACATTCAAAGCGTTATACTAACGCGAACATCGTAATAATAAATTACAAATATCTAAACAAAGTAATGATTAAACACTTGTATACTCATGATTAAGTATAAAATAATCGTAGGTACGCGTACTACGTCTCTTGAAAAAATATAAAACTCATTACTATTATAAGAAATAAAATCACAATTTGTACAAGAGCGTATCGTATTAGAGTCGTACGCGTATAAAGGAACAGGTAACACACACTTGTCATGGATTTATATTATAAACTGCAGTGTGATTGTCCGCCATCACTCGCGCGTGAGGGTACTATGCGTTTCTAATAACAATGCGCCATCTTGTGAGGTCAAAAAGAAGCTATCTTGGTTGGTGTTTTTACTTTTTAACGATAGATGTCGTTGTGACATTGTTAGTAGTACCGCGGGCGTGTGCGTCTAGTCGGTGTACCACAGGTGTTGCTGGTGGTGCTGCGGCAGCAGGTAGGTGGGCGAGTAGGGCTGCAGGTAGCCGGGCAGGCGCGCGCCGCTCGCGTGGTGCGCGGGGGGCGGGCCCGCCACGCCGCCCACACTGCCGCTGGAAAAGAAACATACATATTAGTAATTGCTGACTGAAGTCGGCCGGCTTGAACTTGTTGCAGATGGCTGCGCAAATGTCAGTTTTCGAACTGAATGGCGGGGGGCGTGAGAAAGTGGTGTTATATTAGTTCCTGTTATGCGCAAACTTCTCTGATTAGCTAACTTCAGACCGGCCAAGTAACTTGGTGAGTACTGTAAGTAATAGTCATCTTGAAAAAAATACAAAACAAGCTATGATCAGGTCTCCTGATCAAGTCTGTCAACAGTTGTTTGTTAATATTTCTCTTTTCCTTTTAAACAATCGATAAGAAAAATCATTTGTAATATTTGGAGTAAAAACAGTAAACGTAGTGTAGCTAGGTCACCTAGGACTGGATGCGGAAGGCACAGGACCGTGTTCTGTGGCGCGTGTTGGGAGAGGCAATAGGCTAATTTATTGATTGATTGAATATTTGGAGACGTATGTCCAGCACAGTGCACGTTTATTAGATGATATGGTGATGATTTATTAATATAAATTAGTTAAATCATACTTACGTATGGTAGTGATAAGTGGGCACGTATAATGGCGGAGGAAGATAACCTGGTGACACTCCACCTCCAGGAGATAACACACCACCACTACCAGTCCTGAAATAGATTAAAAATTTAGAGATTAAAATTAAATCAAGTCATAATTTCATCGATAACACTTTATTTTACCCCACGGGTGTGGTTAAAACCAAAAAACTTACGGAACTAAAGACTAGATAGAGAAAATTCACAAAAGAAAATCTCTAGTAAAACACTATTGTTTCCGTTCTTCTAGTTTTTTATGTAGCAACTTGTGCAGGTTAAGGCTAAATACCCAATCTCATAGTAAGTAGTAACAAGATGTCACGTCATAAGCCTACATGCGGCTTGAATAATTGACATTTTATAATGTAACTAGCGGACAGTCCCGGCTTCGCACGGGCATTATTTTCCCGCTTTTCTGTTGAAATTTTTTCTGGATTTTCTTTGCTATAAACCTAACGAAGCCCGAGACCTTTCCAACGAATGCAAAATCGTGGAAATCGGTCCGTGCATTCTAGAGTTATAGCGTCAGCAAGGAAAACAAGACTTATTTTTATATAATAGATGTATTTTAATTAATTTAAAATGGTAATGTTTTTTTTCCTTGACAAATTTATTCTCTACTGTAATTAATTTATAAATATGTAATGTGCATGCTGTGTTTATTTGTAAGTGGCTGTACAATTAGATAAATCAACGATTGTATTAAATTGAATGTATGATTGTAACAGTTGTTAATAAACCTTATTAATAAATAAATAACTCTTGACACAGATAGGCTAACCAAACAATAGAAAACAAAAAGAATTAAATCCACTTACTTATAATGTGGGTGAGGATGGTGATGCCACGCGTGCGGTGCCGCGTGCTTGTGCGCAGCAGGCGGCCCGCTCACACTTACGCTAACCCCGCTCACGCCGCTAACTCCGCTGACGCCGCTAACTCCGCTCACTCCGGTCACTCCGCTAACGCCGCCAGCATTCGTCAAGTACTCGCGACAACCTCCGCTCTGCAAAGATAAAATTTTATTTAATTTTTTAATTTTTTTTCTATACTAATATTATAAAGAGGTAAAGTTTGTGTTCGTGACGTTGTAGAGGGTAATCTCTGGATCTAATGAACCGATTTTAAAAATTCTTTCCGTGTTGAATAGTCCATTTATCGGGCAGTGTCATAGGCTATATAGTATCACGCTACGACTAGTAAGAGTGGAGCAGTAATTAAATATGTTAATAAACAGACGAGTATTTTTCGCCGCTCAACGAACTGGGCACGGGTCAGCTAGTTTTAAAATAAAGCATTGTTAATATTAATTGTAAGTCATAATAGCATCTCGTCTACAAAGCATTTTGTAAAGGCGGCTAAGGGACATCTACTGAGCAATCAAAAACTTTAAAAGAAAGGAGAAATACTTAACAAAGACCCGTCAGACTGTCTGAATTTTTTTTAGGGGACTTTTTATGGACTGATTTTTTTTATTCATTAGGCCCTGAGCAAATTAATGTAAACACTTTTTGTTGCTGACACGGCACACCGAACACTTTTTGATTGTATCTATTAAGTATGGTCGAAAACTAAATGGCTTTATCACCTCTAGAGCTATTGTTAGTTGCATGTCATAAAACTATTAGGTTCAATATCGCACAACAAAATATCAGCTAAATCATGAGCTACTTTGACATATCAGTTCTCTTGTATTAGCAAATAGTCGTTAGGTATTTATAAAAACAAATAGTAAAGTCAACGTTATTGACTGTTACTAGAGCATATTTTCGGTAAAACGTTATAATCTAATGAATTTATCTCTTTTTTTCTTCTATATCCATCCCTATCATTTCTTGTATGACGTCATTAGCGCATATTTCAATTTAAAGTTTTCGTAATTTTATAATATAAAACAAATTAGGGTAAACCACCTAATCGTTAGAAGTCCTACAATTATGGGCACTTAAGAGTTAAAAGTGAGTAAAAAGAATTAAAACACTACCTATAGATTATTCAAGTTCAGTATGATTATTCAAGTTCAAATATTATTTATTTAATATTTTTATCATATTTTATTTTTTTCATGTGTCAACATAGCAACAATTTTATCAGAATCCTTTTATTGGCATTAGTGCCAATAATATTTATTAAAGCGCCGATTACACTACCCTACATGTAGGGTAGTGTATTTGGCGCTTTAATACTATTCAATCACATAATAATAATTAAGTTTAAGCAAAGATTAAAGTATTTTATCATTTTATGATATTTTATATTTAAGTCTGACATGAAGTCCACTCTTAAGGTGCCAATAATTGGGTGGCTTACCAGCCAATATTTAAATTCTACATTTTCAGTTTTTCTGAAATATGACAAGCTTGTAATGTCACAAGTAACAAGTGACTTTAGTTTTAAATTATTTAATGGTTTTTCATAGTTTTTCACATACAAACTCTACGGTTTAATATAGTGACATTTGTATTGTGTTAGTAGATTTTATTATTTATTGCGTTGAAGTGAAAGTTTAAAACAGATTGCACTTTTAATCTAAGCATAGATTTGATTACGGTCAACCAATGACGTCAAGCTCATGCATAAACATTAAATAACGATCTTAATGAATTTGAATTATGATAGAATTTTTTGTCAAAACTGATAAAGCCATTTCGTTTTCGACTATACAAGCAACTGGACACAACGTATGCGCAGAGAGTGGATGATTTAATACAGCATGTCAATTCTCGTACCTTGAAATCGTTAAACATTCGGTTAAGTTAAATTTTAATTGTCAAATTGTCACACAATAGGTAAGAAAATTGACAACAAAAAGTTAACCTAACTGAATTTTTAACGATTTTAAGGTGGTTTATGCTGGTTCTATAGAAATAAAATATATTTATCGGTAGCTTGTTTCTGACACAAGACACTAGTGTCTACGTTTGCGTTATAAGTAAGGCATACTTTATGGTGAAGTCCCTGCAGTGGGTTGTGGCCATTCATAGGCTTTTCTCCAGCCAATGACCGTTTCATTAGTAAGTAAGCTAAGCTTTTGTGTAGTTTATAATCTAATCGTAATCAACAAAGTGACGATTTAGACCTTAATAAAGTGTTATGGTATAGAATGTATACTAACACTATCCCTTTTGTTGTGTTGAGCCGGTACATATTGGTTGCATTGATATTCGTTCGTTTGACGCACCATTGTTCCACTCTGTAAACACGTTTATTACAATAATTATTATATGTACTAATAAATAAGTAAATACGAGTAGATCTAGCAGTGTATAACTTGTATCGAAGCAGGAATCTCACAAGGACGTGCCAGCTATAGAACCCTGTGGAACGCCACGTTTCTTATTACTTTCGAAATCTTTTCACCTCATCCTGGAGTTCCCGTAAAATTCTCCTGAGGAATGACTGCTTAATAGTCAGTATCTATATTACAAACAAAATCGGGTACAATCTTGTTTGGGCAGCTGGTATCAATATAGAAGTATCGTGTACATGTCAAATTTCCGTTTCATACATTGATAACGTGCAGTAGAAGAGACGGTTCTTTGGTTAGACGTTTGCTATATACGGAACCATTAGCCCTCGTGACTTACAACTTAACTTTAACAACGCCATCTAGGAGCAACAGCCGTAAACTTTCAATGTTGCAATTAAAGTACAAAAATAGTGGTAGTAAGTACCTGTGGTATATGTTCGTGGTGCGGCTCGCGCTTGGCCTGCGCCTCCTGCTGCGCGAGCGCCAGAAGTCGCTTCTTCTGTGACTGCGGCGTGGCCTGCGCCGGCGCCTGTGTCTGTGTCGGCGCGCGGGAAGTGTTCCCAGTGCCCTGCTGCGTGCTCGCTGTCTGCGGACCTGCCTGGTTCTGAGGGGGGAATGGCCATGTTAGATATGTACCCTGTAAACAGTGCTCCAGAATCGTTGACAAATAAAGCTTTGTTTGTAATGTGAATATTGTGAATGTGCAACAAAAATATATTTTAAATCTAATATGACTTTGATTTTCTACTTAATTTACAAATACTGCACTCAATTGTAATATGTTAATGGTGCAATATACTTTAAACCAGATCTTCCTCAAAAATACTTCATTGTTAAAGCCAATTACTTTACCTTCACAGCTTTTAATTCATCAGCACACATTTTTTTATGCAAGTGAGGATGACAATTATATTAATAAGGCATGGACCCAGTAGTGAACCCTGGTGGATGCCAAAGGGGATAGTCAAAGAAAATATAAATTATTTTAAAATACTTAAATACAAAATATAATAAGTATTTTCTACACAAATATATATTTTTGTCCCGCAATAACAATAAATAAATTTAAACTCTGTCCATTCGTTTATTTTCTTTTTGACAGCTCATGTCTATTAATTACCGGTTTTATTTTCGTAAGTTCCTACAGTAATATCCTACTTTAATGACGGGTAACGCCCCTTTAGTGAAGTGCCCTTTACATAACAAACAACCACAGACTATAAAACAGGTGTTAAAATAAGATAAATCGATCATATAGTCGACCTCGGTGGCGCGCCGGTAAAGCCAGCGGCTGCCGCGCATGAGGTTGTGGGTTCGATCCCCACGCAGGACAATAATTTGTGAGATCCACAAATTATTGTCCTGAGTCTGGGTGTTCTTTGTGTCCGTTAATTGATGTTTGTAAAAGTCCCCGCGACACAGGGCATGATCCCTAGTGCGGGAGTTGTCTTTTCTTAAAAAAAAAAGAATATACAATAATAAATCGCCTTTATGTAAGTTACGTTTCTGTAAATTTTGTTTTAAAATAGAAAATAAAAATAAGAGATATAAAGAACAATAACGTTGTCCATTGATATTTTCTCTTCTTATGTTAGCTGCTTTAGATTATAACTATGCAAGCGTTAGTGAAATTTAACTGTAAAAGGCGTGGTGAAAAAAGTCTATGTCCAGTTTAAATCAAGAG
This sequence comes from Schrankia costaestrigalis, assembly GCA_905475405.1. NCBI lineage: Eukaryota > Metazoa > Arthropoda > Insecta > Lepidoptera > Erebidae > Schrankia > Schrankia costaestrigalis. The sequence continues at coordinate 5,154,491 of FR997851.1, forward strand.
TTATAAACAAAAGTACCTAAAGCCTGACCAGAAATATAAAAAACATGACAGGAGCTCGCTTTTGAGTTTAATTGTCAATCTTCTATCAAATTGTATGACGAAAATAAGTTCTTAAAAAATAAATTAATTTAACAAAACTAGCTAGGTAATTGAGTACTTATACAAATGAAACAAGTAAAATATTAATACTTTTTTTATTATTGTGATTCATCAGAGTCATAATTTTCACTAGAATCATCAGTTGAGTCCTCTGTTACACGAATAATTAATTCTTCTTCAAATATGTTGTCAATTGCAACGTCCCGATTCCAATCAGACAATAATATTTCCCTAGTCCTCTCCACGACACTCGCCCAGTTTTCAGGTGTCACAACATCACACGCATTATTTAATAATTTCATCATTTTATTTGCTGTAAACGGCGGCGTTGTGTTATTTCTTGCTGCATTCCCTTTGACTTGTGCCCATATTAATTCAATGGCATTGTATTGACAATAATATGGTGGGATTCTAATTACATTATGTCCATATTCCGCTGCCATTTTATCGATGACGTATCTCTTCGGTTGACGTTTCGATTTTAAAATTCTTATTAATTCTTCTTTAAGCAATGTATTGTCCACATCCTCGCCATTATCACGAAGCCAGTTAATAATTTCATGTTTAGTGTTAGGTTGCGTTGGCATTTTATTTATTTGACGTGAATGATAGGGCGCGTTATCTATAAATATAATTGAAGGTTCTTCAAGTAATGTCAACATTTCCCTGAACCAATTTTCATAAACTTGTGCATTCATCTCCTCGTGATAGTCGCCAGATTTTTTTGATTTGAATGCGAGTAGAGCCTCTGATACAAATTCTTTTGCAGTTCCCGCATGGCAAATTATAAGGCGTTCTTCCCTTTCCTATAGGCACAGCCGAAGTTGATGCTGCAGTGTCGTCAGTCCACGATTTTGTTAAGGTATGATTGGCATTAAGCCAAGTTGTCGTCGGTGAAGACCACATTCGGCCAGTCTTCAATTTGTTTGGCTTTTCTTAGGAAGTCATATCGAGCCAGCGCTATGTCAGCGCGTTCCATTAAGATTTTTCTCTTGTCAGATTTTTTGAAATGAAATCCAATTTGTTTAGTAATTCACTTTAGCTAGAGACGATTTTTAGCCACGGAACAAACCACTATTCGTCAGTGAAATTACTAATCTTTTTAGAGTCGGAATTTCTTTACGTTGGTAGTACTCGTATATATGACGACGAATAGCATCGGCGTCAAAATTGTCAATGCGAGTAATTTTAAAAGGCTGGCGTTTTTTTTTCGGTGTAGATAACTTATTATCCTCCATACCACTGCTGCCCTAGGCTTCTTTACCAATTTTTGTGACTGTAGAAACACTGATTCCTAGGGCGGCGGCAACACGGTTACGAACCTGCGACAGTGGTATTAGCGGTCCACCATTATGAAATTCCTTCTCAAAGTAATCTTGAAGACGTCTCACAAACTCCCTCGATTGTCCTTCTAACACACTTCCTTTCGGCATATTGAGAGCTTACGTATCGATAAGGAGGAATATAAATACTCAACTCAACTTATGATATAGTAAAAGAATACACAACGAACCGAAATACAGTGAATGTGACACAAGCGTCGCGTGGCAAGCACAGGTAGCACAAGTGACAACAATATGGCGTCGCCGATGTCAACGATACATTGAGTTATGGTATTGCTAGTGATGAACTGTTTATAATGCGCTTATACTTTTTTTTTGCATAAATTTATGTTATAATTTTAATATTGATGTATCGCATGTATAATTTAAATTAATATTTGTACTAATAATATGTATGTGTAAATCGATTAAAAGTTATTCTTAAATAAAATCGATAATTAATTCGTTTCGAGAAAACGTGTAAGGGGTCACTAATGTCAAAATTTCTCAATGTGTCAAAAAGAAAATAAACGAATGGACAGAGAATAAATGCTTCTACATTACCGTATGCAAATGATGGCAGGGCTGGTGAGCGTGTTGTGGTTGCGGCTCGTGCTTGACATGTCGTTCATCCCGCGAGCCCCGCGCTGAGCAGATAACTCCGGCACCCGCTACTCCCGCGCCCGACGCCTGTACTCCCGCAGCAGCCGCGACTCCCGCACCGCACGACCCGCTGCCGCCTGAGCATAATAACACATACGTTAATATTTCGATTTTATGCAATTTATAACATTTCTTTTACACAATTATCTCCGTGTGGTGACGGAGTAAGAATACAAGTTTGTCATCACCCCATCTCATCCAATGGGTGTCATAGGAACCGACTAAGGGACTATCCGTGAATATTATTACCCCTTTAGTTCCTCCATTGCGTAGAACGGTACTCGGTTCAAGCTCACCTCTTTGTCGAATGATGAAAACATATAATCAATGCAGTGACAAGGCGGACATACACTACAATTCATTGGCATCGTTTCGCGGTATTGTTAGTAGTTTAAAATTAAATTAAATTAAGTAGCACATAAGTAATAGATTTTAAGTACACATAGCTCATAATTATTGAAAGTTGTGTTTACCTATAAGTAACTTAACATTTAGATTTAAGTTAAGATATGTACTCAAGTTCAATGTAATGTTAAAGTGTTGGTGAACCAAATAAATAAAATAAAAAAATATCTTCACGAAATAAAAAGAAGGAAAACTTAAAAATTAAACCCTATACTAATCCGTCTGGCCAGCGTGGTATTACTAGGCCAAGTATCCCTCCATTACGGGAGGAGGTCCGTTCCTGCAGTGGGACATTAATGGGCTGGTATGAAATTAACGGACACAAAGGACATCCAGACTCAGGACAATAATTTGTAGATCGCACAACTAATTATCCTACGTGGGAATCGAACCCGCGACCTCGTGCACGGCAGCCGTTTGTGCTACCTTCGCGCTATCGAGGCCGTTATTTATAACAACATTGTTTGTATTATTTTCCGTGAGAACATTGAACACTTGTTGCTTCGCTGAAAATGTTATATGCTATGTTATTCTGACTAATCTCATCTTATGCAATTTTAATATAGACTGTCACAGGGTGTGAATTTTTGCGTTCTTTTTCAAATGACTATAACTTTACAACCATGCAACTTGGATTTTTTAAAATATTTTTCTGATAACTAGCGTGACTTGCCTTATCACCTGGTTTCGGGTCACCCTGTATATTATAGTAATCGTCTTCGAGGAGTTTTCGTTTTGATGTATATAATATACGCGTCAGGGAAAGGGATAACTAAGTAAGTGTGTTATACCATTATTCTGCGGCTGTGAGGGCGGCGCCTGTCTGTTCCGTCGCGGCTGCTCAGCGTCGTCGTCCGAGTCTGAGATGGTGATGACCGACACGGCCGGGGACGGAGTGTCGCGGATGGTGATGGTGGCCGCCCCACTCGCCGCCACACCGCCACCGTTTGTGCCTTCCCACGCTCCTCTGCTGTTGCTAAGGATTATTATGAATACGTCAGTATGATTTGTGATAATATACTAATTTAAGTAGCATAAAAAATCTCGGTAATTTCCGGATTTAAAGAAAAAAACCTTTATATTATTAGAGCAAGCACTTATAACCAGAGCCTTCAAATGTATATTTCTTCGGTATTAGTTTTCTGGTTTTAAAACATAAACCTTCATATCAATTCTCGTAACTAAAATTCGGTTAAGTTAACTTTTAGTTGTCATGTTTTTGCTATTGCAATTGTAATCTTTTTTAAATTATTATTTAGAGTGTGACAATTTGACAACTAAAAGTTAACCCGAATTTTAGGTACGAGAATTGACATGCTGAACAATAAATCAATGTCAGTCTGCAGTAAAAAACCTAAAACACCTAAATGTAGAAATCGCAACTAGTATAAAAACGTTAGTCGCTTTGTAATAGCCTGTTCCTAATCGATATTACCTCTGTAAGCGATAAAAAGCTTTGACGTGTATCTTCTAAAATTTCTAATGTAGTTCAGTACCGATTATGTGCTCCAATATCGACTACTCAGAATCCAACTGAGTGAGTTCATAGACCGTACTTGCGAAAGTGACTAAAGAAGGAACACAAATATACTGATGTTATAGTAACCGCAACTCGGCAAACGTAGTGTAAGACGACCCCCAGCTAGGTGGACCGACGACCTCAAAACGTCTCTGGGTCGGACTGGATGCGGAAGGCGCAGGACCGTGTTCCGTGGCGGGTGTTGGGAGAGGCCTATTTCAGCAGTGGACTGCAATAGACTAGTTGATTGATTGATAGTAATAATATTAGTACTAACGTATGATCATGATGATGATGCCTGTGCCTGGAGGGCGGCGTGCCTTCCTTGACGCGCTTCTTTACAGGTGACAGCTGAGTGGGCTCCTTCTTACCGCCGCTACTTGCCATACTATAACAATACAAAGAGTTTGTTAAAGTAAGTGCCTTATGTGTCCTACATTTCCTTCTGAATACATTATTTACGCTATTTAATTAAATAAACACGCATTATTTTATTAGGTATATTTAATTTTGTTAATAGACTTGTACTTCTTTTTGTTTTTTTTTTTTTTTTTTTACTACTTCCATGCATCTTAAAGAATAAGTCGGCTTAGAAATCTACTTTTATTGCCCTCAAAATTGAAGACTGTAAGTTTGTAAATACAAAAGAAAATACAAAAAATGTATTTTTCTGAAATAAATTTAAAATTATATCTTAGATTTTATGTTTTCTTGGTAATATTTTGCAAGGTGTTGTCTTTAAATAGTAAAATAAAGTAAACTGACCTGTATTGATGTGTTTGGTGATGCGGCTGATAGTGCGGCACCATGCTTGTCTGTTGCTTTGTTGATCTGTTAACGAACAAACATTTAGATATACAATCATACAAATAACAAATAAAAGAGAGATATTAGAGAAGCATTTCAGAGTTTCACTATACAATTGCAGCACTTTATTACAGTTACAAAATTGTTGTAAAATTATAGAGACGTCTAAAAAATGCTGCTTTAGTGTTTGTTACGCCGCTTATTCTCTACTAGCGCCTTGGAAGCGTTGGTTAAGTTTGAATAACTTTTATTAAGTAAACTTAGACTAAGTAATTTTAAACCGAGCGACGTCAATAAGTTGTTATTTTCTTACATAACATTGAGAAAATAAAAGAACTAGTTAGTTCATTTCTTAATTATTGTCATTATAAAATATGACTGTGCTCATATGTATTTTAACATTATAAAACACTCACAATGCATTACAGATTATTATAGCAAAGTATTTTTGTACATCAATCTTCTAAAACACTTTTCATTTGTTTATTGCTCCACATATTAATAATTGAAAATCAATAATTTCATATAAATTTCACTGTACATACCTCTTATGCGGGTGTTGATGGTGCGGATGATGTGGATGGAAGGCATCCCACACGTCGGGCTCCGGCAGCGGTGCCGGCTCCACTATCAGCGGCGCTCGCCACTCTCCTACCCCTGTGACGTCACCGACTCCCGCGACGCCCGCTACACCCGCCACACCGGCAACCCCCGCAACACCGGCGACTCCAGCTACGCCGGCCACGCCGTGTTGGTGATGAGCGGCGGCGGCCGCTGCAGCTGCTGCCGCTAACTGCTGTACCTAGTAGTAGGAAATAATATATTTATTTAATCATTTATTTATTTATTAAAGAATACAGCATAAGCTCACAGAGTTATCCAAGTCGCTTAAGTGTAAAATCTAAATCTAATATACATATCCAATTAACATGCAACAACTAGTAACACTCAATAAAAATATAACTCAGCAAAGCAAATATGTACATATGTTTTAATATATTGAATGTTAATTAGAATGTGCATGTTATTTACACACAATTTTCAAATTATATTAATATAGAAAGGTTTTGATTGGCCAAGAGAAGGCCACGTATCCCTCCGTCACGGGAGGAGGCCCGTCCCTGCAGAGGGACATTAATAGGCTGTATGATGACGAGGAAACTATCCGTGATTTTATAGGGATAAGGTGACAAACGAGGAAGCAGTCCACATATTTATATTAAGTAGTAAGCCGCTGCCTAGCCAGGGACATAGATGCTATGTCCCATAGCCAAATAATTACTTCACTAGCTACTGTAACCTACCATTTAAACACAGTAACATTTGGCTTGGTAGCTTGGAAAGCCTTGTTTCTTCTGTATAAATATTCGCATTAACCTTTAACTTTTGAAATTGTTTTTTTGGTTTATTTTGATAACTATATCAAACAGTTTCATAGGTTTACCTGATAATGGCTAGGTTGACACAGTATAGACGACACGAACTGATGCGGGAATGGTTCTGCGGCGCGGGTGGCGTACTGTCGACTGCCTCCCACTGCCACTCGGCCACCTCCTTGGTAAAGCTGGTACTGTAGACATAGAAATATTTACAATTAAGTATGTGTGGAATTAGTAGTAGTATATTGAAAGTAAGACGAATTATATTTTTTACATTCCAGATACAGTGACATAAGTATAGATAGTGTTAACTTCTAATATCATACAATGAGTGTCAAAAAAACTGTGTAAAGAAGAGCTCACTACAACACAAAAGACTATCTTAAAACATAATAGAAAACCCGACATCCGTTCCGTAGTATTAGCTGATCAAATTTTCTTTTCCAACTGACGAGGCCAGTCTCTTTCGTAGAACACTTTTGGCTATTGTTATTGAAGTAGAGCTGATCTCATACAGAGAGCAAATTCATGCAAAAGACTAAGAAATTATAATTACCAGGTTATCATACGGTGCAGCTCGTAGACGCTGTTGGTTGATGGTAAGAGCTAGATGGTGCGCGGGCGCGGCGGCCGGCGCCACCACCCCGCCCACGTACTCGCTGCCGGACCCCACGCCACCCACTGACCCCACACCGCCCACGCCTGACCCCGAGCGACGACATACCTGCAATATTTACATGTTTTTATTTGTATATTCTAACAAAAATATATAATAAAAATCAAAAAATTGATTAGAAAATTAAAATAAACAAAGTTTTCCCAAATAAATTTCAATTACATTATATTTTAGTAACTGCTTCAGTAGTGTGGCAGTCGTAATATTTGGCTACCGTGCAAGGTCTTGGATTATAATACTATGAAGGATACAGGTTTGTGAGATCCAAACAAGGTAGTCTATTGTCTGGACATTTCTTGTGTTTGTTAATTTGATGTTCGTCAAAGTGCCCACGACAATTAAAATAAATAAAAAATTTATACTGGACATTTTGTCTTATATCCTTAATATTTTTGATAGACTTTAATGCCAAATTTTTGAATTAGAATCATCATAACAGCCCATTAATGTCCCACTGCAGGGACGGGCCTCCTCCCATGACGGAGGGATACTTGGCCTACTAATACCACGCTGGCCAGACGGATTGGTATAGGGTTTAATTTCAAGTTTTCCTTCTTTTACTTTGGATTACAATAATAACAACAATTTTGAAAAGCTATTAAAATAGTTATCATACCTCCATCATCTGTACGGACGCCTTGACGTTGTTACAATGCGCGTAATCGACGAGATGTGCGAGTGTTACGAACGCATGGTTCAAAGCTTCGCCTGGTGTTATTCGTCTTTCCTGGAAAATAAACAAATAATGTAATATTGATTAATATAAGAATATTCTATAAATTATTTATTGAAGCTATATTTTACGTGAAAGTTATTACCTATTTTGATAAGCTATTTTACTGCGAATTTTATCCAAATCCGTAGAGTCGTTTTCACTAACAAACCTTGTTAAAAACCAAAAATGAACTTCTACTTCAGTATATAACTACAAAATAAAATGCAATCTTGACAGAAATACCTAAAACCAACGCGTTTGGCCATGTGTATTTTGTGTATACCCCCCCATACATGGAAAATAGGCAGTGTTAAATATTTTCTAAACATATTCTAATGTGACAATAAAAATATACTGAAAGTTATCATTGTTTTTATTCTAGATAATATAAAGCATGTGTAACACTTACTTGGTCCATAGTTAACATTCTCTTCAATAAGTCGATAAATTCTCTTCTGTCCGCTTTCTCGGCCAACAGTTGGCCGCCCTCAAGATCGGTAGGTACATTAACCTGCAATGACGCATAGAAAGAATAATGAATTAATAAATAAATAAATTATAAAATAGAATAAATAAAGCCAAAAAAATTCTTTTAGATGGATTTTCTTGTTTGTTTTTTAATATTGTTTTAGAATAGAGGTGTAAACTGTTTTATTACTTTGCGACGTCGGGTTTTGAGTTATTGGTTATCTTTAGCTTACATACTTAACCCAAATACCTATACAAATAATTATTGTTTGTTAATGTACGGTATGTGTTAGGGACAAGTAAAGCAACCGACTTCTGTTGTAAGACTGCGTATGTTGTCCTCAATATAATACTTATATGATTAACAGTTTAATTTGATGTGGAATAAGTACAGAGTAATAGTAATATACACAGACCACATCTGAGGGACATTTTGTGTACATAAAATCACCACCCAGATTTAAACACATTATCACGGTTTTGTAGGGCTATAACTAAATATTAAAGACAAACTTTTTCATAAATAAATAAGAACAATAACCAAAAGAATCTCTTCCATCACTGGACATTAAGATAAACTTTTTAATCATCAGTCAATAGTAAAGAGACAATGATGTCTTCAGGACCGACGGCTTGTACACAGTATGGAGGACAAGTTTTTTACACTCCCCTTCCAGTTTCTTCCCATGATACCACTGTAGTTGTAAGCTACAAATCTTAGAGAGTAGATCTCTTACCATTACAAAGATGCAAAAAAATTGATTTCTTCATTATTAAAATTAATATGGCATGCTAACTAATGATTTATATTGTTTACCTGTCCTATGTCGTCAAGGCAGTTAAAGATGTACTTTCTGGCCTCCTTGCTCTTGATGCCAGTTTCAAGTTCGTGTTCCTCGGGAGTCTTCAGCCGCCAGAACGGATACGTACTGTCCACGTCGCGGTAGAAGAATTTTGCTGTCTTACTCGCGCTGAAATTATTGTAAATTATTTGAAACATATATGCTACAATGTTTGTTGGATAAGGGATATGTAGGGCCTCATACATGGACAAGGCTTTTCTGAGCCCGACAGATGACAACTTATGGACAATGGGCTTAAAAATCATAGACAAATAGTCTATGATTAGAGATATTTCTTAACATATTAAAAACATTTCTCTTCTGTAGTAATTAATACAAAATAGTTTATTCTCTCAAAACGGTAAGTACAAATTTTTGGCAGCTTTCTTAACCATGTACTTTTGATGGATAGTTATGTTTTACAACATTGAATGACTAATAAATACGCAATTCGCTGTAAACTTAACAATATTATTTTAATAAAAAGTACCTAAATTTATTGTCTCCTAAATATTTACTTACTATACCCTTTCCACTATATTTAACGACATTTGACAGATTGACGTTAGTGACGTTCAGCAGTATCTCGAATGTAATGCCATTCGATTGTAAGCGATTTCGCGATTTTTTAAATTACTTTATTTTACACATTTGGATCCTTACATCAACTTACATTATCATTTTATTAGTGTTTCTTTCTTCTATGTTAAGAGAATTAGCCTATAGCTTAAAATAATAAAATTATAGTTAGCTTAGGTATTATTTAAAATACATAATTTATCGTGACACATTCGCGGGTTATAGGTAATCTAAAATATCATATTACATTTTATAAACCTATTATGAAGAGTTCCGGTTTATTCATAGCATTTATTTTTTCCGATTATTTGTAATTTGTTTCATAATGGTGGTAATCGTTATGAGTGTCCATCACTAAGTAACCATGGTAACTGAAAAAAACATGGGTACGTCCATGAAATACAATATAATTTGTTCGAAAAATACTCAGAAGTATTACGAAACTTCATGGACGTGAACTGTCAAAAAGCTAAACTTACGCTGGAAGGGGTATAATATAATAATTATGTTTAAGTTAATATTTACCTGTTAAGCATATGCTCAGTGGGCAGTCCCTGCGTCTGCGAGATGTATCTAATCTGATCGTACTCCGAGGAGCCAGGATACAAAGGCCAGCCTAAGAATAGTTCCGCCACCACGCAGCCTAAAGACCACATGTCTATTGCTTCGCAGAATGCTAAGCCCAGGATTATCTCCGGTGCTCTGGGGAATAAGAAGTTAATATTTAATAAAAAAGAAACTAAAATTGATAAAAAAGACAAATACCGCACTAGGGATCATGCCCTGTGACGCGGGGACTTTAAAAACATAGATTTAACAAGCAAAGAACATTTAGGACAACAAATTGTGGATCGCACAGAGAATTATCCGGCGCTACCCCTACCGCCGTGACACCAAGGCACTTGCAAATTAAGAAACTTGAGTGCTTTTGTTAATACAATATCTCTATACATCAGAGCAGCACCTTAAATTCGTAGGTATATTATTATTATTTTTGTCTTTCCTAGGATTTAAAACAGAATTTAAGAACCAAATCTAATTCAAATAATAATCAACATCATTCACTTTATAAAATTATCACGATAACAAATTACAGCTAGGCTGATGACAAAAATTTGTCGCTTTGCCAACAATTGTCTGGAGCGTAGGGTGCAACCCGTGGACGTCAGTCGCATACACGACCAGTGTGCTATCTTTTTTCTTATCTATACTAATGTTATAAAGAGGTAAAGTTTGTGTGTTTGTGGCGTTGTAGGGGGTAATCTCTGGATCTACTAAACCGATTTTAAAAATTCTTTCTGTGTTGAATAGTCCATTTATCGAGGAGTGTCATAGGCTATAATAGTATCACTCTATGACTAATAGGAGTGGAGCAGAAATGAAATATGTTTAAAAAAGGGACGCGTTTTTTCGCCGTCAAAGTGGGCACGGGTCAGCTAGTTTTTTTATAAGAGTACACTTCTTATTCATATATCTGTTATTCATATAGCTGTTATCTTCTTATTCATATAGCTGTTATCTTCTTAACAACACATACCTATAGTATCTGCTCTGCAAGTAGGTGTTACAAACAGCCTTGCTGACGTGCGAGGCGCTACCAAAGTCGATCACCTTGACTCTGTAAGGTTGTCGCGCCGGCTCGACCAGCATTATGTTTTCAGGCTTCAGATCCGCGTGGATTAGACCGAGTTGCTGGAAAAAGGAAATAAATGTTTAGCCTAAAATGTTGTATTATACTCGTAGGACTTTTTTGTTAGTAAAAAGTGCGGAGACCTACATCGTGAGTAGGTACTCTTATCGGTATGAAATTAATGCAAACGAAGTTGTTCATTTGGTCAAGCACTGTTTGCGGCCATGTCAGTTTTTAAGCGGCTAAAATATTCAGGCTAGGACCATCATGGAGAAAGTCACGTGTTATTCTTTTCTCAGCTTATCTTATGAAAAATAACTTATGTTGTGACGCTCTTGATAGGTATGAATATATCAGTGTGGGGCGAACTGATCTATACAAATGCACCAAGTTGTATCAGAAAACTGAGTTTCTTTCCGTTACTGGAGGATACCCGTTCCTGCAGCGGGTCAGTTACAAGTTTGGTAAGTGAAATAAATATGTATCAAAATGCAAAATCACTACATAATTATCGTTAGTTGTTGCGGAGTATAAGGTTCGTAGTACTTGACGCTAAGTAGTATCTTATCTACCTAGTCCTCACGGGAACAAGGCGAGAATGTATGTATGTACAAGAAAAATGTTATACTTACTTTAAGTTTGAGTAACGCTGTCAACACCTGCTGCAGTATAGGCCTTATGTACTTGAGAGGCAGAGGAGAGAACTTGTTCTGCTTGAGGAAGTCGTACAGGTTCTGCTCCAGCATCTCGAAGACGAGGCACGTGTGCGAGCGATGCTGAAAGCACTCGTACGCGCGGACGAAGTTGAACTCGTCCGCCGACTCTTGGGAGAGGCGAGAGAGTATTGACACCTGGGGAATAATTAAAGTCGTTTATTATAAAGCGAATTACATTAAGATTAGTTAATAAAATCGTATTAATTTTTGTTTAAGTTTCGACGTTTAAGTTCTGAACGTGGCTATTAAATCTAGAACTCAAACATTTATTGTTTTCCATATGTTTACAAACGTGGTAACAATACATATATAGATCAAATATGGACCCTATCGGGCACGGCAAAGTACAATAAGGTAAAATAAAGAGGACCAAAGTACTCCTACATACTTCCTCGATCTAGCGCAGGCTACTGTGCAAGAGATCGTGGGTTAGAATTCCACGCAAGACAAATATTTCTGTGGCCCACTTTTTGAATTATCGTGAGCCTATGATATGATTCAATTGGTTTATCAAAATTCTCGAGACAAAGATGTCTTTAAAAATTACAAAATATACAATCTAACCAAAACTTGTTACTACGAAATGATTCCGTCCAGAATGTAATAGGCATGTGTTATGTCCTCTGACAATGGCTGACATTTTATAGACCAAACTTGAATCTAAATCTCTCACGCAAAAGTTTACAAGTAAATCAAACGTATAGTCTAAACCGTGCATGGTGGTGCTAGTAATCTCTTGAAGATACCAAATACCATTTCAAATGACTGAACTCTCCAAGCAAACGTTTAAACACAAACAGCGTATACTGGACAGTTGCCAACGTCACTATAATGGATCGGACGACTGTTTGCTACCTACATAGTTTCTATGAAACATAAATATAAGTCCGATTATTTGTATGCTTCTGTTTTGATTAATAAATTTGTTTATTGGTGTTTTGAGGACAATTAACCTGAATAGGTGTGTTTTATTTGATTATATCATTACTGTAGGTAAAGCTTTTAAGGCACCTTGTTTACATACTTGCTTATAATTTTTTTAAGCGTTTATTTGTAGGTATTATTATAGCAGCCCATTGATGTCCCACTGCAGGGACGAGCCTCCTGCCGTGACGGAGGGATACCTACTTAGCTTACTAATACCAGGCTGGCCAGACGGATTGGCATAGGGTTTAATTTCAAGTTTTCCTACGTGTAGATATTACGTTTAAGTTATTTTGAACGAGTAAAATAAAAACGTTTAGTAACTTTTACTACAAAAATATTCTATTTAACAAAACCTAAAATCTTACATTTTCAGTTACTGTATGCATAACCTACAAAATACGATAGTTTATCCGAAAATAGAGCTGAAAAATGATATTAATAGCTATCTTGGCGGTAGTTCAAAAAGTGCATTTGTGTCAGTTTGTTTTTTTCGTATATTGTGACGTTTCGTTATTTCGAACAATTTAACATTTACTTAGCAGTCAAAGTATAAATTTGTCGTGCACGAAGGTAGTGGATTTGAATTTCAAACAAAACGTTTTGATACCACAAATAGTGCTAAGCCGTGATGTATTGTTGTCGGTTCAAATAGATATACGTTTCGATACCTAATAAGTGTATTGTTTGTTTTAAGGACGGTACAGAGTTTCAAAATATTATTATATTATATTTGTAGCGATATGTCCTATATCCTTGAATGGACTGCAGCGATAGGCTAATTACTATTAAATCTGTAATTACCCATTTATGCTATAAATGATTTGATTGATTGATTGATTGAATTGAATATATGTCTGTAAACACACCTCAATCTGCCCTTGGCGTGCATAGCTAGGATGGTTCTTCAAGATCTTGATGGCGACTATCTCGTTGGTACCCTTCTTCCAGCATTTCACCACCTGCCCGAACGTACCTCGCCCGAGGAACTCCAACACCTCGTACCTGAAAGAAGACCAGGTTATTGATTACTTTAACGTTTTTTCGCAGCATTATCTAAATAAATTAATAATCTATATATCCTATACAGATTAAGGGTGACTATTGGTAGAGTATTTTGATTCGATTTTCGGTGTTTCACAACAATCATAATCAGCTCAGAAAGCCCAATATTAGTTACTTTATTCTTCACCTAATCACCTCTCTACCTAATCACAACGTCATCTAATCATAAACTAAGAACAGCTTAAAAACATATTAATTACCAACATATTACACTTTGTAATAGATCCAGAAAGTACCAAGTACTGAAGTTTTTACGAACCTTTATATTATGTAATTTAGGTTTATAATTAAGGTTATAAATTAAGAATTGCTGAACTAAGAAGATTAAGTTGTGTGTTTTGTTTATTTAGTAAATTAAATAACATCGTATTTACCTATTGGACGAGGAGTAGAGCACCTCATGCTGCACCAGCTGGTAGTCGCCATCACCACCGCAGCCGGAGCCTGTTATTCATCCACATCCACATCGAGAGCAAGAGCCGTCCGTCGCAGCCATCATGCACCATCCAGCAACCGCATGTACAGATATTCGACAACGATACATTAGCTACACACGTCAATTATATATAAAAATACTAATTACTTTATATTTATACATTCATCATGTGTATGGTACAAATATTTGTGGAATATAAAAATATAACTCCCATTTTATATAATTCTTTTTTTTTATAACTTTTACAGATGTATTTTCCAGCATTCCACTAAATATAATAGCAATTTAGTGGAATGATATTTTACTAATGAGTCTCGCCAGACGTCGGTTGATCGTACAGCGTCCGTTGACTTGCTGAGAGTGCAAAGTCACGTTTGTATCTCGTATAATCTAAATCTGTAAAAGCATCCACCCCGGTCATTTGGGACCTCTAGTTCTAATGCAATCGAGGTCGATAACATTACCAAGTATTATCCACAGATATTCTCACCATAACACATATAATCTAATAGTTATATATATAGTTTTCTTTGGACTTCTGAAAGTTATATATAAATGAGGTAGCCATATCTCACGTTTTGTTCGAGCTGTTGGTCTTCTATTATTATCATATTTTTTGTTTCCATGTTGATCTGAGGAAGAAAGAAAAGACAAGATGTTTGTCAGTGATTTGTCATTTCCCTCAGTTGGATATCAACTTAGGGAAATGCGATTATCATTGTGTAGTGCTATACTTTATAAAATTAATATAATTTATTTTATTTTATATATTTCTTTATAGTAAAACCCGTTGTCGAGCTATTCAAAACAAGTCTTTAATAGAACGAGTCTCAATGGAAATAAGTCTATTTAAGTTGTATGAAGAGCAACACTTGGGGAGTACAAGCATGTATTAATGTTAACTCTACTAGTTAGTTAGGTAATAAATACTAATAACACATCACTGACGAAGTTATTGCAATAAGTAAACACTCACTGGTAAATAATTACGTTATTTCATTATTATTAGTACACAGTAAAAAAATCTATGAATAACATTACTTAATAGCTAATTAGTTTAATTACATCCTTTTAGAAGTCCAAAGAATCGTGGATAGTTCTAAAAGATTCTTTCAAAATAATATATTATTATGTTTTATTTTTGTACACTTCAGAATGGCTCAGGCATGTACAATATGATTTATTGGTTTCCTGTTTACGTATAAATTTTGATGATATTATATTTTTGCTATACAACTAATAATGTTATCAACTATTTTTATGTATGTACCTGTCTACGTAGATTATATCAACCATTCCCATTTTATGTGTTACAGCTTCGTTCTTTCTTTTGTTTATTTTGTTAAAACTACATTATGCTAAAAAATCTTACGAAAAAAATACCGACTGGTACTATTTGTAATACCTACTATAAAGCTAAAAAAAATTGCTTAGTGACAATGACTTTAAACAATTTATTAACGCAAAGGCAGGGCTTGGATCGTCAGCAAGTACAATTAATGACAATAAAATTGTATAATCATTGTAAATTTGACAATCAGCTATAAAATTTGTAAATGACAAATGATTAATCCCTGAAGTACGTATTTAACTAATGCATTAATGTGAAATACAATATAAAACTGAACCATTCTCAAGTGACATGCTTTCCAATTATAAATAATTAGAACACATGGACACACAGCACTCAAGACATAAATATATCTTAATTCTAATGTAATGTGATTATGTAAGTGTTGATGTTGATGTGCAACTACTTTTAGAAATATATAGCAGTCATGAAGGCTTATAATCTTATATCTAGACTAGAGTATCGTAAAAAGCGACTAAGAAAGGAAAAAGGCACAAAATCAGCATGTCGATTCTCGTACCTTCAAATCGTTAAAAATTCGGTTAAGTTAACTTTTAGTTGTCAAATTGTCTTACCTTATGTGTGACAATTTAACAACTAAAAGTTAACTTAGCCGAATTTTTTACGATTTTAAGGTACGAGAATTGACATGCTGATTTTATTTATTTAACCGGTTTACATATTCATTAAATACATCTAACTAGTTTGTATATGCAAATAAATAAATTAATTTTATCTATATTTATAAAAATAGGTGCATATCTAAGTATGTTTATGTGTAAATATGTTTTGTACGTAAGTTATATGGAAGGTGAAATTATACTTTGATATAAATAAAATAAAATGGTTATTGACTAAATATTCAAATTGTAAATAGTAATAAGAGCTAAACTACAGCGAGTTCCCAACTAGAACAAAAAAAACTTCGTACATACTTTAACAGTTTAATTACAAAACAAGTAGGTACTCTATCAAATACGCCATGTCAAATATAACTTGCAATAAGCGACTGTATATTATGTACAGTTTGCGCAATCTTACATGGCCGGTTTGAAATTGGCTTCAAAAGACGTTGGCGCATGTACTTACATAAACTAAAAAAACTCCGGCTTCCTGCTATTTAGTTACAACAATAACATCTACGCAGCCATTTGCAACAATTTCAAGGCGGCCATATTAGATTCCGCCATGTGTAGTCGTGCTTCATCGTTGTAATGTGAGTGACAGGTGAATACAGTAAGCGGCACCTAACTTGGCCGGTCCGAAGTTCGCTTTCCGATACGTTCGCGCTTGCACAGGCACCAAGACCCCACAAACTAGTTTTAAAAATGAAATCTGCTCAGCCATTTTCAATACCTTCATGGCTGCCATCTTAGATTCCGCGTACTGTATGTGTGTTCGTGATATTTTGTAGTGATGTGTTAGTATGTGATGATAAAGATAACAACAAAGACATTACGTTTGTGGTTACCTTGCGGCTGGGGCGGGTGGTTGGCCCCGCCCGCCGCCAACTGCTTGCTGTGTGCCGTCGTCGTTGCGGCCTGTGGAGCCGTCTTGTGTCGCGCGCCCCCCGCGCTCGCGACACCGCTGCCGACCACCTCAGCGACGCGACGCTGTTCGATGCTATCTCCGACTCTGCAATGTAAATTAAGAAATATAATAATTAAACATTTACAAATTAACTTCCATACTTTAAAAGTTTTATTGTAGAGACGGGGCCGTAAGGCAAGCCAGCCAGGAAGTATGAGTAAACAAAGTTTTATTATTTGTTTTCCTTTAATGGAGAAATTGAAAATATCTATTAAATAATCGTTTACTCTTGTCGGTTGTTTAGTTAGTGGTGGTATAATTCGTTCTTATCGCCATCAGTACCTTCATACACAGTTATAAAACATAGTTTTAATTCTCATTACTATTTGTCAACGACAACCTTGTTAGAAGTTTCTGTAGACAATGTCAAGAATCTATTTCAAACGAATATTTTGTTTCGACCTTCTTTCTCACTTCTAATAATTGGCAATAGCCGTAATTATTATTTGACGTAAAAATAGGACCGCACAGTGTGGAAATATTTAGAGAAAGCCTATGTTCAGCAGTTGACGTCTATTGGGTGATATTGCGATGATGATTGTAAAAATAGGCCTAATTATATTATGCATCTCCTATTTGTCGATGTCATGTTCGTGGAAAATGTATACCATAATTCTTTGTAATCAATAGGTGTTAACCATATTCTACGAATTGAGACGACACACAGTGTCACCATCTTATTTCCTGGTGTCGTAAAAATCAACTTAGAAAAAATTCACAGATATTAACTCTACGAAAGCATATAGGATTAAAAGATAAGTAGGGCAAGTTTCCTATCCCTGCCCATGCTATTATTTAGGTACTAGTAAAAATGTTTAGCTCAATGTATTGCTGTCATACCAAAAGGTTTACAAACCTGACAGACTGTATTCCGTCTACCTGTTATGAGACCCAGCACCTTGTAAATAACATATCATAGAAATTCTTCGCAAAGGCACCTCACTTATAAGAAGCTTTTACTTTTGGCTCCATAAATAGTACGTGCACAAAAAATAATAGGAACCCACGCAAAGTTCCCGTTAGAAAAAAAAACCTTTACAATGTGTACGTGCAAAGATGCCGATGCGAAACTACCATAAGGTTTGATTCTGCTTCCCAAGTGAAATGCCTGAATGGTGAGCCACCTTACTATTATTAAATATACCTTACTATTTGACTCCTCTGTAATACGCATAAGCAAATGTACATTTAGCCTTTTATCAAGGCGCTGATAGACTTATGCATTCGCTTTTAGAGCAGATCAACGAGCATTCTAAGTTTTTCGAACTGAATTCAAGGATAGAAGCTACAAACATATTCGGGATATTTGTAGCAAGGCCGTAGTCGATGTTTGTCAAAAATATTGTATCGGTGAAGATGTTTCCACTCTCATATAAGTCTCGTTAAAACCTTCTCTTTATTTTTTCTGTTAATGTAACGTTTGCAAGAATACTCCATACTCGTTGATGATAAGTTTTAGCAACAGCATTTTTATTATTCTATGATAATAAACCTAAAACAATGCCTAAATTTAAAATGTGAATGTAAGCCCGTTCTTACTGTGTGCACCTATTGTAGAGTAATACGTTTAATTTAAACATTGTCAACACTTATTTTGTGCAAATAAATAAGTAATAGCGGGTAACTAAACGCTATACCGTATTATTTGCAAGCAGGACATAGCAGTAACTAGCTAATAATACAAGAATAACGAGCATGAAAAAATATTTGGATACAATTTACAAATGCACTTTCTCATAAAATGTAAATCTTTATTTGCGACGTATACTTAAAACAATTATCGCAATATAGTAGTGCATAACTAGCACCTTTAATAACTTTGGTAGAAAGTATTGAGAGTGTATAATGCAATTTGTGAAATAATTTTGCAATGCATTTAAGTGATTAAAATAACCATTAAAATATTTAAAGTACTATACAAACTGCATCAAATCAAGATGCAAATATGTATCAACAAAAACATCATCAAGTATATTACTATAACAACTTACTCGTCTTCAAAATCATAAACATCGAAATCATCCACATCGTCCTCAGCTTCAAATTTCATCCTAGGTATCGAAAGATCCATTTTCACTATATACAAACACATACACACACGACATATAACTATATTACACTGTACAAAATTTTACTAACATCATAAACTATCAAGTAAAAATTCAATAAATAATAAAACGTTTACAAAATATGCAGAATGTAAAAGTACGTTGCGTACGCGCATCGTTGGGGTTGGTGAAGTAATGAACTGAAGAGGGTAGCAAAGGGGAATAAAGGGAAAGTGGGGAGCGCAGGTAGCGAGGGGTCGGCACATCACCCAAATTCTCCGTATTGTAAGCCCCATTCAATAATAAGGGTAACCTGCGCCGGCGCAGCGTACGCACACCGGTGTGCTGTGGGAACGCGATACTGATTGTTTGCTTATTTAAAACTAAATATTGATGCTATGAATTATTATTGTCTTGTTTTCTGGCTACGACACGCTACTATGTGAGTATAGATCAACTACCGAACAATAAGTATTTGTTGTACTTTGTTAGAGATCTAACAAAATATAATTCTGATATACAATGAAACACAATCAATGAAGATTATTATTAATAGTAAGTATACTGTAAACGTGGGAAATATTTGAATTTACATCTAAAAGAAAATATACATCAGGGAAGTCGTTGAGACTAAGCTGTATTAATGCCACAAACCAATGTAATCCTATTATTTTATGAAGAACATAAAACAATGTAATTAAATTATTCTAGACCTTCGATATTTGACACTGAAAGTGAAATGCTAAAATTCGACTTTCAATGGCTAAATGCCAATTGTAGTATTTTTGATAATCAGTCGTTTAACTAATCGGTATGTAATCATTTTACCGTTAGGAACTAATTAGTCAAATAATACATATTTATGCAGTTTTTATGGTTTAAATAACAAGAAGGTTAAGGATTACACCATTAGATATGGTTTTCGTGTAGTGTTTGTTTTCCGATGAGAATAAAGTTACCTATCTCAAACCACACACAAAAGGGGTATGTAATTACCCAAATTTAGCACTGTAAAAGATATACACAAATAAAATACCAGGCGGTATACCGTTATTCTGCAAAACCAAATTCTTTGTATTTGACTGACTATAATCAAAAAACCGTATCATTAGTTACTTAATCTTTTTAACTAAATAAAAACCAGCTTACTCCATTTTAAATTTTTAAAGGTAATCTGTTCCTTATCCTTCCAAACAGTAACTTAACGTTAATTCATTTAATCGGTTCAGTAGTACCTAAGAAAACTTTCCATATCCTAATTTCCAAACAAATTTCACCTTTTGGTAGCATTACAGTATACACTATGTAAGTACAACAGGTAAGGGTAACGGTACACCGTTATTCTTTTATTACTTTTATGCACGCTCAAAGACTTTTTTTATTTAAGAAAAAGTTATGACTTCCATCGAATATGTTGTGTTTCGGAAGCAATGTCACTACAATCACATTATCACTGGGTTTGGGAAAATTAAACCCCGCTTTGTAAGGATAGCCAGGCAGACTTTATGCCACCTTCAGGTCTGCTTCAGCTTAGTTGGGTTCTTTGGAAATAAAGATTTGAATTTAACAGTTAGGAAAATAAAATGCTTGCTGCTCTGCTGTAAGTGCGTGGCTGAGTCTACAGACGGTCAATAGACGTTTATCAACTGAAAGGTAAGTAAAAAAATATTTTTTTCTAAGTGAGGGTAGTTACTCACGTGGCGTCGCGACAACAGGGTCTGGCGCAAAGTACAGGCGGAGCGGGAGGCGGCGCGGGCGGCGGGGACCGCTCCGCATCGCACGCGCGAGTCGGCACGGCGGGCGCGGTGCAGTTGACCGGCCCGACGCCTGACCAGCACTTGTTCTGAAAACACCAACATCATTAATTATATTATCTAACTATATTTACGGTTAGAGAAACTGCTAATGAGAGGCAAAGTGAGCGGGCCAAGACCTAGAAGAAGAAGCCCAATGCGCTTGTTAGATAAGATTCGATTCTCTGTCCTAAACATTTCTGTCTGCAATGCTATTTAAGCTGAAGCAGACAGAGCTAGCTGGTGCGAGATAGTCCGAAAGAGAGTATTTTAAAAAGTCCAGTCCATTGAGGATAAGGAGAGTTTTAAAAAAATAGCTACTGGCCAAAAAATGTGAAACAAACATATCTTTTTCAATGCTCACATGCTCACAATACATGTCGATATAACGTAGATTTAAAACAATCGTAGAGATCGGCGTGAAATCTGTCCAATCAACCAATCCGCTGGTATCAATTTTTAGGCTTATTTATATAGTACATAATTAGATAACTAAATATTCCTCACACATTTGCACAACGCCATCTACTCCTAAACTAAGCAGAGCTTGTACTATGGATAGATAGATAGTTACATTGCATGTACCATCCAGTTCTTAACACAATAATTTTGCTGCAATTTTATTCAATGTTTTTATGGCTTCATCAGCCTTAATTAAAGCTATAGTTTGCCGTTTTTACAACATAATAATTGATATTCGGCTTCTATTGTTCATAGTTTGATGTTAGCCTATAAACTTTCTATATAAAAACTCTCCCAAACGCAAAAATAAATGTTTAATTGAATAATCATACATGTAAGCATATAATAAGGTTGTTAAGTTAGCTTATGTATTAATCAAATAGTTACTGAGTCTGGACCGTTTAATAAAACAAGCTCTTTAATCATAATATTAGTATAAATAAGCAAAAAAATTACCACAACAGCAGTCAGTTAATAATTACATTTAATAATGATTAATGTTCCGTAATTTCTGTTAAATAGAATACTAATTAAGCAGAAAGCAACGAGTACTCAATTCAATGCAACATCGATTCAATTAGGCGTTTGCATGAATTATGGATACAATTAAAGAATTATTCGCTGTTTTGCTTGAAATTATTATTGTACAGTCATGGTATTTAAAGGTCCGCCACCTTAAGGCCTATTTTCGTGTGCATAAGCAGTATTAGCGATACTCTGCTTTACCGATTGAATATGACATAATATTGCAGTCAATGGTCGGCTGTCATTAGTAGGGATGACAATACAATATCGGTTACCTAGGCTCATTGATTTACAAAAAACCAAAGATACACACTCCACTTCCCAAAACCGTCCGCAACAAATGGGCGCATTGTGCACTCTTTTCAAATTAGTATCGCGTTGTTCTACCGGCATACGTCAATCATTAAATTTTATTGCTTTATGTGCATTACTTTTTAAATACAACTTTATGTCATGCGTGTAAGATTGAATTTGAAAAAAGAAATATGTTTACGATATTACTATACGTATTTATTGCGTATGTTTAATTTGGTGACACTTTTGGCTGTTAGTTTTGTTTGAAAATGTGCATCTAGGGTTTTTTATAAATCAATGCCTAGGCTACAAAATTAGTCCTTCGTGAATGCTCGCAAATCGGAAGTAATATTTATTATTATTATATTTAATATATATATTATAAAATATTTATTATATTTAACATTACTTATTTAATGTTCAAGTTTTATATTCTGTGGCTATAGGTATAATAAATTATTAATTAAACAGTAATAAACAAACAGTAATAGACATTGACAATGAAACAGAGGATATCACAGCAAATTAAAAGTTTGTAATGACTAAGCAGGCCTGTTGGCAGAATTATCGATTAACTTAGCAGCCATTATTAAAAAATAGAACAGAACAGACTAAATAGTTAATTAAAAAGGTTTGATGTTGATATGTAACTAGACGTAAGCCAAAGGTGAAAATGAATTTGAACCTTATTATCATACTGTGTGAGTATAGTTTTATGTGTTTTGTCTATACAATGCATTAGTTTCAAAAGGTACTAAGAGTTTTAGGCTTCACAAACGAATGAAAAAGAAAACTGGCGGACGTTTTCGGTCGCCCACTGTACATAAACAGCATTAGTTTGGTATTGATTTTTACTAATTTAATGGTAAATTATTTCTGATTTTCAGGTAACTAAGTTTGTTAAATGTCAGGGTATATTCTTCGGAGTGGTGAGTTAGTAAAGATACATAACGTGACCACTTTCTCTCATCTCGTAGGTTTCTTAAAACCAGACTATGGAAGAATCTATTTAAAAAACTTTACACAAAACCTTACACTATCCACCTGGCCAGAGTGTTATTGACAAATCAAGTTTTACTGCATCACCAGATAAGGCTTGTCCTAGGGGGTGTATGATATAACATTTTGAAAGTGAAACTCCGTAAATATATTAGGTTGGGGAAAAAGTCTTTTCGTATTTTTGTATGAAAAGTCAAGACATTTTTTTCAAAGTTTATTTACATTTATTTACAATATATATGTACCGTTTTGTTGAACAAATTTCTGCCATTTTGTGGGCAGAGACATTATCCCGTTACTGTAGAAACTTTGGGACTTCTGATCAAAAAAACGGGACAAAAGGTTTGGCAGTCCTCTCTTGAGGTCAACCTTACAGAACCTAAAGAATTCTGAAGAGACCGAAACAGGTGAAAATCTGAAGGCGCAAGGTCAGGGCTATATGGTGGATGCACTAGGACCTCCCAGTCGAACTCTCTTAATTTTTGCTGAGTGGCTAAAGATGTGTGTGGTCTAGCGTTATCGTGATGAAAGACCACACCCTTCCTGTTGATCAATTCCGGCCGTTTTCTCTTGACTGCTTCCTTTAATCTCATCAGTTGCTGGCAGTAAAGATCAGAATCGATGGTTTTGCCGGGCGGTCAAAGCTCATAATGAACAATGCCCTTCCAATTCCACCCTACACACAGCATCACCTTATTTCGTGTTAGGCCAGGTTTGGCCACAGTCTGTGAAGCCTGGCCAACTTTCGACCACGACCTTTTTCGCACGTTCTTGTCGTACGTGATCCACTTTTCATCGCCAGTTATCAATCTCTTCAAAAACGGCTCGGTTTCATTACGTCTCAATAATGAATCGCAAATGAGTACACGGTTCATTAAGTTTCTTTGAGTGAGCTCGTGTGGCACCCAAATATCGAGCTTTTTTGTATAACCAGCTTTCTTCAAATGGGTCAAAACTGTTTTGTGGTCAATTCCCAGTTCTTCAGCTACATCGTAACTACTAATATGCCGATCTTGCTCCACTCTTTCAAAAATGGCGTCCATTTTATTCGTAACAGGGCGACCAGAGCGAGGTGCATCTTTAACATCAAAATTTCCAGACTGAAAACGTTTGAACCAAATTTGTGCTACTCTTACTGACACTGCATCAGGTCCATAAACATCACAAATTTTTTTCACTGCTTGAGTTGCATTTTTGCCTTTTTTATAATAAAATTTTAAAATGTATCGAATTTCTTCATTAGATTCACTCATTTTTACGGAGAGAAAAACAAATGAAAAATAGCGGGAAACAACTTTTTTTTCTTTTTTTCTTTTCTTTATAATGTAACCTTATTAATGTTACCTAAACCAGCCAGACACAAGTAGTACAGTCAAAGAAATTTTATAATAAGTTTATACCTACGTTATGCGAAAATACTTTTTCCCCGACCTATTACATTGTGTATGTAGTAAAAACTGGTATCATATAAGGGGTTTTGGAAAAATACGTGACCATATAAATATCAATAATACATTATTAACGTATCGGAGCAAACAAACGTATATACGTCAAGGGGAGCGGTCGGTCGACTCAAGCCTGCAATGCCCCCAAATCGAGGCTAAGGTAAATAATGGAAAACTTTGGGCTTATCTGTTTTGATATCATACTGGGTATAATAGTGTCATCTTTATCTAGTATACATACTTTATTATACACAGAGTGTGTGGACTATAATATTATCTTTATTTTAGTGTATATTTTATAAAGCTTACTCCAATATTTTGGAAGGTTTTACTTAGTGAACCGCTTTTTTTACAGCGGCTATCTTTTACAAACTTAAATAATTATACCCTTTGGTTGGTGGCCATCCGCCCCACCACAGCCCGTGTAAAGTAGTAGCGGTCGTCAGAGACCAACTACTCGTCCTCAACAAAAAAAAACAAAACTGATAATAATAAAATACGAATAATAATAATTAAACCCTAAGCATTTGTTCGTCAATGAATGAAAAGTTCATGTCCCTGCAGCGAAGTGTTCAGCCGCTAAAATTATAATTGTAATTAATACGTATGTTCAATCATTTACAACGGGTAGGCGTGTCAAACAGAACACGTGAACACGTAGCACATATCAACTAGACAAAAAGTATTGGAAATATTAACGTACTAATAAAAACACTTAGTTTTTGCTATTAAAACTTGCAACAATGTTTATTTGTCGCTGTGAACATTGAGGAAGACAGTAAATACACTGCACTGTGGGCTTTTTTTTGTAAGATTATTTAGATGGATGTGGGAGGCACGAGACCGCACAAAGTGGCAATACTTGGAGGAGGCCTATGTCCAGCAGTGGACGTCGATTGGCTGATATGATGATGATGATGATTTAGGCATTTTACTCAATATAAGCGATTTCTTTCAACTATGCACTATAGGTTAATTGAACAATGGACTGAACTTAGTACTAAAACCAAGAAGTGTTATGATTCAGTACCTTTTTAATATTACTATAATTGTAGTAACTCTGTCTCAATTTTGTTTATTCTTTCAAGACAAAATTAATCATCTGCTTTTAATGTTGGTTAACATAGAGATAGGGAAGAAGTATTAAAACACAACCTTTGGCACTTTTTAAGCTGTTTAACACAAAAAAAGCTAAATTTCCGGGGCAAAGCTTAGTTGCTTCAAGAAACTTGCTTGGAAAACGTAAACGTGTGATTTATTATTTATTTACTCATTAATCTAAATCATCATCATCATAAGCCAATCGACGTCCACTGCTGGACATAAATCTAAATGGTGGGCATAAATTAATGGCTGTTACAAAGTTAGACAGAAAATCGCTAACACATATATAAATGTATATTCTTTCAGATACTAATAATCGTTTACTTGCGGAGTTCTTTGCGCACCCGACTGTGGTCACGTTGTAATAAATAAGACGCGGATACAATTAGTATCCATACGCCTGAGTTCCTCGCATTAAACAATATTGTATTACAAAATATTGTATTTAGGCTAATAGGTAGTACGGCAGAATATTAAGCTGAATACAATCAACATGATATAAAAGCAATACGGTTAAAATTTCGAGTTTATTTCCATGGAAAACATTGTAATGGGAATTCTTGATAAAAAGGAGTAGAAAATAATTTACTGTATGTTTTCATTAAACTAATATTGAGATGAAACTAAGCAGCCAATATGCCACTAATTTCAAATAATAAGAGTATATTTCCAAAGACACAATTTTATTATGGGCTGTACATTTAGGAGATTAAATAAAAGTGTCTTCCCAGTAAAAAAAATATGTTTTATTTGACAGCCTATAGAATACACGACAAAATCCTCAACGATATATCAATAATACAATGCCAGTAGATTATAATTATTCTTGGAATGATACTAGCGTAGATCTATTTGAATCCCATCAGTAACAACAATATATGCAAACAAATCCATAGAAATAAACAACTTTATAGGTAGGTATGATTCCATGTTAACGCGAATACACGCACGTGTATTATCAGAATGCGTCATAAGTATCATAGATATACGCACACATATGTATACACATTTACATAAAACATACGGTAGCTGAATACACAACGCAAAGCCGCGTTCGATGTAAACGACCCGTGAAGGACACAGGCTCGTTTCAAAAAATAGTTAGAAAAGTGTTTTAGTATATTAAACATTTCATTATAATTTTCTTCCACCCTTTTAAATAAAATTTTCATTACTAAAATGTATTACTCAAATTAGTTTTTGTGTAAAAAAGGCATAACAGCGCCTGAAATTACTGAATTTTTCTTAATTCATTACACTTATTATCAACAATTTCCCGCGACTTTGTCACTAAAAGTTATTTCAATTAGGTAAAATTTTCCCTCTTGTACCCTTGACACCACCGTCTTGCACCACGGGTGGTGTAAAAGGTATTTTTTAATACCCATTACACTACCAAAAAGCTGCAGCACCACCTGGTAGTGTAAAAGGTATTTTTTTTATTCCGATTATACTACCAAAGAGCTGTACCTACGTTACATTTATTCTCTTGGTTTATGTACCTAAAGTTTTCATCCCCAGACTGACACATGCTTTTCGATCCTCCTCTTTTTGGAAATATTCAACCCTTTCAGGCAAAATGGATCAAATTATTTATCAAACAATTAGCAAAATTATTAATGTGGCTCTGAACGAGCTTCAAGCCTTACCAGTTCGTTTCTGAGGACTCGGCGTACGCAAAATTTCTGAGTCTACCAGCTTTCATAAGTCGTAGCCAAAAGACTTATCGATGCGTCACATAACCAGAGGGCTGGCTGTTTTTTTAGCTTAGCGAATAAGCATTGCCATTCAACGTGGTAGCGCCGCCAGTCTTCTAGGTACTTTTCCGGCGGACCCATCGATAACGAAGAATTTTTTTATGCTATTTATTAGTCTGATAAGTAAATTAAATTTTGTAAACGTACCTAAGGTCTTTTATTTACAAGAATAGGCTACAGTTAATGGTGGCACAACACTATTTTTTGGTAGTGTAATGGGTATTAAAAAATACCTTTTACACCACCGGTGGTGCAAGACGGTGGTGTCAAGGGTACAAAAGGAAATTTTCGTGGTTTTAATTCTAAACATGATAATAAAAATATATGGTTATAAAATCAGCTGCCTGCCCAGATTTTTCAATTCTATTTTCCTATCCTTAAAATTTTTTTCTAAATTTTATAAAAAAATAAGACCCTAAATACGCACCTTAAAACAGTATGTTTGGTCTCGTCAGTCTCGAAAGAATTAAGTGCTGATTAAAATTTAGTCTTAAGTGCGATTAGTATCAAATGTGGTAGCGATGGTTTTTGCACCATTGTATTACAGAACTACGAATGTAAAACCCTTGAGTTGTCGAATGTTTCTTTCAGGACTTTCTATCAGCGTTGTACGATTCTAACTCAAAGTTGTAAACAAGGCTTCTGGCGCCAAGAAGTGTTCATGTATTAGCTAGATGAATAAATGGTGTTGAATTTCAAGTGACTGCTTATTTGCCGTCATATTTCACAAAGAAATACATTAACAACACAAGCGTAGGTAGTTCCCTTGTAAAACAATAGGATACTTAGATGAATATCAGTTTCCTATTCATGTAATATGTCATAGCTTAGTCAAGAATGTGTTTTATAACGTCACGAAGCAAACACCACACATGTGGGAGCGAGTTCATGGCAAATGGCGAGACACAGGCTGCAAATTATCATAACAATATGGGAATTGCATAAAACATAGTTACATATTATACGATATATACACCTTTATGATCACAATGTCTACAACGTAAAATGACTTTGAAGGATTACGCATAAAATGCATATTGACTAAGTAGCAAAATAACTCACTTTTAAAATGGCTTCTAAGCAAAATGCCTCAAATCATAACGACTTAGTACTAATACACCTTTAAATGAAAATAACTTTGTAGTAAAATAGTTGAACATCACAATGGCTACGAAGTAACGCGACTTTAATGTCAAACGTCTTTGTAGTAAAATACCTTTATGTGAAGATGACTTGAAATCCAAAATACCTAAAATGCAAAACATCTTAGTAGTTTTATGACCAGAACTCTTAAATGCTCCAAATTACATCAAATAAAAGTACAAGCAATGGTCCAATTCACGAATGTTAACAATTATTTACAACCTAATTCTTCAGGTAGCAAAAGGAATAAAAGGATTATTGGTTTAGAATATTTAATTGTGATGACATATTATCTAGGGCGTAGAAATCTTGTCCTTCTGTAACGACAGAAGAACAGAATTTCTTAAAGTGATTGTATACAAACCATATATAAAAAACTACGTTGATTATTAATTTGAGGTAATTTGAGGCAATTTGATTTATCGTCGTTTTTGATAGTGATGAATTATGATTCTTAGTCCTATAGCGTATTGTGTATTAACCTTTATAGTCGTTTTAATTTTTGAGACATTATGCTGCATAGACAATAAACAATGCAGGTGTATTGCAAATTAGGCAAAACACTTTAGAGATATTGATTTGAGGCATTTTGCTTCAAAGCCATTTTAAAAGTAAGTTATTTTGCTACTTAGTCAATATGCATTTTATGCGTAATCCTTCAAAGTCATTTTACGTTGTAGACATTGTGATCAAAAAGGTATATACATATTATACGAAACATATTATGTCTGTGAGGCCTAGCGAGATAATGTAGTTTTCTTTCAGTAGCTGATGTCTAGATAATATGTAAAGCAAAATGTTTCGTAAACTTGTTTCGTGTTTTGTATTCAGTAATAGTATTATGATTGTAGAATTTTCCTTTTACGTTACGCAAGAGGGCAATAAGGAATAGAAGCATTTTATATTTTTAACCCCTTACTACGCAGGCCCAATAGCATTTGGAAGCTTACTCAGGAACTAACTTCAAAAAGCGCCTAGAGATCAGGCAAATTTGCGTTTTCTGGTATCGTAAGTAAGTCCGTTACCATTAAAAACAGACCTAATACAAAAACCGTTACATAACTACCCATATTAATATACATCATAAAACAATATTGCTCAACTTTCCATTGTTTGGTTAACACAAGATGTATGAGTACGAGAGCTCACGGCTTACAAAACGAATCAATCATATTTTCACACCATTTCCCTCGAACATTCTCTAACTTATCAGTATGAAACACGCCTAGACTCGATATTAGAAGTGTATGTACCGTAAAGGCAAATGGATAGTATTATGGCGATATCGACCTCTTATGGCTAACGCAGACCTGGACGGCATGGCAAAGTATTTTAATTTTTACTAATGGAAATTCAACCGTATTATTACAGAAATACGACATAAATTGCTATGCTTTAAAATGATGCCGCGGCATCGAAAAATCCCTTTCAATGCCGCGGCATCATTTTAAAGCATAGCAATTTATGTCGTATTTCTGTAACAGTACGGATGAATTTCTATTAGTAAAAATTAAAATACTTTGCCATGCCGTCCAGGTCTGCGTTAGCCATTATGATATCAAGTAAGCTAGTGTTTATCACATATTGGCTGCGTTAGGTATCATGTAGATAAATCCGTTCAACGGTAAGTTTTAACTGTTATTTAAAGAACATTGGTTGAATCAGTTATACGTGAAAACTTACGAGACTTAAGAAAGGTAATTTTCAGTAATTCCATACTTCCTACTAATATTATACATGCGAAAGTTTGTGAGGATGTATGGATGGATGTTTATTACTTTAACGCAAAAACTACTCAATAGTTTTTGATGAAATTTGGAATATCAGTAGTTTAGGGTGTAGAATAACATTTAAGCTACTTTTATAACGCGGGTGAAGCCGCGGGCATCAGCTAGATTTTAGATGAAAATAATATTGCACTTTCATGAAATTTATATTGAATCAAACATTGAGAGATATTATACGGCTTTTAGCTTGTATTTCACACAAAACAACACCATTAATATGTCAAGAGTAATATAATAATCAGATTAATATAATCCGAGATTAATTAATAACCGTTAATTACGTCACACATAGCACTCGGTCATTGTTGTAGACTTGTGTCAAACTACAGCTAGCGTTAATTAGTTGGACGAATTATATTCGTCCAACTAATTAAGTGGTAGGGGTAATTGCATTGTTGAGGTATCACACAAGTACCTACATTATAATTATCCCTCCGTATCAGAACGTCAAACCGTTAAAATGTCCATGTGGTTTAAACGACAAGAAAGTAAAACGACATACTAATAAAACGTCTGAAATCTAAAATAGTCATACTAGTAGAACGTCTGAAATTAAAAATGTCTTGTTACGCAAAGGACTTGTACACTGATATAGAAAAAAATCAAAGATCATTTCATTTTAAATTTTTTTTATGAGTTATTCCGTCTTATTACAAAAAACTAAATAAAACTCAGTTTAAACCAGGTTCAGCTAGCACGCTTAATTTTTAAACTGCAGTCTAAATGTCACCTTATTACAAAACATAAATAAACCGTGGCTTTCATAAAACAGCAATTAGACCTTAGCTAATTATTTTCTTTCTTTCTTTCTTAAATAAACAGTCACAGATTATCCAAAATATTGCTTGATCATTCATTACATCATTCGATTATAACGTTCCGTACTACTCGAGGGAAAGCTAATTGCTAAAAAATTGGTGAATTTAATTACATCAGCAATGAAATGATAATAATTTATATATTTAGTATAAATATATAACATTGGTTATTAATGATTACCATTTATTATTCTAGGGCCCTGAAATAATAAGCATTTTCATAACTCGCAATGTTAAATATAAGACGTAGAACGGAACAAAATAAAGTAGATATTATCATCATTATGTTCACCTATTCGGGCATCATTTGAAATACGAGTAAGATGTCAACAATATGAAAATAGTTTGTATGTGGTATGGTAATCGTTGTAGGTAAAACAAAAATACATTTTAAGTAGTTTAAAGTTTGCTCTTTTCTCAACCGACTAAGTAGGTTTTTAGTTGTTTTGTTTGTAGGTGTTGTTGTGGCCCAGCTTTGTAATGCGCAAACCTTGAATTTCAGGGGACAAAGTACATCCCCGAGGGTCGTGTGATATTATTCCAAAATATTTTGGAGTTATTATCTACCAATAACTCCAAAATATTTTTAGTACTTAATACGTTTTGTAAATCTATATTTTTTTCTAAAATCTTTTGATAATTCTTTAAAAGGATCAACACAAACAAGCTGACTACTGGGTCGTCGTCTTTCTAAAAGTTCAATATCTGCAATATAGATTAAATGTACCATGTCGATATCCATTTTGAAACAAGTCAACAATATTATAATATTAACACATTACCAATAGCAACGCTAACCTCAAAACAACAACTTTGACATAACTGTATGTATTTAGACCATGGTCTATAGTTTAAACTAGGGGTCGAGTAGGTTTATCTTAAAACCTGACATTACGCCATGGTTTAGTGTTAAAACTGATTTTGTAATAACAAATTTCAAAAACAGTGGTTTTGTGACGTAATAAACCGTGTTTTATAGTTAGACCGTATTTTTTAATAAGGCCGTTTAAGTTTATGAACTAAAATATGTTTTCAAACGTTTTAGTCATCGGTGAGAGACCCTTTTTTAAAAAATTAAACGGAGGTTTATCATTTTCTTTTAATTTCTTTACTTGTCCCCTTTTGTATTTTTTATCAAAAATAAGGTCATTCTTCCTTCGTTTCTGCCCGTCAAATAGTGTGCGTTTATATTATAAATTCTTGCCATTGGGCTTCTTTACGCAAAGCATGAACATTATATAAATATAATGGCAAACCCTTTTTACGTCCTACCCTAGCATTATAACGCCTGTTCCTAATGCGTTATTGGTCCTGTGTCTTTGTTTGAAACAGTTGACTTTCTCCTGTTTTATTAGAATCCACTGTTTGTTGAAATTGTCATTGAATTTAGAAAGGCAATCTGATTCAATGCGTCCTGCTTCCTCAGCAATTTCAGACCAAACTTTATGAATGTAAGTCGAAAGGTACAACATTGGTAGTCTCTTTACAACTATCTATCATAACAGCCCATTAATGTCCTACGACAGGGACGGGCCTCCTCCTGTGACGGAGGGATACTTACTTGGCCTACTAATACCACGCTGGCTAAACGGATTGGTATAGGGCTTAATTTCAAGTTTTCCTTCTTTTTATTTCGTAAGATAATATTCACGGATAGTCCCTTAGTCGGTTTTTACGACACCCATGGGATGAGATGAGTCAACTCTCTATATCAACATGAATTAAATATACTCGTATGTACATATTAAATATTCCTCACACATTCACACATCGCCATCTAGTCCCAAACTAAATAGAGCTTGTACTATGGATACTAAACAATGGATAAACATACTAAAATACCTTTTTTTTGTAAATACATACATACATACTTATTATACATAGAAAACACTCAGACCAATGCAAACAATCATGTTCATGCACACAAAGATTTGTATTGAGCGGGAATCAAACCCGAGACCTCTGCGTAGCAGTCATGTTATATAACCACTACGCCATAGAGGTCGTCAATTGGTAGAAAGGTATTGTAACTTTAAAAGTACCATCTCCGAAATACATTACATTGCCATTATTTAGTTTTGCAATTGTATGTTTTATGAATTTGTTACAAAAACATTTGTTTTCAAAAAAAATATATATACCTAATTAAAAATTCATAAAACAAACGACTTTATCATTCTCCATCCCATTCACACAATAGAGAAATGAAATCTTCTAAATTTATATAATAGTAATTATTAATTTATAAAATGTACTGGACTTGAATGTACAATAATGCTCAGTCAAGTCCTTTTACCTAACAAGACATTTTTAATTTCAGACGTTCTACTAGTATGACTATTTTAGATTTCAGACGTTTTACTAGTATGTCGTTTTACTTTCTTGTCGTTTATACCTCATGGACATTTTAACGGTTTGACGTTCTGATACGGAGGGATAATTATTACGCTAAGTGGTGCATATTACATTGCTTTGAACTAACTTCTTGATAGCAACCCTTAAATGTCAAACTACAGGGACAGGGTTTCCCTCCATCAAAGAAACCCTTCTTTGGTGGAGGGTTTGATTTCTTAGCCGATCAGGCGAATTGGTGTAGAGTTTGTTTCAAGTTCTTAATGTATTGTTAAGATTTGTCCACCTTTATTAAACTGTGTGTGTGTGTGTGTGTGTTTTATGTTTTGATTGCTTTAAATTAAACAAAACTTGCGTCTACATACTTTACAAAAAATCTTAGGAACAACAAAAATAAACCCTGTCTACGTACAATCATTGATTTCTAGGGTTTGTTTATGAACTACAAGCTTTCAACAACGCTAGGCTACAGTGGCGAAGGGTGAATTTTTAGAAAAGGTAAGCCGAACGAAAAAAAAACTTGTGACTGTCACAAACATCAACTTAACGGACACAAAGAACAAGATCCAGACTCAGGACAATAATTTGTTGATCAAAAAGAATTGTCCTGCCTGGGAATCGAACCCGCGACCTCGTGCACGTCAGCCGCTTACCGCGACCGCGCCGCGCCATCGAGGTTAAAGTGTCTTTCTATAATATTAAATTTCTATTTCGTAATCTACTTTTCTATTGTACTTCATACGTATTAGTGAAAAAATATTCTGTCCCGAACTCAAGTACATAAAGCTATTCAAATCCGAATATGTTTCTCAGTTTGGACATGTTTCTTTGATGAATTAGATAAATGACTCCACAAACTTTTAAAATCTGAGAATAAGACACAAGGGAAACAAAACGTACTATTTAATTTACAACTGCAAGCTGTAAGCCACTTAATATATTTATCATAAATAGATGTAAATAATATAAAAATATATCGTAAATGCATGGCGCCGGGCGGCGGCCGACGCACGTCTCGTTTGTATCCCACATTCATGTCTGTATTTCTTATTTTCGTTATTTAATTTCAAGAAAGAAGTTTTGCTTCCACAACAATTAATCAATAAGTCAA
The DNA here is from genome assembly GCA_905475405.1 of Schrankia costaestrigalis. Classification (NCBI taxonomy): domain Eukaryota; kingdom Metazoa; phylum Arthropoda; class Insecta; order Lepidoptera; family Erebidae; genus Schrankia; species Schrankia costaestrigalis. The sequence continues at coordinate 5,189,315 of FR997851.1, forward strand.
CAATCTAATACTATTAACGCTGCCATTGTAACAGCAAATTAAAGTAATAACAATGAAGTAAGTACTTACAATAATGTAGTAGGTAGGCACCCAAAGCACTATGACAATAATTCAATCCATGCACAACACTCATAACACAAACATACTTAGTAATTACTACTTTACACAAAACAGAGAATTCTAATGTATTTGCACTGTAAATACTTTAAAATATAAATAATAGCTGAATGAAAACAAAAACAATAATAAATGTCAAAATAAAAACTTTGGTACTTTGGGTGGGAAATGACTGAGAGCAAAGCAATAAAGCAATGAACATTGACCAAAATGAATGAACACAATATCGTTCGTTCATACATCGCGATGGATCGTTTTGATTGGTCAATACAACGACGAACGAATGATGCGTCGTTTTGATTGGTCAATACAACGACGAACGAATATATTAATAATACTCAATTTCCTTAGGTAACTCGAAAAATGCCGGCTTATTCATTCAATGATCGTTCCTTATATCGACGCTCACACACAAAGATAAAATGCAATGTTTTTGCATGTGTGCGTACGACTTTCGTACCGTCTGTTTATACTCGATTCCTATTTTTGAGACCGGCTTACCGCCGCCATTCTAATGTACTCTGTGCCGCCGCCATTAGTTGACAATGCTGTAATAATAGATGGCGTTATGAGTACGTAAATAATTTTCATAATATGTATTGCGATATATGTAGGTAAGAGAAAACTTTTTTGTTTTTTTAATTTTGTGTACTGAATGGATGTTACGTCATTGATTTATAATTGTTTATTATACAATGTTATTGCAAAAGGTAAGCCGGTAGGAATCGGGTTATATGGACCCTTCGCCACTGAGGCTATGCTATATTAGCGCTAAACTAATATAAAAGCATTCCAAACTAAAAAAAACTACAAAACTAAAAACTCAATTCTACATGCAAATTCAGCAAGCAATGAATAAAACTTCAAACACTAATCAATTATACATACATCGCACTTTCTAAACAATCTTGTTTTAAGAATACAATTGAATACAAAGTGAATGTACGAGTACATGCGATAATAACGTATGTCCTAAAAGTCATAAGATTATTACAACCAGTCAAATTAACTGATGCTTAACAAATGACTCCCAGTTTTGTTGTAGCGTTTTGGAATCTGTATACAGCGATGTTCACTGCATCAGCTAGTATAGACGCATTAATATAAGAACAAAATAATTAAAAGTTTATTAAAACACATACACACACACACGTTTATAAAATATAAGCAACTACAGAAACATTCTCATAATTTCCCAAAAACCAAAATACTATGCAAAAACGTTTAAAGCCAAAAATAAACGTTGATTTGAAACACAATTTGACTGCGAGTGTTAAACCTAAAATCATATCTTTTTGTCTGTCGTGACGTTAGAGATTAAAGCTATATCTAATCACGTGGTCATGGGATGAATTCCTGTTTGTCTTTTTTTTAACATTTGAATAATTGTAGTGATACATATCTACGAAAGCTTTTGATAAACAAAGCGCGTCTTATCTCTTGAACCTAACAGCTACGGGACATTAATAAACTGTTCTTCTATCATATTACACAGTACTTAAAAAGTATATGTAGACACCGGCACCTACTAATATGCATAAGCCAGCTGTCTACAGGCTTCAATCAATCAATCAATCAACTAGCCTATTGCATTCCACTGCTGGACATAGGCCTCTCCCAACACGCGCCACAGAACTCGGTCCTGCGCTTTCCGCATCCAGTCCGACCCAGAGACCTTTATGAGGTCGTAGGTAGGTAGATTGTAGGTGAGGTCTACAGGCTTAATATGTGTGTCTCATAATGTGGTTTTTGTTGTTTATTTTTATATTTTGTGATGCTATAAGTTTTGTAAATGATATTTGAGTTTAAATTAGAACAAACAATTCGGTCTTACAATTCAGTACCAATTGGCACGTGACTACAAAATATTGTAAGTAGGTAGGTACATTATCTACAATAAAAATCAAATAACGTAACAGAACATATAACAGTGCTATTATTAGACTACGACCGAGATAATACAAACTGATAGCATTATGAAAAAACAGACGTATCGTCTTTTTATCTTAGGAAACAATGAATTGTGAAACTGTACGACGTAATTCGAAGAACTTCTTTTAGATTTCGTTGTTACGCTTAGATAAGTGTTATAGCTAACATCAGAACAATATCTGATCTATTTAAACATGATTGAGAGCAAATATGGCATAAGTAACATTGTTGCTATTAGTATTTTTTTTTAGATATCATAGATGATCGATTACTTGATTTATTAACGTAAGTCTTTGGTGCTTCATCATCTAATCTGTACCATAATGTAGTTAAGAAAAAAAATCTCTTTAAATAGAAGATTAAGAAATCGCAAAACTAAATCATATAGTAATCCGTTAGTCTGGTATCGCAGCAGTCAAAACCTCTTACGAGTAGCTGAGACACCAACAATATCTAGGTAATGGAAATGTAAAACACCAATAGAGAAAGATATAACCCATGAGTGGATTAACACATAATCCAGATTTTAAAATACTGCTAGCTTTAAAATTTAAGCAATCAATCATATCAAAGTTCTAGCAAAATTTTTCAAAAGAACTGTATAAAGCATTATAAATGGCAAATGTTTTAAGCTTTGAAAACTCGGCTAGTTCTTCAGAATGTTCAAAAAGTGGGACACATTTGTGGAAATCCGGATGGATAGGTGCTCTAAAAGTACGTGGGCTAGATCCGTCGGTCTTGAGTGTCGCCCACGGCGGCAGCTTCACATATTTATGAATAGACCGAGCGATAATTGGGTACATCTACTTGTGAACCGGTCTCAATGAAATTTGTTGCTGAGTTAGCAGAGAGGTTACAAATTGTTTGGTCTTGTAGGCGTTTCCCTTGTATACAAATATATCAGTGGCTTTTATTTATTTTTATCTTTATTTACAATCCTTCATTCAACCCTTTTCTAATAGAGTACGTTGGCTATAAATGGTTAAGTAATCAATTTTTATTCGTTTTTCTTAATTATTTCTCCATACTTCTTTCTTAATAAAGATTTAACAAGGTGGGAAAATAAAGTACTCTTAGTCTGTAACACCGATATACTGTTACTGACTTATAGCAAAAAAAAGGAATTTTACTCGAAAATTCCCCAATCTTTATCGCGGCCAGATTAAAATGAATTTAATGCAAAAACTTTTGAAACAGTTAAACTGTGCTAAATCAGATAGACACGAAGCGCCATGCGCTAAATCACAGACAAAAACTATTTCGTTCGACAATAACATTTTCAAATTGAAACTCGATGTTCATTATTGAACGAATGGTGTGCACTTTGGCAAGTAATATACGTTCCCGCAATGAGTTTCTAACTACTGTGAAAATGGGGTGCGCCAAAGTTCACCTAAAATTTCAACTCCTATAATTGGAAGTCCGAAAATGTTCTTCCTAACATTTTTCATCCTAACAATCGCAATTCCTAATATTTTTGTCTCTAATGTAAATAATCCGAAGCATTCAACTTCATAATTTCAGTAGCAATAAACATCTATTATACTATTATTTGTTTTCCTATATTTTCTCAACATAACCATCGTTTATACTATAATTTAAAGTCATATCTTTTTAGTTTAGATTTATTTTTATTCATAATAATGAATATTATATACAATAATTATGCGTAACTTTGTTGACAACATGTAGGTATAACATAATATACCAAAGGCCAGAGCAAAACCAGAGTCCCTCTCCAATCATTCATTCAAGATCCAGAAAAGAAATGGGTCCTATTTATAATTTATTGGTTTAGGTTATGGTAGAACTGTGACCCCAACGCACGAGCCGAGCGAGCGGAGCGAGCGTGCCGCGGCAGCGGCCGGCGAAGTGCCAGAACCGAATTGGTCTTTACTTATTGGTTTAGTTACGGTTACAGTTAACTCTCAGGCCATAAGCATAACCGTGAACGAGTCCTGTTTTATGGATTTTATTCATTTAAGACAAAAATATTCTAATAATTTTAATAAACAATAAAAAAAAAATGGTTTAATGTAAAAATGTAAAAAGTTGTTTTGTAATCACAAGAAATAGTATAAAAACAATTTTCAAAATTTATTACTTTCACTTGGTAAATATTTCTTTCTGAGTATGAGAGAAAATATTATGGTGAAAATGTTTAGGGATAAAAGCGTTATGATAAAAAACATTAGGAGTTCAAATATATTTACATAACGATATTATTAATAACAATTTTCGGACACATGAGTGTTATGAACATCGCCGGTAGCAATAGAAATAGTATGAATGAAAACTTTAGGATTTAAAATTTTAGGAAGAGTGATCATTCGGATTACAAATCGTTAGGAAGAACATTTTCGGATGAAGAACTTTAGGTGAGCCAATATGGACCCGTGAAAATGAGTCACATACAGATTTTAGTATCAAACTGGTCGAAATCGCACGTAACTGAAACGAATAATTCCAATTTAAACTGTTGTTTGCATGAATATTTTAATAGCAGTAATACTTTAAAATTTACGCCGGTTTTTTTTCACCTTTTTCCATCAATACGCACACCGTTAGCAAACGTAAAAATACATTTTCAGCAAAAGAATATCTACGAATATTTAGAATCCGTGTGTACCGTCGTCACGTGAGTGTAAGCGAAGCATGTCAAGGATCGGTGGCGAGTCATCCACCTCGACTACGCTCTCGTGTTTAGAATGACTTGACTCCGCGCAGCCTGACCTCATAACTGTCTCACAGATCTGTGGCATCTACTACTCTCTTGTCGAATGAAATGCTCTTAAATGCTTAAATAATGTACTTGAAAGATTGTTTTTTCGTAAGTATGTAACATTTAATAGAAATTTTACTTTAGGCCTTGTGAATAATAGACGAGTTCGTTCCGAGTTCTGTGGCGCGTGTTGGGATAGGCCTATGTCCAGCAGTGGACTGCAATAGGCTAGTTGATTGAATAATAAACATCTTAACACTTTAGATCTAAAGAATAAATAGACACTTAGATGCCTTCGAACTTCAGAACCTCACAGCATTTATCTAGTTCTTGTTTTTTATATTAACAACTAAGTATAAGAATGTTTTCCGTGATGCAACACGAGGAAATAATTTATGACGGGAGGTAACTTGAAATTGCGTTTTATGCTTATTTCCTGGAACACTATGTTTAAGTATTAACTTATTGACTGTTGTAATGTGCCACATTTGGTTTAGGCAGTACTTAAGTATTATACCAGTTAATAAGTGATTTGATAGGGTATATATTTACGTTGCTATTGTCACATACAATAAAACAAATCATGACTGTACTATTTTATTTGTATATTGTTTTCAGCTGGGACTGGGACTCTAAATCTTGTGGGAAATTCTGAATTGTTGATGTCTATAAGCAAAACGAACGATTCTCAAAACATTTACTAATTTACAACTGATTTACTTTACCAAGCTCTATAATGTTAACTTAAAAATGTCGTCATCAAAAAACTAGTTTACGCGGTCCTGGGTCTCCCTCACCCATAGGTTTGCCCTGACAGCAAGACCATCCACTGTGTGGGACCCTACATAATCTGATAATAACAGTTTACATACATACAGTATAAAGAGTAACCGAAAATCAACTATCATAGTCACATCTATATTCCAATAAGTATTACTTAAGCGTAAAATACGGTAAACATTACACAAACAAAATTAAATACAAACTTGTTTCATACAAGATTACGCACTACAGTACAAAATTCAATCTGCTATGTTTATTTCATACATTTTCTACGCCTCAAGGGCCGGATGTAAAGGAATCGAGGTGACGACAAATCCGAGATATAACGAGATAGAGATATAACGCAATAGCAACCGCCTGACGGAAATAAGAACTCCTGCCTATATTGAACAAATGTCTACGTACAAAATATCGCACGCAATTTCCAATCTTCATTGCCTGGAAATAGGTTCGATATGCGCATAAGCCTACTGTGCTCGTTTTTGTAGCAATTTCCCATGGATTGATGCGAAAGAAAATACTGAAATGTTAAAGGTCATTTGAACAAGTCATGGGTAATTTTAGCATGACATAAAATGAAATGAGAGCTGATTATTTCTTAGCTTCTTATTGATAAGTTTTTAGTTATAAGTTGCTAGGGACCTTTTCTGTGTAGTTTGACTTCAGCCTTAAGAAGACATACCCATGTTAGTAAAGAAGCTTCAAAATTATACAATTATACAACAGACATGGCAATATAATCGTGTGTATATTTGGCTATATTTCTTTTTACGCCCTACCATAATAACGACAGCGAAAAACTAAAAAACACAAAGAAATCATTTTATATTACTAACTCGATTCGTTCCAAATATTTTTAAATATACATTTTAGGAGTGTCATATTCTCTGCTTACCACGCAGAAGAGTAGGCGGCATTGACAACTCAATATACCTACGTTAGGCCGTTGTCCTGCGTTATGTATGGGCGACGCAATTTGCATACAAACTCATGCAGTTGAAATATACTCAAATGGCGGAACGACACAGTTCAGATATGGCAAATAATATTGTCGTTATTCATCGGTGCGGTCACGGAGTATGGAGTGGGTGATACCAAATAGTCTTTCCATTTCATTCTATCAATAGTAGTAAACGCCGGCTAATGCATCGACAAGTACAGTAGCGAGTTAACTTGCATCATTGGCGAGTTAAGTCACTTTTTGCGTGTGGACGGCAAAAGCGAGTTAAGTAGTAAGTTACCGATCAAGTTGTTTTGAATACAGCTCGATTCTATTTTTCGGCGAGTTAAGAACGAAGTAGCCCCCTCTCTCGCGTCTCCCTCACCCCGCCGGCTCGGCGCTCGCAGCGCCCGCCGTGTAGACGGGCGAGTTTAGTACAGTTCACAAGTTCTAATGTCGTATTTATTTTTAATTTTGTCTGTTTTTCTATGTATAATGTGTATCTATTTATAAAAGTATTTAAGTATATTTATGCGTTGTATATTACACATAGTACAAGCTCTGATTAGTTTGGTACTAGATGGCGTTGTGTGAAAGTGTGAGGAATATTTATTTTTTTATTATTCTAAGTATACTTTTTATTAAAATTTCATTTTTAATGTGTTGCATGTTCAGTGTTAATACTATTTCTCGTATAATAGCGCAGAAATTGGTATTCAATTGTTCAATGTCCATTTGATCGCTTAAAATAAACGTAAACAATCTCAGCCGAGGCACGCCCGACGCGACTAGTCTTCGTCTCTGTTTGGCAACTTATGAGCTGTACTCGCCTACGTGTGAACTGTACTTACTACTTATTACTTACTACGTAACTGTCTATTTTTTTAACTCGCCACTGTACTTGTCGATGTGTAAATCGGGCATAATGCCCGATTTACACATCGACAAGTACAGTGGCGAGTTAAGTAGTATTTTAAGATTAAGTTGATTTAAATAGATCTCCATCCTATTTTTTGGCGAGTTAAGTACGAAGTAGCCCCCTCTCTCGCGTCTCGCCAACTTAACTTGCCAAAAAATAAGATGGAGATCTATTTAAATCAACTTAATCAGCAACTTACTACTTAACTCGCTACTGTACTTGTCGATGTGTAAATCGGGCATAAGGGACAGTGCAGTGCACAGTTATTCTAGCTACAAAAACAAAAGTCTTCAAAGAAGGTAACTTAACATGAAACCTATCGTGGTATAGTTTTTTTTTCTGTCACAAGTTCAAGCAGTGAGTAGTAATGCTAAAGTGATTTCTTACAATTATTGTAATAAAATACAAATAACTATAAATACGTGTTCAAGAGAAACCTATTTCTAATGAGCAAAATACTATAATATTTAAACGATGCGATGTTTTAAAACGACTAAAATTACATACGTAGGTATAGGTATATCAAATGATTTCTGTAGGCGTTTTATGAGGTCACTCTTAACTCCAAGGCCAAAAATAATGATAAAATAAATGCACAAAATTTTAATTTTGAAATAACAATTTAAAATAAAATAAACAAAACGATTAAAAACAAGTATAGCCTCAAGCTCTTTATTTGAGAAATTACGAATAAGAATAAGTCAAATTACGGAAACATACTTAAATCAGAGAATGAGCAGTTAGTAGAAGCCTACACAAATAATTCACAGAGTTCTATACGTAGAAAAGACAAACATACAAGCTTATATTCTGTAGTATTCCCGCAGGGACTTCTGTGGGAAGACTAAATAATAAAAATAGTGTAGAAAGAAGTGTCTTGTATTAGAAAATCCCGACAGCAAATCTTCTATAAGTTTATTTGCAGCCAAATGGAATAACTCGAAATTTTTCAAGAAGAAGCAATGCAACATTTTTCTATTAAATACCTGGTATGAAAACCCGTAATTGTGTCAAGGCTGTTTAGGTTTTACGACCCATGCTGAGCCTGTCAGTAATACATAATAAAACAGGAGCGTTTACGTAGAAGCTGTCAAGTAATGTCAGAGACACGGCACCGTATGCGATTGTCCACGGCACGGCCTCTCGTGCCCTATTGTTCAATGGCGACCCACTTCCCGTGACAGTCAGATTGAGGCTCTGTGATCATGTTATTGCATGTATGTAAAAGGAATTGTTCTGAGTATACGATGTAGGTAGTTAGTTACTTTAAAGAATAATAAACATTGTTTACCAAAATAATTAGTAATAAGTAGCAAATACACAGGCGAATTCCATAGATTTACGAAGAAGAAAATTTACGGAGAAGTGAAACAAACTTAATTTGAATGTATATTTAATATTTATATCTCTAAGATAATTTATTTCTAAAGTAGGTAAATCTTCATCTAATAAATAATATCTCAACTAATTCTTTCTTGTTATTTAGAGGTCAAAAACAAATCTATAATTTAAATTTTACCATGACACAAAAATACTAATTTGTGCATTATTTTATGCATAAATTCCTTCCCACAGAAGTCCCTGTGGGAATACTACAGTCTCAACTCTGTCAATTATTTGTGTGCGTACACAAACAATTGACAGAGTTCTCTAACTGCTCATTCTCTAATTTAAGTAGGTATGTGTCCGTAATTTGGCTCATTCTAATCCGTAATTTCTCAAATAAAGAGCTTGAGGCTATACTTGTTTTTTATCGTTTTGTTTATTTTATTTTTAATTATTATATCAAAATTAAAGCTTGTTTGTGTATTTATATTATTATTATTATTTTGTTTAAATTTAATTACATTCACATGTTTATATGATTTATCTAATTATACTTTCGCCATTATGACATCGGTGACCTATGATCGACACAGATCGGCGACATGCTCTGTAGGGCAAAATAACAAACATATGCGACGTCAGTTTAATTGATATAAAGCTAAACATAAATCTCTATTTATCTCGCACATGCATTTAGATTATTTCAAAGATTATAAAAAACAATAATTACATAAACATGTTTTAAAATAATTAAGCCTCTTAACGTACCGTAAATCACTTTAAATTAACAAATTATTTTCTTCAATCTTCTATTATTAATTAATACATTTTCTACCTGCATATTATAAATGCTTCAAAGTTAATTATAAATCTATTGACTTTCGTCGTTAAACAGTAAACGACTTTTCTGTCAATTAGCAATGAATTTAAGTGTTAATTACACCGTGTGTTGAATAACAAGTTTATTTATTTACTTAAAAATATTCCAACGAAAAGACAATTAAAATAAAACAAAAAAGAAATATCACAAACCACTTAGCAATAGAAAAGTTTGTGGAAAAATACAGGGGATAAACAAAAATGTATAAATATATAAAAGTGACAGCTATTACACCAAATTATTGGACGACGATTTACGAGTTTCATTCCTTCTGACCCTGAAGCTATACGATCTAGAATAATGTTATCATCTAGTCTAACCGAACACCGAACATGTCAAGGTTTCTTTGCAAAATATCATTGCTGAAGTAATAATAGAGCAGACATTGTGAAATTCTTCTAGAAGGTAATTTGATCGTGAGCTAAAGACAACATGGTACGTCCTTGTGACATTTAAACACTGATATCGGCAATAACAAACTAAACAAGTCGCTCAGGTGAAAAACAAGTTGTTTAGGTTTTGTTTGTTTTGTCTTGTCTATACCTAACATATTCGACATCTTTAGACGAGTATCTACAAATATTTATGTATCGATTTCGATCATAATACGTAACGTGTAAATTGACAATGTTGACGACAAAAACCTTGGACATAATCGATTTGTTTTCAAAATTGAATAAAGCTTCAAATAATGGCATTCAGTATATTTATTTTGAATGTTAACTTCGCTTCGTTATTCATTATTTTCAGAGTTGTTTTCTATTGTTATACTCTTAATTGGATTTTAATGTTTTCATTTGTCATCTTTTATTTAGGTATCGAAATTACTTTTTTTATTCTTTTGTTACACAAACATACGAGTATATCATTGTCACGATATCTATACAATACCAACACAACATTATGTATGTAGAGCGATATAAATATGAATAAATTAGTGAGTGATAGTATTAAATGATTAATATCATAGCTAACATTAGCACATAATCAGCTTATAGAACTCAGCTTCACAATCCATTACTAGGAGTCTCTAGGATATACTGATCCACTGTCTACGACTATGATATTCTTTATACGATTTTATATCACCTAATGCATTCAGCTATTTAGAAGCAAGTGCAGCCACAAAAAGAAAAACTTTGTCAATAATTACTTTATTCTCACGTCAGATTACGATTCATTAAAATTGTCTACTGTAAATTGATTGATATTTAATAAAAATAAGCTAGAAAAACCATTTTGTATTCTTAGCATAGTATTATTGGCGTATAATGCATTATGGTTTAATCAAAAGTTGTTTGCAATAGAATCCAACAAACATGTAAACAAATAGTCAGCCAGACTTATAGAGTTCGATGAGTAGCATAAAATTGAATAGTCTGCATAATATCTTCATTAGTTAGACTAATACCTTACCATCTAGATAATAGGGGGTAGAATGCCCACATCTCTCATTACGTATTATACCTCTCGGACATTGAACTGTGACTCGTAGTAGTATGTTATATGAGACCATTTAGTCAGGTGTATTACGTTACAAACAAAAATACCCTCACTGACTAATATTAGCTTCATCGTCTTACAAGGTTTATTTCCGTGGATTCGTGTTAGTCACTAAAGCACATTTGCATTCTGGTAAGGATAGTCAAATGATATACCAGTTTATATTTAAACATAGAGAAACGTTTAAAATAGGATTAGAGAACTGTAGGCATGACGCCAGAACTACGACGAAATGAGTATTATACCACCAATCGCTACCTGATTCTTTTTTGTGCTGAACATTTTGAAACAAATTTAGTTATTTTCAACCGACTTCAAAAAACGAAGGAGGTTCTCAATTCAGTTGTATTTTTTTTTATTTTTATTAATCAAACCACTGTTATTCAAAGGTTAATTATTATGACAAGTTAACACACGCATAATAAGGAAAAGCTTTTAAACAATAAACCTATGTTCTTAACAAATAAAGGTTAGGGCTTTGTGAAATTGTCGCTTAAGACCGCCTAGACCGACAAACTAGTTTAGTTCAGTCATTTCTCACTATTATCTTACCCAACGCCAGCCAAACGGTTTGGAATTGATTTTATTTCATATCTTTATTTTCTTAGATTAATATTTCATATACATTACTATTATTACTATGTCATTACACCCGCTACCATCAACTTGCCATCTGATTTATTTATATTTAGATAAACAAGACAATTAGATAGTGTAGCTACCAAACTTTTAAAAGATAATGACTACTAAACCCTGAAGAAGTCCAAGTTTGGTATTAGTCTGTATCTGACTCACGAAAACTCTTATGTTTCGTGCGTAGGTAGAGACAGCTATTATACCAATATAACTAAAAATAGTTTATTATAATATTTGTATAGTTAAGGTAGTTGCCAACATGATTGGTAATACAAACGTGGGTAGTAGTAATTATAAAGGCGCCTGTTGCAAGGCTGAAATGATTTGTTACGTACATACAACATGCATTATTATAGTCCACTGTTCTTAATAGAAGTCATGTGAATACAATATCTAGCAATATATAGGTACGTATATGTAATACATTAGCACATTATCCGTATGGTGACGGAGTAAGAATACAATATGTTACCGCCCCATCTCATATCATGGGTGTCGTAGAAACCGACTAAGGGACTATCTGTGAATGTTACCTTTACATAGAAAGAAGGAAAACTTGGAGGAGGCCCGTCCCTGCAGTGGGACATTAATGAGCTGTGATGATGATAATATGTATACTATCATAGTAAAAAACTGGTACAATAGTTGTTAAGAAGCGGTTCAAAAGTATAGAAAAACTTTATACGTTCGTAATTGCATGTCTCTACAACATGCGACATCGAGATGGGTTAATTGAATTACAGTTTTTTAATTTGTTCAATAAATTTAAAAGACAATTGCATTGTGTTGTTATCATATCTATTTATCTGAGACAATATGCAATTAGTGTAGTCTTAACGTGGAGGTTTTTAACATAATGAACTATACAATTCTTGAGTTATCAATATTTTTTCTCACTTACTTCAGCTTTCTTTAATATAATGTACATATTAATGTTAAATTCTTTTAAAGTTATTCTTTGTGTAGTATAATAAAGTTCAAACCGAATTATAGCTTTGAAAAGCTTTAAAAAAATATAAGGTCAGGTCAATAACAGAATATCAGTTGTTGACTTGACCGCGAATCGCACCTTTGAAGCACTCAAGAGACGAGAAGCTGTAACATATAGTATTCTTAGTCCTTCAACACTGGACATATTAGTTGTTATGACGTGATATAAATAAAACAAACAATCAGTCTACAAAGCCACCTTGAAACGTCTCCCGGAAGAAGACAACGAGTATATCCGTTATCATAAACATAATAAGAACACGTTCATTTGTTTATTCACCGTGCTGTTAAGTTAACTAACTATTAAAGCATTGACCACCGTCTACTTAACCTTTGACTAAAATATAGCCTCTAGTAGCCAATATTTTACTATAGTTTGTAGTATTTCTTTTCAAATTGAAGCCAAAAAAACCTCTAGATAGGTACGGAAGCATTCAGTCAACATTACCATTATAAGTTTCAAGAATAACTACATAATAATTGACTTTCCTAGCTGCATGCGTATTTAGTTTAAGAGAAAATACATAAAACGTGTTACCATGAATAATGACCGAAAATATAAAATAATATAAAACATATTTTTTTCTACATACATGTTTTGAATAATACAACATGTTGATAATAGAGCCGCGTGGCAAGTAAGCTATCATCGCGTCAAACGAACGCCAGGCGCCCCCTTCTATGAATCACACCACGAGGAAAGCCCACAACGCGCAATGACGTCATCATCTGAACGAACACCAGCCATTTTAACGTTAAGCTTGGCGACTCCGAGATCACGTTAAAACTAGTTATGTAACAAAATATATACAATTACCGTGTGACGCAGTTACTTCGTCGAGAAATATAAAGGGACACGTGTTTTATTTTCTCATACCAGTTTTCCCTATTCAATCCCGTCCACGTTTCGCATAATAGTGGAACGTGGAAAATTTTTACGTTTTTATGTTTTCACTTTAACCTTTTTTTGTATTGAAATTTAAGGAAAATAAGTGCTGTTAAAGGTCAATATTTTCCAACGTGCCAAAATAAAAATAGTAGAATTTTCCACTTAATAAAGGAACGTGAAATTTGGTTCATTAATATGTTTTTACTTTAACTTTCTTTTGTGTCGCAATTTAAGGAAATGAAACAAGAGCTTAAAGGTCAATATTTGCCAACGTGCTTTCTTTTTGGTATTCTCCTAAAAATAGTATAATATCTTACTTAAATGATAAATTAAAAAGTCATTTGACATTACACGATGTCCGAGAAAAGCCGTTATAAAAAGGAATTTATATTATTATCATTTTGTGTAAAAAGTTATGTAATCCTATTGAAACATGTTCTTAGTTAAATTGGTATGATGAAATATTTGCGTAAATTAGCATAATTATACCTAACACATATAAAATTATTACATACGTGTTAAATAGTTTCTTGTATTTTTAATGTACACACAGCAACTAATCAACCTAAACACTCATGTACCTTAATACCTTGAAATAAGACACAATTTCAAATGAAAATGTTTAACTTGATGTGTTGCTGTGTGTACCCTTGGTTTAAATCACTTCACGTAATAAATAATAATTATTAGTTTATTTAATTTTATTTCCTCTGCAAAATCGTAAAATTTATTAGTTAATAACTTTGTGTTGGACCGCGTAAGTTAGAAACAATTGAAGGAAGACTGATGATGAACTTTGTGTTCACCAGTTAAGTGAATAAGGCAAAACTCATACAAAGTGAGCGAACTCCTTAAATGGTGGACAGACTTCCTGACAATGTATGGGTGGAAAGGTACAGAAGCATGCAAATGCAAGCATATGGAATAGTTAGGACAACGAAGATGAAATGGCTAATCATCAGGAGAAGAGCTAACGACTTAATGGTTCATAAATTAAAAACGTAATGAAATACTAATTAAATAAGCTATTTTTACATTTCCATAACGACATTTAAATAGGCTGAGAATGTAACACGTATTAAAATGTAAAATACAACAATAAATACATTTAACGACACGCCATTCTACGTCACTTTAGATCTCATTTATTCAGTGGAAAGTTACAGAGTATACACGGTTCAATGAATTTTATCCTTGGACGTTTCTCAAAGGATGGTTGTTAAATAGAAATCGTACGTATCTACTACGTATCTAATGTTACTGTGTTTAATGATAATTAATTTATTTACATACATACATACATAACAAAACGTATATAGAAGCTATGTAGTCCTCATACAAAGATTAAAACGAATGAAGAATAAAACGAAAAGGTAAAAACGAATTTACCCATGATATCATAGAATACTTCATAACATTTGTTTTTAAATGAACTGATCCTTCGATTATTCAAACTTTATCTTACATATTAGTAAATAGGAAAGAAATATTTCTATTTCTACAACTACGTACCCTATTGATTTCTACATCAATAGGTCTGTCTATACCCTATTGATGTAGAAGTTAGTAAACATTTGTTTTTTGGAAGAGGCTTCAACCACGAAGAATAGAATAGAATAGAATAGAATATTTATTTATTTTGCAAAGGGTTTAGGTAGGTATTAAATACATTTAAAGATATTAAAAATAAACATATAGTTCAGCTATATTTTACCTTTTGTAGGCATGCAAAATTTAACATATTATAGTTAGGAAAATAAATTAAAAAGTTACTTTGTAAAAGTTTTTTTAAAATGTACAGAACCAAAGTCAATTAAGAAGTAAAATAAATTAATAAATAAAATAAAATCTAATAATGGAAACTAATACTAATAGGTTTACTAAACTAATACATTCTTTATTGTAAAAACTTTTTGTAACTTTAACTTTTTTTTTAACTTTTTTTTTTGAAGCCTTGACGTAAGTACATATAGTACATAAACAAATAAAGGAAAAGAACTTCAATCTCATAATTAAAACAACGTTTTAATCTAATAGGAAATAATCAAATAATCATTCAGATTCGCATGATTTAAATTAGTCTTAACCTTCAACATGATACTAACTCAATTAATTTCTATTAAGTAAATATTATTAATTTAATCTTTTTACCTTAATGACATCAGAACCTATATCGTTAATCAAGAACATAATAAGGATCGGTATGAGCTATGAGTTTCCGCAAAGCATTCGCTCTACGTCAAATACCTATCGAATGAATAGAAGTTATGTATGAGATTAGCTCGATACCATGTTTAATTACCATGACGCTAATTGAATTTTAGACAAGCGACAAGTACGTCAACTCCTAACATTGTGACGTCATATCGCTTGGATGTACTTACAGGCCACTTTGAGGGCTTCTTTGTAATTTAAATACCTTGTTTGGGACAGCGGTTTACATAAGCCGGTAAAGACGTAGTCGATAAATTGAATTTTCCACTGTTTATGCCTGGAAATCTGGGTGTATTTTGTATAATTATTTGCTGGGGTACCATACGCTTAGCGAACACTATAAAAATATCAAAAAACAACTAACAGTTCGACAATTATTTTTGCTTAAACCTTAAAGTAATTACATTTTTGCATGCTATACTCTGTTTGTAGAGTCATTATTTATAGTACACTCGTATCATACAACACAGAAAAAATGAGAGTAGGATATACCTACTGGTACATTTAAACTACAAAAAACGCTCATATTATCACTTTCGAAATGCAGTGTACCATAATAAAATATGGGTCATTTCCATTGTTTTACTATTGTATCTACTGACGCTACAGTGAAAGTGTTAATGTGCTTGCTTACTTCTAACCTAAGGTGCATGTAGTGTTTCGATATTTAACATTATTATTTTTTTTAACAGACAGGCAGTTGATGAATAACTTATAAATGCTTGTAATCCTGTACACACTGCAACTTATCAACCTAGACACTCATGTACCTTAATACCTTGAAATTAGACACAATTTCAAATTAAAATGTTTAACTTGATGTGTTGCTATTTATTTAACTAGAATAATATAATATTTTCTGCTTATTAAAAACAATATTTACGATACCCTTGAAATTATATTATGACTATTTATATTTAAAATATAAAAATAAAATAAATTCATAAAATCCGAAACTCGAAACGCTCAACATCAATATATTCTCGAAGCAGTATCGCTTGTTATGGCGTTCGTTTTATGGGTCGCAATACAAGCGAGTCGTATATAATTCTCAGTGTAGATACTTGAATGACCAAACACAGCTGTATATTGCTTTATTTGTGTCTGTCCTTGTTTGTAACACCGTTACGAGTGCGGCTCGAGTGTCGTCGCCTCGTCTATCCGACCGTGTGACGCACTCCGACTAAGTAGAGACAATAACCAATTATTTGAAGATCGAATTTATCCACCTCTATATGTACCCCATGTAGTAGATGTAACTGCGCAGTAATGTATATCAATATCGTTTATGTCACATTGGTAAGAGCAATGACAAAATATTTGGAAAGGGTGAAGTCTAAATAGAATTGAAATATTGCTAATATTATAAGAATTTGAGTAAAAAATCAATACATGAAAAACAGAAAACATACACAGCTAAGGTAAACTCTTATGTAGCCCATACTGCTGCTTATTTAACGATGGAAGGTAAGCGTGAAGGAAAAGTGTGGGAAATTAACTCTTCACACTGTAATAACTACTAGTGTCTAAAGTAATTTTAAAAGTTTATATTAAACTTGTACCCAAAAATATGCATGAACTTCATTGCAATTAAAGGAACAAGCTCAAATTAGAGGCCCCAACAATTGTCAATAATGCGGGTATCCAATAAGCAACTAAGTAGTTGTTTCAATAAATAAATAAATTACTTATTGTAAAACAAGGAAGCGTTCAACAAAAAACAATTAAATTCTTCAATTGCTATTGAAAAACAAATCAATTTCGACCTACTTGTAGTGCTTTATCATTATAGATAAGTAGGAAAATATAGTATAAATTTGTAAACTTTGTACCAAATGTAATATTGGAAATAGATATAACAAAGACAGATACGAGTATGACTAAATGCGACGAAATCCATATGGGTGGACTTGGGCCACTGTTCGTTTCTTAATGTTATCTATGTATAAGGTACTTAGTTAAGATGCATCTAAGGCTTAAACAATCGAATTGAGAACCTCCTCTTTTTTTGAAGTCGGTTAGAAAGGTCGTGGAGGACCGTGTGTTATAGTCGCATCTTAAGAGACACCTAATTCTTGTAGTGAACAAAGTTAATGTTTATGATTGTTTGACAATGAAATGCAGTATAAAATTGTTTTTTCGCGATTGTCATTCAAATAGCGGCTGTTTCATTGCGACACACACAACGACTAACAAGTTTTTTTTATCTGTGAGAAAGGCGGTCCATTACGGTTGCCCGCGAATACGACCTCAAGTCGACTTTCTGCCGTTCCAGTGCACTCAAATCTATTGTTATAACGAGAATAATCACCATCTAGATATCAGTTCAGTTATTTTTCTTTTTAATTAAAGATTCTTTATAAGATTACGCTCGTTTCTCTTTACGTGTTAAGTGTGGCAGTTATACCATTATACCTAGATATTTTGTTGCTAAGGAGGTACTCATTTTAGGTAAAGAATTAAAATACCAATTTACGAGTATGTATGTTGGTTGATAAGTCAAATCTAATAAAGAGTTTTAATAAGTGTCAGAAGATCTAAATTTGTACATTATGTAAGATCTAATATAAGATAAAAGACATGAGAGAACAAAAAAAACTTACTTTTTTGGTAACCAGCGCTCAAAAACTCGAATGACATTTTATTCAACAGATATATTTATTTTTATTCTCAATCGTAAAAATACACAACATTTGCTACGACCGGATATCATTTCAGGCTTTGTGAACGTGAAATTATTATTATTGTGTGCGTTTTGATAACATTTATCAACAACAACAAGGCCATTGATCATTAACGATAGGGTAAATGAACATCAATAATTCTATAGATGAGTGGTCCAGTAGGAGAACCGTAGTCAGCCCCGGTTACGTCAATGGTCCTTGGGTAGTTAACCTTCTACATATTAGAAATTATTTATGGTGCGGTTGCCAACCTGGTTTTTTAAACCTGAAGGGTTTAAAAAACCAGGTTGGCAACCGCACCATAAATAATTTCTAATATGTAGAAGGTTGGGCATAGAGACTAAATAATGTAACATTTTTTATTACATTAGCAAATCAATTTACAGATTTGATTAAAATTCAATTTGAGTTAGAAATAATCATAATATATGTTTTGTTATTAGGCAAGGTATTTATCATAGCAGTATTACTTATTAATTTTACAAATTACCGCAATGTATACTCGTATATCCTATCTGGGGGATAGTCTTTGCCTTCTGTTGACATTAAATTTACTATCATTATAACAGCCCATTTATGTCTCACTGCAGGGACGGGCCTCCTCCCGTGACGGAGGGATACTTGGCCTACTAATACCACGCTGGCCAGACGGATTGGTATAGGGTTTAATTACAGGTTTTGCTTCTTTTTACTTCGTAAAGATAATATTGACGGATAGTCCCTTAGTCAGTTTTTACGACACCCATGGGATGAGATGGGGTGGTGTAATATTATTGTATTCTTACTCCGTCCACGCGGAGTAAATTTACTAAATTATAAAGTAACTGTTATTAATACCCACTAATAGGAGTAGGTCATAGAATGGTATAGGTAAGCAAGACGGAAACGGGATGTTTAGTCCAACCACATTTCCTAACTGCCAAACCACATTCGCTGGTATATACGATAACTGGCGATAAATTATTCCACCTAGTATGTGCGGTTATAATTATAATCAAAATACCGTAATGGTATCGTGTCAGTCGCTCACTTTGGTATTATACGAATAAAATATTCTTTTATGTAAGATCCCTTGTGTTTTCGTGTTACGGAGAATTAACTCTGTCGAATTATACTATGTTCGCAAGGAAAAATCAACTCTTTGTTTAAATAGACAAGGTTTAATATCCAATGGCAAGGTAAATGAGTTGATCAAATAAGATTGCCGAGTACTAGATCTTTTATCTTGGTTTTATATTGTCATGAAGCTAAAACTGGTGTCTTTTGTCCTTACAATTAGAGGGCAGACGAAACATTTGCAGTAGTCTCGGTGTGCCAGGACAAGAGCAATATAGATGTCTCGGTAGGAACATAAAATTCGTTATTTACCTCACCGGAGTGCGTCATATATACAGTTTTTAGTATTCCGATACGGCAGCGTCGACTCATTGCTCCAAGTTAGTTGGTAGAGCAGGAAAAAATATTAGTATAAAAAAAAAAATGTTTCTTTATACATAATAATATTTCTCACAACCTAGCTTAGATCCTGCATGGTAAAGGAGTGTGTGCACAGGGTTTTTTTTAACAAATCGTTTCATCAATGTTCATGCACACAAATCTGATTTATGCCGAGATTAAACCTGCACCTCACGGCGTGGCAGACGACTGTAAAGGTAGCAAAAAGTTAACAATGACAAAAAGAAAATTCCTTTACTAAAATTGTACCCTTATAAAAAAAATAAGTAAATAATTTTGTGACTTCACAGAGTAGTAAACATAAAATTTAGCTGCCAAGAATTCACTCAAGCAGGAATATCACGACGACGATGGCCAGAGAGTACAGTCTGGCAGGCTCATAATAATCTGTGTGAAACGAAACGTGTCCGAGTTGACGTTTAACCGCAAACTAGCCGAGTTTCAGCTATCGAATGAGGAAATAGAATGTTGAACTTTAATTTTTTTTATGATTTCAAACTGTGTGACAGTCACGATTTCCATTTAGATGTTGCACCTCTATTTATTGCTATTCAATGAATAGGAATTTGTTACAGTAAAATCTAAAAAAGTTGATACAATAAAAGTTTTAGAGAAAATTTCGAAAAAACTTAGACCATAATAAAAGTAAAGAGACGTTACACTCATCAAAAAATAATTATCTTACTTTAAAATGTAGTTTGAAATAAGACTAAATTAATAAGTACGAGTGAACACAAAAATCGTCATTATTTGAGAAAATTAAGAATGTACCTAAAGAATAAGCGCAAAATGATCTCTCTATCAATAAAGCATGCAATCTAACCAATCGATTGTGCAAATCAAAAGCAATAGGTTACAATAATAATCAAAGTGGCAATGATAAACTAAAACGGTACGTATTGTGAAAGCGTCGAAGACGTGCGTCTGCGGCGCTCTTGGCAACTGGCACCAAACTTTGGCAGGCGCCACATAGTGCCAGAGACTTTCGAAACGCCCCACATAACTGGTACCTACATACAGAGTTAAACCTGTCTGCCGCAATGGTTGACTCATGCTACGACAGCGATCAGAGTATCATGTATAGGTACCTATATTAAAGTATGATTACATTATGGTGTGAGACAAACAATTGGTTTTAACATTTATATCTGTATAACGTGACAGCCTTAATGTAGTGTCACTCATCTGTCATACAAGTCATATTATCAATGGAATGAGGAAGTTCCTACATAATATAATGAAAATACATGAATTAATATTTAGTTCATAACATCAAAACTATTTAAAATTTATTCATTTACATATTTAATATCGAAAGTATGCGAAAAACTATTTTTGTTGGTGCTAGACAATAATTATAAACTATGTGTGTTTTCGTTTATTCTCTACCTTCTTTTATGTGTAGATAACAAGTTTAATAAACGTATCACACAAATTAGGTAATTTGCTTGAATAAACTTATTATTATAATGAATCGTTGACAGGCCAAGTGGCAGGGCAGGGGTGCGGAATTACGTCGACATTTTGCATTTCACGACCGGGATTGCGTTATAACTACATTTACTCGCAGATGGTATATGAACGAACCGTGTAATTTCAATTTGATTTTGAAATATATGTCGGATTTACGTGAGGAAATATATATGTAAATTTCTATCATTAAATAAACTCAAGGCGATTATTAATTGCAATAGATTTAGTCAGTCGAACCATTTTGAGAATAATTTATGTAGATAACGGAGAGGCCTTTGTATAATGGTAATTATGTTCGCGTGCCCGATAAATACAGATAAAATAGATTTTTAAAAGAAACTATACACGATTGTGGCTGACGTACATGAGAAAACAAAATCGTTGTAGCACAATGCTATACATTCATGTTTCACAATACTGTATTTCAGTCTTTTTTGTGTTTATCTTACCTTAGCGTTTCACCGTATCTTTAAATAAATCGTGACTTACCAATACTTCGAAGAAATACCAACAAACGCTAACAAGTAATACGAAAAATCCTTGAGAATATAAAACCTTTGAATAACTTACATAATCTTTAAAATACCACGTTGAGAACTAAATAACTATTAAGTACAGATTAGCGATCAATCGTGTTAATTGCTTAAATATACCCTTTTGTAAGCTTTACATAAAAGTCGCATTATCGGGAGCAGACATCTGCGCACAGACCAGTCAATTTCCAGTAATTTCCCCTTCACGCCTGGTGAAAAACCATATTTATCTGGTTGTCTATAGCGATGCAATTAGAGGGGGCGTCGGCGCCGCCGCGGATTGCCTGCCAATTGAGTTAGACTGGACCGTGTGGTACAAACACGGAGAAACCAATCGATAGTTTTATTCACGCGAATATCAGCATCAATGTGCAATGCAATTAAGCGGACGAGCGACGTGTCAAATGAAAGCTTGTTTGCGAGTCGGATTATATTGTACCTATTTTGATTATGTTTGGAAACTGCGTCGCGACAAATTAAGATAATAATACTTTAATTTATTGTACTCCAGTGTTAAAGAGAAACCACGTTAGGTAGAGCAGCCAATTGATACCGATATTGTATTTTCTAACAAGTTTTTCTTCTTTCTATCGTAAATTCAGTAGAGAAATTGGTAAAAGAAAACATAATATGGTGGAATAATGTACCTAGCAAGTACAGACCTAGCATGGCAAATTTATTGCATAAAATGAATTCAATAAAGTTAGGCGATGCTATTAAGATGTACTATGCTTAACTTTAATTACTTATACTATAAAAACAGTGGAGAAATTCAATAAAATACATATAAAAAAGCAGTCTAGTTTAGCCAAAATCACGTGATACCACTTCAAAAAGTAATCAAACGGCAATAACGAGCTGTTCGACATGAAAAATGGGACTGTAAAACTTATAAACTCTTTTCATTTTACTAAAACAACTACCAAACATTGGATATATTGTATTGACTATGTTTGTAACCACAAACCTCGTGGTTGAATGGCTTCCTTGTTAATTAATAATGAATACCAACATATTCACGTCGATATATTTCGAGTGAATACCACGAATGAGCTATTCAATGTGTGGTCGAGTGATACGTACTACATAAAGGACATTACAATACCATGTACAAACATTGGTTATATAGGTGTAACCATGAATATGTTATGGTACGGCCTGATTAAACCTGTTTTAGTTATTAACAGGTTGATATATCATTATTGATAGAATTGCTTTGACATTTAAAAATAGTTATGTGGATCAGTAAAATATGTTTGTTAAAATATAGCATACTATTAACTTCCCGTGTAGTAAGGGAGTAAGAATACAATATGTCACCACCCCATCTCATCCCATGGGTGTCGTAGAAACCGACTAAGGGACTATCCATGAATATTATCTTTACGAAATAAAAAGAAGGAAAACTTAAAATTAAACCCTATACCAATCCGTCTGGCCAGCGTGGTATTAGTAGGCCAAGTATCCCTCCGTCACGAGAGAAGGCCTGTCCCTGCAGTAGGACATTAAAGGGCTGTTATGGTGATACACTTTCGTGACAGAGCATAGATTAACTATACAAAATCCTTTATGGTTCTAGATAGCAGAATAAGTCTTTTAATTTCTTACGACCTGGACCAACCTCTTGCATCTATGGCATGAACGGCCTACTTTTACCAAATTTACATAATACACCATTTACTCATGTTTAGTACTTAGCTACAAATGTAAAAGTAGGTACTTTAAAAAAATAGAATTGTATCAACGCAAGTGGTCTCACAGACATGTTTATTTGTGTTAACCCAGATAAGCCTGAAACTATTTTTAGCTTCGATGTTAGTGATTTTTACAAATATGCCTTATTATAGTCCCAGTAGCTCGGGAAAAATAATAAAAAAAATATGCGGCTTCTGGAAAAGCTGGAAAATCATGTCCCATGTATGGGTCGGTCGGCATGTCTTAACCTTTTTGCTAATACGTTTTTACAACTAAAATAAAATTATAAATTAAATAATTATAATTAAATCAAATGTATTACTATTAAGTTTATGACTTATTACAGTTTTGAAAAGAATATTATCGATTTTGATCGAATTTGATTGAAAAAACCCGGCCTGATCGAGATATCCTTGTGAACTGCTAACAACTATGACCTCTGTAATAAAGATATTATAGCATCGTCGATGCAAAACGTCTTTTCCATAGTCTCATTCTCCTGACAAACAGGATTCAGTGAAATAAACCATGGTCTCATTTTCGCAAGTGTTTTAGGCTTGAATTGAAGTGTTTTCTTCTCTAGAATCTTCGTCGGTATCAACCGTAATTGCGTTATCTGGTGGTCAAATGTGATGCATTCTAGAATCGGATCATTACCATTCTCAACTCATTCAAAATTTCGTAGAATAATAATGAATTCAATTAGAAATTTTTAAAAAATATATTATTTTACGAAAATTTTGTATTCCGTGGTTGTTCCGACGGACCCATGTATGGGTTCCTAAGATATTCAGCCAAATAACAGTGATTTTCATAGTACAAAAATGAATTTTCTTTGTAATATAAATATTGTTATGTTTCAAACTTTATATTTTTGATATTATATTTATAGAAATATAACAATATATGTAATATAATTTCACTTTTTTAGGGACATGTTTTACCATATTCACTACAGACATTTTCACTTGGAAAAAACAACTATAAATAATTAAATTTACTACCTATTTTGTCATCACAGCTAACAGTCATTAACTGTCGATTCCAAAAGTATTTATAAATTGTTTTAATAAAACCGTATAAAGGGGGCAGAATTTTTTATTTCCCGAAACCCATACATGGGTCGGTCGGTCCAACTGGGTTAACATAAAACGATGCTACAACGAACAAGGTCGTAATTACCACAAAAAGCTAGATTAAAACAGTGGATAGTTAATTGCTCAATGAATTGTTATCGCCGTTGGTTAAACATGTCAGTGTAGAGACATACTGAAAACTAAGATATGATAAAGTGACAAAAACAAAGTATTTATTTATTGTTATAAGAGAAATGAAGGAACAGACGTATGCTAGAGAAGGTAAATAGTACTAAACTAGGATAAACTGTACCTAAATTAAGGTAGGTCCGTAAACTAGTTCAAACAATCCCTCCCCTTAAATAACATCCTATTGTCTACGCCATATTAAAAAGTTTCTCTAACAGTAGATAAAAATACATAAAAAAATATGAGAAAATCATTTCATCATTTTCTGGCATAAAGGCCTACTTTATAAATTAAAAATGAACTTGCCCAACTCGGCATATATGCTTCTGAAGTCCTACTTGCAAGACCGAATATTCCAGGTTAAAACAGCAGACTGCCTGTCACCCTTCTACCCAATAGATGCTGGAGTTCCACAGGGTTCCGTATTGGGGCCTATATTGTATACCGTATACACTGCTGACTTACCTATCTCAGAAAATGTAGTAACTGCTACCTACGCTGATGACACCGCCATACTTGTGTGCGCTAAAGTCCCTCACATCGCTAGTAATAAACTACAGGATCACCT
Organism: Schrankia costaestrigalis; assembly: GCA_905475405.1. Lineage (NCBI taxonomy): Eukaryota > Metazoa > Arthropoda > Insecta > Lepidoptera > Erebidae > Schrankia > Schrankia costaestrigalis. Next base: position 5,214,839 of record FR997851.1, read on the forward strand.
TGACAAAACGACGTCGTGGTTAAAGCAATGGAAAATTAAAGCGAGTGCTAGCAAATCAGTGCATATCACGTTCAAGTTAAAGAGAGGGGACTGCCCACCAGTGACCCTTGATGGTACATATTTACCACAGCAGTCAACTGTCAAATACCTGGGTATGCACCTTGATAGGCGACTTACCTGGCGAGAACACATCAAGGCCAAAAGAGAACAGGCAAATAACAAACTCCGGGATATGTACTGGTTAATAGGTAGACAATCTTCCCTTAGCCTCGAAAATAAAATTATTATATACAAGACTATCATAAAACCAGTATGGACTTACGGTATAGAGCTCTGGGGATCAGCCAGTCACTCCAACATAGAAGTGCTTCAACGATTCCAGAACAAAGTCCTAAGAATTGTCAGCAATGCACCATGGTTTACAAAGAACATGGAAATCCATGAGTACCTACAATTTCCAACAATAAGAGAAGAAATAGAAAGACTTTGCGAGACCTATAAGCAAAGACTCGACCGACATAAAAACCACTTAGCCACCACACTCTTGGATACACGCAACTATGTATTCCGGTTGAAAAGGACACGACTGGCCACAATCTAAATGACTGGCATTACATGGAGATGGCACGTCATAGGACGTATCAATCTTAAAAGTTTCATACGACCAAATCTGATTAAAGCCTAAGGGCTGATTGCAGATAGAACAAAGAAAAGAGAAAAAAAAAAATCATTTCTAAATAACATAGCAACGCAGTATTTTATCACGAGGGCAATTAGTAAATGTCAATCAAAGACATAATTAAGATGTATAATCAAAACACAGTTACTTAAAACTGATTCGTGTTAATTCATGATTATCAAGTCGGCTGTAGCAAGACCGCTCGACGTGCATGAAGGATTTTGACACGTTCAAGTCATATTAATTGTACAATGTTCACTGCATGATTACTTGATTATATACTTCTTCGTTAACATTGTTGAAGGTAGAAACGTAGAAATTTCCAAGATTAATGCGCGCTTTATAATGGACATTTAAAGATAAGATGGAGGAAATGGGCAAACGTATTAAGATTTATACTTCGTTCTCCTTACACTAGGATAAAGCAAATGATTTTGGAATGGCGTAACGGAAGATACAGGTTGGGCAGACCCCAGATAGGGTAGACAGACGAGTAAATTAAGGCGGTTAGGACGATAAATGAGATAGGCACATGATCGCACCAAATACAAATATTTACAGGAGGCATATTATGTCAATCAGTAGATGTTCATTGGCTGTTATGACATTAAATAATAACGGAGTCGTTATTACGAAAGAAAGTGGTTTTAAAAAGGCCTTTTAAAGAAACAATAGCACATTTAACAACACGCAGTAGTCTAATAATCTAGCCGGGACAAAAGAATAGAACAGGATGTTCAATTAGTATCTTGATTGACGTGAATTGTATTAATAAATAACTTAATTCCCGCGGTCGTATAGTCTCTCTTTAATTACGACTTAAGAATATTATTTTTCTACGTAGATCAAAATAATTAAATGCATTCCACTCTTTTTTTAATAGCTGTACTTAACGTTTGAGAAATATGTAATTGAATTCGAGGTTTATTAGAGATTTAATATGAGTCTTATAAAGAATTCTTAATATAAATTTTAATAACATGACTATGCTTCATGTAAGATACACATATTCTTGATTTGTGCCTAACAGCTATTTCCTAGTTAGTAAATAGTTCATATGGCTAGGGAATGTTGTATAACTTATATTCCTAATGTTAAAAAGACGGACCATGAAAAAGTGTTGTCACTAACCTTTCATATAAAAATGGTTAAAGAAATAATATAGTAATAGTGAAAGTGGTAATAATATATACAGTTAACATAGAACAGGGACTAGTCTTGAGTTGCCTTCTTAAAAAAGAAAAAAGCTGAAGAAACGGCTAATAGCAATAGGCCAAATACAGTGGACTTAAACATTTTATTAAACTAATAAAAAACTAACAGTACTAGCTCATTATCCGATGTATGAAGGGAAACATACAAGTGCGCGTGGGCATAGACATTAACTTATTTATTCCATAAATGTATACAAGTTTTGAACAAAACTCGTTTGCTACGCTATAATAAGCACGGAAAACTTGTATATATGTAATACTTTTATATATTTAATGATGCCATTACGATGATACGAGGTACACAACATAGTAATAACTGCTAGTAAAATAAAGAGTCCCTCCATTCTTCAATATAATGATATTGGTTTAGTTAATCGAAAAGAATTTTAAACTATAATACTTATGTCACTCGTATATTTATCCATAATACACCAGATAATAAGACTTTTCAGCCAAAACCCGTCTAAACAACCTCCAATCAACAGTAGGAAAATGTGTAGAAAGATAGTAAATTTACAACGCTATGGGAATCTACTTTTACTACAATGATTGTGATAGTCTCCCTTCTCCTCCAACACTTAGACTAATAGGATCGTTTTATAGAATTTCTAATATTCTATACCTAAATGCATTTTTCATAACTATAGAATGTGCTTCTCATCAAAAAACAAAGAAAAACATGTTTAAGCATTAATTAGTTCCATTAAACATTTTACTAATTACAAAAGAAAAAACTACAAACGTTTAAGCGTGGCCAATTTAAACATTACTAGGCATTCAACATGCAAACATTATAATTTATCAACCCACTTGGAGAGAAGTTCTTTATATAAGATACGCTTGTGAAAACAAAAGTTAAAACTTGAGTGGTTTCAGAAAAAGGCAGATGCTAACAAAATAAAAACGTTCCCAAAGTTGTAAAACCGTAGAATTTCTTAAGAAAAATATATGAAACTTTGCATTTTTATGAAAGTTAAAAGTGAGCGAGGAGGGATTTCTATGTGAAGACATTTAAAATGTCGAAATATAAACGAGCAAGCGCTACCCGAGTTTTATTTTACAAGATTTAACAATGGATGAAATAATATTTGTTTTTTTTTACACAGTTATGTAAAGTCTGAAACGAACTGTATACTGTAAAATATAAAGTGTTTTAACAGTATTACGTTGCAATCTAGTTAAGAAAGTATTCTTTGTAATGTACTTTAGATATGTTTAATGCATCTAAAAAACATTGTTATTGTCATCTGTTTGGTTTTTTTTTTACTCGCTTCCAACCTACCAAACGTAAAATAATACAATAATAAAGCTACGAAACAGAGTATTTGATATAAAAACCAATAAATTCATAATAAATTGTCGGATACAAATTAATCTAATTTATATGCACAACGAGTAAAACCTTATTTTATTCAGATTCACCAAATCACGTTTCGTTCGAAAAATTCATCATTCGATTCGATTAACTGAGTAATAAAATATTTTGTTGATTTATCTGTAGGTCACTTGACATCCTACTTTACTGTTACTGGTAGACTATTTTTGGTAGTAATAAATAATTAAGCACGTCTAAAGATTTTGACGTCTAACATATTGTCATACTTTTGTGTAGGGGTCACAAAAAGATGTAAAAGCGAATTTTCATTGTAACTAAAGCCCGATTTACACATCGACAAGTACAGTAGCTGATTAAGTTGATTGAAGTTGATTTAAATAGATCCCCATCCTATTTTTTGGCGAGTTAAGTTGACGAGACGCGAGAGAGGGGGCTACTTCGTACCTTACTCGCCAAAAAATAGGATGGAGATCTGTTCAAATCAACTTGATAAACAACTTAGTACTTAACTCGCTACTGTACTTGTCGATGTGTAAGTCGGGCTTAAAACATTATTATTTAGTTCAAAATAAAATCCATGTACATACATAGGTAAATATATGGCCTATGTCCAGCAGTGGACGTCAATTGGCTGATATAATGATGATAATAGCATGTGTAGGTCTCGTTTACATGGTAGGTACCATTTTTTTTATACAAAAATTCGTTTACATTTTTTCAAACAAATTATAGTATTAGCTCACACCAAAGTTCATAAGTTGCTATTGTAACAAACTCAAATAATTATGTTTAAAAAGAATGTCCCTTTGACTGCCATTAGTCATACTTTGTATTTTTTCTTCGTTCTTGTTTCATACTCGGCTTATCTTAACAAAAAAATACTTGGTTACTTTAAACAGAGTTGTTTTTCCTCGAAATAAAAATTTTGTGAAACAAAAACATTTACAAACAGCAGTCTCTTGGAACGGTTGATGCCTTATCGTATTAACTGCAACGTTGTAAGACTATGAAATAACTATCCACTTCACGACATTTTTATCAACATTTTTGAGAGGAAAATACCATCAAAGCGAGCAACTTGGAGAAGTAAAAATATTTCGAGACGTGTATCTTGTACATTGATCGTAGTTCTCATGCCAAGTTTGGATTTTTTTTAGTGTTGATATTAAAGACTTGCTGAGTCGGCAGCTTTGCTAGCGAGAAGATCAGTAAAATCGACCCCCTCTTTGTGCATTTTCTTTCGAGTTCTACTTCTAAGTTGCTGTGTGTGCGTTTTAGAGTACGTGCAGCTAAAGTCAGTTCTAAATGTATATTAGAAACGAATGAACAGACCAGAATATAAGCCACATTAATTTGTCATCAAAATAAACTTAGACCTTAATCAATAAAACTATGATATATCCAGACTAAATTTTTATCGTCATCGTAATATTTTCAAAATAGTCAATTTATTTTAGTACAGTACCCATTGGGCCCCATTATTTAGTGTATAGGGGTCGTATGTAAGTACCCACATGTATAAATAAAACGCCTGTATGGGTACCTCCATGTTATCTGTAAGGATATTAGAGGGCATAGCTATCGCTTGGGGCAGCTGTTAGTTTTGTAGATATGAGAACTAATGGATACATGGCTGCTTGTAGTTAAATGGTTTTTGATGCTCAATTGTTTGTTTAAAATGATTTAGTAGTCTTGTTTAATATAATATTATTGCCTAGTGGAGACGAATTCAGGAAACAAACTGTAAATCGAGCCATAAAATGTCTGAAACCTAAAACTGTAAGTTGTTAATTAGTTATTTTTAAGTAAATTTTTATCACAGCCTTATTTATTCCTAAGGTCTTTACTGTACATGTATACTCAGTTCAGCTGAATACAAATAAATAATTACAACACGAGGTAGTAATTTCCTTTTACTAAAGACCAGTGTTTAACAATGGGATGATTAGAGGTAATAAAATGAGGCGAGCTAATACAGTTAAAATACTAAAAGTTAAATGAGCTAAACCCTTTTTTACCCCAGAATTAAAATACAGGAAGTAAGCAGACATGTATGTGCGAAAGAGGAAATCTTCTTGTTATATAGGTAATTACCGTCAGGTTAGCGAGGCATCAGTACCTACTCCTAGAACAGTATTACTAGAGCCGTCCCGTCAATAGGGCATTTCAGGTGATATGCAAGGAATATCACAATAGGGATTTAAAAGTTTTAAATAGTCTACATCATATTCTATTGTCGTACAAATAGTTTAAACAAAACCATATTTATATCTGACCAGTTTGATATAAATAAAAAAAAACAAACATAAGTACGAAAATAAATATAAAATTGAAACTCTTTAAAGATATCGAATATGCTTCTCAACTTAATCGAAAACCATTTTAATCGTGTTAGCAAAGCGCTTATCGAGTTGTTCATTCAATGCCTTCTTCAAACTTCGACTTTGAATATCGATGCAATTCGTCACAGTACGCCTTGTGGTATTTAAATGGAAAGGTCATTTTTCTATATTGCAATACTTTATTATCAATTCATGACTAAGTTTATTATTGATTTTTAATAAAACATTATATTTTCAAGGCTGTCTAACAGTACAATTTTAATATACTGCTGGAAGTCTGATTAAACGTGACAACATCATAGCTATTAGTTATGACTAATTATGTTTTTTTTTTGCTACTTCCAGAATAAGGTAGTTTAGTCTATACCTAACTGCACTGTTTAGATAGTAAGCAATTTTTGATATTCTTCTTGGTAACAGAGAATATTATGCCTTCTCAGCTGGCCGAATTTGATTATTTTAGCCCGAACTTTGCACGGTATTAGTATCTATTTCAATTTTCTTTTTAAATCAATATTGTCTTTAACAATACATTCAAAATTACACGGAGAGAGATCGTATGTGTAAGAAATCTTTCATTTAATTTTCTTTTTATTGGTCTGGGTGTTTTCTATGTATAATATGTATGTATTTACAAAAAAAAAGTATTTAAGTATGTTATCCCTTGTCTAGTACATGTAAAGCGTGTACCCATGGTACAAGCTTTGCTTAGTTTGGGACTAGATGGCTTTGTGTGAATGTGTGAGGAATATTTATTTATTGAAGTAACACAGCAAATAATGCAATTATATTCTTAAATCATTTCTTATAAATACTGTACAAAATAACGTTACAAGGTATTTTTCCACACGTGTAACTGTAATAAGCCATGGTCAGCTTGTCACGAGTTCACGTATTTGTTAAATTAGCGACCTACAACTAATATCGGATTGAGTAAGCGTTTGCGCAACCATTACTAACGTTCACTTTTCATATTCAGTAATAATACAACGGAAAAAGATGCTAATAACAAATAAATTACTTACTTAAAATTATGGCGTCATTTATGTCTTTATAAAGAAGTTACATTAATTAAAACTTGTTTTTTAATAATTTGAATAAATTATTAAAGTGAGATTAATTGGAGTAGGTACAGATAGCAACACAGATTAATAGAACGAGATAAATAGATAAGACTGCGCTAATCAAATATCAAAATAAAAACACAATAATAAGTTCTTTTCTGCTAATCGTATACCAAAATTCATTAATATTAAACCAATCCAGTACAGCAGCTGATAAACTATAAAAAAGAAACAAATTATCATCTTGAAAAAACTTTTTCATTTCCATAATACATGCCAAGAATATTATTATCTTCAGATTATTTCAAATTGTACAGCTATTTTATTCTGATAAATTTTAAAAAGCTGCAACTATTCTGATACAATATGATAGTACAATAGCTACACGTCTTCTTAATAAATAAAGTTTAAAGCTAATCTTATACAGCTATAAAACCACCATATTTCTCTTAACTTGGACTATAAAAGCTAGAAGGGGCTTTAGAAAATGATTACAGCAAAAGAAAATTAAGTTTAACTGGAAAATGTTCAGTTACCTCGAGTTAGAAATTTACTGCATCTTTTATATAAAAACAGGTGTTATTAAAATGGTTAATAAAATTTCTACTAACTTCATAAACGTTTGTAATAAAAATTAATTTTCTTTAATATAATACGGAAAACTTGGAGTAAGAAACGTATTTTTAACGTACACATGAATATGTGTGAGCTATTAATTTCTTGTAGTTATCAATTGAGATGAATATTAATGTGTACATGTGTCTTTTTGTCGTCCGAGCCGTACAGCATCATTGTTTCTAATCTGTTTATTGGATTATATATACATTACTCACATAAAATCTGATGCTAAGAATAAAATAATTCTTCGTCTCAAAACAGGACAAGATTACAAGCAACGGTATATAACAAAATACTAGCTACTACCAAGATAAGAAGGCTTAATCTAAAATAAATTAGCTTTCACAAGTAAAAATATTAAGTAAAGCGGAGGAGAACTTAAATTGGTTTTAGATAGGAATCAATCATCTCAAAGTTTTAGGTTTGTTTCGAGATTAACCGAGGGAACTGGCGCGCGGGCAACAAAGCACTAATTATAAAGTGGTCGGCAATTTGTTACAGGGCCTTGGTAATTTATCAGCTTTTCTATGTTCGTGTTGAGAATATTATGCTCGTGATTTTAATCGCGAACAATTAATTATGACAACGCCATCTATAGATTAATCAGATAAACGCGGCCTTAAGGTTTAAATTTTTTTTATAGTTTGTTATTTAGGCAAAAAAAAGGATTAGCTACTTTATGGAACTGAAGTAAATAAAAAAAAAATGGGTTTACCGAAACGGTTTAGGAGTGAAAACGGTAAGAGTTTTGTATAGAGTCCTCCGTTTGTCATAACAATCTTGTCCACTTATTCCATTCTTAGCTTCTTTCATCACTATTGTAATGTCGTAAAACAAAGAATGATACCCCGGTATCATTCGTATCATTCTTTGTTTTACGAGGCAAATTGAAATAATATGCATAATATAAACCTGAGCGAAGAGAGAGCGATAAACTTATAACGATCACCTGAATAGCAGAGAGTATTGTTTTCACAACTCTTTGAACGTATGCCAATAGACAGCTAATAAATGTGGCACAGTTTGAAACTTTTAACTGAAGGAATAAGGACTATATTAACAAAATCAACTAATCATGACAATATGGTTGAGAACTCTGAGCAGAAATAGCTCATTATGAAAGAAAAAATCAAATGTTTTAGGTTAAACGCTATCAAGTACAGTATATACTCGTATTATGTCCAGATCATTTAAAAATAAATATCTAAACATGAAATGCAACAGCATACCATAAGCGGTAAGCAAAACATTTGATTATGCTAATTTAATGCAGTTTTACATAGAAACATTTCTGCATAATCGCGGTTTTGCACACGTTACGGAGAAAATACAACAAACAAATATAAACAATGTATGTTTGTGTAACTGTTCATTTAATACAATATGTTATAAAGTGAAAATGAACAATAGTATACAAACTGTTCTTTAATTATAGATCGATATGTAATGTAAAAGCAAGTAGCTGAGATATCTATCTGTAACTCTACTCAATTCTCTACTATCTTTGCGTAGTGTTACTTTCTTATGCAATACAATTTTTCTCTGGGTGTCCCTAAAAGTCGAGTAATGGATGAAGACGGTGAAAATATGAAAAAATTTACACAAAATCCAGCCATCAGGGGACTTTTTACGACTGTAATTATGATATAGAAATAAAAACGGAATATGCGAAAGAAATCTGATTGATACGAGTACTTCTTCGTATACTAAAGCTTATAAATCTAATTATACCTTTGATTAACGAGACATACAATACAAATAGCCATCTCTTATGCAACATCATAACAGACTGCATTCAGTATTAAAAAAATCAATATTAATTAACATCTTCATTTATCAGATCAATGAACGCCGTCATAGCCAGTTGCGTACACAGACTATCAATGAGGTTAAGTATCATCTAAGTAATTATCTGTGGTCATTCATTTTCTCTTGCATAATATTATTAAGGTTGCAATGATAAATGGATTATATTGTATCGTGCACCGGGCAATATGATCTTCAAAATGAAATACTGGGAAGCCTAAATGAATAGCAATATTACAGACATATTTTTTTTTTGTATACCTAAGTAAAAGATCCTACCTATGATCATGGCGCTTGTAACAGCGTCGAAATATCGGAAATCTAACAACTCTAAACATGGTAAATATCCCGATAGTTCGCTTAATAATAGTGAAGGTGACCATGACAGCTGTAAATAAGAATAATACAGTAGATTCCTACGTTAAAAATATAGCCTATAATGGTTAAGTTATATTTGATTTTAAACGTGTACATCTACTATAAAAAGAACGGTGCCTTGATAATTTTAAATTAAAGTTTTCCCTAGTTAGTGGTGAAGTGACATGCGCTTAGTAAAATCTTTGTACAAAGACAAGTAATGGGTTATTCATTATGTTAATTATTAATGTTGCTTGTATTAATTACAATCATATTATGGTAAGTATAGTTATTAAAACAGTGTGGCGCGTGAATTTAAAAAGCAATACATTTTTATTAGCTTTACTTCAAGCTCTAAGATAATGTATTCTTTAAATAAAAAATTACCTCTCATAAAATTCCCAGTTTCTTTTCAAAATACACGTTGAAGATTCTTCATTACCTGGAAAAAGAAAATATATTATCAGCAACATTGTTGATAAGAATAATAAGAATGCATAAAATATTTCGTAATTGACAAATGCCTAATAAGTAGGTATACAAGAAGTTTGTGTCATTTCAATCAATATTATTAAACTTATTAACAGCAGGTAGGTATATTTAATTATATTTCACATTTAATATTACTTAATTTTATTTTCCTATAAATTATATTTTCTTTAAAATAAAATATAATGAAGTTAGTGAAGAACAACTAATGAGCAAGCAATAAAAATAAACAAACGGAAAATAAACAAACGGAACGTGCCGTTTGCTACCATAAAACATTTGTATTGTTCACACCATAATACTCCGAGACCCGATTATTGCGGTGCAGAGGAAATGGATAATTATTATAAAGAATATACAGTGAATACTAAAAAAAAACTTAAAAAGGTTAACCTTGAGTTTATTGCAAAAAAAAATAATTTCATATTACATTTATTGGAAACAGCTATTTTGACGTCCTCATTCAAGACGTCCTAAATTCAATACAAGTTCCAATTATTTGAACTCAATGTTCCACTTTTATCAAATAAACATCTAAATAAATTAGTTTCCTTTTCCGTTTCCTTTCAAAAAACAATAACTGATGGCAAAAACGATTGTAAAAACGTCCTGTTGATCAATCTTAAGTATTATTGTTCAAAATTATCAGAACCAAACATTGAATGGCAATTATTATTTTAAAATAAAGGTTTATAATACTAAATATTCTAAACGCGAAATTTTGAAAGTAAAGATATTATATTGTATTTATAACTACTCGAAATACTAATCGTGCGCAGACTTAGTCGCGGGCAAAAGCTAGTAATGGTTTATAATTTATTAGTAAATAAGTTTCCCATCAATACGCGCATAATTCACTAACGTTTAACATAAAATGACATTAATTTAACAAATAGTTAATAAATATTGTAGATGGATAATAAATTTATGTCAGCAATATTAAATTGTATGCGGGTTATAATTTCTATTAAGCTAATGGACATCGGTTAACATTATTGCACCCAACGCAGCGCGGTTTCTAACCAGACCACTTTGCCTTATTACCTACAATGATAATAAGATTAATCACAGTGTGTTTATGATATGTTTAACCCTTTAACTGACGATTAACTGGATATTATATAAACGGGATATTAACGCGCATTTAATTTACCTTTATTTTACTTGACGTTTCGGCACAGGTTGCACTGGCCGTGGTCGCAAGCTGAGTCGCCAGTCAGCTTGCGACCACGGCCAGTGCAACCTGTGCCGAAACGTCAAGTAAAATAAAGGTAAATTAAATGTGCGTTAATATCCCGTTTATATAATATTTATAATAATGAAACGCGATAGTTTAAAAGTTACGATTAACTGGATTTTTTAATCAAGTATGTTTGAGTCTTATAATATACTATATAATATACTCTTTATAATATACTTGACTATCCGTGAATATTATCTTTACGTAATAAAAAGAAGGAAAACTTGAAATTAAACCCTATACCAATCGTTTGATTTCGTAGGCCGTCACGGGAGGAGGCCCGTCCCTGCAGTGGGACATTAATGGTCTGTTATGATGTTTGAGTATTCCTCACACTAACACGAGCAGTAGAACGAGGGCTGTTAGCATGATGGATATCTTAACGACACATACTTTTGACAGTTGCTTATACAATAACATAATGTTTTGCAGAATCTACAATAGAAAAAGTTATTTAGCTATTAGAATAAAAATGTATACTTTCTATTCTTTTATATTCTCAAGAATTTACGATGTTTCATTTTACTAACTTCAGTAACATTAAAAAGACAAAGTAATAAAACTTTAGTAAGTACCAGAGTTTTATTAAAATTTTGCTAAAAGTTGAAATAAGTAGTACTTAGTGTACTTCTTAATGCGTTTTTATACTGAAGGTCATGCGCTGTGTTAACAGTCTTTAATCAAACACCAATAAAATCTATCTATTACCAATCATTCGGCTCTTCGAAAACATAATTCAAGCTTTCGAAAAACCATTAAAGTTCAATTATGTTTCCTTACAAATCGCTTTCCATAACTCATCGCCTGGTGAGTCACAGTCTTCAGTTAAAGACTTTTAATCAAAACACTGTCTAAGGTGATGATGATAATGATGAAATCTGACAAGAAGGTTATTTTCAAATTTCAACGTAACCCGCACTGAAGCTTTTAATATTATGTCTTTTAAATTACTGAAACTTTAATAGTCAATTAATGTCTAGTAACTCTAGCATGCGAGATTTCGAGGAATATTGGAGTGGTTTCAAAATTTCTTTAGAGGCTGCCAGGTTACTTACACTATATAGAAATTTTACAAAAAACAAGTATTTACTAATATTTGGAATAACAATTTTTTCTTTTGTGCGAATTTAGTGAGAGATATTATTAGAATTATGATAACCATTTTTGAAATCTTGGATATTTAATTAATATTATCTAACAGTAATTTGAAATAAGTTGTGAGGTTTAATAGTATGTTTCCATCAGGTGACCTGCTGGCAAGTTTGCCTCAAATTAGATATAAAAAAACAATGTTTATCGGCGTCATCAATGCAAGAGTACAGCCGAACCGCTGCTTACCCTAGTTACAAGCTTTTAAGTCTCATAACCCTTTACCTTCACTGTCAATTGCAAGATGGTCGCAATTATATTTGATTTTGTCAAGATAGTTAAGGTCAATTAAAAAGTCAATTTACAGCTAATTAATAACAATTTACAATAAAGATCGTCCTTCGTTCAAAAAACTTGGGTTTCCGGAAACATGAATAACTCAATTTCAAACAAAATTGTTTCACAGTTTACATTAACTTGGACAGAGATTGATATTGTCGTGTTGCATGATAAAAAAAATGTATTTTTTTTTCGTTTATGGGGAATTTGTAAATGTTTTAATATAAATCCCTACCGATATTGTTCGTGTAATAAGCATTTCTCTAAAGGCTAAGGTTTTAAACCCCAAGCATTACTTCGTTGACATAGAGTTAGTCACTATTAGTATAATTTAATTTTCCACTAACTTTCAATATTACATATACATATTACACTTACTATGTGATTACAAATCGAAGTAGGAATACTGTTTAGAATGTCTTGTTTTTATTAAATATTTACATTACTCATATGTTATTGTGACGGTAATTTAATTTCTTTTAGACGAATTTGTTTGAATATTCTCTACCTTTTTGAATCATCAAATCAAAAGGCATAATCGGCAAACATTTACGCAGCAATGCATTAGAGGCCTGTCACAATTCGCCATTTAAGGTTAAAAACAGCTATTTCATATATGATATTGCTGGCACTACGCCCGCGGCAAGGTGTGCCAAATGATGGGCGGAATCGGACTACTCTTATCAGAACTGCACGCAATGTTTCATCGTTACTCATAGTTAGTTAGTTCTACTAGGATATTTATATTTGATCTGTCATGACGATCACGGAATTTGCTCTAAGACTTTTGTCATACAGTCATGCTTTTTTGATTTGATTCTAATCCGTTTCAGCCAAGTTCCCTATATAAAGCTTTAGCATTCTATAGGCAACTTGTCTACAGAAAGAAAGAAAACCTATTTCTACGAAATAGAGGAAACGTTTAAAGTATATGGTTCCATAATAGTAATGGTACCAGCATGTATCATGTTGCCAATCAATTTATCAAGCTGTCAAACATGACTTGCCCCACCTGACAATAGACAAGGACTATATAAGAAGTGTCCATCACGGTATTGAACCTTGAACTTATCATACCGTGTATATTAGTAGTTTCCAAGGGCAATACGCCGCAGCACGCGCCTATCGATCAAAATTATACGTCACAATGCCACTTTCCGTGACATGAAAAGTTACGACAATATAGGTCGAATGCATTTAACTATAATAAAGCGTTTATATTTGACTCTATACATAGCGTTTAAGTTTTTTCCGTAGTGTACTTCAAGTACTATATTTTGTTGTTTTTTGTCAATGTCGCCTCCTTCTGTTAGACTAGATTAAGGCCGTGTGCTGTATCCATGGCCTAACAGCTGTAATTTATGAATAAACGATTACAAATCCTACGAAAATATACCAACATACTAAAAAGCTACAGCTTATAGAAAGAAAGTCTTGCAGTAAATAATAAAATACTCCAAGCGACGTGCTAGTCCCATTTTATCGTGAATTGCCTGAACCGAGTTCTGAATTGTTCTTCCGGACCAAGGATAACAACCTAATGATTAATGAACGAGCTACATCGAATATAAACTTGGACATAAACTTTATTGTATAAAGCGCAGCAATTTACGTTTAAAGTAAAACATTTATGTGCAGAAGAAGATAAGAAAAGTGATTAAACAATAAAATAAAGTGTGTCATATTCAGAAAGCTTTAGGTTACAGAATGACTTGAACATCTATTTCTAAAATCAATTCAAACTCTTTGTAATATATTTTTCAGTAAAAGTTTTCATACTCTAAGTACTTACTTGCGTATAATTGTATAAATTTTTGAGTAGCTTCTACGAAATAAGTTGCGGGAACTGTGTTTCATTTTTTATAGAATATTATAGTTAATCTTATAAGGTCAGGTCTAGTGACCTGAACTTATATATCTGACGTCGGCAAATATAATGTTACCTTGGAAAGATCCTTCAATGATAGAAACATGATATATTATACGATGCTTGCCAATTATCACATCAGCCAACATAAGGTTACTTTGTAAGGATTTCTATGCCTTGCTCTTAGTTAGTCTATATGGTTTAATGCAAATATTATGACTACTAAGAGAAGTAAAGCAGTGGATATTACGTCATTTTCGGCAGGAGATGAGACAGTCATCATAACAGCCCATTAATGCAGGGACGGGCCTTCTCCAGCGACGGAGGGATACTTGGTCTACTAATACCACGCTGGTCAAACGGATTGGTATAGGGTTTAATTTCAAGTTTTCCTTCTTTTTATTATGTAAATATTCACGGATAGTTCCTTAGTCGATTTCTACGACACCCATGGGATGAGATGGGGCAGTGACATTGTGTATACCAAGTACCATGCCGAATCAGCTAAAATACAGAAATATAAACAGATTTTATAGTAAACATTTCATGGTGTTTACTGCAATCTAAAATTATTTCAGACCTGTAAACGTTAAGAGCAACCTACTTTGACTATACCCTTTTGAATGAATATGCCCCATCAATCATTCGTAGTGTTTTGATCTCTATTTTGAGAACGAATATCGTTAAAAGTGGCGTAAAAGAATTTGAGAAATGATGTGGTAATGCTGATAGGTACTATTAATATAATAAATGCCACACTTTTAGACGCTTTAGAACGAAGATTTTGAATATTTGTTAATCAATCACGTTTTGGCTCACAAATATGTTTTTTATATACTGAAATCTTGTCAATTCCAGTGGAAAATTTCGTTACATTGATACCTGTTTTCATTCATATTGACGTGTAGACTAAGTGTACCTACTCGCTTCCATTAACATTTACAGAATTTTATTTTATAACAGTTTTATCATGGCTGACTAATTAATTATACAGTTTGTCACACAAACCTTAAAAAAAAAGAAATACTTTTAAATCTGCACTCCAATTAATAATATACAAATCTAAAATTTATAAAGCTTCAGAGATAAGTGAAACACAGGCATCATTTAACATTGACCCGACTATTTAACGAACCAAAACCCCTTTTATCCTAAGGGTTAAGCAAAGGTCGTCTTTACATAACAGCCAATACTGCAGGGACGGAACCAATACACCGATCATGGAGGAAAACTTTGCCTTCTAATACCTAGGATTTGAATAGGGTCATCTTTTAGTTTTCTTTCTATAGCATATTATATTAGTTCTGCTTAGTTGGAGCTCGTCTGTGGTTTTTCATGAGACTTTAGAAATACAAGTAATAGATACCTATAAATGGAAAAATTAATGTAATGTAATGCCTCAAACGATGGAGGGTTAGTAGCATTATTACCCAGTTGCATTTTTCCCCGAAAAAAAAATAAACCTAATAATGTACAAACTTCTATGTTATAAGGTTTATTTTTTTCGGGGAAAAATGCAATTGGGGACTAATGCTACTAACCCATGATGGAAGAAGCTTTCCTTGTTGTACCCCATCTTTAACTTTAAAATTACAATGTGTGGAAAACTACGATCATCTTAGTTTGATTAAGTCAAAGTACATTTTCCTATTAGATAAACCACGGTACGGCTGCGTACTGCGTCACACAAGTTCTGTTCTATTATTTAAACGGTCAATAGTCATTAACTCGTATCATTCACATTGTCACTCGCATCAATTACACACCTTATTGCCATACACTTACGATCTTGTTTACGACTTCACCGTTCTATTTCGGTTAACGCTTTTCCACGAACACGTAAACGACACTAATGTAGTTGCTACTAACAGAATTTGTGGGATATTGTTAATTGTTATTTCGCTTAGGTTCTAACTATTTCCTTGTATTTATTTATCGCAAGATTTTTTTACTTTAGTGATCCAATATTTAAGATCCCTTGCCCTATTTTATAAATTACAACCACTTAAAAAAAATAAACTTACAAGTTAAGTTTTTTTTTGTTTAGAAATAATAGGTCAATTAAACATAACAGTAATTTATTTATATTTTAAGAAACAACTAATTTCCGAGATAAACAAAGTAATATTTTCATAGTTTATATCGGTCAAGTAATGCATAGCATCACGTCCGGGACGACATTTCGAAAATAAACCAGGAAGTCAAAGAAGACCATTATATCTGAGCACTAGAATGCATGCAGTCATGTACGCAATAATATTAATAATACATGAACTGATGGTATTAGAAAACGACCAGAGTGTATGAGGATATAATATCTGAGTGTAATTACATAGAACATAGCTGGTTTGTTAGAATCTTTATACCTACATGACTTTTCGTAGTCTCTGATTATGTCAATGGTAACAACAGGAGAGTTTGTGTATTTATGATGCTGAAAGTGTATAAGTATCAGCTACGATAGTTAAAGGGCCATAACACAATCAATAATGGTAATGTCGTTTAAGATAAACGAGAAAAAAATAATGTAGGTATTCAGTTTCACTATAAAAGAAAGAAAACTTTATATAAATCCTGACTGACTACTCAAAAACAAACATTACTGATCCCCATGGTAGCTTGGATAGCATGGAAGTTGAAGTTTAAATTATATTTATATCCCTATAGACGGTACAAAGCGGTGATAACGGTTGAAAACCGATATAATTAACGATTAAAAGATTCTAGACTGGCGACCAGATGACGCAGTTCCTGACCCTGAACTGAGGTTACTAAAAGCACCACAATAGATGGTAAGGTAGCATTTAAAACAATTAGATAGACTTTTAGATGGTATGTTTTGGGGGTTCAATAACATAAATTAGTCTCACAATAGAGCCGTTGTCCGTGTGTGACGGAGTAAGATTACAAAAAATATGTCACCACCTCATCTCATCCCATGGGTGTCGTAAAAACCGACTAAGGGACTATACGTGAATATTATCTTTACAAAATTAAAAAACTTGAAATTAAACCCTATACCAATCCGTCTGGCCAGCGTGGTATTAGTAGACCAAGTATCCCTCCGTCACGACTACGACAGGAGGTCCGTCCCTGCAGTGGGACATTAATGGGCTGGTATGATATAGAGCCAATGTTATAAAATATAAAAATGGGAAGTAAAAATATACTTTTATATGATTGACTAGGCCAATCACCTAGGTCTAATCTAGTTTAGTTGCGTGATGACATAAAAATAACCTGAACGTAAAGGTTATATTTTACAAAACGTCAAGTCGTAAGCCCTAAGCAATTTGCCTGACTAAATTATATTAATAAAGTTGGTTCAAGGCCATATTCTTAATTATCTTCGGGGTAAAGTTTTACAGAAATAACTTATTAATCTTCGTAGATTGACACTTGTCCTTAATCGAACATGAGCTGTTCTTCACGAAATTAGGCAGCCTTAAAGTGAGAGTAATGACAATACATGTAATTTATGGTTACTTAATAAACAACTTAGGTTCTTTAATGGAACTTCAAAACCGAGTCCTCAAAATACATTTGGTAGGAGTTTGGCTACTAAATTTTACCTTCAAAATCTTAACAAACATTCCTTAAATGTTTAAAATCCAACAGGGTATATTCCCTCAACGCACGTTCTCAAAGACCCACATGAGCACGCATTTGCGTGTTAGCAGGCAGCCTATCATATGAAGAAATGACCATTTTAGTCTGACCTCTTAGTATACAGAACATTGCTTCACAATAATATGGTAATACGCTCTGCTTGGGGGGCGTGGCAGACAAAGTTGCACTGGTGTTGAGTCGATCAACCTCGATGCAACCGGTTCCAGTCGGTTCTCGGTGAACAAGGTTGCGATAAACGTGTGATAATAATATTTGTATCTGGGAGAAGGGGAGGCGTATAATCGTGACAAGTTTCTACGGAAGCTTAGCAACTATTTTTCAATAGAAAGTCAATTTATTTTATAGTTTCCAATTATTTCAGGTCGAATAACATTTAGAAATAATTAATGACGACTGACTTAAGTGCTAATAAATATAATAAAAAAGTTGATAGTGTATTAAAACTGGCACGGGTTTAGGTGTGTAATGATAAGGAGACGGCGAATTGTTTATTGCAGAGATGTTATACGGGTCGTGTACGTATGTAAAGAATGGAGTTCCATAGAACTGTTAGAACCAGGCATTGTCTCCGTCGAATCGAATACATGGAACCGTTTACATGTTGTGTTGCCGTGCGTGATCACACAGCACATTTAACGCTACCCATTTAATCATAATTTCTAGTATAATTACCCTAGACATTCAACCAGGAAATTACAAGCGACGAGCGACGCTAGATTAATAAATTGTGGAAATTATTTCTGCAGAAACCATTAGAAACAATAAGTAAAATGTTGCGCGTAGTAAACTTGGAGTTTCCTTGTCAACTTCTTAGTTTATATCTAAATATCGTCTATTAAAATTGCATTTTCGCGTTTATCTGTTAAACTACTGTCAGACAACTGATGAAGTCCAGGTGGGTTTTATTTCGTTCAGCACATCACAGGTCTAAATCAACCAGATTATCCGAAAAAAATAAATTAAAATTCGTCAGAACAAGGCGCTGCGATCAATTAGAGTCGATGGTCTATTAAAAAAAAAACAGTAAAAAGTTTTAAATTAGAGAGCTCAAGTAAAAGCAAACAAATAAAAACTTTAATTAAACTGTCTGTCGAATAAAAATGTTTATAGAAACCAGTACAGCAAAATATCTGGTTATGACAATATTAATGTTAATCTATGTCACTGTACGCTGCAGCAATAAATCATTATGATCAATTGTTCCAAATAGCAAACAGTCATTCCTTAAATAGAACGGTAACAAGGTGATATTTCAATTTAACTTTTATCACGGTACAATTGTTTCAGTTCATTTAGCCAACATGATATATCAAAGTTTCATTTATTTTATATCTTTACATACATACATATTTTGACTTCATAAAAGCAGGCAGAGACTGAAAACGTCATTTTCTATGATTCTTACAAACCTGTAATGCATGAAGCATTCATTTGCTATCCCTCATAAGCGAAATGGGATTCCGAGCACAGTTATGCACAATTCTCTTTGAAGATTGAAACAGATTTTGGCAAGTCTTTCTATAGTCTTTTTAGCAAGTACTTTCTACATGTACTTTCGCGTTTTGTGCATGGCCATATTATGTTAGATGAGTAAATAAGCTGTTCTTTCAGTCAAACCAAGTAGGTAACAAAAGTTATAAATTAACCCACAAAATCAATTTTATAACATTGTGCGAAACGTAATCCAATATACCTAACTCTACTCTTATTTTTATCCAGCATTTTGAGTTATTTGACAGATAACAATATCTGAAAACATGACTGTTACCTACGTCATATTGAAGAAAGATATTTATGAGCACGATGTAAATATGTATAAAACGTAATTTCGATATTTATTTTTCGATCGTACCTCGATCTGCTAATAGACTCCTTATTAGTCTAAGATAACCGCATCTGTTATTACAAAATAGGCACACTAACGGTTACAAATAGAATAACTTTATATCTTAGCATAGGGTGTCCAGATGTTTATTTCCTTGCAATGGTTATAGGAATGCTAATTGCACTCCCTCACGGGATAGGCATGACTAAAAAGTCCTAGAGGATACGATATACATATAAAGTGGGTCTTAATGGATCCCTTTTAACTAATATGGTTTTGTTATTGAGCCAGTGTGGAATAACTTTTTGTTATTCCTAGATAATAAATTTACATTAGCATTAGAACCCGCATATCCATAAAGCATAAAATAAACAAATAAATAAATAAATAAATAAATAAAAAAAACAATAAAAATAAACATGTTTCGAACAATAAACAAGTTTTTGCTCAAATTCATTGTAATTTTGGTTAATTCCAACTTTCTTTAGTTATCTAGTTTCCAACTATTGTTGAATACTTTATAATAACAAAATTTAACCTACAACCTTTCTTTTCTTATGTTTAATATAATATTTAAAACAATATTGTGAATATTAATGGCGCAATAACAAGTTACATAAAAAAATTATCACTTCAATGATACTCTCTTTTAGTTTACTCTTTTGAATGATAAGTATACTTAATAAACAACATTAAAAAAAAATATCATCCATCCAATATTTTTTTTATTGTAATATTTTGTGCTATAAGTATGATGATAAACAACTTTTAAACAAAATATCATTTAACATAATGTTAAAACCAATATAACAAAGAGTTACCTATCCACAAGAAGCAACTATCCGGGGTAGAGCTATCCAACTATTCTTAGTAAAAGAATTTATTCCTGTCGGCCTCCAACAAAGATACTGCTCATCTATTTTAGTTTTGGACACGTCGCGTGATCGAATATGTGCGAGGCAACAAGATAATTTAGATAATATAAAGGAGTTTGTAAAGAAAAAATGTACTGTGATAATAAATTATAGTCGATAGTAGTAAACAGTTGATTGTAGATTTTTCTCAAAAACATTTTATTTTCAATTCGAACTACGCAACATTTATCAGTATTTATTGCTTACAATGCACAGTACATTTACTTAAATATATATTTATTTTTATAGTGATAGGTTACAGGATTATAACAATATGTACTGAAATGATGATATTAAAATGTCACCGTACCAGAACGAAAATAATCTAAATTAGATCTTTAAAAATTAGAAACAGCCCGGTGGCTTTCACGACCTTACCCAGACCTAAGGATAAGCATAGATCGAAACAAGAAGTAACATCAAGTATTTTGTACGTTGTATGACAAGAAGTTAGTTAACCCAGATGTTACTGACAACCATGAATTGCTCAGATCGCTTTGAAATTTATATGGTCCCTTAATTATATCCTCCTTTTAATGAAAAAAATATTTGAAAAATTCCCAGACCCATGGAAAAGCCGGAAAATGGTGTCATTTATAAAGTACGCTAGTAATATACACTAATTTAAAGTCGAAAAATGTTTAATTTTGTACACAGCTTATTAATAAGGTTTTATAGTAGATATTACGTTATATCTTTTTCTATGTATAAATAAAACTACTTATATAATAAAGCAATCAATAAGTTACTTCAATATTATTACAAAAAAAATGATTGTTTTAAGACAAGTTGTGATACAACTTGAAACATTGCTTTGGTCACTATACATTTTACGCACAGAAACTTTGCAGGTTTATGACATCAGGCACACCGTAATTGATTTTGCCGATATCTAACTATGTGGCCAATGTTATCATATCGAGAATTGTCATGCAGCGTCTGAAAGGTACGGATAGGTTTCGACTCCGCCTATGTTCAGTAAACATCAAGTCAAAATAAAATAATATGGCATTTTCTTTAACATTTTGCTCAGGACATCAAACCTCATCTGATCTGAATGTTGAGTATCTCGTCTTATCCTATTATACGCTTTGTCATTTGGGACAAGAGTCTTTGGAACTGTAGCAGTACTAGCAAGATGTAATAATACTTGAGAAGTAGACGGAATTGGAGAAGATTGTTGCTGTGGTTCAGAAGAAGACCGGTTCTCTTTTAGTCTTTGAGGTTTTGCCAAATTAGATAACAGTTATTTGTCACTGCTATCATCATAATCAGATATGATTGAGTTCAGACGTGTTATAAGTTAATAAAATTAACAATTATTTTAATTTTAAATTGTGACCTCAATAAAGAAAGTGTGTAGTGGCAATAAATAACTAGAGCAGCTAATGTTTCTAAATGACTAATATTGACTAAGTGTATTAAATAATAATATGTAAGTAGTGATTTATTGTTTAAAATTAACACGATGGAAAATAGTCCATTTAATAGGAGTGGCATGACGGCTAGAACTCCGCCTCCTTCTTCTCCTGCAGTAACTTCGGCCTCGACTTCAGCAACAACAACTAGACCTTTCGACAATACCCTGGAAGTTATCTCTACTCCAGAGATACATAACTGGATGACTACTATTGAGCAATATCTCAATGAGGTATGTACTTTGGTATCCGAGGGCAAAATGAACTCAGAGCAGAAGCTGCGTGTCAGCAACTTATGCCGTAAAGTGGGGTCTGGTACATCACATCTTGCAGTGCAATATCAAGCTTTAAAAGCAAAGGCCATGCGAGCTCACTCCCATATACATACCTTACAAGACCAAGTTGACATTTCTCAACGTATTAGTGACCTCAAAATAAGTATGCAGGAGAGTGTAAAACCAGCACCAGTTACATCCTTTGCCGATATGGTCAAGAAGGGAAATAATACTTTCATCCAGCCCAGTAATGTTAGCTCAGTGACCATTTATCCTAGTGATAAGCTAAAGTCCAGCGAGGAAACTAAAATGCTGGTCCAGACCTTAATTAACCCTGAGCAGATGAAACTACATGTTAGAGGCCTACGCAAAATAAGGAATGGTGGTGTCATAATTAGCACTGATTCCAGCGATGACATCGTAAAGCTCAAGGACTCCGTACAGCTGACAAATTCTGGCCTCACAGTTGGTGAACCGCAGAAGAAGAAACCAAGGGTCGTGATCATTGGTGTGCCCTCAACCATGAAGGAAACAGACGTCCTCACGTGTCTCTACCATCAAAACCTAGCCGATAAATTACAGGACTCCAGCCTAGAGAAGTTCTTAGAGACCACCAAACTAAGCCATAAAACAGGAAAGAGGGAAACAGAGACCTGTAATTATGTCTTAGAAGTGACACCTGCCATACGTAAAGCCCTTGTAAATTCGGAGAGAGTCTTTGTCAACTGGACTTCTTGTTACGTGAGAGACTTCACACTAGTGACGCGCTGTTACAAATGCCAACAGTACGGCCATGCAGCAAAGTCGTGTAGAGAGGAAGTTAGCACGTGCGGCCACTGTGGCGACAATGGGCACAATCTGCAAGAATGTACAAAGAAGGCGCAGGAGCCAAAATGTGCTACCTGTCTTAAGTACAAAAAGCCACACAGCCATGCCACGGGAGCTCTAGATTGCCCAGCTAAATTAATGGCCGAAAAGAGGTACATAAACAGTATTGATTATGGAGGCGCCTAAGAGCGCCGTCAGTAAAGTTTATTTGACAGGTTTTTATACTTTCGCTTTATATTAATTTATCTTCCACATTTACCTTATTTTATTTTTGTTTGTATTTTTTTCTCTCCTCGCATAGTGATACACTATGATTAATAACTTAATTAAAGATTTAGATGACTTTTCTGTATCCGAATCTAAAAACTGCGACGTAGAGAACAGTAGACAATTAATAGCCTCAATTACTCACCCATTAACGATACTAACACAAAACATACGCAGTATTCATAAAAACTATGACAACTTTTGTATATTTCAACAAAGACTTAACATTGATTGTGACATTATTATACTAACAGAATGCTGGCTTGGCAAAAATTATAATTTACCTGTAATGCCTGGGTATGACATGTATAAAACATTAATAAATTATAACCAAAATGATGGAGTGGTCGTATTTGCAAAAAGTACTTTAGAAATATCAATAGAAGAACCGAACATGAAAGACTGTAACAGGTTGCTGATAAAAATAGGAAAAGATATAGCTATATTGGCCCTCTACAGGCCTCCATCATTTAAAACAATAAGCAACTTTAGTAATTCCCTTAATGAGACGTTGCAGACCCTTTCATCAGTCAAATGTAAAAATGTCACAATTGTAAAAATGTTATTAAAAATTACCTTCTAGACCTGAGTTACGAGGATACAGAAAAGTTACTCATTGTAACAAAATAATATTAATGATAAGATGGAATGTAGTGGGTGTATATGTTAGTAATAATTATGTAAATAATGATCTATATATTAGTAACTTTGACATTATGTATAATTGTTAATTAATTAAATAAATAGTTTTAAGTTTTTAGGTTAATTCCATTAGTTTAAATAAGCTATTACATAACAATTTGTATTTAGTAAAATTGAATTTATCAAATCAGCAAAAATTGAATTGTTAAATAAAGAAAATATAATCGCTAGGCATCTTAGCCTGAAACACAGGATTACCTAGTTCAGGCATTAAATTATACTTGATTTGTTTTTAATAATATGTCAAAATTGTATAGTTAAGGTTTATTATGACAAATAAATGATTTTTATTTATTTTATTTTATTTTTTATTAAAAACGTAATAGTAGTAGGGGACTTAAACATTAATATTATGCCTGAGGCCTCAGGAACAGTATCTCAAGACTACTTAAATTTACTCTCCTTCCATGGCTTACTCCCTGCACACTCTTTACCTACACATCAAAGTGGTTCATGTCTAGACCATATCATGCTTAAATCAATTTGTCCTTCACTTGCACTTGTTATTAACTCGACAATAACCGATCACAAGGCTGCTCTACTAACCTTAAATTGTAAGTTACCTAAAGCATATGAATCACGAATTATTACTAATTTAAATGCAAATAAACTCGAAGAAGACTTGCGCAATATCAATTTAGAAACAATATATAATTCCGTTGACCCAGAGTTTTGTATGTTATATTTAATAAATAATATACAAATGGCTATTCAGAAAAATACTAAATACAAGAGGTTAGGCGTAAAAAATCACAATTTAAAACCATGGATCACACCGGGTCTCATACGTTGCATGAGACATAGAGACAAATTACACATTAAAGTCAAAAACAATCCTCAAAATTTTTATATACAGCTAACATATAAGAGGTATCGTAACTTTTGTAATGATTTGTTAAGAAAAGTTAAAATTAACTACGATAAAACTGCTCTGGAGAAAGCTGGATCTAACAATAAACAGCTATGGAATTATATAAAAAAAGTGACCTATAATTGTAAAAAGGCTGAGTCTTCCTTAAGTTTATTGCAATCACACACTTCACACACGGAATCGGTTAATAGAGTAAATAACTTTTTCGTCAATGCTGGCAAGGAGCTAGCAGAAAAATTACAGGCTCGGCAGTTTAATCAATTACAAACGTCGTCTAGATCTAGTCACACTTTATCTTCTTTTGTATTACTAGACATCGATGAAAAAGATGTGGATAGGATTATAATGTCATTAAAAGATGACTGTGCCGTCGGTTGGGATAATATACCAAATAAAATCATAAAACAGTTCAGACACATATTTGTACCGCCTTTGACCTACATTTTCCGTATTTGTTTAAATAAAGGGATATTCCCTAAGTGTTTAAAAAAGGCTATAGTGATTCCAGTTCACAAATCTGGTAGCAAAGAACAGTTAACAAACTATCGCCCTATCTCTTTACTACCAGCTATGGCAAAAGTACTAGAAAAAATTATTAACTCCAGTTTAATGAGGTATTTAGAGAATAAACATATTTTATCCAGAACCCAGTATGGTTTTCGCCCAAAATTATCTACAGACGATGCCGTGCAAAATCTAACAAACTACGTTGTACAAGAACTCGACAAAGGTAAGTACACATTAGGAGTCTTCCTAGACCTTGCCAAAGCATATGACTCGGTGTCTATTTCTATCCTGTTGCGCAAGCTTGAAGACATAGGTATAAGAGGAACGCAACTAAATTTATTTAAAAGTTACCTCGAAGACCGCACGCAATGCGTAAGGATTGGCAGTTTTATTAGTAAAGAACAACAAAACACAAATTTTGGTATACCTCAAGGCAGCGTATTAGGAAGTACCCTTTTCATCATATACGTAAATGATCTTTGCAAGTTACAATTAGATCAGGGTTTAATAATATCATATGCTGATGACACTGCCCTCCTTTTTTCTGCTGACTCAGAACAACAAGTTTTCAAGCACGCGCAATGTGGACTCAATATTGTAAATAACTGGCTACAGCAAAATTTACTAACACTTAATGTGACAAAAACAAACTATGTTAAATTTAACATGCGCAAATCACTAACGGAGCAATTTACACCAATATTATTGTCCCATAACTGCAAAGTCCCTTTTAATAACCTACAATGTGACTGCCTTGAGATTAAACCTGTTAATAAAATTAAATATTTAGGAATAATCATAGATGAAACATTATCTTTTAAATATCACATAGAAAATTTAGCCGGTAGAGTACGTAAGTTAATTTTTGTATTTAAGAAACTGCGATATATAGCAGACATAAATGTTGTAAAAAAAGTTTATTTTGCATTATGTCAATCGGTGATAACCTATTGCATATCATCCTGGGGTGGAGCGGGAAAAACAATATTACTACCGCTGGAAAGAGCTCAAAGAGCGATACTCAAAGTATCTACCTTTCGCCCATACTTATTTCCCACTAACCTTCTTTATAGCTCTTGCAAAGTATTAACAGTACGACAACTATTTATTATGAGTATTATACTAAAACGGCACAAGGCGTTAACATACTGTACTGACAATACTAACAAAAGGCGCAAAGATATTGTGTGCTCACATATACAAACTAAACATGCTTTCGCAACCAAATTTTATATTTTTCTGGGCACACTGTTATACAATAGAATAAATGCAATAGAAAATATATTTTCACTAAATTACCACAATTGTAAAAATGTTATTAAAAATTACCTTCTAGACCTGAGTTACGAGGATACAGAAAAGTTACTCATTGTAACAAAATAATATTAATGATAAGATGGAATGTAGTGGGTGTATATGTTAGTAATAATTATGTAAATAATGATCTATATATTAGTAACTTTGACATTATGTATAATTGTTAATTAATTAAATAAATAGTTTTAAGTTTTTAGGTTAATTCCATTAGTTTAAATAAGCTATTACATAACAATTTGTATTTAGTAAAATTGAATTTATCAAATCAGCAAAAATTGAATTGTTAAATAAAGAAAATATAATCGCTAGGCATCTTAGCCTGAAACACAGGATTACCTAGTTCAGGCATTAAATTATACTTGATTTGTTTTTAATAATATGTCAAAATTGTATAGTTAAGGTTTATTATGACAAATAAATGATTTTTATTTATTATTTATTATTTATTATCATCTGATGAATGATACGTGTAGGCAATTTCAGCCTCAGCTCATAGTTGTCCACCAGGTAAATTATGCAAAAAAAAACAAAACTTTCATCACCAGAATCCTCATCGATGAGCTACGCATTACAATAATCTGGAGACAGAATGTGAATTACGATCCGGTATTGATGATTCATCGTCAATTTGTTGTAACTCAGATACTATTTCATTCAAGGAGAGGTGTTCGAAGTTCAATCTAAAACGTTTTATAACATCGTGCTAACGTAGTCTATATTACTATCGTCATTTATAAATTACACCAATTTTCTAACCAACTTAATTGTAGAGAATATCTAAAAGTTTATTTAATTTTCTTACTAGGTAGTTACATACACAACAGTATCTAGTAATACGTCCCATAAAACCATTCAAAAACAAATAATATGATTCATGAACGTACAGGTACGTAAGGTACCTTAAAATACTCATGATGAAACTAGGTACAAATTATTTAGTTATAATTCCAAAAATAATAAAATAACACGAAAAACGATTTTTTTCTAGCGACTCTACAAGACTTACACACTGATATATCGTAATGAATAAAACTCAACTACCCTCAAAGTGTTAATATATTTTTTTCAATGTGCCGTCATTTATAAAGTACGATAGTAACAAGTGGGAGGAGCTGTCTTTAATCACTGTACCTAATTCCCTTCACAAATAATTATATTGAACTTAAATACTATAACATATAATGTGCCTAAGGTTAACTTTTGATATAAGATTATCTTATAATGAAACGTGTCGACATTATCACAGAATCTCGACACTACATTATGTTATACAGAATATCGAGTATCATTTATCAACTATTTGCAGGTTTCTTGTTAACCTGGCTAATTTACGATAGCGTTGAGCAAAGTTCAATTTTATTATTGATGACTAAAGTGCCGAGTTTATTGTCCTGTATTTGTTGTTTATACAATTAAATAAAATTATATTGCTCGTGTCTATGTGGCGACCTGTAACGTCGTTTCACCAACCACCCTCATCCTGATTTTTTTGTAAAAGGCTACTAGGTGACTCTGCAAGTCTGCAGCAAAGAAAGACCTTGACATCGTGGTAACCCGATAGTGTAACATTTTTTTGCTGCGTTGAAGAAAAACTGAACAGACTACTCGTTAATATATAGCTCAAATACTCGATTTGAACCCCACTAATGAGATTACATAACAACGAGAATTAGTAGTTTATTTAGTGATTACATGGCATTGTGGTCTGAATGTGTAAGGAGAAATATGAAAAAAAGAGGATAGTAAGTGGAAATAATACTAGTTTTCGTAAAAAAGTCAATGCCACCTTTTACAACTATAGTTAATTCTATTTATATAGATTCATAATATTAAAATCTAATAGCAGCATTTCTAAACCGGCTCCGTGTGTAATTTAGTTACAACATTTAACAGTTCAATTATAAAAATGTAGGCCAGTAGGCATTTAGAATCGCTTTTAAATTACTACACGTCTTGGGGCAGGCCTACTAAAATATAGATAAAACCGCACAATATACATTTATGAAGTAATATTTGATTGCTCTTCTGTTACTACCATTGAGTATTTATTTGATGTAGGGGCTCCCTGACTTGAAAGTGTTTGCCTTGATGTAATATTAAAGATGGGAATCGAATGATTCCGAGGGTAACGTTTTTTCATGTCTTGACAAATTTTGCTTAAAATATTTGAGAAGTTAGACATGATTCCAAGGCTCCTTGTTCCATGTTGAGAGTCCACGTGTCAAAGGATCTTCGTACACCGACTAGTCTTATTTAATTCTTGCAGATTGACGTAACTGTAGATATACCTATTATAATAATCCGGATATTTCTATACATGGTTTTACAACCATCTAACGCAAAAGTAGCAATCGCAATACTATTTTGAATGTTTGTTTGTACATCTAGGCGGGAGGCACCTATTCTGCGCAATGGGAAAACTATTTCTAACAATACTAAATAAGTTCAGACGGTTAACAAAGTACTAAGGGCTTAACGAAATACTAATAAAGTGAGCACTCCTACTTATATTCTATTGGAAAACTGAGACCAAGAGACTATAAGCAATACCTTCACAATATAAAAAAAGAAATAATGCCTTGTGGGCGTCACGCTAATTGCTTTTTAGTTGTGCTTAGTTATAACAGTACGTGACATAAGTACGTCTTGTCTTTATTAAAATAGATTAGTTCCATGAATTTAATATTGTGTTGTGTGGAAATATCCTATCCTACTTCCTACTAATATTATAAATGCGAAATTTTTTGAGGATGGATGGATGCTTGTTCCTCTTTCACGCAAAAAATACTGAATGAATTTTAATGAAATTTGGAATATAGGTAGTTTAAGGTATAGAATAACATTTAAGCTACATAAACAACGCGGGTAAAGCCGCGGGCATCAGCTAGTAATGTTATATATTCAACAATCACAGAAAAAAAGGAGGAAGGTTTTATCGCAAATAGCAAAATGGTTTTATAGCAAAAACATACATTATGGGATAAACCTAATAGCTTGTCTCATAAAGTAGGTAACGTCTTAACCGTGCTCTAGCATTGTGTGCTGATGTCTGATACAATAAGCGGCAGTTACCACTTCCCATCAGACGAAGCATTTACGTGTGTGCTACCTTAATATAATATTAAAACACCGTCTATAGAACAGTGTTGATTTTATAGTATACTAGCTGACCCGTGCCCACTTCGTTGGGTGGCAAAAAAAACGCGTCCGTTTTTTAAACATATTTCATTACTGCTCCACTCCTATTAGTCATAGCGTGATACTATAGCCTATGACACTCCCCGATAAATGGACTATTCAACACAGAAAGAATTTTTAAAATCGGTTTAGTAGATCCAGAGATTACCCCCTACAACGTCACAAACACACAAACTTTACCTCTAATATTATAAGTATAGATTGAATTTATTTACATTATGTTTAGATTTTCGAATACATTTTGTTTTCAGATTTTGCATACTTAACCTAATTCTTACATGGGAGCATTATATATTTTTATTTCAACCAAACTTACAAACAAGAAACGTAAACACTTCAACCGGTTTATTCAAAGTTTGATTAATTAACTATAGTACCAAACAGTACACCTACGCGTTACGGTAAGTAATGAGTAATGGTTACTGTATACGTACTGACAGAAACAAAAATAATGCTTATGATTAAAGTTATAGATAGATAGGCTTATAATTAATGACTTGGTTAGGAGTGTACCTACTAGGGATGGATGTTTTATTTAGAAAAGAGAACTATAACAGTAAGATAGGGTTTGTGATCTGGAAAGTCAAATTACGTGGCTATAAGATTGACTGTGTGGAAAGTTAAATAAAGAGGCGTTCAATTATTCATTTAGGTCACTAAGAATAACTTACAATTACTATAATTATTGATATCTTTTAAAAAAAAAAAAGAATATTAAAATTGTCTTTGTAAAAACATTAAAAGTTCTAAATAGAATACCTACCATACAAAAATCAATGGGTACTGATATATGTCTTCTGTGTCCCGGGGTGAGCTGGGAGTCACGGCCAAGGTCGGACGCGCAGCCGCCCCCTCCCCCCACACTTCACCCTCTCTCCCCCATATCTGGTACCCCGCCCCTCTAACGAACAGGCGCGTCAATACGCCGCCGCTCATTGAGTACGCACCCACACCACACCAAACGTTTGTATATAAAGAAATTTACACGTGCCCCGCCAATGTTTAGGTAGCGGCCTCCATTCGCTCGCTCTGTCTGATTTACTAAGAAACAAACAGCCCTGTAAACTGGTAACTGGTGATCGATAGAGGTAACTCGACTCTATATTTAGTTGCGAATCTACATTCAAATGTACCGCTTTTCGTTTGGAAAATACCATACATGTAGAGAACACGGCGAGTAGTTAATGTTTATAAGCCACGACTAAAGTGTTAAGATAGCGTTATCATTGAATGTATTACATCCACGCATATCGGTCCACCAGATAACTGATAAGCTGTTTATTTATGCCATACAATGGATATAGATACAGTTATGCATTAGTAATTGAAACATGTGTTAGGTATAATAAATAAAAAATAAAAAAACAATTTCATCCATTCATTTTAGTTATTGAGATGTTTCTAAACCTTTTGTGAGTTGTAATAGGTCAATCGTCAATTAATATCTACGTATGGCTATGGCTCGCCCATATAACTACCATAAAAAGCTATTGGTTTTTACCAGAACCTACCTATAAGCACAAAACAAACATTGATTTTAAGTAACTATTTTTTAATTTTTAGCTTTTTACTAGGAACTTTAGTCGATGCTCTAATATAAAACGCTGCTACTTCGTTAAAGCGCATCAACAGTAATAAATTAAGGATAAAATCACTTTAACGATCTTGTAACGGGTGTTTGATAACTGGGTAAAGACAGTATACAACATATTATGTAAGAAAGCCGTAAAACCAATTACAAAACATTAATATTTATGTATTTATATAC
Organism: Schrankia costaestrigalis; assembly: GCA_905475405.1. Taxonomy (NCBI): domain Eukaryota; kingdom Metazoa; phylum Arthropoda; class Insecta; order Lepidoptera; family Erebidae; genus Schrankia; species Schrankia costaestrigalis. The sequence goes on from FR997851.1 coordinate 5,246,799, forward strand.
ACATGTAAGTATATACTATATAAACAAGCCTATCCTATAACTATATGAGTCAGCAACACGATTATCATAAAATAAATCAACTTCGTCGCGTTACACACACGACAATGAATATGACATTGAAATAACAAACTTTTTGTGTACAATATAATGTGTTTGGACACAGTCCAGTACAAAAACAACAATAAAATTTAACAATTTATATACTATTTAGTTCTGTTGGTTAATAATGGATGCATTTTTGATGCCAAGCCATTTGTGAGTACGTTTTGCGAAGAGATAAAACACATGGCACAACATATTACCTGATTTGGGAAGCATTATATGATCATATTATGCGTGTGGAGAACAAATAAGACTAAAATATGTGCATAAAAAATATATTGGTAGAATTAAAACAGGTACGGGTCTGGCGAATTTATTAAAGACATATTGCAATTTACTACCATCACAAAACATTGAAAATCTTTCATAAACTTAACCATAAGATGTAATGAGTACAATGCTAGATTACTAATTAATTAATTAATATTAAGATTCTTGCTGTAGAGGGGTGTTTCTTCAGATGAGCGAAAAACTATGTTCAAGTCTTAAAAAAAAATGTAGGCAGTATAAATTCTATGACAAAGGTATTAATTAGCTTCCTATTATCATTTAGAAACGAGGCAAGTCCTTTTTGTGGACATAAGTAGTTAATTCAAACTCCGATATTATAAAATATCTACAGAACGTCATTGCCCACAACGTTCAAATCACGCACATTCTCAGTTTATCAAAAATATTTGAACAACGGTACATGAATAATCAATTCAGTGTAGGTACGTGTATTGTCAGTAGTACATGTTCTTATTTTATGCATAAATAAGTGCCGATTAAAAAAACTTAACGTATTATTTTAGTCTAAAAATGTTTAGCATGCATTTTCTGTCATTAATCGCAACAGAACTAAAAAAAATTAAAGTGGTGACATTTTGTCACCCCATGGCAACGTGAGGGGTGACCTCCTCTACGCTTCGCGCGTATTTAGTCGTCATCGAGTACTTGACTGGAGTGCGTGCGTATTTTGGGGATAAAATACGAAGAAAGTGTTTCTTCGAACTCTTGGTCGAGGTAAACATCATTGCCGGAGTTTAGGATAACTCGGTAAGTTAATCTTATTTGTACATTATAATTTAAGTAATTGTTTAACACGTAAATACCTTCAAATCCACTAAGTACATTATTCCTCAAAAACAATTGAAAGAAGTTATGACAAGTTTTAATTGAAATTGTCATTACCAGCAACGTCATTGACAGCATATCTTGCGTTGTGGATAATGACGATTGATTGAAGGTAATGACATATGCGTGGAGAGTAATGTCGAATTCTTAGGGGAAATGACATTCTTACATACTGATCCGCTATCAATATCTTGACTGACCTCGGGGCGCAGTGAATCCTGACTTTTTTCTTTATGCATCAGAGATTGTGGGTTCGTTCCCCACCATGGACAACTCTTTGTTTGATCCAAAAATATTGGTTCTGTCTGGTTGTAAATTGTGTCCGTTATTTTTGTCTGTAAATTACTTTACAGAAAATAAATCCTGTGTCTGGTCAGGTCGGCATTGCCGTTCGCGTCAGGCTAAGAAGAGAGTTACACTCGAAAGAAGTATTTACAAATTCCTAACCTAATCTGCTCTGGGTCAGGTTATCGGGTCAGGATCGTAATAATCGATTTATTCCTAGTGTGGGAGTTGTCTTTTTTTAAAGAAATAAATAATCTAAATAACTAACAAACTGGTAATTTTATTTACAGAGGCGAAAACAAAAAAAAGGAAAAGAGGACCGTCTTGCTCAGCGGAGGCTGTTAAATAAAAGATGATCCCAGATAATATGCTATAGAAAAAGGAAAACCAGTACAAATTGATATCCAAGAAGACCAAGAAGTCATTAGTCAAAGAATTTCAAGAGATCTATTCGTATCGGAGGATGGGTGTACACAGCTAAAGAAGTTTCATTGATTGTAAAAAGAGTACGTTATAAGAATACGTTATAATATATAGACATTGAAACGGCAAAGTGCCTTATTCCGAATGCGAGAACATAGACGTCGACAAAATAAAGAAAATATTAATGAGACGCCGTGTCCGTGACGGTAGCGTACACAAGAGCTGTATCGAGTTGGTTACTATGCCAAAAAACTCGGTGTAAATACTGCCTAATTAGTGTAAAAATAAAAAAAACTCTTCCTCTTTAGTTTAGAAAATAAACACCATTTTCAATGGGTACGCCAGCGTCACGATCAAGCTAGCGTACCCATGGCCGTAATCGAAAACGGCTAATTGTAAAGCAACAGAAGTTACACACAAAAACTCGGTACTAACTCTGCCCCCGCTATGCAAAATTTCATAACAATTGCTCTTGTAGAAACAGAGATATTGAACAAGACTTTTAAATGACAGCGTTATGGTAGCGTACACATAATAGTTCTGATTACTTCTGATAGATAGGGAACTTTTCTTTTGATAAATGCTATATGAAAAAATTCGGCGTGAAATTCTGACTCTATTAGTGTAAATACTTTATGCGAATTCGCAGTGGTATATGTCAAAAAATCTATGTAAAGTTCTAGGAACAAATGTATTGACGTACAGTAGCGAACAAAATGTATTCGTGAAATTATAAACAAAGTTATAGCGTTATTTGCTAATATAAGCTAGATTGATTTGTTCTGACATAAATATTAAAATTATTAACTACCTATTTATGTACTTGACTGTAAAAAGTTGGTTTGTCTGGAATGGAACATTTTCAAATGGTAATGTGAAATTCATAATTCATAATTTCTTTATTTGCAAAAACATGGTATTACAAGGTGTAGTACAAAAGTGGTTGATCTACATGTTCCGTCCAACTTGGGCATGCAAATACTTAAGATCTAGCTAATACATAATATCAATTAACTATAATTTTTTACATCTACACACATACATTACATATTATTATTTATTTATAAAATAGAATTGTGTGTCAGAATTAAAAATAATTAAATGTGATGTCAGATTACAAAGGTAAGTCAATGTCAATAATAATTACTAATTGTTATACAAAAAAGGAAGAAATGTCAAGTTTTTTTACAATTTAAAAATTCTGTTACGGAGTAAAATGTCTTCTCGATTAACCATTCTTTTAACGATTTAACAAATTTAGAAATAGACTATACTTAATACTTTCTCCTTCGCGCTTGCACGTCTTATGGCAACTAACATGATCGGGGGGTGAGGATAAGGGGTGAGCGGGGTAAGGAAGCGCGAAAAAACCCGCTCACATAATTTCTTTGTGATGTGACTAGTCGGACCCTGTTGTGATGTGTTGTTGTTTTTTTTTGTGGCAGTGAATTTATTAGGTAAGTTAAAAATTTATATGTTATAAATTTTTAAAATAAAAATTGTTATTATTTGTAAATATTTTCTAAGACTGATTCTTACAAATAAATATGTTTAAATCATAACCTATTTTATGGTAAATTGTAATTATTATAACAAAACATAAATAAATCATAACCTGTATTACATTTTATACAACAAATGCTGTTTTAATTCAAACTGTGATTATTGTAACAATACCAAATGTGATTATACTGTGATTTTTAATATAATATATAATTAATAATTGTACAATTGTTATTACTTGTAAATATTTTCTAAGATTCTTACTAATAAATATGTTTAAATCATAACCTGTTTTAAAGTAAATTGTCATTAATATTTTCAAAACAGAACCTAATATAATTATACTGTGACAAAAATTGTTGTTTTTGGCAAAACAAACGTTATTTTTCTTATAAAGCTACTTATTTGAATTTTTCCAATTATTTCATTTTCTATCAGGGCAATATCTAGAAATTAATAAAGTGAATATACTCCTAGTTCAGTATTTCATCACGTTTCATCGGTTTTAATTCTGTATTTTAAAAAAACTTGTCAAATCACTTGTGAGCATATCTGTACCAGTACTATGAACATAAAATAACATGGATTTTTGACATATTCCACTGCGAATTCGCATAAAGTATTTACACTAATAGAGTCAGAATTTCACACCGAATTTTTTCATATAGCATTTATCAAAAGAAAAGTTCCCTATCTATCAGAAGTAATCAGAACTATTATGTGTACGCTACCATAACGCTGTCATTTAAAAGTCTTGTTCAATATCTCTGTTTCTACAAGAGCAATTGTTATGAAATTTTGCATAGCGGGGGCAGAGTTAGTACCGAGTTTTTGTGTGTAACTTCTGTTGCTTTACAATTAGCCGTTTTCGAGTACGGCCATGGGTACGCTAGCTTGATCGTGACGCTGGCGTACCCATTGAAAATGGTGTTTATTTCCTAAACTAAAGAGGAAGAGTTTTTTTTATTTTTACACTAATTAGGCAGTATTTACACCGAGTTTTTTGGCATAGTAACCAACTCGATACAGCTCTTGTGTACGCTACCGTCACGGACACTGAGACGCCCATAGAAAATAACAACTTGCAATCACAGAATCCTACAGCTATAAAAAAATTACCATAATTTAAGAAGTAAAAGAAAATATTGTAAAAAAGTTACTGCAATTTAAAATATCAGATATTGTTCGTGAAGCCATACATGCTTTTTACAATGATGATAATAACAGCGTCATTAGAGCAAGAAAAAAAGAGTACATTACTAAAAATAAATTACAACTTCAGAAACTATTTTTAGCAGGGAATTTAAAAGAGCTGTACAAGAAATTCAAACAGAAAAATATGAAAATATGTTGATAAAATGAAATAAAAAAAATATAATATTGTTGGAGATAAGAGTAGTAGTGGGGAGGGTAGACAATAAAAAGGCGATGCCTGGCCGGCATCGACACATTCTCGTTCCGTTTCTTGACTAGGTCGTTACTCTGTCGGTTTGCGTATTGATAGTGATTGTGTAGTGTGTAATATTCGGGATTGTTATTTCTGTTTAGTTCTTTAGATAATTTGTTAAATGGTTAAAATTATTAAATTGTTTTGTAATACGTGTATTTTTGAGTTTCATTAATTTAGGTATTAGTAATATTCTTTTTAAAAAAAATCACTTCTGGCTTTATTTGCAAGATCAGAAGTGGGATAGAATCTCATTTGCCCACAAATTTTCGAATTTGAATAACCATTTGACTTTATCTACCTACCTTACATTCGCATATTTTTTTTTTTTGTTGTTTTGTGTTGTGTGTGATTTCGAGTCGTCGTGAAGGGTGAGTCCTTTTTTTTCCTTTTATAATTGGGACAGTTAGTACCGATATATTTTAGTGTTTTATCTGTGATTTTCTTCAGTACTTTGGTGTATTATTATTTTCAAGTGTTTGAATTTGACGGTTATTGTTCGAATCTTTGTTGAGAAATGTCAGATCACCGGCGTGATCGCAGTGCAAGCCGTCATGATCGCAGTACTAGCCACCGCGATAGTTATAGCCCGCATTTTGATCGTGACCGTCGCATTAGTAATGACCGACGTGGTAGTAGGCATCGTGACCGACCCTCCGAAATGGAAGTTTTAATGACTCGTCTTAAGGCCTTAGAGGAGAGGGTAACGGCTTCGCGCACACCGGCACGTACTGACGCAATACAAGTAGTTCGTTCGAAAACTCGAAATAAAAGTCGTGATAGGTCGCCACCGCGACTTCAGCGAACGCCGTCTACTCCGCCACGCTCAGGTATACGTCGTTCGTCGCCGACGCGACCTTCGCGTACTTTATTGTCTCCGAGTACGCACAGGACGCGATCGAAAGATAGGTACGCGACTCCTCCTCGCGACCGAAGTTGGGGACGCTCGCGCGATGTGCCTGTGTTGCCCAACCATAGTTCCTCGCGTTCGCGCCTTCGATATAGATCGCCACCTCTTGAGTCGGAACGTAATTCAGGAAAGCCGCGGCTGACGCCGGAACATTCTGCCGTTACCGATCGCATTGTGGACGCGATACGTTCCATTAACTATGTTGGTAGATCGAGTCAACATTTTTATATCTCGAATTTTGATCCGAACTTACATAATTTTGACGACTGGTGTGTAGAAGTAGATCGTGCGAAATCATGTAACAAATGGAATGATTACGAATGCCTCTCGCGCATTGGTAATTGTCTTAAAGGTGATGCACGATCATGGTTGAATGAATGGGTGTCAAGTGATCGTTCCTGGTCAAATTTTAAGAAAGAGTTTAAGCCGTTGTGTCCCCAGTCACCTAATTTTGCTAATATTTTGGCTGAAGTTATTAATACTAACTCGGACAAGTACACTACATATGCAGATTATGCGCGACGTACGTTGCTCCGGTTACGTATAGTACAGGGTCTCAGTGACGAGTTGATTTCGGCAATAATTATACGTGGTATATGTGATCCTAATATTCGAGCATCGGCGACTAATGCAAAGTTAATGCCGAATGACTTAATAGAGTTTTTCTCGATTTATATTAAACCAACTAATACCTCAAAGAGCTCCGCCTCTCGTTCGGTTATGTCCAACAGTACCCAAAGCAAACAAACGACTGATTTGTCGCGTAAAAGAAGTAGTGGAGATTTTAAATGTTTTTTGTGTGGTCAACCAGGGCATAAGCAGGTTAATTGTTCTAAGCGTCCTAGGATCGATCAGGGGTCGAATTCTTCCAGTGTCATGTCGTCAAAGCCTGTTTTTGTGCCAACTAGGTCTGAACCTTGTTCGTTTTGCAAGAAAATGGGTCACAGTGTTAGTACTTGCTTTGCTAAGCAGAGATCCGAAGCAACGGATAAGGACACAGTTAATTTTTGTAAGGTTTTGGTCACTTCCACCAACATTGATGTTGTCGTGGCTATTATTCAAGATGTCCCAGTAGATGTTTTGATCGACAGCGGTTCGACCATTTCACTTATGTCGTCATCCTTGTTGAAATATTTTGATTGTTCGATTAAGCCTGCTTTTCGCGTCTTAAAAGGATTAGGTAGTCAGGAGGTAGAAAGTACATCTTTTGTGAGATTACCGATTGAGTTTGACGGGTTGACACTTGAGGTGGACTTATTCATTGTACCATCACAGTACATGAACACTCCAGTCATATTAGGTACAGATGTTTTGAACAGGGAAGGTGTTAGGTATGTTCGTACTAAGGACTATCAGCAGCTTACGAGGGTTGAACGCTGCTCGGACAGGGTGATGACAGTTCAATCTGAGGTTTCAATTCCAATTAACACTCCTCTGATTGACGTTCAATTACAAAAACTTTTAGACACAATAAATGAGTTTGCAAAGTTTTTCATTTCTGGTACCGCGACCTCAACAGTGAAAACAGGGCGTATGTCAATAAAATTAAATTCCAACACGCCTGTCAATTATCGCCCATATAGACTATCTCATGCTGAGACACTTCGCGTGCGTGACATAATTACAGATCTTTTAGACAAGGGCATTATTGAAGAGTCGGATTCTGAATACGCGAGTCCTATTCTTCTTGTCAAAAAGAAGGACGGGTCAGACAGAATGTGTGTCGACTTCCGTAAACTAAATGAGGTCACAGTCAAGGATAGATTTCCTCTGCCGCGAATAGATGACCACATAGATCGGTTAGGCGGCTATAAATTTTTTAGTAGCCTGGATATGGCAACCGGATTTCACCAGATCCCTTTAGATCAGGATTCCGTACCATTTACAGGATTTGTCACGCCTGAAGGACATTATCAGTATTTGAAAATGCCTTATGGCTTGGCAAACGCCCCTGTCTTTTATCAACGAATTATTGCAAAAACACTTCGCGAGTTCATTGAATCCGGTGATATCCTGGTTTACATAGATGATATCCTTATTTTGAGTAGAACTGTAGACCAAGGGCTTATTTTGCTTCAAAAAGTCCTTCATACGTTAACCAGAGCCGGTTTTTCCATTAACTTGAAGAAGTGTTCCTTTTTAGCGACAGAAATAGAATATTTAGGTCGAACAATTAGTGAAGGTCAGGTTAGGCCGAGTCATGAGAAGGTGCGAGCTTTGATTGACTCAGCAGATCCACAAAATGTTAAACAGGTCCGTCAGTTTATGGGTTTAGCCAGTTATTTTAGACGCTATATAGCTGACTTCGCCCAAAAGACCGCGTGCATAGCTGCTTTAACTCAAAAAAATGTTAACTTTTCTTGGGGAATAGAGCAAAAGGTCGCCCGAAAGTACATAATAGATTGTTTAACTAGTGAACCTGTACTGGCTATCTATGATCCTTCATTGCCAATAGAGGTCCACACAGACGCGAGCTCTATTGGTTATGGAGCTGTTATGATGCAAGTACATGAGGGTAACCGTAAGCGGGTAGTATCCTATTTTAGCCGACTTACTCAGGGAGCTGAGAGCAAATACCACTCGTACGAGTTGGAGACGCTCGCCGTAGTCAAGGCACTTCAGCACTTTAGGCATTATCTTGTGGGCGTACGCTTCACCGTGGTTACAGACTGTAACGCCTTAAAACTCACTCAGAGAAAAAAGGACTTGTTGCCTCGAGTGGCTCGGTGGTGGGTATACTTGCAGGATTTTGACTTTTCATTAGATTACCGTAAGGGTTCCCTTTTATCCCACGCCGACTATCTCAGTCGAAATCCGGTAAATAATGTCACCGTTCAGAAGCCTCACAACTGGGCCCGGATCGCTCAGGTTTCTGATGAAGAGACTCGGTCTCTTATGCAGAGATTGTCAGATGGACAACTAGATCCTACCCAATATGTAGTTAAGAATGACATCTTATATCATAAACTTTCACCTACAGGTGAAAATACAAAGTTGTTATGCTACATTCCGAAAGGTCATAGATTAAGCCTTTTACGAATTTTCCATGACGAACATGACCATCCGGGAGTAGACAAAACAGTCGACTTGATCATGAAGCACTTTTGGTTCCCAGGAGTGAGAGCGTTCGCTTCAAAGTATATAACACACTGTTTGGTGTGCCTTTCTCATAAAAAAGTAGCTCGGGCTCCTTTTCAACCCATTCACTCGTGGGAAAAGCCAGATGTGCCTTTTGAGACGGTCCATATGGATGTGTTAGGGCCTTTACCAGAAGCCGATGGCTATCGCTATGTTTTTATTGTAATTGATGCTTTTTCTAAATTCTGTTTATTGTATCCCATGTTTCGGCAAGAGTCAGATGAGTTGAAGCGTCATGTCACTAACTTCATCTCATTATTCGGAACCCCTAAGTTAATCGTAGCCGACAGAGGTCGGATGTTTCAAAGCGCCGACTTCCTCGATTGGACTAACGGAATGGGCTGCGATACACATTTGATAACTCCCGAGATGCATCAGTCCAACGGACAGGTGGAGCGTTACTGTCGCACTGTGCTCAATATGGTACGAATTGAGTGCAATTATCGTGAACGCCGATGGCCAACCGTCATGTGGAAGCTGCAACTGGTCCTTAATATAACTAAGCATAGAACAACGAAATGTTCGGCTTTAAACCTGTTAGTTGGCATCGATGCAGCTACACCACTTATTCGCAGTCTGATTCGGGATGTGGCCATTGCGGGCTCCAGCCCTAACAGGGAAGCTCTTCGGGAAATGAGTCGCCAAAGAGTATCGGAGCGTCTCCGTACAAACCAGCATACTCAAGATACTTATGTCAACAAAGACCGTAATCCACCTCGTGCGTTTGAACTTAACTCATTAGTCTTTGTAAGAAAGCAGGCTCAAGCGACGGGAAAGCTGGATTCTTGTATGCGAGGGCCTTACCGAGTGATAAAGATTCTGCCTCAAGGCCGCTATGAACTTCAGCTCCTAGCCGGTTCATACGGCAAATCAACACAAGCTGCCGCAGAATATATGATGCCGTGGCATGGAGAATGGACTCCTGATGTCTGTTCTGTTTTCTTTAATGGTAAGTGAAATTGATTATTTTGGCTTTCTGTGAATATAGCTCAGGCATTTTTGTTAGACACGCCTGTGCCGGGACCTCAGTCTATCTCAAAGATAAGAATCTTTAAGTATTACTTGAGAAAGTATTTTTTTTGTGTGCCTTATTATTTTTGTGTAACATGTTTACTTTTGGGGAAGAACACGGTTAATCGAATGGCAGTCGGTACAGAACCCATCTTGAAGTCTGGGTACTTGGGTGGTTTGTTCCGGCTGATGGGTATACTCCTAATGAGAGGTATGTTTCGTGTTGGGGAATGCTGTCTTGGAGAGCACTCAGACATGCGATTCTAGTATAAATATGGAACATACTTGATTTTGTGTGCTCGGACACTGTCTTGGAGAGACGTGGTCCTGGAGCAGAGATACACGCAGGGCTTAATTACGGGTTGCCCTCTGTGATGTAATCGTGTGTGTGCATTACTGTCGTAAGCACTGTCGACGAGTTGTTGAAAATTTGGGTTGAAGCACTCTTTTATGGGCACCGATTCACACACGCAAAGCTATGTCTCACGTAAGTACACGTAGATCTCTAACGAGTCGTGAGGTGGCACTCCCCCGACGGGAACTGCCCCAGGTGATCGGTGCAGATATTAGTCTGCTTTATATCCTCGTATTTAGGCTAGGTTGAGAAAGCTAGTCTACTATATTGGTGTTTAAACTTATCTACTAATGAAGTTATTATAAGTTTAGGTTGAGGCATCCTCTTATGTGCATCGATACGCACACGCAAAGTTATGTCTCACGTAAGTGCGCGTAGATCTCTAACGAGTCGTGAGGCACTCCCCCGACGGGAACTGCCCCAGGTGATCGATGCAGATATCAGTATGTTGTATACCTTGTGCTTAGGCTAGCTTGAGAAAGTTACTTTCAAGTTATCAGTTATTGTGTTTTGTTTTAATTATGTGCAGATGCAGACAATGAAAACGAGGAGCCTGTCTCCAACGCTCAACCCCCCGTGGTCGAGGCGCTTTACGCTGGCGAGCCCCAATCTGGAGCATCCGAGATGCAGAGACTAGTGGAGGAACCCATTAGACCGCTCAGGACGTCCGGTAGCGAGGATGCTTCCATGCCAACCTTGGATACCGATTAAGATAGAAGAGAAGGAGCCCGAGGACGGACTCCTGTCAGGAAAGGCCGTGTTGGAGATAAGAGTAGTAGTGGGGAGGGTAGACAATAAAAAGGCGATGCCTGGCCGGCATCGACACATTCTCGTTCCGTTTCTTGACTAGGTCGTTACTCTGTCGGTTTGCGTATTGATAGTGATTGTGTAGTGTGTAATATTCGGGATTGTTATTTCTGTTTAGTTCTTTAGATAATTTGTTAAATGGTTAAAATTATTAAATTGTTTTGTAATACGTGTATTTTTGAGTTTCATTAATTTAGGTATTAGTAATATTCTTTTTAAAAAAAATCACTTCTGGCTTTATTTGCAAGAATATATAAAATATATGTTGATCTTATAATAAAATCTAAGATAGTTAAATGCTTTTCTTATTTGATCGTCATTCCCAAGAACTTAAAATCATTACCAGTAACACAAATTTCATCACCAGTAACGTAATGTCATTACCATCCATTGATTTATAAAAAACCCTAGATGCACATTTTCAAACAAAACTAACAGCCAAAAGTGTCACCAAATTAAACATACGCAATAAATACGTATAGTAATATCGTAAACATATTTCTTTTTTCAAATTCAATCTTACACGCATGACATAAAGTTGTATTTAAAAAGTAATGCACATAAAGCAATAAAATTTAATGATTGACGTTTGCCGGTAGAACAACGCGATACTAATTTAAAAAAAGTGCACAATGCGCCCATTTGTTGCGGACGTTTTTGGGAAGTGGAGTGTGTATCTTTGGTTTTTTGTAAATCAATGTTACCATCCCTAAAATATTTCTTTACAGGTGCTTTTTTTCTTAATTTGCTACAGAATGTTGATGCCTTAGTTACATATCCATACTGTCTTATATATAGATTAATATCCGATACACAGACTTTTAATTTAGAGCAAATTGTAAAATTTCATTAAAAAGTGCAAAATAAATGTAAACTCAAAGAAACACCCAGAGCTTATATTTCAATGAAGGTTTTTAATTCCTTCATTGAAAAATACCTTTATAGATAAAAGAATTTTATTAAAAAGTTCAATAAAATAACTTTGAACGTAACGGTATTGAGTCAACGTTGTCCTCGAATGGAGAAATAGGCGACGACGGTGCATTGAAAACGGAAGCACGAAAAGTTACTCAATACATCTAATGCCCGATTTACACATCGCCAAGTACAGTGGCGAGTTAAAAAAATAGACAGTTAAGTAGTAAGTAATAAGTAGTAAGCACAGTTCACACGTAGGCGAGTACAGCTCATAAGTTGCCGATCAGAGACGAAGAATAGTCGTGTCGTGCGTGCATCGCCTGAGATTGTTTACGGTTATATTAATCGATAAAATGGACATTGAACAATTGAATACCAATTTACGAGCTATTATACGAGAAATAGTATTAACACTATACATGCAACACATTAAAAATGAAATTTTAATAAAAAGTATAGAATAATTAAAAAATAAATATTCCTCACACTTTCACACAACGCCATATATTCCTAAACTAACCAGAGCTTCTACTATGTGTACTAGACAACGCATAAATATAATTAAATACTTTTATAAATACGTATACATTATACATAGAAAAACAGACAAAAATAAATACGACATTAGAACTTGAGAACTGTACTAAACTCGCCCGTCTACACGGCGGGCGCTGCGAGCGCCGAGCCGGCGGGGTGAGGGAGACGCGAGAGAGGGGGCTACTTCGTTCTTAACTCGCCGAAAAATAGGATCGAGCTGTATTTAAATCAACTTAATCGGCAACTTACTACTTAACTCGCTTTTGCCGTCCACACGCAAAAAGTGACTTAACTCGTCAATGATGCAAGTTAACTCGCTACTGTACTTGTCGATGTGTAAATCGGGCATTAACGAGGCCGAACAGTCGGGTTTCACCTTTGTCTCAATGCCTCCCCCCGCTCAGTTTTATAAAACTTATTTCTTTTTATTACATTGTTTATACAATACCATATCGGTTAACGTTCGCCAAGAACTTTTTAAAAGGAAGCAATAAGAAATAAAGACTTATTGCGAAAAAAAATCCTTCGTAATATTTCATTATTAAATCTTCTAAAGAGTTAAGTAACTTTAATTAAAATGTTACCCAAAAGCAAGGAACGTTGTGTATTCGTTACAAAACACAAATTAAGAAAATATTTTCAAGGCAAGTGTAATAACTGGGATGGTTGGTTATACGAGAATGTACGTGTGGAGGTTTTTCATTGTTCCTAGAAATAACAGCAATAATGAGTTGTCGGGATTGCGGCTCCCTGGGGCACCGAAATATAAGCTGATGTAAAAGTTGCCGGCTTTGTTGGGTAATTTACAATTTTTGTTTACGAAATAAAGGGTGTTATTTAAAAAAAAATGCTTAGGAAAATCATGCTGTCCTTTTTCGTGTATGTTTAGAGTAATTCCTTAAAAAATATACTCCTTATAACCTGTATTATACGGCGCGCGTGAAGTGCTAAAAATAGGCAGTATCTTCATATCGTAAAACTAATATAAACTTCTCATAAAACCACCAAAATAAATTCTTGTCAGCAAGGTATAGTAGGGAGATGCTATTAGATAGTACATTACACTCATGTCAACATTCAATGGGCGTTTTTTTTTTGCGACGTATATCCAATAAGAATTTAATTACATAGAAGGCTAAAGAGTAACTAACCAATCGACGCATAGATCAAAACAACCGCAAAAATCGAGTGAAAATCGTTATGCGGCGTAGGCATCGTTTAACAAAGTATATTACAAAATTCAATTCGTAAAGGGTATAAAAAGGGGTTTTGGAAATTTATATTTGCGTGTCAAATTTCGTCTATCCCGGGCAATGCTAAGAGGTAATCGATACTCATGAATACGACGATTTTCGCGATAAAATAAATTCACGACACATACTAATTGATTGCGAATTCGTGAGCTTATTGTGTATGTGATGAAATGATAAATAATTTATACTCAACAAAAGCTTCGGGGCCATTACAACAACGATTTCGAAAGAACAGAAAGTCAAACACAACAAACTGTAGACAGTATTATATTGTTATTGCTCATCCTATTGGAGTCCTGCCATTGAGAGCTCTTGAATGTCTATTTTTATTTAGCTCTGCGACTAAACCAACATTGTTACGAGTATTTAACTAACTGATGTTCTTTGGTACCAAGATATATAATCATCCTAACAGCCCATTTATGTCCCACTGCAGGGACGGGCCTCCTCCTGTGACGGAGGGATACTTGGCCTACTAATACCACGCTGGCCAAACGGATTGGATTTAATTTTAAGTTTTTCTTCTTTTTATTACGTGAAGATAATATTCACGGATAGTCCCTTAGTCGGTTTTTACGACACCTAAGGGATGAGATGGGGTGGTGACACACTGTATTCTTACTCCGTCACCACACGGAGTATATAATATTACTTAGTTAATTTTAGTGTTTAACCTTGAATACTTCTAAATTACCCTATCGCACGCAGTATGCTAGTAAAGGGGATAATTTTGGCTAAATATTAGCCTAAATTGTTTACAGGCCCGGTATTTGCCTCCTGAGACTGACTAAAGCGCGAAAACTTAGCGAAATGACCTAAATTTGTTATATTTATTTTTTTGTTTTAATATTATTCGTGTTACGATGTACTGAGAACACACAATGCTATCTCCTTGTACAATAATAAAGGTAACGTACAAGCAAAAATTAACCAAAAAGTGTAAGGTACCTAAGCAAATTATATATTATGTCAGAGATGGGAAAAAAAGGAGCCATAGCTCTCAAAAATATACTTCTACATCAACTCTACTTACAATCCCTATTTCTGAATAAAATCTACGAGTAATAACTGTAAATTAAATACATTATGAAAATAATAACGCCGTAATTGTTTTAGTTTGTTTGTTATATAGTTGTTACTATAAATGTCTTTGTGTGTCACTACTCAGCTCAATGTCAGAACGCGGGGTTTTTCCCGCGAGCCTCCATTAAACGGCTCCCGGGCTGAGGCATCTATTTTTAGGGGCTACTGGTGGGCCTGTCGGGGGTCTGACGTCACGCCCCACCCCAACGCGTTGCCAACCTCAAGTTGGGAATGAACAAGATTTTCGCAGAAGCGATGGCGTCAAAACAAGTTTCTGTTTTATGAAATGTTATATTAAAATTTATTAAGTTACAAATAAGGTATTAGTAAAATATGGTATGAACTTTGACTTAATATTGTCGGTTAATTATTTCACAACCATGTTGTTAGGTTTTCAATTATAGGCTTGACATTTAATTTATTTTTTCTATCATAAAACTCACAATAATGATGATTATCATATACAAAAAAAAGGTAATAATGTAACTTTATATATAGATTAGTTACGGATCCTAAGGGTGAAGGAAAAATGTTGCTAAATCCCTGAAATGTCCGAGATGTAAGTTTCGTTCATAAAGCAGCGTTTTATAATTTTACCCAGGATCCGACAAAATTGAAGTCTTTTTACTTGCTTTCCGAAGCAGAAACTACTGTTTTAAAAACCAAGTTCTAGCCCATCATTACACGACTAGAAAAATGAAGAACAAAAGAACATTTCATAGTTGTAATAAAAATAAAAAGTATGTTGCACTCAGCGACAGTCGGATAATGCGAGAGAGGTTCGTTTACCGAGAGATCTAAGATTAACATTTGATTTACATTACACGTCAAGAACAAACAAACAAAAACAATAGACATAAAGACGTATCTATCTTAATGTGAACGAAGATATTAACTCCATTGTTTGTGGTAGATGCTTTATTGAATTTCTTTGTTTTATTAATTCGCGACTTATAAATAATCATTATAACAGTCAATGTTCCACTGGAAATAATGTCAGTGACAGATAGAAACTCAGCCTCACTTATCACATCACGCTAACAGCACAGCAAAGATGGATTGCAATATTATGTTAAGTTTCCTTTCTTTTTTTATGTAAAGATAACATCTAAGATTTCTTTTAGTCGGTTTTTCGATACCCATGGGATGTAACGGGTACTGAGGCCGCCGTCTATTCTGACTGCGTCACCGCACGGAGTAAGAAACATGCGCAGAAAATTTTGAAAGGACTTTTTTTATGCTATAGAGGGTAGACGACCAAGGGTTTCTCTTTGTGTTAAGGTTATCGATAACCACCCACGTAACCAGACTTCTTACGCTAAATGAATGTTATATAAAATATTCCATTCATAAACCGTTTCAAGAGATACGTATTTGTTTGTCTAGATTTTTCTACGAATAGATAAATCCATGTCATTTTTAAATGTATAGAAAAATTCAAATTAGATAAGTCAAATTTTGATTTGTTGCATTACAATTTGGTATGATAATAAAACAATCAAGAACTTGTCATACTTTTATCATTATATGACCATGTAGTCATTTCAAAATGGTGTCCAGATTCGTCTATCCATTGGTCTCTGACGTGGATTGACGGCACAAATCCAACAAGCATATATAAATTCTACCGTCTCGTGTCTTATCATTAATGATTTTACTTCAGTCTCTAGAATACCAGTTACATTTCCCGATACCTAGTTGTTATCAACTGAAATGTGTACTTAGATACTTTTTATAAAAAAATAACTGACCCCTGCCTACTCCGTTGGGCGGCGAAAAAAACGCTGCCCTTTTTTAAACATATTTCATTACTGCTCCACTCCTATTAGTCATAGCGTGATACTATATAGCCTCCTCGATAAATAGACTATTCAACACAGAAATAATTTTTAAAATCGGTTCATTAGATCCAGAGATTACCCCCTACAACGTCACAAACACACAAACTTTACCTCTTTATAATATTAGTATAGATAAAACCCTTATATTCCAAACGAGAGTTTAACAGCTCATGTCAAGTCCCTACTAAAACGTTATACGTGCTTTATCTATCGCGCACAGCGGTTTTTTCATGTACTACCTACATAAAAGTGCATATTATCTGTACCCTGAAGCAGATGTTGTACACTCCCACGGTTTACAAAGACGTTCGTTGAGAAATCAACGCGTACCGGCCTGGTTTGAAAACCCCGACGAATTATCGTACTAGTTAAGAATTGATGTGTATCAAACTCGTGTATTATGTTGAGGTCTAATTAACATTGTTTTTGCTTTAAGGCTATTTGTTATATTTGATTTAAATGACAGTGGAAAATAAGTTAAGTGTCTAGTTCGCGTGCTGAAGGTGGCAGATTCTGATCCCACGCAAAAGCTTTTTTTGTATTATTTGCCAATGATTTTTGTGTTCATTAATTAATTTCTTTTTTTTTTAAATAGTATAGATTAAGTCGGCTTTCTATTTATTTCTTTTCTATGAAACTCTTAACGATATACTGAATGGTGAACTGGTTTTGCTAGACATTTTTTTCCACTTCGAGCTTATAAATGGGGGCTTGCGAATAATTAAAAAGAAAACAAATCAACACGAAATGATAGCATCATAACTATATTAGGCTTCGACAGTGTGTTTGCGTAATTGTTTCATGATGTTTGTAATGAACAATGACACGACGTTAATGTTATGAAATAAGGCTGTCGATGAAACGGAGAAACGTAACTATTTATCTTCGATAGTATTCCCACGGTAATCACATTGTCGAAGTGACGATCGTGTGTTTCCAAATGAGCGAAACCGCAGACAAAATATTACTTATGTACTTAAACATTACGTTAGGTTTTCATTAAGTTAATAATAAAATAAGTATAATTTAATTTATTTTTATGTCAATATCAATTTTACAATTTACTGAGTAACTAGTAATTTATTTTGATTAAGTTCTCACACACTACCCCTATCATTTAATACACCACCGACTTTTCAAACATAATGTTCGTAAAGGAGAAAGAGAACTGAATTCCTTATTAGAAACTTAAACATTGAAAAGCAAATCTTACCTGTATTAGAATTGATTATCAGTGTTTTATTTACCTGCAACAAAAAATGCAGATTTAGTTAGATTAGTAGATAATTTGAGATGCCTGTCTGAGGAAAGAAATATACGTTTTCAGCCCTGCCTTGCGCAAAAATGTTATCGGTTTTTCGGTTTATTTGAAGTTATAACATATCTTTTTTTTTTTTTTTAAATCTCAATTATTTAAAAATAGCCATACATCATATAGATTAAGTCGGCTATAACATATCTTAATTATAATAAAAAAAAAATATAACAAAATAGTACAATATTTCTCTAATGATCAATATAAAATAAAATACAGACATTTTTCTCAGTGTTGGTGAGTTACCAACACTAACTTCTAAGAAATAAGAAAGCAATGCGGCTGTATAACATATTTATACGAATAAAAAGAATAACATGTACTACAGTATAAAACTTGTATAACAACATGTACTAAGTACGGTCAGTTATTACTTCAGGGAATTGTGACCTTTGTTGTTTCTAGCCTTTAAATCCCTAGACGTAAGAAAATATATTTTATTTCTTCATTTTAATTTATTAAAGAGAAGGTTTTGGACCGATTTGGATGAAATTTGTTTGGGCGTAGCTGGCACTCTGAATAAATATACTCGTATATAATCTATCTAGTTTCTATCTCGAAAATGACATCAACACGAGCGGAGTCGGGAGCATTTATTGTATAGTCACATGGTTCGCGTTTTCACCTCTCTATCTAC
Source organism: Schrankia costaestrigalis (assembly GCA_905475405.1). Taxonomy (NCBI): domain Eukaryota; kingdom Metazoa; phylum Arthropoda; class Insecta; order Lepidoptera; family Erebidae; genus Schrankia; species Schrankia costaestrigalis. Next base: position 5,265,480 of record FR997851.1, read on the forward strand.
ATAATAAATACTCGTTTCAAGTTACATGGCAAGGGTACGGTGGACCATAAGTAAAAGTCGTGGATTTATCCTCGGGTGGACCAGACTCAAGATCGCCGCAGAGCAGTTTGACCTCGCTCGAGATAAAGACAAGTTTTCCAAGGTTCAAGATTAAGAATGTTTATCACAACTTCTTCTTATAACCTAATTAATAATTCTAAAATCGAATAAGTGTGAAGATAAATAATAATATCATTTGTCAGCGGGGAAAACAATAGACAAGATAAAATTCTCTTCTAATAGAAAACACACGACCTCCTCTGAGATGACTTTAGTAGGAATTGAGACATAAATAGGAATATTAATAAGGATGTAGATGCTCTAACTATTTTTTTTATAACTGTGAAACCTATTACATCCAGTATTGGAAATCATAATCAGCATTACTGAACACGTTTTTTCTATTATGAAATTTATAATTTTATTCTCTTTTATGCCCAAGTATCCATTAGGTACGTTCTTTGAAAGAAATAAAAACAACGAGTACACCTAGTTTTTACGATAAGTTATAAAATTAGTTCGTATTTTTCAAGTCGCCCCAGTGTAGACGTAGATAAGATCAACATAATATAGATAAAAAATTATCAAGTTTTACACAAATATTTTGCAATGTACGAGACTCGGGGTTACATGTTTATGTAATCTACTCATTAGTGGTTTAATAATTATCATAATGGCGTAGAAGTAGATAAAGAATAAGAACCTAGTCCCAAACAAAACAGAGCTTGCGTTTATTAGACAACTAGGAACAATACTATTTGTTTTGGTTGAGGGCCATCCGCCCCACCACAGCCCGTGTAAAGTAGTAGCGGTCGTCAGAGACCAACTACTTGTCCTCAACAAAAAAAAAAACTATTTGTTATAGTTAATACATTATTTTAAACATTGTCTCATCTGTCGATTTTAACTGTCATTAAATGCACATTTATTATATTATATTGAGATTTTCAATAATGAAACAGGGCACCATAAAGGATGGAGACCAAAATGAACTCTAACCAACCATTGGTGGATCGCATATGAGTTTATACATGGATCGCATAAATAGAAAAAGTTAATTCGAGCAACGTACATGGAAAATATTGCATCCATGAGATTTGGACTTTGTACATGCACTATATTGTGCTATAACTATGAACACATTTAGACAGCTAGGTAAGCCACATAACAATGTAACATAACAATGTATTTAAATCAACAAGATAATTTAAATTTAAGTGGCGTGTATGGAATATCGCCAACGTTACGCCACTGCTCTATTCAAAACATCGGTTTGATACCTAGCTTTGAAATAATACATTCGCGAGCCTTGAAGTAGGGCGACGAACTCGGTAATTAGGACCGGTCAACGTATATAACTAATAAAACTCGAACTAAACTCGGTAAAGAATAACTATTTGATTTTTGTCAGACAATCCTAAGCGATATGCTTCGCTCATTATTTAAATTTTCTCTGATAATCATAAACTCTTGCTGAGCGCACTAAGTTGACCGTGCAAATAAACTTTTTTTATTACTATTGGAGGTAAATAAACTAGCTAAAATATAATAATTACGTGTTTGTTAAGCAACAACCTAAATCAAGTCCTTGGAATTACAACACGAAATTTAACATGTGTAAACATCGTAAATTCTTTAGACTAGATTTAGCAACATTGGTAATACATACCTTTTAGAAATTCGTTCAATGCATATTAATGTCACATAAACAAATTGTTGTTCTCAATTTGGTGACAGAGAAAGAATTTAAAGTATTATTCACCACATCTTTTATGCTATGGGGTGTTAAGAGATAGCAGAAATATATTTTTTACAAAAACAAAAAAACTTGAAACAAGTATAATCTAAACGATTATAACACTTCCTAGAGTGTGGTATTAATAAGCAGTCTCACTCTGTCAATGGAGGAGGCTCGTCCCTGCATTGGGACATTATTAGGTAGCTATGATATCTTATTTTTTTATATTCCTCACCCTTTCACACAACGTCATCTAGTCCCAAACTAAGCAGAGCTTGTACTATGGTTACTAGACAACGGATAAACATACTTAAATACTGTTTTTTTTTGTAAATACATACATATTATACATAGAAAACACCCAGACCAATGCAAACAATCATGTTCATCCACACAAAGATTTGCATTGAGCGGGAATCGATCCCGAGACATCTGCGTAGCCGTCATATTAAATAACCACTACGCCATAGATGTCGTCAATTATTAATTCTTATGTGATGCATTAATGTGTACAAGAGACCATACCGTTATGATTATAAAGTTACATTACATAGAAGCAAGATTAGGTTTCCTGTGAGGACAGGATGAGCCCCCACTTGTCGCGGCATGGCTCACAGGTGCTACCCTTATCCGTCAAGTCATTGAATAAGGTTTATTTCTCAAACGTTATACAAAAACTGGACTACCAGGTAGGCTTTATACTTGATTCATATAAAGTTGTGCTGTAAACTAGTAACTTAAAAACCTCTATTAATGTGCTTTGACTGCAATAATTTTATTTAACTAGGCCTCTAATTTAGCGCTCTATTTCACATTAAGCTTCAACTTCTAGCTTACGAAAACTTACAGACATGCATTTATCAGAGAGGACTGTAAATTGAGGATCCGAAAAATATTGACCATCCCGAATTCCGATTCTTATCCACGACCTCTTACAATTTTCTACCAAACATAGAAAGTCAAACTCAAAACAGTAAATGAACTAATTACAAAAATTCGTATTACAGATGAATGGTGTGCCTAAGTTTATTAAGGGTATTTTTCCTCACAAAGTTCCAGATTCAATCTATTAACATCTATCGTTTTAATCAACTATTCACAATAACAATACACAGTGTGGTGACGGAGTAAGAATACAATATGTCACCACCCCATCTCATACCATGGGTGTCATAGAAACCGACTAATGCCCGATTTACACATCGACAAGTACAGTAGCGAGTTAACTTGCCTCATTTGCGAGTTTAGTCACTTTTTGCGTGTGGACGGCAAAAGCGAGTTAAGTAGTAAGTTGCCGATTAGCTTGATTTGAATACAGCTCGATCCTATTTTTTGGCGGGTTTAGTACGAAGTAGCCCCCTCTCTCGCGTCTCCCGCACCCCGCCAACGCCCTCCTCGGCTCGGCGCACGCGTTTCCCGTCGTGTAGACGGGCGAGTTTAGTACAGTTCACAAGTTCGTACAAAGCGGCTGCATAAGATTGTGTTTATGAATAAAGTAAAAATGGAATGGTTGGAAAATACTACAGTTTCTTTTGTGACAACATGAGTGTTTGTTGCTACCACGTTAATTTTTCTAGCAATCCACTTTCGTTCCCATGTGTGTTGGGGTCTATTTATTTCTATTGAAATTAAATTTTCAATTGTTGTGCAAGTATTGACGACCTCTGTAGCGCAGTCGGTATATTAAATGGCTCCTACGCAGAGGTGTCGGGTTCGATTCCCGCTCAATGGAAATCTTTGTGTGCATGAACATGCATTGGTCTGAGTGTTTTCTATGGTTATATAATATGTATGTATTTACAAAAAACAAAGTATTTCAGTATGTTAATCAGTTGTCTAGTATCCATAGTACAAGCTTTGCTTAGTTTGGGACTAGGTGGCGATGTGTGAGGATTATTTATTTCGTATAATAGCACGTAAATTGGTAAGTATTCAATTCTTCAATGTACATTTTATCGCTTAAAATAACCGTAAACAATCTCAGGCGAAGCACGCCCGACGCGACTAGTCTTCGTCTCTGTTCGGCAACTTATGAACTGTACTTACTACTTATTACTTACTACTTAACTGTCTCTTTTTTTAACTCGCTACTGTACTTGTCGATGTGTAAATCGGGCATAAGGGACTATCCGTCAATATTATCTTTACGTAATAAAAAGAAGAAAAACTTGAAATTAAACCCTATTCCAATCCGTTTGGCCAGCATGGTATTAGTAGGCCAAGTATCCCTCCGTCACTGGAGGAGGCCCGTCCCTGCAGTGGGACATTAATGGGCTGTTATGATGATTCACAATAACCGCAACAAAAATTATAAAAGGTATTGTTACCGTTTTCCTATGATAATTCCTTCATGGGTCCCCTTGACATCGTTATGTTATCGCTATCGGTGTTAGTTCGCCCTTAGGCCTTATGTGTACCTACGTTGCGTGTACGTATGTTTATACCAATTACTCGCATGACCTCGCAATGCAATTAACTGACCTCCGGCAAAATGAACATTTTACCTTTTCGTATACTAGAGGGCCCGTTAACGTCGTGACCTCAAGTCTTCCTGCTTTCAATGTATTAAAGTTTCAGTTAGTACGGAGAAAACGTTAAGGTTACCGTATAGCAATTTTAAACGATATTTCTGGTGGATATAGGAAATAAAAAGAGAAAGTAATTGCATTTCAATTACATAAACATGTCGTAAAAATATAACGTTTGCGCAATACATGATAGTCTAAACTTATAACTGATGGAGGAGAGAAAAACAGGACTACACAAGTGAGGGCGCACAAACATACAAAGTGGTTGATTGTACAGAATTTGAACATTGGTGAAAAGTTAGGCAGGTAATTTCAATGCTGCAGAAGGACATTCGAAACAAAATGTTACTGTTTTGTACAGTACAGTATAACATTTAGTAAGGTACACAACGCTTCTATTAATTTCTCCTTCTCTAACATTGAATGATATTAACCACCTGCGTTTATTCTTAGTCGTTTTATACCACATACACTAGATAAAACTTAGTACCTGACCGTCAACACATGGTTGCTATAGCCAATAACTGTTTTTATTAACAAGTTTATTCATTCGCATTTCCGTTTTTAATTAACCGTTAAGGATATATTAAAAAAAAAAAATAACGTCGTCCACGTATGCCAATGTTTTTAATGCAAGTCACAGATGGCCTACTGGAGCGAGGAAAAAGTGACTTAAGAATTATTTTTTTCCTTATACCTTGCCTGTTGTTTGTTTGAGTTTTACTATAGATATCGCGTTGTCATTGAGTCTTGGGGCCATGTCATCTCCCATCTCGCTTGCACTTACGGGTCTTCAATTCTTATATAATATCTTCTATCTCTTTTTCGAGTACTCAGATGATGTCGTGCGTACTATAATGTTAATATTATTAACTGGTTACAATGGACTAGTTGCGAACGAGTGAGATCTGAACTGGTATAAGTATATCGATGTTATCGCTCCCACGATGTGACAGTATAGGAAACATTGATCATTGACTTTTACTCAAGCATTAATAATTGAAGTAATTTGAACCTTATTATTGTAAACATACGAATAGTTATCGTTAAAAACAGTGATGTAGGCGGAGTGAAGTTAACATGGAACTATGTTCTACACGATTTAATCGAAGCGTTCGCAAAAAAGTAGCAGTGCAAAATGTTAGAGAAAGTAAGTTAGTCGCAAATATCGCGCAACAATAATTTTGGTTGTCTTTTTTGACAAATAAAAACACTATTATTGGTATTTCTATTACTTAATTTTGTTTAAAAGACATAAAAGAACTTCTAATTAAACAATTATAGTATTAAATTAATATAAAACCTTAGACAAATACCTACAATTTATTTCGTAACGCTCCTCGGCTAGAATTGTTTTTGCTGATTTAAGACAGGACAAAGTGCAGATTTAAATTCCACACGAGACAAGCAATTGTTCTAGTTTGAAGTAGATTAAAAAACAATAATGTGCTTTTCAGAAGATCACTCAAATTGAACAGAATCACTTAAACTTTCAGGAAAGAGTATTCCCAGTAACGGTTAAATCCTTGATGGTCCCCTTTAAACAGGATTAGAACAGGTCAGAAAATGATCAGATATAACTAGCCAAATGTGCAACAACTTTTAAGTACACGTTGGATTTACCAAGTTCAAAGTAAAATACTAGAAAATGTTGTCTACAAACTACATAGGAAAATATAGATGTTTGTGAAACAATACGAGAGAACTCTTGTTATCTTAGGAGTGGGCAAATAGGCAAACATTAGCGTTCTAGAGTGCAATGCACTCGGCGCAGTCTCGTTTGTCGATTGATGTCACTTGCTGACTATCATTCCTATAGATAATGCTATTCAATTGTATGATTTTGTGTTTTAATGATGAGACAAGCAAGCTACGAAATTATAGTAGAAATGCAAAACACGCATGTTACGTTAGAGACTATAATAAAAGTTTTTTGAAAATACCTATTATAAAATCGATAATACATCTAAGTTTCCTATGACTTAAACAGCTATTTATAATATTAGAGAGTTATAGGAACAGAAATATCTTTGAAACCATCAACCATTTTATGTAGAGAATGTATACTCGTAATACCAGGAATGTAGTGCACCTTTTTTGGGGAAGGAATAAATAACTCAAATCGAAACTTAATACGTTAAGCAAACTAGACGACGATATCAAATCAACAAGTAACAAATTACTGATATATATTTCTGAACTGAAAACATAATAATATAAAGAAAGGACTATTTATCACCGAAATGCACGTTAAGGTCAAAACGGATTGTATAACTATTAGGAAAAATACGATCTAGTTGACCAGTAGGTAAGTAAGAGTTTATTTATAGTGTCCGACCATCTCGTTACCAAGACGCCATCTTTGTCACGGAAGATTGGGCGAGGCTTTATCAGTAATTGTTTTCTGTCGTTGGTATTTCGTAGTAAATTTAATATGATATAATATTATAGTCTTCAGAGAAATACATATCTACTAAGTGGGCGATCTGCAAGGAACTTGGGTTTAATATTATTTTATTAGGCATTAGACAAAATACTAGTTTTAATTATTCGGTCCACCTAGCCCTCCGCTCTAGGACACGTTTGCTACATGATAATGCGTTTCGTTTGCTTGAATGCTTAATAAACAAACCTTGCTCTTTCATTCTCACCCTACCACGATACGCGGTTGGTAAACCAACCTGGGAAATCCGGTCTGTTATATTGCGTGATTGTTTTGTGAAGTGCAACACAAGACATTTACCATTGCTTTAATTATACATAAATTTACAGTACTTTCAAAACAAAATGTTAAGGGGAAAATATGTAGGTTTATGAGGGTCTCTATAACAACAGTATCAAAAATTAGTAGGTACAAATTGTTACCATAGCTATTCGTAAACAACTAAACCACTGCTTTTTAAGACAGTAAACAGTTGAAAAACACAACTTTCTCTACACTATTGTATACTGTATGCACACATATGAAGATATATTGTTATCGACATTACGGTTCTACATTCACACACAATAGATAACACGTTATTGTCTACAAACAGCATACAAATGCACGACAAACGGTCCTATACAGGCGCGACACACTTTATCACACAGTACGGTATCACAGGGTTGTGGCTTTTCATAATAGATGGATAATAATAACAAGTAAATGTGTAAAATTACAAAGAGAGACCACACTATATACTTTTCTTTATTCCATTTCTTCATAGGGAAAAAAATCAATTAACACACACATCATCTGGACATCTGCTGAAATCGATAGGCTTAATTGAATACATAATTATAACATTACTCATACTCCATCAAATTTTAGTTAATTGATTAGCTTAAATTCTTACGGTTTTGTTTGGCATAAGTTTGGTTTTGCTAATAAAAATCTCGCTAAACAGTGACTAAATTTAAGAGGCGTTTATGAGTAAGGGGTAAATTTCTAATAAACTAGCGACTGACTACTAAATAGAATATAAATTTAAACGAATATTTGCGTAAGTTACAACAAGTAGTGTACGGTGCAACCGCACAATGGAATAATGTTTGTCAGCATTTTGTACCGCATACATTTTATTAGCTTTAAGTATCAGTTCACATTAACTCGCCGCCGCGTGTACTTTTATCATAACTTTAATCATTAGCATTTTGTAACAATTATATCAATAAATCATTTAAATCAAATATCAAAACTTATCATTTATTTTGTCCCGTACAAGTAGCGTGTCTCTTCGATAAATATAAAAATAAACGTTACAAGATTGGTATGCGAAACGAAACATCACGAAAGTAGTCAACAATATATACAGCAAGTATTCTGGATAGACATCAACATGTCAGTTCTAATACGACGAACAAGATGGAAAGTAAAGATAAAAATAAATATATACCAAATATTCTTCACCGATCTAAATGTATACTCGAAATAAAAAAGCAATTTATTCTCAACTTGTCACGCTTCTTCAATCAGTAAAAATATACATTTTTAAAATGTGGTACAAAATGCTGAGAACCAACCAAAAAATATAGCGTCGCGTTATTACTTTTAATGATTTGAACACAAGTCAACCTTGGACCGGATACGCTTATGTCACAATGCTTGTAAAAACATAAAACGAGTACAGGAGTTACTTTGAAATCATTAATTTGAAATCACATTAAGTAAATGATACTGCCTTTATTTTAATATTGAGTATATTTTTACCTTTTTCAGTAACATTTTACTTTACATTCCAAATTGACATTCCCGAAAATAAAACCGTCGGTTTTTTTTTTCGATCATTTGGTATATATAGTAGATATTTTAAAATTTACATTTTCATGTAAATAGTTAATGTTGAGATGACGGGAAACAGAGATGAATGGAAAAAGCATACATGTTGCGCCGACCCCAAGTGAAAATGGGATAAGGGCAGGAGGATGATGATGATGATGAGTTAAGTGTTATGGAGTCCACATGAGTGCTAGGATAAATTTCCACATAGCACTCATTTTGTCTAAAGAATCTTCATAGATTCAATAAGATATCAGACACAGTACAAAGTACCAATTTACCATTATAGTTTTACACTATCAGTTATATGTAGATAGCAATGATTGACAGGAAAATGTAATGTGTACATATGTGCCGTATAACATATACCTAGTATAGTATTTATCTACGATGTGATAATGTATTATTATCTACTACAATAATAAATGGAAATTTACCATAAATACACATAAATACGTACCTATACATAAATATTTCGATAATGACAAGCTTGCATGTATGTGGTGATAGATTAAGAATATAATACAATAATAAGATAAACACACATGCACATAGCGCTATTTAGTCCTCAAATAAGCAGAGCTTGTAGTAATGTAAACAAGTACATGTTTTACGTAAAAATACACTCAGTCAGTACCTAAGCGATTGTGGAAGATTTTAAGACGAATATGGACTACTACAATCCCAGGGAACGACTTAGGTACAACCGCGTTAGTTTTAGTAACAAACTGCATATCGGACTTGGATAAGGGAACAAATAGATTCCGTGTAGAACACTACTATACATTTATACATACGTAAGACTACTAGTATTCTAGCCCATATAGAGGGACAGAACTTTTAAAATGCCATTAGTATAAATCTAACAAAGTAATAAAATAAAACAAAAATATTATTAATGCGAAAGTTTGTGAGGATGTATGGACGAATTGATGTTTGTTACTCTTTCACGCAAAAACTACTGAACGGATTTTGATGAAATTTGAAGTTAGTTTAGGGTGTAGATAGAATAACAGTCAGGACCTATACCACTCGGGTGAAGCTGCGAGCATCAGCTACTATTATATTATTATATCCAAAATTACAAAAACTCATATTTGTCCCTCAGTAAGAAAAATGCAGATTTTTAACCCACTCTTCGCAGTATCTGGTTTAACTTAAGCAAGGTCTTGTATATATTTGTATAACAACTTGAAGTAAGGTTAATTCAATATTATTCAAAACAATAAACTCGTTTGATTTAACCTCAAAATTTTCAACTGGCATTATTTATTACTCACTAACATTAATTTATACTCATGTTTTTTATTTTCTGGGGGATTTACTTTTATATAATATCGACTTGGGAAACATTCTAAAGGAGGTTTGCTTTTCGTAAAGACTGGAGTTGCATTACATGTTTATTAGTTCATAATCAAGTCATCACAAAGTTATGACCAAACTATAATAATATATACTCCGGTTACAGAATTAAGTTATTTACAATATGACAGGATAAAAATATCATATAAAGGATGTTTACTTAATCTCAGCATGGTTGTAGCATGAGTGCGAGTGCAACCAAACATCCCGTTACCAAAATATCGACGGACAAACAAAAATATATCTTCAATATATTTTGTTTATCCATCCTAATATTATAAATGGGAAAGTGTGTCTATCTGTTTGTCTTTCTTTCACGGCAAAACGGAGCGACAAATTGACGTGATTTTTTTAAGTGGAGATAGTTGAAGGGATGGAGAGTAACATAGGCTACTTTTTGCTACCCCGAATTTAATGCGAGCGAAGGCGCTGGCAAAAGCTAGTTTCATATAAATTTAATAAACTGAAGAAGCCCGGTATATCTACAGGAGCCTGCATAAATTAAGGAAAGACATCTTTATTTACATATTGTTAATAAGTGGAATTAATAGGAAACGTCGTTTTGAACTTAATTTATTCATTGTCAAGCCCATCTCATCGTAATAGTGAAACGACTAACACGTACTTGATTAATAAGGATTAAGTCGAGGGTATAATTTGTAGGCATTGCGTTTAAGGGTTTACTTTATGCTCAAAGTTTTGTTAGATGTGACAAAATTTAAACAGTAGTTTAAAATAAGTAATAAGCAGTTAAAAGACGATGAGAGAGGCTCAAGACCGCGCAGGGTGGAAACGTTTGGAGGATGCCTATGTCCAGCAGTGGGCGTCTATAAGCTGATATAGAAGCAGTCAAAAAACATCGACTATGGGGCAAATTAATAGGCGTCCTGAAAAGATTTGCTCTGAAAGTCTTGTCTTTTTCCTTTTCACGTGACCTTTTCTGTTAGATAAAAGAGTGCAATATACTTTTTTTTTAATTGGGTTTCGTACTCTAGGGACTTTTAACTACTGCGTGACTATGTAGGTGTGCATTTAATCTGCTATTGTTGTTTACTTCAGTTATAACATTCACAATCACTTTAAATGCATTAACCTAGTTTAATTAAGATTATAAAAATTTGCAAAATATTACTGTGAGACGTGAAAACAGTTGAATTTTGGTTAAATTTAGTAAAGGTCGTACAATAAAATAACAAACAAATGTTTGTTTTCTTGTCTAATAAAGAGCACAAGGCCTGCTTTGTTTCATTTTGTTTATTCACCTTGCATTAACGTGATTATAAGAAATAATAAGAAAATTACGAAAATACATATTTTCATCTTATCAGTTTTATGTATTAAATGTATGAAATAAATTAATTAAAATGGGAACATCATCATGTATCAGCGCCGACATTTAAATAGTACATTACAAAAGTTTGCAATTTTATTTAAACGAGCTTGCTACTCTAGTACTACTAGGTTATGTACTAGTAAATGTAGGTATAAAGTATAGGACTATATATCAACAATATTTAAGTACATAGGTAATGAATGGGTCATAGAATAACAAGACGAATAGGAAAATCATGGGATGGTTAACAACTTTACGAGTGTGTAACAGTCAAGAATTTGTCGCCAACTTTGCTTCATATTATTATTATGTAGCTATTGTACGTAGAACATTATAATATTGATTCATGGTCTATAGGGCCGATGAATGAGTCAATAAATCAATGTGTCACATAGTACTTTATACGGGCACCAAGTAACACAACTCGTCATATTAGTCGATAGGTAGGACATTCGCAAGCAAGCAGCATACATACATCGACGCGAGTCGTGAATGTATATCGATTGACATCAATGGATACGGAGCTGGGTTGCCTGATGCGTTCCTATCCTCCGAATGGACTGTAACGTTCGAACATTATCTCTTGCAACGTACTCGTATTTCACCGGGCAAATTGATGGTTCTCATTCGACGGGGTCGCACGAACTAACACAAAAGCTATATGGGTAACAACCGTGAAAGTTAACGTTGTGACCCGGAGATACAATATCCTACGAGGCATGGAGGTGAAAGTTTGTGACATTGACTAATCGATGTGACATGGAACGAGCCACTTTTTGGTACATTTTGAACTCGCAATACATAAAACTTTCATCAAATAAAAATGTATCAGCAGTTTATGCACTAAAGCTATGTCGTTGATAAACTGGTTGCGAAGAGTCCGTCCGCGTTGGATGATAAGACAAGATTACAAGCGGCGAGTGATCAAGGTGGTATCGACTTTGGCAATGTCGTCGCAGCTCGGTGTGGCAACAACGCGGTGTTACATAAGGTGTGGGACGCGGGGAGAGTGGCGCCGGGTTACTCACCTGTATGGTCCGCCGGTGCCAATTCGCCCATCACATCATATCACGAAAACCTCATTGCAGAAACACGATGCAACTAACAAAAAGTAGCGATCCTTCGATTTGTGTTTGCAAATGATGTCAAGGCGAATAATGTTCCCTCGTCATGAACAATATAAGAAGGCAATCACACATTCACGTATTGATACAAAAGTTTTTGTCGAGGCTGTATTATTGTTGAAACAGCTATTCAATTTACGTCATTATACCTTAATCAGATTCATGGCGTATCTTAAAACAATATAACCATTGATTGTGGAATAATGAAAACAAATTGCGTTGTGTTTGTATAAGCATAGCTAAATAATATTCCATAGTATTCTACGTATATCCTTAGTATTTTTCCATTATAACTGGAAGTAAACAGGAAAGGCGATCACTATATTTAAATATGATTTGCGTGCGGCTGGATTATCAGGATGCTGCTCTTCACAGTTTCCTCTTAAACGAAATTTGATGCGCAAGAAGTGCACAACGCTTTTTTAAACGCAACCATCCGTTAAATCACCGCTGTACAGAGATGGACCGAGTGGCAACGTCGCTCTCACAATAAGATAATCATGACATTCAATTGTCGCGTCCATTTTATTTAAATTGACGACTGCAAACCGCAATGTAAAAACAAATAGATAAGTTAAAAATAAAAACATCTATATCTTAATTCCACATAAACATGTAGATTTTGGAGATACCTAAATGAATTTAAATTTACCTCAAAAATCTCTCTGGCGCGGTCATTTCGAATTGACACACCGAAAACAAGATTCGAGATGTGGCTCAATTCTCGTTAGTGGCAAAAAGTGGTTTGTTGCGAGCGAGCCTCGGTAGGCAACCATCATCGCGATGCCAAATTTGGACCAAGCACGACTTGGCAACGTCGTACCAATGCCTCGATAAATGCACGTAGCCACTTTGCTCCACGTAAACAAACACTATTGCGTCACCCGGTGCTGCAAACGAAATTACACCTAAAAATACTGCGTGCAAAGTTCCTTCTTAGTTGCTCTGTTAACTTAGATTAAACTGTTATTCACGAAAATTTTAATTTGCTTTATTATTGAACTAAAGTTAACTATTACAGACGGCAAAGTTTTAAGGTAATTGTTTGTATCTCTGAAAAACGTATCTCGTAAAACTAATAGGTAGTTTTCAGTACGTCCAAAACAACGAACTATATAAAATCTCAAATAGAAGCAGCAGGAGTAACAAGGTTTCTATTACATCTCAGCGTTCTATTTCAAAGGAACAAGCTCCGCAATTCACTATCAAATTAAATTTTGAAAAACAATCATGTAATGTGACATTTTGTTTGAGTTAGGTACCAGTTATGTATTCCCGATGTAAGCCACCCGGCTCCCGGGCGCTCACGTTGAAACCATCACGAGGCCGCACCTCTCATCCACGTGCCACGCCGCTCGCTTACGCAAACGTTTACCTATACATATTGTTTTACACTTCTGAATACCGCGACCATTTTTCAGCACAAACAATTTTCTTGAGAAAAAATATAAGGTAAATGTCACAAGATTTGAAATGAGCATATTTAATGGTGATTAAATGAAATGATAATACAGCAACTATTTTTTTTACCTTGTCTAGTTTCCAAAATTATATTTTGCTTAACCTGTTTTAGCTAAGATACATATATGAGAGGTCATTATTAAGTAACACGTAAGAACATCGACCTCGTTATTCACATGACAGAATGAAATTTAATATAATGTGGGGCGCCAACAAAGATGCATGCTGCTAAACAAAAGCTATCTTGCTTTTGCAACGAATTGAGGGCGCTAATTTGCGCCGTGTTTTGCAAGTTTGTGTGATCTTATGTTGGTTCTTGCTAACGGGACTTAAGATTTCACAAAAGAATATTGTTTTAAAGTAATTATTAATCTAAAACCATCTTTTGGTGTTAATTTGGGCAAACTTAAACCAATTACCGGTGGATTAAATATACACTAAAGGACGGCAAGCCAATTTTGGTCGCGTCGTGAAACAAGGCGGGCGTACGGGCGATACTTTCAAAAGTGCCCCAGATGTTGATTAACGGTAAAAATACCATCTCGTGACAGATGTGCCAATGCATATTGTGAAAATTGCGAACGCCAAAAAAGAGGTTTTAACCAGGAAGTTTTGGCATTTCATTATGTAAGATTTGATTGTTTCCGCGTCAAATGTGTATAATATTTAATTTTCTTTTTATTATTCGCGTATCTCCGTCGGGCTCATTGTCTTGCAACCCATTTCAATATAGAAACGCAATATCGTTGCAGTCTTTATAAACGAAGGCCATTGATCGATTGAATCAGTGCGTGTTTCATGGCAACAGCAACTTTTTGATGCATTTAGTACGGCTCAAACGAGGTTGAAGTGTTTTGTGAGAAAAATACGTTTAACTCTTGAGAAATCAATAATGTCTTATGTATTTCTTTTCAGACAGAGCAAGGACGTGAGACTTTTCAGTATGAAAACGTTTCGAAATAAATTATTTCAAAGATAATATCACAGTCGAGTGAGCCATCGATTTATATGAAAATGCTTGACGTATTTCGGGTCTCGAAATTCAGTTTGTGAAGCGCCTACATCGATACGATTACATATTCATCAGACGGTATGCATACTTTGCGAGTCAAGTAAAATTATATTGACATTTGTGACTTTTAAATATTGTGTAAATTACATTTTTAGTCAAGACCAAGAATGCGTCGTTTTTTTATATTTATTTTTATAATCACGTACGCTATCTACTAGGCTTAAATTAAGCGCTTGTTCTATAAGAGTACTAGTCCAGATAAAACCATATCTAAAATATAAAGGATAACTACAAGTCAGTTCGGACTAAAAAAAGGTAAATTAGGGAGTGGTTTAATAAGATTGTGATACAACAAGAAATATTACCTGGTCGGAAAACACTCAAAGAAGTTATACCGTTAGACGTAGTATTCAATAAAATGTGTTTCTACCTTGTAGCCGGTGATGTCCTGTTGTATATGCGGGAGTCCGTTATGTTGCTGGTAGGGGCTCAGAACACGGCGCTTCTTGGCAGGCTGACGAGCCGGCGACACGGCCGGCAAGTAGTTTGGCTGTGCGCTCTGGGGCTGACTGCTGTGGTATTGCGACGCCGGCTCCGGGAACATGACATGCATTCCCTACCAATAATAAAAATACATGTTAAATAAACAATCTTATGACAACAAATTAAAGGCAACAAAAATATCCACAAAAA
The DNA here is from genome assembly GCA_905475405.1 of Schrankia costaestrigalis. Taxonomy (NCBI): domain Eukaryota; kingdom Metazoa; phylum Arthropoda; class Insecta; order Lepidoptera; family Erebidae; genus Schrankia; species Schrankia costaestrigalis. The sequence goes on from FR997851.1 coordinate 5,281,031, forward strand.
CTTAATATTTTTTGGCTTTTACTGCCAAGTAATTTAGCAAAAAGCGTCATAAAAATCGTTTTCATTTGCTAAGAGCCTACCATTACGGTGAAACATGTCTCCGTTCCGTGAAACTGACTCGTAAAGGCCTTGCTAGACAAACCCCTGTGACTTCGCCGTCACGAAGGCACATTCATTAACAAATTGGGAGCGTTTCCTAAACATGATCTAAAGTGGCAACGTTGAATATATAAAATATAAATTTTCCTTGAAATACTGTTATTAACCTAGTTGCCAATAACATCTATTGTGTTCTAAAATCATGCAAACGGAAAGTCGAAAGAAATACGAGTGGAGCAAAACAATCTAGACTTACAATGAAACCCGATTCTCCTTGAATAGCCGAGACATAGTAGAGCCGCCTTAACCGAACGCAAAATCCGCTTATTATAATAAAATCTCAGACTTAGCTTCACAAGGTTTCTCCTCGGTATTTACTAATGGCACATAGTTATTTTTTATTTGGTAAATGGGTTATTTTGGCATTGTTTCTTTATTTCAGAGGTTTCGTTAAAAGCATTGTTTAGAACGAGACAATGTTATAGCGGATTGAGAGCATTGAACTTTTAATTAATTTATCATAGTATTCAGAAGCTAATTACATTATAATTATATTATATTCTCTTGTGTTAACGGACTAACATCTAACCAAATGAGATGAAGAGAAGGACATATTCCTAATCATCACAAGAAGAAAAGATCTATTATGTATGCAGCATAAATGTATCATTTTATCATTTCTTTTTAATAGTGATAGATATATTATTATCAGTTTGATAGGCCTTAGAGCGTTTGAATTAGATTGTAATCATTGACTTTTCTACAAAAAATTTTTACTGGAATTTCATTATAATTTTCTATGAAATTGTGCCAACCACTTAGCACACAGTGGCAATGCAGCTACTGTGAAAATTGGAAGTTATTTTCTAGTCATTTTTTATCCTGAATACATCTTAATAGTCGAAGAAAGTATTCACTAAGACATTTACTTTACTTTCGACATCATGATAATTACAGTAAAATTATTTCCAACCTCATGTTACGAACAATCTTCATCAAAAATATGTATACAATTAAGCAGTAAGTAATAATAAAAAATTACTAACTATGATCTAGATCTTTATATTTTTATTTTATCGTACTTAACACGGTAGGCAGACAAATTGATACACAAAATGTCTAACCCACTATTAACAACAGAGGATTTCTGACGTCTTAATTTCGTAACCTCTACTAGACCTGTCGAATTTCCATATTAATTATTCAACATTACACATACGAGGGTTTCTGTCCTCGTCGCTAAATATATCCTTTAATAAAATTATGACCTTCGAATAACATCAGAATAATTGGCAACAAATTAATAAAATGATGTTAGTGTGTTAAAGAAGAAAGAAAATGTTACAAAATGCCGTGCTAAATTCAAGCTAAGAAGTGAAATTATGTTGATATCCTATAATCCTATTGTGGTCGTAGAACAATGAGAGAACGTTAGATGCCGAAACCTAAGTATTTATCGTGACTCCCATCGACTTTCTAAACGCGGGCGTGGGTGAAACGGCCGGACATGTTACAAATGGTAAATTGGGCTCTTAAATGGGAATGAACAAGTCGTTACTATGTACGTACGTGTGTTCACAATGTCCGCTTTTAGATAATGATGCCATAAGTTCGCGAGCGACAACAACGTTGAAAAGCTGTTAGATAACTAAAGATTATCATGAATACCGTTTGTTTCTTTGAGGGACTGGTCTGTCTTTATCATTCAAGTTGTCACTAACTTCTACTCTCAGTTCTTACAAGAAGCAATGTAAACTCAACACGGTGGACGTAAAGAAATGCATGAAAAGCAAATTAAAGCCTTAAGAGATTTCGGCCGAATACTCAAACGTCATTTATAACATGCATAGTACTGAATCACTGCGAAATGTATTTAAGGATAAATGTTTTCTCACTCTTACTAGCATCTATATAATGGAATTATGTATATTTATAAAAAATAACATGAAATATTTTGAATTAAAATCAAACTCAAGGGATAATATACGCAGTAGGTATAAATATAACATTAATTTACCTGTAGTCAAAAATGCCATGTACTCCAAAAGCACGTATATCACTGGCATTCGTGTATATAATCATTTACCCCTAGATATTAAGAAACTAGATAATGTTAAAATATTTAAAAATGATTTAAAGAAATGGTTAACCATCAATGCATTCTATGATCTGAATGAATTTTTTAATAAAAAGAACCATTAGTTAGGAAAACAATAATTAATTACTTGTTTATTTACTTTTTGTTATAATTTTGCATATCCGATCAGGGTAGACTGTTGAAACAATTTATATAATTTAGCCTAAGATCTTTGTACACACTTATGCAATAAATGATTCTGTATTCTGTATTCTATCTGTTAAAGTAAAGCGGCGCTTAAACTAGAAATTCTCATACAAATGCCTAATTTAAGCGCCGCTTTACTTTAACAGACGTTTGAGTATTAGGCCGTAGTCTTCTTTCTGAGTGCTTGTTATGTTCACATCATATTTTTTAGTAAATTGGGAAAAAGTTTTACTAAGTCAGTGAGATTGATAAGATTTGAAAGTACTACTGAAACCATTTCTTTAAGTCTAAAGTATAAAAGTACTTAAGACTAAAAAGTTTGTAAGTATTATAAATTTCTTCGAAATACAAAGAAAATTGTTTACACGTTGCCAAAATATGCTCTCGTAAAGAGAATTGGGAGATAAATGAGTAATGAATTACATCCAAACATAAAAGTTGTCCCGATGTTTACGACCTCTTAAATAATCAATGACATTGTGTTGTTTGATAGTACCTGTAAATGGACTCCTGATTTCTAATCAGAGTCGTAAAACGTGGAGTCTTATCTTAGTACCAATGAAATGTGTAAAAGATTTCATGCATGGTGTATATGAGTATCCTAGAAGGTATTAAACTTTACCTCTCCGCTTTCTGCTTCAACATCAACATGGTTAATACACCAGAAACAGTTTTCACTATACACATTAACGACCAATTGTTTGGCTGTATTAAGAGCCCATATAAAAGACATCGGCCTAACATTCAACGATAGTTATTGTTACAAGTCCTTAGCTGTACCCTTTAAATGATAAACAATGGGCCATAAGACAATATTGATATAATTTATAAAGAAGAAACCCGACGTTATAATTTGAATTTTCAAAATTGATTAGTAATTTTCTTAATCATCGTATAATGATTAAAAATAATACTTTTCAATTTTGTATATACAAATTGCATATAATATTTAAAACGTGAGGTTGGACTTACATGTGGAACATAAAGAATAATAAGTTATCATTATCGTCTAACCAAAAATATATTTAAGTACCTACTCCAAATTTATTTAGACACGACATATTGATACGGTAATAATTTTGATAGAGATATTTCTTTTGAACTGGCCTTCTTAGCTGATCTAGATAGCGGTTTCTAGCGGTTCAATTGCTACATTGTTCTGCGAGGGCTACGAATAGTTGTTCTAGATCTAGGTTTAGCTTAAATTCATGCAGAACATAACACAACATTTGGTTTGAAGTCAGTGAAAAAAAGATATAGTTAGACGATACTTTCAATAGTGATAGATACAGTTGTGGTCATATAATTAAGAACGATTGAAGTTCTAGGAGTTTTTTATTTAAACCGTGTCATACGCAGAGATGTGTACCTTCTGAAAAGCAACTAGTTATGTTATAAAATAGCCTTATTAATAGAGCAACGTGTCCTAGTAATAAAAATAAAATCGCATTTTTTTTTATTGACAATTTATTTTATTTTACCAAAGTAACACATTCAAATGTTACTGAAGCTGGACAAATAATTAAGAACGATTTACTAAACTACTCGGAAATTATTTTGTATGACACTTACATTAAAAAAAATTATAATAATATGTAGCGCGGAAATTTTAAAAAGCATTTGAATACATTTGTAACTAAAATTAATAGTTGATAGCATATCCACAGCTTTTAATTACTGCTTTACACCGGCGAGGCATTGATTCTATTAATTTTTGACATTTTGCAAGAGAAATACAATTCCATTCCTCTAAAGAAACGTCGTAAAGCTTTCTTAAATTTTCTTTTTTATTGGGTTTAGATCTGGGCTGTTAGCTGGCCAGTCTAGGACAGAAACTGATTGTGCTGTAAGAAAATCCTTTACGGTGCGTTCAGTGTGCTTTGGATCATTGTCATGCTGGAATGTCCAGATAACCGGGAGAACGTCTTCAGCATAAGGTAACATTGTTTCTTCCAGTATATTTCTGTATTGGAACTGATCCATGTTACCTATCAACTTTACAGGTCCAACACCATGTCCAGAAAAGCACCCCCAAATTTTCACATTTCCCCCACCATGCTTTAAAGTAACTTTGGTATACTTAGGGTCGAATGCTGTATTCGGGGGACGTCTTACGTATCGTTTACCATCAGAACATACTCTGTTTATTTTCGTCTCATCAGAAAAAAGTACATTTTTCCACTGTTGCACTGTCCAGTTTTCATACTTTCTAGCAAATGCAAGCCAGGCTTGTCTGTGACAAAGTTTCAACATGGGTACCTTTCTTGCTATCCTACCGTGCAAGTTTTCTTCTACCAAACGTCTTCGAATAGTGCGTGCTGAAATTGCTGTAGGGTTATTTTCACCAAAATACTCTTTTCTCAGCTCATTAGACCCTTTAAAAGGATTTTGTTTTGCCATACGAACGATGTTTCGGTCATCTCGAGGAGTTGTTTTTCTCTGTTTAGGTACACGTGCAACATTTGAAGTAGTTTGATACGTAGCAAAATGCTTTACTGCATGGAAAACCATCGTTTTTGAACATTGAAGATGGTCGGCTATCTTTTTGTAAGACCAATCCTTTCGGCGAAGTTTTATTATTACTTCCCTTGTAGATTTATCACAACTTTTATTTTTTCCCATTATTTTTTCATAAAAAGCAATCACTTTTAATCTTTTACAGCATTAAATGGCGCCAAATTATTCAAACAATAACAAATCTACTAAGTGTTCTCTCTTTAAATTTGAACAAAGGTATAAACTATTAAGCGTTCTTAATTACGTGACCAGCCAGTAAATAGAAATACTATGTTTAGAAGTAGTGTATAAAGTTTGTCTATTTATTTCTAATCTAATCGTGTGTATCAATGAATACGCGGTGTTATGGAAAAGTTTTACGATACCGAGAGAAATAAAAAAAATGCAGGCAACGAGTTTAGCGTCTTAGATTTTAAAAATCTTCCCTTTATATCAGCGTTTTTAATTATATGACCACCACTGTATATTACACAGGCCTACAAAAAAGATTTTTTTTTTGGTGGAGCAATTTTTTTCTCTCTGGTCGATGAAGTAGGTAATGTACATTACATTGCTATAAATAATTTTAAATCATCAGCTCTGGTTTACGAAATATCTTAATTTTAATTGTTTTTCGGTCTTGTTCGTAAATAGTCGTCATTACAATAACATCGAAAAAGTTCATGTTATTATTTTATTATGGTTAGTACTTCCAGATGTTGTGCTAACAATCCAGATGTATTTTGTTATGTTTGTGGTGAATATTCAATGAAAGATCATCCCAAATCGATGACAAACACTGTAAGTCGTTAGAATTTTGCTTACTTTGGTATTGAAATTCGACACCACGATAGAGTGTAGGTTCCTCAAAGTGTATGTAAACTATGCCTTGATCATTTACGACAATGAGAGAAAGGGACACGTTAAGTCTTTGAAGTTTGGAGTGCCTAAAATAGGGCGAGATCAAAAAAAAAGGTTAATTTTTTCAGTTTATTTCACGAAAATTTGGTGGTTTAAGTACCGAAAAACTAAAAGAAGGTATTTTTGATGTTCCTCAAATACGTCAATTAATGAAAGACACCACTAATTTTGAGACTTGTATGACTGATCTGAAAAGTCCTGCTTGAAAAAGTTTTGTAGCAGTTGCACAAAATTTTCTAGGAAATCATAAGGCAGACAACTATTTAGAATTAGTGGAAGAAATGCTTGCTCACTTTAGAGATTTAGGCTTGTAATATGAGTATAAAGTTATACTATCACAATAGCCATCAAGTTAAATTTCAATACAACTTAGGTGATCTAAGCGAAGAACAAGAAAAACGTTTCCATCAAGACTTAAGAACGATGTAGAATATATACAAAGGGCGGTGGGACACTCATATGAGTGCAGACTATTGTTGGAGAATCATGCGAGATTGGCCAAATCAGTTTCATTTCAGAAAATCACGCAAAAAGCAATTTTTTGAGGTTTAATGTCAATAAAATACGATTTTTTGTCAAAAGTGTATGTATCCTTTATCTCGAGAACTAGAGCTGATAGAAAAAAACCGAATAGTATTTAGATATCGCCATGCAAGATATACTTAAAATCAGGTCTAAAACCCCCGGCACCAAAACCGTTGTAGGCCTGTGTTATTATCAGTTTCATAGGCCTTAAAGCGTTTGAATTAGATTGTAATCATTGACTTTTCTACAAAAAATTCTACTATTTAACTAAACATTTGTATTGCAATTATTTAGCTGTGAAACTAAGTAAGGGCTTTTTTTTTTTTACATTTTAGACCATAGTAGAAAACACTAGGATTCCACTGGTTTTAAGGAAAATACAAATTATCGGTTTTCAAATCTATGCCGATATTTACCATTCATAATTTCTACCTTCATAATACAAGGAAGGCGAAAAGAAACGGATATGAAAATTACAAAACGATAATTATATCATCGTTTACCACGAATTAAAAGTTACGTTTACAAGTCCACCTTGTCATTAAGGTCACCTTCAGAGTAAACACCTGGATAAATTTATCTTGTATTGACTAATACACGTGCAGTAAATCGCTACATGTTTTTCTGCGAAAATAAGACGCAAAATATTGTTGTCACGTTAAACTGTTTACGTCGATGAAGTCTGTTGTTGTTAACGAGAATGATAACAAATTATAACGCCTTATCAATTATATGAGCGACACAAAAGTGTGTAAATTAATGAAGAAAATAAGTCAACACTATTTGAACTACGGAATCTACGTAGGACTTCCGAGTTTTAGTGACTGAATATAAATAAATAAGTTTGCATCCCACCGCGTCATAAGAAAAAACTATTTAAGTTAGACCTTCGTAATAAAAGAAGAGAACTTTAATAAAATTCAGAGGCTGGAAATTCTTAGTGTCTGTCAATTTAATATTTTTTTAGACCCGCGAGACAACGCATCCTCTGATACTGTATTTTTAGCAACGAAAAATGTTTTCCCAGTTCACACGCTCTAAATTATTGTACGTAAAATTTTCACACACTATAATGAGAGACAGCGAGAGATGTTTTATCTCTCTGCCTTGTGCCTCATAGTCGACAAACGAACAATAAACACGACAAAATAAAAAAAAAATTTAGTTCTTCATAGTGTTAAATTAAGTTCTAGAGGTTACGTTGTCTAGTACCCATAGTACAAGCTTTGCTTAGTTTGGGACTAGATGGCATTGTGTGAATGTGTGAATAATAATATTTGATTTATTATTTAATGACATTAAGAATGCAATTAGCCTAACTTTACCCAGTTGTTTAAGTTTAGTCCAAGGCTTAATTTTAGCTTCTCCGTTTTCTAGCAGTAATTTTGTCAAAACTTTATTAGTTTGTTCAGCGTTTTGGCATTATCATCATCCTGCGGCTGACGACGGGCTTCCCCGTACCTAGTGATAATTGGGGTTATGTACAGTACCATTCGCAATGGGTTTATTTTATTTTTTCCCACTAACATTTTTTTTCCTTCCTTCTTATGAAGTCAAACCAATTGGTACAATCTGGTAGGTTTAGCCTAAAGTCAAATTAGGCTACTTAATATTGGACGCCATACAATAAAAGACCCGTATCCTGATGACGTAAGGTTCTGGGATTGTAATTAGAAATATAAGATAATCTAATGTAAAACCCTTTTATAAAACATGTGGAAACATTCATCTTTGTGTTATGACATCACTAATTAGTAATCAGTCACTATATTTGCTTAACAAAGCTAATCCATCATACCACATTAATCCTTGTTGCGTAACTTGATAAGCATTAGAGCCTGGCATAGATAATAAAGCCTGAGCAAAAATTACTCTTTCTAGTAGTGACAAAATAGTGTCATTGTTATGGGCAATATTTATATTATCCGTCCCGTAAGCAAAATATTGAAAAGCTGAAAGCAGGGACGAGCCTCCTTGCAATAAGGGAAAGTTTGCCTATTGATTACTACTCTGGCCACATGTTTCGTTTTCCTTATTTCCTATATAATATATTGTCGGATAAGCAGCGACCCTTAGTCTTTAACTACTAACCGTAAATAAAAATGAAAATCAAATTAAACCTGATAACTTACTATACCTTATTTATTATCCAAAACCTATACCTACCACATTCTCGGTAATTAAAATGGGCTGTATGTAATAATATCTACCACTCGAATTTCTTAAATTGATTGGCTATAAAGACGTTATAGCCGAAATGTGTGATGAAAAAATTTACCAAACAATTTTTGGCAGCAAACTCCAGTTGAAGAAAATAGCAGTCTGCTTATTCCAAACTTCAACTCTGTATAATTGGATAAACAACTGAAAGAGTAAAAAGACATATTCCATACACTCGTTACTGTATGCTCGTTTTTCTAGTATTTTGGAAGACTGTATCCGCATTAGATATGAAAGCAGTGACGTCGTTTCCCGCAATCGCCAAGCAAAAAAGGCAAATATAAACTTAATTTTAAGAAATTCGTTTTATCGATTACCGCAGTACGGCAATATTCTATTTTCTAGTGTAGCCTTTACCAACTAATTTATTAGTATTTTATTATGATTACATGTATCAGAGGTAGAAAATATAAGCAACTCAAACTTTACTATACAATAACTTTAAAAAGCAGTAAAACGACAAGTGACAGACAGGATACAATATTTGTTTTATTTGTTAATCTGTCATCTGTTTCTATACCTTATTAAATTAAATTGAATACCATCCTTAATAAGAGGCGTAGCCATTTTAAACAAATCTTCAAAACTGTCCCTGTGAAATAATAATCGATACACAAGGAAAGCGTTAATTCTTGTATTTTAGCAGACGTCAATGGTTTTGTTTTAGAACTACCCTGGCAGACAATCGCATCTTCAAAAATCTGCGGTTCGCGATCGTGTAATAAACAAACTATAATATCGGACAAAAAAGGGAACCGGCTCAAATTAATCCTATAAGTAAACATATTTCTCTTCATTATCTCAATCTACAATAGGTTCATTTTTGCTTTAGGAGAAAATAGAATACACTTTTACAAAACATAACTGATTTCGAGATCATTCAGTCTTTGTCAGCGTGCGTGAGCGCAACAAACAATGACTTAGTTGCCGTTATGTGTTTCGGTTTTCGTGCTATCAACAATAGTCAGATATACTATAACGGTGTTTGCGACATTTCACCATAGACTAGGCCGCTATTGCTCTACTCCCCCGGAGGAGTTGAGCGCCGGCGTGACCTTTACAATGTAATAAGTCGGTCGTTCATATTTATATTCAAATACTTTTGGGAATACTAGTGTTCAGTTACTTTTAAAAATACTAGGGTTCAGCTACTTTTGTAATAACCGTGTTCAACCTGTTATGGTCGTTTCGTATGTAAAGCTTATTCTGTGCTCTTGTTGCGACACTGACTTATGACACTTGTAGTGTTTAGCAGTTTTGGAATTTAAAATGTGTTCAGCGACTTTTGGGGCTGACTGTACATTATTAGAATTATATGTAATTAGATGACAATAATAGTAGATTATAATAGTTTTCGAAAATGTCAAATTTGTCAGTATGAAATACCAGATTTTATTATACCTATTATGACTGTGACTTATGTTAACAGAACTACTAATAAATAAATACATAACAATTTAAATATCCCACAATATATAAATACAATAGATGTATTACAGATTCTTGATATTTTCTTATTCTTATTGAGAGCAAAATTAACAATTATAAAATGTGCATTAATTGATTTATTTAATTCAGGCCAGAAAATAGACCCCCTTACTCATAAACGCCTCTTAAATTTTAGTCAATTGATTAATTAGCTCAAACTCTTAAGTTGTTTGGTATAAGGTTGGTTTTCGTAATAAAAATCTCGCTAAACAGTGATTAAATTTAAGTTGCGTTTATGAGTAAGGAGGAGATTGATTAGGTTAGAAATAATAATAAATTAAATATACATCAATGAGACCTCATTTGAAGAAGTTTTTGTAGCGGTGATTTTTACAAGTTTGTGCTGAAAGAGTTTGTATAGCAAAAAATTTTTAATTTTATTTCAGAGAAGGCATGTTATTAAGTTAGATAAGGGTAGAAATAAGTAAGTCACAAATTAAAAAAACTTGAAATTTGCCAGAAACATGGATAGGAGCATACTGGAATACACTAAAACTGGTCCAGAAAATCCACACGGTGGTCAGAAAAGCATAGGGCTTAGTTAGTTAAAACTTGCTAAAAACATTGGGAATTACATGCAGAATGGAGGGGGCTCCAAGATGCAAAATGAAACAGCCAGGAGGAAAATAAATAGTTTTCATTGACAACAATAACACAAATCGGAATAGTAAATCCAACATTGGGACAGTAACAATAAGGCGCAGTAGAGGGGGATTGTTCATCGTAACATCCCATTAATGTCCCACTACAGTAGGAGCACTCCCGTGACGGAGGGATACTTGGCCTACTAATACCACGCTGACCAGACGAATTGGTATAGGGTTTAATTTCAAGTTTTTTTTCCTTTTATTTCGTACACACATATATTTTACCTAAGATCGTAAAGAATCAGTAATTAATACTCCCAGACACAAATCAACGGCTTTACCTAACACACTCTTCAAAACTCTTAAAATATATTAGGGTCGCTTATTTTTTAATGCTTAAATTTAATATATTATTATGTTATCTAGACAACTATTTTTAAACATATTCTTAAATACACATCAAATTCAATAGAAAAAATATAATTTTAAAACTTGATTTTGATTGTGTGGAATGTTAAAAGCATAATACTTATTACTGGTTTGTATTGATTTTAAGTTTTAGAATTGTAACCGCACATGACTCAATTAATATTGAAGTGACTATGTTGTCCTTATGGTGACAACAATACATTATACCACATTCCTAGCCCATTACAGTAGATAGTGCATTAATAGGCTTATGATTATAATTTCTTGACAATAGCTGTAGGATGGAAACGCACGATATTAATGAGTAAGTATTTATTTAATTTCAAAAATCTAAATTCTTTTAAAAAAACCTAAGCTTAGTAGTAGGTCTATTTGTTTGTTTTGCAAATTTAAATCACTAGGACTATCAGTATTTTAAGCCACATAAAAATAACAGCCTTTAGACACGATATAAACTTTCTCTATAAAAGTTTGTTTACAAAATATTGTGTTCAAAATATTGAAAATAAGAATTGCATATTGTAGTAACTCATTAACAATGTCTTGTAAGACAAATACACAAAACAAGAAACTATGAAATCAGGCAAATAAATATTCTAATTGGACACAAATAGAAAAAGTTTATTTTTAGTTGTGTCATATTATGTTTACTTCATACCGACAAACCACGTAGTTTCATCGCACGAAAGTCAACACACGACTATTAACATAAGTTTATAACGCTCACTTTGAAATGAACAACTTTATCAGTATAAAAATAAGAAAATAAAAAGCTTATTAGAAACTCACACGTTGCTAGCGAACGTTTCGTGGGTATCGCTGGTATAGAAAGCAATCAACCGATACCGCTCATCGGCGGGAACCATTAATTTTCCACTGCGGGTTTCTACACAAGAATCACTAAAACTTAGCAAGAGCCTTCCTCACCTCTCTAAGTAAAATTTCTGACAGTACGATCCCACTATCATGCTGAAAGAAGCACACAAAGTGGACAAAGGGTCCTTCAAAACACAGCCATTTTGAAACCGTTCAAACGAAATGTTACGTGTACTGATGCGTACAATGTTTTTGGGATCAAATAAAAAAACCGGGTTATCCGTTCGCACTCATTTTTGTTTTTTAGCACAATATAAACCAACACTAAACATTTCACACACTTTTATGTACGATTTCACTTCATACTTTCGCACACACCCGTTTACGTCGCACAGAATCCCCTCGAACGAAAGCGACGAACTCGAACTCACACGAATTGAGCTACAGACAGAATACAGATTGAGTGCCACGGCTAAAGTCTGAGTTGCCACAGAAAATTAAAAAATCTACTAAATAATATTAAACATTGACATACGAATTTTCTTAAAAAGACGGATTTGGAGAAATTATTTACACCAAATTACACTCTGTCTATAAAGTCCTGACAATAAATGAGGCCGCCACTGTGCTACACGTAGCAACCCTATTTAAACTGACAAAATAGTTTTCATACTAGTAATTTATTGAAATAAAATAAGTAATTTTAAAACACATTATATTTAATACTCAAGTAAGAAATTCACTTATGTCATAATAAGGTAATTCATTTCATTGGTGAAACCATGAGTGATTAAGATTTTTAATAATTGTTATAACATGACCTTTATAAAAGTAGTGTTAGCCGTTTAAACATTTTAAGTGACGATGTTTTATTTCTGTTTAATATGCACTATAGTCAAGCCATTTTAAATTTTGACAGTTGTTTTGAGCCATAGAAAGTAACATAATTCAGTATAAGAAATTTTATATACTTATGCCATAACGTAATTTTGACTTCTGCAAAACAATTGTGTTCTATGGATTTAATTTTAGTGCTGATACTATATGGCCGCTGCTACATGTATACCAATCTTAAATAAACTAAACTATAAATAATAATCGATTATCGATTAATCGCTTGTTATCTAAATCGATAAATCTCCTAATCGATTTCATACACCAACCCTAAACTACATGGGTCAAAATTCACCTATTAGAATGGTTTAGGTATTAGAATAAATGAACGGATTGAATCAGAGTAATAAAAACGCATGTATATAGTTAACAAGGAGATTTATTAATCGCTTTCATCATAGGATTTTTTAAATATTTGATGTTGAGATAACTTTCGTTGCCACCTTCATCGTCATCACTAAAGCTTTCTTTGCTGCTGCTATTATCGTCAGTATTTGCCCACAGGTGACGTACTCTCTTGTAGTATTCTGATTCGAGCTTCTCGACGCGAGCGATGGCAACAGTATTTCCAAGTTTCAGCTGTGATGCTGCTGAGTGCCCTTTTTAGAGATTGCCAACATTTTGTAACCTGCGGGAACATAAATAGTTACTTGTTAGTGATAATTTTATAAAATATTCTGTTATTTTATATATCAATTAAATCTATACTAATCATCATAACAGCCCATTAATGTCCCACTGCAGGGACGGGCCTACTCCCGTGACGGAGGGATACTTGGCCTACAAATACCACGCTGGCCAGACGTATTAGTATAGGGTTTTATTTTAAGTTTTCCTTCTTTTTATGTCATAAAGAGAATATGTCACGGATAGTTCCTTAGTCGGTTTTTACGACACCCATGGGATGAGATGGGGTGGTGACATATTGTATTCTTACTCCGTCACTACACGGAAACTACTGATTTACTAACTATACTAATATTATTATTAAAAAAGATTTGATTATTGGTTTATTTGGAGGGGCGTATAGGGGGTAAAGAGGAGTAGAAAGGGAAAATAGGCTAGAAACTATTATTTTAACTATTGTATACAGTTAATAAAGAGAAAAATTACTATACAAAAGAATATGCTTATACAGGTTACCTTGTATGAAGAGTGATAAATAATGTCTTTCCTTAGTTCTTCAGGCAAATCTCGATTTTTATATTACTAGGGCATTTCTTGTAGGTAAATTTTGCGTAGAACTTCAAGACTACAATTAAAATCCAGCTCAGTTCTAGCTATCACCTGCAGTTATCTGAAGGTTGGAGCCTGAAATTTAAAAAAGTTATGTTGATTGAACATTTGATTATACTTACAATAAATTTAGGCATACCTAGACCCAAAATACACGCAAAAAATGGGATGGAAAGAATAACTGCAATACCTAACTAAAATGTATTCAGTGTTAAATATTAACCAACAAGATATCATTTAACATGGAACTACTAACATGGAACATGGAATTACTAAGAACTAAATAATAAAATATTGCAATTAATTATTTATTGTAAAATAAGGATGTCACTTTCGCATCAACTGGTCTGTCCAGTTGATGCGAAAGTGACATCCTTATTTTAGTTATCAACCGTAATATAGACCTAAAGCAATTAATTCAACTTCAAAATTGGGATAAATCTTGACTGAATTATACTAATGCAACTGATAATGTATCAACAGAAAAGGTCGTACTACAATATTTCTTACTTTCAATGACAGTCTTACCTAAAAATATGCTATATAGGCAATGCCTGTTTTTGGTCTCTAAATCTCAAATGGAGTAATTTATTACTTGAGACAGATTACAAAACACATTAACACGATTACATGCCCATCAAAGTTGCAGTTCGCCCATAAACATCAGCCAAATCACATATAATTTGACCAGCTTCGTGCTCCGTCAAACATCACATTATAACTTTAAAAATCACTTCTCGCGTGCCACTTTGATTTGCTTTACTCATTGTTTATGTTGTTCTTCGTAAGTCAGTATTAGTTTATTGTAGATTAATAACATAATAAAAATCCCAAAATGAAAACCGTTCCGCAACTTCTACTCGATGACAGCTCATGTACAAGTCTATTTTGAATTTCAGTGTTGCCAGACACATGAACAATTTAGTTCCTCAAACTTTAATTTCTTGACTTTATAGACAAGCTGTACACCAGTGTTTTTAAAACTAAACCTTGAGAATAAACAATATATTTAATATGTTTGCACTTGGCGAAATTATTACAAAAGTATGAAATTAACCTAATATGATTTGTTTTTAACAAAAATATATATATTTTTATAAAACAAGAACTATGAATCTGTAAGTACTCAAGTAGTTCTCCTTAAACCTTTCTCAGCTTAGATTTTTATAATATTTTTCATAACGTGTTTAATAGACTCTGATGTGGAAGACGATTTATTTATTTATCTTACTTAATGATAGCATTTTAGACGACCCTGACATTTATGATACCTTGATACTAAGCAAAAATTTGCAATTATTTGATTTGTAAATACATTAAATATTAAATTAAGAGCAACAGACAGTTTTTTTTTTCGTGTTATATACTCAAAATGACTACAGACGGTCAAGATCTTATTCGACTACATAAGAAGGCTTCTTATGTAGTCACTTTTATTCGTCATCCGAAAGATCGTTTATTGATTGTCTCATTATTGAGTTGTTCATATTATTTAGGTTATTGTGCAAAATCTACAACTGTGTCTTATATATAATGTTTGCAAAGTATCAGTATCATATTATCATACATATCAATTATCATACATTATACCCAGTGCAGTAAATATTACTAGTACTTACATCGAATTAAAAAAACTGAAATACTCCTAAAATAGGATGTTATTTTTTTCTTGACAACATTTTTAAAAAGCATTTTATCCCGTAGACAAAAGGCTCTTTATTGTCAATTTTTCTTGTTAACTCTAAAAATAAGTAGAATAACATGAAATATAATTCATGATTTTTTAATATCACCATAAGTTTATTCCTCTCGAGCTAAATCAATGTTTAAAAATATTAATTTATATTACTAATATCCAACACCCAGTACTACAACATTAAAGAGCCTTTTAGGAAATGTCTATGGTCATGCGCGCGTTATTCAATTTAGTTGCTTGGCAACGGGATCTCATTTCATAGAGCACAGTTTGTATTCGTCCGATTTTCAAAGTGGCTTGATGTCTAATGAAGTAAATAAATTTTCGTAATACATGTGTAACAAAACAAATGATAGTTAAATGTTTCCATAAGTACAAAATTAAATTATTGGCTAAAATGTACAAAATAAATTCTGAATGTATGGAGTTATTTTATGTAATGCATCCGTGTTGTAGTAATAATTGATTGAATCTTTGAATGTGTATCATAATAATATTAGATTTTAGAGCAGTTTTCGTCCCCAACACTATGTTTATAAATATTATGTTAATATTTATAAATTACCTTATATGTGTATTTGCTGAGGACTACAATAACGACGATAAACGTAAGTGTTTATTAAATTTAATTATTACTTATAACAAATTAACTATATCAACAGGATACTTAAATGATTTTAAAATAAATTAACTATATAATAAAACAGTTACTTAATTCGTAAAAATAGATTGCGCTTAAAACATAGTGTTTTGATCTTTTTCTGTAATTAAAGTGCGGGAAAAATACGTCGTATTTAAAAGGAATAAATAAAAAGAATCAAAATATTAACTACATAATGTTGTGCATATAAAATTAGTTAAGTACATCATTATTTCTAAATTCCATAATTTTAACTATAGGTGCAAATTCTTCTTTGGAACTCACGTAGTTAATTAGTGTTACAGTAGTTAGATACGTAAAAACATGAATTTGTTATTGGTAAATTTCAAAAAAAACAAAACAATTACTTAGTAGGTACCTACTCGAGGCCTACACCTAATTGTTATGTTACACATTTACCCCCTTACTCATAAACGCCTCTTAAATTTAATCACTGTTTAGCGAGATTTTTATTACGAAAACCAACCTTATACCAAACAATGTAAGAGTCTATGCTAATTAATCAATTGATTAAAATTTAAGAGGCGTTTATGAGTAAGGGGGACAGCCTTTAACTACAACCAGAAGTACTTTAGACTGAAGACTCTTTGATAAAAAGATATACTTGCCTTATAATTTACTATTCATACATGTGGCAGAAAGTTATTATTTCAGTCTATAGTAATTTCCTAGAACGAAATATAATTCTCTGATTTTGAAGTAGCCTCGCTACCTAGCCTGCCTGAATAGTGGGCTAGATGTCCCAAAATTCTAGCAGAAGGCCTGACCTTGCAGTGGGCTTAATTACATGATCAAAATAACAAAAACAGGCATGTGATTTTATGATGTGTACTTTTTTTCTGTATCCCATATCACACGGACAATGACATAGACAATTAAAATAATAATCAATCAAAGGCACATGTAATGTGACGTTCAGCCAACCGCGTCCCGCGCTTCCGCTGTCATATGGCAAAATACAAAAGCAACGCTTGCGTAGAGCTCCGTATAACCACTGCCATTACAGTCCTATTATAATAAGGTTTTTGTTAGTTTTTTTATGTGCACACAAATTCTGGTTACCGACAGGATGTGTGCTCTAAAATTCTACAGACCTATATGAATCAATGTGGGAGTTGAATGAAAATGAGTGGCTTGGTATTTCGTAGTTCTGAGGGTCAAGCTTGGACTACAATAATACGATAATTGGACTAATGGAAGGCATAGTAGTTGTGCCTGCCACGCCTGAAATCGTGGTCCCGCACAAGTTAAACATCTATGGGCAATTAATTGGGCATAATAAGATCATCGTTTTATTTGGTCTGTGGGTTTATCAGTTATCGAGAGCGCAGTGCACAAGCTCTGCTGACATAACTTTAAAACTATCGCGTTGCATGCTTGTAAGTATTAAACGTAAACGGGGGATTAACCCGGCATGCTTGACGTTATACCACATAGGCTACATTGACTGAGGTCTTAAGCTACATACCTGAAGCTCTGCGAAGT
Source organism: Schrankia costaestrigalis (assembly GCA_905475405.1). NCBI lineage: Eukaryota > Metazoa > Arthropoda > Insecta > Lepidoptera > Erebidae > Schrankia > Schrankia costaestrigalis. The sequence continues at coordinate 5,298,868 of FR997851.1, forward strand.
TTGAAACTGTTGTTTGTTTGTTGTTGTGTGTAAAAATGTGGGGCATGATATAAAAATTCAGACTTTAGTCAGTTACCAATTCGTCCAAATCACAGTATGTATGGTTATTATGTACAATATAACTCGATCAAGTACTTCACTCCTCCCTTAGCTGTGAAGAAACATGTAGGTACCTTAAAATAAAATATGTAGGTACTGATTTTAACGGATTTACAATACCTAAATAGTCAAAATTTATTGCATTTAACGTTATTAACCTTTAATAATATAGCAAAATAAACTTTAATGATATAGCAATTTTTAACCCTAAATTATTCGCCTTTTGTTGCCGCTATGGTTAAGAAACTTCTACTTTACCTCGTCTTTCTGTGACTCTCCCACTCAACCATGCGCAATACTATGTATACGCAAATATTACAAGCCAATATTATGATTAAAGATTAGAATCGATAAGATACCTAAATATCGTTCTCGATTAAACTTTAACGTATAAGTAAAAGACCACTATCCATGTCGTGACTGCATACTATAAAACCGGTGCCAACCGGTGCAGCGGACGTTTTTCGCGTTTTCCTCAACTGTTTCACGAGTATTGTCGTTCTTGATTCTTGCATGTATTGCAAGAAAGGAGAACGAAAAGGCAAAGTACATATTGTTATTTACTTACTTATGCAAATTGTAGTTCAAATACCTTTGCTACCCATGCATTTGATAGTTTTTATTTACTAAAGATAAAAATAAGGTACAGTCCAGAAAGGCAACACATCATCATAACAACCCATTAATGTCCCACTGCAGGGACGGGCCTCTTCCCGTGACGAAGGAATACTTGGCCTACTAATACCACGCTGGCCAGACGCATTGGTATAGGTTTTTATTTCAAGTTTTCCTTCTTTTTACTTCGTAAAGATAATATTCACGGATAGTCCTTTAGTCAGTTAGTACGACACCCATGGATTGGAATGGGGTGGTGACATATTGTATTCTTGACCACACGGAGAAAGACAACAGATGGTAAATAAAAAAACAACTTTAGTCCATCGTCGTCGTCGTCGTCATGCTGCCAGTATGAAACAAAAAATGCTTTGCCACACATGTTTAAAAAAGGTAATCACCCAATACCTATCATACGATAGTGAAAACTCAATGTGCTAGAAGTTGGCCCCCACATTGTATTGGTTTGGCGTACTTAGGAAAGAATTCCTGAACCTTTTGTTGTTTTCTTAAAATGAGGTATGCTATGAAATGAATGGTGGTATTTTATAGAACTCTCTCTCTCTAGTCGGCCCCTCCCCAACTACGAGTAACAATTAAGCGATAAAATATCATCACTGACGTGATAACAGGAATCCTTCAACCGAGCCAAGTTGTCTCCATCGGTTACTACGAGTACCTATAACTAACTCCTAAACTCCTAACAAATCAAATATCTATTGCTATAGGTTAAGTAGGTACTAGTAGACTTACACTTTCCTAAAACTTCAGTGCGTTATTCATGTTTATCATAATTAAAGTCATCATTTTGATATTTTGTGTAGGTACGTGTATTATTATTGAGGAAATGCGTTTGTTATCGCAAGTTTAAACAGCGGAGCGTGGTACGGAGTGGCACTAATCCTGATGCGATGTGCCTACTTAATTCATAAGCTTTTGGCGGATGACAACAAGTGTTCATTTAGCAGTGCCCTTTCATTTATCAGGGCCTTCAAACTTACTAAGGCCTTTTATACCAAACGGCAAAGGATCTCAGCTACTAGGTAGGAAGTCTAGTCTATTTTTTTTATTAAGTACTACATATTAAAGATGTGTAGTGTGATGATTTAATAAAACTTTACGTAAAAGTAAAACATCAAGTCTCTATTATCTCTTGGGTGATTTTTTTCACACGTAGATCTTATATTGAAGGAAGAGATCATCGTGTGACCCTAATCTCGAACTTTCCATTTATTTGCAACATTCAGCTTGAGCTGCAGTTGCCTTGTCCGTGTAAGCACCAAACGACGACATATTTTTTATATGTCTTCCATACCGCCTACCCTCTAATAGGTAACACAGAATACAGAAGCATTAAATCGCTTTCATCTTTATTATAAAACTGCACAAAAGTCCCGAAGTAAGTTTCAGTTACAGCGAGGGCTAATAAACTATAACCTCGTTTATTCGGAGGATCACGCGATGTTACAAAACTTTGACGTGTTTTTCTATTTGTCAACAACAAAATAAGGGAAGTTACTTTTGTGTCCCAATATTGAAATATTAATTATGTTATGGTTAATATAATTATCATAATACCTCCTTCGCCCTTTTCCATTTATACCCAACGTCTTGCTCAAGTTGTCTGCTCTGTCCATCGTGTGAAGGGTCACCATTCATGAACCTTAATAGGCCAGTCCATAAGGCAATTAAAATAATAATACTAATATATCATTTAATCCACATAAAGCCATCTAGTCCCAAACTTAGTAGGTACAGCTAGTAGATATCTAATAACTATGTTAGACAACTGATAAACATACTTTTTTGCTTAGTTAAGTCGCTTACGACCGGTCAAAATTCATGAACCTTGTAGTTCACGAAGCATATCCCGCGTTGAATATTCAAAGTTCGATGTTGTTTTATATATCAAAGTTGTGCGTGCTACATCCGGCTAATTATTGACAATCTTTTTCCATAATCACAGATTTGGCCTAGTTCACGGGGACATCACCTCACCTTGCATTAATGTTGTTATTAAGTCCAAGTTTTGTTATGATTTTTTTCAGTAAATCTTTCACTGATATCTTATTCAGAATTTTTAGTTTATATGGTATCTGACGATTATCCTTTTCTCGTAGAGATAACGTTGTTAATAGATCTTCTGTCTGTTAGGTTTTTACGACACCAGGTCGAAATTAAAAGTATGATTTCGTAGCCAACAACAGCTTGTTTCAGTAAATGAAGGAAATTGTTTACATTTTTGTAAAATGCATTTCAAAGGCTTTCTTTCTGCTTCCCCATTGTACCCCAAATTCATTCTTGTCAACCTATAGTACATTTTTGTCCAAAAATATTAAACAGTGAATAAAATCTATGTAATTTAGCCTGAAATAAATTTCTATTGACGTCACTAATAATTTCCACTAGCAATTACTGTTCCACTATCTCGATCAATGGTACTAATGACCTGCTCCGTACAGAACAGACACTGCATTATGTGGGTGATTTTAGACATAATTTGTAGGTATATTGATTACCTGAACGTATTACCGTTGGTCGGTTTTTGGTTATTGTTTCGGCGCTAATGTTCGAAGAATGCGTAGAATAAGAGAATGGACCAGGATCGCCATTGTCTCAGAGCTTTTCCATCTGGTCCATTTACTTATTGAAGAGGCACCAGAAGAAAAAGTTAGGATCTTTCCAATATCACTTTTTAATAATTGTACTCTTTTTGCAGTTTACATGGTGGTATCGCCAGACCAGCATCAACGAACTCCTCGCTTGGAAGACTTTTTCTGGACTGGCTCAGGAGATGGCCCGCCACCACCACCAGATCCTCCCATACCTGCCCCAGTTGCACCATCAACGCCTGTGGTGCGAACCACAACAGTTTTGGCTACCGTATACTTGGATTCTTATCCACCCCAAGTTAGTATACCTACTTTATAAGTACTTGTGTTTATGGGTTCTCCTTAACTTTTAAGAGATATTGTAATTAAGCAATAAATTGACAAAAGTCACCCTTTTTGTCTTTAACTGCACTGAAGTAATGAACAAAAGACATGCACAATATTCAAGCTTATTCAAAAACAGTTATAGCCCCCCTTGTTTAAAATTTTAAGGCTTCGCATGTAAGAACTCGTAAAGACACCAGTAACATAACAAACAATAGTCTGACAATGCATACAGAATTTCTTGGATTACTTTTACAGGCGGTGACTGATCGTACAACTGGTGAATGCGTACTCAATTGTGGAGATCCTGGAGTACCTGGTAGTTTGGAGCCGGAGATTCCTGAAGACCGCAGGTACTGGCTACTAACTGTCATACAAGGATCCACGCCAGATAGCCTGCAATTGAGACTCGCTAGGTTGTATCAGAAAGCTTTCTTGAGGTAACTGAATTAAACACAGACAAATTAATTTTATCTTCTTTGATTAAGTCTCTGTGCCATATTTTACACTGTGTGTTTCAATTACAGGCAGCAAGAACGTCACTTGGGGATAATCAAATCCTTGGATGCACCACCAGCTCGAAAAAAACACGATGTCCATTCCTTTATAGTCAACAAAAACAATAACATTAATCCAGACAGTCTCCAAAATTCTCACACGCCATTTAAATATTTGGATATTTTAAGTTCCATGGTTCCTCCTCTTGGACCAGATGCTAGCACTTTAGTCAGACATGATTTTAGCAGTAATGTGTTAAACTCTTCAAGCGATTTCATATATCCTGCAAACATTGAAATGTTTTCGATAGACACAGTAAGTACATTCAAAGCAGAAATTAAAGCAACTAAGTTAAATGAAGTTGAATCATGGATACTGGCTACACCAACAGTAATACTACGTAAACGGGATGTGACTGATAGAGAAGAGTTTGATGAAATGAAGGAAGATTTAATTGATATACCTTTAGAGATGGACGGAAACGAATCAAATGACACACAATTGTTTAAAAGGGAAATTTTGAAGCCTGATCAACAACCACCTGTTCAAGTTCACATACAGAATATAACGGAGGTAAGTCATGTGTCTGTTTAATTTTAGTGTGTCACCTAAGCAACATACCCATTTATATTCCAAGGACATACAAATCACCTTAAAATTGTGTATAATTACGAGCAAAGCCTTGTTTAAAGGTGTCTTTTAATTCGCGTCTACAATTCAATAATTTATTCTAAGAAAAATGCCAATAACTTCCTCACTTGAATAACACTAGGTTACAAGTTTGAAATCTCTTTTCTACCCTATTTTAAATAGGTACATGAGCTACTTAATGGTTGTTTCTAACCCTCGATGGTCTTAAAAAAGATATTTCTATAAATTTTGCGATATAGGCATTGATTTACAAAAAAATATAGGGCAAGATGCTAGTGCGAAACCTACCCTATATTTTGCTACCAATTTAAAAGTAATTTACTAAAAGACTGCATATTTATTTGTTCCAATAGTCTCCAGAAACAGGTAGTATACAGATAGTGTACGTGGTTCTGGTGGGAGGGAGAGCTGTACCAGCAGCTGTGGCAGCTAGAGACATGAGGCTGGTCAGAGACGCAGAAGTAGCGAGGGAACTTGGAGCTGTTGTCACTACGAAGGCCGAGCGTGAGTAGTAAAACATTGAATATGTTTGCTTTAGTTTGCATTAGAACTTTTTTCTTCCTATGATATTAGGTCTTGAAACGTAGTGTGAAGAAGTGCATGGTAAGACCAGTACCGGACTACAATCATGCTTAACTTTAGATACGTTACTAAGTATTAAAACATATAAAAAAATATATTAAAGATCTGATAAAATAAAAAAAACAAGTTATGCAGATGCCCGTGTGTTAAAATTTACTTAAACATGACGTTTTATAAAATGTAGCTCGTAGAGTGGTCTAAACAGATTTGATCTTATCATACAATTCCTCCTCTTCCTTATATTAAACACAACAGAAGCAATCGTGTCAGTCATCGAGGTCTTAGTCAGAACGTATCCCCGTTTTCGTCCCGGACTATAATGTTCGCAAATTCTTTTCTATGCTGAATCAATAAATTGCGGATCAAATTTCCGGCACATGTATTCTATGTTATCTACTTAGTCCTTAAAATTTATTGTGAAGAGGCATTTAACTAAACTGGCAAAATGACGACGACAATAGAAAAAGACAATTTTCATCCACACGATTAAGCTCCATTTTCTATATAAGCCAGTATCACATAAGCCATTGTCCTTTTCAGCAGCGTACTTGAAGACTGCTGAAGGTCTAGAAGGGGATGTAGGCGGTGGAGTTCACGGTACAGAGTTGTGGGCGCTTGCTGTTGGTGCTACTATCGCTATATTACTGTTGCTGGTTTTATTAGCGTTGCTTTGCTTCGCTCATAGGTAAGTCATATTGATAAAAAAGATATGGTAGGTATGGTGTCTCTTAATGTCAACGTAAATGTTTCCGAGGGCTGAAGGGCTCAATCATCACTTTTGTCTAGCTATCCTGCTTTATCAATGATGCTAGAGATTTGAGCCATCTTCCGTTTCAGTAATTATACTGAAAACGTTAATATTAAATACTACATAATAACATGATAAAGAAAAGAAAGATGGAAAATTAACGTTCTGTTCTTCGTAACAGACAGTATTAAAACAAATTCTGGGTTACATAGTTTTCCTGGTAGATTAGGATAGACGTGATAATTTCATCATCATCATATTAGCCTATAGACGCCCACTGCTGGACAAGTGGCGGTGGGCAGGGCACATAGCGCGGAGAACTGATGGCCTGGCATGGCATGGCAAAAAAGTTCTAGAATGGCGACCGCGCACCGGGAAGCGCAGGGTGGGGAGACCCCACACACGTAATAATTTAACTGGCTCGAAATATAAAAGAGTAATTTATAACAAGTTCAAGTATTACTTAATGGTTTCTTTGCTCCTTTAGAAAAAAAGCAATGAAATCTGCAGCATCATTAAGAGCATACAGGAATGAGTTGATGCGGGAAGCCGAAAGGAATCAACTGAAGGAGGTTCATGAAGAGAAAGATGGAAAGGTAAACTATACCTAACCATAATATACTTTTCGTTAATTTCATGTTCGTATCTCCACATGGCATCACATGACTGCAGGAAGTTAACTAAAAGAAAGTTCTAGTACGTAAATATCTCCACAACAACAAAAAAAGGAAAAATTCATTCCAAAAGTACATTCCTAGTGGTTTACCAAAAAAGTTAGGTCTAATTTTACACTGCAAAAGGAAATTTTACTCTGATTAATCTGATTGACAAAAGGAATTCATTAACCCTTTCTGCTCAGCTATTCAAATTTATAAGACATAAAAGATTAAGACATAAAAATATTTAACTTGCAGCTGATCAGCGTGGTGTCTCCCAGTAGAACAAGACCGAGCAGCACTCTGTTACCTATTTACCGAGCAGCTAGTGCCGCATCTTGGTGAGTACGATTATTTATTAAGGGGGAGCATTTCAATCGCAAATCCATACAAACGAAGAAAGTTAAATGCTCCTTCATTAGATAATAAATATACTCAAAACTATAGATGATATCGTTTTGTCTCGTTATTATCTAGGCTTATTGATAAATAAAACAGTAAAAATAATATTAATTTACAAGTTATGAGGCTTCAAAGTTCATAATTCTATGCACATTTTATGACAACTTTCAGCGTAATAAAATAGGATTAAACTTTTATAAAGGCAAATATATTTTGGGATTAGGCATAGATTATTTATTCAAAAATTCAAATAATTTTATTTTGACTAGATACATTCTAAAGTTTCTACGTAATTACCTTTTTCTCAAAATCATTTTAGGCAATTTTACCGTGCTCGTTTCCGCCATCGACATCTTGCATCTCGCCTCCACTTTCTGCACCCTTCGGGTTAGCGGAGGGGAGGTTCGACAGCGAGCCGACCGTCGTCGAATAATACTGAATATTTTTGTTTTTGTAAACTTCAATAAAATCTATTATTTCATATGTCATTTATGACAATTAGTATCGCTTGCCAGTAAGAAGTTTTGTTATTTCTTTCATCAAAGAGATCCTATTAATATCAGATGCAATACCTGCCCAGTTAAATAAAATACCTAGGGTCTGACTCAACTATTGTTTCCTAATTCTTAATTTTCCCCGTGTGTAATTTTACAAATTATTTTATGGACGAATTCTTCTTTATCAACATTCTTAATTTTACCAATTCTTAATTTTCCGTATGTTTCATTTTCACAATTTTAGATAGTACGAATTATGTTTTTTCAAAAGAAAGTATATCATCATCATCATCATATCAGCCAATCGACGTCCACTGCTGGACAAAGGCCTCCTCCAAGTACTGCCACCTTGCGCGGTCCTGTGCCTCCCAAAAGAAAGTACAGTTAGGAATAATTGTGCTTTTTAATATAAATAATAAACCTCGGTTACTCGCGCGGATTTTTAGACTCGCGAGCACTGGCGGGGTGTCGAGGCCATTACACATACGCAATGCGAATTTATATATCTATAATATCTGTTGATAGAATTATGCCAGCATTTTAGTATTTGGTGTTATAAGACGTATGTATATAAAAAAAGCTAAATTTTATTTTCAATATTATTACTGTTCTTATAAACATTATAATTTACTTTTTAATCATAAGATTTGGGATCTGTCATCAATCAATCAAATCAAATCAATAAATATCTTTACTATAATTTTGTGAAAATGAGGCATTCGGGAAATTAAGAATTGGGAATTAATCGTAGACAGCCCCTCGCCCACGACGACTTTTTGTAGCGATGCCGTCGTTTCTTCACATCGATACAGTCCTGAAGCGGACTCAGATTCAGATGTGAAGCATTGCACATCTGTCACGATGAAAACAGGATGGTTCTTCACTCCCTGCGTTCTTATCCCTATGTACCCGACATGGTAGCGCGTTTGCATTAATACAGTCGCGATGCAGTAGCGCGTTGCAATGCGACTAACTGCTGTCGCGCTTTTAGTAACGCGCTTTTTGTAACGCGCTTTTTGTTTGATGAGACGAGACGTCATAGAATTTTGACGGGAAACTTAATATTTAGCCAGCTGACGTAAGAGTTGTTTAAGTATTAATTTTCCCGCCAGAGTCCTGACGTCATCGCAATTTGGCGGGAAAATAAATAGGTTCGTACGGAACCCTCGGTGCGCGAGTCAGACTTGCACTTGACTGTTTTTTTTAGTATAGTTAATTCAATCGCATGAGAGTCGCTTAGGACATGCTAGATGATAAAAATGATATAATGTAAAGTTACTGGTGACGAGGTGTGGACTCACGAGTTTGTGGGTGTCACGTCACATTTACAAACTCGTTAACAAACTTCGGAGTGGAAACAGGATGAGTAGGGCGGGTGGAAAAAAATTAGAGATTAGAATAAAGAAAAATCCCAATAAGCCCCTTAAGTTCTGCTTAAGGGTTTTATTTTTGTACTTACCCAAGTTAAGCAAGAATGGATAACTAGTAAGTATAAAAATTCTGCTAGCATTAGTAGTGGCAACCCTACACTCTTGTAAATAATATAATTTGAACAAAATTGATACAGCTAGCTATTTTCATATTATATCTTTGTATTTTTTAAAGCTACCTAGGTATATGCTTTTATTTAATAAATGGAGACGCGTTACTTTTTTAAACGCTTTTTTATTAAATTACATAATTTACGTCTATGTTCAAAGTCGTATAGTTCCGTAATCATCAGTCAATTCAACTATACCCCTTCCAGCGTAAGTTTAGCTTTTTGACAGTTCACGTTCATGAAGTTTCGTAATACTTCTGCTTATTTTTCAAACAAATAATATTGTATTTCATGGACGTACCCATGTTTTTTTCAGTTACCATGGTTACTTAGTGATGGACACTCATAACGATTACCTACCACCATTATGAAACAAATTATAAATAATCGGTAGAAATAAATGCTATGAATAAACCTGAACTCTTCATAATACGTTTATAAAATGTAATATGATATTTTAGATTAGTTATAACCCGCGAATGTGTCACGATAAATTATGTAGTTTTAAATAATACCTAGGCTAACTATAATTTGATCATTTTAAGCTGTCGGTTTTATATATATTCTCTTAACATAGGTAAAGAAAGAAACAATAATAAAATGATAATGTAAGTTGATGTAAGGATCCAAATGTGTAAAACAAAGTAATTTGAAAAATCGCGAAATCGCTTACAATCGAATGGCATTACATTCGAGATACTACTGAACGTCACTAACATCAATCTGTCAAATGTCGTTAAATATAGTGGAAAGGGTTTAACAAAATAATAATAATGAGGTTGAAATATATGTACTCTTGAACCAACTGAACCATGATCCATCTACTTGATAATTCGTTTAAAAATTTCATACTTGTCAGGTCTATGTCGTAAAATTCAAGAACATTACGTCAATACAAAATAAAAAAACAAACTAGGGAAACGTGTGATTACATCAATTTAAACGAATTTAGGTTTTATTGCATTTGAATGTCATACGAAAATTAGAATATAATGGGTCGTGATTCAGCTTTGATTTGATAGTACAGTCACGAGCAATAATATGTACACATTTTCAAATTTTCTAAACTATCTGCACGTTTATCTAGACATTACAATATCAAAATGAATTCGTAATTTAGAAGAGGTTCCGTACAGTTTTGAATTAATCTTCGAATTTTCAATTTTGGATTGGCAGAACTTTAGATAACTGGTTTACAAAATGCGAAAATGTGTACATATTATTGCTCGTGACTGTACCTATTTGTATAACACGTTATCATCCGAAAACTCCAAGAAGAGATAGAAGATATTATATAAGAATAAAAGACCCGTAAGTGCAAGCGAGATAGATATAGAGAAATGATATGGCTTTAAGACTCAGATGGTAATGCGTGTGCATGTGCATGTTTCTTACTGCTTTTCTATAAGTTGTTATCTTTCTCACGAGACGTTTGGTGCAACAACAATGTTTTAGGCTTCGCCGACAGCTGAGTTGGTTTGGACAGCATGAGCCTTCTTAAGTTAGAACTTAGGTAGGTACCAGTTACCACCTGAGTTGAACCTTATTACTTTTTTTGTATTACCTGATTTATGTCCGAAGTAAGTTTCCCAAAAATCATCTTGCAAGTACAATACAACTCCTGGCTAGCATTCAAGCTTTATCGGTGTTTTACAGAGGTTTAATTTTTTTTTTCATTTCTTTGTCTATGTGCAATGAGTTTAGTTGACATTAACAAGCACAAAGTAGGTCCAGGGTCAAGATAATCGTTTGTGATTTAGAGACCCCGGGCACGGTGGCCGCATATACGACCGCTTTGCCACCAAGAAAATATTTAAAACTTTTATTGATGAAAATTTACCTGATGATGGTTCCTTACCATGTGGACCACAACTTCGAAGAATGACAGCCTACTACTTGCTACTGACTATTTCACGAAGTCCTATAGCTTCTTAGTTTTTTTTATGTTCCTTCACATTTTTTGATATCCATAACTTATTGTAAAGCTCATCGACAACTTCATCTGGTGTATCGGAGGTAGCGACAGCATTCCGTAGAAGACATAAGAAGCCACATGCGCTGAGAATGCCGCAAAAGAAAAGAGGTGAGTCAATTAACAGGTAGGTATCTACTATCATGACAGCTCATTAATATATGACTGCAAAGTCCTCCTGTGATAGAATTTGTCAACCAATACCACGTTCTAGTCTTAAAAAAAAGTTCACATTTTCCATGATTCCATGTTTGATCTGTATTCTGGTGACCACATGGTGACGGACTATTAATGCATGGTGGATTCCCCTCATTCTGTGGGTTTCATAAATTTCAGGTAAAAATTGTAGGTACAATAGGAACAATGAACATAAAATCATAATACAAATTTCGCTATATACCTACTTACCTACTATTTCATCTTATATCGTATAATTCTTCTAACTATACCATCTTGTTTTCATAGTAGGTACTACAGACAGTCTACTTGAAGCGGCCGGACTTGACAGTTCTGATAGTGGACAACCGTCAGCTCCACAAACACCTACCTCATATCTCTCCATGCCTTCTGTGAATGCTTTCCCCAGGTAAAATTATTATTAGAACATGTGTATAGTGAGGCGTGTAAGGTTGTAACGTGGTTTTTGCAAGTCAAATTACTACAATCTTGGTTTAAATTGGAAGCTCTAATTGGTGGTATGGTCCGTACAGACCAATTTACAAACTACGCATATTTTCATCATGATCATATCAACCAACAGAACTCCACTTGCTAAAATTATCAAAAAGAAATTGAACCTTGAAACAGTAATTCTGATTAAATATCTTAAGACACATTTAGCCGCTAGGCTACACGAGTTCTTGGCTCGTTATTCAGATTCAAACTATAAAAAAGTAGTGTATTGACACCTTTAAAGGCACCCCTCAAGATAAAAATGGGTGATAAATTCACATTTCATAAAAATTCCATCTTAATGTATTCTACTATGATATAATTATTATACCAGGGGAAACGTCGTCGAGCCACTATCCCGCATCTTGGAGCCGGTATCCGTCCGTCACTTAGACATTGATTCGCCGATCACATCTCCAAGGAAGATGAAAACAGAACAAGTTAGGAACAAAGATGTGGTTCCCAGGAGACAGATGGCTTCACAACTAGTGAGACTTGGGAGCATTGATAAGGATCCTGGTGTTATTGGACCGTTGGTTTGGGATCTGCATTGTCAAAGGATTAAAGATGGTAAGGAACATTAAAATATATACCTCTAATAGATCTCTAAATTGTCTTCTCTCTTCTGTCTTTTATATTCCCGTTATGTGATTCTATGTCTATTATACGGCACACCAATATGACTGTATCGAACCTGATGGAAAGCAAGAGGCTTCCTTATTTTACGGGTCTGATCATCTGCTGGATGGAGACCAGTCGATTCTTGATGACAATATACATGTATAAGCTATTTGAGAGGGCTTTTCACCGGAGTGTAGGGAGGTTGCCTAGCTTAGGTAGCTATTTTTTTACCTAGTTTAGTGGTAAAAAGCTTAAAGGTTGAAAAATGGTCCGTAAGCTCCGCCGCCTGTTACGAAGCTTTGAATGAGATGCAAAGATAACTTTGTATTCTGAATTAATCCTTGTAACTAAAGTATCTTATTTATTTTTCATCAGCATCTAAACCACCAAGTCCAGCTAAATCAACATCATCTCGTAAGGAAGGACCCTCGCGTATGAGACAAAGATTCAACGAGTTAATGGACGACGCGTTCACACTGTTCGGTAGTGTAGGTTCGAGTCCTAACTCACATGATACTTATACTGTGGATAATGAGAGGGATTCTAAGGACAAGCCAGGTGAGATAATGTTTTAGTTTAGAATTATGTCCTTCTCGGGCGAAATGAGGGTTTGGTATAGCAATAAATTAAGTTTGTATTTATTTTTAAATGACTGCGATAAGAGAGGAGCAGATTAGGAGTTTCTTTGCCAGGTTTCTTCTCATTGGCCCTACCATTTGGAAACTGGAATTTATAGATCAACACAGACAGACAAGTAGATTCGAGTAGTAGATTGGTTTTATTTTTCTCCTTTAATTTACATTTGACAATACAACGCGGCTTTTCTTAGTGCTGTAGCGTTTGTCTGTGTCGATCTATAATTTTAAATGTAGCTTCAATTTTAAGTAAACGACGATTTCAAACAATTTGTAATAAATTTTATGAAATAAAAAAAAATGAAAAAATTATCTTTTCAGTTGTATTCATTTTTAATGTTAGTTTTTTTAGAATTTAGTACGATTTTGAAGTTTTTTGTTTTTCTTTAAATATTTCTAAGTTATTAAAATTGATTTGATTGACTACAAAACTGTAAATTCTCAAAAACTAACTAACCTACTACGAAACTGGGGGTAAATTGGACATAGAACCCTAAACAATACTGTTTGACCTGATTAGTACCTATTACCTAGTACCTATCCTTAATTTTCCTCTACCACTAGAGAAAGGCCGTCTCTCAGCCGAATGTTATTGCGCAGTAGGTACACGTGTCATACTTAATAGGTAAGTATATGTTTATACAATATTCTGGATCCTTTCATTGTAATTGTAGATTCTGGTGAGCAGTTAGCACAGGCACGCAACGACAACGTGCGTCTTCCAGGCTCACCGTATACAGCTATGGATACAGTTCGAGGGAGATCTGCCGGCGCTGGACCGAGGTGAATACGATAGAAAAATAGATTTTATTCTACTATGTTTTCAATAACTCCCGCCCTAGCGATTACGCGTATTATAACTGTGTCGTGGAAACTTTAAAACATCAATCTGTCGGGCACAAAGAGCAGTCAAACTCAGAACAATAGTTTGTGGATCCCACGAAGAAGAGCCGCAATCTGGTGCACTCCACCGAGGCAGTTCATATAGATGTAACACTTTCGATACTACCTACATACCTAGTATCCGAATCCCTGACCCCATAGGCTACTGTCTACTTTTGAACCGAAGTGATTAGAAGCTGAGGGCTTTTAGGGTTTTGCATGCTATTTACCTTTATTTTACTTAACGTTTTGGCACAAGTTACTCTAGCCGTTACCACTCAAAATGACTTTATTTTCGGCTTGAATTTTTATTTTTAATTATAGTCATGGAATGCGTTAGTTTAAAACTTAACTTTACTATTAACCATCCCCCAGTGGTCCAATAAGAGTGTCCAGTTCGACCGCGCGGCCATAGCGTTTTTTTTTAAAAAAAACCATGTCAATTTTTTGTAAAAATTTGTAGAAGTTGATTCCCAAAACCATAAATTTGTCAAAGATACGGTTAAAAAGTTATAAGGGTTTAAACATGGCCGCGCCATTGAAACGCGGCGAACCGCGCGGCCACTGAGATCTTTAAAACTAAGCCTTGTAGAGATCTGAAATTTACGCAAATGCAAGATTTAATTTGTAAAAAATTTGTAAAAATATAAAAAAAATACTCAGGTTTATAGTTTAAGAGCTATAACACTAAAACCGAATGGCCGCGCCATTGAAACGGTGGAGAAAACGCTATCGCCTGTATCTCGCTGAAAAAAAATCGCAGAGGTGTGTAGTTTATTGTAATTACCCAGATTTGAATTTGTCGAAACTAGGAAAAATACAACAAAAATTCCTAGGTTTATATTTCAGGAGCTATAAGACTAAAACGATATGGCCACGCCATCGAAACGGTGAATAAAACGTTATTTCGCCTGTATCTCGCTGAAAAAGCATCGCAGAGGTCTGGAGTTTTTTGTAATACCTAGATTTTAATTTGTCAAAACTAGTAAAAATACAATAAAAATTCTTAAGGTTATATTTCAGAAGCTGTAGAACATTATCAGTATGTGGTGCGATAGGGTGACCATGTCTTATTGTTTACAGAATACTTTCTACTTATTGTTACAGAAATTATAATTCAAGGATTCTAAATAAAATTAAAATGAAACCATAAATATAAAAACAATTATGTTTATTGCTTGAAAAGTCAATAATACAGTTACAGTCCGCGTGGACTTACGAAAAACTAGCCCTAAGATTGGTTTAAATGACGCAACTCCGCCCCTAAGCTATGTGATTAGTAATGCACACTATTGCATCTCACACGCGCCACCCCCGCGCGCCTCCGCAGGTCAGTGCGACGCGTACAGCCGTTAGTACTTATTATTCTGTGGTACAGCGACGTAAGCGTAAGAGTTTCGTTATCAGTGTGTCGTTGTGATGTTAACACGATAAAAAAGTGATCTACTGATTATTAAAATGTTCAGTTCGTGTGTAATTACGATTAAGTGTTGTACTGTGGTGTAACGTCAGTTCGGTAAATTATGTAAACAATTCAGCAGAAGTGATTAAGGTATGTTGCATTTAAATATTTTATGATTATGTTAGAGCTCTCTCTTTATTTGTATGGATGACCGTGTAGTTAAGATATTTTACTATGAAATATTTACAATCTTATGTATATGAACTTATATGAAATACTAAAAACTATCTAATAACTAACAAAAATAATAATAATATATAATGTTTGCCCTGCAGTGGGACAATAATAGGCTGGATTATTATTATTTAATGTTTTATTAAATCATATAGGTAATTAGAACTTAACTTAGAACATTTGAAATGATTGTAAATCATTTTGATTCCACATTTTTAAATAAGTACAATCATAACTAGCAGGGATGTAGATATATGTTTTTACTTTAAGCGTAATATTATATGAATGGAAAAATTACTAAAAAAACTAAAGTCAATCATTTGAAAGATATACACTTCCAAAGTCGTAAAATGAGCCCCCCCCCCCCGCCTCTAACTTTTGAAATAATAAAGTTGGAAAAAAAAATTGATGTAAATGTCAATAAAAACTTTCAATGAAAACTGGTTTGAACAAGATACAATCATAAGTTTTTGAGATATAGCACAATTTCAAAAACCGCACACGTTACTTTGTAATTCATACAAACACTATGAAAAACAAAGTTAACACGTTCGCGCGCGGTAACGGTTATGACCGTATTTTTTCATTTCAAATATTGACAGCACGGTTGTAGCCGTAAGTTTTTAGATTCTTTTTATGGTCAGTACGGCTTAAGCAGTTAAATTCCTATGAGATATTAATACAACACATTTCCACTGGCATTATGTGTAAGGGATAGGCAAATGTACTGTCAAAATGCAATGCGCTAGGCGAGATTGAACGGTGACCGGTATATGACATTGTGTGAGTGTGCACACAGACGCACTACGGCTGTGACCGTTGCGTTTGTACGTGTATTAGTTCGACGCGCGAGTCAGTGCCGCGCGGGACGCCATCTTAGCAGTGCGTGTATTTCTTTCGTGCTCCACGATCGAAAGTGAGTATAAAAATACTTTTTTGATGCACTGTATTTAGAAAATCTTGATTTACTATTATAATATAACCATTTTAGTTGTTATAAAATAACTTGAAACTATATATTTACGTAATTATGAATAAATTACCTATATAATTCGGACTAACGTAAGTATTTTTGTTTTGTTTTAGATGAGTAGAAAAAAGTTAACAGATAGTGACCGTATCAGGCATCTTATTGAGGATGTATCTACTCCAGAGCCGAGTCCATAATATTGATTCAATAAATATTTTCTACGAATACAGACTTTTATTTTTGATACTGCTATTACCGTACTGGTGTACTACAATGCATATTACAACATGTTACACGACAGTACGGGCATAACCGTATGACGGTTATACCCGTACTGATCTCAGGATGACATTTTTGTGTATTGTGTTCCGACAGTACGGTTATAACAGTGCTTCTAAAATGTATGGAAATTTTTAGTGATTTTCTTTACAGTGATGAGTAAACTTACCGCGCGCGAACGTGTTAAGAGCAAAACTTTGCTTGTTACTACGGAACACTTCATGGGCGAGTCCGACTCGTACTTCCCCAGTTTTTTTTTGTAACTCCACTGGTAAAATCTCTCTTCCTTTTCCTCTCACTCATTATTTTTTACAAAACCAGAAGTACAATATTATTATTATTTGTTGTATTACAATTTAAAAATACACCATTAAAATAAATAAAATAATTTCTGTAACAATAAGTAGAAAGTATTCTGTAAACAATAAGACATGGTCACCCTATCGCACCACATACTGATAATGTTCTACAGCTTCTGAAATATAACCTTAAGAATTTTTATTGTATTTTTACTAGTTTTGACAAATTAAAATCTAGGTATTACAAAAAACTCCAGACCTCTGCGATGCTTTTTCAGCGAGATACAGGCGAAATAACGTTTTATTCACCGTTTCGATGGCGTGGCCATATCGTTTTAGTCTTATAGCTCCTGAAATATAAACCTAGGAATTTTTGTTGTATTTTTCCTAGTTTCGACAAATTCAAATCTGGGTAATTACAATAAACTACACACCTCTGCGATTTTTTTTCAGCGAGATACAGGCGATAGCGTTTTCTCCACCGTTTCAATGGCGCGGCCATTCGGTTTTAGTGTTATAGCTCTTAAACTATAAACCTGAGTATTTTTTTTATATTTTTACAAATTTTTTACAAATTAAATCTTGCATTTGCGTAAATTTCAGGTCTCTACAAGGCTTAGTTTTAAAGATCTCAGTGGCCGCGCGGTTCGCCGCGTTTCAATGGCGCGGCCATGTTTAAACCCTTATAACTTTTTAACCGTATCTTTGACAAATTTATGGTTTTGGGAATCAACTTCTACAAATTTTTACAAAAAATTGACATGGTTTTTTTAAAAAAAAAACGCTATGGCCGCGCGGTCGAACTGGACACCAATAAGAAGTACAGCAGAAGTATCAGTGAGTGCGGACGTGAGTACTGCTCGACCAAGGACGTCGTTCACTCGCACTGCGGCAGAGCGGAGGGTCCCACCGCCCGCAGCTGCCTGGGGACCGGGACCCGCACAGGTAACAATATGCTTGCTAAATATGTAATTATAACAAAAAATAATAGGTAGGACACAATATTAGTGAATGTCTGTGAAGGATACACATTGCACATATTCGACACCTTTTCCGTCGAGAGATGAGTCCAATTATCACATAACAGGTTCACGAGACAACCACTTTATGATCCGAAAAGTGGCACCTGAATCTAGGTTCACTTTGGTTTTTGGCAGAAATTATCCATATCAGCCTATGGACTTCAACTGCTGGACATAGGCCTCCTCCAAAAGTTTCCACTCGGCGCGGTCTTGTGCCTCCCTCATCCATCGGCTTCCTGCCGTCCTAACCAGGTCGTCGGTCCACCGTGTGAGGGGTCTCCCCACCCTGCGCCTTCCGGTGCGTGGTCGCCATTCGAAAACTTTTCTGCCCCATCGGCTATCTGTTCTCCGCGCTATGTGCCCTGCCCACCGCCACTTTAACCGGGCAATCCTGAGCGCTATGTCGGTCACTTTAGTTTTCCTGCGGATCTCTTCGTTTCTGATACGATCACGCAGGGAAATTCTCAACATAGCTCTCTCCATTGCCCTCTGAGTGACGGTAAGCCTTCTGAGAAGGCCCATAGTCAGCGACCACGTTTCAGCTCCATATGTCATCATCACTGGCAACACACATTGATCGAAGACCTTTGTCTTCAGACACTGCGGTAATGTGGACGAGAAGATACGTTTTAGCTTCCCGAACTTATACAGCCGCAGAAATTATACAGTCGACAAAAATTTGGTTTACACCAGTGTTGACAAAATATTGAATGTTCCGTAGATTGACTTTTTCCGAATGAAAGAAATGTATAAAAGGTTGAGCTAATGTATACCTACTTGTATATTTGCTTAAGATTTCTATACTAACTTACAAATAAATTTCCCACAAAAATCCTACATTTTATAAACAATTGTTAAACTTCTCATACTACAGAAATTCCCACATTTCATCAGAACTCAAAACACAAATCTCCAATGAACACGAAATTTTGCACACAGCAATGGGACGACAACACGATGATAATTTGACAGTCCCTAGGTGCCCGGCCCAGCGTCAACCCTGCACTGATCCTGACTGAAGGTAGACTGGCAGCAGAGGATCCAGCACTACCCCTCATCTCTGCCATCAAGACGGAAATCAATCGCATTAGGGAGACCGCACACAAACCTAATACTTAAGCCAAAGTTGTTAATTTTAAGAAATGTGGGTAGTTTTAAGTTAGTCGTAATTGCTGCGTGTCTGTCTATAGAATTAAAATAGTCGGAAGATTGTAAGTTTAACCACTAAGGCCAGGCGCGCACTACGAGTTTTTCGCCGCGCGGCAGAAAAGCGCAGCGGTATAATGTCGCACAGTAATACTGGTGGGCTGCGGTGGCTCTGCTGTCAAGTGCGCGCAATACAATGTAAAACTGTTTGGTACAGTATTACAGTGCGACATTATACCGCTGCGCTTTTCTGCCGCGCGGCGAAAAACTCGTAGTGCGCGCCTGGCCTAACACTCCTCTCGTGCGCTTTTGGGTCTTGGACGATGAAACGGAGTCCGAAAAGAATTTGGCGCCATTTTTTATTTGGGACATAATGTGGGCTAAAAAGCGCGCGAAAGATTAGGTAAGGGAGTTGGCATACAGCCATAAATTTGATATTACTGCCAATTTTACTGTAGATATTTAATTGAATCATGCTATTTGATATTATATTGGTACTTAAGTTTTAAATAATTTAAATTAAGTATAATTATTGTTTTATAATATTTACTGTTGGTTTTATTGTTTTGAATTATTTAAGTTTTGTAATTATGATTATACCGCAAAATATTGCAATCAGAAGTGCACTTATTATAATTTAGGTAAAATATATGATGCCAATTATTATTATAATGTAATTATCAACTTATCTACCTGACCTATTGGGAATATTTAGTAAAAGTTTTCATATTAATGTTTGTCTTTTATTATCATTACTAAAATATCATACCTAAAAGTAATTTTCGAGTGGAGTCAGTTTTTATGAAAAGGATGGTAAGTAAAAAAACGTAATTATTATGTGCATATTTATTTTGTACTTAAATTGCGTTATAAAAGTTATTTATTAGTGGTCTAGTATTTCTTACATTACATATTTACATAGATACAAGAATCACCTAGACAGTTTATGAATCGGCTCTTTGGCTTATAACATAACGTGATATAGGTACTAATTCACAATATTGCAATATATTTTAGAATAAAAACTAAATTTATTTTAACAGTCGACGTTTCCGTCAATAATAAAACGCGATATCCAATTTCGGAAACAAAAACGATTAACAAATTTCCGAAAAGTGTGATAAAATTTCTATTATTTTTCTTTATGTCATTTTAACTGACCTAGCCTATAATAGTAATAAAATAAAAATGCACCAGAATGACTAGTAATAAACTCATGAATCTAATGTGTAATTGTTATAATTTTAAATTCAAAATGCAGTATTAGGGTTAAGAAGTAAAAGGGCAAGTCACAGTACTAATACCGAAACTGCATTTAAAGTTCTAAATTTTCACAATATTGTTACTTTTACAAATAGAATCACAAGTCTAATACAGGGTAGAAATACAAGGTATATATAATAAGCATTTCATTTTTTCCAATAGCTTTTATGAACATTTTTCTTTCAGCCTTTAAGAATAATACGATTATCCTGATTTCTGTTATATGATCTAACCTTATTATGCAATTTTAACAATCTTGACTGGATACATTTTCAACCATGATCAAACTAAAATTAAACCCAAAAATTCATAATTTACATAATCATTATAACAAGTAATAAATATTGATGGTCAAATTTATAAAAAAGCAGAATAGTGTCGTCTTCAAATAAACTTAACATAGATAAAACAAATTTTGTATTACATGGAGGTGACAGAATGGGGTTAATGGACCTAATAACGAAACGAAAATGTCACATAAATAATAAGATACATAGTTAATATACATAAATAAGACACTTCTATAGTTAACTGCACTTGTTATTGCTTCTAACAAGCACCTTATGCCATAAAAACAGGCTTTTAGTTCCTAAGATATTCTTATATTGCTTTTCATAACTGATGTTTACCAGTACAACCTCATACTAGGCATCCATATTAACATATACAAAGTCCACAAATTCAGTTGTCACATTTGGGACACAACCATATTTTTTAGCATATTTATGCAAACTGCTAGCTGCCACCAATCTACTTTCAATAACACAGATTATAATATTTGATGATGATTGATGTGTGATGATTAAATTATACTAAATTTCATGATTGTATAATTTTATAGCTTGTCATAACTTTCTCACTTATTTTATATTTCTAATATTAAATATAGCTCGCACAATCTTACTTAGCCAGACTGAAGTTTGTTTTCAGAGACATTTGCTCATATACAGGAAATAAGAAAACACCCGGTCTCTACCATTTAGTTTCAAAAATCAATCAGATTTCGATCAACTTAGATTGCGCGTACTGTATATTCGTTGGTTACTGGTGGCAGTGTACATTCCATCATTCATTGGTTCATTTTTCACAAGCAAACTACCTTGAATAATTTCTATTTGTTATGTAGACTGCAATGTTTGTTGAGGTGCTAGCCGTCTCCATTGCGTAGGTTGATCCTGTGTTTCATCCTCCTGAAAGATAATAATTACATATTTACACAGGGAAATAAACAAATATAAGGGAGAAAAGGAATGGATTTCGTATAATAGAGGGCAATAATTTAGAGTTTTATATAGTAACTAGGATGTTTGACGGCAAATATTTATTACTGTACCATCCACAAATATAAAAGTGGGTATATATAATATTGGTATACCAAAGGGACATTTGGTCGGATGTCCAACTTATCGATTTGGCCAAAGACTATATTATGTATAGCCGGATTATTCGAAGATGGCGTGAAATACTCATAAACACCTGACCACTGGCGCATTGCAATACCTTTATAAATATAATAATATAAATGAAAATGCTAACTACCTGAATTATTGTTATTGATACAGTGTCAGGTTTGATGTCTTCTAAAAGTTTCTGATCTTGTGACATATGTGATATGTCTATATTATTTCTGTAATAATAATAAAATTTTGGTAAGTAAACATATTATATATTTGGATACAAATTGAATACAGTTACATTATGCATAGCGCAAAAATTGGTTAGTAATTACATAGTTACTAAGATAATGAGGTAACTTTTAATTTTTTACTACTTTAAGACCAACATAATATCTTATAATATCAACATGTAATAATTGTCTATAAAATCTATATCTATAAAAATTGTTTCAATAAAAAATGACAAGCAAATCATACATATTTAACTTTACAATATGCTTTATGTGAAGTTAGGTACTCACTTTCTACTACTCCCTGCATGGAATCTGCCGCCTTCACCTCGTATTCTGTTCATTGCATGTCTGTGTCTTGATTCATGAAGATATTTCTGTAATAAACAAATATAGGATAATAGTAATTTCATTTAGTAAGTAGGTATATTTTTTTCAATCTTTCTTTTTCTTCCAAGCATCGGATTTGAATAAAATCTAAGTGCTTGCTGTGAATGACTAATATCTTTTAGCAAAACAACTTTTTTAAATACATTGTTTCAGTATTTTATATAAGGAAAGCTATTTTTATAGGTTCTACAATAATATTCAAATACTAATGGATAACTTATAAACAAAAACACATCTTATAAGAATTAACATAACATAGATATACAGTAAAATAAAACTTACAGGTCTCTCTTTAGGTATTTTCCCTAGCTCATGAAGCCTGGCCCTCGCCGCTCTTCGTTTTAGTATACGTTTGTATTGTCTAGCATTGACATACAAGAGTGGTTCCTCATCAGATCCGGCTGCCGATGACCCGGCGCCTTCAGAAGAACCCGCGCTAGTACTAGCTGTGTTGTTTGAACCATTTACCATCTGGAAATTATATTAAAAAAATACAGATGTAAAGAAATGTGTAAAATTGCTGGATGGATCCACATTTAGTTTAACTTTTCTTGCAAATATCACAATTCTCCTGAGAATTGTGATATTCCAGGAGAATTTTCTCTAACTGCCTGCAGTTAGGACACAGGTTAGGAATAGTGTTTTTATCGATGAAACTAGCTAGCCCGTGCCCACTTCGTTGGGCGGCGAAAAAACGCATCCCTTTTTTAAACATATTTCATTACTTCTCTACTCCTATTAGTCATAGCGTGATACTATATAGCCTATGATACTCCCCGATAAATGGACTATTCAACACAAAAAGAATTTTTAAAGTTGGTTCATTAGATCCAAAGATTACAATGTCACAAACACACAAACTTTACCTCTTTATAATACACACATCAAAAAAGTCTAAGCAACATGCATGATATTACAAATTTACCATTTATATTAATTTATTTTACCATTTATTTTAATTATAACGTTGTATTTTATTTTTAAAATAATATTTTTAGGGTTCTATGATGTAAAAATAACAGCTGTTTTCTTTATAAGTTCTTTTAATAACAGAAATTAACAATATTAGAATATACAGGTACATAAGAAACTAAACTTTTTTTTTACAAATTGAAATTTCTTAAGAAAATGAATTTATTGTGAAAGAATAGGACAATTTAATACAAAGTATGGCCTCCTCTGCTATTCAGAACTTGTCGGCAACGATTATTCATTGAATTAATGAGACTGTTTATGTCATCTTGCGGTATTCGCTCCCAATGGAATTGTAGCAAATCCTTCAGCTGTTGGGTTGTTGTCACTCCGTCCAAGTCCTTCAAAACACGTCTCTGGAGCATGTCCCATGCGTGCTCGATGGGGTTGAGGTCTGGCGATTGTGCAGGCCAGGGCAATACCTGGATGTTCTCCGTTGCCAAGTATTCACTGGTTCGCCGAGCTGTATGTGAACGCGCATTGTCATGCATTAACGTAAAATCGGAGCCAAAGGTTTGTGCAAATGGATGGACATAAGGTCTGAGAATATCCTCAACGTAATTTTCAGCGTTCATGTTTCCATTTACAAAAACGAGCTCAGTTCGCCTGTTCTTCATAATACCCGCCCATACCATAACTGTTGAGCCGCTGTATGGATGAACTTCCTGAACGCACCTGAGTCTTTCAGTATTTCCGGGTCGACGGTACACTCGCACCCTTCTTGTATCAGGCCTAAACCCGAATCGCGACTCATCGGAAAACATAATTTTATCCCATTGTTCCTGGGTCCATGTTATGCGTTCTCTACACCATTCATTTCGACGAGCGCGATTCCCGTGACGTATCGGTGGGCACCTGATAGGGCGTCGAGCTCGTAGGCCGTACTCATGCAGTCGATTTCGCACAGTTTGGGGACTTACATCAACACCACTTGAATTTTGTAGCCTCAAACTTATCTCTCGAGCGGTTAACATCGGCTGGCGTCTTGCAGTCAGTTGTATGTACCGGTCTTGCCGAGTGGTTGTACTCCTTTTACGGCCTGGATGCTGTTCAGCGGGTTCCCCTGTATTATTGTAGCGCTGCCAAAGACGACAAATAACACTTCTATGAATACCAAAATGTCGAGATACCTGAGATTGATTACTTCCCGCTTGCAACATCCCTACAGCTCTTTGCATTTCATCTGCCGTCAAATGACGTCGCTCCATGACGTAAAGAATATCTAACAATTCAATTTTGTCGCCAACTGTATTTAAATGGTTGGTAAAATTATAAAATCAAGACTAAAACGCAGCAATTAACATGCACTCAAATTCAAACAAATTCGCAGTCATTTGAATTTTATGAAAAAAAACAAAACATAATCGAAATTTTTTTTACCTATACACGAAGTTTACTTACCTATACACTTTGAGTGAGTAAATACTTAGAAATTAATTAATATAAATGGTAAATTTGTAATATCATGCATGTTGCTTAGACTTTTTTGATGTGTGTATTAGTATAGAAGTATAGATGTATGCATGGTTTCTTTCTTAGTCTGCATAAATGACACCCTTGTGTGCAGTTGCATAGCTAAAATTATGCATTCTTCACTCTGACCCATGTCAATCAGTTTCAAGCATCAGTCATGAGTCCAAAATCTGATTACAGCGCTCCTCTTTCTTATTCATTCATTTGGAAATACATCTACCTGACTTTCATTTGCTATAAATATGTACAATAATGCTTACCATAACAATGTTAGGTTGATTTACAATCTGTTGTGCCTGCACAGCATTGCTAACTCCAGCGACTTGTACCAAATTTCCGTTCAAGTTAATTACTGAAATCAGGATAAAATTTATTTATTATGGCATCTCCATAAGACTAAATTATTAATAAAATAAAAAAATCTTTTATTTCAGACAAGTAGCGTCCATAATGGTTAGTAACAAAAGAGACTTATAACTATGTTAGTGTTTCTTTCTTTGTCTTAATAAGAATAATACTTTTTAAAATTATATTATCTACTTCTTAAATATAAAAGTTAATTACCTGCAGGTTGATGTAGTATCTGATGCTGATCAATAGTTGGTTGGGCACTAGCAGCAACTGGTTGATATAAGAAAGTCTGTCCATCAGCTGTTTGGACAAGTTGCATGTGTTGAATATTTCCACCAGCTGAAATTTTAAATATACATATTGTTATTGTTAAACATTTTTATATATCAAACAAGAGCAGATTGTACTGCAAACAGACTGTCTTTGGTAGAAAAATCACTGCTAAATCTATACTATGTGGACACACAAACATTTAAGGTAAACAGTTTGTTCCTTTGTGCAGTCTTCACTGAAGAACTACTCGTCCAAATTGATTAATAACCATTAATATAAACAAGATAGGACTAAAGCTATTTAAAAATAAAACATGTTGCAAACATGATTATACAGGGTGTCCCAAAACCCGACGTTAATTCGAAACCGGGTGATAAGGCAAGTCATGCTGGTTATCAGAAAAATATTTTAAAAAATCGAAGTCGCATGGTTGTAAAGTTATAGGCATTTGAAAAAAAACGCAAAAATTCCCATTTTGTGACACTCTTTTCCCTCCTGTTGTCACAAATCTTAACTTTTTCCAACTTTTTTTTTTGCTGTGTTACTCTGAATAGTGCCTCTTTAAATTCTAATAAATAATTTAAAACCACCTGGTCTAGTTTTCTCATCAATAGGACTTATTTCTTAGAATAAAATTTATTATGAAAAAACTGTCCAGTTTGAATTGACTGTAGTGAAAAAAAAAATGTACTACGCGAGTTTGGCAAGTTCCGCCAAAAGTTGGCGCATTTAGTAAGGATTTGAAAATGGTATCATACTTGGTAAATTGTTGCCGCTATCATGGACAAAAAAAATCTTTTTTGTAAAATTTAGGAGCCGATTCCAATGCTGAATAAGTTAAACTGCTAAGTAGTTGAACCGGAAAGAGTCATCATATCAAGTGAAAAGTAGTAGAAACAGTAGTATTAGTTAAAAGTGCCAAAAATACAGCCCATCGTATTTTAAAAACACACGAATTTCTCCCGTACCACGTTAGTACAGCGAGTACAATCGTTAGTATCCGGGGACTTCCAACATCGAGTAAATTATCCCGGACAATATTGAAGAGGTACTGAGATGACTCTTTTTCTTTTAAAAAAAGTTTTGGCCTGATGATTTAACATTAAAAAAGACAGCAACATGAACATGCATAATTTGCATGAATGTAATGAGTTTAACTCGTGGCTTTTTAAAATTGCGATAGGCTGTACTTTTTGGCACTTTCAACTAATACCATAGTTTCTACTACTTTTCACTTGATATGGTGACTCTTTCTGGCTCAACTACTTAGCAGTTTAATTTATTCAGCTTTGAAATCGGCTCCTAAATTTTACAAAAAAGAATTTTTTTGTCCATGATAGCGGCAACAATTTACCAAGTATGATACCATTTTCAAATCCTTACTAAATGCGCCAACTTTTGGCGGAACTTGCCAAACTCGCGTAGTACATTTTTTTTTCACTACAGTCAATTCAAACTGGACATTTTTTTAATAATAAATTTTATTCTAAGAAATAAGTCCTATTGATGTGAAAACTAGACCAGGTGGTTTTAAATTATTTATTAAAATTTAAAGAGGCACTATTCAGGGTAACACAGCAAAAAAAAAAGTTGGAAAAAGTTAAGATTTGTGACAACAGGAGGGAAAAGAGTGTCACAAAGTGGGAATTTTTGCGGTTTTTTTCAAATGCCTATAACTTTACAACCATGCGACTTAGATTTTTTTAAATATTTTTCTGATAACCAGGATGACTTGCCTTATCACCAGGTTTCGAATTAACGTCGAGTTTTGGGACACCCTGTATAGGTTGAATAAAATTTTATCTAATAAACATTTAAATACCTTGTAAATTTGAAATAGGCATCACTTGTAATTGCTGTAACTGTTGTCCATTTGGAGCTGCAACCTAAAATTACACTACAATTATTAACTGAACTAAAATCAAAACTGACTGAGTGTCATTAACAATACACAGTACCAGTGGAATTTATGGATCAACACAGACAGACAAGTAGATTGGTTCTATTTTTCTCCTCTAATTTACATTGGACAATACAATGCGATTTTTTTAGTGCTATGGCCTTTGTCTGTGCCGATCTATAATTTTAATTGAAGCTTCAATTTTATGTAAACAATGATTTCAAACAATTTGTAATAAATTTTATGAAATAAAGTATTTTGAAATTTGAAAATTTTGAATTTGACCAGTGATTAAAGTTGTAAGGTTTGTCTGCAAGTTACCTCCATATTTCCAGATGAAGTTATGAAAAGAAACGCACAGTCGGAGTGACTGTCTCAGGGTAAAAAGAGAGTATAATTGATTGCAGCAATTTGATGTCCCAATTGTATGTTTTAACCACATTAAAATTAATATTATAATAATGAAATTGTGAAGATACTACTACCTGGATTTGAGGTGATCCGATCTGATAGCATGAGCAAAAAAGATTTGATGTAGTATAATTTTTAAAACAAATTTTTAAGTAATCATTAGTTACAGCAATTTAATCTGTATTGATTAAAGTTTTTCATTGCTTTGTTTTAAAACCATTATTCATGAAGTTAAATCAGGGTTTGTCAAAAAGTATGTGAATAATAAAAAATGTGTATACGAAATGATAATATGATCTATATCTATACTAATATTATAAAGAGGTAAAGTTTGTGTGTTTGTTTGTTTGTGTGTTTGTGACGTTGTAGGGGGTAATCTCTGGATCTACTGAACCGATTTTAAAAATTCTGTCTGTGTTTGATAGTCCATTTATCGGGGAGTGTCATAGGCTAGTGTCATAGGCGTACATTCGAGAGCAAAAGTTCCGGGTCACTAGCATTTACTTCAATATCTTGAAAACGAATAAAGCTATCGTATTGAAATAAATTAAACTTTATAGACAATTTAATAATCTTTCATTAAACATATAAAAACTTATTGATTGGCGGTAAGTAATGGCATTAAAAAAGTTATAAAAAAAAAGATCCATTTTTTTTAAATCAGAACTTCTAATATTTACTACTGTTTTTGCTTTTGTTTTTGTTCTGTCATAAAATGTATTTATAAGGAGTCATCCAGGTATCCAATAGTCATTATTAAAGTGGTAATTATGTCACTCACACCTGAGGAATGTACGAGAATCCTCACGATCCTGGAAAATGGGAGCAGTCAGCGAGAAACAGCAAGAATAGTCGGTGTATCGTTGTCTACAGTTCAGCGTATTCGCCAGCGGTTTCTAGAAACTGGTTTGAACCTACGCAGACCAACAACAGGCAGACCCAGGTGTACGACGGCACGGGAAGATCGATATTTAGTGAACTCTATGCTACGAAATCGGTTTCTTACGGGAACAGCACTGACTCATCATTTTTTAGGACTTGGTGGAAGCAGCCCTTCTGCTTGGACTGTAAGACGGCGACTTGCTGAAGGTAATTTGAAACCATTTAGACCCGCAAATGGTCCGAAACTCGAGAGACACCATCGTATAGCAAGACGAATTTATGCACGCGAACACTCGAATTAGACGATTGAAAATTGGTCAAATGTCATATTCTCGGACGAATCAAAATTTATGGTTCGGTACTCGTGTCGGCTGGAATTTCTGCTGAAAGCCGAACAGAGCTTGTACTGATCGAAAACGGTACTCTTAATGGCGTAAGATACGTGGATGAAATCCTCAACGAGCACTTCGGTCCATTTATGGCAAGACTTGGTGAGAATGCCATCTTTATGCAGGATAACGCCCGTCCCCACACTGCTCGTGTAGTGCAAGACTACCTTGATGAGGTGAATATTCGTCCCATGGTGTGGCCAGCACGTAGCCCCGACCTCAACCCATTCGAGCACGCCTGGGACGAGCTCGGACGACGGGTAAGACAACAAGATCCTCCTTTAATTACGCTTAGTGACTTGAAACATGCATTGGTAGAGGAATGGGAGAACATTCCCCAACAGTGTTTCAGAAACTTGGTGTACAGCATGCCAAATCGCATTGCAGCAGTCCAGACAGCACGTGGGGGTAATAACCAAGTACTAAACCGTGTTAAAACTACTTGTAAATATAAAAAATTCAATATTTTCAGTTTTGGTTTTACAAGCAAAATGACGCCATTTTTAATTTGTCCTTTTAAACATAATAAAATAAATGGTCAGTAGTAAATGTAATGCATTTTATTTTAGTAACATTAAATTGTCTATAAAGTTCAATTTATTTCAATACGATAGCTTTATTCGTTTTCAAGATATTGAAGTAAATGCTAGTGACCCGAAACTTTTGCTCTCGAGTGTATCACGCTATGCCTAATAGGAGTAGAGCAGTAATTAAATATGTTTATAAAAGGGACGCTTAAAAACGTTTGTTTTGCTTCTACTGCTTAAACGTCTGGAGATATACTGAAATAATGTATTAGAGAATTGTACCTTTAAAAAAGTTTTACAATTAAGAGACTTAAGATTGTCGTAAAAATGCTAGGGTGTCGTAAAATGATGAAAGGTGTTGTAAAAGATGGAATGGTGTCGTAAAACAGCTAGGGTGTCGTAAAGTGATGGAGGGTGTCGAAAAATGATGGAGGGTGTCGTAAAACTGCAAGGGTGTGGTAAAACTGCAAGGGTGTCGTTAAACTGCAAGGGTGTCGTAAAACTGAGAGGGTTTCGTAAAATGATGGAAGGGTGTCGTAAAATTCATGGAGGGTGTCGTAAAACTGCTAGAGAGTCGTAAAATGATGAAGGGTGTCGTAAAATGATAAAGGGTGTCGTAAAATTCACGGAGAGTGTCGTAAAACTGCTAGGGTTTCGTAAAATGATGGAAGGGTGTCGTAAAACTGCAAGGTTGTCGTAAAATGATGGAGGGTGTCGTAAAATGCATGGAGGATGTCGTAAAAGATGGAAGGGTGTCGTAAAACTGCAAGGATGTCGTAAAATGCCTGGATGGTGTCGTAAAATGATGAGCGTGTCGTATAACTGCAAGGGTGCCGTAAAATGATGGAGGGTGTCGTAAAACTGCAAGGTTGTCGTCAAACTGCAAGGGTGTCGTAAAATGATGGAGGGTGGCGTAAAATGATGGAGGGGTGTCGTAAAGAGAGACTAAATGTTCTGCACTTAGTAAACATTGTTTTCTGCCCAGACTTAAGATTATATTCTTTTAAAACATATTATATACTTCTATACTTAATATTATAAAGAGGTAAAGTTTGTGTGTTTGTGACGTTGTAATCGTAATCTCTGGATCTACTGAACCGATTTTAAAAATTATTTTAGTGTTGAATAGTCTATTTATCGTGGAGTGTCATAGGCTATATAGTATCACGCTATGGCTAACAGAAATAGAGCAGTAATGAAATTTTTTTTAAAAAGTGACACGTTTTTTTCGCCGCCCTACGAAGTGGGCACGGGTCAGCTAGTAACTAATAAAAAGTTTTTTAAGTTTTCATTCTATTTTAAAGGTGGTGTAATTACTCTATTCTTTTGCCATTTTAATGTAAACATTTCAAATACAGCCAAGGTTTCAAATACATTACTAAAAACAATCATTTATTTAAACATGATAAACTTTTTAATTTAACAATTCGCACATCCAGATCTAAACAGAGGCAACTCAAAAAAACACTTTTTTCACAAAACACAAAAAACCGTTTTCTCCAATACTGCTCACCACAGGAGTTTTCTGTCTTTATCTATGCTTTATAGGTCCATCTAGAAGAAGTATGCTACAGAATTTCTGAGTTTTAGTCATGTATTGGAGTTAAAAATCACAAATTTTGAATTAGATCTCTATTGCTTAAACAGAATGTGTATAAATATTATTCTATTTAGAGTTATGCCTGTCTTAATGGTTAAGTTTTGAGTTGTTTCTCTTTTAAAGGAACATATCATAGGAACAGGATATAAAATGTAATTGTTTTTGGTATTACATATTTATAGTTAGGTCAACTAATGAAGTATTCTTTTACTAACAATACAGGTGTAATTGGCAATTGAATTAAAAAAAACCATAGAAATACAGTTTAAAACTATTTTTTTAATAAAAGTATTTAACAAAAGCATCTCGTAGTCCAGGCCGAGGTTTGTACCCCACAGGGGATGCCCCTGAGGTACGCACATCACTGGTTGAGGGCGATCCACCCCACCACAACCCGTGCGAGGTATTAAAGGTTCCAGGCGACTAACTACTCGTCCTTACAAAAACAATATAGTTGACAAGAGGTTTGACACTTTATTAGTTGATTTTAGACTTGACCGGTCATTTGAAAACAGGTGGTATTATTGTTGTTTCCCGATGCCCTTTGATTAGGTATATTTATTTTCTTCCTACTCGCTAGATTTTTCTTTGCCTGTCCTCACTCCAGTTGGAAAAGGGGCAAGACCTTTTTTTATTCTTTGGTTTGTGACCAACTTGGTGTCGAAAGTTCTTCAAACTGTCCACAGGCCTCTGACGTGGCTTAATGACTGTGGCTGTCGTAGACAGCCGGAATCGACGTTGGACATGCCCTTCAAAGCACAAAGACGCTTGGATGAAACATCACTAATCGGTCAGTCGTCTATGGAATGACCTATGTTGACTTAACCAGTGTTATCGCTTATGAATCGCTTTGAATTGGGGAAATGTAATAAGTCAGCTTCCATTCGTGTGAAGTGCTGGGTATAGATTCGTCTACAATGGGTAAGGCGGTATTAGTTGCTCCTGATACCTCGTCACATAATGAAAAGTTAAGGTCATCCTCCAAAGTTTCAAGTGGAGTGGGTACAATAGGAAGATCGACATTTTTTTTGTTCTTTTCTTCTATTAGATTTACTAAAAACCGTCCAAGATTCATTGTATGTCTGAAATGTAAACTATGTAACTAAACGTTATTCGTCTAAAGAGGTTTAACTCAAAAATATGTCCGTGAAATACAAATAAACTGTATAATCTTTAGAATGAATACAAATCTATATTGAACTGAAAATAGTCTTAATGTTTGTTGTAGAAGGATTAAATTTCATTTACATTCCAAAGAAATATAACAGTTTGAAAAATGACTCATTAAAAAAGGTTCAACTCGAATTTCAAAAATGTTTCAACAATAGAATAACAACTCTAAATAAGATAATACATTTTACTCACCTTGCCAGCAATACTGGTTTAACTCAAAATGTTTCATTTAAACTCTTGAATCTAACCGTTAAAATAGCGATAACTCCAAATAAAATTTTGTAAAATTTCAGCTACAGTCAGTACAACTCAAAATAACTCCACTTTGTTAGTCAAAGATGCATGCGACCGCTTGCAATACTGGTGGTAACTGGCAATGTCCCTGTTTCGACGGGAGAGAGTGAAGTCCGTTCATTCAACAAAAAAAGACTCCTTACGGCATCTAGCATCGTGTAGTGTAAATATTTTAAAATCTGTTTTCTTGGTCGGTGCGTAACGAATCAAGGAATTCGACTGTGTGTAAAAGTCAAAAACGACAATTTTTGAATTAGCTCTGTTTAGATCTGGATGTGCGAATTAGGAATCTATACTCTAGTGATGAATATGATTATGTGCTCTATAATTAAATAATAATTACCTGTATAGCAGGAGCAGAAGAAGGCACAGCATGGACTACAATCTGCTGGCCATTGGGTCCCTGGATCATGTGAGGAGTATTGTTCATCTGGAGAACTTGCAATTGCTGACCATTTATAGTCATTACTTGAGCTCCATCCGAGCTCTGTATTTGTGCGTGCTCCATTTTTCAGTGACTTAAAAAAATAAAAACAAATAAGTATTATAATTTTTTATTGGGTGTTATTGTTTTATTTATTTAGGATATACAAATAGGAATTTTATTGAAAGGGAATAAAGGAATATTCTAAGAATATCTTTTTTGATTTGTGTTAGTTTAGTTATTTGTAATAATAATAGATTGGAGAGAGATCTGAATTACGAAGGTTGGAATTTTTAGAAATTTCGGGGCAAGATAAAATATACAGTAACTAGATACGGCGGTATATATTATTAGTTCATGTGTTTTTTTATCAGGTACATAATAAATAGAAAAAGTTTAGTAAAAAAATAGTAAGTACCTACCGTAAAATACTGATAGCAATCAAATAATTACATCTCATGGAAATTTTAACACGTCACAGCTACGAGGCCAAGGAAAGAAAGGCGTACGTAATAAGCATTCAAAATGGCTGCTTTTTTGCGTAATTTCATCAGACATCATTGTAATATTTATACTAAATCCCACAGCTTTCATGTTATTGTAGTTATTGGCCGAACTTTCACAGCGAGAAAATATTCCGCATAAAATAAATTGTAAACTTACATTGGGTCCTCACTGGTATTTCGATGATTGGTTGACAAAAGATAGACCAATGGACGAAGTCAATGATCGCAAGAACGCAGTAGATTGGTTCGGCGCATTACCACTCCCAAAGAAGCGCGCTCGCTGCTATGACCAATCGTTCACGTAATTAATACATTGTCTATGGTCCAAATTAGCCTATCTACACGTACAGTTTACCCCTGTGGATTACACTTTCTTTTTTTCTTTTACGATGCAAACAAATTATTGAAACTATTAAAACATATTGGATTGGAATATATTTTCCACATCTCCCCTTGAATAAATATAATGTCACTTTTACATGGTTGCTTACTATTACTATTCCTAATGATGATCTAAGATAAATAAGATGTGTAAAACAATACAAAAATAAGCAATTGATGATTCAAAAAATGTTTCCAAAAACTATAATAATATGAAACTTGATAAAATGCGGATAAGGCGTGAGTTTATGTATGTATGTATAAAATGCGTTTAAATAAAACAAAAAGTTAAAAACCAACCAAGAAACTATGATTCAACCCCTCCGTCGCTGTATTTGGTAAAACATCACATTCGCAAAACACTGAACCTATGCGAGATCGAACATTTGTGGAGCACCGAGCACGCATCATTATACCTTTTTACATTTATATTGTTGATTTAGCATAATTTAGCTTCACTTCCTTCTGTAGGAGGAGGTTACAGTACAGGTCAGTGATCAAATCAAAGAGTATGCAATCGTGCATCCTTTGAGAACTTATTGAAATGGCCTCCTTCTGCTTTTGTCGTATATCGAAAATCGTGGACACGACAGTTTTGCTATTTAAAACTACTTATACTAAGGTTATACAATCGTCATGATAAAATTAGCAATGTCTTTGTGAATACAATTTGCGACCCTACTCACTCTATATACTTACTTTAAATAACTTCTTTCTACATGACATGAAAATAGAGATTTGGAAAAGATACTGACTTCACTGTTGATGTTGATTCTAAAAGGCCAAGAAGTGTAGGTCTCTGTACTCTGTCTACTTTTGTTTTGTACAAAAGTTGTTTTCTTTTTCTTTTTAAAAGTTTAGACAGAATTATAAGACATAATTATTTATTACTTATGTACAGCATCATAATGTTTTATGCCTTTGCGTTGCGCTGAAAATGGTGTTCTGTGTTTACTAGAAAGAAAACCGACACGCATTCCATTATGCCAAACAATACAATGACACTGACATCAACATCGACATGACGCCTTCAAATTCAAATAGTTTATGGTTGCCATTTTGTTTGCGAAACGAGTGACGCTAAAAATAATCTTGTGACAAGTGTTGTTATTTATGTGAACTGAAATTCATGAACAAAAAGGGTAAGAAACTAAAACGAGTCAATTGAAACATAAAATGAATTCTACAATATCTGAAGATTTGTCTCGTGAGCACCTATCATTAGAAGCAGTGAAGTGTCTGAGTAGGTTATGTTTTAAATATCGAAATTTGTCAGGTTTCATTTGTTTTTATAATAACAAAACTATATTTTCTTTGTATTTTCGATGTTTCAGAAAATATATCCTCGAACAGTCACAACCTATCGCTATTACACAAGGAGCTGTTAGAAATTAATTTATCGTTAATAGCTTACATCAAGGAAAGTGAGAAACGTTTAGCTGAGTTTAGATTGGACTTGGCCCACGAGGCAGAAGGCTCTCACAAAGTTGTTGAAATATTGTCAGATAAATGTAAGTTATCTTTGTTTATTTTGTTTGATGTTGTTTCTGCTAAGATTATAACTGGAATGTAATTCAAGAATGAGAATTTTGTTTATTTGTTTATGTTTTTTTGTTACATAATTTCTGGTTTGGAGGAATGGAATACTTTATTGTGTTTGTTACTTTTTCAGTAATTATATAATTATGTTTTGGGAGAAGTTTGTGTGGTAAAGGAGTGTGTTTTGAGCCAATTAACCAAATATATGAGGTTCATTGTCTAGCATTACTTAAACAAATAGGAAAATCTTTGTAAATATTGCAAATAGTGTACTTTACATGAAATTAATTATTTACAGAAAATGTCCACTCCATCTTCACCATTAAAACGCTGCAACCCATCTAAATTTACAAGAAGCTTACAAGAGAACAATAATAACAACAGTAATAAGTTTACTCAACGCCAACAGGCTAGAACATTTATAGCTTGGTATAAACGCATGATAGACAATGAGAGAAACAATTTAGCTTTATATGTTTCTGATGATACCATACTTGAATGGTTTGGCAGAACAATAAAAACCAGGAAAAAAGTTACAGCCTTTCTTAAATATGATATGCAATGCTCCAGACATGATTTTACTACAATTGAAAGCATAGAGAAAGTACAAAATCGAAATGAAAGATTTCCAAGGTTTGTGTTTTGAAATGTTTACCTATTAAAACTTATCTTTTTTATTTTGGTTTCTTTTTTACTTACCCTTCTGTTTTCCTTAAAATTCCTTTAATAAGCAAATGATATTAATCAATATTTCTGGAAAAATTATAGACAAAACAATAGTATATTTTTTAAGATTATTAATAATTTTTTCAGGAAAGATGATTCAGTACTTGCTAGTCCTCTTGTTTCGCCCGAGATTATCAGTTCCAAGGACAGATGTCGCAAACGACGGCTCCTGAGGTCTAATTGCAACAGTCCTGAGTGGGCAGAGGGTTGCCAGCCTCATGATGAAGTTATCATAGACAAAAATAAAAAGACTGACAACAATGAATGGAAAAATGCTACAAATGTAAATAGTCTTAAAAGGTCTTTATCTGATGAAGATGATGTTAGTAGCAGAGGTGATTGCTTGCTTCGTAAAGTGAAAAGAAAGTGTGTGCTGGTCACACCACCAAACTGTGAAGTAGGTCAGGGTGATTGTATACCATCTACCAGTGGGACAGACTCTGACAGATCACATGTTGCCTTAAATGCTCAGTTGCCAAAATTAGCAGTAGAATGTAATGGTTATATTGAGTTTACTAGAACTAGGAATAGTCGTAGTGTAGATGCTATGAAATGGGAACGAAAGTGTAAAGTACAAATAAGCTATTCCGAAGATCCTTTGAATGTTGGAGAATATATTATTTGGGAATTGAGATACAGTGATGAAACCAAATGCAGGAGGAATCTATTAGCAGCTTTTGAAGAAGTTGCTAAAGAGGAAGAACAGAAGAAACTGTAAGATTCTTTTTATTTAATTTTATTGTCAAATTCTTAATGTATTTTATCAAATGTTATTAATCCTCTAATATGTTTAATTTTCTCTTCAACCAATTCATTGTTTTTAAAACAAACCTTTTACAATAGTTGAGTACACTAGTAAATACTTTGCTGTGTGGTTTGCTAGTTTACTTTTACAAATTTAAACAAACAACTAAAAGTAGTTTTTTTTAAATAGATCTTGAAATAAGGAATGGTTGATGAAAAAAATGAAAATGTTAGAAATATATTTTATAAATAAATATATAGACATATATTTATTGAGGTGCAATATTACAGAAGACACATCATTTGAAAAATGTATAATGCTTCCATAAAAAAATATTTTATTAAAATTGAAAATATATAGCTCAA
The DNA here is from genome assembly GCA_905475405.1 of Schrankia costaestrigalis. NCBI lineage: Eukaryota > Metazoa > Arthropoda > Insecta > Lepidoptera > Erebidae > Schrankia > Schrankia costaestrigalis. The sequence goes on from FR997851.1 coordinate 5,336,437, forward strand.
GCTAGTTTATTCTCATACGAATATGAAATAATGTTAAAGAATTTGACTGTAAAATTGTATTAACAAATTAATGAACATTTACAATTTGATACCCATGTGATATGAAGATGTTTTATTTTTGTAAGTTATAGTGTTTTTATTTGTATGTACTCTTTATCATCTGATTATTTACATTGTATTTGACCAACTGTACCTCTTTACATTATGAATTGTATTCTAGTTGTAGACTTATGAACAATAACCACGCGAATGTTCTATACTTGGCCAAAGTTTATAGACCATAGTTTATATAATTTTATTATTTACCCTACTTACTAGTTAATTATTAACTAAAACATAACCTCAGCTATGAATTTTTTATTTTATTTGATGAAACAAGTAGAATTTCAATTGAATCTTGGCTGTAACTAGGGATGTTCCGATACCATCAAAGTATCGATACCTACTCATTTCGATAGTACTCATAGCTTTTTTCGATACTACTTATATAAATACCCCTAAAGTATCGATACCTACTCATATCGATACTTTCAGCACGTTTTTAATTTTTTTTTATGTGATTGAAAAATAAGCCCGCTACCGGATTTTAACCGCATCTCTGGGCATATTTTTCGATCATATTGACACTAGGAAAATAAATTCTAAAAATACACATCAAAAATAAAAATAAACTTTTTTTATTTTGAGAAATCTAACATAAAACAAGGAATGTTGAATGACATTTATTGAAACAAAATTGAGAAGAAAAAAATATCTTTGTTAGAAACATTAAATAAAAAACTCTTTAACATCAAGGTTTCCTAGAAACAGTAATTGTTCGAGGTATTTTGGAGACAATCTGTTCCTTGTTTGAGACATTGTTGCTCCGGCTTTGGAAAAAAGGCACTCGCTAGGAACTGATGTTGCAACAACAATTAAATATTGCTGTGCATACTTGTACAGACAAGGAAATACAAACTTCATGTCATCCCATTCGGCAAATGGGTTGCTTTTAAGAGAAACTACTGGATTTGATAAATAAAGAGAAACTTCATCTCCCTGACAAGATTTCTTTTTTTTCTTGTGTCCATGTGCTAACTCCTTATGATGTTTCCAAAAATCGTATTCCGGTGGTGCAATTGATGAGACATCGTCTTCTGACTCACTTGGGCTACTTAGTTGTCCGACAACCAAAGTCCTAAGTTTTTGAATAGCCCTTCCGCATGCAGAGGGGTCTTGGAAATGCAGGTTTTTAAACCTGGGGTCTAAAAGTGTGGCAATGGCTGCATGATCGTTTAATTCAATCATCCCATACCTCTTTTTCAGCTCTCTCAATAAAACATCCTTACATTCTGTAACAATAGCAGAGTTTGGAGTGATACTGCACAGTTCTGTAGTTAAGCAATTAAGCATTGGTATAATTTTAGAGATTGTTACATACTTTTGGCCTGATGATTCTCTTGTTACGTATTCAAAAGGCTTCAATACAGCTGTAAGCTCATTTAAGGTTTCCATTTCCACAGCACTTGGCAAATTTGGAGCCACTACACTCTCGATTACAATTTCTGATATTACTATTCTTAACTTTAGGAATCGCTCTAACATAAAAAAAGTTGAGTTCCATCTAGTTCTTACATCTGCAATAAGTTTTAAAACGGACTCTTCCGAAACATTATTACGCATTTGGATTTTTCGCAGCTTATCCGACTGTACAACACTGTTTTTTATCCAATTAACAATTTCTCGTACTTTCGTAACAGCTGACTTAACACTGGGTAACTTTAGTGCCTCTTCAACAACTAGATTTATAGTATGCGCAAAACACGGTAAATGTCTTTTTTCGCCAAAAGACTTTCGTATGGCAGCCAACATTGAGCTGGCATTATCTGTTACAACTGCACGAATTTTGGTAAGTGGAATATCCCATTGTTTCAAAATGTCAAGCAGGGTTTCCGATATGTAATCAGCTGTATGTCGCTCACTTAATGCACGAGTTGCAAGATAATGCATACACATTATACCATTTTCTACAAAATGTATGGTGACGCCCATGAATCCTACTTCATTCATTGTCTCTGTCCATATGTCTAGCGTTAAACAGAAATAGTCTATCTTGGATAATTTGGACTTACAAATAGTAACACAAGCTTCGTACTTTTCGGTAGTCCTTTTCTTTAAATACTTTGCACTAGGAACTTTAAAAGTAGGTTCCAGTTCTCTTACAAGTCGTAAAAAGCCCTCGCCTTCAACTATGTTAAATGGACGCATATCTTTACAGATAAAAAAAATCAATGCTTGAACAATCCTGTTATACTTCGTACCACCAGCTGAAAAAAAAACTTATTTTAATATATGTAATATTAAATAGAGGCCTATTATGCTATGTCCAGCAGTGGATTGCGATGGGCTGATTGATTGAATATTAAATTAAATATATGTCGCAGATTAGTGTATCTGAAGGCTAATTGCAGTATCTCAAGGCTATTAATCATAATAATTTGTAATAATATTCTTTGTATTTTTTTAATTAAATATCTATAATAAATATTTTTACCCTTATTAGATGAAATTCGATGAAACGCATCCTTTATTGAACTGCTCAGAAAAAGCTCATCTCTAGTCTCCGTGTCCATACTAATTAATGTGGTTACACTAGAACCATCATTGTGATCTTCTGAAATTTTTGATGTTGACGGTTGGGACTGATCATCTTCCATTATATTCTTGACGCTAGTCAACCTTATTGTATTTTTTGAACTGAAACATGAGAATAAATATTAACACTCGATAGATCGACAATCTGCAAAGTATCGATCATTCCAACCCCAACACTACAGCCCCTTAATAATAAGAAACACAACATAACCTTTGTTTAAATCGTATGCCTACAAATGAATAATCACATCGTCCGTCATCAAATATGTCATTATCATACATATTATCATTATTTGCTGTTTAAAAACTAATTTTTTATACAAAAGGATCTAATCTATATTTTTGTTTATTTTAGGAAAGCAAGCTAAAAAGAAAAATTTAGGATCCTATTCCTACCTTTCGTTGTTCCCTTCATTTGCTTTTTTCTGTAATTTGCCTTTATCCACAATAATTCCATGAGTTTTAGCATGTTTGAATAAATTGGACGTATTGCCACAATACTTCACAGACTTAAAACATTGTTTACATTTTGCAATTGTTTCGTTTGTTTTGGTAAAATGTGTCCATATTATTGATTTTGGTGGTGCCATGATAACGTTGGAATAATAAGCCGATGATTACATTACAATAAATAAAAGTACTCGTAAACAATCACTTGTATCTTCAAATTAAATCTGCACTGAACAGTTTGTTTGACAACACTGACGACTTGACAACCAATAATGGCGGGCGCTCCGGGCGGCTTTCTCGCTTTCGCTCGGGCTCGGCTGAAGTCGGACAAGTTCGGCTCACAAGAGCGGCGCAACACGAACGCATCACACTCACGACGCGACGAACACGACATGGTCCGAGCGAGAGGACTTTTGTTCGCTCTCTCATTCTGTCTAACCGTCTGATGCGTTCGGAAATTTTATTTTTTTATGGAGATAGATCTGATTCGATGCGATTCCAAGTACTTTTGTTTCGATACCGAGTATGTATCGGAAGATTGAGTCGATACTATAAATAGTTGGTATCGAATCAAAAGTATCGAGTACCTACTCGTATTTACTAGTATCGGAATATCCCTAGCTGTAACTAGAGTGTCTTGGCTATGTATTGTGAAAAAAATTTTACCTATATTGAAATTCTTAAATATTTTATAGGTAAGAAAGGGGCGATATTTTACGTGACTATTTACCTTAAAATGTTTAAAACTACCAAACAAACATTTTGGCATTTTTATAACTAGACAAATAATGCTTTGTTTGAACCTGCAGTTGTGTAATCCCAAACTATTTCATAATTCTTCCAGCATAAGCATGTTATGCTTATTTCTAAACATTTCTTTTGATGAACTTAGATATTGTAATGAATTCTTAATGTGTCACTCTACTATCTACTTTACTAGATGACAAGTACATACTGTTGGGTAGTTATAATATAGGGAGTAAGAGCTGACGATTTTATAAAAAGGGACCTAATCAAGTTAAGTTTCATAATTGTACTAAACCATTTTTCTGTTCTATGTATAATGTATATTACATTTGCATTGTTTTAATGTTATGTCTACTAGCAGGACAAGCTACAATATTTGTTACATTTGTAACCAGTAATAAGTGTTTCTATACATATACATATAAATATGTATCAGATTCATTTATATAGATACTATGATTGTTTAGATCATGGATATATAAATATAGCTACCTATTCACATACATGTTTTTTTTTTATTATATAGTATTTGATTTTACATGTTTATAGTGCATGACTATAAAGCTAGTAACAAATTATGGAGTGAAAATGATTATGAATTAAGTCATGGTTAGGTTAGCACATGTTATATAATGTCGGCACAATGCTAAATTGTATAAAACAAAATTTTATACAATTTAGCATGTAAAAAGAACAACTTATTATTTAAGTATTTTGTTTTTAAATCTCTGCTTGCTTAGAGGGTGAATATCTTATAAACATGCTTCTGATTCAATATAATGGTGAGTGCCAGCCATAATTTTTATTTTATAGTAGATACAGACATTCTTAGTACTTCTAACATCACTTACAGTGCACGCAATCTAAGTTGCGCGCCCTGAAGTTAGCTTTAGACGTTTGCGCATGGACAGTCACTAAACCCTCTCCCCGCCATTTAGTTCCAAAAATGACTTTTGCGCAGATTTATGCAACAACTCCAACCCGGCCAACTAAGATTGCGCTTACTGTACATTCTTAATGCTTTTATGTAGCTATATTATCAACAACAAGTTGTTGTAATTATCCTATTATAAACCAAAACTACTTAAAAATATTTTGTTAAAAAGTAATTCCTTTTTAACCCTGTTAATTCAAAATGAATGGTCCATAGACTTTCCAAGTGATCTCTGTTTATTCCGCTATTTCTCTTACCACCGACCTTTAGTTTTTATATATTAGATATAGATTTAATTATAGTTATGAGTATTTGATTAGTATTAGGCCTATATTAAAATTGTGACTCAATATTGTTCTTGTTATAAATTTGACAAATATTTTATATGTAAGTACTAAAGCTATAGGTATATTGTTCATTTATTTGCGCTGTACCTATGTCGATAAAATTTAATTTATACCTCACACCAATATATTTCTAGTTAAGAAAAACATCAGTAATTATGTAGTAATATTTTGATAATTACGTTGATATTTGTCATCAATTAGTAAAAGTGCGCCTCTTAACTTTCCACTTATGGAAAGAATCGAATCACCTTTGTTTCCATTTTTGCTTTCCTCGCTCTTCAGTCTCTCACGTATCGACTTATCGCCCCATTAATAATGTGGTCCACCCACCTCGTGAGAAGGTAACCTATCCAGTAACAGATTCGATAATAACTCTATCAGTAGTAGGAGTGGTCTTTGCCTTTGCACATCATCTGCATGATTGTAATTTTGTATTAAATATTTTTTAATACAAAATTATAAACTAGGCATCAAACTTATCTATGCCGCTGATTACTATGCAAGGTTGTTTTCTGACAATGGAGCTTCATAAAGTTGATTAAGCGTATAGGTACATTTACTGTCTGGCTGCCTGCTAGTAAAAGTTCATTTTGTTTACATATTTTATAATATGTAACAATGTTTTGTTCTCTTAGAAAACCAAATGTTTTATTGTCTTTCCTTGAATTACGTGTCCAAGGATATTTGTCTGAGCCAACTTTGTCTAAATCCAAATAGCTAATAAAAGACCGTGGCGCGAATAAATGAACATATTACCTATAGTTTAGTCACTTTATTTTTACATTATGTTATAGTTAGTAATTTGGCAAATGGACTATTGTAATGAGATTGCCAAGTGAATTGGTCATACGTTAGTTTTAATTATGTTTAAGTTTTATGTTGTTAACACATTACTTGTGAAGTAATGTAGCTGGGAATATTTTTGTTTTGATTATGCTAGAGATGTATAAGGTAAATAAAACATAGATATAACAATGTGTAATTTATTTACATAATTTAGAAAGTATGGTGATAAAAACGTTTCTATTTAAATTATCTAGTGGCAATTAATTTTGTTATATTCATGATAGAGCGTGTTGTAGAAACGTTAAAAAGACTAATGTCGAACAGTGCTGATAATATGATGATTTATGAATCACGATGTTACCTTACTGTAACGTCATTTCCAAGAAGTATTTAATTAATTTCTGCTGCTTAACTTGATAGAATATTTTGAAAAATTTAACTATTATTTACCAAACAACAGCCGTTGACCAACGGATATTGAACTATACCCTAAGAATTTATGGTGCAATAATCGTATCTTTTATCAGTGCCTTGGAGAACGCCTCAAGTAGGTACCTATCTGTGTATGGGCGTGTATTTAAGATTTTTGATATTATTTACAATGGCTGAATGTAGATACATAGATAAAAACATGCGAGATACGAGAGAAAAAGTATCTTGATAGATTAAGAAAGAATATAGATAATATAGATATAGAATAAGAAGAGAAAAACTATTTTTGGTGATAAAGGAAAAATAAAGAGATATCGGCTTTAAAGCAGGCTTACTGTTATTTCTTTACTACAATTGGTCGAACTTCAGTAATAAATAATCTTACCGTATTCATATTTATGAATACGGCATACGGAATTTACGTTGTGCCTACCTAAGATACCTCTTGGGGTAGGGCCGTAAACGTCAGATCTTCTGGACCCAGTACAACCCAATTTAATTGTCTTATTTTTTGAGGCTATCAAGGTTAATACCTGTTTGGTACCAACTCTTTTCAATGGTTTTAGTGGACATAGGCCCCCTTACTTATAAACGCCTCTTAAATTTAATCACTGTTTAGCGAGATTTGTTATTACGAAAACCAACCTTATACCAAACAACGTAAGAGCTTAGGCTAATTAATCAATTGACTACAATTTGAGAATTTTTTTATGAGTAAGGGGGAGGGCTATTTGGTAGGTACCTACCTACAAAAATCATTTTATTGCGGCACGTAACATGTGACCAGGCATGAGGACTAGGCTCTTGTACGTCCACTTATGCACGAGATGGCCAGATGGCACTTCAGCCCTGGTAAAGACATGCACCCCTGAGCTACCCATTACTTACTGCACCTACAAGACCAAATAGGACTCGCACGTTCATGAAAAGTAACTCCCGTCGATACTTAGACTTTCACCGAAACCGATCACAATTTCAAGCTGCAGAATGATAGCAGTAACGTCTCTTTAGTAATGGCATTTGTTGCTGAAACTTTTGTTTGTTTGGTCTCCTATTGTTGACATGGTCACTATTCTATCTATCCTTCTCTTCACCACTCGCTGATACAGTACGGTTTGTTTCAACCATAATATTATCCCACAAACGTGCAGACTGGAATGAGCTACGGGCAGCGGTGTTTCCTAAACGTTAATTGGCCTTCAGGTTGAAAGAGCGTTAGTAGCTTCCAGTAGCTAGAAGAGATGAGCCCTCGCCTGCCACTTTAAAGCAATAAAAAAAGTTGAAATCTCACTTACCCAGGCCAGGGTTAAAACTAAGTCCTAGCGATAAAAGAAGACAGGTTAAAACATAAAAATAAATTAAATGACGCTCTGTAATGTAAAATTATAAACATTCTTACACAATTAGTAAAAATATTTTATGAATATTCAACAAGGTCAGGCATTCACAAAACGACGAGGACGAGGATTTACTTTACTTAATGCATGAAGATGAATGTATTTATAATCTTATACAAAGATAAGTTTTTAAAAAATTTGAAAAAAAAACGAAATTGTCTTTCGTGGAATTCGACCCCGCGACCTCATGGGAAAGCCACTTCCGTAACCGCTGCGCCACCAAGGCAGTTAAAGTTAAGATTGTATTGCAGACAATAACTTATGCAAAAGACCGAAGTTACCAATGTAGCTCATGAAAAAAACTAGAATAAGTGGCCTATTTACCCGACTACGAGGCGCAAAAGAGGGTAATGTGAAATTTCAGTAGGTACCCATACCCACATAAAAAATATTTATAGAATTAAATTGAAAACAACAAGAATGATTTAAATTTGAGTCAGGGTTTTAATCCGTTTCTTCTCTATACGAACTATGTTTAATTCTCGTTTTCTATTAGGGATTAGAATTTAAAAATGCTTACAAAATTTTTAATGTAGTTTTACAAAATATCTGGTTATCCGCAAACTTCTGACACCTTCAAGAAGTGTGAATTACAAAAATACTGAAATTGGTATTTTATTTTGATGAACATTAGCCAAATTTCTGGTAGATTTATCACAAAAAATTACGAATTTTGACACGATTGTATCGCGATTTTTGTTTTCCACCAAGTTCATCATAATCATCAGGCAAACAACATCTACTGCTGGACTTAGGCCTCCAAATATTGCCACCTTGTGCGATTATTAAAGTTATCGATTAATGGAACTATTAAATTAGTTAGGAGCAGTTGGGAGAATAAATAACATAAATTAAATCTATACAATTTATTCCTCAACTATAAAAGAGATGAAAAAGATACAATACTAGTAATGAACATGAATATAACATATTTTTAACTAAAAGAGTATTATTACAGTAATTCATAAAAACACAGAAACATGTCTGACGGATGGAATAATTTTGTAATACAAGTTTAAATGGAAAAATTGAGCAAATTAATATCAAGAAACATCAGATCTACATTATTTTCTGGCACCATTATGGCTATGATATCACATACCTATACATATAAATTTATTGTTCCTATCCTAACAATTAGTTTATAACTATTACATAATTATAAATCACTGACAGGAACTTAACAAAACTACATTTATAATATTAAGCAAAGGCCAAAATGATTTTTATCTAACAAATAAATATTGGAAATTAAAATGTCCCATTGGATTCTACTAAGATTATTTGTGATGTTTGCTTAAAATTATTACACAAATTTTTGATTACAGTAAATATAAACAGTCTTGCAAAACACTGACTAATAATTATATTATTGCTAAGGAGTGTATTTTATGGCTTCATTACTGTATTTCATTAAATAAAACCAAATCATTTAATACATACACTACACATTAGAATTTATACATTAAAAACTGTAAAAGAAATATATATCTTAGAAATGCATTGTTATATATTTAACAACAGAAAGAGTTTAAGTAGACATAGCAAGGTCTAGCAGGAAAATAAGAAACTTAATCCTACATTATGTGTATTGTGGCTTCTACGTAATATAAATTGATCACTAAAGACAGTCTTTCCTCTTGGTTAGACCACTGAGCACTGTAGTAGTGGAACCAAGTGCTCTAGCTAAAATGCACCAAATTGCAATAACTTGTTTTGTTTAAAAACATTATCACTAAATTGTATTAAATTTGACAAAGTAAAACTCTAACAAAAAGGAAGACCTCTTAAAGGAAGATATCTAAATATTATGTTTTTAAATGTAGTGTAAATAAAACTTATCTGTGCTAAATTGTATCTAATGGCATTAATTAAATTTAAAATAGAAGAGTAACCCACAAAAATATTATATTTAACAAAATATTTAGCTTCAAGCCTTTCTGCTGTAAGCCTCATAATAAAATTGTGCTCAAATATATTTATCACACCAACAGGCCCCATCATTACAACTTATACTTAAAATAACTTTAATTTATCTGTGGATCAAAGTCATTACCATCATTTATTGCATTCACATCTTCCAGTTCCTCTTTAGCATCATTTTCTAACACTGGCTCATTGATAGGATCCTTAGCACTCAAAGCTGCACTCATCTTGGGTGGCTGTGCTGCAGGAGTTACTTTAGGTAATGGTGATGGATTTGCACTGCTCTTAGTAGTCAGAGCCATTTTTAATTTCTCTATTTCCTTTTCTAATTCATCTATTTTCTGCTTCCTTTCAGCTAATTGTGTTGTTAGTGTATCTTTTTCTAATCTTAATGTATCAACAATTGCTGTTTTGCTTACTTGTAAATTCTTTAATGACTGTAGTTCAGCTTTACATAGTTCGACATCCACCTTTGTGTGATTGACTAACGCTTCTGATTTCGAGAGCTTAGTTTTAGACTCTGAGATATCATTTGTTAGTTTACCTTTCTGTGTTTCTAACTCATTTACTTTGACGACATAAGCATCGCGCTGTTCCAATAAAGTTAAAGATTCATCCAGGCACGATGTCTGCTGTGTAGAACATTCTTGAAGTTGTGTACTTATTTCTGAAACCCTGTTTCGCAACTCAGTCTCCGAATTCCAACTACTAAACAGTGAAAGTAACAACAGAGTACATACAGCAAAAACAATATACATAGGCCACCGACGCATGTTTTCAATGCCCATAGTACTTTTACAACTTAAAAAGTAATTATTGTGTAAAAAAATCAGTGTTAACAAACTAGAATTAAAGATATAAATTTGTGCATTATTTTAACTATCAACAGTTACTCGAGCGAGAATCAACCTCACAAGCCAAATAAAATGAGAATTTAGGAATTTTGACATTCTCAATAATTTGACGTTTTAAGATATTTTTTCCAATACGGCTTTTACTGACGAGGCTAAGGAGAATGGCAATGCTGCCTTGTAATTTTTAATTGCAAAAAAAGAGTTAATAAAACATTTTAATAACCCTATTCAACAGTACCCTGTTTGTAAAGGAGTGGCATGCCCATATTGCAATGCAATTATTAGCCACCCATTTAGGACTTTAGGAGTCGAGTGACAAAGTTAGCCAAAAACAATTTATCTAATGAAAAAAAGTTTTTTTGTATAATATAAAAACTAGTATTTGGAACCAATGCCATGATTGGAAATTCTACAAGAAATTTTGTAGAGTTTATAATAAAACTGTAGTTGGTTTGTTTAGTGAGCAAACCACTACTCGTACGCAAAAGACCGTGTAAAGGAGCTCTTTGGAGGTTTAAATGGTTTTATTATCTGAATCTGATGAGCATACCAAAGCCAAGCTGGGGATAAATTTGTTTGATATGATGATGGCAATGATGATCCTACCTTATTCTTAAAATCAATGTATTGAAATCGTTGTATTTTAGAAGTTTCATAAACTGAAAATTTGCGGTAAAATTATATTATATTTTGTCGGTGTTTTGTATTCTGTGGAAGCCATTGTGGTCACGTGATCTCTACTCTTAGTCGACCATAGACTGCAAACAGCAATCCTTCATCGACTTCTTTGGTTTATAGCCACGAGGTTTTTAGAAATATTTCAATTTATTAGTGAAATAATAAAAAGATACTTCATATTATTCGAACAAAATGTCACCTAGTAATTCTTTGCCACCCAAAGAAAATGCGCTTTTTAAAAGAATTTTGGTAAGTTCGGTTGTAAACATACAGTTTCGTTTGGTACTGCTTGTCATTCTTTCGGAGGATCTTCAATTTTTAAATCAATGTAAATTTAATCGAAAGGATTTTCTTGATAATTTCCACAAATAGTCCTATTATATTTATACCAAAACTATTCTATTCCATACAGGCTTCATGATCTTTCAGTGATCAAAATATAAGACTGCACTCTTTGGGCTGCATCTATTATTAGAGGTTAAATAGATATATAAGTGCAATGTTTTTTTTCAGCGCTGTTACGAACATAAACAATATAAAAACGGTCTCAAATTTGCAAAGCAAATACTATCTAACCCTAAATTTGCAGAGCATGGAGGTAAGTTTATTTTTATGTATTTTTACGAGTTTGTTATGGTCTAATAAAATTATACCATTATAAGTTAAAAGATTCAATATATTCATTATAACCGCATCTGCAATCTACATTGTCTGTTATGCATTGTATGTATTATTCATTTTGCAAGTGTTTTGAGAGTTCACAATGTTTTGAAAACAAGTATCTTTTTTTGTTTGTTATTACACTTTGCGGCAAATTACGCAAGTTGATAAATTGACAAAAGCATTTTACATACAACAACTGACATTGTTTTATCTCTTTAGCAGTAAAACTTCATATGAAAATTATAAAAATTAATTTCATTATTTATATCTTATAGAAAGATGAATATTATTCTAATTGCATATCTCTAATTATTAAGTGTAATTTTTATAAATTATTTATTTTAATTTTTCAGAGACATTAGCTATGAAAGGATTAACACTGAACTGTTTGGGTCGTAAGGATGAAGCTTACGAGTATGTTCGTAGAGGTCTCCGTAATGATCTCAAGTCACCTGTTTGTTGGCATGTGTATGGTTTACTTCAACGGTCAGACAAGAAGTATGATGAGGCCATCAAATGTTACCGCAATGCACTCAAGTGGGAAAAGGAAAATATTCAGATTTTACGTGATTTGTCATTGCTACAAATTCAGATGCGTGATTTGGAAGGTTACAAAGTAAGTTAAATATGTATTTAATTAAAGTAAATATGTATTTAATTTAAGTAAATGATTATTATTTAGAATAAATACAGAAAATGTATAAACTATACCCCTTCCAGCGTAAGTTTAGCTTTTTGACAGTTCACGTCCATGAAGTTTCGTAATACTTCTGCTTATTTTTCAAACAAATAATATTGTATTTCATAGACGTATTCATGTTTTTTTCAGTTACCATGGTTACTTAGTGATGGACACTCATAACGATTACCACCATTATGAAACAAATTACAAATAATCGGTAGAAATAAATGCTATGAATAAACCTGAACTCTTCATAATACGTTTATAAAATGTAATATGATTTTTTAGATTAGCTGTAACCCGCGAATATGTCACGATAAATTATGTATTTTAAATAATACTTAAGCTAACTATAATTTTATAATATTAAGCTATAGGCTAATTCTCTTAACATAGATAAAGAAAGAAACAGTAATAAAAAGATAATGTAAGTTGATGTAAGGATCCAAATGTGTAAAATAAAGTAATTTGAAAAATCGCGAAATCGCTTACAATCGGATGGCATTACATTCGAGATACTGCTGAACGTCACTAACGTCAACCTGTCAAATGTCGTTAAATATAGTGGAAAGGGTATAATGCCTTCTTCCCTTGGGGTAGGGAGAAACAAATGAGCACCAAGTACAATGGTTTTCACAAACCTGATTTGCTTTTTCTTTGGTATTTTGTCTTCGTCTAGTATTATGATTAAATGAATAAAATAATATTGATTAATTAAATAAAATTGTAAGGCTTAATGTTAGACAGAATGTACTAATCTCAGGAACTATCTGAAGTGAACATTGCTCTTTGTGTTGGAATTATGTCTATACTTGTATCAGGTATAATTACTCTATGATTAAAAAGAGCCAAAATTATAAAATACTGCAATCTAGAGTTTTATTCCAGTCAGTGTTTATTTAAGTAGTGTGTTTAGTAAAGCAAGGCTTTTATTATAAAATTGATTTTTCTTATTTTTATAGAAGGCTCACCATGATTGATATTCTTGAGTTAATGTTTCATACCTTTAATTCACAGGGTTTTAATTAAATAAATTTTACTGTAAATTAATATCTATGCAATATTTAGCTATTGCTTTTTCTACTAATGAAAACAACTAATGGCATTATTTCAACAACTGATAATTCTTATCTGTGACATTGGTTGACGTAAATGCAGACCTGGTTTAGCAAATTAGTGCAGTTTTACTAAAAAATCTTTATCCTTAATCAAATTGGGAGATGAGATTCTACTACATCGAGATAAACAAAATACTGAATGAGATAGAAAGCAAAGAAGATAGACAGACCAAACAAAGATGTGTTGTGGAATAAGTAGAACCTTAAAGTATCAATATGTGAACCAGTAAATTAAAGAAATTTTGAAAGACAATATTTATTAGTGATTCTTTAAGAACAGATCCCAGTTTAATTTGAGAGAAGGACTTTTTTTGCAGAAGCATTGGTTCTTACTCATTGATAAGTTTGTGTAATAAATCTGTTCAATATTTTATATATTTTCATTTAAAAGATAACTATTCGCCAACAAAATCAAGTAGGGAAAAGAAAACCTGGGGTGGTAATTAAATTGTTCATTGTTAAGCATCATATTATACTCCTGTACAAATAAATTTATAATTGGCTATGCAATAAAAACAATATTATTCTTAGCCTACTTTTCCCATAAGTGCAAAATTTAGGTATTCACATAATTGAAAATGTAAACATACCTAGCACTGTTTTTGGTAAAATTTATTTGTATTTTGTCATATTTATCTGTCACATTATTTCATAAATTGTTGTACATCTTCATTTCAAGTACCTTATGCAGTATTTTGTACTATATATCATCAATATTGCAGTACCTTATTTAATCTAAATGTTTATGTTTCTTATATATTTTAATTGTGATGAATCACAAAAAGTGTAGCTTGATTTTATACCTGCAAGTTCATGCACAGCACTGACGCGGTTAAAGGTTTTTAAACAGCAGCTGCTGCAGCTCCAAAAATTTGTGTAATTTTACAAAGTTATTAATTTCGGTAACTACAATTTTCATTTGTAATGTTTTTCAGGATACTCGTTACCAACTGTTCATGCTACGTCCCACACAAAGAGCGTCATGGATTGGTTTCGCCATGAGCTACCATCTACTAGGTGACTATGAGATGGCCAACAGCATACTTGATGCTTTCCGAACTAATCAGATGAAGGGACCACATGACTATGAGCACTCAGAACTGCTGTTATACCAAAATATGGTGTTAGCAGAGTCAGGACAGTATGACAGAGCTCTTCAGCATTTAAATAAGTTTTCATCTCAAATTCTTGATAAGTTATCTGTTAAAGAAACCTCTGGCGAATATTATCTAAAATTGAAGAAGTAAGTATTTATTTGTTATTAGTAAAGTTTTGGGCAATGGGCAGGGCAAATAGCATGCAGAAGCTTTAGTCTATGGGGAAGACAGGTTCTGGAATGCAACTGTGAACATTAAAACAAGGGCTAAACAAAAAAGTTTTTATCATTTTCACTATAAGATGACCCCATCTGATAAAGGTGGAAGGAAGTCTATGGTTGCCCAATATTTGTGCAGTGTAAACATTTAAAGGAAGCCTATGTCCAGTTGTGGAAAATTTTTGATGAAATGATGATTCATCATTCCCCTGCCCTTATCCCAATTTTTCTTTTTTGCTGTCGACGCAGCCTGTCTTCTTCTTCCACATGCTGCTTAAAGTTTTGGCTATATTTTACGGCCTGCCTGACGCCAACCCTCCTTGGGAATGCTGTTGTTGGTGGATTACTTCCCACCAGGAGATTGACCCAAGGTGCTAGGTGTTAGTCGCCTCTTGCAACATCCACGGGAGGATATGGGGCAGTCCTATTCTACCCTGGAACCGCACGGCATTTTGCTGAAATGATTATGATGAGTTTAATTTTTCTTGAAACCTTTGTATTTTGCCTGGAAATTAATACTTAAGTTGACTGATTTTCTACAATAATAGAACTTTATGTTGTTAATAAGCCAAGTTGACTTTATTTAAAAAATGTTGTTTTATTTAAGGTTTAAGGAAGCTGAAAGTGTGTATGAGCATTTATTGAAGAGAAATCCTGAGAATGTGATGTATTATCAAAAATTAATAGAAGCTAAACAACTTGGTGATGCAAGTGCAAAAGTGGCCTTCTTTGATGGATATAAGTAAGTATTGTATTATAAGTATTTAGTTAAGTATCCATAATATGGTGACGGACTAAGAATATAGTGTGTCACCACTCCATCTCATCCCATGGATGTCGACAAAAACTGACTAAGGGACTATTCGTGAATATTATCTTTACGAAATAAAAAGAAGGAAAACTTGAAATTTACCCTATACCAATCCGTCTGGCCCGTGTGGTATTAGTAGGCCAAGTATCCCTCTGTCACAGAAGGAGGCTCGTTCCTGCAGTGGGACATTCATTAATGTAAATCATAACAGCCCATTGGCTGTTATGATTTTAGTACAGTCACGAGCAATAATATGTACACATTTTCGCATTTTGTAAACCAGTTATCTAAAGTTCTGCCAATCCAAAATTGAAAATTCGAAGATTAATTCAAAACTGTACGGAACCTCTTCTAAATTACGAATTCATTTTGATATTGTAATGTCTAGATAAACGTGCAGATAGTTTAGAAAATTTGAAAATGTGTACATATTATTGCTCGTGACTGTACAAGGGTGTAGATACACCTGCATTTGTTTGTCTTCAATTACTTGCTAAGATATTTTTTTTTATCTGCAATCAGTTGTCCCCTATAAGCAGATATAATGAGAGATATTTATTCTTGAGGCGCTTTTGATAGCTGCACTTGACTAAGCTTGCTGCAAGTACATTCGGGTGATTTTCCAGCCGCTTCTGGTACTTTACTGTTGAGGCCTCATTTTAGTTGTGCATGGATTTCAGTGTTTGTAATGAACCACGGAACATTAGCCATTGTTCTTAATATTGTGCATTCTTTGCAATATCGCGATGTTGGAGTTGCTTGCACTTCCCCAGAGTTGAATGCCATAGGTCCAAGTTGGTTTAATATGGATTTGTATATTAAAAGTTTATTATCTATTGATAATAATTTGGTGTTTCGGCCAAGCATCCAGTAAAGATTTCTGTGCCGTATATTTAGTTCCTCTCTCTTGCTCTTAATATGCTGGTTCCAAGCCAAGCGACGATCGAGGTGTAATCCCAGATATCTTACGCTGTCTTTGTGTGTTGCTAAGATAATTATGTAGACTATGCTTATCTCTGTGTAAATATTTGTTCATCTAGTAAAATAAAAGTTATATAGTTCACAGGAATTTCACATATTCCCTGGATACCAGATTTTGTTTTGTGAAACAACGTATCACTGACATTATATTAGTTTTTTGTCATATCACTAAACATTTTAAGTAAGAAAACGTAATAAAAACTGGTTGTCATGAAATCCCTGGTATCCTCATTTCCTTCGATATATTATTCTGTCGTCTCTGCCTACCCCGGACGGGATAAGGCGTGAGTTTATGTATGTATGTTATATTATATTATACACCGTTTTCTATCTCAGAACTCGAGGTTTAGGTACTAATTGATTTAATTCATTTCATTTCATTTCATTTCATTCATTTCATTTCATAATTGTGACCAATGAGCCAGGCCGGTCCCGTTAAGATTTATCTGTGAATGCAGGTTTAATAGGAATGCTTACAGCCTTAGAGAAGCTCTTGATGTCTGTCAGATATGATGAAGTGAAAAGATGACATCTCATAAATATTACACAGTATTTTGTAAACATTCACTTACGTGATCAAAGACACACCAGAATAGTATTAATGACGAGAAATGACGTTGTAGGTCTGACCTATAGTGCTGCATTCAGTGTGTGACTTCAAAACAAAATAGTTCAATGCGTTTTTTGAATGGTAAATAATCAGAAATGGCACATTAGCCCCTATTTGACTCTGATGACCTTAGATTAGATTTGATAAAGTTGATTGTTGTTATTGTATTGATATCACAACATTCTACAATTAGGTATTAGGCACGATGTCATATAATTATTCCTTTATTTATAACATAACTGTAAATACCGCCTATATTTTCTTGTTCTTGTCATATGATGAAAAAATAAAATATTTTTATAAAAAGTCTTTCAGCTATGAGCAGATATGCAGAGCTTGTATTGTATATTAATAGTCCATTTACCACGGAGTTATCCCATAGCGATAACATTAAACGCTATTGGCTTCTCCACACAAGAATTTATACTGTCTTTACATTTAAATATTATTATGTTGTTTAACTCCGTGTGGTGACGGAGTAAGAATACAATATGTCACCACCCCATCTCATCCCATGATGTCGTAAAAACCGACTAAGGGACTATCCGTGAAAATTATCTTTACGAAATAAAAAGAAGGAAAACTTGAAATTAAACCCTATACTAATCCGTCTGGCCAGCGTGATAGTAGGCCAAGTATAGATCGCGCCAAACTTCTAGTCCGTTCTGAACACAGTAAGAAACGCGCCGCAGTACCGAAAAATAGGTATCAGCGGGAAGAGGTAGGAGGTGGCGACGACAGGGCTCGCTCCACTTCACCGGCCCCGCACCTATGTCACCTGTGCGTGCGTGTTGGTGTGCGTTCAGCGATCTTCCAAATAGCACACACGCTTATTTTTCGTAGCGAAGTACAGTCACGCGCCGATCTGTTTTGATTTTGTTATTACTGTCACTTTGAGATTCGGGTTTCAATGGTTTTAAGAACATGTATTGTGTAAACACTTAAAGCATCGCCTTTGAATACTTTTTAAAGCGAAAGATACTTATATCCACAAAAAAATGTTATAAGAAATAGCCATAAGAATTTATTTTGTTTAGCTTTGACACTGCCCGTTCTAGTGTGTATCTGTTACAGCCAAAGTAATAAATATGAGTACTGTACATAATAACTAGCCATTATGTATAAGGGTTACTCAATTTAGATAAAGTGATAAATGTTGCAGAATTAATTACATTACCTAGCCATTATATATGTTATAGTACTGGCAAAAATACAATATTAAGCCAAAAGTCAGAAACAGTTGGTTAGGTTAGGTTAGTATAGTGACCAAAGGACGCATATAGTGCAAGAAACATTTTTTTTTATGTAAAACTAGAATATAGTATTACTATATTCTAGCCTCACTTCCTTCTTTTGGTCACTGTACTAACCTAACCAACTGTTTCTGACTTTTGCCTTAGTAAAAATAAATAAATAAAAATCATTTATTAATCACACAGGTGACAACGTTGCAATAAAAAAAACATGAACATTAAAAAAAAATAATAACAATGTGAGCACACGGAAAAATTACAAACAAAACAAAAAAAAAATAAACAAAAAACCAAAATCTACAACAAAGAGTTAAAAAAAAATAAAAAAATTATATAATAAAGTAAAATGGGCCAAGTCCCGCAGCGTCACACCCGTGCAAAAAAAAAAAGGACCTCACTCAGCATAATGCTGCGGCAGTTATTATTAGGCGGCTAGTATTGTATTTTTGCCATATATAATGGCTAGTTAATGTGATTAATTCTGCGAAATTTATCACTTTATCTAAATTGAGTAGCCCTTATACATAATGGCTAGTTATTTTGTACAATATTCATATTTATTACTTTGGCTGTAACATATCTACCAGTATTCAATTGCAAAATTAGTTCAGTCATGGTGGAAGTTTTGTGTTCTATATCAACTTAATTTGTGCGTGACTGTACACCTGCGCGCAACTTCAGAGCGGACTAGATGTTTGGCGCGATCTATATCCCTTCGTCATGGGAGGAGGCCCGTCCTTGCGGTGGGACATTAATGGGCTGTTATGATGATGATGTTGTTTAAAGCTATAATAATAAATGTCTTGTATGTTATGTTTAAAGGAAAGAATATCCAAAAGCGATAGCACCTCGCCGACTGCAGCTAACAGAGGCGCACGCCCAGCCCGTATTCGAACGACTTGTGGACGAGTATCTGCGACACGGACTGCATAAAGGAATACCACCACTGTTTGTTGATTTAAGGTAAATATTATTATATAGTTTTCATGCCTTCAATTTCATCTAGAATATAATTTTTGTTACACTATGTTCTTTTAAATTATTTTTGGCATTTTTATTGCAGTTTTAGATTAATATGTAATCAAAATAGTAAAGAAATTAGGATATTTTGTGGTAACTTATCCCATATTCTTCAAAGGTTGCATTTGTGGAAAACAGTATTATATTATTTGAATATTGTTTTTAGCATGCTGTGGCAACCTATAAATAGGTCTGCACTTAGCACTATCCAGATAAGATGAACTATGTATTAGTGTAAGACTTGTTGGTTGTCCAATAAATAAATAAAATAAAAATAAAACATGTATCAGAGCTTCGCAGATCCAGTGTGAATTTGACTCGAATTAAATATCAGTGCGATCTGCAAATGATTGTCCTGAGCTGACTGTTATTTGTAACTGCTGAATTAATGTTTGTAATAGTAGGTCTTTAAAACATAAATCGAATACTAAAACTATTTGAGCTTACTTCAACTACTCCTAATTGCAAGCTGCTGAAACTAAAACTAAAATGTATTTACACCAATTTCAGATCACTATACGCAGATCAAAGTAAAGCGGACACCATAGAAAAACTAATATTACAATACATAGAAAATCTAACAACCAAAGGTACATTTAGTGCGGACCCTAATGAAGTGAAACAGCCAGCAAGCGCATTACTATGGGCATATTATTATGCGGCACAACATTTTGATCACAAGAAAGAGACTGATGTGGCATTACATTATATTGATGCAGCTATAGAACATACACCTACGTTAATAGAATTGTTTATTGTTAAAGGAAGGATATATAAGGTTTGTTAAACTTATTTATTAGAATATTTATTGTGAGACTGAATTTCGAAGTACAAAAGAGCCCTAAAGTACAGAAAACGTTAGTGCTAAAGTGCCACATTGATCCACATAATGTTAAATGTATTTAAACCTTTTTCTATATGTAGTTCCTGCTAGTTTGAGCTTCTAGTTGAAGAGCTTATAGCACAAAGAGTGAAGGCATCAAGTTACATTTTAAAAGCAATAGGTATTTAAACAATATAAATTTTCTTTAAGACAACTCCGTCACTTGATGCCCCGTGTCGCGACAGATATGAAATTAACGAGCATTAAGAACATCCAGACTCGTTTTAATAATTTGTGGATTCGAACCCGCGAGTGCACGAGGCACATCAGCCGTTATAGTGACCACCACACCTACCTAGACAATTATGTATAAGTTAAACATATTGGTGTGGTGACGGAGTAAGAATACAATGTGTCACCACCCCATCTCATCCCATGAATGTCATAAACACCGACTAAAGGACTATACGTAAATATAATCTTCACGAAATAAAAAGAAGGAAACTTGAAATTAAACCCTATACCAATCCGTCTGGCCAACGTGGTATTAGTAGGCCAAGTATCCCTCCTTCACGGGAGGAGGCCCGTCCCTGCAGTGGGACATTAATGGGCTGTTATGATGAAACATATTGTATACTTACAATATTTTTTTCCAATATTACAGCACGCAGGTGACCTCGTATCGGCATACCAATGGTTAGAAGAAGCTCAAGCTATGGACACGGCAGACCGTTATGTAAATAGTAAATGTGCTCGGTACATGTTACGTGCGGGACATGTTAAACGTGCCGAGGAAATGTGTGCCAAGTTTACCAGAGAAGGTATTAGTAAATTATAATTTATTTAGTTTGAATAGAGATTCTAAGGTAATTGATAAGGTTCTGGAGTGGCGACCGCGTACCGGAAAACGCATGGTGGGGAGACCCCTCACACGGTGGACCGACGACCTCGTAAGGATGGCGGGAAGCCGATAGATGAGGGAGGCAGGACCGCACAAGGTGGCAATATTTGGAGGAGGCCTATGTCCAGATGATGAATAGAGATTAGTTTTGCTTGAGGTGTAATGTTGGGCTTATTAGTTTAAAATTAGTGATATCTTAGCCCTCGATAACATTTATAACCTAAACATTAACTTATTTAAGTATAGTCACGGCATCATAACAATCCTAATGCTGAAGGAACATTTGCTTACTAAAATCACGTTGACGAGTTTCATTCCGGCTCAGTACATCGCACAAACAAACTGCGGGTTCGAACCTGCTACCTCATACACAGAGTCAATTATATAGTTTAGTAGAACACAGGTATTTATACAATAATTTGTCACACAATCAATTTTATCCTTCATTAAAATATAATAATAATATGTCACTTTAATTACATTATAGGTGTACCAGCAACAGAGAACCTTAACGAGATGCAGTGCATGTGGTTCCAAACGGAAGCGGCCGCCGCTTATCAGCGTCTGCATCAATGGGGCGATGCTCTTAAGAAGGCTCATGAAGTTGATAGGGTGAGTTTCATTTAATATACATACATAATACATAATTTCACGCCTTTTTCATAAGATCAAGTACTATGATCCTTAAACACCTGCTTTGATTCGTCTAGTTTTATACATGCCCATCGGTTTTAAGTGTTATATCATCTCAAGCGTTGAATAAGGAAAGCAATGCGTATTTAAATAAGTAATAAATATTTACGGACATCTCTACACAGCGCCATCTGTTCCCAACTTAACCTGCTTGTGTTATGGGTAACAGAACAACGGATATTAGTACTTATATTATATATATTTTTTTGTAAATACATACATATTATAATAGGTCGGGGAAAAAGTCTTTTCGCATAACGTAGGTATAAACTTATTATAAAACTTCTTTGACTGTACTACTTGTGTCTGGCTGGTTTTGGTAACATTAAAAAGGTTACATTATAAAGAAAAGAAAAAAATAAAAAAAAGTTGTTTCCCGCTATTTTTCATTTGTTTTTCTCTCCGTAAAAATGAGTGAATCTAATGAAGAAATTCGATACATTTTAAAATTTTATTATAAAAAAGGCAATAATGCAACTCAAGCAGTGAAAAAAATTTGTGATGTTTATGGACCTGATGCAGTGTCAGTAAGAGTAGCACAAATTTGGTTCAAACGTTTTCAGTCCGGAAATTTTGATGTTAAAGATGCACCTCGCTCTGGTCGCCCTGTTACGAATAAAATGGACGCCATTTTTGAAAGAGTGGAGCAAGATCGGCATATTAGTAGTTACGATGTAGCTGAAGAACTGGGAATTGACCACAAAACAGTTTTGACCCATTTGAAGAAAGCTGGTTATACAAAAAAGCTCGATATTTGGGTGCCACACGAGCTCACTCAAAGAAACTTAATGAACCGTGTACTCATTTGCGATTCATTATTGAGACGTAATGAAACCGAGCCGTTTTTGAAGAGATTGATAACTGGCGATGAAAAGTGGATCACGTACGACAAGAACGTGCGAAAAAGGTCGTGGTCGAAAGTTGGCCAGGCTTCACAGACTGTGGCCAAACCTGGCCTAACACGAAATAAGGTGATGCTGTGTGTAGGGTGGGATTGGAAGGGCATTGTTCATTATGAGCTTTTACCGCCCGGCAAAACCATCGATTCTGATCTTTACTGCCAGCAACTGATGAGATTAAAGGAAGCAGTCGAGAGAAAACGGCCGGAATTGATCAACAGGAAGGGTGTGGTCTTTCATCACGATAACGCTAGACCACACACATCTTTAGCCACTCAGCAAAAATTAAGAGAGTTCGACTGGGAGGTCCTAGTGCATCCACCATATAGCCCTGACCTTGCGCCTTCAGATTTTCACCTGTTTCGGTCTCTTCAGAATTCTTTAGGTTCTGTAAGTTTGACCTCAAGAGAGGACTGCCAAAACTATTTGTCCCGTTTTTTTGATCAGAAGTCCCAAAGTTTCTACAGTAACGGGATAATGTCTCTGCCCACAAAATGGCAGAAAGTTGTTCAACAAAACGGTACATATATATTGTAAATAAATGTAAATAAACTTTGAAAAAAATGTCTTGACTTTTCATACAAAAATACGAAAAGAGTTTTTCCCCAACCTAATACTTACATAAAAACACTCAGACCAATGCAAATAATTATGTTCACGCGCACAAATATTTGCATTGAGCGGGAATCGAAACTGATACCTCTGCGTAGCAGTCATGTTATATAACCACTACGCCAGAGGTCGTCAATTATATTTCTTTTTTTACGTAGTTGACAGAAGATTGCTTGATTTACCTAGAAAAGTCATACATTACTAGATAAGAGATAAGGCATTTTCACATTCAATTAGCTGTTTGACAATCATCATAATTTTATTTGTTAAAACTTTAAAATAAATTTTGGCCTTCTTGCGGTTTTCCTTAACAAAGTCAAAGTAATAAAACGATTATTATGTTCATTACAGCACTTCTCCGAGATAATGGAGGACCAGTTCGACTTCCACTCATACTGTATGCGCAAGATGACACTACGATCATATGTGGGACTACTCCGGTTAGAAGATGTTCTGCGCGCTCATCCATTCTACTTCCGCGCCGCGAGAGCTGCCATTCGTGTTTACTTGAGGTTGTATGCGTGCCCGCTGCAAGACGCGCCGCAGACTGCTGAGCCCGATACAGGTCAGTTTTATGTATATGATAGTTATCTTTGCGTATTTTGATATTTCTTGTATAAGCTTAGCTTTAGGAAGTTAGGTGTGATTCTTACATATTTACTTACCCTACAGTACAAGTTTGTCTGTGTATGTATATGTAACCTGCTGTAAATCATGACACAGGTCAGTTGTGATAATTACAATACCCGCCAAATAACTTGGCCAGTTTCGTGTGGTGACGGAGTAAGAATACAATATGTCACTACCCATCTCAACCCATGGGTGTCGTAAAAACCGACTAAGGGACTATCCGTTAATATTATCTTTACGAAATAAAAAGAAAGAAAACTTGAAATTAAGCTGTCTGGTCAGCGTGGTATTAGTAGGCCAAGTATCCCTCCGACACGGGCGGAGGCCCGTCCCTGCAGTGGTACATTAATGGGCTGTTATGATGAACTTGGCCGGTTTGGAGTAGCTATCAGGGAAGTTCGCGCATGACGGGAACAAAAGAAACATCCCTTCTTTATGCCCCCGCCATATAGTTTGAAAACTGACATCTCCGCAGACATCTGCAATAAGTTCAGGCCGGCCGGTTGGCGCTTACTCTATAAGATTTTCATTCCGCGCCTGCCAGTGGGTGATTGCTTGCCTGCTGCGACAAAACTCAGATATGTCGCCGAGTCGTTTACCATTAGCTACCTACAGCCAATGGTGCTTTGAAAAGCGACTTAGACTGCTGACTAAAATACAAGAAACGGTTAACTTCATACGAAACTGTTTCTAGTCTCAGCATTTTATCATTATTATTCATGATTATTATAGTTTTATAATATTATACCTATTATTCTGCATTGTGTCATAAAGAAATCTATTTCTTCCGTAATCTCTGCCTAACATATATCTTTAATGTCAGTGTGTATATTTTTTCTATAATAATATACGGAATAATGGTACCCTACGATAAATACTGATTATGTTTATAATCTGTGTATACCACAATACATTATAGTATATTCTCCTTTATATAGTAATTAATCAGCAAATTGCAATTAAAATTCACGTGGGATGTCCCTATGTTGCAAGACAAACTGGCAGGATTATAGGAAGTAAAACGCGTAAACAATATTGTCTTGGGGTGCGATTTGAGCCCGGAACCTCACGCACAGAAGCAGCATATCCACACACCATCGAGGCAATTAAGAAATATTTATTACTTTTTGTTATTCTACTTTTTGGCTACAGCGATTGTAATAAATAATAATAATTACACGATTACTATATTTTAAGTAGTCGTTAAACTTGTTTTGCGATATAAACACATTAAACTATATTGAAAGGTGATAGACATTTCCGCCTAATATACATTACTGCAATGTTCTAGAGAAAGTTATTTTGTTTATAGTGACCTTGCGCATTCCCCGTGCTAGGTCAACTGTTAACGTTTTTGTAATTTATATTTTAGTGGAATATTGTCCCTGGCATAGATATCTCGGTCATTCAATAGGGATTGTTAATAATGCCATGTCATAGTCACTAATCTGTTGATCTAACCCAATTTTACGTAATATCATTATCTGTATTTCCGTTTGAGGTTGAATAATATGTTTTTGTATTTTAGTAATTGGTCAGATTACTGATCTCTTCTTGTTATCGTTTTTTATTGTCATTTATCTTATATAACTGTGCTTTTCAGTGTTGCAATATGAAAGGTAGAAAAAAAAACAACTGTCTCAATTAACATTTTCTTTTATTTTTAAATTATTTAAAAAAATACAATACAAAATCACTTTGATTTGTCATCAATTATTTAACAATTTTATTACAATTTACAATTGATATCATTGTTTTAATATAACAACGGTACAATCATTGTCTCACACACACAAATATCACATCATTCCTTATAGTTCGTTGAATACTGACATAAATAAATTAACTATCATTAAACATGCTTCACAGACACTTAAAATAATTTAATAAATAACGTTTATAATGTAAAGCGTTCGTTATATTCAACAACAACATTTTCGCTAAAACGTATTTCACATAAAGCTTTCGCCTTTTTTAAATATGGCAACGCGGGTCGGTCCCGCTTAGTCTCTTAAACCTTACACTACTTAGGACACTTTAACATCACATTTGCGCTTTAATATTTACACAGTACGTCGCCACGCGACGGTTTACAGTTCAGACTAGAGCTTTGGTTTCACCGTCCGTAACCCGGCGATCTGTACCTGTCGCGTGCGGCCTGCGCGGCCTGCGGCGTCAGGAAGTATACGTGAGCGCCCTCGCCGGGCAGCCTGTAGGACACGAAAGAGCCCGGCCGGCCCTCGCCAGCTGTGTTCACTGGTCCTATCCACTCCGCATCAGGATTCACAGGTGGCAACGGCCTCTTGTAATTAACAGCCGTATCACCCAATAACGATGGCCTGTTTAAGTCGAATTGCTCTACTGTATAATGAGGCCTCTGAACTTGCGTCGGTGTTCTGTATTGTTGTGAAGTTCTATAACCAGGATTCGGTATAGGTATGAACTCGCTGTCAGGATTTATTGTTGGTCGAGGTAGACGATCGTTGACTAATGTGTCATCGATTAGTGAAGGAGGCTTATGCTGCACTAGTTCGCTGTTTACTTGAGGTATTTGCTCGCTTTCCGGATGGACCTGTGGTCGAGGCTGGCGATAGTTCACATAAGTGTCTCGGTCTAATGATGGAGGTACTGGACTCTGGGATTCGATGATTTCGTATTGCAAGTTGAGATGATTATCGATAGGTGTTCTTACTGTATCAAGTGGCGCTGTTACTGCTATTCCGTTCACGTCATGAGTGTCTTCTAATTTTTTACCAAACACATCAAACGAATTCTTTGTGATGTCGTCAAAGTATGTCTCATCTTGTTTGGTATAGTATCCTTGGTGTACAGGACTTGGTGTCGTACTGGGATATCTTGATACGTGATGAACAAGTACGGGTTGATCATTTTGTATAGGCGTACGATGTTTGTGTTTCTTATTACGTACTTCCTTTTGTACCGGTGCGTCTTCATAATCGTCGTCGCGTATTTTAGTCGGAGGATAATACCTGCTTGAAGTCGGAGATTCGGTGGTTACTTGAACGTTTTCAACTAAGTATTGTTGATGGTAGCCTGGTGACACCGATGGTGTAATTGCATTAAAGCCGTTGTCTACGTCAAAAGGCTTACTATAGCTTACCATGGGCCTGAATGGTTCAGGATCCAGTTTTGGGGCACGGAACGGGTTGTCTTCTGGTCTCGTTTGGGTTTGGTAACTGAACTGATATACAGGTCTCGATGTGATTGCTTTAGGTTTGTGTGTATGAGGCCTATGCGCGTGAACTTTAGGTCTCTTTGTCGTGAAAAAATCTATTGTTTGTTGTATGTCTGCAATTTGTTGATAGAAAGTTTCTGGTCTTTGTTTTTGTTTTTGCACATATATTGATTGTGGCCTCTGTTTTTGTATACTGAAATATTCTTGTGTTAGAGTGCGAGGTCCTTGTTTTTGAGGCCACAAGAAGAGAGCTTTTGTTTGGTCGATAGCTCCGTACGAGACATCGACTGCTGGTGAGAAACCTGCTTGTATATTTTGTTGTTGTTGATAACCTTGATTGACTGTCTTGTAATAGTTTGTCCCATCAAAGTATGTAGCAGGAGACGGTGATGTCTTTGGCTGCTCATCGTAGAAATAGAATGACGCAAATCCGTTGTCGTTTGGTGTCCTGTTGTAGACGGGTTGTAATTTAGTTGTTGGCACATGGTTTTGTAAATTAGAATAATGAGCTCTTAGAGGTACTTGCGTAGATGTTATATCATTCGTTGTCACCGATTGTGTTTTCTGTGGCAAATCATACAATATGTTGTACGGTTTTTCAGACGTCGTCGGTTCTGGATAATCGTATATGACAGATACGGCTAAAGGCTTTGATGTGACTTTAGTTCTTGTTTTATAGATAGGCTTTTCAGTTTTAGGTCTTGTGGTTTCTTCTGGCAAGTTATGAACTCGTACAGGCTGTCTTGGAGGTATGCGTTGGGGTTTCCTTGTTTTTGGTACAGTAACAATTTCAACGGTAGGCGGAGTTGTGACAGTCGATGTGATATCAGTAGTTCGAGTCGATTCTGTTGTAGTAGGACGAGTCTTATATTTGCTCCTGAGCACTGTGTGCGTAGTAAATGGCCTGGACGTTGTCTTAGTCCTTGTGTATGTTGGCGGTTTATTTGTCGTCGTCTTTGCCTCTTCTGTTGTGCTTTCTTCTAGTGGTGCAAAGAAATCTGGCGGGGGTGGCAGTACAATCCCAGGTACAAGTGGGCCAGCAGGTACTTTATTGTTGTAGTCAGAGCGGTAGGAAAAATTGTAAGGCGGCGGATAATAAATCGAAGGGTCGTCTTCGTCGTACAGGTCTGATTGGTTGCTCGGTGGTGGCAGAAACACCGCGCCCGGTGGAAAGTTTTCTGGAAAAGAGCCGTTCATGGGTGGGAAGAAGGGGAATACTCCTTCGCTCGCATTCCCGGGAAGGAATGGGAACGGAGGACCTGGCTGCGGCGCTCCCCCGGTAGTAACGTTTCCTTGATTTTCACTCGTGGGGTAGGGCGTGCCCGATGGAAAGAGGAATGGCGGAGAAGGTATAGGGCCTTCGCCCGCTCCTTCAAAGAAGGGAGGGAAAAGGGGCGCAGGGACACTGCCGTTTGGCGTGAGGAAAACGAGTGGTCCGTCGTCGGTGAGTCGTACCGGAAAGGGCGGTGGAACTTTTGGTTTCTGCGGTAACTTTACTTGCCTGATAGGCGCTTCGTAATTATCTATTGGTGCCCATGGTCTGCCTTCTGCTTCTTTAGTTCTCTCAGGGAAAGAACCGCCTTTTAAAACTAGCAAATGGTCTTCAGCTAGCCAAATTTCGTCTTTCTTAAGTCCTCCTAGACTTTGAAGATTATCTTTAGACCTTGTCTCTGGGTTTAGTTCGTAACTCACTATACCAGGTCGTTTTGGGTTTTTGGCAAATATTTCATTTTGTATCAGACCATATTTTCCTTCAGCCACTTGATCCGCTAAAGTTTTTTTATCTTCTTCAACTTCCTTAGGCTTCACAGACTCTTTGCCTTCGCCGGCGCTTGACATGAGCATGCCGTCATCCCATATTCCTTGATTCCAGCCCACGTTGCCGCCCGACTGGTCCTGCGTGATCGAGCCTATATATTTTCCCGTACCACTCTTTCCGCCATACAAAATAGCGTTTTTAGTAGATCCATATTCTTTTTCAGATTTAATTTTCATATGACCACCTACGAGTCTTTTGATTGTTCTTTGTGATTCAGCGTAGTCAGTATCTTGTGGAACACCAAGACTGCGTTGATCACGCACGAACGAGTCAGGCGGCAGCACGTATGTGGGAACAAGCACGCTAGCGCGCGTCTCGCACGCCCATGCCAGCGCCAGCACTAGCGCTAACGCCGCCCCTCTCACCATCTGAAAGTTTACAAAACATAACTTATTAGCCAAATTGAACAAAAACACTCACTGCACCACTTAATAATTATCAATTTGATTCAAGAACTTATCTAAGTAGGGCTTTCGTAATCGAGAACTTGATCGTTACACATGTGCGCGCTATGTGAAAGGATTTTAGTAGTATACAGAATGTTCGCTAGTGTTTGGGGCACTGGCGGAACGCGCGCAACCACCCGCCTTTTTATTAAGTTTTATAGAGCGACCACCTCCGACCCGGCTGGCATTGAGAATCAAGCGTTTAATTGGAAATTGAATGGCGAATTAACGCCGGCGTCGAGACAGGAAGGCCGCGAAGCCTAAATACGAAAAAAAAAAACCTGTCACGCTTGGTTTTACTGTCATCGTATTGTTTAAATCTATTTTAATCGGACCGGGAGTTCCATTGTACGGTATGTCTGTGTAACCGCGCCGGAGAAATGTTCATTACCCTAGATTGTAACCGCTAACGACATAGAAATCTTCGAGAGTTTTGAAACAATCATCGGATGCTTTTTTCAATTTTGATCGGCACGAGTTCTGTAACGTAATCCTCTTACCGCAGTCACGATATTACTCTTATATTATAATCCTCTGTAATGATATTCATTTAAAAGCAATAGCGTAATAAACTGAATAATTTAATCCATGTAATTAGTAGAGTGCTCCATTTAAACGAAAGCAGTTGTTGTATAGTGTATTGATATTGACAAGTTGAACTAGATTGAACTATTGGGACAATAAAGGCAAAGTCGCCCGTGGTGTCCGGTGGGCGTGACCGGGCTCTGTGAAAGGCACGGTCACCTAACTAGATTTCGCCTTCGATAAAACACGGGCCGAACCCGCTTGGTAATTGTGTTAAACTATTCACCGAACCCGTACTAGATCATACAGAGGTAAGGGCGGGCCGCGTGCGCTTATGCCTCGCAATACTGCGCTCCATCGACGTTTTAATTGGATTCGATTATGTTTCGCTTGGATACCAATGATATTACTACAATAGGTCATTGTGGCATTCTCTTTACCCTAATATTTTCCCTGTCTTATAAATATAACTTTAAAATTATTTATGCGATTTAATTAATAAAACTATTGTTCTGATTATGGGTAAGGTTATTATAACCTTAATACAGTTTATGACCATTTAGAACGTTTTGCTGGCGTCGTCGTAGGGTTTTGCAACAATTGCGTAACAATTAGTTCGCCTTCCACTGCCGATAACAAACAATAGATTGAATGCTGATAATATGATACACCTACTTATACCTGTATTAGCTCACCTGTTCCCAACTGTAAAGTTCAAATCGAATAGTTCGTCTTGACATTTGGGTAGTGAGTCTAAGGCTCATCTCGATTGCATCCTTTCATTTGCGAAAACTTGTTTGCCTTCATAAAAAATTGTGTCGCGATTGTTGAAAAGCCCTCGAGACCGTGTGTCTGTTCATTGTTGCCGTAATTATTTAACATGAGCGATGGAAACTAAGACAAGTGCTCGTGGCCTTGCACGACAAGGTGCCCGATTTTTTTGCGGTCAGTACAAAACGTGAAGTGATTTACCAACTGGTCGCCTGGGAGTGTCACGGTGGCCGGTGCTTTCGACAGTGCCAACCTTGTCGACGTACCTCGCCGGAATAAAGGCGCCAACGTTTGTTTTAAATAGTTTTTCGTATGAATATAAAAAGCTTTCTTTACGTTCTAGTTTCACTGGCAGAACGTTGGGAAATTCTCTCGGCTGTATTGTTGACGATTTGTATTCATAGTACGTGAGCCTTGATGCTCGCTTACTTTCCATCGGCCTTTGTTTAAGTTACTCAGAATTAACTATCAGGATATTTTGTAGTGTTATAAACTTTATTACGCAAAATGGATAAAAAATAACTTGTAAATTATAACTCTTATTCGATTATTTTGAAGAAAATCACTGTTATCTAAGTAAAACTGCAATTTGTATTATTATTAAAATAAGTTGTCAACAAATTAAAGTTTATACGTTTCTATTGGCTGGTAATTGCATGCATTGATCTCCTTGAGTTTGCGGAACGACGGAAAGCCAGCCGGCATTTATTTATTACAAACTACAACCGCCTATTTGCGACATAACTGTTTGTCGACCACTCCTTAATGTCCGGCACGCGTGTGTCGAATACATTGCGCAATCTATAATAATAATGATTGCGATCGGCAATCAATAAACCGTTCTTATGTGTATGTTACGGTATAGAAAGAGCTGCCTTGTCGCACAATTACGAAACTGTATTAAAAACTTAGCTGCTTCAATTTTAGGGCCCTCGAGCATCTTTAATTATAGTCACTATAATCATAGCTTTGGCTATCCTAATCCATTTATTTTTTGAATATACTCCAGTTAGGTTTTAAATAGTAATGTAAATAATTACAATTATTCGATTTACTTAGTAATATAAATACTTAAATACACTTTAAGGGTTTTGTAAGCACTGTAGTTGACATTAAACAGTTGCGGAATCCGTCGAAATACTTCCTTAAAACTGGAAAGTTCAGTTATAATGTGTACAAGTTTCTATTAAATATAGGTTAAGTTAATTTTATGAAGTAATTAATCTGCATCGTAATTTAAGTACCGGTCGATTGAAGTTCAGGTTCTTTGCAAGATTAAAGTGATGGTTAAACACAAAGAGGCTCGTGCCGTTTGATCGATCAATTGGTTCATTTATAATCTCCTTTTATTTATGCTAACCTCTCGCAAATTATCCGCCTTTTGTCTCTTAACAAAATTAATGATCACGAAAACGTATTGTTCTTTTAAGAAGCTTAATAGACTTGCGCAATTGATCGCCAGTTAATTAAAGTATATTAATGGTTTCATTAGTATCATACAGAAATACAAAAGATATCGATAGCATTAATTTCGAAGCAGATACAATCCTTTTGATAGTCTCATATAGCCTACACAGTAGACGCGGTAATAAATTCACATTATTATCCTTAAATGTCATATGTTACGCATAGCTATTTGCCCGATACGTATAGACGAGAAATGCTAATAGTGTCACGGCTCGGCAAATAATTGTGGACAAGTCGCTCGGTCAAGGTAGTACCATCCTACAACCTGTTTTAACGAATGCACCATCTTAGTCTATTATGTCATATAAATTATTTATACTTATTTATTTATATTTTGCTACGTAAAGTTTTGTAATTGACGGAAATTGTAAATAAATGAAATAAAACTAACAACTCTATAAAGTGTCCTTTAAAATATGTATCAAAAGTCTAAATTTAGTTTTAAACTAATTATATAGATATGGGGCTAATGTCTCACGAATTTTATAAAGACATACCTGCTTATGATAAAACTTGCCTTCCAATTAAAAGACCTTGCATTTTAATGTGGGAATTCTTTTATAAATTCCTCCACTTGTTAGTTCCAATTTAGATTATCTTTTTGTGACTTAAATAGGGTATTGCCGTAATAAAATATTTACTTTGTGCAAAATATCTTAACTGTTGGTCGGTTGTTGCACAATGTCTGCTTTACTTCATTGCGTAGGCACTAACTACTCGATGTTCAACTATGAATATAGGCAAACATTACCGTGAGACATTATTTAAACGTTAATCCTTTGTTTTTCTATTTAACTGTTCTATCTCAAGGCTTTTATTAGAACTAAAATAAGGCAGTGTTGTAAACAGCACTTATTTCATTTTAATATTTCAAACTTAAAGGTCAAAAATTTGTGAAAAATTGATTCTTGTAGATCGTGACTGATTGCGGTCGTGAAGTGCGCACGCGCCGTCTCGGGGCCGTTTACTAGTGAAATATTTTATATTATTTTTACTACGTGTTCTGTCATGTACCTATTGTTGTTGGATTTATGATTTATGCCCATATATCATTTCAAGGTTAATATTTGCTCTATATTGTGTAACTTATGAGCTTTATCCATGCAATTGTTATAGATAGCACATACACGATTATTATTTGTCATAATTCAAAATTGAATTGGTACCGTTAATCAAAAGAAAATGTATAAAGCTTTGCTTTTAAGAACATCTCTTAAATGTAGCAGTGCACACATATTATTATTATGTTATTATCACAAAATTAGTTTATATTTTATTTACTACCCATGTGTTATCTTCAAAGTAGAATTGAAACTATTAAATTAAACGAGTCTCTCATGGATAGCCATGTAGAAGCTTCCGTGTATGCTAAAAAAAGGAATTTTTTGATAGTTGTTCTATTTGCAAAGATGTAATGTCTTTTAGCATTATTAAATGTCTCTAAATCTACATCTGACTCAAATAATCCTTGAGATAAAGGAAGTAACTCAGACTAAAACGTGATCTATAATATGACAAAACATTTAAATGTTAGATTTTTTATTATTGTCTATTCAAATGTGACTTCAGAATAAAATATAACAGTACGTGATGCTGTTTCTTTATACGCGCGCTTTCGTTCCTTTGTCTACAAACTTTCTTGCCCATTGTTTTTTTAAATGTAATGAGTGCTTCTATCTGTGACTGTTATATTGTGCTATCTGTTATTCGTTCTCATGTCATCGGCAACTGTTATTACCGCATCTCGTCCGCTTACGAGACTACTTTCCAAGTTTTGTTTATCTAATTAATGACGTACGTGCCTTTAGTTAACTTTACAAATTGCTTTTGTCTAACGATGCTTTTTATTTTTGTTACAGGTATGTCTATTATCTCGTATAAATGTTATCTCGGTAAGTGTACTGTGTAAGATGAAATCGTGTTCGATGTGGGCGTCTCTTTTATTGCGCTCCTACTACCGGTGTAGTAAACACCAATTAACTGATTTCAGATAGATAATCGACGTTATTAGTTACTCCTTTATTGTTAAATATGAGGCGTGTCTTGTGCAATAAGTTTCAAAATTTTTCCGCTGTTCTTGTTTTACCTTTTAGTGTTTTTCGGAGCGTGGCGCATAATAGGCAACCTTAGATTGCGCCCGAGTCCTTCGCTCTAAGTCTTGCGAGGAAAAGCTGCATAGTTTAATAAGAATTTTGCAACATTTTTCTTTGCATACTGCTGAGCGTTCTCGAAATTCGTGAGTAAGAAATATGTTTGTATTTTTTGCTAAAACATCACACGCCACGTGACAATGGGTCTTTAATGACGATTTAAATTCGTTACGGCTACTAGCCATGTTAGAGCTGACGATGCATGGGCGCAACTAATAGCTGAGAGCGCGTCTATTGTTTAACCTGTCGCATCAGGCACATTGGTAGTTGCTACATACAATACAATTTGTCATTGTACATTGTTCTCGACTCTCTAAGTTTTCGTACACCTTACTCGTAAACGAGAATACTTTACAACCGGTTTCTTAACAAGTGTTGCCCCGTTTTTTGCTGCAATGTTATCGTTGAGTTTTCATCGTTTGAAGCCGGATGCCACTTTTTGTTGACGAACATTAGAAGCCCCATGACGTAATCTAATGTTAATATTATCATCATTGAAACTAATTTGTGTACTTGTAAAAAAATGGGGAATATATTATTATCTTAAAAATTTAGATTAGCATGGTATAAGTAAAATATTAAATAATAAAATGTATATTAAATTCATATAAGTATGTGTCGTTTAATAAATAAGGTAATTTTAATTAATAGGCATTTTTACTTTCCAATCAGTACAAAACCATATTTTAAACGAGAAAGTTTTAATAACTTGACGAGAGTTATGAATATGATTTAAATTGTCTAATAATTTGAATAATCCATATTACATGAATTTTTTACTTACTAACTATCTATCTACTAATTGTTTTAATGGTGCTAGTAAAAATATTTATGTATTTGTCTATTTTAGAATATTTACTTTAGACTTTTTTTAAATAAATGGTTTTATAAGAAGGCATTAGTCTAATTATTTGTAATTACTTGCGGATATTAGTAACATTACATCCGTATTCAAATTGCCAATTGTATTTAGTTCACACGACTTAACTAGGTATGAGTCTTTATTCTGTATTTGGTCGATTGCTTCTAGTCTTAGCAGTATTCGTAATATTTGTTTGCTATATGACGTTTGTTTTATTTCCGCAGTCTTGTACCTATTAACACTGTTTTTATCATACGGTATGAACGGAACACGTGAGCTACAAAAATGATGAAATTTAGATCTAAAGCATAATTTTCTTACGTTTCATGCAGTTTCCTATCAAAAAGTTATGTCATGTATGAAGTCCACGTCCGACTTTCCTAGCTTTTGCGTCACTTTCGTCCACTTTGTACGTGTTCTATCGGAAGACGCCGATTTACCTGTCTATTATATGATATAACGTAACATCAACATGAAATCTACATGTGAGCGTTAGAAACGACGTTTGATATTTTGATTTTAATAAGGAAATCAACAATTGACAAAAACCGGTGTCTTTATTAGGGATGAATTATTCGAACTAATGTTTTATTAACATTATGTTAAATTATACAACGTTACGTGTGCGTAAAAGTTAATTTATGAATCTAATCCTTTTTTGTCACGTCGCGTCGCGTCGTTGTTATTCTTTGAAATCCAATTAGTAGCAAATCGTCGAATATACGTGATGTAACTTAAAATAGCAACATGCTTCACTGTGTTAGAATTTAACAACGGTTTATTACTTTATCACGTAATTCGGTTGACTATTTGTGACTTAAATATTTCGTACGCGTTCGCCATGTAGGTCCGGCTCGAGGTTCCGTTATCAACCATCACAAAGTTTACATCATAAACATTATACTTAGAACTCGTAAACACAACGTATTCTTTGTATAGCTGCCTCTTTGGAATTACCTGAATACCGAATATTCTTCGCTTGTTACATTTTATACGGTGACTAATATCATTAACTAAACCGTAAACTTTATGCAATTCAATTATATCAAGGATACTTGCATTTATTTTTACGTGTAAACATTAAATTATAATAATAATTTTAACTAAGGAGCTTTTTTCTTTGCCTTGTTTCTAAAGTTTTAATTACTCTAAATAATAACTTTTTGCACTTGCGAAACTAATTTATTTGTCAAATTAGCATTTTTCTTTTAATTTAGTCATGCATGGACAACGATTTTATATTTCTATAAGCAACACTACAGCACATACAAAAAAACGAAATACTTTTGTTTAAAGTTTCTCACAGGTGTCTGTGTAGTGGCGTCATTGGATTTTATGTCGAAGGCTGGTCGCTGTGAAACTTTGATTTTAATATTTTTGTCTCTTGATACCGAGTGCATTGTTTCTGGATTCGTGCTTATTGTTAGTCCGCCGTTGTCGGCGTCTAGCTCGTGAGATCTGGGTCGGGGACCTCACTGGATGAATGCTATTGTCCTCGTGCGTTCTCTGACTTAGTATTAAATAACGCGCCTAACACATCTTATCTACACTATTATAATATTAAGATTGTAAACAAACACAATCTTACATTTTTTGTTAAACGGTTGAGGCTGCGGCTGTAATCACTTTTCTTCGTCACCTTCAATCGCACATCACACGATGATGCTTAATAGTCACTTCACTTGAGGTCTATATATCACTTATAATAAGTCACTGGCACATACTGGGGATGTGGTGTCGCGATGTCGCTTTACGTCGGAATGTGGATGGTGTTTTGTCGGGAGGGTCACCGCGCCGGTCAGTGGTGGGGTTCACGTGTGTTCCGCAGGTCGTACGGCGCATGAGTGGCGGCAGTGGTAGGGGGCGCCGGTGTAAATACGCCGGAGTAGCGCGTGCGCGCCGCCTACGCACACAGCATTAATCTCTTCGCACACTGCCATGCACTAACACTGTACGAACGTAGAGTGACGCGGTGATGAGACTGATCAAATGCGTAATGATATCTATCGAGATGAAATTTATGGGATTACCCTGATGATACTTTTATGTGCTTACCTACATGCAAATTGTGATAATATATAAATGATGTATATAATCTTATAATATTATTTGTCAATTTAGACTAAAATTTTTTTTTTTTTGGTTTGTTGTTAGTCACAGTGATAATAAATTAGCTACATAATATTGCATTATAATCATGCCTCATATCCTTCATAAAATATTTTATTACATGACAAAGGTACTGTTGAATGGTTATTCTGTTATCAATGCATTTTTTTACTTTTCTAGTCTCATGTTTATCATTGTAATCGATGTAATCGTGTAAATGAAACTGGACAATCGTAAATATTTATTATTTCAAGGCAAGATAATGAAGCTTGAAATAAAACCCATACCAACACACAACAACCCTAGTTGGACAATATTTTATCTAAAAGTACTACAATGTAACAAAATCTAGGATCCTAATCTGAAGATTAAATCTGTTTCTATTTATAAGACCACGAGTAGACTACTTATTTAATTATATTCATACAACATTGCGAATAGTGATGCGGTGTGACTAACTTCTATTTTCCATGTTGACTAAACTCGGTGTCACATTTTAGTGACGTAGGGTAAATTTGAACCGGCAATTAAATTCAATATTCTTGGCACATGAATGGTAATTTAAATACAGGTATTGGCAGGCACTGCTATGCTAACAAATAAATGCGGGATAAAATTGAATCCGTATTTTTAAATTTTGTGATAGATTCAGTTTTAGAGCTCTCATGTCAATGGTCCAATTCTTGGAGCTTGCAATAATTTATATCTTGCTTATGCTATATTCAGAATTTTGTCCTGATTTAGTATGAAAATAAAAATGTGGAAAGGTAAGCAGACATAATAGAGTCCCACAATTTTCTCGCGTGTCATAAGCAACAGAAAATAGCTGACTGACGAAGTTAGTAGTCAAACACCGTAATCTGATTCCGTCTAGAAAATATATTCATGGAAATAAATAATCAAACGCATTGATGTCTTCTTGTTTACATCGAGACATTGCCCTTTTGCCCTTTCACAAATCGAAGGATCTGATGTAAATTTATATAACTTCCGTATTAAATATAAAATAACTTTTGATAATGCTTTTAACACCTGTGTTTTTCTTACATTTCCTGTTTAGTAAAATATAATCTTAAACAAAAATATCACCATATAATTTACAACAGTTTTCCTCTTGCATATTTCCTTATTAATTATAGAAATACTGAAATATAATAAGAAACTTAATTTTTAGTCTTAAATAAACGGTAACCTTGGTCATGCTAGGGTTCAAGGCCGCATTAATGTAACTTGAGATATTGGTAACTAAACCGCAGGCGAGGCGGAATGAATTTCCAGTGGCATTTATACGATCATCTACGAATTGAGTTGCGCAAGCGTCAGACGAGTCATCGACACCGAGGCGTCCTCGGAAGGTCGCGGACGGACCCCGTACGGGACCGAACGACGTATTTACATAAGGCACGAATCACACAGCATTATTATCTTGTTTACCTTACATTTTTATTTTTAGATAACATTACAGATTTACGAAACAGAAATACGTGATAAGGACAATTTATTTACATTGTTTTTGGAATATTCTTATTTATATTACTGATTCTATCAAAAGTTAAATACTATTTAAGTGATATACTATTTAGAATATACACTTTATTTGCATACATCCATAACTACGTATTTATTACATTGAAGCAAGCTCATAGTATTTATAACAAAATGAATATAGTCAGACGTACTTAGAAGTAACTGCTTAAAATTAAAAGAAAAAAAAAACCATAAACGCTCACGGACATGAAAATTAAGCTTAATTATATTAGCGATATTTTTTGTCGATCGTTTAATTATACAAATCTTTCAATTAAGGCTTTCATTACCCGCAGTGTGTATTGATCCTAAAATTATATTCACAAAGCCTTATCAATGTCGTGTATCAATATGTTTATATGTGTTGCGTTCGGAATGCCGGATCTAGCTTTTTTAAAGGTCGTTGTTACTTTTTTTTTGTGTTAGTCCCCACGGGATCTGGTTTTACCCCAAAGGGTTTTTGATATGGTAATTGATTGGGTGCATGTGTTTGTGTCCGGTTTTAGAAAGAAATTTAAAGTTGATTTCTTAAAATTTTGTTGTTTGGTAAATTATTTTAAAATTATAGTTATTTGTATGTTGCTGTACTAAGTTTTTTTAGGTTTCTTTACATAGATAACTAAATTAGAACCTTCCTTAGAAGAAACAGAGTGAGATCGATATTGATAGGTATAAGTTGTCGAACGCGATAATCTCTACAACACTCTACAGGTTGTTTTGTTTTGTATTGGAGGTTCATAAATATAGGAAGATGCTTATGAAATATATTGCAAAAATTGGTTTAATATTAGTTATATTTGGAGCTTAGGTAATATAAGCTTATTTTTTATATAAATAAATAACATGACGCTTAAGATTTGTAAGGTAAACCTTGTAACATTTTCTTACATTTTAATTTGTAGATTAATTGATATTATTGTAAGAAATATCTAAGTTACTTACTTGTTATATACATTTTTGAATACGTTTTATAATAGATTACAATCACCGATTATCCTTGCACACTATTCAATTTGGTCCTTTTATATAAAAACACTGGAAAGTCTTAAAACAGAAGGTTTCTAGTTGCATTTATCTGTTCATAGTGTTAGTAATACTGTTAACGATTTTAAAACAAATATTACGGAAATTTTTGTACGGCGCGTGGAATTCTATCCACTTATTATACGGTCCTCCGCGAGTTGGGAGCGATTCGCGATGCTCATTTGTTATTTTGATTGTTTTTTTTTCGTCGTCGTCGTCGTCTTTAGAATCGTGTTTATTTGGTGTCGCCGCGTCGCGTCCGTACCACATTCCGCGACACCGCGGCGCTTGCCGGCTATCTGACCGTTTGACCACTTCATAAACTTTGTTGTTCCTACCACTTGCTGTGTTGTCGAATTTTAATATTTTTTTACGTACAAAATGATCTATTATTTTTATAGATTGGTCTATACCTACTATAGAAGTATGCGGTGTAATAGTTTCGTATGTAGAGGGAATATACTACATATTTATGGTTTCAATGAAAACGAGATAGATAAGCTAGAAAATTGTTATTAAAAGTAAATCGTCGATTATGCTCAGCTAAATTTAGCAGCGTAATAAACGCGTCTGTTTCAAACTTGGGTTATTCAATAATTTTAAATAGAAATTTAATAATTACTGATAATTTATTTCAGTAAATTCGTGCAACTAATTTTACGGATTGTCAAGTTTTGATTTACTACATCCGCGTCAAATCTCGTGTCATCTATTTACTATGAGTCAGTAGCCCTAAACTGTAAGTCACGAATAAAACGAACAGCTGCACTTTAATACGCCTTGGAAGAAAATTCAGTTTCATTGGCGTTTGCTAAGAAATTTGACACGGTCATGTTTTGTCGCATAACTCATACTCCATGCCTCGTTTAGCACATGTCACAAGCCACCTGAAAACGTTCATTCAAATGAATCAACCGTGAAGTAGTGTCCCTCAAAGTAAATGTGTAATAGTTCCACTGCATTTGTAATGATCTCGATTAGATTCAAACGGCATGCTCTTGAGATTACCTCGTTTGGCAGTGCTTTTGCAAAATATTTACGTAGGCTAAGATCTTTATCTAACAAATCTATATGTGTATTAAAACATAAGTATACCTACTTGTAGAAGTAATTAATTGATTTTTTGTTTGGTTTAATATAATTAAGGTCAATTTGCGTTCGAGAATCCTTAGTAAAGATAACAAATTCGCTCAGGCGCCGGCAATCCCTCGACCTCTTAAATTCGATCGTTTGTTTTGTTTATATTATGTAATAATTGAATATTCAAGATGCTCTTTTCTGTGTATTGGCTTTTTTTTTGTGAAACTAGTTCGCCTTAACGCTGATGTACGATAATTTAGTTTTCCAAAAACCCTAAATTATCAGTTAAAGCACTTCTTATGAGACCGTTACGTATCGTTTTGAACCTCACACATTCATGTGATTTTTTAGACCTACGTTGCAAGATATTAAGATTTTCGGTTGTATAATATATATATAACAAGTGGCGTTCTGTCGTCTCTGCCTACCCCGGCCGGGATAAGGCGTGAGTTTATGTATGTATGTATGTATGTTGTATAATATAATTACGGCGTGTTTTGTTTTGTTACATACAAAAAAATACTACAAAAAGTTCACTTGTTGAAAACTAATTCTTGATAAAAAAAGATTACAAGTTGTATTACGGGCATATTTAGGTCCTTGTTACACCGTTGGGTTTTTCACCGTACTAAACAATGTTTAATTAATTGATATCATCATTTATATTGATTTTAATCTGCGTTGAAAAATATTCACATAATCAATTATAGGTTTGTTATAGAACTCATAATTTACATTATTAAGTATTTACAATTTAGTTTTGTTGGTAAACAACTTATTGAATGGTGAAAATGTACGAAAGTTTGTGGTGTTTTAGTGTTGTGGTTCAATGAGTTGTTACACAATCGACAAATTTCTATCTGTAAAACAAGTAGCATTGTCTTTCTGTTCTATAGTTCATGATTGCCTTAATTTCCTTTTTAAAGTTTTCTTTCGTACTACGGCTTTATTCAGAAACCGATTCAGATGAATTTATGTAGCATAAAGTGCATAGCATAGAGATCATCTAAATAAAAATAAAAACAGAGGTCCTTGAGTGGTCGTTTATGGCATTCTCTCCTATTTGGTTATACCAAAAGAGCAGCATTGCCGCATCTCATTCCTCGAGGGCTTATAAAACTTAGCTAATCTAAAAAGCTCTGCTTCATAGCATACATTAGTGGGACCATAATAATACGTATGTTTTATGTTTATTATTAAGCAGTGTTATTGTTTGTTATTTTGGAACATCTTATAAATATGTTCATTATATTAAATATTCCACATTATCTTTTAAATTATTCATTGACGTCTGACATACTAGACCGATCCATTAATTTTATATGAACTTGTTATTTTTTAGCGAACACATAAATATGTATATGCTAATTATGAGATATTATATCTAATATATATGGAATTCCTTTATTTGACGCACATTTTGTTCGTTAGAATTCTTCGATTCGTGAAATACCCAATTCATAGTAACAGGTATCTAATTAATGGACTTTAGGACAGTAAAATATTTACGATGTCAAATATTACAGCTATAAAATAGGTATCATAATAACAAAAATATGTTTTACGAGTTCTTGTCTTGATC
The DNA here is from genome assembly GCA_905475405.1 of Schrankia costaestrigalis. Taxonomy (NCBI): domain Eukaryota; kingdom Metazoa; phylum Arthropoda; class Insecta; order Lepidoptera; family Erebidae; genus Schrankia; species Schrankia costaestrigalis. The sequence goes on from FR997851.1 coordinate 5,379,190, forward strand.
GCAAGGTTATTATTTATTTACTTGTTGCTGCCCGTGGCTGTGTCCGGCTCAATGTGGGATATTATGACCAAATATGGGCTTTATTCTTTAGCAAGGTCTTATATAATTACCAAGTTATATTTAAAACTATTTAATTGTTATGCGTATTCCGCAGTTATACTATTTTATGTCTGAATTAATCCAGAGTGTCAGGTAGATCCACACCAATCTTTTACCAAAAACAGTAATCCTTTTTAAATCTAATTGAGCGTGTATAAGTTACAAATGTACAGACACAAGCATGCGCACTCACAACACACATACACAAACCTTCGTTTATACATATTCATAACAGCCCATTAATGTCCCACTGCAGGGACGGGCCTCCACCTATGACGAAGGGGTACTATACATGATTATACATATTAGCGGTATTAAAAAAAGCCTGTGTACATACGTATGTAATATTTAATTCGATATCCAAATATATTCTGCGATGTTATCATCAACTAGTTTAACTGTAAGACAATCATCGTTAATTATTAACGATTCATTAAAAGCTCAATTATCATCTTATCTCATCTCCTTTGGAATGTCTAGTTTTAATTATTATCAATCAACCAATTATATTGAATTTATTTATTGAACGATAGGTGATGGATTAAGAATAAATAGTGTTCAATATTTTATTAAAGTATAGACTTTATTGATATGAAGAAATTATCTATGTGAGAGAAAAAAGACGTACCAAAACGAATTGTGCCAACTCCTTACTCAATAGAGCTGGCACGTCCAGCTTAGAGGCATTTATGGGTAGATACGATAAACCAAAATTATACGTCGATATGACTCGGTATTCTCGAGAATAATATAAAGTATTTGGCTGCTGCGTTAAAGATTACGAATTCTAGTTGTAGAAAAACATTTGTGTGTTTTGGCCAAAGAAGTAAATAAGTAAGCTTATCAATTGACTTCTACTTATACAAGCTTTACTTAGTGTCAATGTGTAAGAAATATGTAATTATTAATACTTTACAATACTACTACTTAAGACTATTGTTCAGTTTTCATATGCATATTCTCTCATGATATTTTGTAATAAGAAGCCTTGTTCCAATTAGTTTCAACTGATATTTTAGCACGTTTGTCGATATGTTAATTCGATGCAACTTAACGTGTTATTATGCAAGCTTAAATTTACACTTCCATAATATTGCGGGTCAAAAGTTCTATCCGTTTGGTCTGCGTGGAATTACTAGGACAAGTTTCCTGAGGGGTCTTGCGAATTTTCTTTTTTAAGCTAATGATTTTCAATAAAATATTTTGACTTATAATCTTATTCCAACAAATGATAAAATTCTTGATGAACACAATAATATCAGAAAATGGGACACAATTACTTATTTTATACAAAATAATCCAAACACGTACAAAGTTATGTAACAAAAAACATGCTAAAGTATTCGGTCATACAAAAATAAAGACGTATTTGACATTGATGATTGCTATTAAATATAATTGGAATGTTGATTGTACTAACATTTGTGTTAGTTATAATTAATGTATAAATAAGACGAAGACTTATTATAGTCATATGACATAGGGCGATGATTAGTTATTCGTTGCGGACAACCAATGAATGAAGGAGGCACAGGCCAGGGTAAAGACGTCATTTGAATGAGATGATACAAAAGATTAGTGATATAATTAAACGGCTCTTAAGTTTAATCACTGTTTATCGAGATTTTTATTAATAAAACCTACCTTATACCAAACAAAATCGTAAGAATTTATCAATTGACTAAAATTTAAGAGTGGTTTATGAGTAAGGGGGCTAGTGTAAATAGTTTCACCTTTCATTAGAACAAGTTGATTTGCGTTGATGTATCTACCTATCTTGTTTACTTATTTGTAAATTAGTAAGTTAGATCATTAAGCTATACCTGCAACACTAGTAAGTTGAAACTAATTGCTTACTTTTGTATTTATGTAGATACTACAGCAAACTACGTTTAATATTTTCTCTATTTTTGTAGAAATATTGCTATTGACAATTTAATATAACAACCTAAATGTCGTAAGCTATGAACGCTTGGGTGGTTTATTACTAAATTCTTTTGAAAAAAATAAGTAGCTATCAATTTACTTCTACACTATTGTGATTTTATATAAATTTACCTATATGGTATTGAGGTAGAGGTATTTAAACTTCTTTTATTTAAAGGTTTTTGTCATTAACTGTTTTTATTTACTTAATTAAAAACACTGAACAAGTCAAATATACTTTGTTTAGATAGTAATGTTATGATTATTATTATTTATTTTTTTATCTTTATTGGACATAAAAGGAAATAGAAATAGAAAATCATTTATTGCGAATATAGGTCAGTTTGGTGTTTACATACATCTGTTAAGAAACAAATATTTTGTTCAGCTATATTCTACCAAATAGTACAATAAAAGGGCTTATTCACTTTGTGAACATGTCGCCCCACATGATTATTATGTTATATATTTATTTATTCCATTGAGTTGTTAACATTAAAAAGCTTCAAAGCAACAGCGAAACTTTTTTCTTTTCAAGATGGCCACAACAAAACATTTGTGTAAAAACTCGAGCAATAAAACCTGTGATTCCCACCGTCGTCCTTCTCACCTTGCCGAGCTTGCCCTTGTGAATTGTTCATAACGGCTCATAAAAGACCAAGGTCGTCGCACTGTTAAGATTGCGGATTTGGTCGGTCGGAGCGGTCCTTAGAACGTATAAAATGCAAACGAGTGGGATGTACGCGGATCCCGGCCGACAGAACTCTGGCGCCTTTTTTTTATACAAGCATTTTTCTTTCTTTTTATTGATTTTTTATTTATGGCGTCCGGCAGACGCTATAAGCTGCCAGTATTACGCGTATAAGGAAGCGTTATAAAATTTTCACGACTCCGTTGTCCAAAGACGTTAATGTGGTGTTGTTATGCACATTCTTAACATTTTTTTGTACCGTTGTACAGTTATTCGTATAGCTTCAATTAATGATTCATGTATAACATTATACAATTCGCGTTGCTGTGTTTTTGTCGTTGATTATGCGGTGATTGACAGACATCGCACAAAGATTGTCATTATTATCAAACTTGCCATGCGAAAAGTTTAGTCATTATGACCATCTAATTGTCTTTGTATTACTTCGTTTGCGGATGTGAAGCGAGTTTAAATGTAATATGGCTTGTTAGAGTTAAAATTACGAATCCCACTGTATACTAACCGTAGAATGTATTCTCCTAATGTAACTAACTTAATTATTTTGTTTTGAGCGTCTCCATGACGGCTGTTGTCAAGCTAGTGGCCTAATAGTCTTACTTTGATCTATGACTAGCAATAGACAAAAGCCTTCCCTAAGCTTTTCCACTGCTAACTTATACTTAGTTTTTTATTAGATATTAAATTAAATTAACCAGGACAATGACTGATAAGCGCTAGTATTCTATTCTTGCGTATGAATTCGTTGGTATAAACGAAACTAATTTACGTACAAAAATTAGATTTATTTACTCACAAACCAACGCTTGAATTACGTAAATATTACGTATAAATTGACGGAAATACACACATCAAAAAAGTCTAAGCAACATGCATGATATTACAAATTTACCATTTATATTAATTTATTTTACCATTTATTTTAATTATAACGTTGTATTTTATTTTTAAAATAATATTTTTAGGGTTCTATGATGTAAAAATAACAGCTGTTTTCTTTATAAGTTCTTTTAATAACAGAAATTAACAATATTAGAATATACAGGTACATAAGAAACTAAACTTTTTTTTTACAAATTGAAATTTCTTAAGAAAATGAATTTATTGTGAAAGAATAGGACAATTTAATACAAAGTATGGCCTCCTCTGCTATTCAGAACTTGTCGGCAACGATTATTCATTGAATTAATGAGACTGTTTATGTCATCTTGCGGTATTCGCTCCCAATGGAATTGTAGCAAATCCTTCAGCTGTTGGGTTGTTGTCACTCCGTCCAAGTCCTTCAAAACACGTCTCTGGAGCATGTCCCATGCGTGCTCGATGGGGTTGAGGTCTGGCGATTGTGCAGGCCAGGGCAATACCTGGATGTTCTCCGTTGCCAAGTATTCACTGGTTCGCCGAGCTGTATGTGAACGCGCATTGTCATGCATTAACGTAAAATCGGAGCCAAGGGTTTGTGCAAATGGATGGACATAAGGTCTGAGAATATCCTCAACGTAATTTTCAGCGTTCATGTTTCCATTTACAAAAACGAGCTCAGTTCGCCTGTTCTTCATAATACCCGCCCATACCATAACTGTTGAGCCGCTGTATGGATGAACTTCCTGAACGCACCTGAGTCTTTCAGTATTTCCGGGTCGACGGTACACTCGCACCCTTCTTGTATCAGGCCTAAACCCGAATCGCGACTCATCGGAAAACATAATTTTATCCCATTGTTCCTGGGTCCATGTTATGCGTTCTCTACACCATTCATTTCGACGAGCGCGATTCCCGTGACGTATCGGTGGGCACCTGATAGGGCGTCGAGCTCGTAGGCCGTACTCATGCAGTCGATTTCGCACAGTTTGGGGACTTACATCAACACCACTTGAATTTTGTAGCCTCAAACTTATCTCTCGAGCGGTTAACATCGGCTGGCGTCTTGCAGTCAGTTGTATGTACCGGTCTTGCCGAGTGGTTGTACTCCTTTTACGGCCTGGATGCTGTTCAGCGGGTTCCCCTGTATTATTGTAGCGCTGCCAAAGACGACAAATAACACTTCTATGAATACCAAAATGTCGAGATACCTGAGATTGATTACTTCCCGCTTGCAACATCCCTACAGCTCTTTGCATTTCATCTGCCGTCAAATGACGTCGCTCCATGACGTAAAGAATATCTAACAATTCAATTTTGTCGCCAACTGTATTTAAATGGTTGGTAAAATTATAAAATCAAGACTAAAACGTAGCAATTAACATGCACTCAAATTCAAACAAATTCGCAGTCATTTGAATTTTATGAAAAAAAAACAAAACATAATCGAAATTTTTTTTTTACAACCAGCCAGTATGTCATCAATAACAAAAAAGTTTACTTACCTATACACTTTGAGTGAGTAAATACTTAGAAATTAATTAATATAAATGGTAAATTTGTAATATCATGCATGTTGCTTAGACTTTTTTGATGTGTGTATTAAGAGGACAACAAAAGAGTGTTTTTTTTAAAATATTATTTCCAGTTGTTGTTAGATGTGAGAGCGTATTATGCAACGGATGTAAGACGAAACAAACTACGTTCCCGCGGACGTAACTTGTACTTAGAAAGTCCAAGAAACACCATATGAAGGGAAAGGAATCAATTTTATAATCTCCATGCTATCCGGAATATGCATTAAATTGTTTAATAGCTGTAGTTTATATTGACGACATGTTACAAGTAAACGTGATATACGTAATTAAACAACTTTTGCTCTCATCCGTATGATGCAGTAGGACCTCCTTTATTTAATTAAGCAAGCTCTTTTACCTATGAATGGTAGTTTAGCCCATTATTATACTAACAGACGGGTTATATCGAGCTTTCATTACCTTGCTTTACATTTTCTGTGAAGTTTCTCTCATTGACTAACGATCTAGGTTTACGATCGCATAGTGCTCATTCAAATTAGCCTGTAGCTTGGGTAAGTTTAAATGTACGTAATAAAAACCAAATTGAGTACTGAAAATTTTCTTCTGGTTTTATATTGATGAAAATGAACCAATTTGTGTCTGGATATAGACACAAATTAGCTTATTGTCATCTATGTATTAAACAGAAATTGTATAAATTTATAACAAAGCTTAGAAATATAATCATTATTATTTTGTATGTCGTTGTTATCAAATTTAAAGTAAATAGCGATCTAAACTTAATAGTGCTTATTATGAAATAAAGGAACAACCAACTACATACTACAATCTTTAGTGACGGAATTACTTAAGCCGGCTGTTAGACGTACGAGAGTACATGTTTCAATTTATCAAACCACAGCGGGTGGTACCAAACTCTTGACGCATACAAACATTGTATAATTTTTCTCCTTTAACATACTAATTGCTTTACAAATATTATCTTTTCAATTATCTTATAATATATCATCATTATACACCGTTAGTTTATTCCGAAATTAGTAAATAAATATTTTAAAATAATATTTCGGCGTTATTTGTTTTAACTAATTGATGTCGAATCGAGAACGAACCTATTTTGTAATGTAACAAGCAAATGTATTTCGATAACTGTACTGTTGACGTAAGTACCCATAGCTGTATTTTTATTTTATTAGTTTGTTTTATAGGCTATACTGAATAAAACACATATTTTGGAATGGATATCTCCGTACAATTGCCCAATCATATCGATAAATGCGGAAACAAATGCCCAAGTAACTAACTAAAATGTATGTTAAATGCACAATAAATTTTCATTTATTTTCATATTTTGGGATTCAAAAAATACCGCACAGTCACAGGCACAGTCTTTAATTAACGTAACCAAATATTTACTTAAACTTAAATAGAACATTATCTCTGTCGGGGGCTAAATTCATTACAACATGTTTGTATAAAACTAATTAAGTAAGTTAATTATGTTAATTATTGACGACATTGACATTGATTACAAGTTAATCAAAGAGGTCGAGGCGCTCGCGTCATACTAATACTCGATTTGGCATTATGCTAATGAGAAAGCCAACTTCGAGAACAAGCACGGTCATCTCCGCATTCCTCTCTCGGGCATGCGAATGCGATCCGCTACGGAATTCCCATCAAAGCTAAAAATGTATTATAAAAAAAAAAAATACAAGAAACATACTATATAGACCGCGAGTATGTCCCCCATTCTTAAAACCTGTTTCACTCTTTGAATACCTACACGTTTGTAATAACATTGCACAAAAATATTTTACGTATGTTATTCGTGAACTTGTTATCTTGTGTAGATTCACAAATGGCGGTTATGTATTTTTTCACGCTTGCCAAATTAGCTTGATGCTATTTTAATGTCGGTTAATCTAGGAATTTTACACCATGTTATAACTAGCAATTTGTGTGTCTTGTTAAAATTCCAATAAAGGTTGATGTGCCCTACCAGGGTGGTGTAAGGCCAAGAATACAAAATGTCGCCAACCATTCCACTTTTGTATCTGCTGGGTGAGGATTTGATGTATCGGGAAATTTAAGAATATCGACAATTTCGTATTGTAGAACAACACTACACTTCTGGTCAAAGAACGGTGAAGCAACGGTTGCATATGCGGCGCGGCTACCGTGATCTAGGTCACGGATTCGAACCCCACTGAGGGCAACTATTTGTATGTTGTATTAGTATGTGCGATATACAAATTCTCGTCCTAATTTTGTGTTGGATTGATATTTTTAAAAGTCCACGCAATACGTACGCCCAAATGTTCCAAATATATTTTTTTCTAAGGTTTGTTTGCTTTGGCTTTTGCTAATTAAAAAAAAACAAAAATACAAGCAAAAGTCACGGCTTTTTATAGTAACTATAAATTAATTTATATTATTTTATTTTAAACACCTCTAATATATTTACTAGTGTTGTACCTAAAAGAGTCGCGACCATATAAACGAATGATAAAGTACGATATTTGTATAATTTGGACGACTGGCGCCAACCTTTGGAATCTCGAAGTTGTTACGAATTTAGCAAAATATATTTATGACCATGAACGTGATTAATAATAATAACAGAGGATTATAAACAAGTCGATACGCATCTCGTTATAACTCGCCGACGCGACTTCTGTATTAACATAAATTAAAAGAGCCATAATTTATATTGATTGTTACAATAGTTGATTGTTTTTTTTTGTTATTATATCGGCGATTTGTTATTTGATGTAGGTATATACCTACTCCATAAAAACTAATCATGATACTCGTTAAATGTCGAGATAAACAAACGTCTTTAATTTAGAATCAATTAATAAAAAAAATTGCTATGAAATAGCAAATACGGTTCAAAACTATTAAACAAATAAGACTAGATATAAGAGACATTATCGCGTTTGGGGAGGCGTATATCCAGCAGTTAACTGCGATAGGTTAGTTGATTGATTGATTGGATATAAAAGACAAGGGTATTTTCTATATTATGTAGGTATATTCTATATTTTGTGTACTCCAAAAAATATTTCCTTCGGTGAAATTGAAGTATTTAAAAGGTCTTCCTAGCCAGAAAGCCTGGGCTAACACTGCATAATATCAACATAATGACTTGTTTACTTAAGATAGTGTTAATGATACATAAGGTTACACGATTGTAATCTCAGATTGTATTTACACTTACACCCTTACTCATAAACGCCTGTTAAATATTAGTCAATTGATTAGCTTAAATTCTTACGTTTTTGTTTGGTATAAGGTTGGTTTTCCTAATAAAAATCTCGCTAAACAGTGATTAAATTAAGGAGGCGTTTATGAGTGAGGGGGTTAATTTCTAATTATAATAAAGACACGAGTCAAGGGCGTTTTCTTGAGCGTTAACGTAGACTACCATGTAATAGATTCTAGATCATAATTGTACTCGGGTTCACTTTCGATATCCATTGTCATTGTTAATGAAAATTGCCGTGAGTTTCTTATCATGTGTGGTTTGAATTAATGAGAACAATTGCAGATCTTGGTGAAATGCCCGGCTGTTAGAGATGTAGATTTACTGGAAGAACAAACATCTTTTGGTCGTACATCTTATTAATATTTTTACACGAAAATTTGGGGTTAGTAGCATTAGACCCCAGTTGCGATTTTCCCCGAAAAAAATAACCTAATAAAATAGAAGTTTGTACAGGCAGTGAAGGTGTTCTTTTACCGGGGAAAAATGCAACTGGGGACTAATGCTACTAACCGAAAATTTGTAAGTATGCATGTTTGAAACTCTTAAACGTAAAAACTACTAAATGGATTTTAATAAAACCTTACAATAATATAGCTTTATACATCAAAGTAACACATAAGCTACAATTTATAAAGTTATTTTGTGAATTATCCAAAACACACACATGAAGTCGCGGGCACTAACTAGTAATAATATGTACCTATGGACGAAGTTGCTGGTACCTAATAAGAGATGTACATATGTGTATCGATGCAGTATAACACAATATAAGTCTTGTAGTTTCTATTTAGTAGTCTAAATACCGGTCTCTTTTCGAAATGAAAGCGATAACGCTGGTCAAGATCAACCTGATAGTCTAGATAAGAACATGTTTTAATGTACACGAATGTGTCTCGTGTACTTGTCTAGCTTTTATTTTGGCTAGGTTATCGTTGAGTAATATTAAGACCAGGGGTTTTATAGTTTTGAAAATTCTAACCTTTAAAATTTGCAGTATCTATGAATAGACTACTTAATAAGGTAGCTAAGTTTGCAAAGGATCAACACGCAAGATTTACACACCCAGCAAAGTTTTGACCTGTCAAGTTTATTCATGAGTTTTTTTTTTCAGAAAGACGATACCAAGTATCTTTCATTTTTACATATCGTGTTTTTTAAATATCGTGATATAAAACTTGATAGAATATGAAAACCTAAAAGCTATAGTGTTCCAATACTACTATTCTATAGGTAATGAAGCTGCTTTATTCCATCTTTTTGTCCACTGCCTGTTTTCAACATATAAACTGCCTCTGATCTTAGCGTAGCCACTCATACTTTTTGAGTCTCACTCACATTGAGGTGGAACACAGAATTTGATTAATACGTTGAGGTACTATAATGTTAATATCGCAGACACAGCGGACAGAGTAATAGCTAATAATCACTTTCCAGGTTAATGTTTCGATGGATAATATACTCGATGCTGTTTAGAAAGCTTGCAATACGAACGTATTTATTTATGTTTGAAGCTATTACTGGCCTAAATAGCTTCCTATTGAAATGTTTAGTTAGTAAATAACTTATGTACCTAATAAAATATTGCGTAATTTTATGATGGACATCTTCCATTGAATTTATATCTTAGTTATTCACACGGAAAGAGAATACCGCGCCCCCGAGACAATGATGCGGCCTAGACACTGACAATAAGATGATAACCTGAGCACTTTCCACTTTCCCGCGCCTTCCCACATCACGGTTGATGCATGGAAACGCCTGCATACAAGTGATTCGTGTTTAATCTATTCTTGATCACGCGGCAACCATCACGGAATCTATTTAAAAGCTAATAAACATACTCTCTTAAATACACGGGCTTATTATTTTTTCTTGTTCTCACCATAGATTTAAAAGTTATTGTATGTTCTATCTACCAAGAAACTTATTTTATGTATCTAAATAATTATATATAAGGAGGATCTTTTTATTTCTGTTTGTACAATCTAGAACACCTCCCATAGTAAAATAGAACAAGTCTATCTTAATGAGCAATTCATTTTTTAGTGTCTACGTCCGTTGTATTGTCACCTATGTTAGTATACATGAATTAGAACATTTTTAAGTGTTATGTTTCATTATATTTATGCGAAATTGTCGAGGAAGATTCTCACAAGTTTTTGTTTGTTATTTACTCGTTGCTCGCGTGACGATGTATGTAAGCCGCGTTCAAACACAAAAAGATCTAAATACTTTACCCAAAAAAACAAGTGCTACCTCACGAAACACCTTGGAATGCAAGTTGTATGTAACTCGCTTGCTACTGTGTCCTTGAGAACCTAAATACCAAATGCCTTGAAGAGTAAAATGTCGTTTTTATTTTTGACGGGAACCTGTTTTGATCCAGGTAGAGTTTCTCTTTATTCCTTATTACATTCATCATCAAAATTATGCGAAATATTAAAATTCATTGTAATAATAAAATATTTAATTATGTTAATAGCAGTTGTTACTAGGAATTGAAAACAAAGATATTTCAAAATAGAAGGAAAACTAATTTTATTTTTAGCTGGCGCCAGCTACCAGTTTATTAGCGAATTCTCTTAATTATAATAAATAACGAAATATTTACACTACCTACAACGGTTGTCATAAAAAATATACTCGTAGTTATGACGACAGTTTTACAATATTATTGTACACGACATTAACTGTAGTACAGATTAGTCCATTACAATTTTTCATTAGATTACACCAACTAGTTAAGCTACTGATTTCGAATTATCACAAAGTTGTTCTATTAACTTATTAGTTGCTGACTGTTATCACCGGTTAATACCACTTTCATAACGTATGCTTATGCCCATTTAACTAACAAGTTCTAATTACGTATGTCTTCGAAGTCACACGCAAAGATCGTTGTTATACGCATCTTATCCAGTTTTACTTACGTCATTCGCAAGGACGTCACGCATACTAACTATTGTTTATTTATAACTCCATAAGAGGTTGTTAAACTACTTATTTCATGTTTTTCTCCCCTATAAACCTGTTAGCGGTCAGGTGCTAGTGTAATATTTCAACACCCAACAGTATCTAACCATGCATTTCCTTCGTTGTTACGTTGCTAATGCTAAGGTTTACTAATGGTCTGTAATCTACACGGATTTTCTTGTGCTTTTGTGCAACTTACTTGATATTTTAGTTTCTAAACCTACTTTATGTAGGTATGTTATGGTTATTGGTTCATAGTTTCTTGTATGTCAGACGTATTTATAACAGTTTTTTTAGATTATTAAATATTTGTATCATTGTTTTCTATAAGTATAGCCCATCGTTACATAAACCAGTTTAAACCAATTTTGCGACTCGTTAAATCTGTTACAAAGCCTGGTACAGTCAGCAGCAAATACATAGCGACATTCAAGGCTGTTAAATAGTTAGATACAGCCAAAGTGGTCAATAGCATCGATACAGCCAAAGTGGTCAATTTATTGAGTGCACCCACCGTTATATAATTGGTAACATGCGCGTTCCGTTACTGTTGAAGAATGAAATGTCTCTATCTATGTGAGCGTCTCGGGTGTATCGAAGTTATTGACCACTTTGGCTGTATCTAACTATTTGACAGCCTTGAATGTCGCTATCTATTTGCTGCTGACTGTACAAGTCCTCCATATATTTAACGAGTACGTTTCTTATTCATTACATCTGTTTAATTGTTATTATTAGTGTATCTGATTTGCCATTAAACAGTGTAATCTATTTGTTATAATTTCAAACAAATATTATGCTATTTAGTAATTTTATTCAACTTCAACTTCGTTTTTGGCTTGATCACTAGTGCAAGTGACATTTGCAAGTTTACTTTGCATTAATGAATTGGGACATAATTAAATAATTTGTTTAGATGTTTGTATGTATTTAACATAATTGTAACATGTAAGCGTGCTAAAAATAACAGCAAATTAATTAATTTAAATAAAACCTGCCTATAAAGAACAGGATGCGTTTAAGCTATGTAAATAATCATTAACTGGATTCTTAAATACTTATTAAAATATAGAGTTATTTGACAGGAGATGAGATCTTCTTCCTTTTGTTAACGTCATAGTTAAACTCGAAAAGGTGCGTTTTAAAAAATATATTTTTAGCTTTTTCTATGACACTTGTTTTTATATATAATATGTTATTGTATAATAATTTGTTTTGTTTTTAAATAAATGTCATTGGCAAATATGTATTTACGTCACAAGTAGTAAAGAATAACATAACCTGTGACACCCACGTTTTGTTATTAACCTATAAAGTCGTACAAGATGATATATTTACATATTAATATGGAATTTATTAGATTTGTTGCTAATGTTATTGTGTTTGACCACGACAATATAAAATCCTTATTGTTATCGACCTTATTATAGAATCTTGTTTAAAGAATTGTTTGCTAATTAATGGTTGTTTTTGGTATTTTGATTACTAATAATAATGCACCATTTTCTTTGTTTAGGTTACATATTTGATACAAAATCATTGATTACTTTACATCTATTACTTACATTTAAGTTATTATGATTTGTGTGGAGTCTAGATACTGACTCAACACAAACAAGTTGCTGTAAATGTTAAACTTTGAAAATGAAAACGTCTTTATCAAATGTTCTTATAAAAACTTCTTTAATATTTTATTAGAATTCATACTTTTAGCGAGGGACTTAAAAATATAAAGAAATAATTAAATAAACATTTACCTCGTTTTTATTTTCGCAAAATTAAGTAAACTAATTTAAAAAAAAAACTAATTTGATGGATCACCTTTATTACATTTAATTTAATGTAAATAAAAACCTATTTATTGTTATACAATATAAATGTTATGTCCGTTCATCAATATTTTGTTGTTTATCTATCTAGTTTTATTGCTACGAAAATATTTTAATAAGTTTTTTGTTGTTATCACACATTGGCGCCTTTACGTGTTGTTAATATTAAGGTAGACGGAGTTTTTGTTCATCTTGATTTATGGACGTGACTTGTAATTTACTCTTGTTTATTTCTTTTGCAATGAGAATCATTTTGTTTGAGATGTTATTTTTTTATAGTATCCATGGGTCATTTGTACGTATATAACTTTAAATTGGGTTGTAAAACCGTGTTAACATTAAATAAATAAATAACTAACGTATCTTTTAAAGACCTTTAATTGAATCCAAAAACGTAAATGCAGATATTAATGTGGAAATAGGTATGTCAATCAATAATTATTTATTTATCCAAACTTAACTTGTAAAATGTAAATATAAAAAAAATCAATTGGTTTATTGATGTGCTAAATGATTGAATGCGGCAGTTTGTCATTGTTATAAAAATAGTCTATTATTAGACTGTGTTATGCTAGGCAATAGAGACTGTGTTATGCTAGGCAATAGATATAGCGTTAAGGTCAATCGTTATTGTAAAATATAGGTACAGGATGTATAAGTTGATCAATTGTACGAAAATGTAGTATATATTTTCAAAGTAAGTATAAATAACTTTTGTACAGCAAAGGACAATATATCATATATTTAGTATAATGGTTCTTTAAGGAAAAGGTGCACAGGATAGAGCGAAAAGCCGAAAATCGAGCAAGGGCGCTACTCGAAGTTTGAGATAGGTGACTTTTTTCTTCTTCTATCGCGTGCTTTGTATTAATCATAAATTATAGTGTATCATCATCTTTTATAAACATAAAACTTAATAATGTATTATTTACTACCAATAACCATGACCTCCATATACTTTATACTACACGATAATATAATATCGAAAATCTATGTTTGTGACTATCGGAATCAAAGTTTGAACCTACTAACTGGTAGGTATTAAAAAATGGTTTATTTTTAGAAATCCAGTTTTTCCGGAGAGCTTTATATTTTATCTGTAATGTTGGAACTCTTAGTGTCGTAGAGACAAGGCTCAGGAAAGAACTTATACAACTTTAGCATTATTTGCTTTGATGCACTTACATGTTAACAACTACAAAGTTTTAGAATTCATGTATTCGAGCATGTTGATGTCTTTGTTCAAGCAGACCGGATTACTAATCTAACATGTATATAATTAAAATCTGTGTATCATTAAAAGAAAAGTGACGAACGAGATTCTTAATTTCGCAAATATCGTCTTCAAATTCACGGTCATGGTTATAGAAATGTTCTTAGAAATGTTATGATGTAATGTTATTTTGGGCTCGTGAGTCATGCCTTACGGATAAGTCACGAAATAATTTGACATGTAGATAATTGTATTGTTAAAAAAAATCTGAAAACGTTTGTATTTGAACGATGAGTCATTGCATTGGAATTCTAGTTTATTATCGATTATTGGTATTTACTAAAAGTATCTACTAGCTTGAGCTTCTAGAACGTATCGATGCTGTTAATATTTGCAAGTCTGTTAGGGGAACCCAGGTACGAGGAAGAGGGAGGAAAAGGACTAAAATACGTGTTCATATAAAATTATGTAACTTTAGGTTTGTAACCTGTTTCTGTATTACATAAATAAATAAAATAAATAAAACATTTGTTGGAGGCTCATGTCAACCAGTGAACGTCTTTTGAATGATATGAACTTTAAAAAAAAGATAAAAACAGTTTTGTTCTAAATAATGACGATAAAATTGAAGTTTGTCACAAACATTTTTAATTTATACTATTTTAGATACTATGCCAATTATGTTACCTATTCATCTTATCTGTCCTATCTGGCTATTACTTCCCAATGTAATATTTGGAAAAGATTAACACCTTTAACTATAGCGTCGGATACCTAAAAATATTGGAAACGGGAAATACCGCGTACCATACTTTTTACAGTTTTGATGTATTTGGCAGTTTGAGTGTACGGCCAGTCTGACCTGTCTGATTTTGACTGATTCCCATTTGCTTTCTTACCATCCATTTAATATGCCAATGTAGGGTCTGACCTCCTCCTGATTGTTTTTATGTAGTTTGTACTCATTTTGCTTATTCTAGTTGATAAATTTGGCATTGATACTTTTAAATATGTAGATGTGGTTAATGTATATAAACATAGCAACATGCCGCAGTACAGTTAGTTTTAACCCTTGCTCTCTGTATCCGATATCTAAAGGTTAGCAGCTGTCTAGAAGAATTTATTATTAAGTTTAGAATTTACACAAGCTTTGTGTGTATTGTTAACTTTGGTTAAAGTAAGAATATAGTAACCCCCGGTTTCCGAATGTCTGATCAAGTAAAAATCATCTAATCAAGTGCCAAAATTCTTGTCAACTATCATTTTCAGGAACTAAAATTTGACACTTGATTAGTTGATTTTTACTTGATCAATCATTCGGAAACCGGGGGTAAGTCTCGCGTTTGATAAACCGACATTTTCGTTATGATTTTTATTTGCGAGCATTTTCAGTGACGAGTTAATTATATTATCCTTAAATGTTTATAGGTACTTTATTTTTTTAACATTTGTTAAGTAATTGCCTACTTTCCTTCTGATTAAGTCTTTTGATTTTGTTCCCAACATGTTAGCCTGTTATCCTTGTATGTTAACCTGTAAAAACAATATGTAATTTTACTAATAAAACACCTCTCAAGTAATTAACATTAATCACAATGATTATGTAATACCAAGTTAACAAATCTATTATAACAATCAACACTAAATTCTAACAGAGTTCGTGCATTGTTTATACATTTTCATGTATTGTTCATTCGACACATTATATTATTTAGTTTCACACATGTGGCAATTGAATAAGAATTAGGCCACGTGACAACAGTAACAAGGTACATTCGTAGAATAATATAACAAGGATTTTTATTTATTTTAGTTAAAATATTAATGTTTCTCCGTGTGGTGACGGAGTAAGAACACAATATGTCACCACCCCATCTCATCCCCTGGGTGCCGTAAAAACCGACTAAGGGACTGTCCTTGAATACTATCTTTGCGAAATAAAAAGAAGGAAAACTTGAAATTAAACCCTATACCAATCCGTCTGGCCAGCGTGGTATTAGTAGGCCAAGTATCCCTCCGTCACGGGAGGAGGCCCGTCCCTGCAGTGGGACATTAAAGGGCTGTTAGCATGATGATGATTAATTTTTATACAGATGTGAACTTGGGTTTTCTGAAGACAAACTTCGTGTATATTACAATGATTGTAAACGGAATGTTCTCTTTACTAGCCTTTCGATAGTCCTTTCATGTATAGTCTACAAACTCTGAACTATGGCACGAATATAGAGTCTACCCAGAGTTTCTCTTGTCTTGCTGGTTATGTCATGTTGGTCGTACTTTTCGTATTTTCTTTAGTCGGCTAAAAATATATCCAGTAGACAAGAAGATGTTCCGTATTTTCTTTTTTCCCATACTACAAATATTTCCCATCACCCTAGTAGTCACAATTAAATGATTTATTTTAAAAGGCATCATCCCTATTAAATATATCCCACGTATTAAAGTGTCTGTAGGACTTATTTTGTCCATAGAAACACTGTTCACGTTTGCATTTAATGATCAACAAGATCAACTTATATAATACTTACCTACGTTATTCTAGCAACTACATTTATAAAATCAGCGATTATTTTAAATAGTTATTAATGTAAAGATGACTTCAAGGAAAATTAATCTCTGACGTCGAGTAGGTTTTGCATTCGAAATGCTGTATTATAATGACATATTTTACCTTTACACAGCCCTATCAGGACTTAGAACCTTCGTCTAAGTTAAATGAGTAGGAGTTGTCTTTATTATATAATACTAGCTGATGCCCGCGGCTTCACCCTTGTGGTATAGGTAGTCTAAATGTTATTCTACATTCTAAACTACCTATATTCCAAATTTCATCAAAATCCGCGTGAATTGCGTGAAAGAGTAACAAACATATTTTTTTTTTGTTTGCATTGTTTTGTATTTGCATGTTTGTTTTTAGTTTAGTTAGTTTCTTTTTTTCTTTTCTTTTAAATCTTATTACTTGTACGCTAATTTGTTTTCTAATATGTGGAAGCTTGTAGGTAATTAGCAATAGACAAAAACCATATTTATTAATGTATAATAGTATAATTAGACTGTAAGCTTTCTGTAAAATATACAAATAAATAAACATCCATCCATACATCCTCACAAACTTTCGCATTTAGAGTTGGAAAAAAACATGATTCTTTGATCCTACATCAAAGAATCATGTTTTTTGTAAATGATAACTGGAAATATTTAGAATAGGCTTATGTCCAGCAGTAGACAGAAACCTTCACTAAATATTTCCGATGGCTGATAAGATGCTGTTTTTGTAGCTACAAGCAAAGGATGTAGGTACACATTTTTATAGATATTTCCTTCTGTTTAGCTATAAAAAAAACTTGTATTTGTTTTTCAAAACAAATTTCGCATTAAATTTAATAACATGCGCACTTAAATTTTAATAAAAATAAAAAAGGTAGCTATCTTAACCCGGCGCCAATGACGTGAAAATAATTACGAGAACTATGACGCCGGGTCATGGTGACCCGAAGATTATTAGCATTTCTTTAAATGTTACGTGATGTTTACAGTTTATTTTGTTTGTTCTTCTGTTAGTTTCTCTCATTGTTTTGAGGGTAAAATAAAAAAAAAATGCAAGATATTTTTCAAATTCAACTTTATCGTCTTTGGTCAGAAACTATGCAAAATCAACTTTGAAAACATAACTTTAGTAACTATTCAAAATAAGTAATGCTTCATAAAACGTAATAAAACTAATTTAATTTACTAAAAGAGACATCAAACTTCGTTATAAACTCCACTAATCCGTCTTCAGCTTCCTCCATGGAGCTACAGCATCTTTCGTAGTAGGGGTGCAGTAATCGGGGCATTTTTTTAATTTATTTATGTATTGCAAGCATGACAAGTGTAGCTAGATTTTTTATTTTTTTTTATGGGCACACCTGACATCTCTTAGGAGTTTTAGATACCTTTGCGGAGGTTTCTCAAGAGCTACTGTCGAGAAATCAGCAGTTCTCTTGCGCAATTGACGAGGCAAATTTACTCAAGTTTCTTGTTCCTGTCAGTGATCCCGAATAATGCAAACTCCTTATTTTATCAGAAAATAGCCTCTTTTCATCACAATGTAGCTTGCGTCTTGAATTAATGCTACTTTGGCTGTATTCTAAAACGTGATCTTCTACCTCGTCCCATGAAGAAGTTTTTTGTGTATCATTATTGGAGGCGGATTCATCTAAGATCTGTAATATTCTTTCCGGGCTTTTTATCAACAACCTTTTTGATAAATTCTTAAAAACAACCAAGAAAATCATTACTATAAATAAAATATACAAAGAAAAATATGTCACAAAAATACAACGCTGTCGATGACGCTGGGTGATATTGACCCGTTTTTGCTTCATGCACGTGTATCTGCTTGCGTTTGCGGCAAGGCACTGAGTTCATGATCTGAGTGCGCTGGGAGATACTGTATCTCCGCTACTAGAACAGTCAAAACCACAAAGCACGCCTAATTTGAAATATCGCTGTTTGAAATCACCTCGGGTCATATTGACCCGGCGTCATTGGCGCCGGGTTAAAAACATTATTATTGTAATGTTTATCTTTTGGTTATGGTTACGTGGTTTTGTGAAATATCTCTATTCTTTCAAGCGCTAACGTTTAGTGTTTATTTAAATTATTATTTTATTACTTAAAATCAGCTTCTTGAACATCATTATTTCAAGTTGTCCCTTTGTCGAGGACCTTTCAATTAAAATAATAAACAACTACGGACTCTATGTAAATACAATAAACATCTTATTTAATTCGTAGGATGTTGTAAACGTCGTCTTCCGTAGACGTACACAAAATGAAAGCAATGACAATCTCGAAAAACCATCATAGATTATTTTTAGATTTTATTGTAGAAGTATAAAGAAAAGTGCACCAAATATACAAAAGTCATACAAAATATGGATGCCATGCATGGTGAGAGCCCCAAATGATTCAGTACCAATATTTGTTGATTGTGAAATTCCTTGTGAATGTGAATTTCCTTCAATAGTACCGAAGGCTCTGCATGTCTTGCTTCAGATCTGACAACTTACCCCTAATACCTCTCGTGTATGTGGATTGCAAACCACCCACCATCAAAGGAAATATTTGACGTTGTACCCATCGTTTTATATCATCCTAAAAAAATCGAAATGATTTTCTGATTTGTTGTAGAAAAACTGCTTTCGTCGATATCTTTTGAATGAAGCAACTAAGGTAAAACAAAAGCCATTCTTAGATCATTTTACGACATCGAAATCACTAATTACTTCAAATAAAAAGTTTTATTGAACAAAATATTACTGTTATAAAGCCATTTAAATGGTAAATAAATATAATCATTTGTGTTCTACAGAATTTACATAAATATCTGGACGTTATTTTGAGACAACAATTTTAAACACAATTTTAGGTAGATTTGTAACAATTTTCAAAGGTTTTGGGTGGTACAACGATGCACCGCTTCGTTGGCGTTTGCTGATTTAAGTCCCACTCAGAACAATTTAATGTGCGATCGCATAAGCTTGTTCCGAGTCGTTTTTATTTTAATAATTGATATTTTCTAGAAATATGTACATTTCTGCTACACATATCGTTGATCTCTATTAACTTTAAATCCTTTGCGTTTCATTTTATTATCTATACTATTATATAAAGCTGAAGAGTTTGTTTGTTTGAACGCGCTAATCTCAGGAACTACTTCTTCGAATTGAATTTAGTTTTCAGTTTTGGATAGCCCATTGATCGAGGAAGGCTATAGGCTATATAACATCAAGCTAGGACAAAAAAATTTTTTTTTAAATTTAGGGGGCCTACAGGCCTACTCAGAAGGCTCATAGTCACTCAGAGGGCAATGGAGAGACCTATGGACCTACTCAGAAGGCTCATGGTGTCTCAGAGGGCAATGGAGAGAGCTATGTTGTAGCTTGACCTATGGGCCTACTCAGAAGGCTTATGGTCTTTCAGATGGCAATGGAGAGAGCTATGTTGTAGCCTGATCTATGAAGCTACTTAAAAGGCTCATGGTATCTCAGAGGGCAATGGAGAGAGCTATGTTGTAGCCTGATCAATGGACCTACTCAGAAGAATCATGGTCACTTAGAGCGCAATGAAGAGAGCTATGTTGTAGCCTGACCTATGGGCCTACTCAGAAGGCTCATGGTCACTCAGAGGGCAATGGAGAGAGCTATGTTGTAGCCTGACCTATGGGCCTACTCAGAAGGCTCATGGTCACTCAGAGGGCAATGGAGAGAGCTATGTTGTAGCCTGACCTATGGGCCTACTCAGAAGAATCATAGTCACTCAGAGGGCATTGGAGAGAGCTATGTTGTAGCCTAACCTAGGTATATAGGCCTACTCAGAAGGCTCATGGTCACTCAGAGGGCAATGGAGAGAGCTATGTTGTAGCCTGACCTATGGACCTACTCAAAAGACTTATGGTCACTCCACAGGGCAATGGAGAGAGCCATGTTGTAGCCTGACCTATGGGCCTACTCAGAAGGCTCATGGTCATTCAGGGGCATTGGAGAGAGCTCTGTTGTAGCCTGACCTATGGACCTACTCAAAAGCGTCATGGTCCTTCAGAGGGCAATGGAGAGAGCTACGTTGTAGCCTGACCTATGGGCCTACTCAGAAGGCTCATGGTCATTCAGGGGCATTGGAGAGAGCTATGTTGGGAGATTCCCTGCGTAATCGAATTAAAAATGAGAAGATTCGCAAGAGAACCAAAATAACCGACATAACCGGTTAAAGTAGCGACAAGCACGGCACATAGCGCGGAGAACCGACAGCTGTTTGGGCAGAAAGATTCTGGAATGGCGACCGCGTACCGAAAGGGGTGGTGTCCGATCAGCCGGGCGGCTGGAAGCCGATGGATGAGGGAGGCACAGGACCGCACAAGGTACCAATACTTGGAGAAGGCATATGTACAGCAGTTGACGTCGATTGGCTGATGATGATGATGAATAAATATGTACAGCAGTTGACGTCGATTGGCTGATGATGATGATGAATAAACTTTGTATGAATTATACAATTTTTTTTTTATTTCATTTCAAATTTAATCGCGGACAAAGTCGCGTTTTACAGCTAGTTTTATTATAATGCTATCAGGTATTGACGCGTTTAGATTTTAGGTAAACACTTTAATTATTTACCTTGAGCCGCTCGACGTTTCGGCCAGGTTACACCAGCCATGGTCACGAGTAGAGAATAATTAAAGTGTTTACCTAAAATCTATACGCGTTAATACCCGATAATATTAGTATAAAAATCGTTGATCTCTATTACGCAAGTAATCTATAAATAATGTAGGTATCAACTTAAAATGAATCTACAAATTAACACAAACCAAATAAAAAATGTTGTATCACATACATTCACCTTAAAATGGTCATCAAAACGATAAAACACCTTCCAGTAGTAGGTATGTCGGTCATTCGGTCTGACCGGGTCAATGGATGCTGCGGCCAGCGAAGCGTATGAACTAATGTGGCACAGTTACTTATGAGCTCTTGAACTTGACCCATAGACTCACCTTCGAGGCTTCGAATGAAAACCAATTCTTTAACACACTTTATATTCAATACTGGTGTTAGCGGTATGTAGGCGATTTTAATTGGTAATTTATTTTCTGTACTTAATTGCTTTGCTATCGATGAAATTGCAAATGTATTGTAGGTAACTTAATTACATATATAGAGATAACAGTTAACAAGAAAAACTATTGGTAGACATTCTTACACAGAGCTTCCTCTCCAAGATCAAAATTGAGGAGAGATTGTGGATTCTAGAGTATCAAATACTTTCATGTAAAATACATAATATGTGCAAAAAGTGTTAAGTTTTCCGGAGTTTAAATCCTTTAAAGACCTTTGCATATTAGTCACATAGTTTTAAATGTGCAGACGTCGTTAGTATGTTAAATCGTATTATTCCATCGTGATTTCAATTTTCACACAGACACATAATTGCTTCAAGACAGGAAGTTCATTGTGTCCCTTCTTTGAATTATTGAACCCCTTCGTCACAGTAATTACCTATAGAATGATACTATAACTGATAATTAATAATACATGACTCTCATCAGGCTATGGATGAAATTTTGCAGTAGTATTGTGTCCCTTTCTGGGTTTAAGTACCCATAACTCCAAGAGCTAGAATAGGGTTGTGTCGTCACAAGCCTGTTCTTGTCACCGTAACCTGTTTTACTAATTAACTTAATTGTTTATATTCTGCAACCGTAGAAAGTAAAACTAAGAACACTTACGTACTGCGCAGACTACATTCTAAACTAGACACTAATCGGCTTAAATTCTTGAAGAACTTGTTGTTTACATTACCTTAAACAAGTAATATAACGATCGGTTACTGTAAAGTATTACTAACTTGTTTTGCTTACGACTAAGTTCTAGTGGAATAGTTTCTGGGGCAGAATAAAATATAGCCTACGACGCATGTTCGTACCTAAATTTTAGTCTTAACTCTTAGAAAGACGACAGGAAAATACATACGATGACCGATATATACGTAACAATACATAATAATATTTTGTGTCATCCTTACATCACACCATTGGAAATCAAAATTAACACTTTTTAAAGTGGTAATTTTATGGAAATCAAAAGTTAATACCTTATTTCCTCGGTGATAATGTTTCCAAAAAATATCTTTATTAATCGTCATAAGAAAACATAGCGTGTTTGATAGCCGTAGATTAAACTCGTGTCAATTAAAAATGCTGTCTGCTTTTATTGTAGGAAAAGTTAATGTCAGTTGTAGAATGGCTGTTATAAGAAATTTAAAATATCACGTTTCTAGGTTTCTCTAGCTTAGCCAGACAACTTCTGCTGTGGAAAAATAAGTTACAAGCAGTGAAACGAAAACGAAAGATAACCTAATTAATTTTCTCTCTGGAAATCGCCTGAACATGTATCAGTTAAAATTAAATCATAGTAATGTAACATTAACAAATTATAATTTCATCTAATGTATTGAAATAACAGTGATTATTTTAAATTAAACGCATGAGTTCACGTTGGTCATGCGCGCATTGAACTTGACCGTTTCGACGGATGCGCCCGCCTCCGCTGGTTTGCCTTCTCCAAACGTAGCGAGCGTCTGCTGCCCTATCATTTTGCAATACATCTCTTAGATGACTTTGATCTTGATCTGTAATATTTTTTGCTTACTTTATGTTTCTTATATAATTTCGGCTTTATTTTATGTTATTTTGTTACTAAGCTGCCTTTAAGAGTGCCTAGTCAGACAAAATAAATGACGTAATAAAGGATTGTTTTATTAGAAAGTAAAGTTAATACAGGCAAAAAAAAAAGAGAAGGTTTACATTTCGAAGAAGGGTTGATCAGTAATTTTATGACCAATTTAAATATCCTTTTTTGTTTGAAAGAATTTAATTCGAAGTTGGTTTAGTAATTTGTATGTATGCTATTAATAAAATTATACCTAAATGCTTAAGTTTTATTATAATCGGTATTAGCGTCTTGTATGTATATCTGTAATATATAATAATATTAGGTTGGGGAAAAAGTCTTTTCGTATTTTTGTTTAAAAAGTCAAGACATTTTTTTCAAAGTTTATTTACATTTATTTACAATATATATGTACCGTTTTGTTGATCAACTTTCTGCCATTTTGTGGGCAGAGACATTATCCCGTTACTGTAGAAACTTTGGGACTTCTGATCAAAAAAACGGGACAAATAGTTTTGGCAGTCCTCTCTTGAGGTCAACCTTACAGAACCTAAAGAATTCTGAAGAGACCGAAACAGGTGAAAATTTGAAGGCGCAAGGTCAGGGCTATATGGTGGATGCACTAGGACCTCCCAGTCGAACTCTCTTAATTTTTGCTGAGTGGCTAAAGATGTGTGTGGTCTAGCGTTATCGTGATGAAAGACCACACCCTTCCTGTTGATCAATTCCGGCCGTTTTCTCTCGACTGCTTCCTTTAATCTCATCAGTTGCTGGCAGTAAAGATCAGAATCGATGGTTTTGCCGGGCGGTAAAAGCTCATAATGAACAATGCCCTTCCAATCCCACCATACACACAGCATCACCTTATTTCGTGTTAGGCCAGGTTTGGCCACAGTCTGTGAAGCCTGGCCAACTTTCGACCTCGACCTTTTTCGCACGTTCTTGTCGTACGTGATCCGCTTTTCATCGCCAGTTATCAATCTCTTCAAAAACGGCTCGGTTTCATTACGTCTCAATAATGAATCGCAAATGAGTACACGGTTCATTAAGTTTCTTTGAGTGAGCTCGTGTGGCACCCAAATATCGAGCTTTTTTGTATAACCAGCTTTCTTCAAATGGGTCAAAACTGTTTTGTGGTCAATTCCCAGTTCTTCAGCTACATCGTAACTACTAATATGCCGATCTTGCTCCACTCTTTCAAAAATGGCGTCCATTTTATTCGTAGCAGGGCGACCAGAGCGAGGTGCATCTTTAACATCAAAATTTCCGGACTGAAAACGTTTGAACCAAATTTGTGCTACTCTTACTGACACTGCATCAGGTCCATAAACATCACAAATTTTTTTCACTGCTTGAGTTGCATTTTGCCTTTTTTTATAATGTAACCTTTTTAATGTTACCAAAACCAGCCAGACACAAGTAGTACAGTCAAAGAAATTTTATAATAAGTTTATACCTACGTTATGCGAAAAGACTTTTTCCCCGACCTATTATAATTATAAGTAAATTATGTTCATGTTTTAATTTTGAAATATTGAAATATTTGTTATTCTATAGTACTAGGAGAGGCACCAACAGCCCTGAAATTTCATAACAAACTGGTATCAAGTTTTCCTTACCTCGCAATGTACAAAGAAATGTCGTTCTGTGAAATTTTGTGACAATTTTTAATCTTATTTCGTCTCAACATAAATAAATTCAGTTAAACTGATCTGCCCACGCTAAAATTTAATTGAGTAATTAGTTTTTCATTTATAATTTCCTGGAATTAATTGCTGTTTACGTGTTTACCGATATTTGCCAAACGTAGAAACATAGACGTGCTCTACTTTTTTGGCTTCCATTTGCATTATATTATTAGCAAATTTCACTACAACCCAGTTTGTTAAAATAATTTTTGAAACAAATGTTTGTAAATGTTATATAAACGGGACGATTAACGCGCATTTTATTTACCTTTATTTTACTTGACGTTTCGGCACTGGCAATATAATATTTATAATAATGAAACGCGATAGTTTAAAAGCTATAAGTGTTTGAAGTCACTAGGTTTATTAATATTAAAGCTACATAACTTAAAAATACAAAATTATATGAAACAGAATGTAACCCTGAAGTATGTCATAGCCTACAGTTTTTAAATTAGCCGAATCCATAGTTTTACAGGCGTGCTAGATAATGTAAACACCAATATGATGAGGAAAGTAACATGTCCATTGTACTCAATTTCCATGTGTAACAGTTCCCATCCTTGTTGTTTCTTATGTTGTGTAATAATAAAATCAGCTTTATTAATACTCAAACCAATTTTGCACGACTTTTAGTGAAACATCTATCAATCAATCAACTAGCCTATTGCAGTCCACTGCTGGACATAGGCCTCTCCCAACACGCGCCACAGAACTCGGTCCTGGTGAAATACCTATGCGTGTGATAAATCAAAAGAGCAGTCAAACTGTAGATAACACACGATTACCACAAAGATAAACCCACGAAAATAAAAAGAAATGTAATTCTAAAGTATCCTAATTGAACTAAAACGATTGGGTTGTATTGTAACATCTTTTGTCATTAATTTCATTAAAATTTGTTTTCATGTATTTACATAACATACAGACAAGTTCATACAAAAAAATATTGTTTCATCTTATATTTATTTATATTGTATTTATAGAATACAAAAGATATAATAGTTCTACCTATTATAATATTAAAAAGAACGTACTTCAAACTGTAAGTAAAAGTAAAAGTTGTTGTAGTGGGTGTGATATAAATTAAATATGAAAACAACTTGTGTCTTACAATGAGACATGACAAGTGGCACATGTCAACACTATCATTCAACAAATTGACTGCACTGGCGACAGATAAATGATGTCAATATGTATAACAAGGATGTCAACATGAAAACATTTTTTTATACCTATTGTTCTTAAATAACCAGAAAGATAGCAAGTTTCAAAGACTGACATTATATCCCATAAAAGTAGACGAAGGCTCAGAAAACGTAAACTAATCAGGTATCGATTAAGGGTTTTGTGGATTACTGAAGAAGTTCTCTCACAGGCCGGAGGCTCTTGGATATCAAAGGCTGGAAAAAAAAATGTAATTGCTTGCGTAGCTTCTCTGAGAAATTATGATCTGTTTTTAATAGTACAAATACTATTAGCATAAGCTTTAAAATGTTTTCTTATTTACGCCAACAAGATTTTACTATTATCTTTAATACTTATTTGGCTGGATCGTTTAGTGCTCGCAGCTTCTTTACATATGTCTCTTAACTCTGAGTGCAGTTCTAATGAATCCTAATGTTATATAATAATATTACGATGAACTCTTGACTTGAATTTACGTAACAATTTATCATTTCCTCTTTTAACTATACCAAAATAATGACGGATTTGTAATTTACTTAACTTTCAAAGGTTAGAAAAGATAACCGCAATTTAATTTAACGAGGTTCAAACCCTATTTGTGTTCGAGTGAAAGATACAGTGAAACGTTGTAGGCATTGTGTGCCTTTGATTCATGCCACCGATAAGACTCCTTTGCAAAAGGCTTCGTTATGAATGCTCGTGTCATTTAAACATCATTGTTATATTACTGACCATTGGCAATGACCATACCAGTATGTTTAATATATTATAGGGAGATAGTATATTATTAACAAAAATATAGCCTGCTACGACACATTTTAATCATTAATGCATATCAAAATAAGGAAAATGGGTCCTGCCAGCTATAACTCACTGGGAATTATATATACTTTGAAATGACGATCAACTATAAGCTATAAACAAGTGTGCCCTTGTTCGATAATCAGATAAATAAAAGTAGTAATGCTAGTTTATAAAAACTGAATTGTTTCTAATATCTGTAACTAACACGTCTAGGTAAGGTTAAAACCGCAACCTTATAAGGATGGAACTGTATGATGCAAAAAAATCCTGAGAAACAGGCCAGAAATGCATACGTGACGCTATTTATTTTTAACAACGCAGCTCCGATTGCGTTTGACCCACAAAACAAAAGGCGATTTTAAAACTCGTGACATGCCCGCGACAAATGTTACGGTATTACGTTTTTTGGTACAATTATTTTGTACATTCTGTGCATTGACTATAAATGGATCTTTTAAGATAATCTGATCAATATCACGAGTTTTGTATTACTCAATCTATGTTACCCCAAGGTGCTTTCAATCGTATTATTACATTTTTCTATACGAATTTGATAGATTACTTGCAAATGACCATTAATTCGATACTTCGATATCAATGTCAAGTATTTCGTACACGCAGTCATTAATTTCTAATAGTATTGATTTATTGTCGTATTTATTATCTGTGTTTCGAAATGAAGTACGTAGGTACTGAGCTAATTATTTTGCACCATTATCCAAGGTGCTTTCAATCGTATTATTACATTTTTCTATACGAATTTGATAGATTACTTGCAAATGACCATTAATTCGATACTTCGATATCAATGTCAAGTATTTCGTACACGCAGTCATTAATTTCTAATAGTATTGATTTATTGTCGTATTTATTATCTGTGTTTCGAAATGAAGTACGTAGGTACTGAGCTAATTATTTTGCACCATTATAATTACAATAATAGGTTTCACGTGGTTCATTATACATTATATTAAAAGGAAAATCCTGCTGCTTATGTAATATTTTATAATAAGCTTTAAAGTGACGCATTGATGATTATACTTATTATTTATGGAAAGCTCTAACTAGATCCGGTTTTATTATCATTATTATAGGAGATACATTCCTGATACATTCTTGAGATAGTTCACAGCGTATATTTGTATTACTGTTGCAATCATACACGAAGGTTTATTAATAAAAATATATTTAAGTACAACAACTCATTGAGTTAATTATTTTTATTCGTCACAAAATATCTTATTACACAAGGGGTTTTATGGTATATCGGTGTGTCTTGATTGATGTATTGTCATGACATGACACATTGTGTTAATTTGAAGACGGTTTACATGGTCTATTTGTAGCAGAAAACAAGTTGAGTCCTTAGGCGACTTTTGTCTTTACTAAACATTTATATCACATGCTTCGCTTTTTTGTAAAATATTGAATTGAAAACAAATTGTTTACTAAAGGGATTAAGCAGTAATTAGAACCCTTGTTTAAAGCCACTGCTAAATAGAAGCCAGGTTTACTGGCAGCTTATTTAAAAAATAATTTAATCAAAAAACTACCACAAAGGAATTCTGGGTGCGGTAGCTGATTAGGTGCTTTATAAGCAGACTAACCATTTAGTAAATTACACAATTAATCACTACCTGTTAATGAATAGTTATTAATTACAATAGATAGGTACTGATTTAATTAGAAACAACGTGCAAAACTATATTTATTTCTAGAATTACGTGTTAATTAAAATACATTGTTCTACAATGTATGTACGTATTCATACAATAAGATACGTCCAACTACTCAAAGAATGTGTATAAATGCAAAAATTATAATAATGATGATAACACAGCTGCTGTCTTTATTTCTCGGTATTAAGTACATTACTTCTTTTGTGTGCGATGGAAAACATAATTTGTAAAGTATACACACCTGCAATATATAAGTATGTTTATTGACATTGCATATTGTGGTCTTGCCTGTCTTGCCTCATATTATATTTAGCAATAATTAACGTTGGGAAAACTGGTTCGTCAATAAAAACATTGCTGTTTTACTGTTCGATTGTAGGCATAAAAGATTGCAAGTAAAATGTTGTTTAATCGTTTATTATGTTTAACACATTCCTTAACAGTATTTTACTGTAATAAGTATAATTACGGTCAGTAACCATGCCACGGCAACAGGGCACACAGATTTTGTGGCTGTTGGGATAGAACTGTGTTGTATACTGACTATATTACCTTCTGCATACAACTTGTAGATTGACGATAGCGTAAGCATAGAAGGGGGACCATTGGATGAGGTAAACGTAACAAACGATTCAGTTTAGGCATAGGTACTCAATTTATAAAGGTAATACTTAGGTATCTTATGAATAAGGAAATAGTGTTTTTATTTCCTTACCTTAATATGGCTAGCATAAAGGTGGCTAGGATTCTGTACCTTAACAATTTAGCCAATGTCCCTTTGTTAATAAATTATAGATTACGTTTATTGCTTGTGAAATTTATGCTTGTAAATATTGTTAACTAGGTTCTATTCATACTGCCGTTATTAATAGGGCACCACTATGCTAGTTGAAAGTGATACTGTGACAATTAAAACTAAAGTATTTATTGCTAATCATTAGCCAGCCAGCCGAGAGTCGAGACAAACGTGAATCATACGCAATTCGTGGGTAGGTAGCAGGCAAGGTTATGAAAGCGTGGCCTTTGTGTCGTGGGCGCTATTAGTACCAAGTCTATTGAACAAACCATTTCTTAGTTAGAACAAGATACCTTATTTGTACTGTAGTATAGTTTTTTCTCTTTATATCTGTACAGTTTTTCTCTAAATAATACATTACTACACTAGTGTTTATACCTGTTTGTAGTAAATCATGTAGTAGTTTTAGAATATATCCAGAAACTTCGAATAGCCAAGAATGCGAATGTCATTGTGTTGCAACTAAACAAACGGCGAAATTGTTTTTATAACAGCATTTTTTATGGTTCTACAATGTCTGTTCTAAGCCTGAATATCCTTTAGATCCGTCCTGTACATGTCCTTAAAAAGCATGCTGCGGCACAGTGGTTGATCCCCATTGTGGGAGTTGGTTTTTTATAAAAAAACAAAATGCAATTATAAATAACCACATTTAGATAGTATTTGTTACATACACTATCGGCATAAAGCTAACTTGCTCATGGATTTGATACGAATGCTCTTGCTTTGTAATAATGACTGACATTTCTTTGATATCTTATTCACGTTGTAATACATGCATGGAAGTCAGGGCGGGGCACATCGCCTTCCTCTTACATTAAAACACGATTTATGCTTTGTTCTATTAATGATAAATATGTTACTATTGCCGGAGAATGTATGTTCACGACTTTACTTCTAATGTTGTAAAGGTTGTACATAAATATCATAAATAGTTTAAGAGTTTCGAGAGTTTAATGTAAGTAACTTCATAACTGTGAGTAATATAAGGAAGGAGAATAAAAATGATTGAGTATATCCTTAGTAATGTCTTAAGTTTAGAGTTGTTATTATTTCAGTACCTAAACGAAAATAACTTTGATTTCAATAGACAGCGTGATTAAGTCAAGTTTTATTAGTTTCTCGTTAATCAAATGTAAATGTTATTTTCTGCAAATGAAGTACATAATATGTAATAGTAAAATTTCAGTAGTAGATTTGATTTGTATATTAGTACATTTGACTTTTTGATAAGTTATTTATACTGTAAATATATAATCACATTAATCTGAATGTTCGAGGCCTAAGTCCGGATGATGTACCTTAAATAGTCAAATATGGTAAAAGTATGGCCTTTTTCTACCTTTTTTTGTCTGTGGATAACTTACTATCAGATAAGGTTTGGCGTCATTACAAAATAATGCACATAATAAGCTCATAGCTATTATTATTACGGTTAAGTATCTCTATGAATATTTATATCTTTATATATGTTCTTTTCTCTAGTTGTTAATAGCATGAATGCATGGTTCGCTGCGCACACGCTGACGACCTTGCAAGGTCGAGCGTGATACATTGCATAAGTACCAACAATTAATACTTATATTTGTAAAAACCAACCGGAACTTGCAACAGTCTTGAAGTAAATTTCATACATTTAAGAATCTGACTTTTACTTTAACATGGTTGACGCGTTTTGTTGCCAAAGCATTAGGTACCGTTTGTAAGTACGATATGAGTTTGTTCTATTCGTATAGTATCATAAGATAGAAAAATAAAATCTAATAGGCTTTTTTTATAAGGTTTGACGGACTGAAGCAGGTAAATTCTGTCTTTGCAAAAAAAAAAAAAAATCTGAAAATTTCAATTTTAGGCACTTGTTTTGGAGTGCGTGTTTCCAATGTATCCGGTGCTATAAACAGTACTAATAAACATAACCTATGTGCAAGAAAATCGTCAAAAAAGATAATGTGCCTTTTAAACTAGATTGGAATATTAAAAAAGTCTAGTGTTTTACACAAAAGTACAATTTATTAACGAGAAGGGTCTGGTTAATTTAAGAGTTTAAACGTTAAACATTAAACATTTTGAACTTAAATGTTGTATAATCAAAATAAAGATGAATTATAAAATTTTAACTGAAATGATGAATAAAATAAGTGTGAGTAAACACTCAAGTTAAGTATACCTACAATCATTTTGAGAACAAAAAACTTTAATACGCGAGTTCAATGGTTAAGTTTAATTATGCAAAACAACACGCAATATAACTCTGCGTTGTTCTTTTTATCATTCAATAACTGTTTTTGTATTGTTGTTTGAATAATGCTTTTTGTACCTTTAAGCAACAATTACACTGTAATAAGTTAATTATTTTATATCAACTGTATTAAAACTTTGCTAAAAATGTATATTGTATTAATTGCTTAGACGTGAAATCCTAAACAGAAATGATAACATAGGGTCGTAGCACACATATTATCACCGTATCAACTGGAGTCGTTCAGTAAGTGCTACGAACTTTAGGCTTCGTTTTTATCTGTACGTAGGTTATTATATTAAACGTGAGTTAAACTTAAAAGATCAGATCAGTCAATTGGCGTCCATTGACAGAAATATTTCCAATTTACGTGGTCCAGAGCCTTTTTCATCCATTCGGTTACAATACTAAAGTCATAGCCAGTTTAATTGATAAACATAACTTGATCAATTACGATTTGCAAAAATGTGGCGGAAGATTCATATTACATTTAAATACGATCAATCACTATAAAGAATTCGGACCAAGACATTTTAGGTTATCATATGGAATGTTGGAAATTACGCCAATAAAATATGATTGTAGCACCTAAATGGTATTTCGAATTTCAATTCGTTTACCATGCCCCATACCATATTGATGTTGTTGATTAGTTTTAACAAAAATCTTTTTGTTCTCTGTACGTAAGGTGAATTCCGAGGTTTTTTTAACCATCATTGGTTGATTGTACCCCGCAGGGTACAAAAGTCTAAAATTAAAAAAAAAAAAATAATTTTCCTTGTTATTGTGACTGAAAACAAGTGCTTGATGTTGAGTAATATTTTTTATTTCTAAATGATTGTTAGGACATCAACTATTTTTCTAGATCCTACAATTTAAATAAGTAAAATAGAACAACATGATTTGGCTCTCAATCTTAAGTTTTAGTTTCGTTTAAAAATCTTAAATTTTTCCACTTCCATGTAATACTAAGAAGTGTCGTATATAGCTTCTGGTCTTTTACAGATAGAACTATCTAAACAAGTATCTTCCTGCTATACCGGCACTGTATCCGCCGCACATCCGTGTCTCTGCTGCGGTATTGTTACATCCTGATACTTTACTAATAAGAAAATTATTGATAGGTATAATTTCCGCTTTTGGTTTGTGGAAAGCCTCTTGTTAATACAGAAAATATCATTTTACAATGTGGTTTTCCTCAAGAACTTACAAGAAGCCGATAACTGTAATCAACAAAATCATTTAAAAAGTACGGATCTAAGCTTGTAAAGTATTGTTTACGCTTGAATGCTTTACCGTAGAAGTTTTAAAATTGTATATAATTTAATTTCTAAGACAATTTGAGTCTGTACAGACCAGACCCAATAATCAATTTCGATATAGTGTGCATTCATTGTCAGTAACATACCTCCTTATTACTTTCACTTGACCGTGACTTTTATTGTTAAATAATGATTTTGTTATATCAATGAATAACACGAATCATGTACGGATACAAAGAACAACAGACTACTAATTCATGTACAAAACAAATCTACGACTCAGACGCAGAAATAGTGGTTTAATCTCAGCCGGTATAATAGACCATGCCATGTAAGTCATTTGTTGTGTAATTGAATGAGATTTTGTCGAATTAATTGCTTCATCTTTCCTTATAAAGTAATAAGTGAATTTGGATATTGTTGTCTGTGAATTATGAGACGACATTCCAATACTTGTAACATTTAGATTAGATTTGTATTGTTATGATAAAAAGGTAAGATTTTGCGTATAATTTTATAGGCCTGCTTACGAATTTATTTATTGCCCATATAGCTAGTTAGCTAGTTCTATTGTCTTCAGTTTATTGGTTATATTTTCGATTCAATAGAATAGATATGTGTCTTTCTTGCTCATGATATACTTTTAAATGGCTTTTTATTTTAATAGTCTGGTTCTAGTACATTACAGGATTTTTATCAATTTAATTTTAGCTCATGGTAAAAGACAAGACCTAAAATAAATATGTATGAACATTATGTATTGCGTAAAAGGTGAGAGAAATAAGAGTGGCTACGATATTAGATAATTATTGTCTTCTAAGAAAGCAGTTGTGAACAAAGAAACTTGTGAAGCGGCTGCTTAGTTCTTAATTTTGTGATTAGTTTCGTGTTCCTTACTGTTGTAATTATCGAATACTCAAAAGTAAACAGATGTTTTCTTATTCTTCAAACTAATACTTATTAAATACGAAATAGCATTAGTTTTAAAAGGCATCATACGATTTATTATTTAGGTACTATCGCTCGCCAGCGGTCATTTTTACCCGCCTTTTTCCATTAATTGTTCTAAAGGCAATTAACGAGATTTGTAAGTCGCTTTACGTATACAAAATCAATAAGCAAGATTTACATCACAATCAGTTGTAATAACCATCACTTAAACCTGCAATTATCGTGCTAAATAGATCACAAACAGTGCACACTCACATAATATAACAAGCTCTACTCACAAAACCTGTCTTTAAAATATGCTTGTTTATTTTTTATTAGTTGCACAACGTAAAAAATAATTGACACACTTGTTTCACGGACAATTGTACTTTAATATATGTATCTACTTATCCATGTAAGATTTCAATTGATATTCTATTGGATTGTAGGCTGTGACTTGTGTTTAGTTTGCCAATAGGATTTTGAAGAGGAAAACGTTCAAAGGTTGTCCTATAAATTGTAGAAAGTTCGCCCTTTGTTCTTGGATATTGGCGTTTTTTGTTCATTATTACTTTATTTGTAGTATTTAATAGTGTGTAAGGAATGTGTGTAAATATTGAAATAAAATACTTATCATAAAAATCATTACTTCATTGTATGTTTCCAGCTGAGATACCAAGAAGCCCATTACGGATATCTCCAGTTGTCATCGTTTATAACCTCTAGACGTTTTATAAAAAATGCAAATTGCCTTTTTGCCCATCATATGAATGATAATAGCAGATGTATTTATGTAAGTAAGCCAGTGTAGACAACAATCATTATGATTGGGACTGAACGCAGTAGACAATGGCGACAGCTACGTATAAACATGCCGTTGAAAAATATTCGCACGAGAAGCCCTTATTAGCATAAAAACTCACCTTTTTACAATAGAACTAATTATCACGTCATTTGGGGTAGGTCTTACTTCTTACACGTTTTAAATTCTTTTAAATGATTGACGTATATCATGACGTGCCTTGGTTATAATTATTAAATGGTTTTCCTCATTTAATCATACCTTTCGTTACATAAGTAAGTGATGAATGTTATCTCCATATAGTATAAAATATAATGACTCTTTGCTGTTATTACAAGAGAGAATAAAAGAATTAGTTCTCATTCATTAAAATATAAAAGCCCTCTCGTTTATTTTGGCGTTTTGCATCTTTATGCTTTTTTGGTATCTTTTATTTGTAGTTGAACAATAGGCACTGTTAATTTTTTAAATCACCTTAGTACTTAACAATTTTGAAATCTTTTTTGCTAAATAAGTACGTACTTACATATTTTAAACTAGGTCAATGCTTTTTACTACTACTATGTAACATTATTTATAAAACCTTTAACTTTGAATAAATGAAAGTTGTTAATACCTAGTTAGATGATTTGTACAATAGTTTTTTTCAATTTTTCGTTTTCCACTCTGTTTTATAAGGAAGAATTTATCACTATACAATGGGATTAAGAAAAAACATAATAATAATTATTAAAAGCAATCTTTTTAAACGTCATTAGATTCTTTATCTCACATGTTATTGCCTTTTGTATTTGATCCAAGTAAAAAGTATGAGATTTAAACCTATAAATAACACTCAGGAAACTAATAAGTTGATTAATTGCTTACTACGTATTTGTATTCAATTGTGGGAGCTTAATTTCTTTATTCAGTTTTATGTAAATAATACGTCTATTGTGATTGGTTTATTGTATATTTAGGTGAAATTTTTCTAAGTGAACATTTGCTTAAACTTTCTTATTCAGAAACGTCTGTTGCATGGTTGTGAATAATAAGTAACAGTTTCCTTGCCAAAGAAAGTATTGCAACGGTTAATATACGACCATATTATGCATTTAGTTTTAAAATGTTCTCATGTACCTATACATGTGTCGAAATATTACGTTTGCTTGAGACTTTGAGGTAAAGTCACAGCTTTCATCACTTGAAGAAAGCATATTCACAAAGTAATACGCAGTTGGCAAATTGATTAACAAATACTTAAAACGTGTAGCAACTGATGTCGTATATGCGTTACATTTTGTATACAATTTTTTAAATATATACAATTAACGTTATTAGCACAACAAACTTATTTTAATTACGTATTAGTACTGTGTATAAAATGTTTAATACGAAATTAATTGTCGAATCTTCACAACAATAGCGATGAGACACACTTCACAGGCGTGGAGGTGCAATTCGTTTCGTTATACATATTCGGAGTTGTTATTCATGTCGTCTTATCTAGTCGACGTGTTTTTGATGTAACTAACATTGCATGCTGTTACGATGTATAGTTTTTTAATTGAACATTGCGTAACAATGTGGAACAGTGCAATAACCGTTTTGAGTTACCTAATTCGTATGAGATGCAAATGTTTGTTTTGATTACACGACGTATTCGAGAGTGCTTTTTATTTGTTTTGATGACACTTGTTTTAAAATAAATGCTGCACTAACATTTCTCATAATGCTTATACATATTTTGTTGTCTGCTTTAACGTTTGACGTTGCCAACTTATTCATTTCAGCTTTATGTGTTATCATCATTTAATTCGTTAATCCGTGTCAAACATCCGTTTATTTGGTATTAATGAAATTAGCAAATACATAAATGCCTTACATAAATAAATTTCTAGACTTCTCTTTAATATTTCTGTCTTACTCAAAATAGGTAGATCATGCTTAACAATGGATGTCTGAACGCACAAAATATACTTTATACCTAAACAGTAATACTTATACATACCCTTTAAATGTAAATTTTACATTGTGCCATTGAAAGTAACGTTGATTAATCACCATGACAATGTAGAAAATAACAGTACCTTAGGTAAATTGGCTAGGCGTTGTCATGTAATGTAACAAAGTATCTCGTTAAATAGTAGTAGGTAGGCAGGCGAAACCGCGGGAAAGTCATTATTAACGACTATCATTTTCTGATCTCTTTGTTCTCGTCTCCTATTGTCGTTGTGATTTTTCACTATTATTAAGCTCAGCTAATTTGTTTAATCAAATTGTCGTTAGTAGTGAAATATTTTACATACCGTGGGAATATACTGTTGTTAACGTACATGTTTTCCTTTTATTTATTAAATTTAATTATGTCCAGATTATACTGTATTTATGCCGGTAGTTCTAGCTTCACATTTTCCTTTTAAGAGCGCTTCGTCTGTAGCAAATAAGATAACAACTAACTCTAATGACAAATGGGCTAGTTAATTTATTTAGTTTAGTTTTATTCTCTACAGCGTGCTTAGTAACAGCAGCAACACAAACTTATAATACTTACACAAAAGAAAGAAAACTGGAAACGAAACTGTACACATCCGTCCCAGATGCCCGTGTTAGGCTAGTATGAAATATGGAATGGTAGGTAATATTTGCTGATAATAATTGTACAAAAAAACAAGTAGAATTGCACCTAAGCCCTTATACTTACTAATCGTTTTCTTCAGCAAACAGGTCAAGTTTCCCTCAGACACTAAAAGAGATCCGACTCTCATAACAGCCCATTAATATCCCTCTGCAGGGACGGGCATCCTCCCATAACGGAGGGATACTTGGCCAACTGATACCACGCTGAATTGGTATAGGGTTTAATTTCAAGTTTTCTTTCTTATTATTTCGTAAAGATAATTATGATGATTATTCACGGATAATCCCTTAGTCGGTTTTTACGACACCCATAGGATGAGATGGGGTTGGAGACATATTGTATTCTTACTCCGTCTCCACACGGAGCACCCGATTCTGTAGAGCATTAATCGACTGTTAAGAGATTTTGTGAAGTCCTGGTTTCCCCAACCCAAACCTTGCCCAAGTTTAAAAGCTGTAATGTACAGATTTAATGGGAACTTAACCTAAAACGAGTCCAACTATTAGTGAACTATACTCTCTCAGCTGTTGTCTATAAAATACCAAGTATAAATTGACATGACTATGACAAATCGTTTAGTCGTTAAAGGCCAGAGGTATCATATTTCCTTAAACATTATATTTCTGCGTAAATTATGAATGAGACTAAATATAACGGATACAAAATAAAAATGACATCCCGCTATATTAAATTCAACGGGATAGATATTGCGTATCTCACTCAACATCTGTTAACTGTTGTTTAACAAAGAATTAAGTAGTATCAATAAGTCAACGAAACTAGGATCTACTATTTCGTATACTTTTTGAGTTATTTATATGAAATTGCCGTTTTGTATGAAGTTTTTATCAGAAGTTTGATTTTTTATACTAACGTCTTGGATCACCGACACCCAGATCAACCGCTGGTGTACCATGGTGGGAAAAAATTACCCGTGGTACAACCAGGTGAACTATGTAGGTGGACCACGGGGAAGCACCGATATTTGGTTTGAATAACTTCGTGGGGTGATTGAGGAAATACACGGTGTCATCCCAAATTCATATTTTGACTGTCGTAATAGTGGATTATGGGAATTATTTACCAACAAAAAACATAACTAGACCCAAGTTTTCCTTTTTTTGTTATAAATAAATATTTTAATATGTTTATGTGTCTAGCCAGCGTGATATAAAAGTTGATCATTTCCTTTAACTCCTGTTGTATTTTATATTATGTACCTTTACTTAAATATATAATATATTACTTTAATTATATTAAATGTTTACATAGGTTTTTTCATTGTACGAACGTGAGTCGTATAGTTTAATTAGCTATTTAAATGCGTTACATGTTGTCGATAATGAGCATTTATATTGCATTTAATTCTATATTGCAGTTAGAGAGTTGATATACGATTGATTTTATCACCCTTTTATGGAAGTAGGTATGGTATATATTGTTATAATTTAGTGGTTGCATTTTAAAATTATTTGTATAGTGTAGTTTTTGTATTAATTTAATATATTTTGTTAATTGAAATTTAAATGCATTCTTCCCTAGTACGAAAACAACGAGGGTAATCTGTACCTGTAGTTTGAATCTATCTCGATGCATATCTTCGTGTACATACATAGACTACAATTTCGTTTTAAGTTATAAAGAAACATAGTAAGTTACAACAAAAAGTCAATAACAAACATTTGAAAATCTTTTAGGACACATCCGTAGCATGTTTGAGCATTCTACAAATGAAAACAACTTCGAAATAAAGATCATGACTTGACACATGTTCTGGTGTTGTGAGGAATATTTATTATGTACGTACAATATGTTGAATGTATTAATTTGATAATAAAAAGTAAATGGATTCGTCATACAATGTTGTCAATTTTCTTTGGTTGAAAAACTTAAACAAATGCTGAATCGCAAAAGCAAAAAGATAACGATAGCATTTTAAATAGGAATAGTATTTTGGTATCAGTTAAAGCAGTTAGATCAGTACTAACTAGAATTACTAACACAAAAGTAAAACAATGTGAATGTAGCATACATTAAACACGGGATAGGGAAAGGGAAGTTATGACGAAAGATAAAAGTCGAGCCGAGTGGATTAAAAATAAATAAATATTCACGGACACACAGCGCCATCTGTTTCCAAAGTAAGCTAGGCTTAACCTGCTTGTGTTATGGGTAACAGAACAACGGATATTAATACTTATATACTTTTTTTTTGTAAATACATATATATTATACATAGAAACACTCAGACCAATGCAAATAATCATTTTAAAAAAATGATATAATAAATCTAATCCTACAAACATAGATCAATTTGATCAAATCAAAACTCCTTGACGTTGCTTGACTTGACCGTGGTTTTGAGAAAACAGTTTTTTAAATGTCGTGAGTTTGGGCGTGTTACTTAAATATGTATAAACTTAGTTGTTAAGTTTTTGCTAGAGGGCTTGGTCTTCTAGCGCGGAAGTAACTTTAGTTAAGCTATGTAATTATAAACTACTTACTGACTTCCACATTCGATTTTATGAAATAAGCTTTGTTAACGTGTTTATTGACTCAATCCACTAAATAACTACACGTACTCGCATTAATAAATTCCTTTATTTTTATATACAAATGAATGCAATCTGTCACATTTGTCTGTCAATCTTGCATACATGACTTTAGCATTTAGTGTAATTTTAATTCGCTTTAACAACTTAAGCACATCGTCAAATGGAATGACTAATTAATTACTTGTTAACTGCAGTCAACTGATTTAACTGACGCCATTTATTTACTTAGTGCTTATTTTTTTCACCGATTTGTCTGTTTTATAGTACTGTTACTGAAAATACTCCATAGTTCTAAAAGACAAATATCCTTCGTTATCAATGATATTAATGACGGAAAATATGGTTAAATAAAAAGGGTGACTATGGTTATATATATTACTCACACATTCACACCAAGCCACCTAGTCCCAAACTAATTAAAGCTTGTACTATGGGTACTAGAAAACTCGTAATATGGTTTTACATATCGAAAAACTTAATAAGCCATCGCGTTATTATTTTATTCATAGATATAAATATTTTCCTGGGTGACATTGGAAATTGTAGCCCGAGCTGTTTAATGATACTGCTATGCTGATGCAAAAAAAAAAAACAGAATTATTCCTCTTAAGTATTTTTAAAAAGTTATATTGTTGACTGTACAAAGTTAGTAACAGCACGTATTGTAGTCGATACATATTGTCATGCCAGATAGAATCGTGACCAGGGCGTGTGCGCCCATCTGGGCTGAACTATTTCAATACCTACCTTAGTCGGTCGAGACGGCTAGAAATTTACAACATTTTCAATCGCTTTTATGTTTAAAAAGGGTATCAATATTATATTACGCACAATACCCTCTTAACTACACTTACATTACAACATGTCATTGTCGGATCTCGTCTCGTGGGTGTCGTAAAAGTAGACTTAGCGAGACCTGATCACCAAAAATCAAAGTAGTGTTAGTAGTAACTGCCTTGCATCATGGTTATATTTAGACAAGGCAAGATTCTATGGACCAAGGATCGAGTCTCTCGTGTCGGAAGCCAAGACACATTTTGGGTCGTTGAGCCAGCGGAGTAAGTGAATAAGTAAGATTGTGAGCTTTAGCATTATTCTATTTAAGATTTTTTCGTGAAATTTAGGTAAACATAATGTGCAAGAAGTCCACAAATAGAGATGAAAATACAAATAAAATATGGCTCTATATAATCCATAATCCTACCCTGCACACATTAAATATCTATCATAACTAAGCAAAACGGATTACAGAAAACAAAAATACACATTTATTTTGCAGTTAAGCTTAAACTTACATTGAGGAGCTGTCCATTCAATTTAAAAATGAGTCGATCAATCAACCTTAAATGTTTGCCAGAAATAGACAAAAAATCCAGAATGTTTATTGAATGACTTGTCATATCATGCTTCATTCGTAATAACCCTTGACTCAACTATTCTTAAATGTATCATCGTTACCAAGTACTTATTCAACATATTCTTTAAACAATTTGTCGGAACAAACATATTGGTTTACCACTTCCGTTTATCTAAGCAAAACTATCACTCAAAAAATTACAATATTAGGGTTTTACCAATTACTTTGAAGTTTAAAATCTATCCTGTTTAAAAGAAATAAAGTAATAACGTAGGTATATTTGTCTTAATAATATACGGTCATATTTAAATAAAAAAAAATATCGAATCAGTCACTCTTACAATGTGTTACATTTTTCTCCATTTAACGTAATATTCCCGAGTAATATTCATCATCAAAAAATATTGACATCAATTGAAATTTTATTTGTTTTGTGTCTCGAAGGTAGATGTAGTGTACTTAAAAATCTTATTTAATTGATTGCTTCCACAAGTGACTGTCAACGTCACGAAAACATCCGTTAAAAGGGTACCTGAAAGGTCCTTCAACCGTTATTTGAGAAATGGACACTTATTTTTTCCTGGTATACTTTTCTTTAACACATTCTTATTTATTATTTAAATTTACCGATTACATGAATTTCTTTTTTAGAATTACGATTCCTGTGAATTTTTCTGGTGTACAGTTTTAAGCTGTTATTTAATATTGAAGTTATTTTAAAATTCAGAAGCAGGAAATTTCTAAACCTTATCCCACGTTTAACCAACTTTACAATAGGTCAGAATTTTCTTTATCGGTGGAGGTGACAGCTTCCTTGTAGTGGATGATGTTAATCGCGTCATGTGACAGTGATAGATAAACCCAAATTATATCACCAATCAGTGGGAAAACATCGCAAGTATTCATTCTTTACTAGTGGATGTCTTTTATTTAGCACAAAGACGATGGTACTAGTTTCTGTCGTGCAAATAACAAGGTAATAATTTCGTTTTATCAGCCTATTAACACTACTACAGACTACTAGAATAAGCCTCTGTAATCAATAGAAGTAAGGCATAATAAATTAAATGAGAAGCAGGCTAAACGGCTTGGTGCCAAAGTGTACCTCTCGTAGAGATTCTACTAATAGGTACTTATTATTTTGTATATTATACAAAAGCATGTAAGTATTGATGGATGTTTGTTACTCTTTTACGTCAAAACTATTGAATAGAATTTAATCAAAATTATCATTTATATAGCTTATACATCAGAGTAACATTAAAATCTACAATTTCATAAAAAATATTCTATTTATAAGTATAATTTAAACTACTCGAATAATTCTGCGCAGGCGAAGACGCGGTTACCTACTAGTAAAACAATATCGCGGGATGAGATGAGATGCAGCTGCATATTATGTAACACTTATAAACTGATTAAGCATGTATTACAAATATTATAAAAGAATGTAATGATGATTAATGTAATGTTTCTTGTTATTTCAAGTGTTTGTTTTTTTGTTCCAGGTAAGAAATATTATGACACTGTCATGTTTTTGTCTTAAACCAATAGTCAAACTCCTTGACGACAAGGTAAGTTAAAATCATAGATTTACCATGTGACCTTTGGCATAAAAGTATTGTGTTATTCACAACAATATACTATTCTCTATATGGATTCAAACTTTGA
This sequence comes from Schrankia costaestrigalis, assembly GCA_905475405.1. NCBI lineage: Eukaryota > Metazoa > Arthropoda > Insecta > Lepidoptera > Erebidae > Schrankia > Schrankia costaestrigalis. The sequence continues at coordinate 5,422,409 of FR997851.1, forward strand.
TCTTCATTTCTCGATCTTATTCCAAGCCAATTACGTTAATTGGCTATTATTTCGACTGGGTGTTTATGGTTATACCTATATCTACAGAATGACTTGTTACTGTTAAAGTAACAGCTATTTTCACCACACCAGTTTGACAGCTAAATATATTAAGAGCTACTCACACTCAATTATTTATATTAAGTGCACCATTACATATAATTCAGTTACGATGTTATGTAATTGTAGTAAACCAACGATAAATAATAACATATCCATATGTAATTATTTGTGTGTATAGATACTTCTCCCAAGCGATGCAGGTAGTGATAAATTATCTCTTTGAAGTGTTAATATACTTAGAAGCCGGATGTAATGAACAGTTTGATGTGCCAACAGATTTTCCGTCATTGAATATAGTTACAATACACTCATATATTTTATATTGTCTTTGTAATGACGGACTAAGAATACATAATGTCTTCACCCCATCTCATCCCAAGAGTGACTTTAGAACTTCCGTATTCAGGAAGTACCATCATTAAGTATGCATCTTAGCGAGAGAAAGTCAGTTTCAAAGTCAAGTTTTTTTCTCTTTTTTTGTTTTGTATCAAAACCAAAATGTCTCGCCCTAACAGTGTTATCAATTCTGAGGTGATTTAGGATACTTACTGATCATTCCACACATTTTCCACAATCTATTCGATAAAGTATAAAGTTGATTTGTTAAGACCATTTCTATATGTAAGTTAACACAGATCATATAGTTGGTCTGATAGGAAGAAAGTGTCTTGAAGAGTGTCAAACGGATCAACTAGTTGATCGTCGGATCGAGTCGGATCGGAAAAAGTGATAAAATTGTAAATATTCACAGTAAAAGTAATCTGCAGAAACTCTTAGTTGTACAGACTTTTTACTAAAGCGTCAACTTGGTACACGTGATTTTGTTTAAGAAATCATGTCTGCATGGGTTTGACATAGGTGGTTTTGGGAACACAAAAACGGTTTGGTCGGATACTTGCACAACCTAATTACTGGTCTGACAGGATAATTTTATGAACCACCAGCTAGAGCTCTTTCTCGTAACCCAATTCGTGGTCCGAAAAGAAGAGAGACAATGGAAAAAATTATACTCGTGGCAACCCGCGTCTCTGGACTATACGCGTCCAGCGCCATGACCTCTAGGCCACCCGAGCATCCGTCTCGACTACCAAATTTAACTGTTGCTTTATACGGCGCCGGGCCGCAACTTAGAACTCAACTGTACCAACGCCATCTAGGCGCGACGTAATCCAATTCGTGGTTTAAACGGTTTTGATGGTAAATCTTGCACTTGTTGTCCATTTAACCTATTACTACCATTCATCTAACCAAACCTACAATTGGATTAAACGATATTATATTTGTGATAATGACAAACACACGTGCTTAATTATAGACCGTATGAAGGTACAAAATTAACAACAGCTCAAAGACAACCTTGACAATTCACAAAAATAATACATTTAATGATTTTCAAACGATTTATTAATTGTTCTGTAAAACTACTTATAGCAGTGGATTTAATCCGAGTGCAACCAAGGTTAGACTACGTTTGGTATCTTTTACATTGTGTATAGTATAGATGCTAACAGGTAACAAACCTTTTTAACCAAAGTCTTCTTACGTCTATTTCAGAACAATATACTTAAGGTAAATAGAGCCATGCTTCTGCTGCTTTCTGGTACAATCTTACTTGAAACCAAAACTCTTCTATCTCTCTCCCTTTCACTCCATGGACATGTTAAATGTTACATTCTCAATTGCATTTGTTGGAGGGTTCTAATCATCATAATATTAATTTCCTAGAGCGTTTATAAGATGCGATTTCACTTATATCAAGCATCTTTACTTACTTGTATGCCTTTCTTCACAATTTTTTTAGAACATTTAGAAGATAATATAAAATTAAGTTACTTTATTTACAATACACATCTAACATATTATTATAACATATTACAACGTAAAAATGAATGTCGTTACTACATACATAGTTAAATAAATAGTATTGAAATATTTTAGGTTACTGAGTTAACGAACACCTTCTTTCTTACCATTGTCACCTTATTCATGTCACCTTCTTTGAAATACTTACTATATTTAAGAAATCACAGATGACTTTATAGTCAGTGGTATAGATAAAACAGTTTTCTTTCTATTCACAATATTAATAAATATAATTTTATATGTATAATGTATGAAAGATTTATGTCTAACCGCATGACAGTTAGAAGAGGTAATTTCATATACCGGTACTTATTATTTAAATACAATATCCTGTTCTATAAGTACCTATTCATACATATTATGTTAAGGTATTAATTTTACCGTAAGGTGATGCTTCGTAATATTAAATTGTACGTACTTGGTTTTAGAGATTTATTTTACTAAATTGATTATTACATACGAAATCACGGTACACGGTAGTCACAAAAGGAAAAATCATTCCACCTCCCCCTCTATTATCTTTTCACCTCACATAATTTACCCATTTTCGTATCAGCCTGTACCTATTTATAGCCAAAAATTAATTAAAATTGTTTGGCCATATTCCGTTTTTAATAGTAACTTGTTAATTTTAGCATGCCAACCTCTCCAGTAGCATAATCTTTTAATACCCAATTTAATTAAAAAGGAAATGATGATGAACGTGCAACCCAATTTGTTTTAGTACTTTAATTAATTGCAATAATTTGAATCAGACTTACACGTACGGTCGGGGTATTTGCCGCTCGACCACCCTTAGGCGAGAATCGCTTGGCACGCGGCGCATGCGATACGTGGCACGCCCACGTATCGCATGCGCCGCGTGCCAAGCGATTCTCGCCTAAGGGTGGTCGAGCGGCAAATACCCCGACTGTACTCTTATAACGTAGGTACATAAAGAATATCTAGCATTACATATTATTATAGCTTGCAGTTAGCTATGTAATGTAATTAAAAATAAATAATTTTATTATATTATATTTGCTTAATCAAAGTGCAGCAACAAGTAAGCTTGTTAAGCAATGGATATGTTATTAGGTTCAGGCAAAGTAATACCAATTTTGTTACTTCAGAATTAATAACTATGTACCTATATTTACTTTATTAATCAGAGTTATTCTATAAATAACGGATATTTGACCACATTGGAGTTATAGCCACAAGATTCACTGGAATAACGATATAATGGTTTAACTTAAGGCATTAACATTGAAATTAATTATAGGCTTATTATACCAATGTTAAGCGGTACGTAAATTCCATAAAAACATACATATTATGATTATGAAGTTGTTGTGGAAAATTTGCTTGTTTATTTAAAACGAATTTTAATACTCATTGAGAGTAAGATAAAAAACGTGTTTAAATTATATTATGAACAGTAAATTTTGTTTACATAAATGCTGTAGGTTTTTATATTAGTCCATTGGAAATACTTTATAACTTGGGCTTGGGTTTTCTTAAATATCTACTCGACTTACCTTTAGACAATTTATTAAAAAAAAGAACCGAGCTACCAGATTTTTTTTGACGATAAGCATTGATAATCTTAAAAAAAAAAGTCTAACGTAATGTTTTTAGACTGTGCTTTTATGTGAGGTTTTCCCACATAAATAACTGAACTGAAAGCGTCTAGACGAGATTGTGTCTAGCTGATATATATTGCTTACGATCTTATTTAAAATAAGAACCAGGATGACAAAAATACAGGCATTACAGGAGCTGTTCCGCCGACTACTACGGGCCCCGACAAATACATAGTCCTAGCTTTTAAACCATAGAACGGCCTGTTTCCAATTAAAATAAATTAGAATACCATAGCGAACATTCAGACGGATTTTGTTTAACATATTTGTATATGTATTGATACACATAAGATCTATTATATAATCAAATTGGTACATAAAGAAGTCAAATGTGGTTTATGGAATCACCGTCATCATTACTTTGAATATAATTAGCGTATTTTCCATTTTTATTTATAGTCAAGAATGTTTGCTTATTAGCAAGGTATTTATAGAAGTATTGTCCGAACCGTTATCTTAAACATATACTTATTTTAACAAGTAAGTATGCTTATTAGTCAATTTATAAATTGTTTTCGATGATTGACTGCACATGGACTCGCTTTAAATTTAGATAGACGCAGAGTATACCTACAAGTAAACTACAGGTCTTTTAATACAGTGTAAAGATGTATCATAACAGCCCATTAATGTTCCACTGCAAACACGGGCCTCGGTGACGGAGGGATACTTGGCCTAATAATACCACGCTGGCCAGACGGATTGGTATAGGGTTTAATTTTAAGTTTTTCTTAGTTTTTCTTTCTAAGATAATAATGGCGGATATTCCCTTAATCGGTTTTTACGACACCCATGGGATCAGATGGGGTGGTGACATATTGCATTCTTACACAGTCACCACACAGATGATAGATGTACATAAAACTTACTCAAACTAGCCTAATGTTTGTACCTCAATATCGTTATTTAAGCGGAAATGCATATTTCAATATATCTATCTGCAGCAGCTGTGCAGTGCCTGTTTGTAATGTCCTGAGTTTCTCATTTATCCTTCGCTTTCCGCCACTTTAAAGAGCGACATACATTCTCATGCTTCTATGCTATTCTTTGGTACCAATTCAAACTTGTTACTTCGCTAATAATTTAGTTTTCTACAGGTTTGCGTATCCTGTCTATATTGCACGTCTCGGTATATTTTGCAAACATACCACTTCTACCGTGTATTTTGTAATAGGTATATAGGCTACGTATTAGTATTAAAATTATAACTTTAGTTCTTTGCTTTTGACTTCCTCTTACAATGTGCAAATGTTGCCCCTTTCTATAAAATACGAATACGGGTTTACCTTCATCGATAATATCCTACTTGAATTTAAATAGTTTATAGTTTGGGTGCGCACTTGGTTGACTTATAATACTTAGACCACATTCCTTTGTATAGGTTTTTGTAATTGCTCTTTATTCTTGGTATGATTATGTTATTAACGTTTTACCTTGATGATGGGACTTGAGCTGACACACTAATAAGTGTGATTATCAATATCCCGTTGTATATCATAGCATTAAAAATTAACTCATAGAAAAATCTAACTACCTACACATTCTTGATTCGTTTCACATTGTTGTCCAAAACGTATTAATACTTTTAGTATTGTTATTTACGAAGTTCGTAGACTGTTACACCAAACGCCCAATATTCACGCTATGCCATAGAATTTTCAAGGTTAAGATCCGACAGTTCATTAAACACGGTATACTATGTAATTATTTTGTATCTTGACACGTAACATATAATTTTTATTTTTACGTAGGAAGTTATCGCGTGTGTTGAACACGCATTGTTTTCGATTTAAGCTACTCTGTTTTTATGTTAGATAAAGAAATGAATAACTTAAACTTTTAGATCGCGTAAAAAAATTGTTATATAGATGTTATACCACTTTGATTTTTGGCCAAGTATAGTTTCACAAAAGACTGTCCTACACCTTCTCTTGCGTTGCAGTCTTCTGTCTGCTGTCATCAGTCACCCCAGATATTATATTCAGATTATTCAGCATATTCAGATTTCTTCGTACATATAATAGATAATGCGTAAATAATTAATTTCTTACTAGAAATTAATTATTTACGCATTATCTTGTGTTACGTACACTGGGGTCAGCGATAATAACTATTATGAAATTACAATGTTGCTAAATGTGAAAAGTAATGTAGAAAGAATGACTAAAAACAATATCAAATAAATTGACGAGGTTCCTTTTTATAAATAGGTATAGTATATATCTTGCCTTCTAAATATTTTTAGTTGTTTCCCAAAAGTTATACATCTGTCGTATAATTATGACATAGGTATAGTATTAAATATGAAATATTTTTAGTTGTTTCCCAAAAGTCATTCATCTGTCGTATAATTATGACAATAACCTTCAAATCGTTGATAATATCTCGCAGCGTCGTAGTCAATCAAGCACATGACACACGGTTTTGCCTTTAATTACTAAGCATTAGTGAAGCTTTTGCTAGCTATAATATTATATGTTAATTTAACAATCATGTGGTGTCACTTGCGTACCCTTGAATTATGATGTATCTGCAATCTTTAATAAGTCATTGCCTGAAGCTACTCTTGACGAATAACTTGAAATATTTAATTCTTATTATTAATTAACTTGTCTGTGTGGTGACGGAGTAAAAATACAATCTGTCACCACCCCATCTCATCCCATGGGTGTCCTTAAAACCGACTAAGGGACTAACCATAAATATTATCTTTACGAAGTAAAAGGAAGGAAAACTTGAAATTAAACCCTATACCAATCCGTCTGGCCAGCGTGGTATAAGTAGGCCAAGAGTCCCTCCGTCACGGGAGGAGGCCCGTCCCTGTAATGGGACATTAATGGGCTGTTATGATGATTAATTAACTCATGTGCTAGGGAGCCCTGTTTGGTGAGGACTTTACAATTTAGTAACTACTTAAGGGGCTAAGAACTAAATTAAATATTTTAATCTAGAATGAGAGATCGATTAAAGAAAGAGACTCTTGCCACTGTGTCAATATTGTCTCACTCAATATTTAAATAACTATATTAAATAGACAATAGCATGCCTGACACGATTTATTTTACCCTCTGTGAAAACCAAGCATGCACGGTGCATATTATAAGAATTAAATACATACATACTTGTATTTATTAAACTGTAATCACGTAGGTACTCATGAATGTCGTTATTAGTTTTAAATTATCTGGGTTAATTATGTAAGTTATTTCTATAGTTGTCTTGTGGGAAAATGTAACATGTTGTGTTATTTCAAGCCTTTTGGTAACCGGACTCCAATATGGGTTTGATGGACTATCTTTATATTATAACCTGTGCAGTACTTACTATCTTCCTTCTCTCCTAGAATAATAATAAGGATATTTATTTTATTATGTAAACTTATGTAAGGTTCTTCACAACATAAACCTTCCCAAACATTTCCACCTTAAACGGACTACGATCACAGAATGTCTTAAAAGCTCTGCTTATTCTTAAATGTTTGTCATGAGTCATCGATCTACTTTGATCATGGACCACGACTCTCAACAATGACATACGGCTTGACAATTACATAAATGTTTGACTTTAAATAATTCATTAATGAATATTGTAACGTATAATACCAATAATCAGAGCACGAATAAATTCAATATTATGTACCAAGATAAGAACAATATTCATATAAGTTATAGGTTTACATATTTCCTCTAAACAAGATAGTGTACATCACATTTGCTCTACATTAGGTCACGATTGAGTAGTTTGTCATACCTACTTAATTTTAGTTATGTATTAAAAAGACTAATCAAAATATTGTCATGTCTATAATGCCAATGTATATATTTTAGATCCAAAACTTTTCTTTTTAATCGCTATGCACTAAAGACATACTTTTCGTTTTATTGAGAAACTTTAAACAAAGGAAAACACAATATTAATTAAAATAATTACTAGTTTCCAAGTAAATAACATCTTACGTCAATCATTATACTAATTTGTCCGAATGTCCAAAGTCTATCAAAACATAATTATGCATATTTTGTGACGTCACGTATAAACCCTTAAGGTTACAATCATAAATTGTTTAATAATGACCTGCCTTCTAATTTGTGGTCTTGTTTACGTTTTAAAGTTCAATATTCATACTAAGTTCGTATTGTGACTCAAAACCCTTAACAAATGCAACGATTGCCGCTTACTGTGTAGGCGGCGATTGTGATCCGTACTACCAAATACGGACAAATGCATACATCTGTGATTCATTCACGTACCTATATTGATGTAACATTAATTGCAGTTTAGGCTTACTACTTAATTAACAAGGTTCGGGAAGGTGTGGGTTACCTTTACCAATTAAGGAGACTAAAATCAATTAATATTGCGTCGTGGGTGTATTTACACATCTGTATTCTACACGAGAAAGGCGTGATTTATGTATAAATACAAATAGCATGTACTTCTCGACTTGTTAACCGGATTGCGGTTTAGATAATACACACATCAAAAAAGTCTAAGCAACATGCATGATATTACAAATTTACCATTTATATTAATTTATTTTACCATTTATTTTAATTATAACGTTGTATTTTATTTTTAAAATAATATTTTTAGGGTTCTATGTTGTAAAAATAACAGCTGTTTTCTTTATAAGTTCTTTTAATAACAGAAATTAACAATATTAGAATATACAGGTACATAAGAAACTAAACTTTTTTTTTACAAATTGAAATTTCTTAAGAAAATGAATTTATTGTGAAAGAATAGGACAATTTAATACAAAGTATGGCCTCCTCTGCTATTCAGAACTTGTCGGCAACGATTATTCATTGAATTAATGAGACTGTTTATGTCATCTTGCGGTATTCGCTCCCAATGGAATTGTAGCAAATCCTTCAGCTGTTGGGTTGTTGTCACTCCGTCCAAGTCCTTCAAAACACGTCTCTGGAGCATGTCCCAACTCCCATGCGTGCTCGATGGGGTTGAGGTCTGGCGATTGTGCAGGCCAGGGCAATACCTGGATGTTCTCCGTTGCCAAGTATTCACTGGTTCGCCGAGCTGTATGTGAACGCGCATTGTCATGCATTAACGTAAAATCGGAGCCAAAGGTTTGTGCAAATGGATGGACATAAGGTCTGAGAATATCCTCAACGTAATTTTCAGCGTTCATGTTTCCATTTACAAAAACGAGCTCAGTTCGCCTGTTCTTCATAATACCCGCCCATACCATAACTGTTGAGCCGCTGTATGGATGAACTTCCTGAACGCACCTGAGTCTTTCAGTATTTCCGGGTCGACGGTACACTCGCACCCTTCTTGTATCAGGCCTAAACCCGAATCGCGACTCATCGGAAAACATAATTTTATCCCATTGTTCCTGGGTCCATGTTATGCGTTCTCTACACCATTCATTTCGACGAGCGCGATTCCCGTGACGTATCGGTGGGCACCTGATAGGGCGTCGAGCTCGTAGGCCGTACTCATGCAGTCGATTTCGCACAGTTTGGGGACTTACATCAACACCACTTGAATTTTGTAGCCTCAAACTTATCTCTCGAGCGGTTAACATCGGCTGGCGTCTTGCAGTCAGTTGTATGTACCGGTCTTGCCGAGTGGTTGTACTCCTTTTACGGCCTGGATGCTGTTCAGCGGGTTCCCCTGTATTATTGTAGCGCTGCCAAAGACGACAAATAACACTTCTATGAATACCAAAATGTCGAGATACCTGAGATTGATTACTTCCCGCTTGCAACATCCCTACAGCTCTTTGCATTTCATCTGCCGTCAAATGACGTCGCTCCATGACGTAAAGAATATCTAACAATTCAATTTTGTCGCCAACTGTATTTAAATGGTTGGTAAAATTATAAAATCAAGACTAAAACGTAGCAATTAACATGCACTCAAATTCAAACAAATTCGCAGTCATTTGAATTTTATGAAAAAAAACAAAACATAATCGAAATTTTTTTTTTACAACCAGCCAGTATGTCATCAATAACAAAAAAGTTTACTTACCTATACACTTTGAGTAAATACTTAGAAATTAATTAATATAAATGGTAAATTTGTAATATCATGCATGTTGCTTAGACTTTTTGATGTGTGTAGTTTTACATAACTTTGAATCGCCTGACCACTGGCCGTGACATAGGCCTCTAATATATGCATCTTGAACTATCGCAGCAAAATGGTAAATTAATTGTGCTGCTTTGCAAGTTATGTCTAGGAATTTGTGTCAAATGTTTTTGTTAGCAAAATAGCAACAATGCTCGGTGATGAAATTATGCTATGGTAAACCTTTATTTTCTGATCACATTCATGCTAGTCCATGTTCCAAGAGTACCACTAATTCCCGTAAATATATTTGAGCTTTTCACAGATTATTATGTTATAACTGCATTTTGCTATTAGTAAACTTCTAGAACTGACGTCATTAAAAAAACAAATAAAAAGCTCTTTTTTTTTCTACATTATTATTGTTTACAATTTTCTTTTCTTGATAATATCACTTAGTATGCAAATGAATGATTACATAGGGAAAACCCATTATGTTTATTATCAAAGTTTTTTAACAATAAACAGTACAACAGCCTTGTCATACTGTTATTTATATGTTCCCACACAGATATCTGTAGTTAGAAATCCAGGTGATGACCATGTAATCATTTATTCTTAGCACTTTATAATTATATGTTTCCTTGAATCGATATTATGCTCTCCATTTTAATATTGATGAAGTTCTATGGAGATTCCGGGTTGCGTTTTATTTATTGGTTTATTATCTGTTGAATACATTTACTAATAAAAACATTAAACATTGTTCGTTTTTTTGTAAGTAGGGTGATGCTACCAATTATCAGCACTTTAAGAGTTAGTCCTACTTTAACATCGTTTATCACAGTGATAATAATGATAACAACTATAACAATATGCTTTCTTGGTTCATTATTTAATAAATAATTGATTTTTGTTATAAAAAATAGTTATTATTCATACACATTTTATTTAGATGAGTCTGACTAAATAATGACCCTGGCGCCAATTATTGGCACCATCATCGCCAATTATTGGCATTGACTGAGCCAATTATCAGCACCTTAAAATTAGACATAAAATTAGGTAGATAAATGAAATAATCCAATGTTTATATCAAAATCTCTTTTATTTATACCTAGCCTAACAACCGAAGTTTCAGAAAAAAAATACATAAGAATAAAAAATTCCAAAAAATAATAGGCATTCTTTTGATCATAATATCAACACTATGAAAATAACTAGCAATGTTAGTTTCAGCACCATGCCAGGATATGAAATCCGAAATCATAGAGTACTTTTTCCAAGAATATTGAATTCTAGGCATAAAATAATCACGCTTTACAATAAAATATATGGATTAACAATTTTACATACCACTTTGTCATGTAACAGTACCAGTGCCGATAATTAGCAATTCGCAAAAAAATTGAACCCAGATGTCAGCACCTCATTTATGAACATAAAATCAAGATAACGTTCATTTCCATTGTCAGATAAGCCTTATAAAACATTTTATACATGAATAAAACCTAAAGGTTCAGTAAAAAATATCTAAAAGATCTAAAATAAAGTAAAATAAAAAAACCTGAACTTACCTACGATCATAAGAAACTGTCAAAACAAAGTAATGTGAAGGACATGTTCCCGCGTTTTTAAAAACATCGCTTTTTTTTTTCAAAAAGTGTCGTGTTTGGATCAGTTTATAATTCCAAAAGGATCTTATTTTAATGTTTGTTAAATGGTAGCCGAAATTAATTAATAGAAAGCTTATAATTTGAGTTTTAGTTGGGGGTGCTGATAATCTGGTGCAGTGCCAACATTAGGACGCGTGCCCCTATAATAATTTATATACATACTTAAATATGTAAAATAAATATAACTTTTCTGAAATAAGGACACGTGTATCCATTATAGGTAACTGTTCAGTAATAGGTGAGGTCTCCCGGTGCTTTTACCGATTCTAGGCGAAAAAGTATCTATAGCATTTGTTTTGAGTTTTCTTTCTTTCGCAACGATTCAGGGTGATTGAATATCGACTTTAATGCTCGCGGTACTAAAAGTAGTGATGAAGTCTTAATATCATAAATCACATCGCGAACATTCTGCACAAGTAAGGCTAAGCTAGCTCACACCAAAGGATCAACCATATTCTTAACTGTATCTACTATCCTTATTAAATAAACAGCATTGATGTCCTGACTAATAGTATTTTACGTTTGTAAATGACACGTGAAGTTCTTTTATGGTCAATAAATATATGCCATCCTATGCTAGATCATCATTTACTGGAAATCATTAAAAATTTATAACGTGTCTTAGACAATATGCGACGGAGTTGTAACATCATCAGTTTACTTTGAAGAATGTTGTTTATGTAATAAAACACAAGTTTTTCTTTATAAGTTGGGTTTAATTAAAGTACGTACAGTTATTTCTCTCGGTTAGTAAAATAACGTGTGTCATCACTCCATCTCATCTTAGGGATATGGTAAAAGCAGACCTAAAGAAAGTTCGCAGATGTTTTATCTATATGAAATAGAAAACAATAGAAGTCCGCTTTTCAGAAATAAAACTATACTAATCCTTCTGGCCACCGTACAGTGATCTCCTAATTTACCATCCGTCTCTGGAGATGGTCCTTCCTTCCTGTAAAATATTAATAGAGTTTAGAGAATAGTTTTAATGACTGTATCTATGAACAACATATTGTCAATTAAGGGTCAGTAGCCTTTCGTCATGTATCGTTCGATTTAGTCATTACTTTTGGTCCCTGTTTATTCGTTACTCACTCACGGTCATCCTGCAAAAATAAATCTTAGAAGAAGTATTAAATCTCCAATGAGTCAGTTTTGTGTACTTTGCTACATGCGTACATTTGTATTGCCATTCAGTCATCATTTGAGAATTCTGTGACGTTCTGTGACAGCTTTTAAGCATGGGAATGATGTCATTACTCTGTGCGTCTTACCTACGACTCTATCATTACAATGTTTATTTCGTCATTACTTTTAATTACGTCACCGATAAGTATTTCGGAGGCTGACCCCATGATGGCATTGTTTTAGCAAGTATCATTGTATCGTCTTGCCTACTATTTACCTTGACATCATCATACCAGACATTGATTTAGTCAAAAAAGTTAATGTTTGCTTAGTCGTACGTCACTCCTACGCGATCAATCGTGGATTCTTGATGAGCTCGTCCTGATGCATAACACGTGCTTGCCTCCTACGTGTGCACGTTTTAACATATTGTTCATTGTTTGCCTTCTTCACGTATTTGGTCATTCCGTAGCTCCGTCATGCTCAGGAACGGAGTGGGTTTTTCTCGGTATTGTTTTCTTTAGCCATATTGCGTATGGATTAGGAATACACATACAGTTTTTATTTATAGCGTCTGATCGTGATTACATGCATTTTTAAAACACGAGTCTAAGTTCAACGGCTGTGTCGATTTGTTTATTAACGGATATAGAAAAAAAAACTGAACACACCTTAGCCTTCAGTTAATAGGTTTCTTATGCTTTATAAGCTCTTAGGAATTCCTATTTGTAGTAAGTTGTAGGTATAAATAGCACTGTCTATTAAGAAAGAAGTTCGTGATAACCTTGCAGCAACAGTTTAAAAGCTAGACAGATCGTGTTATTTTTTTAAAAATAAAACATTGTAAGTAGAAACTAATAATTATAATATTTCAATATGTTTTTCATTACAATGCATAAGATTTCCTATATCCTGAATCGTGGTAGTACACGGTACTAAATATTTTGAACTTCAATAACTACCTACATCTAATAATGACCTGCTACCACTCTGCGGTCAAATCTTATCAAGATTTATTACAGTAGATAATTTAGTAGAGCAAAATTTATGTTATCTCTTATAACTTCAGAAAGGCATTGCCTTCGACCAGGTGCGTAATTGACGTAATTTTTAGTCGAAACCGGTCGCCCTTCGCGGTGTCACGACATAGTTTTGAAAGATTTTGATTATAATTATATAATAACTAAAACTATGTAAGTCTCCGTGTGGTGACGGAGTAAGAATACAATACGTCACCACCCCATCTCATCCCATGGGTGTCGTAAAAACCGACTATGGGACTATCCGTGAATATTATCTTTACGAAATAAAAAGAAGGAAAACTTGAACCAATCCGTCTGACCAGCGTGGTATTAGTAGGCCAAGTATCCCTCCGTCATGGGAGGAGGCCCGTCCCTGCAGTGGGACATTATTGAGCTGTTATGATGATGATGTGAATTTTGTGAATCATTAGGCATAAATAATCTGCATCCTGGCGTGGACGTTGCAAAGGATGATTTCAATTTATCAGTCATTGGCTTAATTGAATAAATTGTAATTATTGAAACGTCATGGGTACATTGGTAGCTATTGTAAAGGTTTGTATAAATTCTAAACAGAAGTTATAAGGAGCCTTGTGGGGGAATACTTTAGAACACACCACACTAAAAGGTTTTTTTTAATACTTTATAAAAATCACGTATTTTACTTCAACTTGTTTAAATAATAAAATTAAATGAGTATTTTATTTGATTTAGTTTTTTAGTATTTAAGATTAAAACAATTGTTCTTTTCTATGGTAATGACTACAGTTTTAGTCATAACTGGTGCGTTGAACCTGGTTTACTAAATTAGGAAATCGTAAAGTGCCACCCACGATTGGGAGTTTCTGCTCAAATCTAATCTTAAAGTTATTTGTTTTGTTCCTTAACCTGGGCAAATTAATATGAGTAAAGATGGTAAGTAACTTAAACAATAAGCATCGTTCGGCAGTTGTATTGCTGACCTTGGGAATGGGGTCTATTTTCTTTTTCACCAAGGATTAAGCCCTGTGTATTGACAGTATCATTGGTCACTTATACACACGTGCAAATAACAGGCACAAAGGACAACATTTTTTATAAGCTATGTTAGTATAATGTTCTTAATATCTTAGAGCAGTATTAACTACATCCTAAAAAGAAAACTTCTTATAAGACTCCTTGCAAAGTCTAGTAAGAGTATTTTACCAGATTGCCTTGTATCTGTGTACACTTAATACGTACTGAGGTCGATCGATAAGAAACTAAATGAACTGTAAATAGGGCATAGCTAAGATTAGAGCTTTCAAACACAAAACAAACTCAACTGCAGTAACTTAGCGCTTACTTTCATCTAACTGCATATACTGTGCAGCTGCGCAAGACCAATTCCAGCTTATACCTATTGTAGTTATGTAGTAGGCTGCTACCGAACTAGGCTGACAACACGGAACAACACTGAGACCCTATACTCTCGGTAATAAGTGACAAGTTTAGCTATTTGTGGACCAATTGCGCTATCTAGTTTTGTAGTTGCTTCTGTGTTTTGATGTTGATCATACCGTATAAGAACATGGGTTACAAGTCGTTCGTTCGGTAAGAACTAATTGTTTTTAAAAGGAGGTTTACTTTACATTTCACATTCTTTCTATTTTGGTGTTGACACTGTCCGACCACAAACGTATTTTAAGCTAATGTTATGTTATAATCGAAATGCTCACATGCAAATGCGCGATTGAATGTTGCAATTTCTTAGCATGTTATCTTGTCAGGATCCGCCTGATTGATGTTAAGGAGTTACCTACTATAGACTATATACGTTTGCATACCTACTATAGACTATATACGTTTGCATAACCAGAACTGTTTATTGGTCTCTTGTCTATTACTTTTAATTAGTTTTAATATTATTTTTCAGGCTTTTCTGATTTTAACTTAAAGAAAAAATACCTAAATAAAAACATTTACAAGCCTAGCTTTTTTTTTATTGAACTATTTTATAAATAAAAAATGTTTATGATGTGGTCAAATTAGCATTAAGACATAAATAACCATGATCTAGGTTATGTCTTAATGCTAATTTGACAACATCATAAACATTTTTGCTGATACAAATCCGCTTTAGTGTTTACACAATTATTATATAATTCTTGGTAAGGATTCTCGATGTATTCCGAGCTATTTAATAAATATTTTCCCACAGTTATACATTTGTAAATACGCGGGCGCATGCAGCATTAGCAACACGCGCTATTGCGTCTACTGACCTGTTATAATTTCATCATTAACACTGCTCTTGGCCGTTCTGGTTTTAAGTACCGAACAACTACTTAACTGGATGACATAATCATACTAAAGGAATTAAATTGCGCTTTGATGCAAATAGAACACGATCTTGCTTTGCAGTATATAAGTACACCTATATATATGCTTCTTAAGAATGATGGGATGTTTACTGTTACGAAGAAAGTTACGTCATGTCCATATTTAGTAAAACTTTCGTGTTAAAAAGCTTTATAACTTGTTACCTGCTCTTTAATATGCTACTGGAGCGGTATTTTTGCTACTGTTAACCATGCTGGATTTTGTTTTAGTATAGTATTTATTTTCCTTCTCCATAGTCCAAAAGGTACAGATGTAGTTTTTTATTTACGTCCCACACAAATTAACATTATGGATAAATTAATGAATAATTCTTATTTGTCTTATTCGTCTCTTTGTAGCTTACAAAATGTATTATCTGACTAGACGGTAAAGTTAATATAGAAGTAAAATTGTTAAAAAGTACAAATGCTCATTCTTTATTCTATCTTCTCTTTTAAACGATCCTCTGATAAGGGTCATGCATACTGATGTGTACGCATGCAGGATCCTGTTGGCGTAACTACGTATATTCATCCCGGATCTTTAAAACCAGACATAGAACTGTATCTTAGCTGACCCTTACAAGTAAACGTAACGCGTAGATGAACTTTATAAGATATTCTTGCAAGTTTGAAGTAAAAAACTAAAGATAACATTAAAATAGTTGCATGGAAATGGTAGTAAACCAGTTTTTAAAAGCGATTTTATGCGATTGTTTAGGTTTTGGTAAATCCAAGTATCTACGTGCTACATTGCAAACTTTATTTACGTCAATATTATCACGTTCTTTTTATTCATTGTCTTAGTACCTATTGCTTTCACAGTTTTGACAGTTAAACAGGCACTGCTGCGTGCCATGTCGGATTTCGTCCCTTGAGCCAAAAAAAGGTATCACTAAAAACAAAATAGTTTTTTTAGCTCTCCTGTAAAGTGTCAAAATGCCGATACGCTTGTTTGGCTTTATGGAACGATTTACGGTCTTATACGAAGGAACTATTACTGTTCGTTCTCTCCATTACACATCCCCATCCTGAACATGAAGGAAACGTTTTTTTTTGCAGATTCAAATTATTAGGTAACCGTTTACTTTAGTTTTTTGTTAACTAATCGTATATATGTTTAGTTTTGAATCGAATGCTAATTATAGAAGGCAGGAAACTCCTTTCTTAGATTATCGTGATCATTCAGTATATTACTTTTTGAATCAATGCCAACAGGAAAAATTGTGTCTTAAGAACTTAATGACTATTTCAAGAGCTTTTTACGTTGGATTAACTTGAAGAATCTTAGTGTGAGTGAGTTAATAATAGGTGTACTTGGCTGTATATTTGTCTTAGTAATCACGATCCATGTTACTATTGTGTTGTTTGAAATTCGTATCTTTTGAAGTACAAGGAAGTTACTTATTACCTCGATGTATTAACCGTGTCTTTAGTTTTAATTTACGAAAATTGTTGACTATAAAAAACGTTGTTTTTTTTAGGATTAGTATACTGGTTTGAGTGTTTATTTTTGTTAGTAGATATGTTTCATTGCTTCGGTGGTGTAGACGTCGCGGTATGTGATCGCCGTGCACTGGTAGCGGCTTCGAATACCACGCAGTACAATTGCCTGTGCACGATGCACAAATTACTGTCCTGAGCCTGGATGTTCTTTCTGCTAGTTAAATCGGTTTAGAAGTATACGTTTTATAGACAACTACCCCCTTACTCATAAAACGCTCGTAAATTTAATCACTGTTTAGCGAGATTTTTATTAGCAAAACCAACCTTATGCCAAACAAAAACGTATGAATTTAAGGTAACCACTTGAACGTTAACTGCGCGAATCGCTTTCGCGAGTCCAACGTTCAAGTGGCAACGCTCGCAGTTTTTTATGTGTTTATAAAAAACTGCGAGTTTTCCGTCTTGATAAAAACGGCTAACACGAGAAAATTACTGCATCAATTTGAAAATGAAAACCATCGTCGTGTTTGTAAAAGTATAGGGAATAAACTTAAATTAAAATACATTAACCTTATGAATATCTAAATACAATGAATAGTTGATAAACCTGAGAAATTGCGAAAAATTGTTGACATTTTCCGCGATTTTCCGGGAATTATATTATTTGTGAATAAAAATTAGCAACCCAAATTGATGATTTTATTTTTAAAATATAATTAACTATATTACTTTTAAAATAAAATAAATATATTAGTAATTCTGAAGGTTAAAGTATTTTAAATTATTTTTGAAATAAATACCTTTTTTAGCTGACTCGGCCATCTCGGCGTTTTGTAGTGCATACCATATTTTTGTTTAGACAATAAGAACATAAAAATAAGAACGTAGTAGGTTTGTTTTCTAAATTTAATTATTGTTTATTAGTTTATCTTCTAGAATTAAACGATTTCAATAAACTTTAAACGATTTCAATAAACTTTTATTGAGGAAAGCGTAATTAAACCGCCATTATTGTTAAACTCAAGGCCAAGTTTTAGTCTTTGACTTTTCTTTTATTAAATTTTAAAAGTTACTCAACTTTTATAACATAATATTACGACCATTAGAAAGCACACATTTTCTAGAAAATTGTAATATATTACACTTCCAACAATATTTAATTAATTAAATGTATTTAACACATAAATAAACAGTAAATTTCATACAAGGACATACGAAATGAAGCAAACTTCTGTTTGACATTGCGACCACAGATTATTTTTTACAGCTGTTTATTTTGGTGTAATCCGTTCTAAAACTATCGACAATTGTCCCACAGACTTTTTTAAACGTAGATTTTAAGCGGTAGAATCATGTTTTTATAAAATATCGCGCGTTGCAGAACGAATTTTTTTTTGGTACTTTTATACCATATGACGTAAGTCCCGCCATTTTGTCAGTGGATAAATCATACCCATTGACGTTCAAGTGGGTAATCAATTGACTGAAATTTAAGATGCGTTTATGTGTAAGGGGGCTAGTGGCTATTGTTTAAGTACTGAGATGATGAAGTACCTATATAATCTTTAGTAAGAACATCATTTCCTAATAACAATAAGTAATATGGATCAAAGGAGTTAATGTGTCGTTCTGTCATGACTTAGATACGGTATAATTATTACAAATCATAAACAACATATTTATCGGGCATTGTATTCAAATATAAATTATTGGTGTCATATGGACGACCCACTAAACGCTACGACAGCAATATGATATTGTTGTCATAGAATTTGAAAGGTATTTAGCACGAGGTGGGCAAATATATGAAGGGTACACAACATTAAAAACTAAGCCAATTTGCAATACATCTGAATAAATATTTGTGCACACCAAATATTACAGGGCCGTTATGTGAGTGACGCGGTTCAATAGAGGAAGATCATAATAATCATCATCATCATAACAGCCCATTAATGTCCCACTGCAGGGACGGGCCTCCTCCACGAAGGGATAGTTGGCCTACTAATACCACGCTGGCCAGACGGATTGGTTTTTACGACACCCATGGGATGAGCCATGGTGGTGACAGATTGTATTCTTACTCTTTCACCACACGGAGAGAAGATCATAATAATGTACTTAAACCATGTAATATCGCAATTGCGTTTACATTGTTTGATCCGTCGAAGAGTATTCACTCTATATGCTTCGAGTGCCCTTTACTTTTTCGGGGGAGGAAATAATTCATAATGTCTACTTAATCATAGAAACCCTTAAAATTAGTCACTTAATTCAATTGTAATTTTTACGCCTATTCTTTTTTTATTAAACATGAAAAGCACAAATATTTGCATTAAATCGGAATCCACTCTATGACCTCTGCGTATATTATAACATAAAAACCACAATGATCGTCAACGTTGCTCACTCAATCAGACTTGTACGATCAATTAGCGGCTTATGAGTAATTAACATACTAATGATTCGATTATAAAATTTTGTAATTAGGTACTTATGTGAAAAAACAGAGAAACAGCAATTGCGCTAAATAGCGATCTATTTATAAACTAGTAACACTTAATAATATTTACGTTCAGCTATAAGTTTCATTTTAGCTAGCTTTAATAGGTATTCGTACTTTAAGCTCTATATCCCCTTAAGACTAGCATCATCATCATATCAGCCTATAGACTGCTGGACATAGGCCTCCTCCAAAAGTTTCCACCCTGGGCGGTCCTGTGCCTCCCTCATCCATCGGCTTCCCGCCGTCCTAATCAGGTCGTCGGTCCATCGTGTGAGGGGTCTCCCCACCCTGCGCTTTCCGGTGCGCGGTCGCCATTCTAGAACTTTTCTGCCCAAACGGCCATCAGTTCTCCGCGTATGTGCCCTGCCCACCGCCACTTTAACCGGGAAATCCTGAGCGCTATGTCGGTCACTTTGGTTCTCCTGCGGATCTCCTCGTTTCTGATTCGATCACGCAGGGAAACTCCCAACATAGCTCTCTCCATTGCCCTCTGAGTGACGGGTAAGCCTTCTGAGAAGGCCCATAGTCAGCGACCACGTTTCAGCTCCATATGTCATCACTGTCAACACACATTGGTCGAAGACCTTTGTCTTCAGACACTGCGGTAATGTGGACGAGAAGATACGTTTTAGCTTCCCGAACGCTGCCCATCCGAGTTGGATTCGACGAGTGACCTCCTTCTCAAAGTTGGACTTACCTAGCTGGACTAACTGTCCCAGGTAAATATACTCGTCGACAACTTCGAGTGTAGAGCCTCCAACCATGATTGGAGTGGGTGCAACATGGACATTTGCCATGATCTTGGTCTTGTCCATGTTCATTTTAAGACCAACTTGTTGAGAGACACTACTGAGGCCACCGAGCGTTGTGTTTAGGTCGTCCATGGTCTCAGCCATGACCACGATGTCGTTAAGACTAGCGTTTATGCCTAATTTAAGTAAAGTCTAAAAAAGTCAAGTTATCACAAAAATATAATCAATAACTCTTTAAAATAAAATGAAATTCTCTGATTTATTCCCAGTTTGAATGGGCCTACCTATGAAGTACCTACTAATTAAAGACTTGAAAATAAGTAAAGTACAATTGGTTCTCTAACTTGCCTCTTGATAATCTGATGCAAGTAGGAAATACGTATTATGCGTAGTGGTTGCCTTTGTGTCAGACAGTACAAACGTACGACTACTTACAAAATTATGTAATCGTCTTTGTGTCTGTTGATAGAATAGTGTCCGCAAAAGCAATACTTCTATAGGAACCGTTGGCACACAATTTCTTTCCCTAGAGTGCTAGTTTATGTTAAAAATAGAGATCTAGTTATACGCACTGAGAACACTAATCCACTTTCCAGAGGAAGCAATAGTAAAAGTGAATTGTATTACCGGTGCACTCTTATTTAAATATTTTCTAGAGTACCTTGTAGTAAAGTGAATAAAATATTACTTGATCGTGTTAATAAATAAAATAAAAAATTATTTTCGTGCTTGCTTTTTAATACATGCATAATATAAATAGAAAGTACGTCAACCAATGCAAACATTCATGGTCATGCATACCTACAAAGATTTACATTGAGTGGGAATCAAACTATTAAAGATCTACTAAATTCCCAAATCTTCCTTTAAGTGCCGTACTGCAGGGACCATTGATGAAAAAAGAAATTGGTCTTGGTCTTTTTTCTGTTTTGCCCATCTTCAGAACGAGGCTTGACAATACGCATTATTTTCTTAGACGGTTCATCACAAGGCAATAATATAAAATAAAGAAAAAAACTTAATGAATAATAATAATGATAACACAGTTCGTAATAAAATACTTTCAATCTCGTACCCGATAGGAATGTCTCTAAGCTCACTGGAGGAAGGCGCGCCTATATTTGCCTTTGTCTAGTGTGTTGTTATCCTTCAATAAATCTTACATAAACATTAGGTGCATGATATCGGATGCGGATTCACGGCACCGGCTTACCTTGTTCTGCTGCGATTACTAGTGAATTTGTCACGAACTTTCCATGTATGCAATTAATGGTTGTCATGGCCGGTTTAACTGTGCACGATTGCTGCAAATTCTTTGTCCGTATGTCATTATCGTGTTTCAACTAATTTGTTTGGCGGCATTGTCGTTTTTCTTTGACTATTTGTTGAAGACAACCTATTTACTTTTGGCTTGTCGAAAACTGTGCTGTTGAAAAAGCGACAAATATATTGGCAATGTCAATGGCGACAATTTTAGTCTTAATTTGCTGCCCAAAAAAAAACACTACCTGCTAAAAAGTGGTATTGATTTAAATTCTAGGTGAATATGTGTAGCTTAAAATAAAAAAAATATAAAATGGCAAACACAAACTAGTTTTCTACGATAAATACAATCAATAGTTCTTAGCAATTACGTCAAGTTTTGCTTTCAATACCTTCAGATCTAACTACAAGTTTTTTTACTAGAATATAATTAATAGTTACTCGGTTCCCAGTTAGAAGTATTAACACATTATTATATTGTTCAGTTAAGGCGCAGTCAGTGGTGAAGCAAAATATTTTACATGATGATATTGTATTTGTAATTTAGTATGTTATTCTTATGTGACAAATAGCGGTGACATACACAATTGGGAAGTAATCTCTTGCTGTGGTGATAATAAAATTGGTCAATATAAATTACTTTTATTTGTCGGATATATTATGCAATTTACATACAAAGTCATTTTAGCAATTCAACCTCTAGCCCAACATATATTTATGTAAATCGATATGTTCCGAGCGTCTCACAAAAGTCTAACCGAACCGTGTCCCCCAATGGCCAAGTTCATTATTCAGTGAATTTAATTACGCATATTATATGACCGTACGATAACAATCTCACAATCTTATAGTATTATGTACCAGCTAAATATATTCGTAATTTACACTGCCTTAAAGGTGTGAACGGTAAGTAAATTAGAGGTTTGCAGCAACTTACAACCTTAGTTATAACTAGAGCGCAATTCGTTTTTACGTGTAATTGTACCTATAAGGCATGTGGGAAGTGTTTGAACAAATGGATTATAAAAAACTTACTGTTAAGTATTTTAAATACATATTGATGAAGATTTATTAACCTTTGTCGATCTGTATCTGTTTGATATATCTTATTTTAGAACACGGGCTTCCGTCAACAAAGTGGCACGTTGGTCATAGCACCTTGCTTATCTGTTCCATATCTACTTTATTCTCATAGCCTTGAAAATTATAAACGTTTTTCATAGACTTTTGATAGCGTAGAAGCCGAGGGCTTATGGCTCCTGGCAGGCAAAACGTTAAGATAAGTGTTACTTTGTCTAACAAAAGAAAACATAAATAAAAAGTTAAATTTTTTCTTGAGAATTTGTGAGCAAATTGATGTGCTTATCACTAACAAACCAGCAGGGCTAATGTTTATAATTTCCTTATACAATGCTGTTCGAATTTTCCCTGATTATTTCCGATATATAAAATTGCTTGTAGGTTTACCTTCTATCTTATAATTAAGTTTTATTTTCGCATCACTGCTCAGGTGAAAATCATAACAAAACAGGAAACTCATACAGTATTTGTATAATTTTCTTTAGTAATAATTAAGAGTTTATCCTGTAACGTCTTTATTTATTAGTAGGTATTGATTCAAGGAGCTTGGAATGTTTCTTCTATATCAATAATAGGGCAGGGGTTTTCTCCAAGATGCGGAAAATTAATTTTAACATATAAGGTGACTTAGGTGGATTAATACAGATATTAGTTAAGAATTTTGTGCTAAAGTTCTATTTTATGAAACCTTTGGTGGTTTAATGGTACGTGCTATACGAATTCTTAGTACTCTTACTAACACACCAAATTGCTACCTCAATTTCTTATTGAAAAGAGTTTGTGTGAAGTAGTAGAATTACCACGTATACTCATTATAATTATTATAATCGAGTTATTGTTAAGGAGGTTAGTGCAAACTGACTAAACTGTCGTCAAGTCATTAATGTCTCAATCGGTATTACGGTAAACTTATAAAACGCTTAACGTTTTTGACAGAGAGAGAACTTTATTGACAGAGTCATAAAGTAAATCTGTGGAAATTCAAAACTATGATAAATCAAATAAACGTATTAAGCTTTTAAGAAACGAGACGCCAGTACCTCTTGTACCTATCACAAAAAGTAGCTTTTGGGTAAACGATGAAGATCGTATATTTTCCTTAAATTAACCTAACGACTTGTACGGGGACACCACCTTGTGTGTTTATACCGCATTCCTCGGTAACTATGGAGATTTTTTAACATTTATTTTTTATTAACGATAGTTTTATATTGTTGTCCGATCGTTTGCGGTCAACCAAATATGGGGTCTGGTTTGTCTGGCGCCAATCGAAAACTGATCGTCGTAAATACAAATTTATATCGATCGTCTGAAAGTGATCATTTCTTCTAAATAGCTGATTTAAAAATCTGATATTGATTTGCGTGTTGCTTATCATCAAGCGAGTACATTCTTCGTCTTGTCACTAAGTGACACAAAAAAGGTTGGTAGTAGAAAAAGGTTCATTGTTCTTCTCGATACTAATTCATATAAAAAAATAAAACAGCTAGAAAAAATGGAACAGAATCAACATTCACTTAACATTTGCTACTAAGATATAATTAGCTATTACAATGTTAACCTATGTCTGCAAAAGTTTAGTAGTTTCGGCCGCATTGTTCTGCTGCAGGTGGTCTTGCGCAAACATTGCGCGTGCTCAACGCGTGCGACTAAATGCCATTAATGCCGACATTGTTAATGAATTGAAATCGACGAACCGAGATGTTGTTTAACATGATTTATAACGTGGCCGAACATATCGTAACATCTTATTATTATTTACAAGTAGTTGTTTATTTATTATCATGTAATAATTTAAAAAAGAATAAAGAAAGAAAAAAAAACCGTAAGAATACATGGTGCTACCATGTGTTCTTATCCCTTGAGTGTCCTAAAAGCTGTCTGATAGAAAGTTCGCTGACGTTTTCTTTACGAAAGCAAAAGAAAGAAAATTTTACATGAATACACTACAGCTGTGAGCTTAGGCATAATATTAATCAGTTTCATTTTAAACCATTCCCAATACCTAAACACAATAGTTATCTTAAATAATACTTCTACATTGACACTTTGAGCCAAGGTTCCGTCGGTCGCTTTATGTTTTGACCTCTTTCTTGTGGTCACGTTTTATTGTTTTCAATATGGTTCAATTTAGCCGAAACCACTGCAGTACATATAAATAGTATTCCATTTAAATGCAAATTCGTGTACGTAGAAATATGTCGAGATAGAAAGGCGTTGTAGGCGTGGCACGCGATTGCGAATTGTGTATTTTAATCAAAATGCACATTCATTCTATTTTCAACAGTAATTAATTATTATACTAGTCGCTTAGATACGAACTTCACAAACTCTGGGCGTGGTAAAGTAAGGGAGTGATGTACAAAAGAGCTCTAGTCCACCAATATTTAATATGTATTGGCTTTATCCGTTATTGGAAACTAGGCTGCTCTTATTTTTTATACCCAATTGATGTTCAAAAATGTAAAATACATTTTCGCAATAGTCTATTATTCCTTCTGGAACCAGACAAAACAACAGTATGTTCTTAGGACGCATGTTATGAGCTACGTCCAGCATTGGTCTGTACAAAGCTCTAGTGATTAATAGAGTCAATTATTTTGAGAAGAGCATCCGTAGCAACGATTTCTCTCTCAGTCGCATATAAGATTTATATTAAATTAATTATAGTTCATTAATTTATGAAGCAAACGTTTATGTAGAATACATTCTCTATAGAGAGTCGATAACTAATGATGTTTATGTATTATACAGAGCAGGTGAGCTTCGATTTTGATTAATTAATCATTCGTAAAGATTTCTCTACAGTTGTATTGAAAGGTTAGACTGACTGTACTAGTACGCATATAGGGTATACAATCACATGGTAATGTTTTACTATGAAAACAGCCTGTTTTTTATTCAATTGTCCCACTGTAGGGACGGGCCTACTGGCAGCGAGAAACATGACCTACTACTATGCTGCCCAGACAGTTTGGTGTATGGTTTTATGTCAACTTTTCATTGTCCTTCTGTTTTAGTTAAAACAATATTTGCTAAGTTTAGTCGGATATTAAGAGGCACACCAAAAAATATATATTTTTACTTCATCACCACCATGTAAAGGTAGTTCAATAAGGTTTATTTGAACAAAATGTTTTAGGTACTTATACATAATAGTGCAAATTAATAGCTCAATCAACTTTCTATTTTTTTAAGAATATACAATATGTAGAATATGTAACCCCTTATCTCTAAGAAATCTACTTTGTATACTTAAGTCGTTGTCAATAGCAACTGTTACATGGTTAATCTATATCACGATCTGTGATCGCAATCATTGTCTCACAAAGTAGGTACTTACACAATTTAAAAATCGGATACAGGAAGGAAGGAAAATAGCTTCCCATACTATTGTCACTAAGGTCTAAATATTTGCCCTCTACTCTGATTGACGATTGCGATTAGCGGTTACTGACCCCCAAACGTGGGTTTCAGTTCCTATATATGGCGTCTTCTCTGCAGCAGAACAAAAAATAATACCCGGCTATTTTCGTCTCAAACTAAGCAGAGCCTGTATTATGAACAATTAGGTTTCGTTCTGCTGCAGCAATTAGCTAAGAGTCATGCGGTCCATTTATTTGGAAGCTACTATCGCAGAAATATACACGCCACATTACTTATATTAGATACCTATACACATTAGAGTTTAAAAGGTAAGTACTGGGTGTACTGCTCTTTATAAATAAATCATTCATAGTGCTATGATTATGTACGTATATCTGGTAAACATGCAACCACGTTGCGACACATGTCCTGCACCAGGGCTCACGTGACAATGTTGTTGCTAAACCTCTAAGCGCTTTCCTGTATGGTACCTACCTATATCGTAGAAAACGAGGTTGACTAGGAATAATTCACATTTACTATTAAGTACGTATGAATATTATACATTTAAGATTTACTTACGCACTACTTGCTACTCGTATGAATAATATGAACATGCAGTGTAGCTACTTATCACGAGATAATAGTACCCTTGAACCCGGTTATAGAAGAAAAGTCTTTTATATGCTTAAGCTATCTTGTATAGCTAAGGCTCCTTGAACTCGCCAAAACACTTAGATGAGTCGCGGATACTATAAAACTATGAGGAGTTGCGTTTTTTGTAGTTTGAAACATCCTTTCTGGCAATTGAATGACCATAGTCTATACTTATACAGAATAAGAAGTACCAGAAAGCACAATCATTTTATGAGCCTTTGTGAGGTATTAATAATTGATTACAATAATATTTATGGCTGTAACGCCTAAATGCTCGTTAATTGTCTTCTGACAACACCAAATCCCGTCCGTACTGTGTTACGTTGTTAATGAAAACTAGAGAAAAAAACATTATTAGAAATCCCGTAATTTTCAAGTAGCTTGTGGAACTAATATGTTTCCATACGTGTTCAAACAACATACACGAAACTAGACAGAAAACATTATTGTGGTTTAACTTTACAAATAAATGTCCTGTTTTTCTACAAAGATATACCTAGTCGGGTCGTAAGTTCTGTCACATCCATATTTTTTTTATCTTCGAATACTGGCCACATATGCTTCGACTAATTTTAAAAATAGAACATTCGCCCTTTTCAAATATAAAGAAAGTAATCATTTTTATTCATTTTCAAATATGGAGTGGTCGCAAAAGGAAGATAGAGTCGCGGTTATCGCGTTGCACCGCTGTGGTTACGCGCCAACAGAGATTTTCAACTTTCTGAAAAAATTGAAAATAACACTACGGTTTGTTTATCGCACTATCAAACGGTACACTGAAGATTCAAGCTTCGAAGATCGTAAGAGGAGCGGCCGACCTCGCACAGTTAGGACACCAGCGGTCATCAAAGCCGTGAAGGCGCGAATTCAACGAAATCCCGTCCGGAAGCAAAAAATCTTAGCTCTTCAGATGGGCCTAAGCAGAACCACGATTAAAAGAGTGTTAAATGAAGACCTAGGACTACGAGCTTATCGTAAAAAGACCGGACATTTTTTGAATGAGCGTTTGAAAAAAATTAGGCTGGAAAGATCCCGAGCTTTGTTAAGGCGGTACGCGGGAAAAAAATACCGCGAAATTTTGTTTTCCGACGAAAAAATTTTTAACATCGAAGAAAGCTACAACAAACAAAATGACAAAGTGTATGCCCATAGCAGTGAAGAAGCAAGCGCGCGTATTCCAAGGGTGCAGCGTGGGCATTACCCTTCGTCAATCATGGTTTGGCTTGGAGTCTCCTATACAGGATTAACTGAGGTGTTTTTTTGTGAAAAAGGTGTAAAAACCAGTGCCGTTGTATACCAAAATACCGTCCTAACGAACATAGTGGAACCTCTTTCCCAAACAATGTTCGAAAACAGACACTGGATATTCCAGCAGGATTCTGCGCCAGCTCATAGGGCACGAAGCACGCAAGACTGGCTGACCGCCCGAGGAATTAACTTCATTGGTCATGAAGACTGGCCCTCTTCTAGTCCAGATCTAAATCCACTGGACTACAAGATATGGCAACATTTGGAGGAGATTGTCTGTGCTAAACCTCATCAGAATTTGGAGTCTCTCCGAGCATCTCTGGTTAAAGCAGCGGCAGAAATAGACATGAATGTGGTGCGTGCTGCGATCGACGACTGGCCGCGTCGATTACGGGCATGTATTCAAAATGGGGGAGGGCATTTTGAATAATGTAAATAAATTTGGATTGTGCATTTAATTACCTTTCATTTCATATATAATTTTTAAACAATTATCAAAAACTGTATCATTAATCACATTAAAAGTTTTTGACAGAACTTACGACCCGACTAGGTATATCGGTCAGGTATTGCTTACGGTTCGGTTAGTCAAGTTGTTTATCTAAGCCTAGCATCAGCTAGCTATAGGGTATTACTGTACACTGAAACTAGTTTACGATTACAACACCCTACGGTTTGGCCTAGACAAACTACATCTATTTCATCATTACAGCCCAGTAATGTCCCACTGCAGGGACAGGCCTCCTCCCGTGACGGAGGGATACTTGGCCTACTAATACCACGCTGGTCAGACGGATGGGTATAGGGTTTAATTTCAAGTTTTCCTTCTTTTTACTTTGTAAAGATAATATTCACGGACAGTTCCTTTAGTTGGTTTTTACGACACTGATGGGATGAGATGGGGTGGTGACATATTGTATTCTTACTCCGTCACCACACGGAGAGCATCTATTTAACATATCAACATAACAACATCTACTTAATAAAATATATAAGTACATTCTTGTAAAGTACGTTCATTTTAATTTCACATACTTAGGTATTAATTCACTAGATAGTAGAAAATGTAGTCTCTTCTGGCTTCGATCACCGAAAGGAAAATTAAAAAATAGCCTTTATAGAGCTATGGTACCCGGTGCAATAACAGAACTTAGCTGGACTACATAAGAAGAAAGAAAATAAAAAAACACCCAAAATATAACTTTCTTTAGTTCGATACACCACTAAACATACAGACCTAATAACAAATAAATAATTTTTAATTATAAAAATGACCTCTGAAACGTCGACAGTTCGGCCACGGCCGTGTTTCATTACTTTTACGAAATGCTAGTGAATTAGAGCAGTAATGCGCATGTGACTTTGTCCTAGACGTACAAAGACACTTACGTAAATATACCGAAAATCTTGTAAGTAATTTGTCATGTTCTGACTTATAAAGTTCTTGCGTTCTTCGCGTGTAACCCAGGGGGCATGGCAATTATAGGTATAAGTAATGCGTTATATTATTTATTTACTGTACCTGTATAGGAAAATGGAAAATAATTAGAGATTCATATTATAAAACTTATTAAAAAACTATCGATACAATAAAATAACTTTTTAAAGATGAAGTTCTTTTTTCTAATAATAATCTAATAGAAAAAGACAACTCCCGCACTAGGGATCATGCCCTGTGTCGCGGGGACCTTTTACAAACATCAATTAACGGACAAAAAGAACACCCAGACCAGGACAATAATTTGTGGATGTCACAAATTATTGTCCTGCGTGGGGATTGAACCCACAACCTCTTGCACGGCAGCCGCTTGCGCTACCGTCGCGCCACCGAGGTTCTGTACTGTCTCAGTTTTTTTCTTATGCAAAATTCACAAAGAGATTGTTATTTAGTATGTTAGAGGCGAAAAATAATAAGCCTGGTGTATATTTAGGGCCAGGTTCAGAGACCGCACTTTGTCTTTACTTTAGCAAAGTCTAGAAATTATTTCTGAATTTGAACAACATTAAAGTAATTTTTCGCATGAAAAAGTTTACTTTCATTACTTATCAAAGTAAACTTTTCATGCGAATTAGTCAAAGTGCGGTCTCTGAATCTGGCCCTTAGAGCCAGGAAGATTTTGAATGCGTAGATTTAATCGAGCCTTTCGCACACACTTATGCGTTCATAAAATCATAATGACTACTCGAGAGAAATTTAATGTAATAACAGTTAATCGAATTATTGAATTAAAACTTTCATAGATTACAAGAAATTTACATAATTATCTATTCATATGAATCTAGACTAGTTGTAAATAATATGAATAATATAATAAACTTTGAATTGAGAGCTTTTTGATTGAGAGAAAATATTGACGCTTTATTAATATCCAATTTCGAGAAGTACATTACTTTAAAAATTTATTACATCCGTCGTTCTTGGCATTATAAAAGTAATACATACGTTTAAATAAATAATAATAATATTAGTAATGTGTTTATTTTTATATCTATATTTAAAAATGTAAATTAATGTGAAAAATGTAAATAAAGAGAATATTAGTACAACTTTAACAGCCCACTAACATCCCAGCGCAGTGTTGGGTCAGTAGGGTATTATTGGGCATTCTGTACCACTTTCGTCCAGTCGCTCCGCGAAACAAGTTTCGCTCTCGCTCAGGACTCGTGGTCCAAAATGCCCAATAATATAAATTTAATATAACCAGCGACGTGTGGCTTCGAAACTTCAATAAATAACTAACGCCTAATATATTCACGTGAGCAATAACAATGACGACATTATAGCTAAGACATCAACAACTGGCACTTTAAAAATTACCAACAACCAGTATTTTTAATTTTAGTGTGTTTGTGTCATTATAGACAGAATTAATAAAAATATATTGTGAGGAGGATAATAGGATGGTAAAATTTGTTCCAGTACTTAAAAGAAGTTGAGTAGATTTAAGATCGATTAGTATTTATAAAGATTAACAATCTTTAAACTTGATCATTATTAATTAAGCTGTAATATGTATATAACATGAAATTTGTCAAACAACCACAATCTTTGCAATTAAATATAATTTGCAATGATTCTTGTAAGACTGAATCACGTCATGGAAAATTATTACCTAATACCATACGATGCATTATTTGCGGACCATCAAACTGTGGCAAAACAAACTTGTTAATTGGTCTACTTCTACATGAAAATGGATTAAACTTTCAAAACATCTACATATATTCAAAAACTTTACTTCAACCAAAATATGTGTTTTTAGAAAAGGTTTTACAGCAAGTACCATGTATATCATTACAAAAATTTCAAGGAAATGAAGAAGTGTTAAAAGTTGAGGATGCGAAACCAAACTCTATAATTATTTTTGATGACGTGGCGTGTGAGAATCAAAATAATATGCGTGATTACTTTGCTATGGGTAGACACAAATACATCGATTGTTTTTACCTAAATCAAACATACAGTAAAATCCCAAAACAATTAGTAAGAGATAATGCTAACCTGATAGTACTTTTTAAACAAGATGACATTAATTTAAGACATGTTTATGATGAACATGTTAATACCGATATGACTTGGTTTGAATTCCGTGAAATGTGTTCCAGGATATGGAGTGAACCCTTCAACTATGTTGTAATTAATAAAGATTGTTCTAAAAATAATGGATGCTATAGAACTAAATTTGATACCTTTGTAATCTTTGATTAAAATTTCGAATATTTAAGGTTGTCATCTTTGTATTATTATTATTCTGTATACGACTTTCAACCGATAACAAGCATGGAAAAATCATTAAAAAGACAAATTGTTGATGCTGCAGAAGCTGTAAAGAGAAAAGTACGGAACATGCGAGATATTGAGATTAGCAATAAACAAGCATTGGAATCAGTTTTCAAGCCTGTAACAGAATCTCTCAACCTGCTTTCCAACGCTAATAATCAAATCGAAGGTCCATTGAATAAACAAACTATGCAGAATGAAAATCCAAAAAGTAAAGATGACAGTGATGAATCTGACAATGACAGTGAAAGTTCTTTTCAATCATTGGTTGATGATGTTAATATTAAAGAGCACGACACTTCATCCTGGTCGTTATCTTCAGAAGCCCTACGAGACATCCCGTTTGGCGTTCGAGTAGATCAAGGGAAATTTATGTTAGGGTCTGCTAATATAACAGTTGGTGATGAATTTATTGTAGTAGCTGGTTGTAAATATCGTAATACACCTGGTTTGAAACAATTGTTATTAAAAAAGAATGTAGATTTAAGCGTAGTTACAGAGAGTGACATGCAAAATTATAAATCGATGTTGCTTGATACAAATGCACATCGTAGAGATTTCGAACCAAATAAACCAATAAAAAGTAATAAGGGAATGAAATATTTACAAGTTATTAAACCGCTTTTCTCAGTACAAAGTACAATTCCTGGTAAGCAATCTAAAGGTAAAGGAATGTCAATGAAAAAAATGTGGAGACAAAATGTGGATTACATTTATTGGGATGATCCAAATGAATTAGTTGATAGATTAAAGTTGTTAATAGCATCTCGAGATGCTGGCAATACAGGCTTAGATAATGAAATTATGTCTATTATTGAGGAATTACGTGAAAATAAAATTATTATTAAATAAAAGTTGTATGTATATAATGTTCATTTTATTTCTAACCTTACAGTACAACACACTCTAAACATGAATGTAGACAAATTCGGTCATTATATTCATAAACGAATGCGTTTATCTGAGTTATTCGAGATTAATAATAACGCTTTGTATAAATCTGAAAACGGTGACTTTGATTTGAAAGCATCACGACTAAGAGGTATTAGACTGCCTGAAGAAGCTGATGACGTGGTAAATAAGGAATACGTAGATAAAATTAAAACAGAAATTATACAAGAAATTAATAAGTCGCTACACGTTCAAAGTATTTTAAATACAAAGTTTACAAATACTTTGCTTCATTTAGAAGACAAATTTTATACAAAAACCACTGTAGACAAGTTAATTAATCATAATGATAAAGCAACAAATTGTTAATGAAATACACAAAGCAGCACGAAAAAACTTTCTGCGACGACCTGTAATATTGAAAGGAATCGATGATTTATGGCAAGCTGATCTGATAGATATACAGACGTTGAGAAAAAGTAATAAAGGATATAATTATATTTTATTAGTGATTGATTGCTTTTCTAAATACGCTTGGGCTGAACCATTGAAATCTAAAAACATGATAGATGTTACACATGCTTTCGATGAAATATTACGTAGTAGCTATCGCAGACCAATCAACTTACAAACTGATTCTGGAAAAGAGTTTTATAATACAACTTTTAAAAATCTTATGAAGAGGTTTAACATTAACCACTATTCTACTTTTTCTACCAAGAAAGCTTCAATAGTCGAGAGATTAATAAAGACTATCAAAAATAAACTATACAAATGTTTTAGTTTAAATGGAAGCTATAATTGGTTAGGATCGATATTGACAAATATATTGAAGACATATAACAATACATATCATCGTACTATTCAATGCAAACCTTCCGATGTGAAAAAATCAAATGAGTTATTAATAAAAAATAATATTAATAAATCACAAAATCATTTATGTATTCGGTCTAAACCTAAATTTAAAGTCGGTGACAATGTACGAATTAGTAAATACAAACATATATTTGAAAAAGGATATACTCCTAATTGGTCTACTGAGCTGTTTATCATAAAAAAGATCAATAAAACGAAACCAACAACATATTACATAGAAGATCAGCGAAAACAACCAATATTAGGCACGTTTTACGAACAAGAACTCCAAAAATCTCATCATCCTGGTGTGTACTTGATTGAAAAGGTTTTAAAAAGAAAAGGAAATAAATTATTCGTAAAATGGTTGGGATTAAGCAATGATGATAACAGTTGGATTAATAAAACCGCAATAACAGATTGAAATAACAATTATATAACCATATTCCTTACATATATTATATTTACTTTACTTTGAGCAATGCAAGGAGGTGGACTGCTTAACACTATTATTGATAATCTACCGTTTGAACTTCACCTGCCTGGTTATAACTATTGCGGACCAGGCACAAAACTAAAAAAAAGATTACTCAGAGGTGATCGAGGTGTTAATAAGCTAGACGAAGCTTGTATGCAACACGATATTGCATATGATAACCATAAAGACTTACCCAATCGACACAAAGCTGATTTACAACTACTAGATATGGCTAAAAAAAGACTTAAATCGAAAGATGCAAGAAAAGGAGAAAAACTTAGTTCCTGGTTAGTGAGCAAAGTTATGAAAGCTAAATTAAAATCTGGTGCTGGCGTTAAGGCGTTTAATAGTTTTATATCAAAAATTAAATCTGTGGTTAAGAAAATGAAACCCAAAAACAGTAAAACATTAATAAACACCGCATACTCAGTTGCAAAGAAACTTTTTCCATGCACTCCAAATATGCGAATACCACGAGTTATACCGTTACCAAAAACTGGAGGAATTCTACCTTTAATTCCAATTTTTGCTGGTTTATCAGCTTTAGGCTCTTTAGCTGGTGGCGTAGCCGGTATAGCAAAAACGGTGAATGAATATAAAGCAGCTCAAAAGAATTTACAAGAAACAGAACGACATAACAGATCTATGGAGACATTAGCCATAGGCAAGGGTTTATACATAAAACAACATAAAAATGGCAAAGGATTATATATAAAATCTCCAAAAAACTGAAGTGGAAGCTACCTAATCGACCTTTAACTAATTTGGATATTGAAAATCATGCACGAGACATTCCTCACTTTCGAGGAGTGTACATGAAGGATCAGTTACCAAGTTCACCAAAACGGATTGAGTGTGGTATAGTGAACTTGGATAATGCAAAAAACGAAGGAACACATTGGGTAGCTTATGTTAAAGTTAATAATTACTGTGAATATTTTGACAGCTTTGGTGATTTAAAACCCCCCAGGGAATTGATGAAGTATTTTAAAAATTATAATGTTTTTTATAATTATACAAGATATCAAAATTTTAATTCTGTAAATTGTGGACATTTATGTTTAGAATATTTGTGGAAATATTGGAATAAAAACATATAAATTTTATGCGTTTGTTTAATTTAAACCATTTGCAAGATGTCACTCACTTTGTCGATAACTGGGAACTCTTCAG
Organism: Schrankia costaestrigalis; assembly: GCA_905475405.1. Lineage (NCBI taxonomy): Eukaryota > Metazoa > Arthropoda > Insecta > Lepidoptera > Erebidae > Schrankia > Schrankia costaestrigalis. The sequence continues at coordinate 5,457,699 of FR997851.1, forward strand.
ATTTATCTGTGTACTATACTAACACACTACAATTATCTGAACAATATGAATGCGCCTTATTGCATTTCTCAACATTTAACTCTATTCCAAACATTGACAAAAGAAATAATAAGTTATATTATGACACCAATGAAGTTATTGAAGTACCGGAAGGCACCTATGAATTACAAGACATCGGTGATTATTTAAAATCAGAAATAAAGGACGCTGTGTTCAAATTAGAGTGTAATAATAACACTCTAAAAACTAGTATATACTGCACAAAAAATATAAATTTTAATAAAGAAAACACTTTCTGCAGTTTGTTAGGGTTTAAGAAACAGATCTTGGAAGGAAATAAATGGCATGTGTCTGAGTTTCCAGTCAACATTTTACCTACGACCGTGATCAGGATAGAATGTGATATTGTAAGCGGCTCGTACATAAACGGAGAATCCAGTCACATTATACACGAATTTGCACTGAACGTACCACCTGGATACAGAATAATAGAAATTCCTAAGAACGTAATATACTTTCCGATTAACCAAAAAAATATAAACAGCATACGAATTAGGTTATTAGATATAAATAACCGTTTAATAAATTTACGAGGTGAAGAAGTTCAACTGTATTTACACCTAAGAAGAAAAAATGATTGATTACAATAAATATGTGCTTCAAGAAAATAAACATATCAGTTCAGTTCAAGCTATCACCCAAACAAGAGCTATCTCGAAGAAAAAGAAAATAAAATTAACTAAAGAAAATAAGATATTTCTTAAAGCAATCGGTTTACTAAAATGAATATATTAGATGTTTTATCCACACCAACTTACGATAATACTGTTGAGGGAATAGAATTCCATTCTTACAAGCCATATGTAACAAGTTTCAATAGAAATGATGAAATTCGTATACCTATCAACCAACAAGATTTGTACATATTACCATCAGCAAGCACCTTGTATTTGGAAGGAACTGTTATCGTTAGTAAAAAAGATTTGAAAGACGTTGCTAGTAGCATCAATTTTACGAATAATGCGCTACTCTATCTGTTTCAAGACATAAGGTACGAGCTTAATGGAGTAGAAATAGATAAAATTAAAAATGCTGGCATAACAACTACAATGAAGTCGTTAATTTCAATGAATGAGAGTGAATCAAAGATGTCTTATGCCTGGGGCTGGAATATAGATGGTATAAAAAATGTGAATGGTGGTAGATTTTCAGCATCTATACCTCTTTGTAATATCCTCGGGTTCGCAGAAGATTTTAAGAAAGTTGTAATAAACAGTAGACACGAACTGATATTGTTAAGAAGCAACACTAACCTAAATGCTGTAAAACTTAATACAGGTGAAATTATAGAAGATGTTCTTATAAATAAAATCATATGGCGCGTGCCTCATGTTAAGGTATCAGATAGAGAAAAAATAAGTTTGTTAAAAATGTTAGAAAAAGATCGACCGCTCCAGATGATATTCAGAAATTGGGACTTGTACGAATATCCCGCATTACCTAAAACCACAAAACATACTTGGTCTATTAAAACTTCGTCACAAATAGAGAAACCACGCTTTGTTATTATTGGACTACAGACTCAAAGAAAAAATAATTCAGGTGCTGACATGTCTCAGTTCGATCATTGTCATATTCGTGATGTTAGAGTGTACCTAAATTCAACATATTTCCCTTATGAAAATCTAAATGTTAACTTTGCTAATAACAGAGTTGCTTTATTATACGAGCAATACACTAGATTTCAACAGTCATATTACGGACGTCGCGCGGAACCCTTATTAAGTGAAAAACAGTTTAAAGACTTAGCACCGTTATTTGTTGTCGACTGTTCTAGACAAGCTGATAATCTAAAAGGAGGCTCTGTCGTAGATGTACGAGTGGAAATTGAAACTGATTCAGATATACCAGATCAAACATCTGCTTACTGTCTCATACTAAACGACTGCATAATTGAGTATAAGCCGTTGAGTAACACCGTTAAGAAAATATCATGAGCCCAGATACTATCATATTAGATGTCCAAGGATTTAAAGACCTTAACAACGATTTTATAGTAAAGGAGTTAGCTTTAGCCACTTCTGAATACACACAAACTTTTTTAATCAAGCCACCTTACTTGTTTAAATATTTAACAAATGACGAAAAAAAGCAAGTTAAATGGTTGGAAAGAAACAGAGGAATTTATTGGAACGAAGGTTTCATAGACTATAGAGAATTTCATCGTGTAATTGTCCAATACCTGGAAAGTAAGGATATTATTGTAAAAGGTCTGGAGAAAATTAATTGGGTTAAGGACTTGTGTGTGAATTGTAATGTCTTAGAACTTGACGAAAAACAATGTCCTAATTTATCTGTGCTACACAAAACATTCAGTGGTGTAAAAAATAATTTTAATTGTAATTATCATTTAAAGCACTGTGCACTAAAAAATGTAATATGTATAAAAAAATATTTAGAAAATAGTAAAAGTTCAAATTGTAATCTATTATTCTAAGGAAATAAAAATACTTTTTACAAATATATAATGCTTTTATTTTATTACAAATATACGTACATTAATATCTAATACACATTAGAGACATAAAATGAATACAATTTATTACATTAAACATAACCTAATCAACTAACTACAATATTAAAAAAAATCAGTAAAAATCATTATCTATTAAAGATTTTGAGATTTTTTTCACCAATGATTCAGTTTCGTCCAGAACAGAATCATTAGCGTCTTTAACAATATATTGCGCGCTTAGTATAACGTTCTCGCAATCACTATCACTATCATAGGTTTCAGGAGTGTTATTACATAGGTCTAGCACTGAAACTTTTATCAATTTAATGCCAGGTCGTTGTGGTCGACTCATTACGTAAGATTTTGAAGATTTCAGTTTCTTCGATCTCTCCTTACGTCGTTGTTTCAACGTCTTATCTTTCGTTACTTGTTTGCAGCATACGGTTTCCTTGCGAAGCATCTCGTTATAGTCTTCATTAGGATCCTGAGCATACTGACTGAACATAATCGTTGAGTCGGAAATCTGAAACAAATTATAATTAAATCATTAACACGTTGTTAAAATAAGTTACTGTTTTATTGAACCCAAAGGTAACCAAAGTTTATTTTATTTTATTAATTAAAAACTTACCATTGACATGATTCTGTAGCACAAGTACACGAGTTAAATAATATTTCGTAATTGAAAAAAATAAAGTATTTTATACAAATTAATTCAATCTATATATTAAAATGCTAATAATGCATATTGTGTCTGCAAGAAGAAATATTTGCACAGTATGTTTGTCAGTTGAAAAAGTCTACTACATGACTACATATAAAAAAATATATATTAAGAATATTGTTATATTCTTAATACAGTTTTTTTTTTAATATTAAAAAAAAAACATTTATATCTAAGCGATGACTGGAGCAATCGCTAGTATATCATTATTGTCTGTATTGCATTTTATAATGTAGGTTGGTTGTATGTAATGTAGGTATATTGGTCTCGTGTTACATCCTGTTCTATATACTTCTATGTTTTTATATTCAACTATAATCCAACTTTATAATAGAAAAAGAACATAATTTGTACAAGGTTTTATTCGTGACTTTGTTCGCTTGAATTAATAATTGGTTAAGTATATAGTTAATTCGATTTCAAATACCAAAATAGTGGAAATGAGCGACAGAAAAATATTTACATAGTTATATAATATTATGCATGTACTTATATAAACTGATGGTCTTATGTATATATCATCATGAATTGATAACAATATAACATTTCATTTTTATATATTTTTCGCTAATATTCATCTAATAAAAACATTTTATTGTTTTTATTTTTTAAAGACAACAACTCTTGCACTAGGTATTACTCGTATGTCGCGGGGACTTTTTACATATATATTTAAACTATTGGGTACAAATCACAGCCAGACTCAGGACAACAATTTGTGGATCATACAAATAATTGTCCTGCATGGGATTCGAACCCACAGCTTCGAGCACGTTAGTCGCTTACGCTACCACCGAGCCATCAAGGAGGGCATTACGAAACGTTGTTCGTAAAACGCTTGCTAAGCGTATGTATTGTCATACGGTTGAAAGTAGGTCATAGCAAACGCATATTTATATAATAATCATAAAAAACTATTTATGGTTGCGACTCTGTTCGCATGGATTATAATGGTTATATTTATAAATTAAATAAAACAAGTAAATGTAGTCAACATTTTATTTTTACATAAACAAAAGCAGTACTTAACCCTACTAAGTAGGTAGATATTTAGATGGAACTTAAATATATTTTTAATATTTTCATTTATTAATATATTTACATATACAATCGATACTTAAATCTAATACCTTAATACTAAAATAAAGTAGTAATTTACTTATACACTTTCACAGCAAAGAAAGCTTAGTCTAAACCTCATCTTTAGTTTTAAGCATATATGAATGACCCCAAGCTTGTGTTGATATTTTATCCAAAGATATCGCTCGTTTATCATCGTTGTTAGATAATACAATTTTGTTGATAGACTGCGTAAATATTTCGTGTTTTATTGATTTAAACATTGGATTTTTTCTATGGATAACTCCACCATTAAATAAAATATTTTCATAATCTGTAATACTTAAATCTCTTACTACACATGACTTTATTCCCTTTGCTTTTTTAGTGATTTTTTTTTGAGTTTTTAAAGAGTACAATTTAGATCTTAAACCAACAAAATCGGAGATATATTCTCCTCCCATTTCATCTTTGAATAAACCAGGAACTTTTTTATTGATAAGCGGTATCTTAAAATAGTTCATAGCTTCATAGTTGCTGGTGTCAAAATATTGTAAAAACTGATACTTTAAATCATAGTAAAAGTCATTAGTATATATTTCGTACACAAAAGAGTCCGTGTCTGTATAACACAACTGTACTCGCTCTTTGTAATAAGGCTTTACAATATTGTAATGAAAATTATACATGTGTGACTTAGAAAGTTCTAATACAGTGAATCCTATATAAATCGGTTTATCTAAAATAATTTGGTCTGGCCTCATTTGTATTGCAACTAAGTTTTCAGATAGAATTGAAGCACTATGGAAATAAGGATTGGATACAAGCCTTTCAGCGGATATGGACTTTTTGGTACGATTATTTTGATCGCTCCATTGATTAACTAAATGTACGCTTACTCTTTTTTCAGTATTTTCTAATGTTTTACCAAAAACACTGTTATTCAGTAACTTAAAAAAATCTTGTTCGAAGGCACTTTGTGCCTTCTGTCGTAATTGTGTGTTCAATTCTATATATTGCTTTAAGTAAGGACTCTGTCTAAAAGTTATAGCTCTATGTATTTTACGTAGTATTAAACCATGTTCTATACATTTTTTTAAATGTACATAATGTATGACATAGTTATACTTATTATATAAATTAGCAATTAGTTTATTAGATTTACCGCCTGGGGGAATGCATTTCTCTGGACAAAAAGGCAAATCGTTATGGTAATCGTGTAAATGTTCAGGATATAAAAGATCAACTTCTAATATAAATCCCCACTCAGCATTATCTGTAATATTTTCTACGTGTAAATTATACAATTCGCGTTCACTAAGAAACCTAAAACCTGAATATGGTAGATACTGGCACATGCTATAACCGTAAAGATTATTACAGTCAAGGTATACTATGAAACTAGAAGATTTAGATGTATTATAGTCAGACATGTATTTATGGTTAGCCTTAGCATACCGACGGGAACACATGCATAAGCCTCCCCTAATACCATCTTGAATCATTCTAACGATTGCTAAGTCCGACAGAAGTTCTAATTCAACACCTGTTTTAAGTAACATTGCGTCAAAGGACAAACTAGGTGCTGTTATGTAAAATGCAGGATCGAGGTTGTAATGTTGTTTACATGTTTTCCTAAAATTTTGGAAAATATCTGTCAACAAAAGTACATCTGTTTTTAAATACAAATCCGTATATTCTCCTAAGTTATGTATATTAAATTTATCCCAAACAGTTTTAGCATGATTGTAGTCTTCGTCGCTAATATTTTCGTTAGTTAATGAATTATAAAAATGACACTTTGATGGTAAAGATTTATCCTTATAACATTGCCAATTTGTCATATAATCGTAAGGATATACACCTTTTCGTGTTAATAAATTTAATTGTGTTTTATCAGGAAAATGAAATTTAAGGTTAATAAAATCTTTAACTTGCATTGTTTTAGCAAGTTTGTCAAGGCTTGTTCCTAAAAAGTTAAACGAATCTAAAAATCTTAATTGTATATACTCGTTATTATCAATAGGGATAAACTTTGAAAAGGATATGTATTTTTCCTTGGTCTTTGGTATTATTTTTATCTGACCAGGAATTTCACCTAATTTTTTAATAAATAAATGAGAATCATATCCTGACAAGTTATGGAAAAATATCGGAATGAATTTGGGTAACTTGTGTTGTAAATTACAGTGTCTATGTGCTGCACCCCGATATCGCCCAGTAATGTGACAGTGATCTCTTACTTTATCTCCCCACAATAAATGTTCACAAATGTGGCACTTAATAGCACTAGTGAAACTAACAGCATCGTTTTCTGTGAATATCATAGTTTCATTTTTAGTCAAATATTTATGATATATTTTCTTAACATCTTCAGTAAGAAAATGTACAAATTTTGTTACACAATCCTTGCCTCGATAACTTCTGTAACCTTTAAAATGTTCAGTGAATGATGATACTATATTATATGCAAACGCAGCAGGCACGTGTACTTGTGAGTATGACGTATTACCGGTGTTCAATTCGTCGCCGGAAATCGGTTTGAGTAAAGTTTCGAAATCAGCATATATGACGAATGGAATATTTTGTTTTCTATTATAATTTTTAAATTTTAAAAATGAACCTTTTTCAGGTAAAACTGTAACAACTCCTCCACATAAATGTGATTCAAATTTACTTGAATTCGGAAAAAATAATAAGCATGTTTCACAGAAGTACAATTTACCATGATGTTTAGTTATTTGATTTCTAACCAAACGTGGCAAATCTTTAATTAGACAGTAATGGGAATGTGTATTATTTTCTAAAAACAAAAGGTGTATACTCTTTGATTTTTTACTATTATTAGATTTATACAAAGGTCCAATAATTGTTCTATCATTTTTCAATCCATAAACGAAAATATTCAGAGAGGGGTTATTTTTTTCAAAAACATTGATGTCCGAAAATGTAATTGGAAATAATAAATTATTAATATTTAAAACATCTCGAAAATGAGGATACGACGATACTCTGTCAGGATGTTGTATTGTGGGATACAAGGCAGCTACAATACACCACAAGAAGCAATAACTATCATTATTTCTAATATTTAACACAGCTTTTTTATTTATTATAAATTTTGGTAAAGCTATAAATTTGGATCCGCCGAGAGGCTGATATTTATTTATATTGATTTCTAAATGAGAATTTTTTAAAAATGTCCATCCACTATCTCTTTCCTGAAACTCTTCAATTTTCTTTAATAAATTTAAAAGTATAGTTTTGTAAATTGATTCGAAATCATAATTTAAATGAATAACATAATTTTTTGTGGTGAACGATTTAATTTCTTGGTGTTCGTTTTTATACATAAGAAAAACAGAGAAAAGTTCAAAATTAATTTTAATTGATGTATGTCTTTGTAACGATTGATCGATTAGGTTCTTAATTTGTTTTTGGTTATTATGGAGAAACATCTCAGGCAATATATTTAACTGTTTTTCGGTGGCAAGAATTCTGTAAGTTATAATACGAGATTTAAAGGAAGAATTAATGATTTCAACGTTATCATACAATGAGGTCGTGCTATTGTTTTTATGATTATTACTTCGTAAGTGACCAGACCATCGTCGATTATCTACAAATATTTTACAAACTGTGCAATGAGGCATTATTAGAGAGTAGTTAAAGTTAAGTACCTACTTCAATATTTTTAACAATATTTTTTATACAATATTAAGTTTAGTTTATAAAATATGATGTTAATAATGTATAATTTATAAGATATATGATGATGATATGAAATGACTCTTATCGTAAATACCTACTTTAAAAAATAATTATCTTACTTAAACTATTATTTTGTAAGTATCTTGAATTTCAGCTTAATATTGATACAGGATTGAGCGATTCAGTTCTATTTTGACCATTTAGCTAGCTAATTAGTTTTCACTCTGAAAAAAAAAAAAAATATATATATATAATAGGTACCTAGGTGACATAATTGAACACCTTTGAACTTTTAGCCTGTGGACAGTATTATGAAATAGTTATATTTAAGTCATAGTCATAATGTATTTCAAAACAAAAAAACTATTTAAGAGGTATAATTACTTAAGAAAAGTTAAAAACGAAAGAAACATACAATATATATTTCTTTTACCTTGTTTCATTGTGTACCTAAGAAGTACAATGATTTCAGCTGGAACACTTCAGTCTCTAACTATCTATGTATCTTTAATTTTAGTTTATGTTGATACAGGAATCAACTGTTCTCTTTCGATCATTTATATAGCAAATTAGTTTTTCATCCTGAAAAAAAAAAAAACTGCATTTAATATAAATAGGTATATATTATTATAACAAGAGGTAGATATTATTACTTATTTAAAGTTCAAAAAGAGCAAAACATAGGTACAATAAATCTGTAACATAAAATAAATATTTTCCTGTTAGATTACCTGCCAATGTGCAAGTGGGTACAATGATTTCAGCTCGTACACTTCTATGTCTAATTCAAAATGTGTATTTAGTTGATTTTGATTCATCGATATCACTTCTCGATTATTTTTTCTAATTTAATATTCTGTAAAAAAAGAAATATATAAAAAGAAAGAAGTATATAATATATGTAAGTATACATACTTCTATCAAACAGCTTCCTTATGTATTTAACTTAATAAACATAATAGTTATTACCTTTTTAAGTCGTGGAGTATTTTGTATTCACATATTAAGTACTTAAATTTCTGCTGTATTTAAATACACGTCTGCTGAATGCAAGTAATTCGTTAAAATTAATTAATATAAGTAATCTTAGAATTTTGTATTATAAAAATATTTATTCGATTTATTAGATAGCTAGGTAGGTATTTAATTCAGCAATTTAATATTAACACAAATAATTATTACCAGTTATTGGAAACGCTTGAAATTTGCTAATATGTAACTAAATACGTGCGCTCAACCTACTTTTTATTAGGGTACAGTAGATCTAAATCGGTATAAATAATTATTATGGATTTACGATAATATTCTATTAACAAAAATATCAATGATTATAAATTTACAAATAGCATTATTATTATTGTTTAGCTCCCTTTATTATAGTTAATTTCGTACCATATATAGATATTGTATATGTCAACGTAAGATTGTAAGAACAGCCAGTTTATTAATTAACTAATCAGTTTATACACTGTCGATTATTTGTAAACGCGTACTGAGATGACTTAATCCATTCCATTTATTTCAGTCAGAAACTGACAGTCTTCAACTGTTAGTTACACTAATCTGTGAAACTATAAACTTATAATATAATATGAAATAAAAGCAATAAATTGTACATCTCAGTGCGAGTTTACAATTTATCGACTAACGGTTCTTACAATCTTACGGTAAAATACAAATTACTTGTGTTTATCACATAAAAATAAGTCATAATATTATAAAAATTAACAATTCCAATTAAAATTTAAATAGGTACTTACCGCATAGCATTTATTTTGATTTAAAATAAATACATAATTATACGGAACCATAGAACTTGATATGACGTAGTCAGGCTACTTGCACTATATTTTTATTTTATAGTCAGCAATTTTGTTCGATTTTATTCAAAATTCCTTAGACATCATTTTTGACCAAGTATAATCCGTACAAGAAAAAAAGTCAATTGATACACCAATAACATGTCTGTTTAATATTTTTTTAAATTAACATTGTTTTACATGTTTCTTGATTTATAAGCTAAACATTATTTCACTACCGTACATTAAACGAAACTAAGTCTGCAAGTGTGGAAGTAATCATCAAGAAGTATACAAAGAACCGCTGCGCTTCAAACTGCCTGACGACACCTGCCTGCTGTACCTATCATCATCAGCACCATAACATTTATAATGTAAGTACATAAGTATACTATCTAATCTATGTACCGTATTCAATTGATTTTCTTCTTAATTACTAGCTAAATGTTTCATTATGTATCTTTAGTAATTACAAAGTTCAACTTTGATTTTATGATTTTAACTTTACTCAACTTGTAATCTTGGCTTGAGCATGATGTTATTGTCTGTCTATACATTTACTCAAGTAAAATTACATTTAAGTACCTAACGTTTTAGAATAACTTTGGGTAGGGTGTAAAAATAATGATAGAGTACCCTACTAATAATTATGTTGTGCTATTTCAGGTCCGGATCAGAGAGCGAGTACAGCTATCAGGAGGTCGCAGACGAAGGCAGAGCTAAATCGAAACATTTTGCAGACAGCAATGGAAAAAGGAAACGTAAAACTCCATCGACTAATTCGATTCGTAAAAGGTACGTAATTAAACTTTTATTAAATATGTACAATCAACGTCAAATCTAATTATTAATACCATTTTATTCTGACCTCTTATTGTATGGAAAGACTATACAATGTGTGATCAGGTTATATTGGATGTTAATATATTTTATTTAACGTTCTGTACACAATCGTTTGCAATAATATAAATTATTATATTTATAAATTAGTAATGCAATATATTCTAATTCTTTGATAAAAAGGTTTTAAGTAAGTTGTGAGTGTGAAACAACTATGTGTATAACGTACTGTACTACACTAGATAAACACAGCTGGTGAATTAAAGTTGCTGGGTTCGATCCCCAACAGTGTATTTACTTAGTATTTTTCCTTTCTAGAGATAGTCTGAATTTAGATCGGTAAATAAAAGTATTCACGAAAATATAGACTCTAATATTATTTTTATAAAAGTAGGTTGCTGTGTATGTTAATATTAATTTTCAGGACTCTATCATACTAACAAACAACCACTCGGTTATACTAACAACAAACAGAATTTTATTTACCTAACTGTTTACTAAAAACTACTTATTGTTTCAGTAAGAAAACCGAACCCGTTGACATTTTCGGTATAAGGAAATGCAAAACTCCTTCAGAATTTAAAGAAGATTCTAAGTTAGCATCATATTTAATAAACAAGGTCGCCAACGGTAACGAGCGGCGATACGCTACTACTGAAGGAGAGTACTACATTGACTTCAAAATTTACAAGACGAACGATGTCCATGGGACAGACTCGCTAGAACTGTGGAAAAAAGCCCTTCTCCGCTTGAAAGCTCAAGTGAATAGTGATTCTCCTCAGTGGCGCAAGCTGCAAGAATTTATACGCTCGATCGACACATTATTTACTGAGGAACCGAAAATGTTTAGTGATAAATAAATTATTTATTTAAGATGTACCCAATCGTTGTTTTACTAATTATAAACACAATGAGTGTACCGTGCTTGTTATAAACCTAATATCAAGTACGGTACACTGAATAAATACAGTATAGATAACAAATAGGTCTGGTAAAGGTTACAAGTGTGGTATAGCTAACAGGTAAGTACTTATGGTTAATTTTTTTATATTAGGCAATCTGGACTAATTTAGAACTTGTTTCACCGAGAGACACGTCAACCCACACAACTAGTCACAGGTGAGTTCTAACATCTATAGTTGTTTTTTTTGTTTTGCTACATTTGTCGGTTCGCAAACAATGTTGGTATCGTTATTAACGTTAGATAATAATATCCATGCTATGACGAACACAAGAAATAGGGAAAACATCGCAGGCGTGCGTAGTGTGACTGTTTTACAATCAATGAGCGTTTACCGTTTTGTGAACTAACTAAAATGTTACCGTTAATCGATCGGATATTATTGGGCGTTCTGGACCACGAGTCCTGAGCGAGAGCGAAACTTGTTTCGCGGAGCGACTGGACGAAAGTGGTACAGAATGCCCAATAATACCCTACTTGGGTCTTCTTTAGTAACAGGAATTGGGATAGGCTTTTAAGTCTAATTTCTTTTTTTGAAGCAGAAACATTACATGCAAACATTCTGTTAGTCCATGGTTTAGTATATTAGTATATAAGATTTTGTGTTGACGATAGGTTTTATTACTCCGTCACCACGCGGTGAATTGTAATAAAGTATTTATTTAAAATTTATTTTAATGTCACGCCATTCATTCTTGTCAATCTATGTCGGGTCTCAACCTGCATTACTACAGAATGCGCTAAGGTGCGCCGGATATAAGTCAAAGTAACTCCACAGTTACTTAGTGAATTTTGTTGCCAACAAAATTTGTGCCTTACAGGTGGTTATGAAGAAATTCTAAAGGTAGGCATATACGATCCTTCCAATCGTCCAATCGGCATGACGCTACTGATTGGATCAGTTAGAATTGACCGTGTGTGCGAGTGGATCGGCATGACAGTTGGATAGATGACCCAATGTGGATGAACTGCAGATAGCATCAAGCCTGCAGTGTCATGCCGATTGAACGATGGGAAGGATCGAGTATGCCCACCATTACTTATTTAAATATGCACACATAACTATTGATGTATTTCAGGTAGCTTAAATTGACCATTAAGTGTGTGATTCTAATCATTATTCCAGCACTATATCTATAGCCCGTTAACGTCTTAATGCACGGGAAGAGAACTTAAACCGATTATACCATAATGGACGATGTTGATACGAGCTTTGTCTGTAAAGCTTGTCAAAAGGAAATAAGTAATATCGGGCGGATACCTCGTTTACTCTCTCTCGAATATAATAACTAAATAAGACGCCAAGGTCCTTTATTGAATAACGAAATTAAACACGATACAGCAACGTACAAAAAATATCATGTTATTCTTACCTTAGAAGTCCTTATTTATGACACACATTGTGTTTTAATTTCCTCATAAGTAAATAAGCACACGAGAAACTTAAACATTCCAATGTAATAAGGGCTTGTTTCATGATGCAATAACACCACAAGTTAAAATCAAAACCACTCGATACCAACGTTACCGCCATAGAGTGACGGACAATACTTTGTAGGGTTGCCTTAATATTAGCAGAATTACCTTAAAAATATCATTATAATTCATTTACAAAGAAAATAGGTATAATTGAAGAGTTAGTTTATGTATACGATTTGAATCAAAGTAGCCTGTTGAAATATTCGCTCATTTATTCATTAAATGCTAAGTATATTTCAGCTTGACATATGACAACCCTGTAATTGCGGCGTGGGTTCTCGTTCATACGCCGCCGTGCGCCGGCGCATGGAGTAAACGGCTTGCGAAACTGTCTCAATAATGCTTCTATGGTCAGCTGGGACCACCTTAATGTTGGCTTTACAAAAACTTAAGACGGTATTTAGGTTATACGCCGACACAATTCCTAAGTTTTTATAGTAATTTATTGTTTGGTTTAAGCACTAAAATGTTAGTAGGTAAAGTATCTAAGTCATAATATCATATATTTTATAGGGCTAAATGTTAGCATCTGTTTCTTATGTATTTGTTTATCCTTTTGTAAATAATGTAAAGACTTTCTCGAATATTCAGAAGTTTGAGGGGATTATAGTCTACCTGTGCATAGAAAAGCATCTTTCCGGACGCAAAAAATAAGCTCTATTTTTCAAAAAGTGTTGGTAAATTCTTAAATCTGTATGAAATAGAAATACGCCTATCACAAACTCGTTTAAAGTATGTATATTTGTATAAACGGACAGGCAAGTCGTACTCGTGAGCATGACCACGACCCCGCATTCACTCACGCGCGGCGGACGCCTTGTTCTTTATCTGCTTATCACTAGATCTAGTTCGACAGATCGATCACTGACATTAGACCTCTTTTGTTTGAGATAATTAGTTTAAATATGCGTGAATATTGTTACATGATAAAATCTTTAGGTTAATTGGTATGCACATAGATACTAAAAGATAAATATGTAGGAATGCTGCTCTCTGAATTGTATATCGCTTCTTTTTATAGTAATTTATTGTTTGGTTTAAGCACTAAAATGTTAGTAGGTAAAGTATCTAAGTCATAATATCATATATTTTATAGGGCTAAATGTTAGCATCTGTTTCTTATGTATTTGTTTATCCTTTTGTAAATAATGTAAAGACTTTCTCGAATATTCAGAAGTTTGAGGGGATTATAGTCTACCTGTGCATAGAAAAGCATCTTTCCGGACGCAAAAAATAAGCTCTATTTTTCAAAAAGTGTTGGTAAATTCTTAAATCTGTATGAAATAGAAATACGCCTATCACAAACTCGTTTAAAGTATGTATATTTGTATAAACGGACAGGCAAGTCGTACTCGTGAGCATGACCACGACCCCGCATTCACTCACGCGCGGCGGACGCCTTGTTCTTTATCTGCTTATCACTAGATCTAGTTCGACAGATCGATCACTGACATTAGACCTCTTTTGTTTGAGATAATTAGTTTAAATATGCGTGAATATTGTTACATGATAAAATCTTTAGGTTAATTGGTATGCACATAGATACTAAAAGATAAATATGTAGGAATGCTGCTCTCTGAATTGTATATCGCTTCTGGATAAACTATTGTCTAGAATACAGCAGAATTTAGAAAATGTTTTTTTAATTGAAATCAAAATTTGCATACTCTACCGTTAGACTAACATCTGTGTGTAACATTTTGACAGTTAATGCATCGCATTTGTCCCGAATTCCCGGTAAGTTGGTCTATTGTCTTGATCCTGTCAATGGGTACCCACGATTTTCTTCCTTTCTGAAAGGCTATGAGTTTGATGCGAAATAAAAAAACCTCTTCATAACACTATTGTTATTAATTCAATTATGTGTTAAAATATGAACGTATACATTTTCATCACTCTCTGTACTGTGTATCATTATCGATTACACGTATTAGGTATGCGATTATGCGTTATTACAAGAACTGTGTCGCCATTACCTAATATGGTCAATCGGTTAGTTGGGGGCGTCTTGTCTAGCAAGAGGCTTTGAAAATGATGCATTAAAATATATATGTATGTTTACTTATCATCACGCCTAACACGAATAACGACTTGCTAATATGGTAGTTGATTATGCCATATCTGATAGAACATACATTGTCAGTCTGGCTATAAGTCTGCCGCTGGCATCTCATTATATAAACATTACATGCCTAAGCTAAATATAATTTTATTATTTCAAGCTATAGGCTAATTCTCTTAACATAGAAGAAAGAAACAATAATAAAATGATAATGTAAGTTGATGTAAGGATCCAAATGTGTAAAATAAAGTAATTTGAAAAATCGCGAAATCGCTTACAATCGAATGGGATTACATTCGAGATACTGCTGAACGTCACTAACGTCAATCTGTCAAATGTTGTTAAATATAGTGGAAGGGGTTTATAATGCTTTGTATGAATGAAATTAATGTTATAGGATGATCTAGTAGACAGTTGCCGTATTTTTCGTTGACTGTTGATATCGATTTACATATTGCTGACAAAAGCATGGTTATCGTAATGAGAAATTTAAACTTCAGCTTCGACCTACTAAATTATATATAAGAATTTTAACTCTTTAAGAACTATATGTTACTATACATTGTAAGATATTTCATAAAAGTATTTTCTTTGTTTGCAGAAAACCTCGCGCCTTCGGAACTGAAGAAGCTTAGGAATAAACAGAGAAAAGCAAAACGCAAAGCGGAACAAGAAAGCGCATTACAAGCTCAGGTACAGGTAAGGGATAAAATGATTATATTTAGTGAAAAACAATTTAAAACTTTTAAACTTAGCAATCCTCTCAGGCCCGGACTCCACCAAAGCACAGATTCTTATTTAAACATCCAATAGAATTTCGTTAGTCTCACATCTCGTCTGCACTTAGCTAACGGAGATCTCTAAGCGGATACTTCTAGTCGCACCTACTTTTTGGTGGAGTTCGGCCCTTACAGTTAAACCAGTAAATTCAGATTTTGGCAGCATGTTTTTCATTAATTGTAATGTGTGTAATTCCTGGTTTTGGTATACGACATAAGGCTTTCCTTTTTAGGTCATTTAACTATTATGTTAGTATTTGTATAAGTACCGATACTCAACGGTAGTCCCTTTCTTCTCCGAATATCGATCGTCCGAAAATCATAATCCCAAACAAGTTTACTATAATCATCACTTTCCATAATGTTTGCGTATACGAAATCGTATATTACCTAATCGTCTTTACGTATAATACTTGTATGACATAAAATGGGGTACTATAATTATTACATATCCTATTTTTTCTTGCTATAAAGTCACATGTCCTAAAATAAAATATTAGGGCAAAAGTCAGAAACAGTTGGTTAGGTTAGGTTAGTATGGTGACCACAACGCGCACGAGCCGAGCGAGCGAAGCGAGCGTGCCGCGGCAGCGGCCGGCAAATGCCAGAAACATTTTTTAATGTAAAACTAGAATATAGTATTTATGTTTTTAAATATTATAGATTGTGATGGTTATAGCAAAAAAAATTAGGTCATGTTATGTTTAGGGATTTAGGTTTTCGGACAAGTGATATTAAAGACATGAATTTAGGGCTAGCTACCATTCGGACACATGATGATTCGGACACAAAATGTTATGACACCTTAGATTATGGATAAAAAAATTATGAGACAAAATAGAGAACCATACTCAACAAGTTATAAATTAGCACTGGCAATAATTTAGAGTAAAATATTATGCAGTGTTACAGATATTTTAATGATGCTAAAGAAAGTGGAATGATAAGGGAAGTAATAATGATTTATTCATATAGGTGCCCGGATGTCATTGTAAAGCTAATCAACTTCTACTACTGGAGGAAAATATAATTCATAAATTGGCATTAGATGAAAATATAATTCATAAATTGGCATTAGAAAAGATAACTGCTCCATTGCACGAAGTTGGTGTCAAAAGGCAGCCAATTAAATCTTTGTTCCTGAGCTATTTTACATTAATTGATTAAATCTTGGTTTAAATGATATTTGTGATAATTCACATTATCTACTTTAAAAAAAATATGTTTAAAATATTACAGAAATGAAATCATTTTATTATAGGAGTAAAACTAATAAACTTTATGAGTCGTTTGTCGCTTTAACTGTTTTTATTAAATTTTACCAGCACAATATTTTAATGACAAAAAAGAATATTGTAGTTGAGTAAAATTTAAGTGATAATTATCTTTAAAATTTAATCTACAAAAAAAGTCAATTCAATAGAACTTATAATTTTGTTAACTACCCTCTCACTAACCGTTGATAGTGAGAGGGCAGTTAACAAACATTTTTTATAAATTAATGTATAAAGTATTCTAAATGATCCATTGTCTTTAAATGACGCGTGTATATTTCCAGGTGAAACGTGAGCAACATCACAAGGCTCGTCAACAGCAGGAGCAGGGTGACCCTGAGGCACCGCAACTAGACGAACTCATACCTGACAAACTCGCTAGGGTAACATATTTTTATTACTATTATTTTACTTTACTAGCAGCAGCAACAGAACATAGTAAACAGTGAAGGTGACCGCTGACGTGTTGTAAGAGGGCCTTAACCTTCATCTTGGTCGTAAGTCGTAGACGCTGTTATGCAAGTGTCCCGTCCTCTATAACGCGATGGACCCGTCACCCGCGCAGAGAATTCATGGAATGCTAAGATTAGGTCTTATATTACACTAACTCCAGGGTAGGCAGCGGTTTCGCTGTGCTCTGACATTCCTGAAGTCCATAACCGGCGGTTACGACTTACCATCAGGTGGGCCGCTAGTTCGTCTGCCATCAGAAGACAATAAAAAACCTTTTCGCGTGTCAATTAAAGTATTTTACTACCTAAAGAGTGAGAATCCCACGCAAGTATAGATGCTGGCGGGACAAATTCCGAATCATTCCCGGCAGATTCGGAATCTTTGGGAATGTTTCAATTGTCAAAAATAACCATAAAGTTGTAAATTATATTATTTTTAGCTATATTATTTTATTAATTTTGAATAATTCCGATTTGTAGATAGGGTGATGCTACCAATTTTCAGCACTTTAAGAGTTAGTCTTACTTTAATATCGTTTATCTTTAGTGATAATACTGATAACGCCTTTAACAACATGCTTTCTGGGTTCACTATTAAATAAATAATTGATTTTTATTAAAAAAAATTGTCTTTATGCATACACATTTTATTTAGATGAGTTTGACTAAATAATTACCCAAACACCAATTATTGGCACCATCATCACCAATTACTGGCATCGACCGAGCCAATTATCAGCACCTTAAAATTAGACATAAAATTGGGTAGATAAATGAAATAATCCAATGTTTATAGCAAAATCTCTTTTATTTTAGCCTAACAACCGAAGTTTCAGAAAAATAAATACATAAATATAAAAAATTACAAAAAATAATAGACATTCTTTTGATCATAATATCAACACTATAAAAATAACTAGCAATGTTAGTTTTAGCACTATGCCAGGATATGAAATCCGAAATCATACAGTACTTTTTCCAAGAATATTGAATTCTAGGCATAAAATAATCACGCTTTACAATAAAAAATATGGATTAATAATTTTACATACCACTTTGTAATGTAACAGTACCAGTGCCGATAATTAGCAATTCGCAAAAAAATTGAACCCAGATGTCAGCACCTCATTTATGTACATAAAATGAAGATAACGTTCATTTCCATTGTCAGATAAGCCTTATAAAACATTTTATACATGAATAAAACCTAAAGGTTCAGTAAAAAATATCTAAAAGATCTCAAATAAAGTAAAATAAAAAAACCTGAACTTACCTACGATCATAAGAAACTGTCAAAACAAAGTTATTTGAAGGACATGTTCCCGCGTTTTTTTAAAAAAATGGCTTTTTTTTAATCGAAGAATCTAGTTTGGCCCAGTTTATAATTCCAAAAGGATCTTATTTTTTATTTCTTTAAACGGAATCCCAAATTAATTAATGGTAAGCTTATAATTTGAGTTTTTGTTGGGGGTGCTGATAATCTGGTGCAGTGCCAACATTTGGACTCATGCCCCTACTTTCTCAGAAGTATTCTGATATTATTCCGATATTTCAGAAGTTTTGCATCAATACACGCAAGACATTTATTTGTGCTGTCCATAAATGATTCTCTAGTTTGAGTCTGTTTGAGTACGTTGTTTCCTTTATTTTCATTATGTGTACTTTTACATAGTACAGCTACCGTATTTCTCGGGAATATGTCTTGAATGATTTTAATGTAATATAGCACGTACCCTAAAGCCTCGGAAGCGGATGTTTATTTATCATTAAAATATTCTATTAGTTATTTTATTAAAATTAATACTTACCTTGATTTGCACAATAAAGTCGAAACGGTGTCCACTAAAAAGTAATTAAGTAGTCTAATTGACTAATGCCCTTGTTTCTTGTTTGTGTCCTATTAGCGTGATCTTATCTGATAACTATCTGTCTCAAATAGAAAAGGAAATAAAAGTGTTTATGACCTCTGAATAATAAAGATAATTAACTTTATTATAAATTGTATGTGTAAATCTGAAAACCTAAAAAAACATTTAACGGAAATCAATTATTGCGATTGTAAATAATAAATAGTAATAGATCGTTTGATAATTATCACTATTGGCTCCACTATTTAGGGTCTACGTCTGCTAATAATTAGAAGCGTTACTAGAAGTAACTATTGATTTAAAAAGATACCTATAAAGCTACGGTTTACTATATGGACATAATTTGGAGGTATAGCGATATAAAAATGTATTTATATTAAAATTTGGAATACAAGCCTATGACTTGAGGAGTGGCCTAGCGGTCAAATGCTTCAATTTAAAGAAGTCAGTTTCGAATCCTGTCTCGAGCTTCAAATGGTTTCCATTGTTCTGTTAACAATCAATTTCTTTAAAAACCAATGACACAATTTATTTATAACGATCAAATACTTAAACATTGCACTACCTGTTTTAACAATACCTATTTATATAGGTTCGGTCACGACGCACGTGTTTCGTAATGAACGTGACCGGATCATTACTGGTCACGTCGAATTAATGTTCATTAAGATATCATGGTATATGCTTTAATAATGCTCCGTTATGCTCTTTGTAACGTACCGGTATTAAGAATTTGTCATAGATATACGTTGGGTTTGAAGGTTTATGTCTGTTTCGCTCGCTACTTGTCTTTGTATTGCGTATAGCCATTGTACAGAATTTTGATCTAAATATTACAGAAAAAAATATTATACTTTTTAATTGTTTTTTGTAAACCGCGACCGTTGTCTGTTTGACGACCTCGGTGGCGCGACGGTAGCGCAAGCGGCTGCCGAGCAAGAGGTTGTGGGTTCGATCCTCACGCAGGACAATAATTTGTGAGATCCACAAATTATTGTCCTGGTTTGGGTGTTCTTTGTGTCCGTTAATTGATGTTTGTAAAAGGTCCCCGCGACACAGGGCATGATCCTTATTGCGGGAGTTGTCTTTTTTTAAAAGAAAATAAAATATTGTCGTCTATGCAGATAAGTGTAGGTATAGACGAAGTACCAAAGGGAATGTATTTTTTCTTAACCTTAGCTTCATGGCGACGCGTCGTAAGTCGTCAGATCCATTTTTGTGTAGTGAAGCTATTTTGGAATTAAATTCAGCCTGACCATAGTTTTATTGTATTGAAAATCATTCTACCTGTTTTCTCTCAATTTATCAATTTAGTTAAGTCAGGATTAAGAACGTAATCTCGCAAAGAACACATAAACCGTGCTTGACAATCGGTGAGACCGGCGAAGAACCTAAAACATCTGGGAATCAGCTACGTGTTTACCTACTCATTGGGGGTTTTAAAGAGAGTAGAATGCTATATCTATGTCGATCGGAAAGCACAAACTAGTCTAGTTATTTTTATTGAACATAGTTACAGTGCCTCCACCTTACTATCGCGTAACGGGCTTGCTTGTGACTAACTACCATACGCGTTTGAGAAAGTATCACATAGTGCCCTTGACGGGTCTGCGTGTTTGCGCTAAATTCGTATCATTATTAGAAGTACTCGCCCAAAATTTGTCTATACACCTACAGGTACACAGCTGTGGCACCATAGTTTATACCTACCCATAGTCATAGACCATAGTTTTAAGTATAGTCTATGAACTATTTTGGAATATTTGTACAATAAATAACCTATTAATTGTCAATTTCAGGCCGATGATCCTCTAGAACAAGCTATCAAGTTCCTACTACCATTAAGAACACTCGGCGCAGACACAATAGACACACATTTAATGGCATTTGAAATTTATTATAGAAAAGGTATGTAAAAGTAATAATAAGTAGATATGTGTCAAATCAATGTGAATGTCTGGTTTACCTATACATCACTTCACTCTTCCCCGGTTTCCGAATGACTGATCAAGTAAAAATCAACTAATCAAGTGTCAAAACAATCATCTTTAGGAACTAAAATGATAGTTTTGACACTTGATTAGTTAATTTTTACTTGATCAGTCACTCGGAAACCGGGGGTAAGTGTCGTAAAAAATAAGTAGAAAAGAAAATGGATACAAAACTCGAAACAATTTTTAATTTATAAACTTACTAGCGGCCTGTCCCGGCTTTGCACGGGCATTATTTTCCCGCTTTTCTGTTCAATTTTTTTCTGAATTTTCTTTGCTATAAACCTCACGGAGCCCGAGACCTTTCCAACGAACGTAAAACTGTGGAAATCGGTTCGTGCGCTCTGGAGTTATATAGTAGATCTAAACTTCATTAGGTATGTAAAATATTATCCATATCCGCTAAAAGACCTCTACTGCTAGACATAAGCCTTCATCAAAGGCGGTCTTGTATCTCCTTCATCCACAAAAAAAAACATAGACATGGATTTTCTGGTTGAAGTCATGGTAGATAGTCGACATATTTCTTGTGATTGGCAATAGCATTTTTATATAAGCTAACTATAACTTTTAACACTATCTTTGATAAAGCATATTATTTATTTCCTTACAGATAAACCTCTGCTGATGCTTCAAAGTATAAAGCGCGCGTGGCATTTGGATAGCACTCACCATCACCTTCACGACTGTCTCGTGAGGTTCCAAAACTGGCTTGATGAGTCACTAGCTTCTCTCAATCCTTCCGTCGTTGCTGTCATCAAGGCCGAAATAGAGCCGGTTAGTAAATCTTATGAAACTCGTTATGGGTTTTTTATACTTTTACTATCACTGTAGTATTTTTACTAGCTATGCTTTGAATATACTTTTAGTTTAGGGGTTAAGAGAGCAAGTGGTAAAAGCTTCCTCTGAAACCTCTACGATGATATTTCTCAGGTGTTCCCGAGAAGTACCGGATGGGTAATATATAAAAACGTATTATGTACTTGTTTATGGTCGTTGATGACCTAGTGGTACTGGATACTTTTGTTACAGGATAATAGTTTTGTTTGTTCATGTGGTAACGGAAAAACAATACGGGTAGTACACTTTTTCGTCAAGTTTTACTTCTTTACTTGGATTTTAAATCTGCGTTTTTTTGGAGCGGTGACACCATAATATATTCTTACTCTATGACAACACGGGGAGGAATTAATGACAATAAATATGTAATAACGTGTAATAATTGAATTCCAGATGGTGAACGGAAGGTCTGGCGTGCAAATGGCGGAAGAGTTCATTGCAGGCCCTGTAGCGCAAACGCAGGCCGGCGGTCTGTGGGGCGCTCGAGCGCTGCGCCGCGTTAAACCTCACCAGACGCAGCAAGCGCTTGAGCTTGCCACAGCGCTGCATTACCCAGACACATCCATTGAGGTACTACATGACTTTGTTTTATATAGGTATAGTAACGGACCCGACATCGGCCATCATTAATAAAATCTGCGCATGTCTGGTTTGCTGATGATGCTGCCATCTTGTCCGATGTGGCAAGGCATTCGACAACCCTTGTCGCACACTTGCTTCGCACAATGGCTTAACATTCAAGCTTCACGTCTCATCCGATCCAAGCTGGAGTCCCGCAGGGCTCTGTGCTAGCTCCCTATACACTCTGTACACCAGAGATATCTGAAGTAGAAGTTTTCTAAATTTATGTAACAAATTGTGTATTAATTTGTTTCAATTACATTTTCAGGGTTGCGTGGACGTATTAGACAGTCTCAGAGACGGTGACTTTGGTCCATGCGAAAAGGAAATAGAACAATACATCGAGGCGTGTCGCACCAAGTTCCCGTACGCCCTTGCGTTTAAACCGCCACAGGAAATCACAGACCTGCCTGAAGATCATATCACTACTGAAGAACCGCCCCTACAACCTAAGGAGATCGCCGTCAATAATTGAATACTAAATTATTTTATTCACTCTCTAAGAACTCTTTTACACTCTAAGAAAATACATGGTATATGCAGGAATCACTTAATTTCAGTACTGTTTAATATCTACTGATTTTAGACACGTGTCAGAAAGTACAGCAAGCGCGTACTTACTCGGCCGGCCTGGAGTTGTTGCAGATGGTTGCGCAGATGTTAGTTTTCGAACTAAATGGCTTGTGTTTTATTTGTTTCTGTCATCCGCTGACTTTGATGTTAGCAAGGAACTTACACTCTAACTGGAATGCTTACGAAGCAAATTTAGACAAATTAAATCGTACATTACTACTAACAACATAAGGGTTATATTTGTTTATATAACATGAAAGGGAAAAATACTCCGACAAGGACAACGACAAAGGGGGGTTGCATATCTCTCTCTTGCAACTGTAAGTAAAATTTTGGTTACTCATTTAGAGAAGGACACACTCCACTCATACAGCTGTAAATTAGGAACAGATTTTTTGTGACCGTAAGCATTCCAGTTAGAGTGTAATTTCCTTGGTTGGTAGCTAACTTCAGACCGGCCAAGATATTTAGCGAGTAATGTACCTTTAATTTTCCTGTTTGTATTATTTGAACAAAGAAAGTCTAATGCATATAAGGTGTTATGTTGACAAAAGAATGAGAAGACACTTCTAAACAGCGAGCCTTCTAGATTGCTGTTCCAAAGATAACAAAATTACGTAAATAATAAAATGCCATCAAGTAGATTATGTTTTCGAGGAAATTTAAGTTAGGTATGTGATATAATATTAAAAATTGACATGACTAGATGAAAAATAACATCGATGTATTTGTTATAGAGACCTAACTAAGCAACGCCACAAATTCGTAATATTTAGACTGTATTTTCTTAGTGCAAGAGTTCAAAATCGGTCTAACAGTCAAATTAATTCAATGATGTAACAATATAAAATATACATCTGATTTTTTCAATAAATCCCAAATTAATTTCGTAAGACATCTTTGCAGTTCCGCTGAAAGAGCGAATTAAACGTAAAGAAAATAATTTGTTAAAATTAGAATGTAATAAACAAAATTTGATGTTAAAGCAACCAAATGATTTGATTATTATTATTGTATGGTTTTATGTTCGTGTTCATAAAATTAGTAAACATGTTTTGTACATAAGGTGTGGGGCGAAGATATAAGCAATAAATAATTGTTATAGACGTTTTAAATTACAAAAAATAGTTTTATTCATTTTCAGCGGAATATCAAAGTAGGTTTAAATTATTCAGCCCTTTATATGAGTACATATAATCTTTTTTTTAATATGCGTTATTTGAGCATTCGATTAACGTCTCAGTAATTAACAATAACTATTTCTTTTTAACTTTATTCTATAAAATGAAGTATAATCTACTGTTTAAATTTCCCGAATAAGCTAAATAGTCAAGTAAAAAATTCTTAGTTTTTTTTTAAATACAACAATAGATGTGGAGCGATTGTTTTACTGAATCTATTTATTACGCATGTGTTTAAACTATTTTCATAAATTCAATGCATCCACGTTAAATTTATAGTCATAGTTTTTTTCATCATTACCTATTATGGAATAAATAACCAAGAATGATGAAAAATTGTTTTAACTTAATAATATTTAGAATTATCTTCTAAACAATTTTCCTATTGCTATGACAAAATCTAACAGATTTGTACTAACATTGTGTTGTTTTGATGCATTCTTTATATTTATTTATGCTACTATGTCACAATGTTTTACTCCCTTTGTAGTTTACGTAACAGAAATTTTAAACACGTTTTTGTAGAGTAATTTGACTGAAAAATAAACCACCGAGTTTATAATACTCGAAAAATCGGTTATACCATTTTATCATTCATTTGAAATTAATAAAGGACTTCATAAACGTTTCAATCTATGTTCTAAACTATTTCTGCTTTATTACTTGTAACCAAACAAAGACAATTTGTAAGCAACTAATATAATTAAATTTGTAAGGATGGATGTTTGTTACTTAATCACTATTAAACGGCTGGATCGATTTGAATGAATTTTTGGCACCCTGGATTAATGTATAGGCTACTTTCTATCCTGAAATTAACGCGGGCTGAGCTGAAGCAAATGCTAGTTTGAACGTAATATGTTTGTTTACAAGTAGTAAAAAGAATTCACCT
Source organism: Schrankia costaestrigalis (assembly GCA_905475405.1). Classification (NCBI taxonomy): domain Eukaryota; kingdom Metazoa; phylum Arthropoda; class Insecta; order Lepidoptera; family Erebidae; genus Schrankia; species Schrankia costaestrigalis. Next base: position 5,483,320 of record FR997851.1, read on the forward strand.
TGATTATAGATTGAAACTTATTATGCAATCAATCTAAACTGTCTTTCACCTATTAGTGATTCATTTCAAATTTGTACAGTTTCTTTACGATATAATTAGTATACAAGAAAATTGTAATAGTATGTTATTGATCATAAGTCAATTGCATTACCATAGGCACTATGTATTAAGGATACATTTTAAGATTTTTTAAATGTTCTTAATAAAAGAACTTTCTAAATTTATTAACACTTATCTGGTAGAAAAACTGATTGCACTAAAATCTATACACTTTTTTTACTTTTTGGACGGAATAATTTCATTTAATTTAATAAAATTCAATATGTGCAATCGAAATTGTATCATATATACCGATGGCAACGTTTTCCCTAGTGACCTTAGGTCACCACCAAGTCACATTGAAATGTAAAATATGTTCCTGAAATAATTTTAGTTTTATAGGGTTTTGTCTATTATTTAGACGTTCTTTTTCTTATAATGATGTGTACTATCACACAGGTTACTAATGAACACTTTAATTTATCGTCCAGCTAAAATGTGAATAGTAAGTAGAAAATATTAAAAAGGCGTGCGACGTTTAGTTCTCTTATTACATTGTTGAATAGAAATGCTTACATGTACGATTTCATAATTAATTAAAACGGTATATCTAGTCCTGTGATCTTGTAAACAACCTTACATCATTTTGTAAAATAAATTCTTGTATTAGTGTATATTTTCCTTATCTAACTAATGTAAAATAAGACGTTCCGTTCAAAATTATCGTAATCTCGAATTCCCCTCTAATGTTAACGTTGTGTGGCCTCAAGTGTTCAACATTATTCATTGTAACAGAATATGATTAGGATTTAATATTTCAAATAATGACTGGTTTTAAATATGTAAAATATTGTGTGGCAAACTAAGCAACGTTAGCGCTGTACCAGAGGGCTGACGGTACCTTTGTAAATAAATACTTAACTTTTAAGTTTGTACTGTACAATATCGTTAGTTCCGAGGTGTTTGTTGACTTGAAACTTATTGACTGTATGGGACTCTAGGGTATAATTACTTAGAAGTACGGATGGTGAACATGGACTCAAAATGTAATACACAAGTGTTAGATTTCATTTAGTTATTTTCTTTTGTAGATATTTGTAAAGTTTGGACAATAATTATATAATTGAATACTTACTCCCAAATTGTAAGAATCACTTGCACTTCTGTTGTTTTATAAATAGTGGCATAATTAGTTCAAGGATTATATCTACTGAATTTTATGACAAATTGTGTGTATCTATTTTGGTTGTTTGAGCTGGACTTACAGATCAATATTGTCGACCTAGATGGGATGTAGTTTGACGGAGTTTAGTGTTATTTGTTTGCAAATAACAAGTTAATATGTTCAGTGGATGTATACCCTTTGTTTGTTTTACACAAAATATGTTCAATTAGTTAGTTGTGAATCACAATGTTGATTTTATTGTATTCAAGTTGTGTGATCGGAGTATCAGTACCCCAGGTCATCCTGTATATAAAGTATTAAAATTTATTTTACAAATTTATTTATATTTCTGTTTTATTTTATGTGTAATATCCAAAAACAGATGCTTTTATGTGTAAAGTAATATTTAGCTATAAAAGTATATTGCTTATAAAGCTAAAGCTTTATTTATTGGTAAGTAAAATTATAATAGTTGTAGCAAATGTTTTTGAACCAAAATACATCATAATCGTCTGCTTTACATAAAATACATTCATTTTCTAATAAAAAATACAATATCACTGCTATATCATAGCATCAGCAATATTTTCTTAACAACATAAAAGTAATTATTATTATATTATCATGATAATATTAATTAATTATTATTAATTATTTATTTCGTAGGATTACTTTGAAGGGCTCATTTCTTCACAGTCAACAGCAAAATCAATTTCTATTTTCTTGTGTTTTGGTATAAATTGCCTGCAACAAAAAACTTTATCAATCCCTTGTCTTATCATGGAAAATTGCTGCATTGGATAAATATTATAATTCATAAGTGCAGTAAAATAATAAATTTGTTTATCAAGGTGTTTTATCTTAAACAAGTTCCAATTAGCCCCACTTTACGGTATACAAACTGATTACATACAATATAATTATTGCATACCGTAAAGTGAGGCTAATTAGAACTAACAATAGGTGACATTTCACCCATTGTCCAATTTAATGTAAAACCATATTATTAGTAATTATGTCCATATTCAATGTCATAGGTAGTAGCTTAGCTGAATAAATATATCTGTACATAACTAAAGAATCTGCTACATTGTACAGTAATTTGAGTTCCTTCGATTCAGCATGATTACAATAAATCAACATGAGCATACATACCTATACTTGACTCCAGCAGCATCAAACATTTTCTTAGAAGCTATATTATGTGGTTTATGTGCATTTTTATCTGACAAATATATTACTTCTTTAATTCCTGACTGGATAATGATTTTTGCACATTCGTTGCAAGGGAAAAGTCCAACATATATGGTGCAATTTGTCACATCGGCTGCATTCTTATTCACTATTGCATTCATTTCCGCGTGACATACTGAAAAATTCAAATAGCTAATAAGTATAAAGTTAAACTATAAATTTAAATATGCATATCCAATTTGTCATAACTGAAATTACTAAGGTCACCTACAATGACCGCTGTTGCTGACAAGAATTTATAATTACTAATCAAGATTACCATATATAAATAAAAATCCCTGCTGTAAAGTTTCGATTTAAGATTACCATATAAGATAAAATTAATAGATACTTGAATACCCATATTTGTCAACAATGTGCAATTGTCACATTAGCGCAGACATATTTTGCTTTGCTAGTCATTACTGCACTAGAGCTGTAATTTCAGCATGTGATAAAGAGGGTGCTGATTGATTTTGAAGAAATAATAATTGTTACTGAACTAGTGTATAGTTTCATTTGTGGAATAAAAGAAACCGCATTTTTGATAATAAATAGATTAGATTACAAACTCGAAAATGATTGAGCTGGCTTTATATTATAACCATTAGCTGTTATGAGTCGAGACTTACTTTTCTTTTAATTTATACACATAATATAACAAAATCGCCAAACTGTTGCCAGTTTGTAGATGATGTATCAGTACTTTAAAATTTTAACTAACTTTCTGGTTATGTATTCTTGGTATCAGTACTTTAAAATTTTAACTAACTTTCTGGTTATGTATTCTTGGTTTTGCAGTTATAATACAAGAAACTCACCGTATAAAAATTTACTATCGAGTGGAGATGAAGTATTCTTTCCCCAAGGGAATTCATCATCACTGCATCCTATTGGCATACCATTGTATCTGAAAAATATAACAACTGTTTTGAGTATCAGTTTCATTATTTTCTGTCATTTCCAAATTTAATTACAATTACAATTTCCCACTGCAAGTAAGCCCTCCTCTTGCGGAAAACTTATTATTATTGCGTATGGCTTCTGCTTTGAACACTAAGTCTATACCCAGCTAAAGGAGCCAATCTTTTGCGGCCAGAGTAAGGTTGTGGAGCTCAGGCATTCCCCCAAACGGGCGGAAAACTTGGTCTGGTTATATCACCCTGGTCTAATGGATTAGTATATCATAACAGCCCAATAATGTCCCACTGCAGGGACAGGCCTTCTTCCGTGACGGAGGGATACTTAGCCTACTAATACCATGCTGGCCAGATGGATTGGTATGGGTTTAATTTTAAGTTTTCCTTCTTTTTATTTTAGTTGGTTTTTAAAACACCCATGGGATGAGATGGGGTGGTGACATATTGTATTCTTACTGATTACGGATTAAAGGGTTGGTATATGGCTCGATATTTTAATTTACCACATGGATTTCTACTCCTATGATAAAAATCATTTATTTCCTAAAAATGCAATAAGCTAAGGGATTAACTTTTTTTAGATAATCTCCCTATGTATGCTATTTCTAGAAACTATAATCAGCTAATTTAAAAACCCATTAAGAAAGTAATTCTTAATGGGTTTTTAAATTAATGATAATAGTAAGAAAGGCAATTGTACTGAGAACAGATAGTACACTTCCCTTGTACTTTGAACAACTTTATTAATCAGTTATGTACTTAGTTTATTTGTTTAAAGAAATGTTTATGGATACTTTTATGATTAAAGAGACCGGCTTCTTCCAGTGAAGGAGGTCAACTTTGCTTGCCGATGCCAGCCTAGCCATATAGAATGGTATACTTATAGTTTAAAAAAAAGTTTATCTTCTTTATTTATTGTTATGATACAGACTTACACTTTTTAAATTACAAAGAATAAAATACTACGATATTGTTATATATGTAAATGGTACAGAATAATTAGGTACTGAACGAATAATAACCAAAATTGACATACCCAATGCCCATTATTTTATTTTGTTTATTGACAATGCATGCGCCAACTTGATAACTTGGGTCCTTGCTTCGTTTTGCCGCCAAAAATGCAATCGCCATAAAATATTCTTGCCAGTCAATGTAACCTTCACGTTTACTTTGACAATTTCCACTGTGATAAAGAAGAAAAATGTTTACTTAAAACAAATTAATAAACAATGTAAATACCACAAAAGATAGTAACGTACTCTTGAATTGATAGGTCGGCAGTCATTTTCGTCAAATCCATTTCTTCTGGTAAATTAAGTATAGGTCAGCAAAATAGGACAACCGCACAGAATCACCACCGTGTATCGAATAGTTCCTGTTGCACATGCACATTGTATTTATTGCATTGTATCTATTTAAAATCTAGCACGTTGTGTTGTGATTATAAGACATTAGACTTGTTATGACAGTTAATGTCAGAAATGTCTTGACTTGACATACTCGTGAATGGGTTCATGTAAAATGTCACACATTTACTAGTCAAGGAGGAACAAAAGTATTATCTTTATATCTATGGGTGGAACTGTTTATTATGTAGTTATCAATGATGTTCCAATAATAAAAAAGGTAGATATGGGATAAGCACAAGCCTCATGGAAAGCTAAAGAGGTGAATAATTCTAATTTTTGGTCTCTTGTCGTCGACGTACAACTGTCTTGCCTTTCAAAACGTAGAGCAAAACAACGTAAAACGCAGAGAAAAAGGAATAAAAATGCCGTTTTGTGTTTATAGACACTGCACCAGCTATTACCGTAAGGTTGATAAATCACAAGCGTATATCACAAGTAATTATTATCCTTTTTGATCACAATGTCTACACCGTAAAATGACTTTGAAGGATTACGCATAAAATGCATATTGACTAAGTAGCAAAATAACTTACTTTTAAAATGGCTACGAAGCAAAATGCCTCAAATCAATATCTCTAAAGTGTTTTGCCTAATTTGCAATACACCTGCATTGTTTCTTGTCTATGCAGCATAATGTCTCAAAAATTAAAACGACTTTAAAGGATAATAATACACAATAATAATATGCCATAGGACTAAGAATCCATCACTATCAAAAACGACGATAAATCAAATTGCCTCAAATTACCTCAAATTAATAATCAACGTAGTTTTATATATATTGTTTGTATATTGTTTGTTTGTTTTTATTTGTGAATAATAAATAAAATAAAATGTTACTTTAATTATTACTGTTTATTTATTTCCTAAAGCAGACGAGTATCAGGTTTCTTCAAATAAATTAAATAGTAGATAAACTCCATTTTTTAAAATAGTTACGGGCCGGTGTGTCATCATCATCATCATAACAGCCCATTAATGTCTCACTGCAGAGACAGGCCTCCTCCTGTGACGGAGGGATACTTGGCCTACTAATGATAACCACGCTGGCCAGACGGATTGGTATAGGGTTTAAATTCAAGTTTTCTTTCTTTTTATTTCGTGACGATAATATTCACGGATAGTCCCTCAGTCGGTTTTTACGACACCCATGGGATGAGATGGGGTGGTGACATATTGTATTCTTACTCCGTTACCACAAAGAATTTACTCCGTCACCACACGGAATGTACTATCCAGAAATTCTGCCAAAGAGAAGATTTCTACGCCCTAGATAATATGTCTTCACAATTAAATATAGGTACTAAAACAATAATCCTTTGCTTCCTTTTGCTACCTGAAGAATTATGTTGTAAATAATTGTTAACATGAATTGGACCATTGCTTGTACTTTTATTTAATGCAATTTGGAGCATTTTAGAGTTCTGGTCCTAAAACTACTAAGATGTTTTGCATTTTAGTTATTTTGGATTTCAAGTCATCTTCACATAAAGGTATTTTACTACAAAGACGTTTGCCTTTAAAGTCGCGTTACTTCGTAGACATTGTGATGTTCAACTATTTTACTACAAAGTCATTTTCATTTAAAGGTGTATTATAGTGTGACCACAGGAGCTGTGCACCTCCTGAGGTATGCGCGCGGCGAGAGGGGGGTGGACATATAGAGTACATGATAAATACTGGTATAGAAAAAACAGTCTATGATGTAGCTACTAGCGACATCTGACGCAATATACTTAAGTTATTTGGCTGGTACTGGTCGCTGCACGAGCGGCTGTAGCATTTTTCTATTAAAAGACAGTTTTTTTTTAAACTCCAAGAAAGTATTTACATTGTTGTATAGTTTTAAGCGTAAATAGGAACATTATTAGTGTTTTTATAATGTAACTTTGAGAAAAATTACATCTAGCGGAATGTATCAAATACTCTAAGAACATGAAATTCTTAAAGAAAAACATAATGTTCGAATTGTTATGACACTGCTGTCAAAACTCGTGACAGCAGGTAGGTGTCCGTTATGGTAGCATTAGCATACACAAGAGCTATATCGAGTTGGTTACTATGCCAAAAAACTCTGCATAAATAAAAATAAATATAAATCCAATTGTTAAGATTAATGATGAGGAATTAGAAATCGTTAACACTACAGTATTCCTAGGAATTACTTTATACAGATTACCCCCTTACTCATAAACGCCTCTTAAATTTAAGTTAATTGATTACCTTAAATTCTTACGGTTTTGTTTAGTATAAGTTTGATTTTACAAATAATAATCTCGCTAAACAGTGCTTAAATTTAAGAGGCGTTTATGAGTAAGGGGTGAGTTCTTATTTATCACCTGCATATTAAAAAAAAAATATGAGTATATTTGGGTTACATTGTGATCAACTAAGTGTAATATAATATTACAGACATGTCTATAAAGTCGTCAAATTTGTGATTTTTATTAGTCTTTTTTTTTTATAATAATCGACAATAAACTAATACTGACTTACGAAGAACAATGTAAACAATGAGTAGAGTAAATCAAAGTGGCACGCGGGAAGTGATTTTTAAAGTTATAAGGCGATGTTTAGCGGAGCACGATTCTGGTCAACTTTTATGCGATTTGGATGATGTTTATGGGCGAACTGCAACTTTGATGGTCTGTCTACAAAAAATAATTAATTGCAATATTTTATAAAATTTTATATCATTTAGCTCTTAGTGAATCCATGTTAAATGATATCTTGTTGGTTAATATTTTAACACTGAATACATTTTATTTAGGTATTGTAGTTATTCTTTCCATTCCATTAGAATTATTGAATTTAAAAATAACAGATTTAAAAATAATAAAAAGCTTGAAACTCCTGGTAAACACAGGCAAGGCTGGCCAAAGAAAGAAATGTATGTTTCTATATTTCTGCTCTCCCCCACAAAATAAAAGAGGTAAAAAAGAGGTATATAACATTTTTCTTCTTTTACCTGTATTTTGTTTCTAGTTATGCCTAAATTTATTGTGGATCAAATGTTCAATTTAAATAACTTTTGTAAAATTTCGAGTTCCAACCCTCAGAAAATTGCAGATGATAGCTAGAACTGAGATGGATTTTAATTGTAGTCTTGAAGTTCTACGCAAAACTTTAAATGCAATATGCTTAGCTACAAGAAATGCCCTAGTATTATTAGTGCTCTAATAGTGTAGTGTTATTTGAACATAATTGTTTTGAAAACTATTTTGTCAGACTAAATAGGGTTGCTACGTGTAGCACAGTGGCGCCCTAATTTTTTGTTAGGACTTTATAGACAGACTGTACCTACATTTAAAAAAAATAGTTGTTGTAGTTTTAATATTATAGCGTAATGAAATAACTCCAGCCCGGCCCCTAAGAACCGTTAATATCTCCGATAATATTGAATTTTGTATTGAAATAAAGTGTTACACAGGCGTTATTTCAGGGTTACATTTCTACTGTATTCACAGAATTACTGTACCTATGTTTTGTATTTCTCGAGATATTCAAATCATTTGTGAGCATATTATCTGTACCAGTACTATGAACATAAATTAACATGGATTTTTGACATATTCCACTGTGAATTCGCATAAAGCATTTACCTACACTAATTCAGTCAGAATTTCACGCATTATTTTTACATTAAGAATTTTTCAAAAGAAAAGTTCCCTTTCTAACAGAACTATCACGTGTATGCTACCATAACGGACACCTATTTTTTCTTCGTCCCCCACCTCGCCGCGCATACCTCAGGGGGTGCACAGCTCCTGTGGTCACACTATAGTACTAAGTCTTTATGATTTGAGGCATTTTGCTTCGTAGCCATTTTAAAAGTAAGTTATTTTGCTACTTAGTCAATATGCATTTTATGCGTAATCCTTCAAAGTCATTTTACGGTGTAGACATTGTAATCAAAAAGGATTATTATTTATATCTAATGTCTATACATCTATACATGGTCGGGTTACCACAGTCATTCATACGTAATGACTCTTTTTCGCTTATCTCTGTAATTATTGAGTGGATTAAGCTCAAAATTTGCTGGTATAAAGTTGACACAAAAGACTAATTGTTTATATAGAATTCAGCAAGTAAATCGATACGAAACTCAATTAATAGGCAGTTAAATTAACCCATTGCACATCGCTGGCTAAAATGAACTAAATTATGTTATAACTTTTTACTTTTTTTTTTACTTTACACAGACCTGTAGCTAACTATAAACTATAAAATGACGTTTTAAACAAGTCTCTAGAGTACATATCTTATTTATTACATATCTATACATATATTATCTTGAGTAAAGGCCCAAAAAGGGGTATTTATATAATTTGAAATAACTTGCAAACGGTGCATTAGTATTATTTTTTTATTCGTGGACTAATTGAGACTAATTAAGACGAAGCTCTGTATAAAAAAAGGAAATTGCGCTGTACCGTTTCGGAGATCCAGCAAACACGCAAACGTTACGCCAGCAAAATCTTGAATACCTCCAAAACCTTGAAACGTAAAAATTCAAATTATATCGAAACATTTACTTTGTCCAGCCGACTAAAAATGTACCTAAACATTTTTTCAATAATCCCATTATTTCAAAAAAGATTTTGCTGGGGTAACGTTACGCCAGCAGAAACTGTTTTAGTTAAATATCTTTGAAATTAGGACTGGACTAATTCCAAACTACACAGACATTTACAGGAGCTAGAAATCTAAAAATCTGATAAAAATAAAATTTCGACAAGATTTTGCTGGGGTAATGCACACATAAAATTGAGAGTGAATTGTTAATTGACTATGATTTGTTTTAAAGTTTTTACATTTACTTAGTAGACTGTTAAGTCCTGTGTACTATAAAAAGCGTTGCTCTTTTAGTGTGATTTGATTTGACAAGATTTTGCTGGGGTAATGCACACATAAAATTGAGAGTGAATTGTTAATTGACTATGATTTGTTTTAAAGTTTTTACATTTACTTAGTAGACTGTTAAGTCCTGTGTACTATAAAAAGCGTTGCTCTTTTAGTGTGATTTGATTTGACAAGATTTTGCTGGGGTAATGCACACATAAAATTGAGAGTGAATTGTTAATTGACTATGATTTGTTTTAAAGTTTTTACATTTACTTAGTAGACTGTTAAGTCCTGTGTACTATAAAAAGCGTTGCTCTTTTAGTGTGATTTGATTTGACATCTTATTTCTCATTGAAAAAATCGTAGTTGAAAGTTTAAGGGTGATTTGCTGTTATATTATTGTGAATTTTTGTAATTTCATAACGTGGTCTACGTGACGTGTGTCGGTGGTGAGGTACAAATAAAGCCCTCAAGTAGGAGGAAATCAGTTTAACACTACTGAGCTGACAAAAAAATTGCCTGTTAAGTGAAAAAATAGGCGTTTCGAGCCAATGTATTATAGAACTAATAAATTACAGAACTAATGAGCAATCACTGTACCTAAGGTTTACAACAGAACTTTTCGTACAAGCATTACATTGCACCAATAAAGCATCGATGGAATAAAACATCGTACAACCTCAGACCAAATAAAAAATGAAGACGTAGTAGCGCTGTCAACAGAAAAATTAAGCAGGTTTTGTAAACATGTGTGCATTTAAGGAGTGCTGCCATGCAGTGAAAACTAATTACCCTAATATTTGTCTAAGTACTGGCAGACTGATTGAGTTCATGGATAAGTTTAATTTTAAAATTGTATATTTTCCTTTTAGTATAATAGTATGTTTATTCCGACAAGATTGGGTAAAAATAACACAATTATTATTCCAAAATCGTTTAATTTATGAATAATCACAACAAATCGTATGTTAGTAACTGGAGTGTTTCCGTGACCTGGGTGTCATCAACTATGCGGAACACATGTCGCTGCAGTCGGTCTAGGGTTTCTATGAGATACTTGGCAGAGCCATCCCAAAGATGCGAACAGTACTTCATGCTGCTCTGAACCTGCGTTTTGTAGAGCAGATACCGCTGTTCCGGCGTGAAGTATCGCTGCACTTTGTTCAGGATGCCAAGTTTACGTGAGACTGTGGTGATCACTCCTTCGACATAGTCACGATTGAAAGTAATATAAGTCACCATTATCGAAATGTGTCGAACAAACTACGCTGCGCGCCTTAGGATTCCATGATTCATCATTCCGGCTAAGTCGAATGACTTCAATCCACTTCTTTGCTACAATCTTATTTCGACTAGGAAACCTTAAAAATGTACATGTTCTCTTTAAACAACTTTTAGATCAATTCCTGATGGTACCGATTTTGGTAACAATCCTAATCCCAGCACAAGCAAAACGAACCTTTTTCTTTTACTTAGTTTTATTCTAAAACAAGAGACTCTGACATGAGGCTTGTCAAATAATGTGATGGAAAAATACGACAATGAATTTTCTTGTAAATATTTTATTATGATAAAAGAGAATATAAAATAAAATGCATTGCCATATTTTTCTTTTATTTAAAAATAGGTATACCTAATGTTACTTTCCCATTACTTACCCCATAAACGGGGAAAATTCTGACGCTTACTAGTGCCAACATTTGTTAAGGTTTTGTGTTCCAGGCCGTCATTATTAAGTCAATAATATTAATAATTAAAATTTTGAGTTTTTATATTTACCTACGTATGATATGTGATTCCATCTGGCTTTTTATTTTTTGAAGATTGGTTTTTGTACCCTTTTACGACACAATTAGGCATTTTCCAGAATAAATAATGAAAAATGTTTATATGTCAGACTCTATTGACAAACTAGCGCCAACTGAACGATTAGGCGTAGTTTGGGTTGTTAAATGTGTGCGTGTAACTTGTATGTATAGAGCGAGGCGTAGTTTTGAATACTTCAACCGAGTGTTCGCAGCGCTACGTCTTTATTTTTTATTTGGTCTGAGCGTACAACTGAATTATTGCGACACCGTGTTCTATATAATGAAAAATCTAATTATTCACTTCCAAAGACAAGCAACCTTATTAACCAACGTAAAGTTATTACAGTTATTACCCAAAAACATTGTGAGAACCATCTGTGTATTTTATTTCTTGACCAGTCTCTTTGTCTTTAAAATGCTACCATGTTCAGTTGCCAACGAACGATTGTACCTTCAGCCAGTTTAGTCATAAAAATATAAGCGAGAATCGTCTATCGAATCCATATCCTAGTCACGTTAAAAGTTGAAATTATTGCTGATTATTTGTAGTCTTTGTCTCCGTGCGGTGACGGAGTAAGAATACAATATGTTACCACCCCATTTCATCCCATGGGTGTCGTAAAAACCGACTAAGGGACTATCAGCTGTGAATATTATCTTTATGTAACAAAAAGGAAGGAAAACTTGAAATTAAACCCTATGCCTATCCGTTTGGCCAGCGTGGTATATAGTAGGCCAAGTATCCCTCCGTCATTGGAGGAGGCCCGTCCCTGCACTTGGACATTACTGGGCCGTTATGATGATTTGTAGGCAAAATACAACGATTGACAAAATAATTGAACGAATAGGTACCATTGTTTAGTTACGAAGCCTATTAAATAATTATGTTATATGCGGTGAAGGTAGATCACTAATTAATTCAATTAGGTTACGTATTTATGCAACACTTACGTGATACAAATAAAGTAAGTGAAGGCTAAAATAGTAAACAATGATATTGATGCGTGATTGATGAATGTACTCTACTTTGTATAAAGGCATTTTTTTAATTTACCATAAAATAATAGGTTACAAGTAGATGAACGAATAATGTTTTTTTTGTTTTTGTTAGTTTATAATTATAATTAAATTATTCGTTTATGGAATAATAGCACCTATATTATAGTATCTATATTTAAAATTGATGAATCTTGATTGCTAATAATTCTGGAATGGCCACCACAAACTAGAACGTGCAGAATGAACCGCTAACAAGGTGGACCGAAGATCTGGTAAAAATTGTAGGCTAACAATGGATGAGGAAGGCACAGGACAGAGAAACATTTAAAGCAGCAATGTCCAGCATTAGACATACACCTGCTTTAATGGACTCCCAAACTGAACTTCGACAAACGTCCGTTTTTTGAATATATCTCATTACTGGTCCACTCCTATTAGTCATAGCGTAATATTATGTAGCCTATGACACTCCCCGATAAATGGACTATTCTACACAGTAAGAATATTTAAAATCGGTTCATTAGATCCTTAGATTACCTCCTACAACGGAGTTGGAGTTGCTTTAAGGTGATGATGAAATCATATATCAATCAATGCTTCAACAAAATCATGTCACATAATCATACACACATCAAAAAAGTCTAAGCAACATGCATGATATTACAAATTTACCATTTATATTAATTAATTTCTAAGTATTTACTCACTCAAAGTGTATAGGTAAGTAAACTTTTTTGTTATTGATGACATACTGGCTGGTTGTAAAAAAAAAATTTCGATTATGTTTTGTTTTTTTTCATAAAATTCAAATGACTGCGAATTTGTTTGAATTTGAGTGCATGTTAATTGCTACGTTTTAGTCTTGATTTTATAATTTTACCAACCATTTAAATACAGTTGGCGACAAAATTGAATTGTTAGATATTCTTTACGTCATGGAGCGACGTCATTTGACGGCAGATGAAATGCAAAGAGCTGTAGGGATGTTGCAAGCGGGAAGTAATCAATCTCAGGTATCTCGACATTTTGGTATTCATAGAAGTGTTATTTGTCGTCTTTGGCAGCGCTACAATAATACAGGGGAACCCGCTGAACAGCATCCAGGCCGTAAAAGTAGTACAACCACTCGGCAAGACCGGTACATACAACTGACTGCAAGACGCCAGCCGATGTTAACCGCTCGAGAGATAAGTTTGAGGCTACAAAATTCAAGTGGTGTTGATGTAAGTCCCCAAACTGTGCGAAATCGACTGCATGAGTACGGCCTACGAGCTCGACGCCCTATCAGGTGCCCACCGATACGTCACGGGAATCGCGCTCGTCGAAATGAATGGTGTAGAGAACGCATAACATGGACCCAGGAACAATGGGATAAAATTATGTTTTCCGATGAGTCGCGATTCGGGTTTAGGCCTGATACAAGAAGGGTGCGAGTGTACCGTCGACCCGGAAATACTGAAAGACTCAGGTGCGTTCAGGAAGTTCATCCATACAGCTGCTCAACAGTTATGGTATGGGCGGGTATTATGAAGAACAGGCGAACTGAGCTCGTTTTTGTAAATGGAAACATGAACGCTGAAAATTACGTTGAGGATATTCTCAGACCTTATGTCCATCCATTTGCACAAACCTTTGGCTCCGATTTTACGTTAATGCATGACAATGCGCGTTCACATACAGCTCGGCGAACCAGTGAATACTTGGCAACGGAGAACATCCAGGTATTGCCCTGGCCTGCACAATCGCCAGACCTCAACCCCATCGAGCACGCATGGGACATGCTCCAGAGACGTGTTTTGAAGGACTTGGACGGAGTGACAACAACCCAACAGCTGAAGGATTTGCTACAATTCCATTGGGAGCGAATACCGCAAGATGACATAAACAGTCTCATTAATTCAATGAATAATCGTTGCCGACAAGTTCTGAATAGCAGAGGAGGCCATACTTTGTATTAAATTGTCCTATTCTTTCACAATAAATTCATTTTCTTAAGAAATTTCAATTTGTAAAAAAAAAGTTTAGTTTCTTATGTACCTGTATATTCTAATATTGTTAATTTCTGTTATTAAAAGAACTTATAAAGAAAACAGCTGTTATTTTTACATCATAGAACCCTAAAAATATTATTTTAAAAATAAAATACAACGTTATAATTAAAATAAATGGTAAAATAAATTAATATAAATGGTAAATTTGTAATATCATGCATGTTGCTTAGACTTTTTTGATGTGTGTAGTTATTATGTGCCAATTAATCTAAATATTTATATTGATAAGAAAATGTGCTGCACAATATTACCATCATCATTTATATGCGGGTGATAAAGTGATAATTAGGTAATGCAGGTACAAAATATTTAATAAATCAAATGGTTTTTTAATTGACTATAATTAATTTTATTATTTAGGTTATTCTTTTTATCTCTTATTAAATGGGAAACCTAGTATTAGGTGATCTGTGAAAATTTATTTAAACTTATTTTGTTTTTTAACACCTGAAATGCATCCCGCATGTCAATTCTCGTACCTTAAAATAGTTAATTCGGTTAAGTTAACTTTAGTTGTCAAATTGTCACACAATAGGTAAAACAATTTGACAACTAAGTTAACTTAAGCGCCGATTACACTAGCCTACATTTAGTGCACTACATCTTGTAGGACACTACATCTTGTAGGGCACTACATCTTGTAGGACACTGCATGTAGTCTTTCCATTTCTAAAACAATTACATGGAAATGAAAGACTATACGTAGTGTCCTACAAGATGTAGTGTCCTACAAGATGTAGTGTCCTACAAGATGTAGTCTTCTACAAGATGTAGTGTCCTACATTGTAGTCTAGTGTAATCGGCGCTTTACATAACCGAATTGTTAACTATTTTAAGATACGAGAATTGACATGCCGCATAAAAATTAAGATACCGTTCTGTTGTCCTTGCAGTGACTGAATACAGAATTTAATTTATTCCCACATATCGTACGTATGTACCCGTACCCGTAAGTATGTTGTAAGTTTTTTTTTAGAAAAAAATTGGGAATTATAAAGTAGTTTTATATAATTATATAAATTTTTTTCGCTAGCATGATAAGACTCCAAGAGGGCCTTAGACCAGTTGTTTCAATGTGGACGCCATGCGATCATAATGAAGGTAGGATAAATATTTGGAAAACAATAAAAAAAATACATTTTATAAAGACAACATTACCAAAATTATTGTACTGTAAACGTGAACCGCAGTAGTCACCTAAGCCACCACCCTTTGACACCAAGTCCGCAGTCTTCAAATCAAGACATTGTAAGCTAGCCCATGCCTCGTAAAACTTGTACCGAGCTGGCCGGAAGAATCGGTACTAGCTTTGTTTGAAATTTTTCTATCTAGGGAAAGTAGTAAGATTTTGATTAATATTTTTTCTCCTTTTACGATATCCTCTGAAGGAAAGTGTTGACACTTACACTTGTATAATAAGTCCTTCTACACGAAAAGCTTAGATAAACGTGTTAAATACAATAACATAATTTACACCTGCTTTTGTCTCAAAAAAGGATTTTTTTACAAGAAAATATATTAACACATTTCGTTCAAAATAGTTTCCTACTTATAGTTAGTTAGTATGTAATAATTACATGATGATTATGCAAATGTACATTAGCATTGAATTTTTTGTTTGTTTTATGTAATAATTTTGTTTTCCTGCTGTGTCTTTAGATACTTTAACGTAGTTACGGTTTGTTGCACAGTGATTCGCTTACACTTCATGGTTTTAAAGTAAGTATACCTATTTCTTGTATTTGATTAAACAAATTCATTTTTAAGCTTACTTAGTTAATTCTGTAATAAATAACATTAAAATAATAAGAGTAAATAGTACTTATCCTACTAATATTATAAATGCGAAAGTTTGTGAGGATGTATGGGTGGATGGATGTTTGTTACTCTTTCACGCAAAAACTACTGAATGGATTTTGATGAAATTTGGAATAAAGGTAGTTTAGGGTGTAGAATAATATGTAAGCTAATTATACAACACGGGTGAAGCCGCGAGCATCAGCTAGTAAATAATAAATGTCATGCTGCAATTTTTTTTATCAATACAAGTTTTATTTCTGTAAATTTACAGGGTTTAAACCAGCGTCTTCCAAAAACAAACCTCAGAAGTCGAATGATACAAATACTTATAATACGTTAGTTTAAACCCTGCC
This sequence comes from Schrankia costaestrigalis, assembly GCA_905475405.1. Classification (NCBI taxonomy): domain Eukaryota; kingdom Metazoa; phylum Arthropoda; class Insecta; order Lepidoptera; family Erebidae; genus Schrankia; species Schrankia costaestrigalis. The sequence goes on from FR997851.1 coordinate 5,499,948, forward strand.
TAGATTTAAATTATGTTTATGGTTTTTAAATAATTACTTTACTCTTACTTACAACTAACTTTATAATATAGGTACTTGTATTAATCCAGGAACTGAATTCCTTAAATATTTATCGATCACGACAAGGGAAATTCCAGAATCGCGTCCTCGCATTATTATGAAATAGCTAGGTAGACAGGTGTTTAACGCGGTGAATCGACGACCTAGTAAAAGCGTCGGGAAATCAATGGATGAGGGAGGTACAGGATAGCAAGAAATATTTGGAGAACGTCTTCATCAATGTAGTGGATAAAGCTTTACTTATTTACAAACTTTTTGTATAAGGAGTGATAGAATAGTTAATTTAAATGATGAATGTCCCCTGCCTATGTAGATAATGGTGATAAAAGTTGATTATCTTACAGATTAACCCACTTACTCATAAACGCCACTTAAATTTAATCAATGTTTTGCGAGATTTTTATTACGAAAACCAACCTTATACCAAACAAAACCGTAAGAATTTAAGCTAATCAATTGACTAAAATTTAAGAGGCGTTTATGAGTAAGGGGGTAATAATGCAACTTAAGAATGAATTTTATGCCGTGAGAAAACTTTGTCGTAAGGAGAGTTGCGGACACATTGCTAACAGTAATTTATTCTATAACCTTAAAGGACTAAGCACACTTATTTTACTTATAGTTGTAACTTGTGTACGGTAGGAGCCAACAGCCAGCCTGTAAATTGGTGAACTCTGAGACGATTCCTAAAAGCGACAAAAACTAAATGAGGAGTCTTGTCATTGAACGATATAATATTTTATTCATAATCTGTCTGCAGTCCCAACACATAAAAGTTAGAAACAAGGCATTTGTATACAAAATACCAATTTTTCCAAAGAAAACAGTATGCGAAAATTCTCTTCATAAATCTGAAATAAGCAGATTAAAACATGTCCATAATTTTTTTCCACTTAAGTTTTTCTATTTTCTTTGAAAAACAGGTTTTATGGAGGGGTTATGGTTATGATTAAAGTTAAATATCATTCGATTATCCGACCTTCTTTCATTAAACAGGGTCAACTCGTCCACTGCAACACATACTGCATTAATCACAAGTATAATTAGTATAAAAATAGTAGTGCGTTCTGTGTTTTTAACTGCGTGTGTTTGATCCAACTAAACTATGTTTACAAAGTGATATAAACAAACAAAAAATATATAAATACAAGTGAAAATGTAAAAAAAATATATAATAATATTAGTGCAGTGCAGTTATTAATACAATAAAACAAAATAAATTAAAATAAAATTTAGGTAGTTTGTTAAATACAAAAAATAATAAATAATATTTTATAATTAGGAGTTAATAGAGTTTGTAGAAAAATATCAAAAAAACTAGCCGAAATTTAAATGAATTAAAAAGTAATAAAATAAAGTGAAAAAAATAAACAGAAGATTATTTGTTGAATGAGTGCAGTGCCTTGGTAATAAACAATTTATAGGTTATCAATTTACAAAAATGTTAATATAATCTGTTTTACTTATTGTTAAACTTATTAAAAAAAAACGGAAATGAACCAAAAACAAAAAGAAAATATAATTTACCAATGATAATAGTGTCTGTGGTAGAGACGGTTTATAATTTTGTTATTTATGGTCTCAAGTCTGCCCACTGTAAACCTATTTTGAAAGAGTTCAAACCTAATCAGAAACAATTTTAAAGATTTTTTTATCTTAATCCAACCAGTTTAGTTACACATTTCTTATTAAAATTGAGAAACATTTTTTAAAAGGTTTTACAAGGGCTTATTTCACAATGTATCAGATAATTTTATCATAAAGAAGTTAAAATCGGAGTTTTGACAGAAATTACATTTATTATACTAAGCCAGTAACATTTCAAAACAAGCCTACAATATAAATAGGAGGATTATTGTTATTTTATTTATGTCCCGTGGGCTGGGTAAAAAACTAAAAATAGAAAATGCCCGTAATTTTCTTTTAAAAAAATCCTGACTCGTATTGTGTGTAGCGAGGACTTTTAAGACATCAATTGTACAAGCACATCCATGCTTAGAACAATCATTTGTAGGTTTCAAAAGTCTGGAATATTTGTTTCATGCATGCCGTGGAATGTAGAAGAAAATCTTTCATACGTTCGGGGCAATTGCAGATGAAAAAAAGATTTTATGATGATAACATAATTGCTAAAATAAAAACATAAAGGAATTTTAAATTTTCATTTCCTACTAATCCGCCAGCTATTTGGTAGCCGCAGGTTTTTGTCAAAAACACATAGATCAAGACGGCTAAAAATTTTTAGGCTTTCGACTGCAACGGCCATAAGCGTCAGTCCTGCAAAAGGAAGCGGTTTCCAATCTTTCGCAAGATTTACGCGATGCAAAAATCCATTTTTACGTAGTAAATTTTGAATTGAACAAACAATTATGTGTTTTTTATACTTTTTGGTCCTTGTGGACAATAGCCTAGGTAACTGTAGCAATCACATTTAATCCTTAAAAATATATTTTTGGACACGAAACATAATTTATTTTCATGTAAAGTTACTTTGCTAGAGCCTATTAATATTCCACTGAAGGGACTGATGAAGTTAAGGATGAAAGAGCTGCCTTGGTTAAGGCAGGCAGGGCAGACGAGTTTGTATAGCGTTCATGGTTAAGGTTCCGTCGCGAGCCAGCGATGGGCCGAGCTTTCCCTTAGGTTTTTTTAGGCACACGATCAGATGGGATAGAGTATCCAACTCCTTTAAAACGCGGACAAATAATTTTTATATTTAACCCGGCGTCATGGGGGTGGAAAAGTGTTACACGGACGTTGGGGTGGGTCTTACTGACCCGTTCATAATTTCCAAATTATTTCAATGCTTTATAAATAATAAAGATTATATTTATTTATGTTTATATTGTTGGATATTTACATGATTAAATGAAACACAAATTCTGTGTTATATTATGTTTTAATAATGTACAATAAAATTTTAAAAAAAGATCTAAATTTTTCAACAATTTTTTTCTCTTCTACTTAAATGTAATGTTAATAAACAATCATTTTTAACGTTTTATTGGCTCTTTTAAGTAGGTAACTAAATAAATTTAAAAGAAAAAAATAATCATTTGAAATTTGATTTTTTGGTACAGTCAGCAGAAAACGCTGTCGTTCACACGGGACTATTTATTACTAAGTACCTACAAAAATACAATTAAAATACATTGAATTTATTTAACCAGCTATAATATTGTAAATAACAACGAAAAATCAAACATTAAAATGATAAAAAGACAGATAATAAGTAAAACAATATCTACACAAAACGGCGCGAAATTGTTACACCGACTGCGGATGGGTCTCACGTACCTTTTCTAACTTTGTGCACCTGTATCTCCCACTGCAGCCGTGGCACGACTTACGTGTTGCTTGTGACGTGTAGGATAACTCAACAGCTCCAGCTATTGAGAAGAGCAGCAACGTCACACGTATAGTAACCGAACTACAAGCGAAATAAAATGTGGCGGGTCGCACAGACCCAACCCCAATGACGCCGGGTTAAACTTTAAAGAGTAACATATTATTATCATTTTTTTTCTATGTTAATTGCTATTACAAAAATATATAACCTAAAGTAATCTTTCTAGTAAATAAGGTGTTTTCTTTTCATTTACTTTTTACAAATATCCGTGTGCAAAATAGCAACTGCGTAAGGCTGGCGAAGCTCAATTTTTTTAAATGTTATTATTTATTTTCTTTTGCAGTTATTTGCCTGCAATAAATGTTTAATACTCTGTAGGTAAATAAGCTACAGGATAAAATATCAATAGGTATATCATTTAAAACAAAAGTAGGAAAATTCACATGTTTTATTTCTACAAAACAAGGATAATTTTACTAAATCCTGTACCGATCAGTCTGGCCAGTGTAGTATTTAGATGTGTCCTACACATGTTTTTGCTTTGTAGCCTGTCAGAGTTATATGTTGCCAATGAGTGATCATATGTTTATGCTGGCTGCGTTCGTGCAGAGAGATATTATTGAACTCATTGAAATGTCAGATTTTATTGCCAACTTGCCTATAGTAATATATTTATGCTCGTGACTGTACAAGGGATACAGATATTAAGAGGTCTAGGTTGTCCCGTAACCATACGGGGTCTGATAAGCTAACGTGTGCATTTATATAAAAAAGTATTTTTATTATGCAGTCTTTATTAGTTCACCGATACGATAAAGCGAGCGGTCAAGGTAAACGGCATTAACTAACTCGGGGCAGTCCCTGTTAAAATAGTGTTAGCAATGTTAGCAACAAACACGGTTGAATAACTGGGTGGCAAAGCGATCGTGTTTGCGGTTGCCATGCACGAGGTTTTGGGTTCGAACCCGCGATATTGTGCACGAGTCTCGGTGGCGCGAACATCGCACCACACCGATGCAGTTAAACTTAGCTTTAAGGGCATCAGACACAGCAGCTATAATGTATAATAATGTAAATGTAATGTATGTAAAAAAAAATTACATTATAACTTCGTGTGTGGTCTCCTGACGATTTCTGTGGAAAGATGAAATGAGATGTATTGTGCTATAACGTACATCTTTAGATTACAGCTGCTGTGTGTGAAGCCCTTTAATCTTATTCGCAGATATCAGTTTAATAATTTTGATTTAATTTTATCATTTATTTTGTTGCTTTTTGTTATCATATTGATATGATTAAACAATAGAAACTATCATGTAGACATTCTATAGTGTATTCACGGAGACGAGTTAGTAGAGCGCTATCTCACTCACACAATTTTTTAATTGCGATTGGTCAGTGATAAACGCTAAGGCGGTATACACAGTATGAGTACTTTTTAGTCTACTCATACTTCCCGTGCTGTGCAGACGTGCTCATACTTGTGACTGTATGCTCGACTTGTGAACCGGCTGGTGTATTGGATTTTATAATTTATTAATGAACTAACGACTGGCTTGAAAACACCTTCAGGTGTGCATTTTTTTTAATAAATGATCCATGGTAATTTTTAACCATCGCAGGTGTGCTAATGACCCGTTTATTGTTCTTTTGTCATAAATGAGCATTACCATAGTAAAATACTATTTCCCAATTTTTGTATATTAAACTGGTGCGCTACATCCATTGTTATTATTATCATTATGTTATATTCTCATTGTTGAAACACGTGTTTTATAACATTTTTATATTCTCGTTGAGAGTGAGGATAGATTCGTCGAAGGTGGTCTAAATATGTTTGAGTCGAAGAAACAAGGCGATTATCACAAGGAGATAAATGCCGAAGAAATTGGTTTAGAGAAGTTTTAAATAAGCTAGATGATAATTCTGTGATAGTCATGGATAACGCTTCTTATCACTCTAGAAAAATAGAGCGAATCCCAACGGCCCAATTTAAAAAACAGGATACTTGTAATTGGTTACGAGAAAAAAATATTAGCTGTAACGCTGAAATGTTAAAACGTGAATTATTAAACATTGTTAAAAATCATAGACAGCGATACGACGCTTACATTATAGACGAAATGGCAAAATCACAAACCAAAACTGTATTGAGACTGCCACCGTATCATTGCGAATTAAATCCTCGAATTTATTTCTTTCCTTCATATCCATCAGATATATAAAAAGGAGGTACCCATAAAAAAATCTATCAAATTAATGTCTCTCAATTTATACGACAGACGAAGCCGCAGTAATAAACTAAGCGAACTTTTAAGAAGCGCAGTGTGAACGCACATTTACATTTCTAAGGTTTTGTTAACGCCCACCGACCCAAGAAAAGTATTTTTTGTCCTTGTCATTTGTATGATAATGTGCGATAAAGAAGGCGCTATACTAACTCGTCTCCGTGAATACACTATAGATGGCGATAGATAGTGAATGACATAATTATTATTTAGGATTATCGCTTCTTAATTTGTGTAATTCAATGGATAGCTTTGGGTATCAAGAACATAACTTGAATAAACTATTAAAACCTTAGTCTTTTCTAGTATAGTCCTACCCTTGAGAACCTTTTATTTTTTTAAATCGTGGGCATCTTTTATAGTACCATCCACCTTTTACCCTGGTAGGCTATGTCAGGTTCCCGAGAAAATAATATTAAAAAAATTACCGACTAAATCTCCTCTGCTTCGGAGGAAACGGAGTGCAAGAATCATGATTCGAGGATTCCTGGCGGGTTTTCCGAAGCAGGTCCTGATAAAATGCTATTGAGAGAACTAGCAAACTAAAGCAGGTCATTGCCTAACGAGGTACGAAAAAACAATGTAATGTAGACGGATGACACAATTTTCAATAATTTATTACTTACAAAGTCATAGACCGGTTTTTCAGGTAATCGTTCGCGTATACTAATCGATTTGTTCACTGTTTGTATTAAATTCGTTATTTTATTTACCTCGTGAGGTGATAAATTGAGAATCAGCCAATCGACATTCGCTGCTGGACATAGGCCTCCTCCAAGTATTGCCACCTCGTGCGGTCCTGTGCCTCCCTCATCCATCGGCTTCCCGCCGCCCTAACTAGGTCGTCGGTCCCCCGTGTAAGGGAAATAAATGGAGAATATATTATGCAATATATTGAATTCCGTCTGTAGAGGAGTAACGAACAATACATTGTGATACTCGTAAGTACTTCCCCAAATCATATTTTAACATCCCCCAGAAATATCTGCTGTAAAAAAATTCACAGATTCTCTATGTAAACAAAAGTAGGAAATCTTGACCTCATTGACTTGAACCCTTCTTCTGCCAGCGTAGAATTTATCGCTATGCTTTCGCTCCTTCACTAGAGCAAGCCTGTTAAGGGATTGACTGATGATATAACGTCTGACAGGAGTATGGAAGGAAAAAGCTATTTGCTCCGACCACAAGTAAATGGGAAAAGGGTAGGGGAAGAAAAAGACTAGAGCAGGCCTTTTCTGCATAAGGACATGTTGTTATGATAAGACACACTTAAACGTTCATTGGTCGAATTTAAGGCAGGCATGGACGTTTTAAAAATGAGGTACATTTTATTGTTTTTAAGAAAAGGATAAAAAATAGAGAAAAATATATGTTTTATACAAAATTGGTGATATTTTTTTTTAAATAATATACAAGTTTATAGTGAATCATCCATTTAAATGATATTGCATACGTATTATAAAAGATATCAACGCTCTTGTTGGCTTCGATATGTTTAATTAGAAATATATAATTATACAAAACAAACACACAAATTATTCGCCTAATAATATTGATACCTATAGGTATAAACAAAGCGTGACGCTTATTCCTTTATTGTCTATGTTTACTATCTCATAAAATGTAGCTATTATTAGCAATTGTCCTAGTTTTAGTTTACTTAAACCGTAATTTTGTAATTATTGATTAGTATTAGGTATGGTTAGTTCTTTCTGAAACATTTTTAATCATTAAGTCGCAGGGACTAGTTTTGAAACCTGAAAAAATTTGGCAAAAAATTCATTGTGCATTTTTTTAATTGGTTTTGTTTTCGTTAAACTATAAAATTTATACCATAGCTACAGACACCAGGAAATAATTGAGCTGTGAATTATGATAATTTAGTTTATAAACTATTTTTTTTAAACGAATTTTATATTAACTGACAAAGAAATAAAACGAACTTATAAAATTAAAACTAATGTTTTGTTAATAATAAGAACAGTATTTAAATGACCGTGCTGTGAGACGATTTGCGAAAATGTTTAATTTGATAGTGGATGAGTTTTTTAAAATGATGCAGTCCGTAAGGGCTATACCTGTTGTGGAGTGGCTCGTTCGAGGGCTTGCCTTAACAGAGGCTCTTGTACCGACAGGATGGCCACAAAACTATGAACTGCAAGGTAAGTAGCTTGTATTTTATTAGGTTTTTTTTGTGGTTACCACTTTTTTTTTTATAAAAGAGCAGTTATTTATATATTATATAAAAGAGATTAGGTTGTATAGGTTTTAAGGAACAGTTCTAGGGAAAACAGCTAATAATGATTTTAAATCTCTTGCCGCTGTTTAACAACAACGGCTTCTAGTTCTTTGCACTATAATCCTATATTATGTCCTGCCCACCGCTACTTTAACCGGGCAATCTTTAGCGCTACTTTGCTTCTTCTGCGGATCTCCTAATTTCTTGTTCCACCACGCAGGGAAACTCGGAACATAGGTCTCTCTATTGTAAAACTTAACACTTATTTGACGCCTATAGAAAGAGTAATAATAGTATAGATGTGTAAAATGATAATGCTGCGTTCTTTATTAGCAGTTTTGGGAAATTTATTTCTCAATTATCATTCCGAATGTTATCGTTTAAACGATTATTGACTTCCGTAACACTTTTTTACTGAAACCTGTTAATTTGATGAATTTAAAGTGACAAGCCAAAAAATTAGTGAATTGAAAACGTTTTTTTTTAAATATCATACATTTTCGTGAATAGAAATAACTAAATAATAGAGATAACCAAATAACTATACGAGTATACCACTTTCATAAAATAGGTATGCATTTTGTAGATAAACTAAAATTATTGATATGATTTGCCAAATTCAATACGTGAACAAAATAAATAAATGAATCTATTTGCTTATCGATAATGATTATCATATGATACCTAACCATGTTTATTTGTTAAATATTAATAGTTCATTCAATATTTTAAGCTGAATACTAACAATATATTTGATGTGATGAATATGTGATTTTTGAGGCAGCATGGCAGTTCAGAGTACTTGTTATAGTACGTAGAGTCCATGCAATAAGGAGTTATGCTCCATATTAGTCTATAGTGTCAGCTAAGGCACATGTTATTCCCACGTGAGTGACAATTGGATAATAACTAAATGCCGAGAAATTGAAATCAATTGAAGCTGCACTTGTTGCATAAATGTTTACATAAGGCATCTTGACCCAATAAATAAAATGTTCGTAAGAAATTAAATGTCATTTGAGAAGTCAAAATTCTTTTGCATGGCCTTTATACCTATAAGTTCGATGCAATATTGCTTTGGAATCATTGATTGGGTAACCAATTCTTAACTTATTCTGAGTACAAAGACAATATTAAAATATTTAGTATTACTGAGCAACAAGTAAGAAAAATATCTCGTTAGATGTTCTAAACAACCCTTCGCATTGATCTCACAAAAGACAATGGAAAAAGTTTAAAGCTTGAAACAAGATACGAACCTGGTGGACTAGGGGTTAAAGGCGTTTATGGAATTTGCTCAGATGACGCAGGTTAAAATACTGATGCAGCTTACAAATGTTTAAATGAATATATCTAAGCTTTATAGGTTATTTATACATACATACATACATACATAAACTCACGCCTTATCCCGTCCGGGGTATGCAAAGACGACAGAACGCCACTAGTCACGATCCTGGCAAACAGATTGGATCTCGTCCACTTTCATTAAGGTTATTATATGTAATAATATAAGTGTTTTTCGGCAGATGGCGATAGATTTGACTTCATAGTCGTAGGCAGTGGATCAGCTGGCTCAGTTGTTGCTGCGAGACTCTCAGAAGTGGCAAACTTTAACATATTGCTCCTCGAGGCCGGAGGAGATCCTCCGCTTATGAGTGTGGTAAGCATTGATTTTATATATTACAGAAGTAAGCAAATAGAGGCATTGTAGATAGACTCTTATACTGATTTCCGAATTACTAAACCCCGAATAACGGTACTACGAAAACATGCAATCACGAATAACGTTACCACGAAAACCGGCAATCACGAATTTTCATTCTGCTACTATACGTATCCGACTTGTTGAAGAAATAATGAGATACAATCTCATTAAGTAACGATAAAAAGTACAAACAAACAGTCTCTGGTTAGTTGGAGATGTACAGATTTTTGAAGAAATTAAGCGTCTTGCACTCCGTGTGGTGACGGAGTAAGAATACTATATGTCACCACCCCATCTCATACCATGGGTGTCGTAAAAACCGACTAAGGGACTTTCCGTGAATGTTATCTTTACGAAATAAAAAGAAGGAAAACTTGAAATTAAACCCTATACCAATCCGTCTGGCTAGCGTGGTATTAGGCCAAGTATCCCTCCGTCACGGGAGGAGGCCCGTCCCTGCATTGGGACATTAATGGGCTGTTATGATGATAAAGCGTATTGCAGTTATGGTTTTAGGATACGAGTTAAACACAAATTCGATGACCGTTTTAAAATGTATTTCTGTTGCACTATTCATAATGTTGAAAATGTAGTTGAAATACCTAGTTTTCTAATTAAAAAACTGACTCCAACCAGAGCGTTGATATCGATTGTCACATTCGTTTATTAAGATTATTAAAACCTAATTAACAAATTCCTCTTTGTTTTAGACTCAATTAAAAATGTATTTGTTTATTGGACTAGGTTAATTAGCCAATTTATATTTAATAAGTTACAAACCTTGCCAAGAACTAAGCCAAGATAACTAATATCTTGGCTTAGTTCTTGGCAAAGTTTTAATTTTCGTTTAAATAAAAAATAGAATTGTTGAAAATTTAAATCTGTAACTTTTTATTCATAGCAAGAACAGCGCAACGCTTCGGATGTGACTTTTTATAATAAATAGCAAATTGTATGTTACTTATTCTTTATAATTATTTTTCAGATTCCTGGTTTGTTTACTACACTTTCAAACACGAAATACGATTGGAAGTATCGGGGTCGACTTGACAACGGTTTTGGAGGAGCTCACCCTGGAGGAATCGTTCCATATATTCGTGGAAAAATGCTTGGGGGTTGTTCTTCCAACAACTACCTTATATATGCCAGAGGGAAACCTGAAGATTACGATGATTGGAACAGAATTGCACCTGGATGGGGCTGGGATACAGTTCTATACTATTTCAAAAAACTAGAAGGAATGATGGATGCAAGAATTTTTGAAGTCCGAGAAAATGCAGAACTACATTCAACTAAAGGTCCTGTCAAAGTATCCAGACCAGTGACTTTAACCTCCACTGCTACTATTGATGAAATAAGACTTAATTCATACGAAGAAATGGGCATAGAAAAACTCTTAGAAATAAATGGACCCGAAGTTTTAGGAGCTTCACGACCACATTTGACTATTTTTAATGGCAGGAGATCTAGTACAGCGGAAGCTTATTTAAGGCCAGCGGCGAATAGGCCTAATCTTAAAGTAGCAAAATTCGCAATGGTGACAAAGATTTTAATAGATCCTCAAACATTAGAAGCCTATGGCGTGGAGGTAGCAACGAATAATAACAAAAATCTGCTTAAAGTGTATGCCACTAATGAAGTCATTATCTCCGCTGGAGTTATAAACAGTCCTAAATTACTGATGTTGTCGGGAATAGGCCCAGAAAAAGATCTTTTGAAACTGGGAATAGATAACATAGTTGATTTACCAGTTGGCAAAAACTTCCATGATCATCAAACTCTACAATTGGTTATAAAGGGCAAAATGAGTCCGGCTTCAGCATTTCAGAATATACAGCTAGCTGCAAACTTAGATACTGTTCCCATTCCTTTACAAAGTGGTTTCTTTAGACTTAACGATAGTTTTGCTAGTTATCCAAATAGTTTACAACCACATTTTCAATTTTTCACTAATGTTCTAGGAGCAGGTGCTGGCCCTGCACTATACATGGAATGTAAACGAACCACTAATTTTGATGAGCAATATTGTGCATCTGTAGCTAAAAGTAACATAATCAATGAAATAGATAACATTTTGTTGATTTTACTACATCCATTATCAAGAGGCGAAGTCACTTTAAAAAGCAAAGATCCTTTTGCTGATCCTATTATAGACTTAGGCTTTTACAGAGATAGGTACGATCTAGAAGTTTTTGCTGAAGGATTAAAATACATGGCAAAGTTAGTAAATACTACTTACTTTAGGAAAGTCAGAGCTAGTTTGACCAAAATTAAAACAAGGGGATGCGAAGATCTTAAATGGGGAACTGATGATTATTGGCGATGTTTTGCAAAGAATGCTGTGACGTCATTACAGCATGGGGTTGGTACGTGTAGTATGGGACGCAATGGTGTCGTGAATGAACGGTTTCAAGTTCATAGTATGGTAGGATTAAGAGTTATTGATGCTTCTATTATACCAAAGATTCCAAGTGGCAATACTAATGCACCAGTTATAATGATAGGCGAAAAGGCAGCTGATATGATAAAATCTGATTATGGTGTTTTATAGGATAAACTTTCTTATTAATTATATTATCAATAATATAAATCTTTAAATATGAGCAGAAAGTAGTAATAAAGGTGCCATTTTTAATTTGTCTATGTCAGTAAGATGTATTTATTACATTAAGTTATTGCTGGAAAAGATACGTTCGCTGTTTTTGATGCCAAAACCTGTCAGTAATATTGTTATTTCATAGTAAGTAAAAAATATTTGTTCAAAATAAGTTTTAACACAAAATATTTAGAAATAGATTAGGTTAGTTGTCCGTGTGATATCTGATTAAGAATACAAAGTGTTTTTATTCCATATTATCCCTGAGTATTGTAAGGAATGGTTTGGTATTGGGTTTTATGAAAACTCAATCAATTCAATCAAGTAATCTACTATATAAAAATAAGTCGGGTTTTCCTTCCTGACGCTATAACTCCAGAACGCACGAACCGATTTCCACGGTTTTGCATTCGTCGGAAAGGTCTCGGGCTCCGTGAGGTTTATAGCAAAGAAAATTCAGGAAAAAATACAACAGAAAAGCGGGAAAGTAAGGCCCGTGCGAAGCCGGGATGGGCCGCTAGTTAAGTATATATACCTACCTAAGTCGCCTCTTGTGATAGACTAAAGGTGAGTATAGACTACAACATTTACTTTAGCATTTCTGGGAAATGTAACGTCCCGTAGAATGCTCGGCGTTATGTTATAGGTAAATGCTCACAGCGAGTGCGAACATTTGATTGTGCCCTCTTCCTCCGCGTCACCCCGCAACCGCGCCTTGCCCGCACTCGTGGTTCGACAAAATGTTACAGTAATATGCTGGACAAAATGTTACACTAATATGCTCGGTTGATTTGTATCAAAGAGGCGAGCGCGCTCGACGATTAGATGATACACTATAAACTTTCATAGAGCGGCTCGAGTAAATGTTGTAGTCTAAACTCACCTTAAGGATCACACAAAGATATACCAAAAACTTTCGTATAATTCAGAATATAATAATTTAGTCAATTAAGTGGGTATAGTAAAATAATATTGTGTTCAAAAATAATAATGAGTTACAAAATAAAACTCTTGAAGCTATTGCGTTTTATTTGTGAATTTTCAGTCCTTTACCTTCCTTAATTCAAACACACTCAAGTATCAAGTATATTAATTTAAATCCATTTAAAACTATATCCAACGAGTTGTGTAAAAATGCTACTATATTTAGATGTAGGATTACGATAGCTAGTGATATTACAGGGATTTGAGACATCCTAACTTATTTTTAGGCTATCGGCTTCGCTTCATATTTTCGGAAAATAGTAGATTAAATTCTCAGATATTAAAAGATATAACATGACAAACAATTCATCCATTACCAATTTGTTATAACAATAACCATAATCCTTATACAGTTGACTTACAGTTTCGGCGAGCAATTAAATATGCAAGTTATTCTGAGTACGTAAGACCACACATAATGTTCTAAAAGAGATGGCTAATTGAAACAAGCCATATGCGTAAAATATTAATTGCTCACAAATGACATCACAAGCTATATTCATAAGGATACAAAAATAGATTTTTGCAACGACCCCGACTGTTGAAGAATAAAAATCAATTAATTAAAAGAGATTGGGCAAAATTAACCCAGAACCAACAGGAACAAAATATATGCCGGGTTATTAGTCTTGCTATGAGAAACATTTTAATAAAAAAAAATCTCCCCTAGGTGCTGTCCAACTGTAATTACACACGATTAAAAAATAGTTTTTTTCTATTTCATAACTCTAATAAAAACAAAGAAATACATGTAACGTTATCTAATTGATATTAACAGACCGACCCAACCATTCTATCGTCTTTACTCGCTACAAAAAAATACATAAGCCTGCGTCATGCGCAAATTGAGGTATTATTTTACTTTTTCACTCTTACACCACACGTATTACGGGGTGTCCTACGTGGGCGAGGAAAGCGACACGATGCGACGCGATGCTACACGCGACGAGTGTTCGTCGCTTCGCGTCGCGTCGCATCGCTTTCGTCGCCCACGTAGGACACCGCGTTAGACAGAGATGGCACTTTGATAAATTAAATCATTCAGGAGAATATGTCGTACAGAATCGTGTATCCACGGTACGCGTACGTTAGGGAGCTGTTCTCATATGATAAGTGTAATATATTATTTAGGTCACGCTAGACATGTAGCCTGCAAGTCCAATGGATTTCTTTTTTTTCTTATTAAAAAAGACAACTCCCGCACTAGGGCTCATGCCCTGTGACGCAGGGACTGTTTACAAACATCAATTAACGGACACAAAGAACACCCAGACTTAGGACAATAATTTGTGGACCTCACAAATAATTGTCCTGCGTGGGGATCGAACCCACAACCTCGTGCAAGGCAGCCGCTTGCGCTACCGTCGCGCCACCGAGGTCGTTGGTAGATTTCGTGATTGTTGACTTATAGATGGTTATCCACGTGCTGATGGAGTAAGAATACAATATGGGGCGGTGACCCCATCTCATCCCATGGGTGTCGTAAAACCCGACAAAGGGACTATCCGTCAATATTATCTTTACGAAATAAAAAGAAGGAAAACTTGAAATTACCCTATACCAATCGGTCAGGCCAGCGTTGAATTAGTAAGCCAAGTATCCCTCCGTCACGGGAGGAGGCCCGTCCCTGCAGCGGGACAAAAATGATGTATTATTAAACATTTAAACACATAACGTTGTTTTCATTCATAGCTGTTATGAGCCTTATATCTCTCATACCCCATACATATTCAATAAACAAATAATGAAAATTAACATGTGTAATAATGAGGGATATATATTAGTTCTGTTGGTCCTGGGTTTTTTTTGTATGAAATTTGCCCAATGTCCTTTACATTGCCCAGTTTAAGGCAAGCATGACTTGCTAGCAACATGTCAAAGGGGTAGGCTATTGACATGTATATGCTATTACTTATTAGTAGAGGAAGGTGGGAAGCCGATGGATGAGGGAGGGATAGCACCGCACAGGGTGGAAATTTTTAGAGGAGGCCTACGTCCAGCATTGCACGTCGATAGGCTGATAGCCAGATACTCTAAATTTAATAGGGTTGAAGATTGCTTGAATAAGTTATTGCTGTTAGAAAATATGAACGAAAACCGAACCTTAAGAGTGACATTATAACTT
The DNA here is from genome assembly GCA_905475405.1 of Schrankia costaestrigalis. Classification (NCBI taxonomy): domain Eukaryota; kingdom Metazoa; phylum Arthropoda; class Insecta; order Lepidoptera; family Erebidae; genus Schrankia; species Schrankia costaestrigalis. The sequence goes on from FR997851.1 coordinate 5,515,297, forward strand.
TAATAACAAGACCATTTATTGTTACCATATTTTTGATTAAATTTCAGGTTCTTATCATTTGCTTCATTTGAGAACAAAGATAATATTTAATTACGCATTGAGTTTAATTGTTATGTAGTGTATGAGGCATATTGTGCCAAAACTTAACCATATTTTGCTTACAAGTGTTATTGACATACAAGTCTAGAAATAATTGTCTACTACGATTTAAACAGTATTTTCAAAATGTTCTTTCATCAATATTAATTCTCGAAAATTAGATAGAGAACCTAAAACAATTCAGATATATGACAAAATGAGAAACTTTTTGAAGTCCGTACTATGTGTAGGGTGCTTATTTGAAGGTCTACAAAAAATTCGTGAACAGCTTTTTAACTCATCTCCGAACGCAGGATCAGAGTGGCCTGAAAATTATGAGATAAAAGGTAATTTATTTTGTATAAATCATGTTATGTCATTAACAAGTGTAACCGATGTAGACAACTCACTCGGTTGAGGGATTCCTGTAACTACGATCCTAAGTAATGAGGGACCGACTAGAGAAAGAGAGAGTGAGAAAGAAATTAATAAGCATACGACTTAGGCCGCTAATGTAGTTTGGGAAAAAATCGTAAAACAAACTAGTTCTAGCAGTAAACCATATAATTTGTAAGCTACCTACTAACAACTTATCAACAATAAGAAGACAATTTGTGTTATTTTAAATGCACTGCTATTCTAGTAAATATGACCTGTGAAGCTTTATTTTTTTGAAGTTCAAAGCTAATAAAATTCAAAATATGTTTAGATAATTCTGTAACTTGGTAAGTTCAGTTCAGTCCATCTTTAAAAACTCAGATTACATAACTGAACTTTTCAAAAATTTGTGGTAGAATCTTATATTATTCTTTTTTTTTGTGAAAGATGGAGAAACTTTCGACTTTATAGTAGTAGGCAGTGGGTCTGCCGGTGCAGTTGTCGCTGCTAGACTGTCTGAGGTGCCAAAGTTCAATGTTCTACTTATTGAAGCTGGAGGAGATCCTCCACCGGCTAGTGTTGTGAGTTTTACGTTTTTGTATTCAATATATTAAAAGGGTTTACTCTTTTTAATTTTAGAATGAATTTTTAACTTATTTACTACTAGATCTACTTTTACAAAATTTGGTAATAAAGACATTTATTAAACTTCAGTATCGATTTCACGCGACTTTGCTTTACTAAAGAAACCTTTGGATGCCCACAGCTGGATATAAGCCTCTTTCAAACATATTTACTCCCTTACCCATCGTCGTACTACCGCGTGAGGGGTCTTCCCACCCTGAAAAGATTATTAATCTCACAATATTCGTTTTTCAGCTTCCAGGCTTATATGGCACACTGACTAACACGGATATTGATTGGAAGTTTATTAGTAGACTTGACAACGGTATTGGACAAACACATCCAGGTGGGTTGATGCCTTACCCTCGAGGTAAAGTTCTTGGAGGTTCTTCTTCTATTAATTATCTTTTGTATACAAGAGGAGTACCAGCAGATTTTGATGAATGGGGCAAAGTAGCTCCTGGCTGGAATTGGAATACATCGTTATATTATTTTAAAAAGCTAGAAGGAATGAGGGATCCGGAGGTATTTACGAGAATAGAAAATGCTAGACTACATTCTGTACTCGGTCCCGTGAAAGTATCTAGAGGAGAGGAATCAGTTTGTACTTCTATGATAGATAGAGGTAAATTGCAATCTTATGAAGAAATAGGTATAAAACCAGTTTTGGAAAATAATGGTCCAGAAATTTTTGGCGTTGCAATCCCTCGTTATACTATGTACAACGGAAGAAGATCGAGTACAGCAGAGGCATACTTAAGACCTGCAAAAAACAGGAAAAATCTCAAAGTTGCTAAAAATGCAATAGTATCTCGGGTCTTAGTCAATCCTCAAACATTAAAAGCTTACGGTGTCGAAGTTGATACAACGTACAGTAACAAACTAATTAACGTTTATGTTAATAAAGAAGTAATCATATCAGCAGGAGTTATAAACAGCCCTAAAATTTTGATATTGTCAGGAATTGGCCCTAAGACCGTACTTTCAAAAATTGGAGTTGATACTTTAGTCGATTTGCCAGTCGGAAAAAACTTTCATGATCATCAAATTCTTACACTTGAATTAGAAGGTAATCCAGGTACAGGAAATGTGTCTGATTGCATACCACCTGTAAACTTTGAGACTGTTACGAGTCCCGTGCAAATGGGATTTTTTAGACTTAACGCAACTTTTGCTGAGGTTTATCCCACTGCATTACAACCACATTTTCAATTTTTCTCTGTTTATACACCTGTTGGAAATTCAATATTTTTAGAAGATCAATGCAAAAATTTGAGTAACTATGATGATGCGTATTGCAACACACTAGGACAAGCCAACACTAAGTATAGAATTGACAGGATACACATGGCATTAGTGCATCCATTATCGAGAGGTGAAATAACTTTGCAGAGCAAGAATCATTTGGATGACCCAATAATAAACCTTGGTTTTTATAGAAATGAGTATGACTTAAGAGTTGCTGCTGAAGGACTCAAGTACATGACTAGTTTGATTAATACCAAATACTTTAGAAATTTACAAAGCAGTATTATGAAGTTCAATGTAACTGGTTGTGAAGGTATTACCCGGGATTCTGATGAATTTTGGACATGTTTTGCAAAGAATGTAGTAACAACATTACTTCATGGTGTCGGCACATGTATTATGGGTCGTGATGGTGTAGTGAACGAGCGGTTAAAGGTACATAATGTGACGGGGTTAAGAGTAGTTGATGCGTCAATTATACCAAAATCAACCAGTGCTAATACTAATACGCCTATTATGATGATAGGAGAAAAAGCTGCTGATATAATAAAAGCTGATCATGGTGTATTGTAGGTATGATTTTATTAAACTGTAAGAGATTATTCAGCTCTATAAGTGTAGTATTATTCTCTTGTGCAATATGGAAATAAAATATTTGCCTATCCCTTTTTTTGTTTGAGACGACTACAAACGGAATACATGTGCACTAATACACTAATACCTACATAACAGATAAAAAAAACAACAGAATAACTTTTAGTGAAGAATAAGTGTTATGGTTTTATGTTATTTCACATTATACGATTTAGTCGACTTTTATCTTTCTTTCAGAATGATAATGTTGAAACAAAAACTTGCTGTCGATTCAGATAAATTTTATCAGTGGCGTAAAATATTCTTGGTTAATATTTACTTAACTTATCAATTTGTTTAACTTTCCCAGCTATATATAAAGTGTTCGTCAATAACAATTGCTAATTTATTTATGAATACATTTTAGGTCAATTTCTAAGTATTGTCATTTGTACAGTTTGTTTTAAACATAATACTTTGTATTTTGTTCTAATGTATATTCTACAACGAGTCTATGTTATCTAGTTTACCAGAGTGTAGAAAAAAAGGTAGACCCCCAACATCGGGTACAAGGACAAAGCTACTGGTGGTTAGGGCTATAATTAAAATATTAATATTGTGTAATATTGTGATTATTGTACAGTTTTTACTTTGTAAATAGCTAAATTGTTTTTTTTTGTGAATTAATTTAAGGATTGAATAATAAAAGTGCTATTAGTATATATTGTATTAGGCTTAATCTATACTAATATTATAAAGAGGTTAAGTTTGTGTGTTTGTTTGTTTGTGTGTTTGTGACGTTGTAGGGGGTAATCACTGGATCTACTGAACCGATTTTAAAAATTCTTTCTGTGTTGAATAGTTCATTTATCGGGGAGTGCCATAGGCTATATAGTATCACGCTATGACTAATAAGAGAGGAGCAGTAATGAAATATGTTTTAAAAAGGGAAGCGTTTTTTTCGCCGCCCTACGAAGTGGGCACGGGTCAGCTAGTGTATTATAAAGAGGTAAAGTTTGTGTGTTTGTGACATTGTAGGAGGTAACCTCTGGATCTACTGAACCGATTTTAAAAATTCTTTCTTTGTTGAATAGTCCATTTGTCGGGGAGTGTCATAGGCTAAATAGTATTACGCTATGACTAATAGGAGTGGAGAAGTAATGAAATATGTTTAAAAAACGGACGCGATTTTTTCACCGCCCAACGAAGTGGGCACGGGTCAGCTAGTGATTAATAAAATAAATTAAAGTACTTATACTGTGAAACTATTTTTATAATTTAATAGAAGAGTTAATTTTATAAAAGAAATTTTACAAAAGGATGGAACTCTTGAAATCTGTACTGCTGATCATAGGGTGTCTACTTGATTGTCTTTTCTGTTATAAAAATACTTCCTCCGGGTGGCCTGAAAACTATAAGATAAAAAGTAAGTCGTTTATACATACAATAACCCAAATGGTAGTTGTTTTGTAACTTATTGTTAACAAGTCTCATTTGAATCGATACGATGAGAACAATAATTTAAGTGCCAGAAAGACTAAGTAAAAAAAATCTTATCAAGCTCTACATATTAAATTAGAATTTCACCATGTATGGAAAATAATAATGATTAAGGACCTATGCAAGGTTATAAAGAGAAAAACAATAAATCATTTTATTTATTAGGTACAGTCATAACTATTGCTTAAAACTTATTCCTTACGAAATATTATTGTACACTACATACCTACTCAACTGTATTTGTTTCTTTCTTTAGATGGTGACACATTCGACTTTATAGTAGTGGGAAGTGGGTCTGCCGGTGCAGTTGTCGCTGCTAGACTGTCTGAGGTGCCAGAGTTCAATGTTCTACTTATTGAAGCTGGAGGAGACCCTCCGCCTGCTAGTGTTGTGAGTTTCGCAGCCTTACATTCGACTTACTAATGTTATTACAAGGCAGAAGATGCAGAAATTCTATTAATTATTAATTTTAGTTTCCAGATTCATATGGTTCGCTTCATAATACAGAATATGATTGGAAGCTTATAAGTAGACTCGATAAAGGTATTGGACACGCACATCCAGATAGGCTGATGCCCTACCCTCGAGGTAAAGTTCTTGGAGGTTCATCTTCTATTAATTATCTTTTGTATACAAGAGGAGTACCAGCAGATTACGATGGATGGGGCAAAGTAGCACCCGGCTGGAATTGGAAAACAGCATTATATTATTTTAAAAAGCTTGAAGGAATGATGGATTCAGAGGTATTTGAGAACAGTGCCAATGCTAATCTTCATTCTGCAGATGGTCCAGTGAAAATATCCAGAGGTACGTACACAGCTTCCACTGCTGCAATCAATAACAAAAGACTGCGCTCTTTGGAAGAAATTGGTATAAAAACAGTTTTGGAAAATAATGGACCAGAGATTTTTGGTGCTGCACTCCCGCATTTTACAATGTACAACGGAAGAAGGTCCAGTACAGCAGAGGCATACTTAAGACCTGCAGCACACAGGAAAAATCTCAAAGTTGCTAAATATGGAATAGTATCTCGGGTTTTAGTTCACCCTCAAACTTTAAGAGCTTACGGCGTCGAAGTTGACACAACGTACAGCAAGAAACTAATACATGTTTATGTTAAAAAAGAAGTTATCATATCAGCAGGAGTTATGAATAGCCCGAAGATACTCTTGCTTTCAGGAATTGGCCCTAAGAAAGAATTATCGGACCTTGGTATAGATCATTTAGTCGATTTACCAGTTGGAAAAAACTTTCATGACCACCAATCTGTAACACTTGTAATACAAGGTAAGCCAGATAAAAAGACTTCTTCAAGTTCTTCAACAGTTCAAAACTTAGCAACTATCACGAACCCTTTTCAAATAGGCTATTTTAGAGTTAACGCGTCTTTTGCCAGTTATCCCAGAAGATTGCGGCCCCATTTTCAAGTTTACTCCGTCTATACACCAGCTGGTAGATCTTCTTATTTAAAAGAAGCATGTAAGGATTTGAATAACTTTGACGATTCATATTGCATGACATTAGCACAAGCCAACATAAATAATACACTCGACAGAGTGTTAGTAACATTATTACACCCGTTATCGAGAGGTGAAGTGATTATACGAAGCAAAAACCATTTAGATGACCCAATAATAAACACGGGATTTTATAGAAATGAGTATGATCTGGCTGTAGCTGTTGAAGGACTAAAGTATATTCGTAATTTGGTTAATACAAGATACTTTAGAAAGATAAAAAGCAAAATAACCAAGTTTAATGTAACTGGATGTGAAGGTGTGAGCTGGGAGTCTGACAAATATTGGAGATGTTACGCAAAGAATTTAGTTACAACAGCACTTCATGGTGTCGGTACATGTATTATGGGTCGCAAGGGTGTGGTCGATGAACGGTTAAAGGTATATAATGTGATGGGGTTAAGAGTAGTCGATGCGTCAATTATACCTAACGTACCTAGTGCTAATACTAACATACCTGTTATTATGGTAGGAGAAAGGGCAGCTGATAGAATAAAAGAAGATCATGGTTTTCTATAGAAACATTTGTTGATGTTTGTTTATACCTTAAATATAATGTAACAAAACAATTAAATATTTATAGACGAACAGCGTAACATCTCCAAAAACACAAAGCTTGATAAAAAGTAGCTAGCGGAGATAAACGACACGGTATAACATATGGAGGCATAATAATGAAAGAAGAAAAATACAACAAAATAACTTTAAGCGAAGTAATCTTGTGAATCCTTAGGTGATGTGGTTTGTGATTGTAAAAAATTCACTTTTTTACTCAATTCTGTAGGTGTTAAATAAAAAGGCGTTTGTGCCTGGAATTATATTACATAACTCCATTAATAAATTCACATTTTATTCCCGTATAGGGAGACATAAACTACAAATCACCAAGTAGTACGATCCTAACAAACCTGCTTCGGTTTGTCTATATTCATACATGCGCATCAGTTCCGGTTGCCCTTTCTGAAGGATGTCACTAATGATATCCTGGTAAGCCTTTCTAAGGTGTCGCCTACCGACGTTATCTAATACATTCACGATGTATATTTAATTAACTCCTATAATCCGTTCTCCCAATGTGTCTAAACCATCCTAGCATACTTTTCAGGTAAAAGACCGCAAAGAATGTTTTTCCATGAACAGAATAACAAAATATAAATATATATTATGTAGACAAGTCGAGGCTCGTTTCAGTCAATGCGGTCCTGCAAGGCTTCGTGCTGTCACCACTCTTCTGTTATGCAGATGACAGCACGGTACACGGCTGCTATCATACGCATGCCTCGAGCAAAGAACGGAAGTCCTCGAGATGAAACATTTTGTGGTTCCCAATCGGGCTCTTGAGCATGTTTCAGTGTTCCCAAAATTTGGAACTATGTATTAGCAGGGAGAGTGCTTTGATGAGTTATTCGATCTTGTCTTGGACCACTCAGGGCTGGTTAGCGATGTCATACTCAGACGCTCGCACCAAAAGGTTCGGCAAATCCTTCCTATGCCGCACCATTAAGTTATGGAACAAACTTCCGGCTCAGGAGATTTTAAGCAGTACATATCGCGCTTCTATATTTTTAAACTCTATCAAAACATGAGCCGCTGTTTATTTTGTCTTTGACATTCTAGATCCTAGATATTCAAGCTAATGATTACACAGTGGAAAAGTTGTCCAATAAACATATCCGTAAGTTTTATAACATCGTTGATTATATGACATTGATGATTCTTTGCTTCTTTGTCAGATAAGTACTTTTCTTTGTCATAAGATTACACCAAAGATTTATTCTCTGTGTCAGAATGATGAAAATGATGATTAGTAATTTGACTCACATCAATTTTATCAGAGTAGTTGATTAAATTCTCTATTTCAATATCGATACACGTAAAATATTCTTGAATTTAATAATTATTTTGCCTATCCATTGCTTGCCGTGGCAACTTTTAATGGAATCAGCACTGTTGCTTGAGCCACCTAAATATTGTATTGTCTCTGATTGTCTTTGTGTATGATTTGTAAGTTGTCCTAATTATAAATAAATAAATAAATATCCATTTTGTTTTACTTTTCTTGCTATATCAGTAGTATGGAAAGAGGCATTATATTTGTCAATTTAAATTGCTAATTTATTTATGAATACTTTTTTAAATAAATTTATGGTTATTATCATTTATTTACTTAATTTGTTTGATATATAGTACTTTACATAATTTGTTCTATTGTTCATTCTACCAGCTACAAAATAGTCTAATTTAGCTAGTTTACCGGAGTCTAGAATTAGATTATAGTGTTACTTAAATTAGTTAGATAATGTAAAAAAAATACTTTGTAAATAGCTAAATGTTTATAAATGGAATAATTTTTGGTATCAATAAAAAAAGTGCAATTTATCATGAATTATGCTTTTTGATTAAAAAAATATAAGTATACAGTGTATTGCGAAATTCATATAGTATTTTTGTTTTAAAAAATTATTTTTAAGTATTTTTTATAATCATGGAGCTCTTTAAATGTGTATTCTTGATTATAGGGTAGTTTTTTAGTTGTCATTTCTGTTATGAAAATGCTTCATCCGGGTGGCCTGAAAACTATTAGGTAAAAGGTAAGTCAATATATACATTTTTGGTAGTCAATCAGTCTAGAAAACATACGACAAATAATTAGCAGACCTTATAGTTTTTGGTACAAGTAGGATTTTGGTTTGAAATTTTACAACAGGATTAACTTAACCATAAAATATTTAATCATGGAGTAGCTACAGAGTAACTTGATCAATCAATTTTGTAAGTTACTTTTCAAAGTAACTTACAAAGTTCAAAGAGCTCAACTACATAATGCACTTAATTTATTTCCCCCTTTAGATGGTGAAACATTCGACTTCATTGTAGTAGGCAGTGGGTCTGCCGGCGCAGTTGTCGCTGCTAGACTGTCCGAGGTGCCAGAGTTCAATGTTCTACTTATTGAAGCTGGAGGAGATCCTCCGCCGGTTAGTGTTGTGAGTTTCGCAGGTTTATATTAGACTTACTAACGATATTACAAGGTAGAAGATGCCGACAATCTAACATAATTATCTCTTAGTTTCCAGATTCAAATGGTGCGCTTTATAATACAGAATATGATTGGAAGTTTATTGGTAGACTCGATAAAGGTGTTGGACAAGCACATCCAGGTGGGTTTATCCCCTACCCTCGAGATAAAGTTCTTGGAGGTTCATCTTCTATTAATTATCTTTTGTATACAAGAGGAGTACCAGCAGATTATGATGAATGGGGCAAAGTAGCACCCGGCTGGAATTGGAAAACAGCATTATATTATTTTAAAAAGCTTGAAGGAATGATGGATTCGGCGGTGTTTGAAAACAGTGCTAAGCTTCATTCAGCAGATGGTCCAGTGAAAATATTTAGAAGTACGTATACAGCTTCCACTGCTGTTATAAATAACATAAGACTGCGCTCTTTGGAAGAAATTGGTATAAAAACAGTTTTGGAAAATAATGGACCCGAGATTTTTGGTGCTGCACTACCGCATTTTACGATGTACAACGGAAGAAGGTCCAGTACAGCAGAGGCATACTTAAGACCTGCAGCACACCGGAAAAATCTCAAAGTTGCTAAATATGGAATAGTATCTCGGGTTTTAGTTCACCCTCAAACTTTAAGAGCTTACGGCGTCGAAGTTGATACATCGTACAATAATAAACTAATACATGTATGTTAACAAAGAAGTTATCATATCAGCAGGAGTTATGAATAGCCCGAAGATACTCTTGCTTTCAGGAATTGACCCTAAGAAAGAGTTATCGGACCTTGGTATAAATCATTTAGTCGATTAGGAAAAAACTTTCATGACCACCAATCTGTCACACTTGTAATAGAAGGTAAGTCTGATAAAAAGACTTCTACAAGTTCTTCAACGGGTCTCAACTTTGAAACTATAACGAATCCGTTACAAATAGGCTACTTCAGAATTAACGCATCTTTTGCCAGCTATCCCAGTAGATTGCGACCGCCTTTTCAAGTTTCCTCCGTCCATACACCTGTCGGCAGATCTTCTAGTTTAAAAGTCCGATGTAAAGATTTAAAAAACTATGACGATTCATATTGCATGACATTAGCACAAGCCAACATGAATAATACAGTTGATAGAATGCTAGTAGCATTGTTACACCCGTTATCGAGAGGTGAAGTGGTTATACGAAGCAAAAACCATTTAGATGACCCAATAATAAAAACGGGATTTTATTGAAATGAGTATGATTTGGCTGTAGCTGTTGAAGGACTCAAGTACATGCGTAATTTGGTTAATACAAGATACTTTAGAAAGATAAAAAGCAAAATAACCAAGTCTAATGTAACTGGATGTGAAGGTGTGAGCTGGGAGTCTTACGAATATTGGAGATGTTACGCAAAGAATTTAGTTACAACAGCAGTTCATGGTGTCTGTACATGTATTATGGGTCGTAAGGGTGTGGTCGGTGAGCGGTTGCAGGTATATAATGTGACAGGGTTAAGAGTAGTCGATGCGTCAATTATACCTAACGTACCCAGTGCTAATACTAATATACCTATAATTATGGTAGGTGCAAGGGCAGCTGATATAATTAAAGAAGATTATGGTTTTGTATAAAATCTTATAATGTCCTAATTTTGTTTTTATTTATATCTTTGTATATTAGATAATATGTCATCGAGGACATATTCTTTAATGTAATTAATTTTGTATTGTAGACATGTCCAGTAAGTAAAACAATACAATAATTATAAAAGGTAAGGGTTGAGACAGCATTGTAATTACGCGAGGGAGTTGTTAAGAGCCTCATTACCATTACTAAGGGGCAAGGCCGAGGGAGGCCTGGCGTTATTACCATCACAAAGAAGTATGGTAATGTACCCGACGGGACTACTCGTCAATATTCTTTATATTTTATTTCTGCGATTTCAATGAGTTTCTAATTAGAGAGACATTGTTTTTGTAATAGTGGAATTTTACTTTTATTTAAATTTATATTCCCACAGCAGTTTTTATACATCAAGCAGGATAGAAGCATGGAATATACTTAAATATGATGTCATCGTGGTTACGTCAAAGGCTAAATAAGGAAAGCCAGGCGCAAAAGATTCTATTCGGACAGCTAAGTATTGGTAGGCTAAGTACCTGTTTATCAAGGGTAGGAGCCGGTTCTGCTCGTGGTTGCTTCGAAACCTGAATGGAAAAAGGCTGACAAAACCATATGCACATTGGTAGCATCTGCGAACAGCAAAGTTTTGATGCACTAAGTTCCTATATATCAATGCCTGAGATATTCATGCTGTGACATTAAATCTGGTAATGAGGATCAACGTCTAGTTGACCTCAAAACGATCTTGATATTTTGTCGTCACGGGTCGTATCCGCGATGTCATAAAATCGCTCGTTTACATGACAAAGTCGAGCTGAGTGTTGTTAGGACATGATTATCTCTGGCCGGATACCCTACGATGGTCCAAGAACTCTATAAATTATCGCTTCAATGTACGTGATTTGTTTTCGAGAATTAGCTGAAGGTGGCTAGAGAATTGTTTAAACACAAGGAGATACCGATAGTCTGGCACTAATGTAGGCTAGTTTATGCTCACAACCCTTATTGCCATCTTGAAACATCCAAAGTAAGTAGAATATAGATTACGAATTAATACAATTACTCGTACTCTCGTTTTGCAACAGCTCATAAACAGTTATAACGCTGAAAGTAGTATCATTATCTTTCTTTAGGACTACCACCAGTAATAAAGAGAAAGTTTTTCTATTAAGTACATACGGGCCACTACATTGCGATGTAGCCAAACAGATTCTTAATGTTTTACGTCCAGTTCTCCTTCTTGTTAAATAAACCCCGTGATGAGCAAAAGTGGTGTCAACGTGAACGGAAACTTTGTAGCTTATGATGGCTTCTTATTCACCATATGAAAAAGCATCATTAGCTGTAAAGTAATTTTTTTATTATAATATATCATTGGTTGATACAAACATTATTGAAGCTCATAAAGAATATGCTGATTCATAACAATATACTGCCATCGTACGTAACTGCTTTACCAATCAGTTTAAAACGCAGCCAAATTATCATGTGTCGAAGCGTCAAGCAAAAATGTTAATTGCTTTTAAAATGTAAACCAGTAACACGTGTAAAGTACTTCAAAAAACTTTGCATATCTTAAACTGGTTATATTATCGATAAATGGAAATAAATAATCACCTTTCGAAAACGATGAGTGATAAGAATTCGAGTTTGGAAACGAAAGTAGGTCCCACAAACAAGGGTAATGACGCGTTGGAGTTTACGTTGAACTGTGGCTAATGTTCTGGAATATAGTCGAGCATTGATGATGGGACAACGCTTGATATCATACTCTTACCGAAATTATATTTGTTTAACATGAAGTAAAATGCATTGGGATAATATGTTGCATTGTTTTGTTTAAGATTTGTATTGATGTCAATTAGCGACAAGTTATACGTATTTTCATTACAACTTACCCAAATACAAAGAAGTTGCTTTGCGCGGTCACGCAGCTACCAAATTCATCGTTAATTTTAAATATTAACTATGAAGTTGGTAGCTGAGTGACCGCTCAATGGTATTTCATCTCCGCGTCTCTGTGATTTGAAGGGCATGCAAAAGTCCGGTCCTGGTAGATTTTACTTGAAGAACCCAATAGGCGGCTTGAGCAATTCTCAACATCAGGTTGACCAAAAACCAAACGAAAAAGAAAACAGAAGCTATTCGGTAACCCTGTAATTAGCTACTTTACCCTTCCATCTTCACCGAATTTGAATGCGTTAAATAATGGAGTCTGCCCACTACTCCGTACCATACCATCATGACCGTGCTAGGACCTTGCTAGTTAGACAAAAAAGTATTCTTTGTATTAAAACATATGAGACTATGCCTACTAGACCGTTCCGTAACTGGCCAGTACCGTCTTTGTGTTACTTCATGTGTCTGATACGGTCCTAGCACGGTCATGGAATGGTACGGTGTAGTGGGCAGACTCTTTGAATGTTGCAATGCTGTCTCCTTTTTTCATTTGATTCGACTAGATTTAGTAGCACTTAGTGCACCTAACCGTGATACGCATGATTTGGTTTACGTATTACTATACTATTGTTTATAAAGAGAAAGTATGTTACTAAATCAACATTGTTGACTGCGTATGTTATAAGTTCTGCTTAGTTTAAGACTACATGGGGGTGACGATTTTTTTATATACGTGGCATTGCGGTTATGGACCTTCTTCAGTGATTGAGGCAAATTTGGCTATATTGGTCAGGTATAACTAGGGAATGCAAATCCGTTCTGTTTTAAAATCCGGATTTTTAAGAACGGATTTTTGGTCCGATCCGGATTATCCGGATTTTACGGATTTTTTATAAAATTAAACAAATTTACTTAAACTAGTTTCTAAATGTGATGTTTCTTATACTTGTGTAAATGGATTATAATGAAAACACTGGAAAATCAAAACATATTAATATAAGCGACTTTTATTTTGATTTCGTTATTTGTAATTATTCAATTTCAAATCAAAATAATAAGTACAAATTAAAATAAAACTTTGGAGATCAAAAATAAGACTATCAAAACTTCTCCTCAAATTAACAAAGATTACACGCGGAAATAATCCGCATTATTAAAATAATCTGTGTATAACAGCTGGTGAACTGCCAGCTACCTGAATTTCTATTTATATTAACTTTTAATTGTTTTAGTAACGTTCCTCACGTTACTAAAATAATTAAAAGTTAAAATAAATAGAAATTCTGGTAGGTAAACATAAATAATTGACTTCTTGAAAAATTAATAACAACAAAAGTAACAAAATAATTTAACCTCTTTTTATTTAGCTTAATTTTAAAAAGACTGTTATTTTATAAGACATAAAATCGATGGCGGCCAAGTTAATGCGGACAACTACATTTCTGCAAATATCTTTGTTTTACGAAAATGAGCCTTATATAACCTTTAGGTAAGGTTCTAAGGTAAAGTTCTGCATTCAATTTATTTTAGTTAAAGTTATATTTTATTTATAAAAAAAATAAAAAAATAATATTACTTTGGAGCATCCACAGATGATTGTAACCTAAATAAAGACAACAGTCACTTGTCTTGCTTTTGCGCGAACCGTTTTGTTGTCTTTTAAATGAATTTATTTTGTTCAAAGTTCTACTTACCTAAGTATCTACTTTACATAAATATAAATGTTATATGCAATGTAAATGAAGACATCTTCAATATTTTTGTTGACAAATTTAATATTGTTTTGTTTTAGAACATCAATGGAATGTTTAAATAAAAAATGTTTCAATAAAAGCGACATTTTTTAACATTAAATATCCGTAAAAGAAAGTCTCAGAACTTATTACTCAGTTTATATTATAATATTTTTTATCGAAATGACCTTTTCTATAGAATGCAGTGACAGCCCCGCCGTTTAACTAATAAAATCTTTTAAAATTCAATTAATTTGTATTTTAAAAAATTTGATTGGTTAGACGGCGGGGCTAGGTCGGTGAACAATGACAACTCACTGCATTCTAAACGCAAATAGAATATAGGTACATTATTTCAGTAAAATTTACATTTTTTCAGTAAGGTTATTTTAATGCATTCTGCCAACTTTAATTTTAATTGGTCCATAATTTTGAAAATGGTAACTTTTTTTTACTAAAAATGCTCTCCTGTAAAGTTGCTATGTTGTAGATGTCTGTATTAACTTTGCTGCCATCAAAATGTGACCTCAATAATAATAAATCATCTAAAGTTGTGTAACCTGCTGCGAATTCGGTTTCACGTAATTCCTGCTGTAGAAACAGCACGCTCTGTTTCAACGTTTGTAGAGGGAATGCATTAAAGATGCTTGTAAGCGGCCTCCTAATAACGTCCTGGTGGTGGAGGATAGAGGTCCTGGTGAACCACTATCCTCGAATAACGCCATATCCACTCTAACATTACAATTTCTTATTATTCAGAAAATCCGCGGATTTAATTTTCGAATCCGGATTTACAATCCGAGTAAAAATGGGCGGATATCCGGATTTTTCGGATTACGGATAGTCCGGATTGCATTCGCTAGGTATAACGGCACTAGCGTTTCTTCTCTAGGATTATCTGCCTCGAGTTGAGGCATTAAGCTTACAGAGTTTTAGCTGTGTGTTTATGTAGAGGAAAATAAAAGCAAGAAAACTAAATGTAAACCCTATACCAGTCTGTCTGGCTAGTATAGTATACGTAAGCCGAGTTTCCCTTCATCACTGTAGGAGTCCCGTCTCTTCAATGGGACATTAACGGACGGTTAGTTACTCACAACATTGAACAGATAGAAATCAACATTAGTCAATAGAAAATAGATTAACCTATTACACAAACCGAGTGACCGCAGTAATTACTTAAATTATAGGCAATTCTG
The DNA here is from genome assembly GCA_905475405.1 of Schrankia costaestrigalis. Classification (NCBI taxonomy): domain Eukaryota; kingdom Metazoa; phylum Arthropoda; class Insecta; order Lepidoptera; family Erebidae; genus Schrankia; species Schrankia costaestrigalis. The sequence continues at coordinate 5,530,650 of FR997851.1, forward strand.
CATTAGGCTATACGCCATTATGTATAATGAATATAGGACAATATAATATGTAGTGTCTCCTTGTGGTGACGGATCTCTGTGTGGTGACGGAGTACGAATACAATGTCTCCACCCCATCTCATCCCACGGGTGTCGTAAAAACCGACAAAGGGACTATCCGTAAATATTAACTTTACGAAATAAAAGTAGGAAAACTTAAATTTAAACCCAATACCAATCCGTCTGGCAATCGTGGTATTAGTAAGCCAACTATCCCTCCGTCATGGGAGGAGGCCCGTCCCTGCAGTGGGACATTAATGGGCTGTTGTGAATATGTAGATACATAGAACTTATTATGTAAAACAATGATTACAACATTAGTTTTTACGTGTCCTCTCAAGCATGGAGATGCACAAATGAATTACCATTGAGAGGTACCCGTCTATGGAATAACTTTGACGTTGCTTGATGTTATCGTTAATGAACGAGACATTGCAACTTTTTTAGCGGTTCTATTAGCTGGATAACCATCTTGACAGCGGAATTAACGCCATTACATATTATTATGGTAGCCATACACGATCCTTCCTATCGACCAATCGGCATGACGCTACCGATTGGATCAGTTAGGATTGACCGTGTGTGCGAGTGGATCGGCATGACAGTTAGAATTGATGGCAGGATCGAATTTCGTTTCTTTTGATTGAGATTGGATCAAGCCTGCAGTGTCATGCCGATTGGACGATAGGAAGGATCGTGTATGCCCACCATTATGTCTCTATTATATGCGTTGTTGAATGTAGCTAATGAAGCGAATAGCTAAGGTTGTGGTTGAATGCGCGGTGGACCATCAACAACGTTACTGATTTGGGTTAACGCGTTTATACATTTATTGGTTATTTAAGCAATGTTGTTCTTACAAAATTAAATTGATTCTATAGAAAAAACTTGTTTTTTTCATCAGTTTTCTTTATTGAAGTAGATTTTTTTTTTATTTCTTAAGCATTTCACAAATTATTTAAATGTTTGTTGAGTGATTTATTTATGATCACTGCCTTAACCGGTTCTTAAACAGAACTCAAGCCCTTGAAAAATATAGATGAGTATTTTTAAATGTGTGATTCTTAGATCTTTTAAAGTGATGTGTTAAATGTTTTAAAGGCCGTCCACACCCTTTGACCCTGACCGCGGACAGGTGTATTTGAGTACCGAAATTATGGAAGTGCGGCTTACCGACTAAAGCCTATGGTGTTCATCATCATCATCATACCAGCTAAAACTATCAAAATGCTTTACCGATCTTGTGCCTCCCTTATCTATCAGTCTCAATCATGCTCCGTGTGGTGACGGAGTAATTCTTACTCAGTGTGTCTCATCCCATGGGTGTCGTAAAAACCGACTAAGAAACTATCCGTGAATATTATCTTTACGTAATAAAAAGAAGGAAAACTTGAAATTAAACCCTATACTAATCCGTTTGGCCAGCATGGTATTAGCAGGTCAAGTATCCCTCAGATACTGGAGGAGGCCCGTCCCTGCAGTGGGACATTAATGGGCTGTTATGATGAATCCGCTGATTCACGCTAATGTATAGGTACCAAATAATAGACTTCAGACACGTTGGAAAAATGGTCTATATCAAGTTTCTTTAGGGTAATGACCTCATTAAACCCATATACGCCGTCATCACACGAAAGACCCCTACAATTATCATTCCCTAACTCCCTCGTATCTATTTTTAAAAATAATTAAATTTTCTCCACCAAAATAAATCAGTCTAACGAAATCCGTAGAATTAGGAGCTTTAGAATCCATTACCATTATAAAAGTATAATTATGTTATACGGTATCTCTTAATTCTAGTAATAATGAGCGAAAAATGGTGGATTATGCATCAAATTGAATAATACCCGGCTGACGGGCTCAAGTAAATGAGATCTCGGATAAGCGCAAGCCCATTTAGGAAAAATAAAGGGATTTTTGTGTTACGTGGAAAAAAATACTAAAATAAATTTATCTGCTTTATAATTTTGTTATCGTTTTTGAAATAACGTGCCATGACATGTATGTATTAATAAAAAATATCAAGTAATGTTTGTTAGTTAATTGCCTAGTTTAGGATAAGCTTGACGACCTATGTGGCGTAGTGGTTATATAACATGACTGCTACGCAGAGGTCTCGGGTTCTATTCCCGCTCAATGCAAATCTCTGTGTGCATGAACATGATTGTTTGCATTGGTCTGAGTGTTTTCTGTATGTAGGTATAATATGTATGTATTTATAAAAAAAAAAGTATTTAAGTATGTTTATCCGTTGTCTAGTATCCATAGTACAAGCTTTGCTTAGTTTGGGACTAGGTGGCGATGTGTGAAAGTGTGAGGATTATTTATTTATTATTTTTTGGAGGTTTCGTTGTGACTACATTATGCCTCGGTGGCGCGGAGGTCGATGTAGTGGTTGGTGTGCACAAGGTCGCGGCTTCGGGCCCTACGCAGAACAATTGTTTGTGCGATCCACAAAGTATTGTCCTGACTTTCAATGCTCTTTAATAAATATATAAATAATCCTCACAAATTAACACAACGCCATGTAGTCCCAAACTAAACAAAGCTTGTACTATGGGTACTAGACAACGGATAAACATACTTAAATATTTTTTTATTTTTGTAAATACATACATATTATACATAGCAAGCACTCACACCAATGCAAACAATCATGTTCATGCACACACAAATATTAGCATTGAGCGGGAATCGAACCCGAGACCTCTGCGTAGCAGCCATGTAATATTCCGACTGTGCCACAGTGGTCGTCTTTGTTTTTACAAAGAAAACGATTACGAGCCTCCTAGATTTGGTATAGGTATTGGTTTTAAAAATAAATTCAGATCACTTAATCGTAACTAAAATATTGAATAGTTTTAAAGCTGTAGTGGATTTTCAGTCGCGAGTTGAATACGTAATACATTTAAAGAATTGCCTCCTCTCATGTTGTGGGCGGCTGCTTGAATGGCAAAGGGTGCATGAAAATAAATATATTAGAACAAAAGTTATACTTTGTAATGCCACCGTGTTTTTATCCTTTAGTCATCATTATAGCCCATTAATGTCCCACTGCAGAGACGGGACTCCTCCAGTGACACAAGGATACTTGGCCTACTAATACCACGCTGGCCGAACGGTATAGGGTTTAATTTCAAATTTTCCATCTTTTTATTTCGTAAAGATAATATTGACGGATAGTCCCTTAGTTGGTTTTTACGACACCCATGGGATGAGATAGGGTGGTGACATGTTGCATTCTTACTCCGTCACCACACGGAGAATCCTTGAGTACTCGGCCACTATCTTGCGACAATGAATGGTGAAACTAGGGTCTTACTTACACGTTAATGGAGTGTTTTTATCAAACACCTGTCCATGGCTTTTAGATAAATATTAAAAAATAAAGTGTATAAAAACATAATGGTGTTTAGTTCCCAATGAGTTTGCTGAGTTTGAGACTAGATGGCGTTGTGCATTTGCATACAAGATTTTATAAGCACATACTGTTTAATTTGTTGTTCGCATTCAAAAATTAGAATAACGATAACATCTTTTATAGCTTAAAAGTCACTAAATACGAGAATTAAAACGAAAAAACATATAATCATCTAAAGCAGCACGTTTTATTCCCTGCACTAAGAGTACGTGAGTCAAATAAGCAATGGAAGTAAAGAAGTATTTTGCGAACGAGTGAATGCAGTTCACTTTCTTACGGGTGGTGCAAGCAAATCGAATATTTATCAATCAGCACTAAGGTATTGAGTGGGTTCCCTTTACTATTCAACACACTTCGTGTTTATTCTACTACTTTTATTTCTTTTTTTGAAAGTTTTAAAAGTTTTATTAATGTGGTTAAGATTTAAGTTGATTAAAAGTAAAAATGTCCGTGTGGTGACGGAGTAAAAATACAATAATATAGTGTATTATGTCACCACCCCATCTCATCCCATGGGTGTCGTAGTAACCGACTAAGGGACTTTCTGTGAATATTACCTTTACATAGAAAGAAGGAAAACTTGAAATTAAGCCCTATACCAATCCGTATTCTTCCGTCACGGGAGGAGGCCCGTCCCTGCAGTGGGACATTAATAGGCTGTTATGATGATAAGTAAAAACATTTACCTACGGTAAATGTTAGACTAGACTTTTCAATCGCTATCGATATCACTAAGCCATTGTGCCTTATACAACATCAATATCTTTCGGAATACTATCACCCAAATTTCATAGTAGCCCCGCATCAGGATTCATAACAGTCCAAAAATGTCCCACTACAGGGACGGGTGTCCTACCGTTGCGGAGGTAGAACATTAAGGGGAAACAATTCAATCGCAATTCCATACAAACAAAGAAAGTTAATTCCTCCTTCATTAGATAATAAATACTCAAAACTATAGATGATATCGTTTTGTCTCGTTATTATCTAGTCCTATTGATTAATAAAACAGTAAAAAAAATATTCATTTACAAGTTATGAGGCTTCAAAGTTCATAATTCTATGCACATTTTATGACAACTTTTAGCGTAATAAAATAGGATTAAACGTTTATAAAGGTAAATATATTTTGGGACTAGGAATGGATTATTTATTCGAAAATTCAAATAATTTTATATTGACTAGATACATTCTAAAGTTTGTACGCAATTACCTTTTTCCCAAAACCATTTTAGGAAATTTTACCGTGCTCGTTTCCGCCATCGACATCTTGCATCTCGCCTCCACTTTCTGCACCCCTCGGGTCGGCGGAGGGGAGGTACGACAGCGAGCCGACCGTCGTCGAATGTTACCGAATATTTTTTTTTAAACTTCAATAAACTTTAATTTATGTCATTTATGACAATTACGTATCGCTTGCCAGTAAGAAGTTTCGTAATTTCTTTTATCAAAGAGATCCAATTATTATCAGATGCATAACCAGTTAAATAAAATACCTACATCAGTGACATTCTTGACTAAAATCAACTGTCAAAATTCACCTATTATTACAATAGTCAATAGATCATAGCTAAGGCTGTCACATTGCACAAACTGTATTTTTTTTTGTAATTCATTTTGTATTTTTTTTTAATATTTACGTATATATTTTACCCCGGTATCTGAATGACTGATCAAGTATCATTTCTTGTCAACTATCATTTCCAGATTTTATGATTATTATTTATTTTTAATAAAAATAATCAAGAGTTAGAACTGGTCAGATCCTGGAGACCACCGAGAGTCGAGGGAACACCTCAACGGCATATAGCAGCTACCTTGTGTTTGGGATTATTTTAATTGTATTGATGAAAACTTTACACAACTTTACACAAACATGATCTGATGATGAAGACGACTGAGGGTCGAGGAAACTTTTCAACGGTATATAGCAGCTACCTAGTGTTTGGGCTTATTTTATTCGTATTAATGAAAACTTTACACAAACATGATCTTATGATGAAGACAACTGCAGAAATTTATTTAATACTAATCTTAGAAATTGTAATCAGCATGGTTTTTAACCGACTCCTGTTGAAGTCGGTTTTTTAATTAGAAAATTATATGATTTTTCTTCTTTTTTTTTAAATCCAGCTAAAATTAACTTCATGTACTGTATGTGAAGTAAGATATTATTGTGTACTGTATGGAACCCCTATTAACGATGCACGGTCTAAAAAACTGCCTCAAGAATAAACAGTTTAACTTAAAAAAATAAAAAAATTATAATGTTTTACGGTGTCATACCTACACCACTTACAAGATAAATTGATGTCTCGCTTGGTGTGTCTTCCGCAACAAAACTTACAATAAAATATTTTTTAAAAACCCATTTTAGTTATCTTTATTTACTCCTGATTTATTACTTTTTGAGTAACTACCTACAGCTAGTATTAGTGTCAACCCTAACAATCAAGAAGAACAATATTTATATTTTGAACGACATTTTGATTTGTAATAAATACAATCGAGCGCGTGTGCGTGTGCATGTTTCTTACTGCTTTTCTATGAGTTGTTCTCTTTCTCACGCGACGTTTGGTGAAACAACAATGTTTTAGGCGTCGCCGACAGCTGAGTTGGTTTTGACAGAATGAGCCTTCTTAATGGGCTGTTATAAATCGGTCTAAGATAACGATTGTGTTCGTTGCTATACACAGTTTGTACGTAGATTGATTTATCAACCTATCTCATGTGCATATTATAAGCTTTAAATTCGTGATCGTGTTGCGTCGCGTATCTTCAAGATTAATACGTCAACAGAGTAATCCTAGTATTAACGGTACTTGCTCTAGTTAATGTTACATATTATATGCATGAATTTACATTGTATGGTATTAGATCGATAAAGGTATTAATTTTTTCTTTGTTGTTATTTGATGTTACATTAATTGAAAGAAAGAAGAAAGAAAAAAACATTTATTGATCATAAAGAACACACGCAACAAGTACATAAAAAAAATTAGTACTATAAACTACGTCTAAATGGCCAATAGGGCTCTGCCTCAGCTGTAATGCTGGTACGGCATAGTTTTATGTCGCACCAGCGCTGGTATTCTGGCATCGCCCTCCCTTTCTTTTGGGCGGATACCATAACATTGTACTTAATTGAGTGAAGCTTGATCTACTGTTGAGTCTAAGCTAAAGATGCAGCGACGTAACGGATTGATATGTTTTTGTTGTTTGAATAACTTTTATTATTTTAAGCTTATACTGTCCCTCAGGAGGACAAAGGCCTTCCCTTTCGATTTCTATTGACATCATCCTTGCGATCCATTGACACTGATTGGCAATATTTTTAAAATCATTCAGCTCATCACGCTTCTCCATATGGTCCGTCGCTTTTTAATAATGATTAGCTAATTTGTCGAAGTAGATCGAAACTTAATGTATATAATATGCAAACTCGGGACGGCTGAAATTAAGCTTGCGTTCATTCCAATACATCAAAAATTTGGTTTAAGTATTCTTACTCCGTCATCACACAGAGAATATAATTTAACAAGTTTTTCTTAACTTATAATCCAAGATACAGACATAGAACCGAGCATATGTTACAGTAGGTATCGAGTTTCGTACGATGTGTGAAGTGGTAGCGGCTGCATTTTATACCCGATCCCCGATAAACTTACCTACCCCTATGTGACGTAACAATACGTATATATGTTTTATAGGAATCGGTAAAAACGTTATGTTCGACAATATTAACTGTGTCGACTTAAGTATTTGGTGTGAAATGTGGAGAGGTTTATTTAGTTTTTGCTTTTTGTTTAATTAATGCTCTTTTCTGATGGTTCTATTGGTGCTACCTTCAAGAAATTGTGTGCAAATGTTGCTGTATTTTGGTGGAAAGGTTAGCTGGTGAAATTACTGGGATATAATGGGATCAAAAGCTAAGTAGTGTTTATATTTAATAGATTCTTTGAACTTTTTGACTCTTTGTAGTTGAAAGAATTATTGACAGCTTCAACATAATAATATGAAAACTTTTGCTAAATGTAGTATCTGAGTAAGTGTATGAACATGAATATATTGGATTATAAAAATATTGATATATGTGCAATAAAGTCCATAGAACAACCTCTGGGTCTGCTCAGTTTGGCCCTAGGTGACATTCTGTGATGTGTGCTAAGAATTATTAGTAATGACGAGATATTAGGTAATTCATTCTCTATCACCTTTTAATTACCTACCTAGACCTACTTAATAAAACATTATCCTTAAACAATCAGACTATAGTACCTGGCACAAAAGTCCCGTGAAGCTCCTTCAAAATAATTAGTAATGTTTCAACACTTGATTACTTGTACACATACACACACACACACACACACACACACACACACAAACACACATACAAAATAGACATCAAATAACTGTCGACTACATCTCAGTAGGTGTGATTACAGCAAACGTTTCATGGCTTATTAGTAATACTATATCAGTTTCAGTTTCAGTTTCTTTATTTTTCAACATAATGTTACAAAATAACAGCTTATTGACGTCAGTTTAAAACTACTTACTTAGTCTAAGTTTACATATTAAAAGTTTTCCAAACTTTACCACCGCTTCCAAGGCGCTAGTAGAGAAGAAGCGGCGTAACAAACTCTAAAGCAGCATTTTTTAGACGTCTCTATAATTTTACAACAATTTTGTCATTTTGTAACTGTAACAAAGTGCTGCAACCATTGTATACCATATAAAAACTAAGGATTGCACTAAAGGATCAATATACATTTTTAAATATCTTAAACTAGAAGATTCGTCCTGTAGGTAGTACACAAAAGGGGTCTATGTTGTTTCATCAAAAAGATATTGACAAATTATTACTTCCCAAAAAATGTTTCGCATAATTTCATTTGCCAAATAATTACTTAGCAAATAAACTCTTCGCAAGTAATGGTTACGCAAACCTAATGTTTTCCAAGTGAATGTTTGAACAATAGCTCGTTTACCAAGTAGTACTTTTGACCAATTTTTATTTAGTCAAAGGTTTCAGTTAGTAGTACAGTCACGAGCAATAATATGTACACATTTTCAAATTTTCTAAACTATCTGCACGTTTATCTAGACATTACAATATCAAAATGAATTCGTAATTTAGAAGAGGTTCCGTACAGTTTTGAATTAATCTTCGAATTTTCAATTTTGGATTGGCAGAACTTTAGATAACTGGTTTACAAAATGCGAAAATGTGTACATATTATTGCTCGTGACTGTACATATTTTACGCAAAATAAAATAAACCAAATAATTTAACTCGTTATTTGTTCATGTCCGTGGCCTATAACTTTAAATTATAAGTTTAGATAATGTACTTACCTATAGTTATAATTAACTTTATTATTAACTATAGGTAAGTACATTATCTCCAATTTTTCGATTCTCCAATTATCGACCAATTTTTTTTGCTATAAACATCACAATTTATAATATTAAAAAAACAAACATGAGTACTATATTCTAGTTTTACATTAAAAAAAATGTTTCTGGCACTCGCCGGCCGCTGCCGCGGCACGCTCGCTTCGCTCGCTCGTCTCGTGCGCGTTGTGGTCACCATACTAACCTAACCTAACCAACTGTTTCTGACTGTTGTCTAAATTTTATCTTAGGACATGTGACTTTATAGCAAGATAAGGATATCTTATAATTATAGTACCTCTTTTTATGACACACAAGTATTATAAGTAAACACGATTGGGTAATACGATTTCGTATCGCGAAGGTTATGGTAAGTGATGATTACAGTATACTTGCTATAAACATCACAATCTATAATATTTAAAAACATACGTACTATATACTACTTATACATTAAAAAAAATGTTTCTGGCACTCGCCGGCCGCTGCCGCGGCACGCTCGCTTCGCTCGCTCGGCTCGTGCGCGTTGTGATCACCATACTAACCTAACCTAACCAACTGTTTCTGACTTTTGTCTAAATTTTATCTTAGGACATGTGACTTTATAGCAAGATAAATTAGGATATCTTAAAATTATAAGTAGTACTTTTTTTTATGACACACAAGTATTATAAGTAAACACGATTACGTAATACGATTTCGTATACGCGAAGGTTATAGAAAGTGATAATTATAGTAAACTTGTTAGGGATAAGGATTTTCGGACGATCGATATTCGGAGAAGAAAGGGACTACCTTACCTATAGTTATCTATTACTATTAACGTATTAAAGTACTGTTTCCTTTGTTTAAATATTTAGTTAGTTTTGGTTAAAAATAAGGATGTCTAAACAAATCATTTGATGAAACGTTATTTGTCTAAAGATTGTTTGCTAAAATAAAACACTTGTTAAAAGACCAAATGACTAAATAATATTTTTCTTAGCAATACTCTGCCAAGTAAAAATTTGTCCAAATGAAAATATGCGTATTAAAATAATTCATAATGATACATTAGTGTAAAAAAAGTTTGGTAGAATTTCTTTGGGTAATGAAATTTTGTCAAAATCTTTTTGGCAAAACGGCAGGGACCCACACAAAAGTGGGAGCACCAAATCACATTTATAAAGTTTTCTAGTAATAAAAACGTCGCTCAACTAAATTATCCCCTAGATAAATAAGTGGTGTACCAAAAATGAAAATTACTAATTAATGTCAGGGTCGACCAGTCACCCCAAGTAGCACCCGTTCACGAGTATAACGCAAAGGCCAGCCATCAACCCCCTCGCCATATCGTAGGGAAGGGATTGACCCGGCCTCCACGCCACCACAAACAATGACATTATAGTGAGCATGACAAGTCCTGACAATAGTAATAGATGAAAAATAAATACAATTTGGGGAAACACAAATAGCAGAGGGACGCCCTTACCTAACATCGACCAAAGTAAATTTCTGCGAGTCCTAACTCTTAAATCAAATGTGGACGAGTGTACATTTGTTTGTGTAAAATTGAAATAAGTATATAAACAAAACATTAAGTTAAAATATCATACGAAAAAAAACGTATTGTAATGTACCTAATACAACTTATGCCATTATTATTAATGGCACATTATGGGAGACCTGCACCAAGCCAAACACTCTTATCTTTAAGGTAATCGTCTGTCCTGTAGTATGCTTTTTTACATAAAGTGGTCTTAACATAGGTTTTAAATTTATTGTCAGGCATACCAAGGACCGACTCAGGCAGCTTATTATAAAAGCGTATACAGTCGCCTTTAAAAGAATCACTAACCTTACTAAGTCGATAGCTCGGAAGGAGCAGTTTATTTTTGTTACACAAATTTCTGTCTGTGATATCACTTACTTTTGTGAATTTATTTATATTCTTCCTGACATACAGTATGTTTTCTAATATATATTTAGACGCTACGGTTAAAATATTTATGTCTTTAAAACGTTCCCTGAGAGAGAATGTTTGTTAAACCTTATTACGCACTATGTTTAGTATACATAGTTAGTTAGTAGCACTATAGTTTAGTTTGTTGCACTATGTTTAGTATACATAGTTAGTTAGTAGCACTATAGTTTAGTTTGTGCTACGTACCCTCCGTGTGGTGACGGAGTAAGAATACTTACAATATGTCACCACCCCATCTCATCCCATGGGTGTCGTAGAAACCGACTAAGGGACTAACCGTAAATAGGTAATTATCCTTACGTAATAAAAAGAAGGAAAACTTGAAATTAAACCGTATGCCAATCCGTCTGGCCAGCGTGGTATTAGTAGGCCAAGTATTCCTCCGTCACAGGAGGAGGCCCGTCCCTGCAGTGGGATATTAATGGGCTGTAATGTTTATTTCTTTTGATTGATGACCTCTGTGGCTTTGGATAAACTGTGGGTAACTGTTTTGTTATCATCATCATAACAGCCCATTAATGTCCCACTGCAGGGACGGGCCTCCTCCCGTGACGGAGGGTTACTTGGCCTACTAATACGACGGCTGGCCAAACGGATTGGTTTAGGGTTTAATTTTAAGTAATTTTGTTATACTATTATAAGTACTATTATATTTTTTAAGTGCATACAGTCAAAATCGGTGATGGTATTATTAATGACTAAATTATAACTATTTTAAGCTGCTATTCTTTTCCGTGATTTATTTCTCCGTCCATTACATCCTCCATTATTACATCATCAATACACAATGAATTTCAACAACAGCTATCAAATTGCACGGAGAAACGTTCGAAACAAAGAAATACATACAATTCTTTAGTGCCTCTCTCATGATCCCGGAATATCAATCAATCCAGCCATCGCAATCTCGTTAGAATCTTACGATGTTGCCTGTTAAGGGGGATTTTCTCCTTTGATCTCAGGAAATAGTGTACACTTTTCAATAAGAATAATTTATTTATTTTTATTTAATCACTTTATTGTACACCAAAATAAAAATCAAAACAGCAGGTAAGTACATGAATTATCTTAAAAACTAGGTGACAAAAATGGCGGTCTTATCACTCGAAGTGATTTCTTCCAGACAACCTTTGGATGGAAAATGTGTAATATAATTTTTATGTTGTGTGGTGTACTGAATAGTGTAATATTGTATTTATATATTTTTATAATATGTAGTAGGAACGGAAAAGAAAATTATAAAGAAAAGGTAATAAAAATAGTAACATTAATACTTACTTATACTGAAAAGGAAATAAAATAATAATATACAGAAAGATAGAATAAGATACGGTATAGTGACGCGTTTAACAAATACATAATGATACATAAACATGAAGCAAAGCAGATACTATAAAATGAAAATGAATGAAAAATAAGCTATTAATTTTGGACAGAATTAGATATAAGAGTGAGAAAATGCTCCTTTACACGGTTTTTGAAGGTATGCTGAGTTTGAGATCGTCTTATCGATTCAGGCAAATTGTTCCAAAGGCGTACAGCTTGCACCGAAAAGGATTTGTCGAAAAATCGTGTGGTGTGTGAAGGCATTTTTAGTTTTAGATTCTCTGATGACCGCAGGGCCCTCGAATGTGTATTGTGAAGAAATACAAAACGATTTTTAAGGTAAGGAGGAGTATGAGGACTAAAAAGAATATTATAGAGTAGAGATAGAATATGAGTATCCCGGCGAAGACGAATGGGAAGCCACTTGAGTTTTTGACGAAATTCTGAGATATGGTCATATTTGCCAAGTCCAAATATGAACCTGATGCAAATATTTTGGAGTCTCTCAAGTTTGTTGAGTAGGTCTTCAGTAAGATCGAGGTAGCTGGCATCAGCGTAGTCGAGGATGGGAAGTAGAAGGGACTGAGCTAGTGCAATTTTCGTAGCAGTTGGCAAAAAGTTCCGCAGCCTTCTTAACGAACCTAAAGAAGCAAACATTTTGCGGCTGACCTCCTGCAATTGAGGAACCCAAGATAATGTTTGATCCATATAAATGCCCAAGTTTTTAACTTTTTCAGAGAATGGAACTATCTCTCCATCACAATGTATACTTGGAAGTTGGTCCCATTTAATTCTCGATATCATTTTTGAGCTGCCTATCAGAATTAGTTGAGTTTTGGAAGGGTTAACTCTTAGTCCAAATGATTTACTCCAGTCACAAATATTTATAAAATCTTGATTTATCCTGTTTATGGCATCAGATAGGTTTAATGCAGGAGCTTGCGTATAGATTTGTAAATCATCTGCATAAAGATGGTAGGAAGAGAGTAATTTATTTGTGATAGAGTTAATAAAAACTGTGAAGAGTAATGGAGACAAAACGCCGCCCTGTGGGACGCCAGCAGTTGTGTTACACCAAGAGGAACGTAGCTGATCTACGCAAATTTGCTGCTGACGACCAAACAGGTAACTACGAAACCAGTCAATCGCGCTTGGAGATATGTTAAGAGAGTGTAATAGACCAAGCAAGACTTCAAAATCAATAGTGTTGAATGCATTGCTGAAGTCCAAGAGAGCCATAACTGTAACGTTACCCTCTTCCATGCCTAATCTAATATCATCAGTGATATGCACTAACGCTGTAGTAGTACTATGACCAGGGCGGAAGCCTGATTGTAAAGAGTTAAGGATGTTAGCATTAGAAAGGAAAGTTTTAAGTTGGTAGTACACTAAACGTTCGAGGACTTTAGAAAGAAAAGGGAGAATAGAAATAGGACGAAAGTCAGAAAAAGATGAGGGTTTACTTATTTTGGGTAAAGGAATTATTTGGGCTGCTTTCCAAGAAGTTGGGAAAACGCCACTGGCTATTGAGAAATTTAAGATATGGCAAATTATCGGTGCAATCTCATCAATAATTGGTACGATCATTTTGCGACTTATACCATCACTACCAACTGCATTGGAAGTTATGGTCAATACACTCTTCTTAACATCACAAGCAGAAAATTGACAAAAGACAAGGGGAGAATAGTCAGGCAATGGTAAAGATGAAAGAGAATGTAAAGTAATAGATTTTTTTGTCTTATCAAAATTGGACGACGATGCTGAGAAGTGATTATTTAAAGAGTTAATGTTAATATCGTTAGGGAGACAATTTTGTTGAGTTTTACCAATTCCTAGTGACTTTAAGAATTTCCAGACTTTAGCTGGATCTTCGTTTTGAACATAATTATGAATATGTCGGCGTTGCGCGTTCCTACACATCTTGTTGCAGTGATTTCTTATTTTGACGAATTTATCCCAATTAACAATGTTCGGTCGATGTTTGTATCTAGATTGAGCCGCAGCTTTCTTCGCCATTATTCCCCTGATTTCGTCAGTAAGCCATGGCGAGGGGAGGTGTCTAATTTTTATTGGTTTCATAGGAGCATGTACGTCATAAAGGAGCTTTAACTTGTCCGTGAACAATTCTACTTTATCATTAATGCATGTGGCATCAACGACAGTACTCCAATCAATGTTAAGCGCATCTACTCGAAGGCTCTCAAGGTTAATACTACGAAAATTGCGCTGAAGTATGATCTTAGGTTTAGGTTTAGGACAGCGAATTTTATAAGATAAGAAAAGAAGATCGTGATAGGAAAAAGAATCAGCGGAGCATTGTCCATGCTTGGTGACATGTTGAGACGAGGAAACTAAAATTAGATCGAGTAAGGAAGGCGTACAGTTAGGAAGGTTGTGGGTGGCGTTAAGAGGAAGTATTGACAGGTTATTGGAAGCTAGGACAGATCGGAGGGAAGAGGAACGTGAATTATTTTTAAGTAAGCAAGTGTTGAAATCACCCATGACTATGCTATGACTGTACAAGGGAAGTAAGTTTTCTAAGGCAACTTCGAAAAAAAATAATCGTCCTTCCATTTTATTTATGCATTGCATAGTTGAGATTTAAGTAAATTTGGATTTGGATTTAGTTAAATATAGAATTAATCGAAGGAAACATATGAATGAGGGAGAGATAGAGCCACGTAAAGCGGCAATATTTGGAGGTGGACAAGCAGTGTACGTGAATTGGCTAATATGAGACGTTAAATAGGTAAATACCTATATTTTCAACCGACTTCAAAAAACGGAGGGGTTCACAATTCGGTTGTATTTTTTTTTAATGTGCTTGTTACCTGATTTCTCTAAAACGGCTAGACCGATTTGAATATTTTTTGTGATAAAAAGTTATCTTATAAGTCAAAACAACAGATATATTTAGACAGATTTAGATAAGGGTAAAAAAATACCAAGAAGTTGGCAACCCAGTCCTAAAGCCAAGTGTTACCGGCCAAGGTGAGCAATAACTCGTGGTGGTAAGGGAGGACGCGAGCCGCTGCCACGTTATTTATGCACGCGCCCTTACTCGCCGCGATCACCTCGCCAGTGAAACTGATTGAATTCACCGCCTGCTGATATAGTCATGAGCGGAGCGTTTTATTTATTTTTACCACTGAATAAATGAACTTTACTTTCACGTGATTGGCGTTAAAAACAGTTCAAAAACAAGAATCAAAAATTCTCTATCAATTCATTTAATAAGCTTAGTTATTTTAGCAGGCCGTATTTACAGTAGAACCTCGATAAGTAAAAGTCCAAGGGAAACACAAAATATTTTGAGTTATCGAGGTTTTTAATTACCAAGGGTTAAGGTTAATATGTATAGAGGTAGGTATGTACTGTGTATGTATGAACCCTAGTAACTATTTTCCGCCACCGCAAAGCTTTAAAGAGTTTCGAAGAAGCAAACAATAGGTGACATATGTATTGTTTACGTTATCAATTTAATTATGTAGTGAACACGTGCAAGCCATAAATACCGAAATCTTTTGTCTTGCACACTCATTCAAAATGACTCATTGATAAACAATTTTATGTTATAGAGGTTGTGGAAACATTTCTTTTAGTTACTGAGGGCCAATACAGAGATTACTTATTTGACTTATCGAGGTTGCGAATTTTGAGTTGTAGAGGTTTTGGGCTCTGAAGGGAAGGGAACATATTATTTTTTTAAGTTATAGAGGTTTTTGAGTTACCGAGGTTTGAGTTATCGAGGTTCTACTGTATTTTATACATAGGTAAAGATTAGATGATCTGCCAAGGTCCTTATTGCTGACAACTCGAAGAAATGTCGTAGCACTCTAAACTAAATGGCGTGTATGAAGATGTAAGATTTGAGATGCAAACAGAAGCAAAGATGGTTTGTTAATATCAAACATGACGTTCCATTGTCTCTGCCTACCCCTTCATTTATGTATGTTGGCATATCTTCTATCAATGAAGGAGGGTGTGTAACAAGAGAATTATTTAAGTTCACGTAAATGTAAAACAAAAATATAAGTTTAGAGTGCGACATTTGTTAAATATTTTATTTGTCGCTCTAAGGCGGTGTCCTACGTGGGCGACGAACGCGACGTACGCGATCAAATCAACGGCGTGCCCTACTTGTGTCCTATGTGATCGTCTGCGACGAGACGCTACGTAATCATATAGAACACTTGTCGCGTGTAGCATCGCGTCGCGTCGCGTTTTCGCCCACGTAGGACACCAGGTTAGCTTTCATCACTAATGTTTCTCTATAGTGACGTAAGGAATCATGGTCTTTTAATATGCAGCTCTTACAAAAAGCAGAAAATTCTGTACAAAGTCTGAGAAGCCATGTCAGACTTTGTTACAGAATTTTCTTAAGACATTCTCTTAGTTTTAGCTTTTTTCTTAATGAGACAGCTTTTACTTTTTAGGATGAGATTTGGCGGTAACACCGTTACCAAACGTAGAATTAACAAGCGATATTAAAAACCAATTACGCTTTCCGCTCATCACCAAGCCCTCTATCTACTACTGTGCTAGTAAACTCTCGTACATTATTCACTTCGACCTCGAGCCATTGTAGTTTTGTTTTGTCCCTTATTGCCCACTCGGCCGCGGAGATAAAGTTGCACCATACAATTACATTAAGATAATGTGGACAAAACTACACGGGTTTGTTGTGGATTTTTTCTTAACATTTCAATTATTTAATACTGAATTTGGTGTTAGAGGTTTTTTCTAGGGTTGCAATTAGAGATTATGGGAGAACTACTGTACCTGCAAGAACATGAATGTGTGTTATTTATTTAGTATTGTGTAGTAAAGTAGGACATGTGTAAATGTAGTTGTTATAATCCATGGCTTGCGCTGAGGTCTGTGGTTCGAGTACCGCTCAATACAAAACTTTGTGTGAGCATGAACAATAATGCTTTGGTCTGAATGTATTATAATATGTTTAATAAATAAATATGTAATTAAAAAATCAATAGACGAATTTTAATAACGTGGTAACGACGTTTAAGCAGAATACTCAGGAGAAGCAGGTTCGATAACTGGCTCAATTTTTAAGTTTTGTATAGTGCTAAAAACATAAGACAAATAGTAAGCCAGCTAAATCTAACAACATTTATTTCAATATCATCTCTATACTCTTAATAATAAATAATAAACAACAATATGAAAATTTACCAAAAGCTCAACTCGATGCTTATAAAGTGCAATCTGCAATAGAGTCTACATTTGTGTGGTTTCGGCTTTAGCGTCGGGATGAAGCCCCGATACGTTAGAACGCTCCTAAAAGTGGGAAATTGAAGTCTGCTACAGAACTGTACCATTCATTCGCTTCGAGCCTTGATAAGTTAAAAGCAATAAGTGTTTAAGTGTATTATTGCTGTGAAACTTTTAGTAGGCGCTTAGTATTTAATATTGGTAAAATGTTTGTACTTGATTATACACTATTATACCAATGGATCGTGTCAAGGATTTTATATTCTGGTTTTGAACCGTTTGGAAATATTTGAGGCTTGTTGTCTGCTTTTGTTAATCTGTAATAAGTACTCTAATCACCAGACCACACTACACTGTTCTACCACATTAAAATATGTAATGTTACCATACAAATCAGCGAATTGTAAATCAAATAGATTGAAATTATGCTTTGTCAATAAGTATAAAGACAGAAAATGCAAGTGCCGTCTCAACCAGGTGGACATTAGTGACAGCAGCTTTTAGGCCATGTCAGAAGCCTGCTTGAGCAACACCAGGTTATCCACTAACTACGACAAAAACCCCAAAGTATTTGCTAAAATCTTATACCTAAAACTACCCCCAAATTTAATAAAATATAATACCCATGTTAACACAGGAGCTCGTAAAAGACATAGGTAGAAGTCGATAATATGTAGGGCGACCATATCGCGTGCTTCAAGCCAGAGGGGCGTATACGCTGTACCCTTACTTTTCAGGAACAGCAAAAAACTTAATAACTTTTTTTCTAATGAATGTACCTAAAAAAAAATTTGGACGTGTTTTATGAATTTTTTTTTGTATTTATCTGCAATGTTATTTTTTTGTGTAAGTATTTGAAAACTCGCAATATCGCACTTACGTCTTTTTAGCTCAACAATATTGCACAAACCCTGTGCCATATTTTTTCCGAAAATGCTTATATTGGACGGACGTATATATCAAAACTTTTATACGTAATGCAATATTTAAAAAAGATGGTAACTAAACGTCTTTTAAAAAATAATTTTAAAAGACGTTTTATGATAGTGATACTAATCACTATCATAAAACGTCTTTTAAAATTATTTTTCCATGTAATTTAATCCATTGCATGTACTATTTTTGGAGACTATACGTCTATTTGGCTTGTCAAAAATGTGTTGAAAGTTTTGTTCAGAAAACGGACGTATGTATTTATAATTGGATTAATTTCGATGATGTTCAAA
This sequence comes from Schrankia costaestrigalis, assembly GCA_905475405.1. NCBI lineage: Eukaryota > Metazoa > Arthropoda > Insecta > Lepidoptera > Erebidae > Schrankia > Schrankia costaestrigalis. The sequence continues at coordinate 5,549,260 of FR997851.1, forward strand.
TAAAACAACAAATAATCAGTAAATTTTGTTAGTAATTTTATAAAAAAGGAACTATTATTATATATTTGTTTTTATTGGTAACGAATCAGCATTGTCAAGCTAAGAAAAGTAGCATAAGTAGGTACATGAAAAATGGCATGCAGACTACAAAAACCGCTATAGAAATAAACTTTAAACGGCATAACGAAACTTAAGTCCGTTTTCATTAACCAACAGTAGGTTTAGACTGTAGGTTTAGAATTATATTGTGTGCGTCAAGCAGCGGTGCCATTTCATCAGAGAAGAAATGTTAAGGGCAGTAGGCATGCTCCCAGCTGCGGGCACTAAGCGGAGTATTGCTGAAGAGATTGGAACAAGACAAGACATGAAATCAAGGTTGTGGTCAAGTTACCGTGCTACTGGTGAAGTGGCTGAAGTGAAGATACCATGGAAAAAAATCCATCACCGCTCAACGAAATTATCGATATTGCAAGTTGCCGCGAAAAGACAGACAAATGTTACTGTCACGCAACTGCCAACCAACTGGTTTAGAGGCTTTAGCAAGAGCGCCACTGTCGTGTGGGTGACCAAACTGTCAGGAGATGCCACAAAGCCTACCTTTATGCTCGCATATTGTTTTGTACTCCAGCACTATGCCAAGCAAATCGAGGACGACTAGAGTGGGCTCATGAACATTTGCTCTGGAAAGATAACCTGTTATGATGAGTCCAACTTCGGTTTCCACTCGGATTCACATAGAAAACGTGTTTGGCGAGTTCCTGGTTGTGATAGCCATCTACAACATCCTCCGGAAATCTGTTCATACCACGATGGAACAATTATTATTGGACAGGAATTCGTGATGGTCGAACAACAGACTACTTACGTTTTGATCAAAAGCACCATGACGGCTGAAAAATAGCTTAACGAGGTGCTAGTTATAATAGTCTACATCCGTAGACTACAATTGGGCCAATTTTTAAGCTCATGGACGATAACATCCGTCCACATATTCATTGTCTTATCTCTATTATTTCAAGTTATTTACTTATTTGAATAAATAAATAATTACGCAAAAAAAAATAGTTTAACAGCCTTTATTGAAATATAATAACTTCTTGCAACGGCTCATTTTCACAAAATGGGGAGCTTCGCCCCAGGTAATGCGGACTTCTGGGCTGGCGCTTGCTTTCTCGGTTGGGGAATACGCGTGCCCAGTCTGGAACCGATCAGCTCATGCTAAGCTGGTGGATACAGCTTTGAACGAAACTTGCCGGATTATCACAGGTTGCCTCAAACCGACACCGGTCAGACTGCTGTACCCATTGGCTGGCATCGCGCCTCCCGATGTCCGTAGAGATGTGGCGGCCTCGCTTGAAAGGAGCAAAATGGATGGCGACCACCGGCATCCTATGCACGGCTATGCTCTATTGCAGCAAAGGCTGCGTAGCCGAAAGAGCTTCATAAAGTGCGCCCACCCTTTAAGTACAGATCCAGCACATGCGAGGTGCAACCTTTGGTGTGAAAGAGTGTCACTACCTGAACCGTTTGTGCCGCTCTCTGAGAGGCTTCCGCCCAGACATGGGTTGCCATGGGCTACCTGGAAGTCCTTAAACAGATTGCGAACCCAGGTAGGACGAAGCAAGGACAACATGCTCCGGTGGGGTCTCACGGACAGTGGCGGACTGGGTTGCCTGTGCGGCGTTCCACAAACTATGGCCCACCTCTTATCATGTCCTGGATGCCTTACTAGTTAGTTAGTGTCGCAGAGTTTTGGGCTACATCAATTTAGTCCAGTATCGTTTTGCCATCGATACGGTAAGAAGAAGAAGAAATATAATGTCGTGACTTTTGAGTATATGTTAGTATTTTATATTTTCTTAATTAATAAGCAAATATAAAATACCCCTAGACAGTGTTGATGTGTGTATTTTAATAATAAGTTAGTGAAAATAGATAGTTGTATGCACATACGTCTTTGTGGCAAGATACACATTTCGTCAGGCGTAGTTACGGCCGCTGTACGTCTGTCTGGTTCGATGATAATTACTGATCTTTAGCATACGTCTAAAAGTATTTTATTAAATATCTTTTTAAATAATATAGCTAGAAATAAACAAAATAAAAGAGGTTGTGTGTCGATAAAAGTACTAAAAATTGACGTAATAAAAAAAAATTTGCGTTTTTGTTCATACGCCCCTCTGGTTTGAAGCACGCGATATGTTATGATATAAATTATTGAAAAGTCTCGCAATAAAAGTGGGACCCTGTCCTACTACTGGCAACACATGGGGTGAATGTAGGAAGTTGTTAATATACTGCTACCCGTTCCTAGGCTATGATTATGTTTCGTGTGTTAAGGACAACTATTTAGAAAAGGTTTTAGTTGTAAGTAATTGTTTGTGTGTGGGATTTGGTGTGAAGGTTTCAAAGTGTAATTCTCTCTTCAGTGTTTTTTTTGTTGACGATACATTGTACACAAATCAGGGTAATAAGACGTACTTAGTAGGCTTAGTTTTGTGACACAGTTGTTTCAGAGGAATATCTATTTATTTAAAACTATCTACCACATTATTTAAACGTTAAAATTTATAGAAAACAGTACACAGAATATCGCCTGATAATAACAATTATGGAATGCATAATTAATACTGACATGAATATATTAGTAATCTATTTTGTACATATTTCTTTAACAAGCTTAATAAAACCAAACATGAATATTAATACAATACTTAATTTAAACTTCAACATAATGTAAAGTAAAGCTGTGTATAAATAAACAAGATTAATTGAAGATTCGAAGAAAAATATATTTTTAATTTCGAGTATATGACTATTTTAAAATTAATTAGGTACTTACATTCATTTCTAATTTTCCTTTTAAATAACATAGTGTAGTGTACACGCTATTTTAACCCAAATTAAGTTTAATTTTCCTCATATCGTCTTGTATAGGTATACCTCATTAAAAAAATAAAAATAAAGTCTTTCTACCACATATTCAGTGTACATTCTGCCTATAGATACACATCTACGAACACATGATAAGGATAATTGCCTCCCGAGGGCTTACCTCTTTATCTTGCTGAACACAATAATGAGGGCTTTTTATTTACCTCCCCCCTTTTACCTCCCCCTTACCCCTCAAACTGCACAGATTAGCGTCTACTGTGTAATGTAGTTGAAATAATTTTTTATTCAGTTCTTTTGTCCTTTTTATTTAGATCTTAATTAATGCTGATAAACAAAAGGTAATCTTAGCAGCATATGTCCTACTGCAGGGACGAGATTCTTTGTAACGGCGCGTAGGGAAACTTGAACAAGAGACATAAGTTTCAAGTTTTCTTTCTATAATAGAATCTAGTCTCAAAAAATACAAAAAGAAGGTAAAATTCTGCAAGGAAGACCCTAATGCTACGCTGGCCAGACTGATTGGTGTAGGGCTTAAAGTTGACCTTTTCGTCTTTTGTTGTAATCATTATGAAACTTTTTCATGTTACCTTTTACTGCACCCTCGTGACGTAATTAAGTGGTGGTAGGCTGTATTCTAACTCCGTCACAACACAGACATGATAAACCTATAACTTACAAAGTTATAGATTTTTCCAAGAAATTTGAAATGTAAATAATAATTTGTAAGCTCAATCTTTATGAGTTTCTACTGGTATTGAAATTGGTAAATGTTTGAGATAAAAAAACGAACAAATATGAAACAATCGATTATGGATAATTGTTCAGTTCCCTGTTCGTATATATGCCGTGGCGTCAGTTAGAATGTGCTCCGTATGCCTTTAAGCCGATTACAGAGAACGATCTCTCATTTGTCCGACGAGAAACCTTTTATAGGCAGGGAAGTTGTCTGTTCTGTTGTTAGCTGACACTGAAAAGTCATTAGTTAATAGTTTTAGTACGACTTTTGATATACTCGTAGTAGGTAGTGTTTAAACCTACAGTGAGATTGTATTATATTTTTGCTGTTATTGAAATCAAGTAGGCACATTCTAGCTTACAATTACTACTTGTAAACTTACACACAAACAAACAGGCCTTTGGGTTATTCGAAAAAAAAAACGGCCGTTTTTGTTTATAATGCAATATTTATTTACTTAATTGAAAAACATTTAAAGTGTTGAGAGTGTGTTATACAAATACTTTATTGCCTTTTCTCAAGACTTTGTTATCAACATTTTACATTATTTATCCTATTTGCGAATTATGATTTTTTTCTATTGGCGGCGCTAGTTACGCTCTTAAGACACATTTAACTTCAGTTCAGATGGTACTTTTAAGCTAGAGGTCGTCACCACTGTACCTCAATCTACCGTAAGCCTTATGTCTTATGTTCATCATATCATAATAACAGCCATATTATATAACCATACATATTAAAATAAAAATGTTTTTAAAACACATTACAATATAAAATTTCGTTAACTTTATTGTTTTCATACTTTTTCTTGGCATTCTTGCAGTATTTATGGTTTAAATAAAAATCAAAATTAACTATTGACCTGAAATAAAATAAAATAAAAATGTTTTCAAATAGATCAAGAAATGTGTGTCTTACGAGATAAAAAAACATTTAAAAAACCCTTCTTCACTTTTTGAGGTCGTTTTACAAAGCTTAAATTAAAACAAAAAATTCAATAAGGGTAACCAAAAAAAAGCTGTTGCAAGCAAAAGCATGGATACTCAAATATCCTTATAAAATTCACCCCAATTGAGACAAGGCTTACTGGTGTTTGTCGGACGATAGGATGTCCATAATCTTCACAAAAGTGGTCCAGGACGCTGACTAGGCGGACAACACAATAAATCTTTGCGAGGATAATCCCGAATCGGGCTGACTGAGGGCTTTGTGTGGGGCTCTGTTTCGATATGACGTTGCTGCTTAGGACTCTTTGACTACTTATTTTATAAGAAAGTGTATAAGAATACTATTTGTATATGGTTTTTATTACCTATTTGTAACATACATACATAAAATCACGTCTTATTCCTATTAGGGTGGTGTTCTTAAGTTAGTAATAATATAAGATTTTCGTTGGCATATTGATTTTTTACTACAGCGTATTAATTTAGGTCTGTCTTTCAAAGGGACTCGATCTTTGTATAAAGCTGACCAACGGCTAGCTTTCGCCGTACACAATAGTCACTATTTCCTAAAATATCGTACATATATGCATTTCGTAAGTTCCGGTATAGTGACAGCACGCGACGGAAGTGGAAACGCAGCGGCGGCCACATCCGGTCGCCATAACTGTCGCCATTCGTCACATCCGCCTCCGATATTAACGCGGCCCATTGATTGACGTAAACCTTTTATATTGGACTTTTAATATAGAGCGCTTATGGGTACGATAGTAAAATATTGTTTTTTTTTGTATATGGCAATACAGTGGGGAGTAAGGCAATAAGTTTATTTATATATTATATTCCTCACACTTTCACACAACGCCATCTAGTCCCAAACTAAGCAGAACTTGTACTATGGGTACTAGACAACGGATAAACATACTTAAATACTTTTTCTTTGTAAATACATGGGTCAATCTCCAAATCGGGCGTATTCGTGTGATCGCTCTGGTGCTTTTCAGATCTTGATATTTTTTGGTAATTATGTATCTCATTGAAAATAATGATATTAAAATACTACATTTTTACTATTGGCCTTCATTTTTGACAAACAGTTATGGAAATATTTAAGTTCAAACATTTTCGCGTCCAGAGCAATCATGATAGGCGCTAGAGCGATCATAAATGGTGAAACAAAAATAATAAAATTGATAATATATTATTTATTTAGTCAGTTTTAGTCTTGCATGTTACAAGATTTTATGATTTTATGTTTAGGGGATATATCTAGAGCTTTTTGAGAGCTCATCAGTTGGAAACTTGTCCATTTTTAGGGCAGTACCGATTTCGAAACAACGGAACCCTTATAGGATCACTTCCTTGTCCGTCTGTCCGGCTGTCTGTCTGTCTGTCAAGACCATTTATCTCAGGAACGCGTGGAGGTATCAAGCTAAAATTTTCAACAAATATTATTAGTGATGAGACGTGACGTCATAGAATTTTTGACAGATAAGTAAGTCGTGACGTCACATAATTTTGGCAGGAAAATATTTTTTGACAGCTGAGTTGTGACGTCATTGAATTTTTGACAGATGTGTCGTGACATTACAGAATCTTTGACAGATGAGTCGTGACGTCTTTTAATTTTTGACAGAATCTGTCAAAACTTCTCACATTCACATCTGATGTGTCGTGAAATCACAGAATTTTTGACAGATGAGTCGTGACGTCATAGAATTTTGGCGGGAAAAATAATATTTAGACAGCTGAGTCCTGACGTCATCACAATTAGGCAAGAAAGTAAATAGGTTTGTACGGAACCCTCGGTGCGCGAGTGAGACTCGCACTTGACCGGTTTTATAAGGGTTCCGTACCAATTTTGGAAAAACGGAACCCTTTGTTGTCCGTCTCTCTATCAAGACCATTTATCTCAGGAACGCGTAGAGGTATCAAGCTGAAATTTTTACCAAATACTAAGGTCTGTTGCCTATTAGTGCTGTAAAAAAATCAAACTTCTAATCTAACGAAATCAAGACATATAGCCGTTTATGTCGCAAATTTTCGATGAGCAAAGGGCAAAAAGCTACTTGGGTACTTTCAGTCTACATACAAACTTGAAATTTGGCATGAAGCAAGGTCTTATAGTGCATGTAAAGGAAAACTTCCGAAAACTTAAAATTTTGACTTCCATCATATTATATTTTGATAATTTCGTCATAGTCATAATAATTTTGACAGCTGACGCCATAGAATTTTGGTCACGTGTCACGTGACGTCATAGAATTTTGACAGATGAGTCCTGACGTCATAGAATATTCTCGGGAAAATATTTTGCAGGGGAGTCGTGACGTTATAGAATTTTTGACAGATGAGTCGTGACATTTGTCGTTGTAACAATCTGGTATTATTACTCAAAGTAGTTTTATAACGTACAATTATTGCAAAATATCATCGCTCTGGTCTTTTGGACAGAGGAATCATAGCCATAGCGATCAAAAAAAGTCATAAAAGCATTAATACAGCCCAAAATAAAAACAGTAGAAAGTTGTGTTTACGTCTCATAAAGAACATCATTACTATCACTTAATTCACTTAATAAGCACATTTACAACCTTACTACTTAATTTATAAAACATGCCATATCAATCATCAAATTCGAGAACCAAATCCAGATAAATCATAAACTTACCCTTGTAATGTTGGAGTGGGGGACCGTGGCACAAATGTATCTTTCTCGGCGGTTAGACCACTACAGCCACTACCCCGGGGGAGGGGAATAGAGTTTCTATTTCGTAAAATTAGGGATGAGCGCGATGTTTTACTCCAGCGCAGAGCGATGAGATAAAATGCCAGGTCATGACGATAAATTTAAATTGTGCCAAAAATATTGTAAATATAACTTTAAAAAAAATATTACAATGAAGATTAACTATTTGTTATGTAATATAAAATAATATCGGACATATGAACCTTCTCAATAAAAAGTTACACAATGTTTTCTCATTCAATCGGGAGTTAGGTCAACCCAGAGAAATCAGAATTTTAGGGTATATGATTTTTTTTTAAATATTTCTAATAAACTAATTCATAATTTCAGCCCTGCACCACATAAATTAGACTCCAAAGTATACATAAAAAAATGTAATGAAAACGTTTATCGATTTCAAAATGGGTTTCTCCAGTCCGACACGATAAAAAATGCCTCTGGAGATCTACCCACATACATATTACTATACAATTAGAAAACACTAAGACCAATGCAAAAAATCATGTTCATGCACACAAAGATTTGCATTGAGCGGGAATTGAACCCGAGAACTCTGCGTAGCAGTCATGTTAAATAACCACTACGCCACAGAGCTCGTCAAATTTTTTCGTCGTCATTGTTTTTAATACCAGATTGTGTGACTCATCATTTATACCTATTAAAGCCCCTTAGTTAGCTGTTACGACTTCCCGAGATGAAATAGGGATAAAATATATAATAATAGGTTAGTTTATAATTATAGTGTAAAAGTGTGATGGAATCAAATGAATGAACGTCTTCTGTGGGGTAGTGGTTGCTGGTCAATAGGTGCCACACAGAGGTCTCGGTTTTGATTTCCGCTCAATTCACATACTTTTTGTGCAGAAAACAATGAATGTTTGAAGTAGTCGGTATGTTAACCAGTTGTCTAAACCCATAGTACAGTGTTTTGAGAATATCTGAAAAATATAATTAAGTATATATAAAAAGTATTACGTTCCTTTTTTATTGGAATCAATCAGAAAATATTAAAATTTTAAACAATGTAAGTGTTGAAACGAGTGTTCTATGCCTCCCTCATCTATTTTTTGGTTATCATACGTTTTCGTTTACCTTTATAATTTATCCTATTTCAAAACTCCCATTAAAAAAATATCGAATATAAAAAGCGTCTGTTACATAATGACAGTTTTGATATTCCCGCCATTGTGATTCACAATCGAATTAAAATTTTCCACTTTCTGTTATACATTCTTTTCACAAAGGAATCATTATTTTTTATTATTATTTCTTTTATTTTATTGTCTGACACAATAGCGGTGAGATTCAGACAGACACGGTGGGATATTCGATGGAAGTTCCGGTGGGCTAGTGATGTTACTTAACAAAAATTATGTTTAAGATTTTTTTTGAGTAGGTCGATATCGATAGGGTACAAAATAATTAATTACGAATAAAACTTTAATTATCCGTGTGGTGACGCAGTAAGAATACAATATGTCACCACCCCATCTCATCCCATGGGTGTCGTAGAAACCGACCAAGGGACTATCTGTGAATATTACCTTTAGGTATATAGAAAACTTGAAATTAATCCCTATACCAATCCATCTGGCCAGCGTGGTATTAGTAGGCTAAGTATACCACCTTCACGGGAGGAGGCCCGTCCCTGCAGTGGGACATTGCTGTCATGATGATGAAAACTTTAATATTGTTCTTTCTTATAGCATTGTATTGCCTACCTGCAATAATTACCCATTATCATCATAACACCCCTAAAGTCAAAGGCTGAATGGACACTCTTCTGTAATGGAAGTAATACAAGCTGGGGAACTGATGCTAGCCGGATTTATGCAAAGGTAATATTCTAATTTTTTTACGTATTTTAATTTATCTTATTCACATCACTAGCAAACGTTTCTGCGGAGTAATAACTGTAGGTGAAATGTTTAACATAATTTTGTATAATATAATATTGTTTGGTGTTGTTTTAAACTCGATCGCTGTGGCTTGTATTTGATGTGGTATCCGTTATTGTTATCCTTTTAATATATTATATATGCCTTTATCTATTTCTGAGAAAACTTTTTTTTAGAAATAGTTATTAAACAAAGTCCGGGTTTCCTGGAACATATTTGCAAAATGATTACTGATAAACTAATTTTTCGTGAGCTGTTTTATTTTATTCTATCCTCGTTATCTTTAATTCATACCGCAATCTTGAGTTACTTTCACTAATTAGATAGGCGGCTCATTAAAATTAAGTTTGTATGCTTCTATGTATACGTTATACGCATTTAAGCTGGCTATAGGTACTCAAAGATAATTATTATGAACTAATCCCTCTAAAAAAATATTTAGAGGAGGCCTATGTTGGCTCATATATATATGATCATGAGAATGATTAATCCATATCAGCCTATGGACGTCCGCTGCTGGACATAAGCGCCGATTACACTACCCTACATGTAGGGCCCTACATCGTGTAGGGCACTAGATGAGGTAGTGCACTACAATTGTGGTAGTGCACTACATGAGGTAGTGCACTACATGGTAGTGTACTACATCGTGTAGGGCGGTCGAGAGTCGCCAATCTCCGAAATGTAGTGTCCATCCAGATCTGAACAGAGCTAACTCAAAAATTGACGTTTTTGACTTTTACACACAGTTTTTTTTTGGTTTTTTTTTAAAAGACAACTTCCGCACTAGGGATTATGCCCTGTGTCGCGGGGACCTTTTACAAACATCAATTAACGGACACAAAGAATACCCAGACCAGGATAATAATTTGTGGATCTCACAAATTATTGTTCTGCGTGGGGATCGAACCCACAACCTCTTGCACGGTAGCCGCTTGCGCTACCGTCGCGCCACCAAGGTCGTCGAATTCCTTGATTCGTTACGCATCGACCACGAAAACAGATTTAAATAAATATACGAGTCTACACTACACGACGCTAGATGTAGACCAGCAATACAAGTTTATCTCAAAATGTTTCATTTTTAACCTTAGTTGCAGACACTTAAAACTAATCGTTAAAATAGAGACAACTCAAAATAAAATTACAAAAATGTTAGATATAGTCAGTAAAAACAAAATAACTCCGAGGAGCGGAGTCTGTTTATCCAACAATAAAGACTCCTTACGACATCTAACGTCGTGTAGTGTTGATATATTTAAATCTGTTTTCGTGGTCAATGCGTAACGAATCAAGGAATTCGACTGTGTGTAAAAGTCAAAAACGTCAATTTTTGAGTTAGTTCTGTTTAGATCTGGATGGACACTACATATCGGAGATTGGCGAGTCCCGACCGCCCTACATTATGTAGTGCCCTATACGATGTAGTGCCCTACCTCATGTAGTGCACTAGCTCATGTAGTGCAATAGGTCATGTAGAGCACTAGGTCATGTAGGGCCCTACATGTAGGGTAGTGTAATCGGCGCTATAGGCCTCCTCCAAAAGCTTCCACTCTGCGCGGTCTTGTGCCTCCCTCATCCATCGGCTTCCCGCTGAATGATTATTCGTTACTAATTATACCCCTATTTACAAAGCCCAAAATAATACTTAGGTTGTGAAAATGTTCTCATACTTAATATAAAAAGTTTATTTAGTTCAATACATTGAAGATGTTACTTAAAGTAATATCAAAATATCTTTACTCCCGTGACGTTTCAGTTTAATATTAAGATATAAAGCAGTCGGGGCTAGATGTTAAATATGGCGCTTAGATTATGAAGCAATAGTCTGCGGCTGGATGTCGCCGCTGCTTGCAGATTAAACAAATATTACCCGCCGATCGACATTGCCTAACAATCTAATAGAATAGCCTTTTAAATCATCATAACAGCCCATTAATGTCCCACTGCAGGGACAGGCCTCCTCCCGTGACGGAGGGTTACTTGGCCTACTAATGCCACGCTGGCCAGACGGAAAAAAATGGCCTTTTAAATATTATCTATTTAATTACTTTACTATTATGTAACCAACAGCGGGGCATAGATAAGTGTAGGTCTTCTCAGGTTTGATTCCCGCTCAATACAAGACTTTGTGCACAGGAAGATGAATGTTGCCTTTGAACTGCGTGCTTTCTACGTATAGGTACGTCATTTGTTTTCATAAAAAAAAAAAAAACTATGATTTTATTATTGGTGTTAAAGCTTTTACAAAGCAACATCAAAACTTTCGTTTATAATGTTTTTATAATAAAGTGCAGTTTATTTAACTATATACAGGGTGTTTGGAAGATCGATGCAAAGCCGTGAAGCAGAGCTAGTATAGACCATTTAGAACCATTTAAACCCTACTTGTGTTCGGCGAAATGTTACTGTTTTTTTTATAAATTTTCAATGATTTTTGATGAAAAAACCTAAATTTTTGCAGTTATTTGCAAATAATGATCAGTTTTAAAGATAAATCATTTATTTTTTATTTTATTTAATTAAGGTAATGTCTAAACAATCAAACAAAACATGATTGAGGCATCTGTTTCATGAGATATTTTTTTTACAGATATTTGAAGTCAATACTTCTTTTTTTAGATTACGAAAACAGATTTTTGACAGCTTAAAAAAAAATCAAGGATCGTGCTTTTTCTGTTCAAACATTTTTAAAAACATGCCTAGTTATTACTCTTTCTTTTGAGGTATCAATTACGCGGATAGCTTACAAATTATTGAAATTAGGATCTACAAACTAAATTGAGGGAGAATTTTTTTTTTAAATCTGGTGATAAAACGACACTGTCTTGTGCTTTAAAATAATACATTTATTTATTATCTTTATTTAAAAAAAAAAATTGTGTTGGAAATAATAAGATAACTTTCATTTTGGAAATTCGAAATAAAATTTAGGGGAGTCTAACATAGCCGACGCGTGACGCGAGCGTTAAGATGGCGATAACCTTGAAAATTTCAGGTAGCGCCCGCGCACTCCTAATTACGTGAACACATTTCGTAGCAAAAACGACTTTATTGCTTAGATAATAGGGTCGTGTTTCTTTAGACAGAGTCAGAAACTACCTGTTTTCTTAAAGGGACGCCAGTTTCCTTAGTCGAGTAACAACTTTGCTTGTGACTAGACGTTATCTCCTTTTTCGTGACAATTCATCGTGTTCAGTTGTAGCCCTTTGCGCTCCTGCACGTATTGATTTAGTTACGATTGCTTCACCGTGTCCAGTTGTTGCCTTAGCTACCTAGCTTTGCGCTCCTGCACGTGACTCTGAAGTTTAATTTTAAATTGAACTTTTAGTGAGTTACTACAACGTTTTTGTGAGAACTGACTATGGCTACTTTCTCGAACGAGGAGTATGCTGACATCGTTTTTATGTATGGCAGAGCAGACGGCAATGGATCTTTAGCACGACGGATGTACCAAGAACGCTATCCTAATCGGAGAGTACCGAACGTAAGAGTGTTTTACAATACCTTTCGTCGGCTTACTGAAGTTGGGATACACCGTGTGGAACCTGGAGTCAATCCAGGTAGACATGGTACTGACATCGAAGAAGGTATCTTAGCGGCATTTCAAGCTAATCCACATAGCAGCACTAGAAAAGTAGCTCGCAATTTAAACATCTCTCATTGGAAAGTGTGGAATACAATGCACCAAAACAACAAATATGCGTATCATGGCACGGGTGTTCAAGGTCTTGAAGGGGGAGATCCTCAGAGAAGGATAGAGTTTTGTCGTTTTCTTCTCAACTCGGACATTGAAGATGCATGGTTTCTGAAAACAATCTTGTGGACAGATGAAAGTAAATTTTCTAGGGAGGGCATAACTAATTTCCACAATCTTCATAAATGGGCTGAAAAACACAACAATCCACATTGGAAAAAGCAAAAGACATTTCAAAGGAAATTCTCGGTCAACGTGTGGGCCGGAGTGATGGGCAGAACATTGATTGGTCCCCATTTCTTACCGGATAATTTGAATGGCAATAATTATTTGGAATTTCTAGAAAATGATTGTCCAGAGCTTGTAGAAGAATCCGGGGCCCTAATGTTCACAGGAGACCGAGAAATTATTTTCCAGCAAGATGGTTGTCCAGCGCATTGGACATTGAATGTTCGGGAGCACTTAAATAATTGCTTCCCTGACAGCTGGATCGGCAGAGACGGACCAATCCCTTGGCCCGCCCGGTCACCCGACCTAACTCCGCTTGACTTTTTTGTGTGGGGTCGGGCCAAGGAACTAGTTTATACAAACGTAGAGATAAACACGAAAGAAGAACTGATTGCAAGAATAAATTCAGCATTTGAAACAATGAAACTAGAGATGAAGTTGAAAATTACAACAACGGAAGTGAGAAAACGGGCCCGTGCCTGTGTTAGGAACCGCGGCGGACATTTCGAACATGAAAAATAAATAATTTGTATTAAAATTTTGTTTTATTTATTTCACCGATACATTTTAATATTCTCTCTTAATTTAGTTTGTAGATCCTAATTTCAATAATTTGTAAGCTATCCGCGTAATTGATACCTCAAAAGAAAGAGTAATAACTAGGCATGTTTTTAAAAATGTTTGAACAGAAAAAGCACGATCCCTGATTTTTTTTTAAGCTGTCAAAAATCTGTTTTCGTAATCTAAAAAAAGAAGTATTGACTTCAAATACCTGTAAAAAAAATATCTCGTGAAACAGATGCCTCAATCATGTTTTGTTTGATTGTTTAGACATTACCTTAATTAAATAAAATAAAAAATAAATGATTTATCTTTAAAACTGATCATTATTTGCAAATAACTGTAAAAATTTAGGTTTTTTCATCAAAAATCATTAAAATTTATAAAAAAAAAACAGTAACATTTCGCCGAACACAAGTAGGGTTTAAATGGTTCTAAATGGTCTATACTAGCTCTGCTTCACGGCTTTGCATCGATCTTCCAAACACCCTGTATGTTATAGTCAAAAGTCATAACCGGTCAAAACCACTTTTGACCGAAAAAATCAGTCAATAGTGGTTTTGACCGACGTGCTTAGTCAAAACCCTTATTGACTACTTCTAAAAAAAACTCATTGAAAATTGATCTTTATTACATATTAAGGTAAAAGTCTGAAACAGTTGGTTAGGTTAGGTTAGTATGGTGACCAAAGGACGCACACAAGCCGTGCCGCGGTAGCGGCCGGCGAGTGCTAGAATATAATAATACTATATTCTAGTTTTACATTAAAAAAAATGTTTCTAGCACTCGCCGGCCGCTACCGCGGCACGCTCGCTTCGCTCACTCGGCTCGTGCGTCCTTTGGTCACCATACTAACCTAACCTTACCAACTGTTTCGGACTTTTACCTTAATATGTATTAAAGATCAATTTTCAATGAGTTTTGACTAACATCGATGGTCAAAACCACTTTTGACTGCAAAAAACAGTCAATAAGGGTTTTGACTAAGCACGTCGGTCAAAACCACTATTGACTGTTTTATGCAGTTAAAAAGGGTTTTGACCGGCCATGAGTTTTGACTGTAACATATACACTGAAGATGGTACTTAAATCAGCGTCAAAATATCTTTTCTATCTATAGTATGTATATTTATTATTTATTTCATCAATATACTTTAAAGACCTGTGCGTATTGGTTATGGAACATGATTACTACATCAAGGTGTCAGCTTCGACTCACGCTTAAGAGCGTTTATAGGGCTCACTAGCGCCGCCAATAGAAAAAAAAACATAATTCGGAAATAAGATAAATAATGTTAAATGTTGATAACAAAGTCTTGAGAAAAGGCAATAAAGTATTTGTATAACACACTCTCAACACTTTAAATGTTTTTCAATTAAATAAATATTGCATTATTAACAAAAACGGCCGTCTTTTTTCGAATGCGAAATTTAACTAATTAAAAAACATTTAAAGTGTTGAGAGTGTGTTATACAAATAATTTATTGCCTTTTCTCAAGACTTTGTTATCAACAATTAAAATTATTTATCTTATTTCCGAATTATGATTTTTTTTCTATTGGCGGCGCTAGTGAGCCACGTAAAGGCTCTTAATGCATTTTTTTTGTGCCGAATTTACCGGTACACATTATTGTGCGGTTGGTCTACAATATACACAACTCTGTGGTTGCTAGAAGCTTTTGGCGCGTAGTACCGAGCAATATCAATACTGAAGCCGAACCTGAGAAATGAACGTCGAACCACCCCACCCCACGGCAAGCCCGACACTCCCTGCCAATATTATTGTAAACTTAAACCTATATTAACCTTTCTAGAACACTTTTAATTAGATACCTATAGGATATATACCAACAGGGTCCATAGTCTGTGATATTACCTATAAATAACACCTTTTTGTAACATATGGAGTGCAAAAAAGATATTGATAATTGAGATGTTGTTATAAATAATAACTTACAATACAATACGATAATACCTAATATGATCATCATTTCCAAAAAAGACTTTACTGCTGGATGAAGGCCGCCTTCAAAAGTCTCCTCCTTCGTCCTGTGCCTCCATTATCCATCGTTCCTTCATCCAACCTTCAACAGATCGTCGGTCAATCTTGTAACGGGTTTGCCCGCCCTGCATCTTTCGTTGCGCGCTTACCATTCCAGAACCTTTTGTCCCCTACGGCCATCGGTTCTGCGTGCTACGTGCCCGGCCTAGTGCCACTAAAGAGAGTAAAAATATGATACAATCCTTTATAAAGGCCTGGCTACAATTCACTGATCCATACACAATAGTCACACAGGACTTTGGCATACCATCCTTTAAACCTGTCTATAATTAAACACCTGCATTGTATCAGAGCGGCGAAAATTGCTATTGGGTCTTATAGGGGAAAGAGTCAAAAAGGGAACGTTCCTCCTCTCTTACCATTTGATTAAAGTAGTTGGATTTTAGCCTTAAGGATTTCACTGAATATCCTGATTCATTATGTGTTATAATGATTTACTATCATTAACTTTTAGGATATAAAAAGACACATTCACATTTAAAAGTATTTAATACTTTAGAAATAAATAATAAAATATTCATTCTACATAGCAAATGTACGGCAAGCTAAATGGGTTCGTTTGTACGTTCAACGTGGAGGGGTAGACAAAAATCTCATTTCCTGAGAAAGAGTGAGTGAGTATGCTGATAAAACATTTCGTTTTACGCTATTTAACTGAGCTATTGTTGTTTTAGTGAAGTACTATGTTTACCGTGTAGTTAAAGCACAGGTAGGTACACCGTACAGGCCTTTTAACGTTGAGTTGTTGCGTTCGATTGCCACTCAATGCAATTACACATTTTTACTAAAAAATACAACTTGTATAGTAGGGATAGAGTTTGTGAAAGGAGGAATTGCGAAAATTTATTGCTCGCGCGGTCTTGTACTGCTTACTTAGTGTGACGTCATGCTTCTCGCCTCTCGGCAGCGGCGCGAGCGCGCCGTGGTGGGGGCTACCCAGCGGCCGCTATATAAAGAAGACGCGGGGGACGGGTCAGCCCTCTTGTTCCGGTCCCGGCTTGTGGAAGATAAGTATCTGCTTTTCTGAAGGGCAGCCTTCGAACCTCGTGCTCTCGAATCCTCTAATCCTTCTGATTACCATAGCCAGCTTGCTTAATTCTTATTCATATTGATTCTAACAAAAGAAACAAGTTTTATTATATAGCTTCATTTATACAGAATATAACTACATTGTTATACTTGAGTTATCCTTATACCACCAACGTCACAGTGGCGCCCAACGTGGGGCCACTGTGACGTCACATTAGTAGACAAGAAATATAACCACGCTGGAAACAGTCATACATACAATACATTTAATTTTCTATTAAACATAATTCATCATCATCATCATCATATCAGCCAATCGACGTCCATTGCTAGACATATGCCTCTTCCAAGTATTGCCACCTTGTGCGGTCCTGTGCCTCCCTCATCCATCGGCTTCCCGCCGTCCTAACTAGGTCGTCGGTCCACCTTGTGAGGGGTCTCCCCACCCTGCGCTTTCCGGTACGCGGTCGCCATTTCAGAACCTTTCTGCCCCAACGGCTGTCGGTTCTTCGCGCTATGTGCCCTGCCCACCGCAACTTTAACCGGGCAATTCTGAGCGCTGCGCTGTGTCGGTTACTTTGGTTCTCCTGCGGATCTCCTAATTTTTGATTCGATCACGCAGGAAAACTCCCAACATACTCGAAGCTCTCTCCATTGCCCTCTGAGTGACCAGGAGCCTTCTGAGAAGGCCCATAGTTAGCGGCCACGTATCATAAACATAATTACAGAAATGAAACTCGTACTAGTATAAATGGTTTATCCACCGAATACATCCGAATCCGGTTAGACCAGCAAAGTAACAGCGACGGAGTGACGGCGCTTGTACACGCTAAGAAAAATCGCCAGGCCTACGCAAGAATTCGTGTCGTTTCTAAGCACGACCTGTGTACACAGCGTCGGCGATGAATAAGAAAATATTCTTGTCTGCGCAAGACAAGACACGGCGAACGTTGTTGCGGAGGGGCGGGGAGCGGTGTAGTAGGGTATCATACTTTGTTGCTTTCTAGTTAACATTTTTACTAAAGGAAACTCACACTGATTATCACACTTGTTATTACTTGCGCGCCCTACGCCCCTCTGACGACTGCACGAAAAAAATCCTATCGTGTACACGTTTCGATTGGTCTTGTCTGCGGAAGACATGAAAAGTTTTCGTGTGCGAAAAAGACAAAACTCTTGACGTCTACACGAAGATTTGTCTTGTCTGGCGTAGACACGGCAATTTTTCTTAGCGTGTACAAGCGCCCTAAAGCTAATTTATAACCACCATTTGTTGCCTGGATTCCCAATCAAAAGCTCAAACACAATCTATATTCTCGATTTCTATAATCTCCTTAATACAATCATATTCCCGCATCGTAAATAAAAACAGTAAATATATCTTCCCGAAAGTAAGATTTTGTGAAGATTGTGAAGAAAACGTGTAAGATATCGGTGTATATCTGGCGTTGCGTGCTCTTACGGGACAAGTGGCCAGTAATGGTTATCTATTAGCCGCAGGCGCGGACAAAGTCTAGGGTTGCCGATCTATAGTTTGAAATGAAATGTTTTTGAAACATATTAACAGTTATTGGACTTTTTTCCGTGTAGTGGTGAAGGTAGAATACAAGATGTCACATATTTATGTGTAAAATGGCGATGTGTATAAGACGACGAAAGTGCGGTGATATTTTCTACATGAACACATTATTTTCTAATTAAAAACCGAGTGAATAATCATAGCGTTGATACTAATTATTTTATGTGTTCCGAATATGGCTTGCTACAGCAAAAAAATTTTAATGACTCACTAAACCATATGTATAGTATGCTATTTAAATAGTAAAAGAAGTCTTTAATAATAAAATTCTTGTGTAGTACTTTTCTACGCCACATGGCCGTATTACAAGTACATGATGTTCTACCCTATCGACGTCACAATTTCAACCACAAGATTTATCTAACATCAACATAATGTTACATAAGTCAGCGCACTCGTGGTATATTCAGAATTAATGTACTTATAGTTAGAGTACAATCAGCCTCTTCTTACATTATAAACCTCTAAACCGATAAAATTAGGAAGCACATTGATAAGATAGATACACTCTCTTGTCTAATTTTCTTCCCGCCATAAACGTCTTACAAAATAGGTCATCTGAACGTTTTTAAGAAGTGTCCGCAAAATTCTATAATCATACAACAAATTCAACGACTAAAAAAAACCTAATGAAATCGACGGTAATCAAATGGATAGAGCAGATGCATAATGTAAAAATTAGGAAATTCTACTCATTCAGGAATTCACATAGCAATTATGCAAAAAAAATCTTATGTAAAAAGTCATGCGTGCCAACCCTACATTACAGTCTCCCATCCATTACAGTGATTTCCGACACTCAGTGCTGACGCAGCACGGCCACTTACCACGAGATCAAAGAAACTGTGCCTCTTAACCTCTCCACAGCTAAAAGCCAGGTAAATGACAATTTATTCTCAGGATTTCTATTGATGTTTGTTTGTATAAAGGTTTTTGAGAATTTTTTTGATGTTGTTAAATGTTGTTTTTTATAATTATGGAATAAATATACTTATAAAAAAAGAAGGAAAACTTGAAATTAGACCCTATACCAATTCGTCTGGCCAGCGTGGTATTAGTAGGCCAAGTATCCCCCCTTCATGGGAGGAGGCCCGTCCCTGCAGTGGGACATTAATGGGCTGTTATGATGATAGGTTAAATAATTTTCTTATATATCGTCATTCTCGTGATGTTGTTTATATTGTCTCTGTTTGGTGGGAAAGTAAGAATACTTGAACCATGGGTATCGTAATAACCCTTCACGATCAGAATGTCTAATTAGCTAAATGTCCAATAACGCAAAACGTCTAATGAGCATTAAGTCTAATGAGCCAAACGTCTATGTAGCCAAACGTCTAACTATCAGATGGTCTGTATAGCAGAACGTCTATTTAGCAAAAAGGCAGTTTCTCAAAATGACTCAAGCAGAAAATTCAACACGCTCATTGCTCCTGGATACCAACACTAGATACAGATTCTTTGGTATAATATGCTTTGTTTAGTATATCTATACTTATAATAAAACTGTAGAGAGATCAATTCTGTACATTGAATATATGTTAAAAATTAATATTGGAGGATGAATGGTGATTGATACTAATGCCAAAAATGCAATGCATAAATTTTTTGTCTGTCTGTCTGTCTGTCTGTCTGTCTGTATGTGCACGCATGGGTCAAAAACTACTGAAGGCATTTTAACCAAACTTGGTACGATTGTAGTCCATACTCCTGGGCAGGTTATAGGCTGTATAACATAACGCTAAGACACATAGGAGCTGAGCAGTGACGAAAAATTTGAAGCAAGTCGATTGAAAAAACGCGCGTTCGAGCTCTTATCATCGCATACGTTGATCATACGCCAAACATATGTATGACAAAAATAATGGTCTTCAAAAGATGTACAAAAAAGTCCTGAATAGTATATATCTATTTGTTATATATTAGCCACAATAACGTGTTTAATCGTTAGGGTTTTCTTCAAAGTGTATTAAATACATAAAAATATTGTATTTTGCATAGACATATCTTTATCAAACTCCCATATTTCAAAAGTACACTTGCCGCTGCATCTATCGGGCCGGACTCGTGGTCACACCAGGTTGTCACACCAGTGTGACTATCAGGAATTATTTTCTTGTTAGTCACACCGCTACTAATACAACACCTTGTATCTTTACTTGTCATTATCAACTAGTGCTGTTTTATCGATATGTAAATTAAATTTCGTTATCATAATATCTACAAAAAAAAAATATTTAAATTAAAGTATTATACCTACTAACTATATTAAATAAAAGTACAAAATTATTTAAAAAATGGCCTTCTGATATTTCATTGTTTATTTATTTTAATTGACACCCTTAAAAAAATCATCTTAGCTATATATCATTTTGCCGTGGAGCATGGAGCCTCTCCACGACCTAAAGAAGAGAAAAAAAAAATTAAAAATTACGCCCACGAAATAGGGGAACGTGTTAGTTGTTAGTTTATGAAAAACACAAACCTGATTTGGTGTGTTCTTCATAAACTTAGGTTGCCAGAGATGAAGATAGGAATAAACAGAACAACTAACACTAGGCTAAACAATCTATTTTTGCATAAAATGTCATCATGAAATATCGATGTTAATCATCCGCACTAATTCATATTTAATACAAGGTGTTGTTTTAGTAGCGGTGTGACTAACAAGAAAATAATTCCTGATAGTCACACTGGTGTGACAACCTGGTGTGACCACGAGTCCGGCCCCGCATCTATATAATTTCATTCACATTGACTCTTAATGCGAACAGACGTGGTTCTTATTGACTTCTCGGGTAAAGCGCGCTTTAGATATTAAAATACATAGATACGTGGTTTTTAGGTATTAAGTTTAAAGTAGGTAATCTAATAAAACTGTAGAGGTCGAAATGTCTTTTCTTTTCGAAAATTCAGGTAAAAATTATCTATAAAATCTAGAAGAAAGTAAAAAAGCAACAACACTACACACTTACAATTTTTAGAATGGATGCCTATCTGTCTGTCTGTCTGTTTGTTACCGCACATCTTTAAAACAAATTAAAATATAATCTTAAGACCAATACATTGTATTGTAGCCTTTCTTATTAGGCTTAAACTGAGGTATGTTTCATCAAAATCGGATAAGTGTTACTCGAGATATCGCTAGATCTCTGTATTAGAACAGTCCAATACAAATCAGGGGTCATGAAAAATGGATTTGGTTCAATGTTGAATGAATTTAAATTTCGTTTCTTTTGTTCACGAGATGGCGTTACCGGTAGTAATCATAAAATAAATGAGTTTTTAAATAATCTATAACTATTTTATTATTAAGTGCTATTAATAAGTTATTCCTTTTAAATGTTAATAAAATTAACCATGAATCGTATGTGTAATATCAATTATAAGTCTTATTAAATTAAATCAATTATAAGTTTACTTGATTGTTTTTTTTTTGTGTTTTTCGTAATTGAAACGCAATTTAATAAAAATAAATTGTATTAGTAAGCTATTTATCTAAAGTATCAATTATTCTTTTGGTATTAATTTAGTTTAAACTGTAGTAGTTACTGGTCAACGTAAAAGTATGCAACAGACTCCACCTGTTTTTATTAATGTAAATAAATACAAATACAAATAACCTTTATTAGTTAATCACAGGTACAGTCACGAGCAATAATATGTACACATTGTCAAATTTTTTAAACTATCTGGACCTTTATCTAGACATTAGAATACCAAAATTATTTCGTAATTTAGAAGAGGTTCCGTACAGTTTTGAACTAATCTTCGAACATTCAATTTTGGATTACCAGAACTTTAGATAACTGTATTACAAAATGTGAAAATGTGTACATATTATTGCTCGTGACTGTACAAAACATCTGACAAAATTAAATAGTCTTTCCCTGTATTGCTAATATTGGCGTACAAACTTCATTTTTTAAAGTTAAACTATACCTATACTTAATCATAAATATTAAATTGAATTAAAATAACATTCCTTTTCTCACAATCTTATTATAACTGCAATTATAACACACTTATATAACTATTTAATAATTAATAATATGTGGGTATAATATAACAGACAACATAATAAGTAACACGTTGTTTCTTTATAAAATCATTTTACACATTATTGCTATTTGTCAACATTAAAAAAATACAAAACTGACAATAAAATATAGAAATACAATCACAAAACATTAAATTATTAATCAAAGTGTTTGTGTTTATTTTATTAAGTAATTCAAAAATACTGCACGCAGTTTATCTAGGTATAGATAATAATAATAATATAGTCGAGTCTAAGTTTAGTCAAATATTTTTTGCTAGCTGGTTAAAAGGTGTTAGGTACAATAATTTATTTCAGCATTTTTTTTACAAAAGACAAATCCCACACTAGCCTTTAAAAATATCAATTTAACGGACACAAAGAACATCCAGACTAAGGACAATAGTTTGTGTATCACAATTGTCCTCTATGGGAATCGAACCCGCGACCTCATGCACGCCAGCCATGTAATGCGACCGCCGCGCCACCGAGGCAGGTAATTCTGCCGCACCATAACGTGGCGTGCAAATGTATTCATTCATAATTAATTAGCGATTATCCGTGTGGTGACGTAGTAAGAATACAATATGTCACCTCCCCATCTCATCCCATGGGTGGCGTAAAACCGACTAAGTGACTATCGGTGAATATTATCTTTACGGAGTAAAAATGAAGGAAAACTTGAAATTAAACGCTATACCAATCCGACTGGCCAGCGTGATATCAGTAGGTCAAGTATCCCTCCGTCACGGGAGGAGGCGCGTCCTTGCAGTGGGACATTAATGGGCTGTTATGATGAAATAAGCGATGTCATTTATTTTAACTTACAAATTTGACAACAGATGGCATTGTGCCTGTGACGTCATTTTCAGTATCGCGGTGTTAAGATTTTCCTTGAAAGAATGACGTTCGCTCATGTCTTTCAGTATAAGTTTAGACGCAGTCTTCATAGATCTGTCTTTGTAAAGGTCTGTATTTGAAAAGGTTTTGGTTCGTTCGTTAATTTTACAATTCATTTGTAGGTATATCTGTTTGTTATAAGGTTTAAAAAACCATTTTTCAGTATTAAATCGAATTGCGAAGTAAGTAACATCCGCCACGCGAACGAAGTCGCGGGCACAGCAGCTAGTTATTAATAACTCTTTAATGGTGACTGACATTGTCATGAATGCATTTGTTTTTCCTGTAATCGCTTTGCTTTTTATTACAAATAGAATAAAATAGTATTGATTTCTAATTTTAATAATGGGCAAAGAACTATTTTATTTTTCATTGAAAGTCATAAGAAAAAGCGTGTGCTGCTGCTGAATGGTCACAAGTACAATTTAAATGTCACAAATAAGGGAGAATTTGTTATTTGATGGTAATAAGAGAAAGAAGATTGACATCATTAATGGAAAGATGGCAGCTTTTTCATAATTTTCTAATTAAAAAACTGTGGTGAGGTGTTGTCTTCTTGATAGTAAATAAAAGGCGTGGACTGTAGATACAATGTTGTTTACTTGCTGTTTAAAGTTATATTAACAATACAATATACTCGTAGAAGACGCGGCGGTTAAAAGAATATAATTTTAAGAAGGCCGACGCGGCCGTACGTTGTGTGGTATGTGGCTGACTAAAGATGGTGTCGGCGGCGAGCGCCGACGCATGTCTAGGGAGGGGCGCGCGAGTGACGGATCGCTGACCTTGATAGCGATCAGCTGGTGGGTACAGGTTGTGTTCCCAACATACTCCCCCCCGTTGAAGTATCTTCAACAGCAACTACTGGCAAAGGGCAGATCGTGTTGAAGGCGCGCCTGATGACTCCCTTGCTCGTGCGGATGTCGGCGACTCTTGCAATCCCATCTCGTCCGGGTAAAGTCTGAAGGATGCGACCTAAAGGCCAAATCAAAGGGGGTGAAGTTTTATCCTTTATAAGGACCAATGTCCCTGGTTTCAGTTCTCCTGAAGACCGTCGCCACTTTGTTCTTTCCTGGAGCCATAAAATATATTCGTTCGAAAACCTACTCCAGAAATGTTGTTTTAAATACTCTATACGGCGAAACCTCTGGATACTGTTGATGTTGAGGTGTTGTATCTGTGGATGTGGCAACATAACTAGTGAGCGTCCTATTAGGAAATGGGATGGAGTTAACGGAGTGAGATCTGAAGGATCCTGGGAAAGAGGAGTTATGGGTCTTGAATTAAGGATAGCCTCTATCTGTATCAAACACGTTGCCATTTCTTCAAACGTTAAGTTTGTTAAACTTAAGACGCGTCTGAGATGATGTTTGGTCGATTTGACCGCGGATTCCCATAAGCCTCCGAAATGGGGAGTGTAAGCGGGAATGAAATGAAAATTTATACTTGTATCAATTTTACTTAACTCTAAGTCTTGTGAAAGCAGGTTAGCAAGCTCATTAAATGCACCTACGAAAGTTGTGCCGTTGTCGGAGAAAATACTTCGTGGTTTTCCCTTTCGAGCAACAAACCGAGATAAAGCAGCCAAGAAAGCATCCTTGGTTAGGTCCGAAACAAGTTCGAGATGGAGAGCTCTGGTAGCTAGACAAACAAACATACAAATAAAACATTTTATGAGTCTACAGCCTCTACCCTTTCGGTCAGCTATCATGATAGGCCCTGCATAGTCTACGCCAGTGTCTAAAAATGGAAATTCTAAATGTACACGTTGATGAGGTAAGCTACCCATAATGGGTTGTATGGTATTAGCCTTCATTCTGCAGCATTTTACGCATTGATGAGAGACTTTCTTAGCAAGATTCCTACCTCCTATTGGATAATATTTATGACGTACGGTAGCCAATAATAGCTGAGGTCCAGCATGCATGAGGTTAAGATGATACATATGAAAAATCAATCTACAAATAGGATGATTGCTTGATAGCAAAATTGGGTGTTTAACGCTATAGTCATAGAAGGAATTCTGTAGTCTACCGCCAACTCCAATCAGATTGACAGTTTTATCAAAGAAGGGAGACAATGATAATAGTTTGTTTTTTGCTGGTAATTGTTTGCCCAACAATAATAAATTGAATTCTTCAGGAAACGACTCCTGTTGACTTAATTTTAAAAGAAAATTTAAGGAATTATTGTACTCTCTTGATGTAATAGAACCAGATTCTAATGATTGCCTCCTACATTTATTAACAAATCGAAAAATATATGCTACTACTCGTTGTAATTTGAAAAATTGTGAATATTTAATGCATAAATTAGATATAAGATTGCTATTATTTTGATTTAAAGTATTAACATGTAATGAAATTGCCATGTCTGGTAATTTTGACAAATTGTGTTGATTTTGTGGGGGAAACGCGGGCCATGACGATTCGTGATTGCCTAGAAATTGCGGCCCCGTCCACCATAGGGAAGAAGTTAATAGTTTATCGGCACTAAGTCCGCGCGAAGCGAGGTCTGCCGGGTTTTCCTGCGACGGAACGTAACGCCAAACTCTACCAGCCGTGGTGTCAATAATCTCTGTTACACGATGACGTGCGAATGTTTTTAGTTGAGTAGGTGAAGTCGCTAACCAACCCAACACTATAGTTGAATCGCACCAAAAAGTAACGTTATCAAATGTTAGAGTGAGAGATTGACGAACCTTATCGTAGAGACGTGTTCCTAGTAGCGCTGCACAGAGCTCAAGGCGTGGAATTGTCACAGATTTCACTGGAGCTATCTTGCTCTTTGCAGTAAGAAGTTGCACATAAATTTCACCGTCCTCTGAAATACTGCGTACATATACACACGTACCTAGTGCTCGCTCAGACGAATCAGTAAACACGTGAAGAGACACATGCGAATATGGTTTAGACATGACCCATCTGGGAATTTTCACTTTGTTTAAATAAATAATTGTATTTTGGAAATTGCTCCAGGCATGCCGAATCTCATCGTGAACTGGTTCATCCCATGAACATTTAGCAAGCCAGAGACGTTGCATAATTATTTTAGCCTCCACTATGCAAGTTACAGCCAGGCCGATAGGATCATAGATCTGTGCTATTACAGATAAGATGTGCCTTTTAGTAATTACATTAGTGACAGGTAAATCAATTAAAAATGAAAATGTATCACTAGCACAATGCCAGTGGAGACCTAAAGTCTTTGAATTTCCGCTGTCGATAAGGTCGACGACATCGGTGATTTCACGATCAATACAAAGAGCATCTAAAAGTTCGCTGGAATTTGATCGCCACTTACGTAAGTTGTACTGTGCCGACTGAAGAGCTGCAATCACCTGCCGACATTTATTCAATGTCTCTACAACAGATGAATCACCTGATAAATAATCATCTATATAGAAATCATGTGTTATAGAGAACTTTGTCTCCAAGTTAGAGCATTCCTCAACAAGGCGCAGCAAGCACCTGGTAGCTAAAAAAGGAGCAGACGCGGTGCCATACGTCACTGTATTAACTGTGTATATTTTTAATTGATGAGAAGGGTGTGTTCGCCATAGAATTTTTTGCATAGAGCGATGACTGTCATGGACCAACGTTTGTCGATACATTTTCTCTATATCCGCACACACAGCAATTTTATGCTGACGGAAACGTAGCAAAGTAGAAAATAGATCGTCTTGTAAGGTAGGTCCTACCATCTGGATGTCATTTAACGACTTTCCGGATGTGGTACGAGCTGAAGCATCGAAAACACATCTTAATTTTGTGGTCGTACTGGACTCCTTTAATATGCCATGGTGGGGTAAAACATAAGAAGGTATGGTTTCGTGATTTATCTGTTTACTCTCGGACATATGACCCAATTGAATATACTCTTGCATGAATTCCGTATATAACCTTTTAAAGTGAGGTTCTCTCTCCAAACGACGTTCGAGGGATAAGAAACGAAGTCTTGCCATTGTGTAAGAGTTTCCTAATACAGTAGGGGATTCTTTAAAGGGTATTTTTACTACGAACCTGCCATCCGAGTTGCGATAGGTATTATCAACAAAAATTTTTTCACAAGATCGTTCTTCGGATGTGAACTTGTACTTAGGAGACACAGAATCTAACTCCCAAAACCGATTTAAATCTTCTTGTAAGTTGTCAGCAAACATACATACATGAGAAGAGGAGTTAGTCTGATGTATTTCGCCTGAAACTAACCAACCTAACTTGGATTCTAATAAGGTAGGCATGTCTTTACCTAAATGTATACGATTAGTGCCCACAATAGTCCAAAAGAGTTCCGCGCCAACTAATATGTCGATTGAAGACGGAACATAATATTGTGGGTCAGCAAGACGTATATTTGAAGGTGTATGAACATTACTAATGTCAACATATGTATTTGGGACATGTGATGATATTTTAGATATTACTAGGCATTGAATACTAATATCATAATCTCCACTGTGTGATTTTACTAAAATTGTACATCCATTTGCACAGTTAGAAGTAAAAATATTTATACCAACCACCTTGGACTTGGTAGGATAGGTAGCTAATTGAAGTTTTTGTACAAACTCTTCAGTGATAAGGTTTGCCGTGCTCGCATTATCCAGAAGGATCCGCGCTGAGTGAAGATTCCCTTCAGCATCACTCACCTTCACCAGAGCTGTGGACAGCAAAACAAGTTGAGGAGTAGCAGGCTGATTTACAGATAAAGCAAGTGTTTGAGTGGTAGTAGGAAAAATAGAATCTGAGTCTGTATGTATTAATGTATTATGTTTCTCAGAGCAATGTTTACAATGAGATAATCTGCATTTAAGTACAGTGTGACCTGGTCGAAGACAATTGAGACATACATTAGAATTATGAGCCTTTTTTATACGCGCCTGCACAGGTAAATTAGCAAATTTCGTACACTGGTATAAGTAATGATCCTGTAGGCACATGGGGCAACAATATTTTTTATGTGAGTCTGGCTGGTTTAAAGAAAGACCAGAAAAACTCGTTCTAGGTTTATTATTATTATTAGTGATGTCACTCTTAGGTCTACGAGAACTAGATTCCTCGAGAGTCTCTAAAAGGTCTGCTCTATTACTAAGGAATGTTACTAAAATGTTTAATGTGGGAAGTTCAGTTAAATTATTTCTATACTCCTCCCACCCGCGGCTGGTGACCTGATCAAGCTTAGTGGCAATTATATATATAATAAGAGTGTCCCAGTATTGAACTGGTTGTTCAAGACTTGCTAAGGCTCTAAGGTTTTTATTAGTTGTATCAATGACATGACGCAATGACTTACTTGATTCTGAGCTAAATGTTTGCATGTTAAATAATGCCTGCACGTGATTATTAACAAGAAGTCTCTTGTTGTCATATCTTTCACACAGTAGCTTCCAGGCGGTATCGTAGTTGTCTGAACTAAAGTCAAGGTTATCAATAACAAGGCTGGCACTTCCCTTTAGGGAGGCGCGCAAGTAATGAAGTTTAGTTATTCTGTCTAAGTATGGTCTTATTCTCGTGTATTATAGAAATAAAAAGATCCCTAAAAGGTAACCAATCATTGTAGCCTCCCGAAAACTTGGGTAAATCAATTTTAGGTAGACGAATTGTATTGTGTTTATGTGTCTCAGCATTACCAGAACTCACCCCGGATAAAGCAGGTCCCGAAAGAGAAGCGCGACCTTCCGCAATCAATTGGCGAGCAGAAGCCACTAAGCTGTAGTATTGCTTCTCGAACTCCTCACGCTCTGAAAATTGCTCGGCAGGGTCGTCCACGGCTTCTTCAAGCTCATTCTGTAACACGTCGTATTTTTCGTATAAGGCTTCGAATATATTAAGACGATATTCAACCTCTAAAATCTGTACTTCACTTAACTTTTGACATGATTTAGCAACATTAAGGTAGGTAGAAAATTGTGTAAGCTTTGCCTTGATAGAAGCTCGCTTTTTAATAAAAGTTTTAATATCAGCCATATTTAAATGAAATTAGGTATTTGAAATTATTAAAATCAAGAAAAAAAACAGTAACAAGAATAAGAGAAGTTCAGTTGTAGTAATACAAATTATGTATTGGTTTTATATTTTAGCCAAACGGTTAAATAACGGACACGAAAAGTGCTTAGATAGAATACAATGGCGGAAAAGAAAATATAATGGCGGCGTACTTATACACACAAATTATGTTTTGTTTCCATATTTTACTAAGCGATTAAATAACGGAAATAAAAAATCCTTAGTAATACAATGGCGGCGTACTTATGCACACAAATTATGTATTGTTTTATATTTTAGCTAAACTGATAAATAACGGAAATAAAAGTGCTTTGTAATACAATGGAGGCCTATTTTTGCACACAAATTATTAATAAAGCCAGCAATTATTATTATGAATGTTACACTATTAATACTATAACTACTCAATCACTATGTTAGTGGATGTAAATAATTAAAAATGTATGGAAGAATGGTTAATGTTTGATGAGATAATATGAGACTGAAGATGATTGAATGATTAGGCAATTATTGTGTTAATTTACCTATGATAAATGAATTAATGATTGGATGAAATGGAAATGATAATGATCATGAAGATGATTTTGAAAATAAAAGAAAAACTAGGAATAATGGAACGAACTCACTGTTTCTGTAGCAAACCACACTGAAGATAGTAAATAAGCTGGCACTGCTTGGAGATGATACCAACTCACGACGACAACCTGAAGAGGTGGCTTCCAGTAAAAATGTATATTAATGGATATTCTTCGCTCTGGACTCCTTGGTAGAAGAAACCTCAACAAAGGCGGCTATGATGTGACCGTGTTGATGATTTTCAAGAAGTCGTTACGTTGCTTGAAATTATCCAAATCCAGTAGAATAGCGTCCAAATTCCAATTTTTATGCAGCCGTTGAATTTTCAAATTCGTATTTTTTTTCTCGGTTCTTGACGGTGGTGGAAGGACCAAATGGTGAGGTGTTGTCTTCTTGATAGTAAATAAAAGGCGTGGACTGTAGATACAATGTTGTTTACTTGCTGTTTAAAGTTATATTAACAATACAATATACTCGTAGAAGACGCGGCGGTTAAAAGAATATAATTTTAAGAAGGCCGACGCGGCCGTACGTTGTGTGGTATGTGGCTGACTAAAGATGGTGTCGGCGGCGAGCGCCGACGCATGTCTAGGGAGGGGCGCGCGAGTGACGGATCGCTGACCTTGATAGCGATCAGCTGGTGGGTACAGGTTGTGTTCCCAACAAACTGACTCTATAAGCATACCATTGATACCGATTAAGATACGCAATTTTGTTTTGTTAGGTGATAGAGTGAAATTCTATATTATTCATACAAAAACCGAATAGTCCGGTCAACGAATGACTCAAGGGAGGCTGTAGTGCGTGAGCAGGAATTTATTTCCTTAAAAACTTATTCAGGCTATTTAGAGAGAAAACATACTAGACTTAGACGACCTCTGTAGCGTAGTGGTTATATAACTTGACTGCTACGCAGAGGTCTCGGGTTCGATTCCCGTTTAATACAAATATTTGTATGCATGAATATGAATATTTGCATTGGTCTGAGTGTGTCTATCTATAATATGTATGTATTTACAAAATAAAAGTATATAAGTACTAATATCCGTTGTTCTGTTACCTATAACACAAGCAGGTTAAGCCTAGCTTACTTTGGGAACAGATGGCGCTGTGTACAGATGTCGGTGAATATTTATAATTAAACTAGCGGCCTGTCCCGGCTTCGCACGGGCATTATTTTTCCGCTTTTCTGTTGAATTTTTTCCAAAATTTTCTTGGCTTTAAACCTCACGGAGCCCGAGACCTTTCCAACGAATGCAAAACCGTGGAAATCGCTTCGTGCGTTCTGGAGTTATAGCGTCAGGAAGGAAAACCCGACTTATTTTTATATAGTAGACTAGCGGTCCGTCCCGGCTTCGCACGGGCATTATTTTCCCGCTTTTTTGTTCAAATTTTACCTAAATTTTCTTTGCTATAAACCTCACGGAGCCCGAGACCTTTCCAACGAATGCAAAATCGTGGAAATCTGTTCGTGCGTTCTGGAGTTATAGCGTCAGGAAGGAAAACCCGTTTTATTTTTATATAGTAGATATTCAGTCAAATTAAATAATACAGTCACATAATTCTATTACATTATGTTGTAATAAAATATTTAGGCCTCAACGGTTCCTGTCGGTGTCGTCATATTAAATGCTGTTTAGAATCTTAACTAACACAATTATTTGCAGTTCCTGTATATGAACGAAATAATTCAT
Organism: Schrankia costaestrigalis; assembly: GCA_905475405.1. Taxonomy (NCBI): domain Eukaryota; kingdom Metazoa; phylum Arthropoda; class Insecta; order Lepidoptera; family Erebidae; genus Schrankia; species Schrankia costaestrigalis. Next base: position 5,580,853 of record FR997851.1, read on the forward strand.
GTTGTGACCAAAATATTTAAATAAGTATTACATTATATTTAAATTAGATGACCTCTGTGGCGTAGTGGTTATATAACATGACTGCTACGCAGAGGTCTCGGGTTCGATTCCCGCTCAATGCAGATCTTTGCGTGCATGAACATGATTGTTTGCACTGGTCTGGGTGTTTTCTATGTATTATATTTACAAAAAAAAATGTACTTATTTAAGTATGTTTATCCGTTGTACCCATAGAACAAACTTTGCTTAGTTTGGGACTAGATGTCGTTTTATTTCTTTATTTATTATTGGTTTACCAGCAATTGTTACAATAATACAATCTTAACGAAACCTTACACATTTGTATGCTTAATCTAAATGTATAACTTTTGTAGGTAAACACCACATGTAAAAATAACATAGAATTAAAACTTACAGCAATCAGAACAGGATAAAAACAAAGCACTTTTAATAAAACATAATTAATAGTATCCAGTAAGCAATAGTTAACTAACAGTAAGACTATGAACCTGGCTCTTATATCGTTGAAATGATCGTCGTTGTGTAAATGTGTAAAAAATAACGAAATATTTTGTTCTACTGGTGAAGGAACTTACACCGTGAAACCTTACTCGTAAGGTTTCACGGTGTAACCATTTTATTTTGATACGTTTTTCTCGTAAAATCAAATTATGTGAAAGTACGCAGATGTAAATGAATGTAAGGAAATAATAGTTATCATAAAACCCTATACCAAACTGTCTGGCCAGCGTGGAATAAGTAGGCCTAGTTTCTTTCTTTCAGTTCCATTTCCACCGGTTTGTGCTTTTTTTAAATTAATTAATTAAAAAAAAAAATAACTACATTTTCCGGCACTAGGTTGTCGCGTGTCGCATGGTTACTTAAAACCATGAAATTAATAGATACAAAAAACAATCAAGCTCATGACATTAACTTGTGAATCTAGCAAATAATTGTTTTGCATAAGAATCGAAACTGCTACCTTCTGGCACGTTCATTTCAGTCGTCATATCAGCCAACTGACGTCCACTGCTGGACATAGGCCTCCTCCAGAGATTGCCACCTTGAGGAGATCCGTAGGAGAACCAAAGTGACAGCATCGTCATAGCGCTCAAGATTGCCCGGTTAAAGTGGCGGTGGGCAGGACACATAGCGCGAAGAATCGACAGCCGTTGGAGCAGATAGGTTTAAGAATGGCTACCGCGTACCGAAAAATGCAGGGTGTGGAGACCCGTTACACGGTGGACCGACGACCTAGTTAGAAGGGCAGGTAACCGATTTATTTATTTTATTTATTTAACTTTAAAACATTTATCATATATAAAATGTTCACTAAGGTGCAGCATAAACCTGTTAAGGTTTTTCCGTGAACCTGTCTGGTGCACGGAAAAACCTTAACAGGTTATCATTCATTATCTTTTATTACATAACACGTTAGTATACACAACAATTCAAGTAATGGATGGATGGAAGTGGCACGGGACGTCATAAGGTGGCAATATTTCATTTCAGGGTTTAGACTTATTGATTTTATACAACAAAGTAGTTTACCTCTGTATTTTAAATATTAAAATCAACATACAATAATTTATAAAAGCAGACATCCAGATGTAAACAATTTAGATAATAATATAAACATACAACACTTATTCTGTTAAAAGCATTGCATTGTTATCTAAATAAAGAAAATGTATTTGGTTTTAGATTCAATTGTTAAAATCTTTGTTGAAAATTCAACGTAATTTAGATATACGTAATTAGCTTCGTAGACAATGTCCGTTATCATTATTTTATTGGATAATTTTAGGTTTAGGTAGGCAATTAGCTACAATGGCAAAGCGGTTGTGGAGTCTGCTGTGTGCGAGTTAGGATCGATTTCCATGCAAGATAATTATCATATGCGTGGTACAAATTATTGCGTTAGACCTGGATGCACTTTGAATCTGATGAGCTTTGCAATCGGTAATAGATTTCGTTGCATTGCACATGCATTACAAACATCATCATAACAGCCTTTAACACTGTTTTTAGTACTGACTCTAAAAGATTATCCTCTTTTCGAAATCCAACCCAAGCAGCTCTGGCTCAACCACGGTGTTGAGTTAGACTGTTTCAACCATGTAATACTAACACTAGAATTAAGTAGGTACTTATGTTCATGTCTCTAATTAATAAGTCTTTGAAGTGTGTAGCTCTATTTATTCGTAAGTTAATTATGATTCATCTACTCATAGCTTTAAGTTATCGGTAATATGATTCGTCTAGATTTTATATAATTGCCTTATCTAATACATTTGTTTTGCTAGTTACATACATTATTGAGTTACAATCTAGATCCTATCTCTGTATCTTTTGTTGTGTATTGTTACAATTGTAATTTGTCGTGTGTAATTACACGTCCTATAAACATGATTGACATGCCAATTGAAAGCTAATTTTTTTCTGCTTAGTTTGAATATTTTTTAAATAAATATTGATGAAGTTCTATTAGATATTATATAAAACGCGTAATACCACAAATTAAAAGGATTATTTTGGTGGTAAACATCTTTTACCACTGTATTCGTGGCAAAAAGTACTTTATAAATAAATAAATGAGGCAAGGACGGGCGTCCTCTAACTATGAAGTTGAACTTTTCTTATTGATACCACGCAAATCAGACAGATTTCTACAGGGTTTATCTCTTGTTTTATAATACCTATCGGATATAAATAAAATCAATAAATAATCCTCACACATTCACACATCGCCACCTAGTCCCAAACTAACCAAAGCTTGTACTGTGGGTACTAGACAACGGATAAATATACTTAAATACTTTTTCTTTGTAAATACATACATAGTATACATAGAAAACACTCAGACCGATGCAAACAATCATGTTCATGCGCACAAAGATTTGCATTGAGCGGGAATCGAACCCGAGACCTCTGTAGCAGCCATGTAATATACCGACTCCGCCTAGAGGTCGTCAAATATAGTGGCGTGAAACTTTAAAACATTGTTTATTTTCTATAATTTATCTCTTTTTAACAAATAGTTTATTTTATTGATCAAAATATAACTGAGGTTTAGGGTTACAAGCGTCACAAAACTACGAAATCAGAACTGAAACCATTTTAGAATTGGCTTACATCCGAACAGTTACCTAAAAATGCCTACACAGTATACCCCATACATCTTCCCCAACATCCGGGCAAAGTCGTGCGCACGATGCGTGTCGATTGACCGGAAATAGTAGCCTTCTATTTACAACTTCCTTTAGTAGGGATGGCGGGAACCCAATTAATAACTTTTATCGCCGCCTGCGCCGACACGGAGCTCAATTAGCACCACCATAAAAATCTTCACGGCTGATTGGAAACGAAATCTTTATGTTTCGTTCGTATATTTCTGGTGTTTATCGGTAGACTTATCCTGCGGTTTATTTCTTAAGGGTAAGAAACGTTTCGATGCTTGTAATAAATGGTGCTGGATTTTTTCTAATTGTGTTAAAGGATTTTGTCGCTTCTATAACAATGTTATAAGGGCTTACAATCATTGTTGTATTTGTGTCTTTTAACCACCTAAGGTTTGAAAAAAGGTTGGGGATACAAAATTTAATTAAACAATCAAATATAGAAGAAAAATGCACATAAAATAGCCATTGCTACTCAATTTTGTCGTAAAAATACTACTTTTTTTCCATCGTGCTTGTTTTCATGTATATATTGTGCTTGTGGAATGCGTATAAGATGCAGTAATTGAATAAGAAGGCCGGAGGCACTCGTGGAGGCTTCGTAAATCTATTTACAAGCTCTTTGTATTGACTATCGCGGTTACAACAACCTACGAAAACTTGGATATTCCTTTTATTTTCTGTTTGTGGTACCTGAGACTACTTTTTTGGTAAACTATATTTATTAAAGTATTAGAATCATTATTCACTTTTGAAAGATTGAGACTTACGTCTTAGTTAGTGTTTACATTTATTTGAATCATATATGTCATCAATAAAAACATTTAAAGTTTTCTATTGGTTCGCCTAGATGGCGGTTTATTGAATTAAATATTGGTATACTATTTTTCAGATCTTATGGGTACGGTGACGTTTAGTATTTGTCATTACTAGAGATGTAGTAACACTAATATTGTTTTTAAAAATACCGATTCTATATCTAACCGATATAATTTACAAACAAGAATAAATCGATTATGGGTACAAAATAAGAAACTAATCTTTTTTTAAATATTTATTAATTATGCTGAATCAATGCGTGATTCATCTGATGAACAGCTTGATGAATTACTTGATTCGTCACTTACATGACATAATAAGTGAAAATCTACTGAATTGTCTAATTTGATGTCTCTTCCTCTCACAGTCATGAAGTATTAGATTTTTGTTTTTTCCAATCATCGGCAGTTACGTGGTCACAGGTCACAGGCCTCTTTTAATAATGACATCATCAAGATTTTACCGATATGACGTACGAATCCCGCCAAAAACAAAACTTGCTGCCTATCCTCGTAAAAACTAATATTGAGTTATAAGACGACTGAAATTATTATATTAATTTCTATGATTATAAAAAAAATTAATCGATTTAATCAATTTTATAAAAAATCATTCGATTTTAACAATTTCATTGTGTCAATCTCTATTGACATTCGTTCCGAGTCGCGCATACGATTTTAAAATTTATATGTTTATATTTTACATATTATTAGGGTTGAAGATGGAATATAAAACAAATATTTCATATAATTTAATTATATATAAACGTCTAAATAATATTTATAATTTTTTATCAGTTCGGATTCATAAATTGATAGCTTTTATTTTTAAATTCTACAAAAGTAAACTAAGTAACATGGAAAAGATCAAATGTCACCGTACCTTTCCTGTCTGATAAATACTATAATCAAGATTTCACAGGCCGCGTAAAGCATTGGTATTTGGATAGGGTAACATAGTGGTCAAGGATCTATATCTAAGCTTCATTTTGTCAATTTATTTCGATAAAGCATGTACTTTGTTCTGATATCTAAAAATATGTTTTAATAGGTTCTTAGATTTACTAATTGGATTAAAATCATCGTCATTCATGTCTGTCATGTGGGATACGAGTTTTTGAAGATTTTTGCCATTGATTTTAAATTTATTTTAGCTTGTGAGAAAATAAATATAGAACTTTATGTAAATACAAACCTTTACAAGAAAGCCATCGTGTATTCTTCATAGATGCATGTATACCTCAGCGCCCGAGGGCCTCAGTAATGACATCACTCGCGATAGGCACTCTCTTCAGAACGCAGGATTTTTATCTAAAACGTCCTCGTCTATCGCACGCTTACATAGGCACTTTATAAACATTTTGTGCTGTACTAACCGAAAATAAATATTTTAGAGAGATATCTACTTCTAGCAGACATAAGGTTTTGTTTGAAAAATCAGACTGGCGTCAGACTGATTCTTCAAACAAAACCCAATATACACACTGCTAAGTTTGGTACTAGATGGCGCTATGTCAAAAAAGTACCTATTATCCATTGTGTAATGAACACGACATATTCAAGGCAGATCAAGAAAAGCCAATAACATAATAGAAAGCTCATCATCATCATCATAATAGCCCCTTAATGTCCCACTGCAGGGACGGGCCTCCTCCCGTGACGGAGGGATACTTGGCCTACTAATACCACGCTGGCCAGACGGATTGGTATAGGTATAGGTTTAATTTTTCCTTCTTTTTACTTCGTAAAGATGATATTCACGGATAGTCGGTTTTTACGACACCCATGTGATAAGATGGGGTGGTAACATATTGTATTCTTACCCCGTCACCACACGGAGAGAAAAACTCAGCTAAACTATTATTCCCATACCACATATCAAGATCAATCAATGTTTAAAAGCTCCATCCTTGTAATTCACTCCACGTACTATACTGGGTACTACGACTATGTGTAGTGGGGACCAAACTTTTCTAATTAACTTGCTCAAAGTATTTTCGTTAGCCGCACAGTTGTGGCTCTGTTTAACTTTCTTTGTTATCTTGGATAAGTAGTTATCACTAGTTGCCTATCATGGTCAGCTTCTTATCTGTTAAGATACGTTTTGTCAATTTATTTAATGCTAGCTGATGCCCGCGGCTTCACCAGCTTTGTATAAAAAGCTTAAATGTTATTCTACACCCTAAACTGCCTATATTCCAAATTTTATTAAAATCTATTCAGTAGTTTTTGCGTGAAAGAGTAGCAAACATACATCTATCCATCCATCCTCACAAACTTTCATTCATATCAGACTATGGACGTCCACTGTTGGACATAGGCCTCCTCCAAACGCTTTCACCCTGCGTGGTCTTGTGCCTCCCTCATTCATCGGCTTCCCGCCATCCTAACCAAGGCGTCGGTCCACCATGTGAGGGGTCTCCCCCTATCCACCATGTGAGGGGTGTGCGGTCGCCATTCCATTACATTTATTATATTAGTAGGATATATGATAGTAACTGATCAGCTGGTGCGCGCGACTTCATCTGCAAAGGTAGTATTTCGAGTAGCTTACAAATACAATATCTTTGTACATTGTAGCCTATGTGTTATTCTAATGTAAAAGCTATATTATTGTAAAGTTTCATTAAAATTCATTCAGTAGTTTTTACGTAAATGAGTCACAAACATACATCCAAATGTACAAATTTTCGCGTTGATAGTACCTATTAGTAGGTCTATTGACAAGGCTCACTCACTGTGGCCAAATTCTGGGCTGGTTATGTTTAAAAATGTATTTGTATAAAAAAAGTATATCTACGACTCGAAAGAAAAAGAAGAAGTGGGTCTTACCTGGACGTGCACTAAAGATGCCATTTATTACTATCAGTTATCGGTGTAAAAGTCGGTGTGCATATTGGGATAATTTTAGTGCACTATTTTATGTTCAAAAATAAAAATCTGTCTGTAGAGGAAAGTGCTGACGCATTGTCGTCCACTTATCCATGTTATGCTTTTATGGAGCCGCTATTTAAAGTGAATCTTGTCATAATATATTGACCTCTATTCGGCAGTAGTCTGTAACAGTTAAGATTAATCAAATAAGAAGAATCGCATTCATCATCATCACTACAGGGAAGGGACGGGCCTCCTCCGCGCATTACTATAAGAATATTACTATTGAAATAACTTACACGGTAGAAGAAGGTTCTACAGAAATGAATGAAAAACAAACAAATTGAGAAAACTATTAATCTTAAAAAGGTCTCTGGGTCGGACTGGATGAGGAAGACGCAGGACCGTTTTTGGCGCGTGTTGGGAGAGGCCGATGTCTTGCAGTGGACTGCGATAGGCTAATTGATTGATTGAAGGTAACCTAAGCAGTACCGAAAGAGCAGGCAAGCAACGGGTAAGGTAACATGACTTCTAGAAGTTCTTTAGCACCATAGCGTGCAAATAGTAAATTATCAGCCAATCGACTAGGCCACCTCTAAGTATTGCCACCTTGTGCGGTCCTGTGCCTCCCTCATCCATCGGTTTCCCGCCGTCCTAACTAGGTCGTCGGTCTACCGTGTGAGGGGTCTCTCCACCCGGCGCATTCCGGTACATCTAAACGATGTTCAAATTAATTATCAAGGGGAAAAACACAAAATAAATAATAATAAAATACACAACAAATATATTTTTATTTATTCTTATTGTAATACATCGATGAGGCAACAATAAGGCTTTAATTTAACATCAACAAACCATTACCTACTTATAAATAATATACACATAAATTTTATTTAACATTTTAAAGGAAGAATTTAATATTTTAATTTATTAGCTATTCTATTTTTGATGTATTTTTTGTAAGACGACGGTTTTCTATGTTAATATACAGGCTGTACGTAAGAATGGTGCATATTATTTTTAACACAAGATATGGTTAAGTAGGTAATTATAGATATAGATCTATTTTATGTAGGAACAAAAATACTAATACACCCAAATTTGCTTCAGATATATAATCGACTATTTCAATTTTCATAAAGCCTATTGGAACGAGTGAAATTTAAGGTTATAACGATGACGTTATGCCCTATATTGTATTAAAATAAATGCACCATTTTCATGTAAGTATACCCAGTATAATCTATACGTCTAATTTAACAAGTTTATTAATAAATACATGGACAGATGGGCAGGAAGATTAAAAATAAGGTGTATCACAAGTGTTTGTCAATTCGAGAAAAGTTTACCAAAACTATTTGAAGCGTGTCAAATTAAGTTTTAAAGGTTTTTTTTCACTCGGTATATGAAATGAGTCAGAAATAGAATAAATATTTTTTTTTACTTCGTTTTTATATATTCAAGATTTTACCCCTTACTCATAAATGCCTCTTAAATTTTAGTCAATTGATTAGCTTAAATTCTTACGGTTTTGTTTGGTATAAGGTTGATTTTTAAGATTAAATTTAAGAGGCGTTTATGAGTAAGGGGTTTTATTCCTAAACTTTTTAAAACTGTCAAACTCGGACTTGCAGTTGAATACTGTGAAACATAATAGCTACTGAAATCGATGGGTAATTAAAACTTCTTCGTTTTTTCGTAACATTTGGTTTAAGTTTCAGAAAACTTATCAGCCAACCAATGTTAACGCAATTTTTCTTGATACATATCGATGAAAATATCAATTATGGTTGATTAATAATTTGATCGCAAATAAATTTATTTAATGTTTAAGTACTTATTAGATAAAAACAAAAAAGGTAGATGTGTTAGTTTTATTTATGTTAACTGTGTGTTGAAGATAAATTATGTTTTTATGTATTTCATTTTAATACCTTATTTTAGACAAATTCTACTGAAAATTTAAACTAATCTGTTGTATTTGGAAGAATGGCCATAACAAAACTAAATATTAACAGATGACACTTAATAAAATTGTAATAAAAATATATTAGTTTATTTGGATGTTCTTAATACCTACTTATAGGTAAGATAAGATATTGTTTAATGTTCAATCTACGACATGGACATTATGATTAAAAACAGCAATAATTAAAAAATAACAAATTACTTGTCACTAATATTTTTCTTGTATTTACCAATATATTCTATACACACTACCCGGTCACATTATCTCGAGACCTGGCGCCGATGACGTCACATCGCGTCGGACAAATCACTGATGCGCCCGTGGCGAGCGCGGGGGTTGAAAGGAGAACGGGACGCGAAGTTCGCATTCCAGCGAGGTCTCTAGATAATGTCGTGACCCTGTTTATAATACCTTTTATTTGCTAATACACTAAGACACATTTTATTTATTATTTGCTAATACATGGTCATAGCTATTTTGATAATTACAATAAAACAAACTTTCATTATCAACATTAAAATCACTAAATAGGAAATAAATTTTGATCATATAATCGTACGAGATTTAGTATTTTACTATTCAGTTGCAGATATATAAATAAATGCATTAGCACCCAAAACTCTATAGATATAAAAAAAAAGATATAAGTAAAACTATAATTATACAAATTTAAAAAAAAAAACTAGATTTAAAAAAATAAGGTAAAACTAAAATCCAAAACTGGCTTATGTTGCTTATGAAACTTAATAAAAGCGATTGCAATTATTGCAGTTGGGACCTAGGATTGAAATATAGCTTACCCGTAGTGTCTACCCGTAAATATTCAGGTATTTATTATACAAATATTTTAATGATTTATGACATAAAGATTACATAAAAGTAGCTAAAAATCAATATAATAAAAAAATTGTCATTTTTTGTGATATTATTATATAAAAAAACAAAGTTTTTTTGATTAACATTTTAACCAAAATATCTATTATAAAACAATAACGATAGTGAAATTATATTTTTGCTGTCTTATTCAAACTTATTTTATTATCATTTCATCATCCGTTGAATGAAAAGAAAGAAAGAAGAGAAAAGAAAATAATTTATTTTGTGAATGATTGATTAATATGGTTGACGATTAATAAATTGATTGAGTGATTAAATTAATCCATGATAAAATATACGTTAGGTATAAACTTTATTCTGAACAATTTCCATTTTAAAACGAAATGTAAAATCTTATTTATTTAAAACTTATTTCATAAATACTTTAAAACAGGAAAAACAGTGCAGTTAACTAAAATTTTTTACAACTACAAACAATTATCTACTTTGATAATTTTATTTCCGACAAATTATCTTTTATGTTTTTTATTAAATGAATTTCTATATCCGAATCTCCGTTCTATATTCCAAATAATTCTCATTTATTAATTTAAAAACTATCGCGTCTGAGTCTTTTGTTTACGTTCTGTTTCGTATATTACGTATAATTATTATTATTTAATTTATAAGTTAAAGTATCCCTTATCATTAAGGAAATTGATATTAAAACACATCTATTAAAAACAATAAGTACTTAAATAAATTATAACAATTACGTTGAATCACAGTAAAGGAAGATAACATTTATTTAGTTAACACATACTAGAATAATTAGGATTCCACCATTCTCTAAAATTATGGTGAACAGTGCTTTTCTCCATCAATTTTTTGTTGTTAAGAGCTTCACATATGCTGCAGATGTTTTCAGTTTCTGATGAGTCGTGGTATGTGTAGTAAGGTTTCCATCTGAAGTATTGACTGTAGGCCATTGGGGAGTGTGCTAGTCTGTCTATTATGGCTGCTAGACGGTAGAAATTTTGTTGGCGACCATCTATGTATGATCCAGGTGGAAGAAATCTGTAAAGAGCAACAGTTTTAGAGTTTTGAAACGATATTTTCATAACCACGTGTATAACATTTTTTGTTTGTAACTCGATATAATAATATTATTATTTATTGTTTTACGTAATTTTGCATAAGCTTCGAGCTACCTGGCAGAATTGGAAACTGCGTTTCTCAGATTAAAAATACTTAGGGTATTTTTTACACATTCGCACTTTCCTAAGCAGACAACATGCAACGGATAAAAAATTTATTCAACAAACAATTTTTTAGAACAATATTATTATTAGGTATTCATAAAAAATCACCAAACCAAAACAGAAAACATACAAAAACAATTGCATTGGGTGTGTACCTATAAGCTATTGACTACAACCAAGTGATTATAGCTGTTAATTATGATCTATCGTCCTCCGTGGGTTAGTAGCGACAGGGGGCGATATATCATAATTAACAGGCTCTATGGCTCTGAGGTTGAGAGTCGGTAACACTTAAACCTCAAGTCCTATATTCGATTAAGGGTCGTACCACATATAACGTAACGCAAACGGATCGGTACCGTATCAACTCGAGCCGTTTAGTGTAATTTCTATGAAACTCCTTACTGCAACGCTCACTAATGGGAATCGTAACGTAATGGGATTTTTGACGTTTGACACCGAGGAAAAAGGCTAGGTGGTGCCGATCCGTTTACGTTAGGTTAAATGTGCTACGACCCTTACAGTTGAAACACAAAATGCCTAATAAAATTTTTGAACACTTTCTTCTTCATCGCTTGGTTAGTGATCAACGGTCATGCAAGATTTTGAAATGGCTCAATGACAGTGTCAGTACGACCACACCCGGGAGCGACTTTATATTACGCTCAGTAAAACCACTACGCTAGACCTGACCAATGTTGCTTCACCAGTTTCATTCAGTATTAATCAATGATTGCAACTTGTGAGCTTCTAATTGACACGCTGCTATTTACGCTTAGCTTAGGACATTTTTCAGTTCAGAATCTACTTGATTATCGTAAAATCAAATCCGTGTTACAGAGACAGTGGTAAACCATCGATGCCGTTCCCTCAGATAGATAACATTTGTCATTTGTCAGACGCTATGGACAGCTGTAATAAGTCTTAAATTGGCAGAATTATCGATAATGGCTGCAATTGCCAATAGAAAAGTCAAAATTTGCGCTGCTACAGGTTATTGCGGTGTTAATAGTTTTTGTTTAGTTGGGAACTACGAATGCAGAGGATCCCTAATCCCGGAGATTTCGTATGAAGTTTGGTAGCTACTAAAGAACGTATTGATACTTAATTATTTATCATAATGCTGTGTTTTTAATGACGAATAAATAAGTCTCTAGCATAAAGTATTTAAGTCGAACTGTTATCGAGAGGCCTTAGTATAAGGTCTGCTTAGTTTGGGTCTAGTTGGCATTGGTTAAACAGCAATGAAATTTTAACGTTAATTGACTTACCTAGAATAATCAGCTCCTCCATACACAATAGGCACAACATCATGATGCAACGCAGTCAACAATTTCTCAGTCACATAATCATCAGCAAACGAATTCTCCAAAGACATATAAAAAAAATAATCTCTCTGAAGCATTAAATCACAATCAGCCTTCTTATCTCTTGAACATTTTAATCGTCCACATTTTCCATACACTTCAATAGAATAACCGTATGGATATAATGCTTCCCGTAATTTCCTTGCAAATACTTCCCTTTTACTTTTTGTTGTGCAATGAGATACGAACCAAGCTGCAGCCTTTGTTTTATTCTCTATTTTATCAGCGTAATATTCCATATCGACAGCCTTCATATTCTTTTCCCAGTTCATTTTTTGTTTCGGACCAACTATTTCTCCTCTTTTGTTCCTAATGATCAAGTACGGCATTGGGATATCCGAATCTAATTTGTACGTCGCTGTTAAGTTAAAAAATCCATCGTATTTTGAATAGCATACAGGGTAGTTATCGGAGGATTCCATATTAAAAAATATATATTTTTGGTTTGGAGATCGCATGCGAGGGAAACTATAGGGCTTCATATTTCTACCATTAAAAGCTATAGCATGAAATTTGGTGTAGTCGCGACCAAAGAATCTTCTGTTCGCTGTGACATAGCAATTGACTACAGAACAGTTGTTTTTGAGGAATGAACGCTGTCCATCTTCTAAAAAACTAAACGGAGAATAATCTCTACGGGTCCATAACAGGATGTATTTGAGATGTTTTGGAAGAAATGTTGTTTTGCGGTAGACATCGGTATACCTAAAGTCTCGTCCAACATTTTGGACAGCCTCTAGGATTAAACTTTCGTTTACTGGTGGGTTTTCTCTTATAACAATTTGTACCCAAAGTAGGAAGAACGTAAAAGACGCTAAGCTCAGTAGGAAGAAGTATTTGGCTGTTCGCATTTTTCTTAAGTATGTTGCCAGGCAGGGTGCCTGGGTTCGGCGAGGCATTTTGAATGCCTCATATTCACCTGACGGCAAATGTCGTACTCAAGTTGCATTTGAATGTTTGCCATGTGTAAATTTTCGAACTGGCATTTGTATCTGTAACAAAATAGACATTTTGATTAAAATTAATTTGAAAACGTAACACAGTGTGATTGTGTCATAGTGACTATTGAACATGGCTGATACTCAGACTCGTAGTACGTTTTAATGTTTAGTAATTACCAGTAACTTTATCTTTGTACCTGAACAAAGATAAAGTTCAGTCAAAAAAGTTTTACAATGGAGTTTTATTATAATAATAATAAGGCTTTGTTGTTGCTTATTGTAAATGAAACAAAACTAAAATGTCCGATAAAAACACACTTGACCAAACTCGTAAATTCATGCACACAAACACTAATTAAATGAACTCAAAAACATTCAGACTCAGGAGAATGAATTCTGTATCGTTCAAACAGTTACTTTTGTACTGCGTGGGATTACAACTAACGACCTATTAGCAATCGTGTCTAAATCCTGATTTACACATGGACAAGTACAGTAGCGAGTTAAGAAGTAAGTTGTTAATTAAGTTGATTTAAATAGATCTCCATCCTATTTTTGGCGAGTTAAGTACGAAGTAGCCCCCTCTCTCGCGTTTCGCCAACTAATCTATCTAATTAAATCAACTTAATCAACAACTTACTACTTAACTCGCTACTGTACTTTTCGATGTGTAAACGGGCTTTAAAAAGAAATAGTAAAAGTCTTTCGTGGGTTTCAAAAAAGAAAACTTGCACACACCAGCCACACACACGACAGCTTTGACAGCACAAATGAAGTTAACTAAAGGAGACATTTTTTTGCAGCCCTACTTCTAATTAATGATAAGCCTTAATTAATATATGTTTGTATTGCGACTCATTAAATACGGTCAATTAACTACAATGATTAACTTTATTTACGTACAGAGGATTTTTATCGGTGTAATATAATCGCTAGCCTGTGTTATTTTTAATGGCCTTGACAGATGGTTTCATAGTTCTGTTTTGATAATATTTCATGCTAAAAATATACGAGAAATATAGAGAGGAGCCTTTCGTGAACTATAATTTTTCGTACGTCAGTCTGTTTGATATTAAGAGAGAATATTTCATAAATGTTTACGCAGTAGAAATTTGACCTAAGTGTTTGTCTATGCCTAACTCATTGAGTAGATGAAATACATAATACATAAGTGTTGACGACCCATTTCGTTCTAAGGGTGTCGGAAAAATAAACTAACTAAAAGTTTCTAAATATTAGTTAATCTTATACTGACTGATTTGTCTGACTAATGTTCAAAGGGCTAAGTTCAAGCAAAGTGGCGGTTTTTATAAGTATCATTAGTCCAATTTTGTCTATTAAAAAAAACTAAATACTATTTTAAGCTAAGTAGTCAAAAAAATACGTTGAATACGAAAAATACTGTTTCTATTTTAAACTCATTTTATTATATATTTAACATTTTACTTAATTTTCATCCGACGTTTTATTTAAAAAAAGTCATTTGACAAGTTTATTATCTCATTAAATATAGTATTCAAAACCTGTTTTTATAATATAAATATAATTAATATTATTAATTAAGGGACCTCGTAGAAAACCTCTACTTATATAGCATAGCCAACATTATGAAGCTTTTTTTTAAACTTAATGATTTAGACTAAATGTATACTTACAGTAAATAAATCTCAAAAAGTAAATAGATCTCAATAAAAAACACTCACATTCAAATAAACAAAAAACATATACAGTCAGAAGATAGAACAGAACGACACTTGATAACGAAACGTCAAAAATGTAATAAATTAAAACAATTAAACACGAGATAATTTTTTTCTGTGATAACACACTGTAATGGGTACAACGCACTGTGGATGAATGACTGCTAAACATAATACTAACTTTAATTATGGTTGTTGATAAGAACTTTACAAGTTGTTGTTAGTAGTAATACTATTTTTGTTGAATGTGTAGTACTGTGTCGCGAAATGCGATTGCTGTGGCTTCAGATCCTACAGAGAACAATTTGATTAAATAATAAATTAATAAATTAATAATAATATTACTCTGTTTGTGACATTAATCTCTTCATTACCTACTGTATGACTGTAAGGTTTACTGATAAGCGCCATTAATTAGTAGGTACCATTAATTATGCGGCAGGCCACGTAAGAAATGGCGAGATGACGAAGAACATAAGCATGACCACATTTGACAGGGTTCATATTAATCATAGAAATGCTTTACTTTTTATAAAAAATACCCAATTATTTACCTATTTTTGATAGCCAATGTTTTTTAATCACAATAAATATTTTCGAATAAGTGTAGAAATAAATGAGTAACAACGATTTGAATAGTAAAATACTCAGAAATAATATTGCTTTCCACCATCACTTTCATAGAAATTTTAATATCGACTTCGGATGTGTGTATCTATAACTGTTATCAATATTAACTTTTTTCCTGTCCCAAATTATCTATTCTATACAGTTTGCATTAAATGTTTTAAGTACCTAATATTAGGTTACATAAACCGGCTTATAACAGTTTTTGAATCACTAACCCAACGTTAATTCTTTCACAAACAAGTATACAAAAAGGTTTATTTGAAATTACTTTATCCTTTGGGCATTATAAGCTGATAAGATAACTGTATATTCCTCGAAAGATTACGTAATGTTAGCCCAATTATTCCCGCAAAGATATAATCAAAATTAACGACATTTGGACACAAATACCATAAAATGCGAGGAGATTTGATCCAAACAATCTACCTAGTCAGTTTGCTGAAGTAGACAAATTATGCATTAGGTGTTAGTGCATAAGTTTAGAAAGCTCCACTTTACATTAGCGTGTTGATAGACTAGTATGAAACATAGGATAAAAGTAGCAAGAAAAAACTGAAGAGGAAGAAAAAAAGTCAAACAGAACTTTATAAGTACAATGGGGTCAAGATTTTATCTATTTTTCTCCCCTAGCCTAGGCTTTGTATGATTTTTCAAGTTATTAATGGAACTTGATAATAACGCAATGAAGATATTTTTAGGCTACAAGGCGTTATCTCAATTTCTGAACTTTATTTACGCTTTCCATTAGGTTCGGGTCAAATTGTCATATTTTTATAAAAAAAATGACGTAGATAACTGTTACATAAACACATGCCAAAGACATAGATACTTAAACATTATGAGATCTAACAATTAAATTCAAGTTAACATCATAACTAGTCTTGTTTATAAACAATAACGTCCTTGAATGATACGCGAATAAAATGCACTCATTCACTGCAGTTAACATTATGTGAACTCCAAACAGAAATACCTGTTTTTAAAAACTGAACCTTATCTCTTACACAACACACCTGTTTTGCGCTGTCACTGTCGTCGTTGTACATCGACCTTTTACAGAAGGCAGTGAACACTCACTTTCACTATCAACAACACGACATTCTAGAAACGGTCGGATTTTCGAGCACATGCGCAGTGCGACAACAAGCTATTATGATTATCGAGATTCGCGTAAGGTGGGTTTAATCGTAAAGTTCTGTACTAAACACGGTTTTGTTATGTATTGTTTAACTTTTAATAATCAAGGATTAGTTTTGGAAGTTGTGGTTAAGTTTAAGTTGTTGGAAATTGTGTTAGTTGAGCACTTTTTGATAAGGAATGATGTCGAGCGCGCTGCGGCTTGAGCGCTCGCCCCGCGACTGCGTTGAGCAGACAAGCAAGGTCATTGGAATAAGGACGTTGTGGGGTGACTCACCTTGTACAAAAAGTGAGGTTCAATATGATTTTTCCAACGTAATTTAACCGTCCGTCACGATAGACACCGTTCTCAGTACTGACTGAACATATAACGCTAGTACTAAATTCGTGTATTGTTTCGCTTCAACTACTATTGTTCGATTACAAGTTTTTACGTGATTGAGGAAATTGTGCTGTAATGTTTAGAAAAATTAGAATAACATACGTTGGTATGTACACGAGTTTAATTCTCAATTGAAATCATACATAGCGATGGTGAATGAATTAAAAATATAAAGACAATAAGTTTTATTTCCTTGTTAACAAAATTATCTTGGATCCATTCCTTTCTTTCTTTATCTAAGTGGCTTTCTTTCTCTTGATTTAATATATTATACATTCGGAATTTCAAACTTCGACGAAGCAAAAATCGAACTTTCACCTTTTAACGATGATGGATTAGGTTATTTGTACTGAAAAGCGAATAACTTTTTCAGTGAAAATTATATTATATGGTAGATTATTCCCAATGGAGATTCTGTCATATAAAAGTAGGTAACGATGGTGTTTGTAGGGTGAAATTCGGCGATCAATCTATTTAAAAGGTTGTAGGTGTCCTAAAGGGGCGATAGGGATTTCAAGGTCATCGAACTTATCAACGAAAATGTTTACTTTATACTTTCCCTTCCTACTCTTCAGTTTTTCATAACAAATCTTTTCCACTTTTTCCCAAATGTGCCCCTTTGAGTTAGGATCAACCAAATTATAATATTGCCAACCTTTTTTTTTTGTGAGGACAAGTAGTCGGTCTCAGACGACCACTACTACTTTAATATTGCCAACCGATCCGAGTATTACACTTGTAGCTCCAATGAAAAAAGGCTCAAACTTAACCCTTTCACAGTGCCGCCAGCAGACACAAAAGTAAAACAATGGACGTGTACCATATATTATGGTACACTGCACTGGGAACGTTAACATAGATCTCGCAATTAAAAAGAATTAAAGAAAAAGATTTGCGATTTGAAAGGAAGAATCGAGTCTTAACTATCCTCTTTTCCCCGCTCCCTTGGCAAAAAGATCCGTCCGCGAATGAAACAAGAGCATCCCACGCACTCTCACAATAGAATCGATAAGCATCCGGATACTGGCACTATATTAAAGTGTACTAAACCGTGTCTTTGATGCTGACCCTGCAGTAATGACCTGGGTGATTTCAGGAATAGGAAAAAGAAACTATGCCTTTTGAGCAGTAGTTTAATGGTATCATGATATTTTTATGGCGACACCTTTATGGCGTTGTTAGGTATCTGTGTGGTGACGGAGTAAGAATACAATATTGTGTCACCACCCCATCTCATCCCATGGGTGTCGTATAAACCGACCAAGGGACTATCCGTGAATATAATTATCATTACGAAATAAAAAGAAGGAAAACATTAAATTAAACCCTATACCAATCCGTCTGGCCAGCGTGGTATTAGTAGGTCAAGTATCCCTCCGTCACGAGAGGAGGCCCGTCCAGTGGGACACTAATGGGCTGTTATGATGACAGTAGGTGAAAATTACGGGAGCTAATGGCCACGTAGAAATCAAGGAACTAATAATGGTTAATGAGACAAATACTCTGGTGGTCAAGGCGTTGGAGGCGTATTCTCCGAAGAAGGAGGTTCGAATCTAGTGTCACATTTTCATTGTATTTCTTTTTTTCGAAATCTTCTAGTTATAGCTAAGCTATATAGGTTAATTTCTATGTAACCTTAATATTACAATGACGTCACAATCATAGCGTTCCAGAAGTAAATAAGCCTGAATATTAAACCATCTGTAAGATGTGTACTTAGGTGCACGAGGTCGAAGCATACAAACATGTGATACATTAATGAACAGCATATTTTTCTTATTTTATTATGTATTTTCCTGTTATGAAGTGACATTCTGCAGTTAATTTATACCTATTAGATATACCTACTAGCTGTGAGCGAATTTGTTAAGAAAATTTTATTGATGTAAGGGTCATTATCAATGTACCCTGTTCTGTTCCCATCCCCTGAGTGGCCCAAATTTTCTTATGCTAGTCGAAGACCTGTCAAAATAATAAAATTTTCACTAGTGTAACTTTTTTGCGTAGCTAACCCAAAAATAAATCAGGTCTTTGTTGCTTGTTACAGATCAGGTAAGTGCCAGTAAATAAATATTAGCGAGATTTCACTTTTTTTTGACACAACCGTAATGTTAACTCTGTAAAGTAGGAGCCTTAATTAGTGAATAATATTAGCTATTGACTTGAGTACTGTTTTTAATTTTAATTATCAGGTTTATACGATATGTACTGCATTCCATGCATGTATAATAACTATATGTATATTGTGTTCGTGTTAAATAAACAAACATTTCTCTTTAAAAAAAATAGTAAATACTTACCCGAATAACGTACCTCAGCACTATAACGGTAACTGAACCACAAAATAACTGCTCAATAGATGTTCACTGTTACCACAGCAATAATAACACGCGATTTCTAACCAACTTTATTCATAGAAATTAATTATTAAGTAACACAATTACACTGCACAATCACAATCGATAAATATCCAGTTTTTTGTATTAATTAAGTCGTTAATTAAATAAAAAACATTTGATAATAAACTTTAGGTTTATCGTATTCTATTAATAAACGTTTGTCTACGTTGACAAAAATATCAATACTAGCTAGTACCGATAAAAAACATACCTATTCTATCCATACATTGAATGAAAGCCATATTTATTCATATGTATTAAAAACTAACTGTTTATTCAAGCGACACTATGAACAATGAACCAATTTGATATCAGTACAGTATACCTAGAAAAAATGCTGTGGAACCTTGTCGCATTAAATCGAAGCATTGATTTTGTGTCCATGTTTGGTTAATATTGACAATATTATTTATAGGTACAGGAAGTAAAATTATTATCATTATAATCAACATTATTTGACCTCTGTGGCGTAGTGGTTATATAACATGACTGCTACGCAGAGGTCTCGGGTTCGATTCCCGCTCAATGCAAATCTTTGTGTGCATGAACATGATTGTTTGAATTGGTCTGAGTGTTTTCTATGTATGTATAATAAGTATGTATTTCCAAATAAAGTATTTAAGTATGTTTATCCGTTGTCTAGTACTTACCCATAGAACAAGCTTTGCTTAGTTTGGGACCAGGTGGCGATGTGTGAATATGTGAAAAAAAAGGACGACTGCTGCACATTCACCTGTTTCAAATATCTTGCGCGGTCCTTTGCTTCCTATATCCATCGGAGTGTACTGCCGTCATAAATAAGGCCTTCGGTTCAACAATTGTTACCTTCTTCTATCTTTATTGTAACTTTGTCATAAAAATAACCGAGTTACTTTAAAAAAATGTTTTATGCCTTCAATTTTAAGTGGGTGAAAATTATATCTACATTAAAGAGTAAAACAGAGTTGTTTCTCCAACTACCTAATTTTCTTCTGAGGTTTTACCTAGAAATCAAAATTAAATAATGTTTAAATTGTTGTATTTTGCGTGGTATAATCAAGTTATTTTTGGCTCCCACACAGATGTAAGTTGGTAACTGAGTGGGACTTGTCCCAAATACATATTTATTATATTAATATATTTCATTTAAAGACAACTGTACTAAGGATCATGCCCTATCTCGCGAGGACTTTTACAAACATCAATTTAGCGCACACAAAGAAGATCCAGAAACAGCGTGGTATTCAAACCAGCGACCTCTTGCACTGCAAGTTCAATTTCAAATTCAAGTATTCTTTATTGTCAATCTATTAAAAACAAACGAAATCCATAACGGTTTGTTGGTAATAGTTTGTGACGATTTATTATGACAAGGTTCTAAAATGTAAACAAAAGGTTTGTAATAAAATTGGTTGATTGTACGTGTAATTATTTTGGTCACGACACTCGCGACAATAAATTTAATGCATATGGTAACATTGATAACGTAAAATATTGTGTTATATCCCTACATGTCAGGAGAGTATTTGTATTTATACTAATAGAACAATAGAGTTTGTTTGTCCGTATGCATTTGACAATAACAGAAACCACTGTATAGCCAAAATGTCTCCTGGTACCAAAATGTCAACTTCCCATTTAGTTATAACGTTTATGCGTAAGTATGGGGGGCATTTTGGGAAGTTAACATTTTGGTACCAGGGGACATTATGGGAAGTTAACATTCTGAGACACAATGTTTTCATCTTATTAGGTCACTTCTTAAATAGAAAGATTTACCTTTACTCCAAAGCGCAGAATACAAACAAAACCCCACTCTCAGCTGCATTATACATATAAAATTTATAGCATTGAACTTACTATTACCGTGCATCTACAGGCCTTGATTGTCTTTATTAGACACTAGCTGACCCGTGCCCACTTCGTTAGGCCGCGAAAAAAATGCGTCAATTTTTCAAACATATTTCATGACTGCTCCACTCCTATTAGTCATAGCGTGATACTACATAGCCTATGACACTCCCCGATAAATGGACTATTCAACACAGAAAGAATTTTTTAAATCGGTTTAGTAGATCCAGAGATTACTCCCTACAACGTCACAAACACACAAACTTTACCTCTTTATAATATTAGTATAGATAGTATAGATAACTAAAGAAAGGTAAGAATTTGCGAGGTAAAAAAAATTATGGCTAGTTTGTTAGTATAGATTTTCACAAATATACCCTTGATTTTAACCAGTCATATGTAAATTACGTGAGTGGTTTCAATCTAGGTATAACCTTGAAACAAAGCAAGGTTGAAATAAAAGATTCAACATACTAATCAACTTGAAATCGTTCGCTAGTCACGCAAAGGGTTTGTGTACACTTATGCTTTCGTGGTTTGTTTACAAACAGCCTATACTAATAGATATGTGTTGGCTTCTCATTTATTAATTTTATTCATTAATATTTTGGTGTTTGATTATTAATTGTCTGATGTGATGATGTTTTTGTCTCTTAATCATAATCCTGGCGTACAGGAAAAGTTACGGGAAAATAACAGGAACTTGTTACTGATCCGATACTCTTTGTTATTGAACTTGTTACTGATCCGATACTGTTTGTTATTTGAGTACTTACCTACTAAGAGTTCAAAATGTCATCTAATTTTTTTTTGCAATAAAAACAAATTACTTAAGCAAAAAATTAATTTCATTCTTAAAAGAGGTAACAAACATGTTAAAAATACATGTTTTGTGTTTTTATAAAAATTATATAACAGTCCCACTCCAGACACTAACTTTTCTCCTTACCAGAAGAATTAGTTAAAAGTTTTCCTTCTTGTTTTTAATCGTAGAGATAATTATTGTGATATTTATGATGTTGACTCAGGATATGACTACTTACACGGAGAATATTATAAAAGAACTTAGTTCCATTTACACTGGTTCCTAGAACAGTCTTAGTTTAAAAAAGTTTTTATTAAACTCTGCTTTTGCAAAGTATCTAATTAAAGTTTTTGTCATTACGTATAAGAAAATTAACGAACTCATACATAATAATTAACTATTTTGGAGAGTTCTAGGACAAGCTTCTTAGTTATTATAATAATTTTGTGAATATTAGGTTTTGTAGAACAAATTTTCAAAAATTAAATAACAACAATTTCTTTGTGGTGACAGAGCGTTCCGTGTGGTCACGGAGTAAGAATACAATATGTCACCACCCCATCGCATCCCATGGGTGTCGTAGAAACCGAATTAGGGATTATCCGTGAATATTATCTTTACGAAATAAAAGGATAAGAATAATTTATTTCGCAAATATAGGTATACAATGTTGTTATTAAATTTTATGTGAATAGAAGTTTAAGGTTCAGCTATATTTTACTAAAGGGCATGCGAAAGTTAAGTTTAACAATATAAAGCCCATGAATAAATTAAAAAAAATAACAATATTATTGACAGTACCAGCACAAAAGGAACACACATGCAATATAAATTTGTTATGTATAACACGACATCCGCGCCTCCAACACAGGGGAGGCTATAAAAATTCATGTTCCCACAGTCGACGACTTCCGTCGTCTCACACAATACCTCACGGTCAATCACGTGCCGTACCACACCTACGCCCTCCCTGAGGAGCGTAAAGTGAGGGCCGTGATTTGTGGTATTCCCCACGAAATCTCCAATGAGGCCGTCCTTAACGACCTCGTTAGTCAGGGTTTTCGCGCCGAGGCTGTGCATAAAATGCAGAGCCGCTCCGGCCGTCCTGTTTCGCTCGTCATGGTCATCATGACAAGTGGCATCGAGCACAAGGCGCGAGACATCTTCCGCCTTGAAAAGTCCTTAGTCGTGTGCGGACTCTCCGGCCTCAAGGTCGAGGTACCGCACCGACGCGGCTCCCCGGGGCAGTGCCACCGCTGCCAAATGTACGGACATGCTTCGGCTAACTGTACGGCTCCCCCCAGGTGTGTGAAGTGCCTAGACCCGCACTTCACAAAGGAGTGCGCCCGCACAAGGGACTCTCCCTCTCCCCCCGCCTGTGTGCTGTGTCTCCAAACCGGGCACACAGCCAACTACATGGGCTGCCCCCGCGCCCCCCAGCGCAAGACCCCCGTTAGGAAATCTAGGGCATCTAGGTCCAAACCCGTCCCTCCCCCCGCGACGGAAAGGAACTTTCCGATCCTCCCGGCAAAGGAAAGCACCCCTGCCGCTGCGGGTACTAGGCCCGCCTTAGCATGGGGCCCGAAGAAGGTGACACCAGTGCCGCCCAAACCGGCGCTCCTCCCCACTCCCATCCCATCCTCCCAGCCCGGCTTAGGCTCAGGAGCCCCCTCCAACACACTAGGTGCAATCCGTAGTGCACTCAGCGGCATCAGCATCGCGGAGGTGCAAATATTTGCACGCAAGTACCGCGAGATCACTGACCCACTCGCTCTGGCGCTCTTGCTAGACGAGCACGCAACTCTACTCTACAAGTTAGGTTTCCAATAGGTAGTTAGGTACACACACATACTAACACTAACATGGACACCAACACACACACATCACACGCACATAACACGCCAGCTACACTCGCACTCACCACGGGGCGCATCAAGCCTAAGGGACTGTCGTTGGTTTCTTTCAACGCCCGAAGCCTCAGACCACAGGTCAACGAGCTCAGAGAGTTCGTCAAGAATCTTGGGGTTGACCTACTCCTTATCCAGGAAACGTGGCTCAAACCCACTTCCCTGAAAGGATTGTCAATTCCCAAGTTCTCCTTACTCAGAAATGATAGAACCACAGGCCATAATGGCGGTGGCACAGCTATTTATTTCCGAAGGGAGCTACACTGTTCACCCATGGACACTCCGTCACTCACCAACATGGAGGCAACTATATGTAGGTTGTCTATGATAGGTCACCAAACCCTAGTCATAGCGTCCGTTTATATACCGTCGGGTAACCTCCCCCTGAGAAGTGATTTTGAAGCACTCCTCTCGCTAGGTAATCACGTTATCTTGTTTGGAGATTTCAACTCTAAACACAAAGATTTTAATTGTAGGACCACAAATACAAACGGTCGAGCCTTATTAGAGATTGCGGAAGCATTTGAGCTGGAGGTTATCAGCCCATATGACTGCACGCACTATCCTAGCGCTAACGCTTACGCATCCGACGTCTTAGATTTTGCTTTGACGAAAGGTGTTTATCTACCTTTAAGGTCTGTAGAAACCCTACACGACCTGGGCTCAGACCACCGACCTGTACACATAGTATTAGGCCCGCTCGAACCGTCAGCCCCTCCCACCAAGTCTTTTGTTAACTGGGATAAGGTCACTAGGTCTCTCGCCTCTGCGATTGACGAGCCCGACTCTCCTTTTGCTTTCTCTCCTGACTCGCTGAATAGCGGGGAGAAGATCGACGAAGCAGTAAATTCATTCACACGCTTAGTCACCAAGTCTGTGGAAGATAATACGAAGGTGGTCAACCTGCCTAGGCGGGCACAGCTGCCGGCGGATATCCGAAACACGATAAAGGCTAAGAACGCAGCGCTTAGAAGGGCTGCGCGTTACCCCACTCCCTCTAACCGAGCCGACGCGAACTATCTGCAAAGGCTGGTTAGATCCAAACTCTCAGACCTGAGGAACGCTAAATGGGGCAATCTCATGCAAGAAATATCTCCGTCGCACCAAGCGTTTTACAAAGTGGCGAAAGCCCTTCGTAGTGACGTAGTGCAAACAATCCCTCCCTTATCTCGTCCAGATGGCACTATAGCCTTCGAAGACGAGGAAAAAGCCGAATGTTTCGCTGACAGCATCTCTGATCAGTGCTCCCCCTCAAAACAACCATGCGACCCAGCGCATCTCCGGTCAGTAGAGAAAGAACTCCGTAACAGGAACTCTCTCCCTCTCACGACCCCTCCCATAACGGTTACGACGGACGAACTTGTTTCGCACGTCAAGAAGCTACAGGTTAGAAAGGCCGCGGGTGCCGATGGCATTTCTAACAAGACGCTCAAGCACTTTCCCATCCAAGTGCTAACCGTTCTCACAGTCATCTTCAACGCTTGTTACGATCTATGTCACTTTCCCACTGCGTGGAAAGAGGCTATCGTAATAGGCATACCAAAGCCTGGTAAACCCCTCAACGTCCCTAGTAGCCACAGACCAATTAGCCTACTCAAGGCAATGGGCAAGCTATTCGAGCGAACGATGCAATCTCGTTTGAGAGATCATCTGTTCGACAGCGGCATAGCTATCCCCCATCAATTCGGCTTCCGACCCGCCCACTCATGTACTCAACAGGTACACCGTATAGTGGAATACGCACTAGACGGATTCTACCCCAAAAGGAGGAAGACAGTGGCAGTCTTTTTTGATGTCGCCAAGGCCTTTGACAAGGTCTGGCACGACGGGCTGGTATACAAGTTATACTTGTTAGGCCTGCCCGATCGGATGGTTCGATTAATTACCTCCTTCCTTAGCGGTAGGACCTTTCGTTTCAGGCACGAAGGTACCCTATCGACATCTCGGTCTATCACGGCCGGCGTACCTCAGGGCTCCCCCCTGTCCCCCCTCTTATACATATCATACACAAATGATATACCAGTACCTTCGCTCAGAAGCGGGGTACAGATGTCGTTATTCGCAGACGACACCGCCTTGTACTGTAATAGTGTTACTATTGCAGCGGCGGTGCGTAAGCTTCAACCATCTATCAACAGATTGGGCGCGTGGTTTCGCAAGTGGCGCATAGATGTGAATGCAGACAAGAGCGCTGCGGTTCGCTTCGATGTAAAGCGGCGGAATTCACTATTACGTAGGCCCGACGACCCCCCGCGACTGCTAGGTTCACGTATACCCTGGCGGCGCGAAGTCAAGTATCTTGGAGTCACACTGGACGAAACCCTCTCGTTCAGGCCGCACATACGGCGAGTGACCAGGAACGCACGCTCATATCTCGGCCGGCTACACCACATGGTTGGCAGGCACAGTAGAATGTCACTACGAAACAAGCGAACTATCTTCAAGGTTTGCATACGCCCAGTACTCACATACGCATCACCTGTATTCGCACACGCGAGCCCAATCCTTATGGAGAAGCTCCAGACAGTACAAAACATATTCATACGCCGGGCGGCCGACGCACCGTGGTATGTTCGCAACGCGGACCTGCACCGGGACATCGGAATGCCCACTATACAGACATTCATAAAACAGGCCTCTGATAGATTCTTCAAATCTGCAGAGGAGCACACAAATCACCTCATAAGGGAGGCGGTGGCCTACACCCCCGCTCTCCCTAACCCCACTACTCCTCATGTCATACGAAGGCCTCGTAATGTCCTACTGGACTCACCGGACACCCTGTCCTCCGATCTGGAAAGGCTTGTCAGAGCTCAGATCCCTTAGGTCCCCCCTAAGCTCTCTGTTAGTTTATACATGACCTGAACGCAGTGCGCGCTCAATCATGACTCTCTAAGTAGGATTCTCTTAGGGAAAATCAAGTGGGCGCCCCTTCAATGGGGCGACGCTTATCTAAGAAACGCTTCCCCGGACCCCAGTCTGGGGGGGACGTTCCGATTCGCTTAGCAGCCCATAGGGCAACAGAGTAGTAGGTCTGGTGGTTTTTAGCCGGTAAGAGTCTCGGCATAACCCGCAGGGACATAGGGCCTCCCTCGGTGTACTCATGAGAGTTTTCCACCTCCTCCCAAGTATAGACCGGAGGTAGTCTGGGCGAGTTCTGCCCAGGCGACGTCATTCGTGGCGTTAAAAAAAAAAAAAAAAAAAAAAAAACACGACATTTCAAGACCAAGTACAAATCACAACTTAAACTAAACTAAAACTCTTTCTCGTTTAGAAAATCAGCTACACTATGACTTCGCTGCTAAAAAAACCACGCAATTTGTTTTTGAAGGAAAAAGAAGGAAAACTTTAAATTAAACCCTATACCAATCCGTCTGGTATAGTAGGTGGTATTAGTAGGCCAAGTATCCTTCCGTCATGGAAGGAGGCCCGTCCTTGCAGTGGGACATTAATAGGCTGTTATGATGATGATGAAATAACAACATGTTTTTCTGTTAAAGATGCCGTTAAAGAACTCCAAAGTGTCGCAAGACATTTGTCTCTGGATCAGAGCCAACTGTTAAATATTCCTCACACAATTACAGAACGCCATCTAGTCCCAAACTAAGAAAGCTTGTACTATGGGTACTAGACAGGGGATAAACATACTAAAGTAATTAATTACTGTGCAAGCAGATTTGTGAGGCAATGTTTATAATATTTATGTGAATCTAAATGCAATAAATAAATGATCCATCAAATTATATTAACGGTTTTTATTTGTTACTCTTTCACGTTACTGTTGCATGGGGATCTCAATGAAACTTTAATGTAGCTCATACATCAGAATAAGCTACTATTTATGAAACTATTTATAAAGTAAGATACTCGAAATACCACTTGCGCAGTCAATAAAACTTTAACAAAAATAATACACGCTTATTATGACAAGGTTCCTCAAAGATTTAAGAATCACTTAAGTTAATGTTACATCATTTTTTTTAAGAATAAAAACATTTTTTTCCGGTAAAAAGTATTAGGAATACGAGAGCATCATATCCTCGAGGGAAATTAACTTCACCAGTTAGTTAGGCCATGCACAAGACCTATCTTGTGCCGGCACTGCCGACGATATGAGGTAGGAAAAAAGGTATTTAAAATTTCACGTAATTTTTTTGTAATTACTTTGAGATTTTTACATCTGGGTAACGGAGTAAAAGCACTTATTGTGTAAAATTATTCTGTAGCCTTACTTACTTTTTCTCGTCCTAAAATGTTCAGAAAAGGCTCCTGTATGTCACCAACTTATCTAAGTCTCGTTTTTATGATTTTTATTAAATATACAGTAAGTTTTTTTGTTTATTTAACTGTCCATTTGTTTACTAAAAATAATAACTGATGTGATAAAACAAAAGTAATTTATTGCTTCGTTGTAAAATGTATGTATTACATTTTTATTTAATTTTATCATCCAGCCTTACCTTGCCCTAAGCGTTAAATAAAAATATTAACTAATAAAACTAAAACGTAAACCTTAAAACACACTAACTTGCTATTTATACACTATTTAAGAGAAAAAATAAATAAAAGAATAATGTACACCTAATTCCGTAATATTTTCCCCCGTTCTGAATAGAGCTGCAAATGTCTTCGAGCCCGGTGCCAATTTAATAATGCCACCGTGTAAGCCGTTTTACATCGAAAGCGTGCAGAGATTTTTCTCTAATAAAATTATATTGTATGTCTACACTCTCCATGTATTTTGAAACTGAATGGAACAAAATTTGTTGAATTGAATGAAATTGGGGTTGTTTTAAAAGAATAAAAATGTGTAGAGATGATGTTTGAGTAAGTGTAGTCGTGAGCTTGGGACGAATTGAGGTGTACACTAAGTGGGAGTTGGTCAATATAAAAATGCATTAGAAGGTTTATTTAGTTTAGGCGTTTGTTAAAAATATTTTGTATTTTTACTTAGGGGTTAAGGTAGTATTTTCAATTGACTACCTATCTAAGACTTATAAAAAATAAACTATTAAGTGCCAGTGTAAACAAAGTGCACGTTAGTGCATTTAATTTAATTAAAGCAGTCAAAGTTCGCTTCTAAACATTAAATAATGAAGTCAAGGAAAATAAATACTTAGGTACGTTTATTTATTGTGCAATGTAGGATAAACATAATTACCGACAAACACACAGACATACTAAACACTTTTGATCCAATTCATTCAATCACGTATAGTTCCAATATTCATTTTCTTAAACGCATAATAAAAATAACTCTCAATCATAATATTATCTCTCACCATGGCGATGTATTCTCGACGCATTTAATAATTTTATGTATTACGCTATTCAGTTCCATTTTATATCGCAGTTTAGTCATTTTGCCCCCCTGTATACATTTGTTTATCACTTTATCCGACTGTTTGTTGATGTCGTAAAAATTCAATCTGGAAATTGCGCGGGTTAAGGTAAGTTTGGAATGTTGATACGGTAGTGTGTGTTTTTTCTTTTATAGTTATTTTAAAAACGGGTTATTTTAGGGAGTTTATATACCTACTGTACAATTTTTGAGGTTCACAATTCGGTTATTGTTTTAATTTTAATCCATCCATCCATATCAGCCTATGGACGTCCACTGCTGGACATGGGCTTCCTCCAAAAGTTTCCACTCGGCGCGTTTAATTTTAATAATTTAATAAATCGACCTAATCCATTGTAGCGTCTACCGTCTACCGTTCGCTAGACGCTATACTAGCGTATTTTAAACTTATTTTAATCTGTGGAAGTCTTCTAAGCATTTTTAGGATTCGACAATAGATGGTACTGTATTAAAAAACGCGTCTTTTCATGTATAACAGTCTTACACTTGACAAGGAGAATATAGACAATTTTAATTTAGTTTCAACACGCGCGCCGCGAGTTGACAAGGTATTGCGATCTCTGCATTTAAGATGTAATTATTGTTTTATTTATTACTAAAGTCTAGTAGTGTTATATATTAAAATGATCCTCAAGATTATTGCTTATAGAATATCTAAAAATGCAATGGTTTGCGAGTCTTTTGTTATATTTTTACCGGACTTGAAATGGACACGTAACAATTTTTTATGTTGTGTTTTTCAATGTTTCAATTTTACAATATAATTACTTTATTTTACTAAAATATTTGTTGTAATAGGTAGTACAGTTAATTTATTAATATTATTTCGTTCTTATCTGAAGAAAATATGACGGATCCATTAATATTTTCGTTGTTTTAAATTTACGGTCGGCCATATTGCCGTAATTTTATTAGCAAAAGTGGCTACAGATATGTGGGTATTTGTAGATTGTTTAATTATTGTGCTACCCACTTATTATTTATTTGGTATCAAAATAAAGCTTATATAACCTACTATAATATGGCAGTAATGATTTAATAGAAATATGATACCATAGATTCGGAAATACGTGTTAAACAAATTTTTTGCCTAAATTTATCGTAGTTTTGCAACTTTATATTTTTTTTTTGAGTTTCGGGCTGATGGGTCTACTTTAATTTAAATATACCTAGATGCCTTATAGTTTTAGCTTTATAGTGGAATTTTTATTTTGCTGTAGTTGTAGTAGTTTAGGAGTAATTACATTTTATATCGGCAACGGCATGACGCGCGGAACGCAGTTAAGTCGAAGTCGCGGCGCGGGCGCTTGACGGTCTAGCGGTCCGCGAGCTCGGGCGCACGAGTGGATATGAATTTATTAATAAAAAATGTAAGTTTTCTGTATGCCATCTTTGTAGACTTTTTGTAACATTTTCTTGAGAGAATAATAGATGTTGCTGATTTTCATTTAGGCTGTATTATCCCATTTAAACACTTTTTTATAAAATAGTAAAACTGAGGAACTTAATAACGTAATGCGTTACCTACCTATTACAATTACCATCTCTTGCAAATACTTTCAAATTATACAAACAAAACTCGCTGACGAAATCGTAAAGCCACATTAAATGACTTCCACATTTCAGCAGGCAAACCCTAAGGGCAAAGCCAAAAAATCAATCAACACTAATATTAGGTATAAATGGGAAAGTGTGTCTGTTTGTCTTTCTTTCACGGAAAACAGAGCGACGAATTGACGTGATTTTTTAAGTGGAGATAGTTAAAGGGAAGGAGAGTAACATAGGCTACTTTATTTTCAGTGTCCAGGAAAAGGGAACAGAGCTACCCCGAATTTAACGCGAGCGAAGCCGGGGGCAAAAGCTAGTGATATAATAAAGAACTTTACCATTATGCATGCGCCCTTACAACAGTAAAACCAACGAAACAGTCTACTCGTGACTGTACGTAAGTTGTAAATGAAAAATTTATCATCGGTATATATTTTATTATTAATTTCTGGACTTACTGCGATTGTTGGAACTTTATCGCAAAATGTGTAACTTAAGTGTAATATTGTTTGAGATGATAATATCATATTTTAATAACCTCTGTAGTTGTACTGTGTCTGTATCATAGGAGGTAAAGCTTTCGTATGCCACGTAATCTTAAACTTATTTACTAAAGTATACATAATAATAAATGAAAATAATACTAATAAATCATTTAATAACTTTTTTTTTTGGGTTGAAACTCTGTTAATATTTCTTAACTTGTGGCAAAGAAAACCTACGAAAACTTCTGAGTTCTGAGTATGAAAAGTAAAATAAATAATAAAATTATTATTTTCCCGCAGGAGAAGCTTGTGTGGTGAACAGATAGCGACTGACGACATCAGGAACCCCGAGTCTACAGAGAGCTGTTGAGCCGTTATCAAAATGAAGAAGATTCCTTGGTACTAATGCCCGGTACTAACCACTTTACAGGTTAAAGCCGAACCTCCACCGCCAGCTAAACTAAGTTGGTTTAGCTTAGCTCGCATAGTTGAGCCAGTTTTTCATACAAGTGGCATAGTTTGCGGTGGACGCACATGTATGAAAAACTGGCTCAACTATGCGAGCTAAGCTAAACCAACTTAATTTAGCCGGCGGTGGACGTTCGGCTTTATAACGCGCAAGAACTAATATGCAATACATTAACTACAGAAATAATATAAATACAGTCACACTTTAAGTAAGGCCATATAACTGCACCTACCAAATTTTTTTTCTGTAAACAATACAATGACATCGTTTATTCCACCACTCAATTTTGTTTGCAGTTTTCAAATTTTTCCCTGTTATGTTCACCAGTTAAACTGATGATTCAGCTTGTTTGAAATGAAGACTTCAGCAATCTAACAATCCAAACTTCAAGATAAAAAAACCACACTTAAAATCAAAACCTCTCTGTAATCACAGCCTCCATAAAAGAATATCTTTTACCAAAAGTAAGAGGTTTTCTCCACTACAAAACAAACCTACGTTGTTGTTTTCAATCAAACCCATTTCTGCTATCGGTTTCCTTAAGGTTTCGGGTGTCTTCTGTACCCCAATAAACACTGACAAAGGGTTACGATTCTTGTAACCCAAGCGGATGGCTGTGCGTATTTCGACACCCTACTGTATTTATGTTTTTAGATAGAAACTTTGGGTATTGTTTTTAAGAAAGTCAATTGGTTTTTCGGACGATTTCGTTTTAAGAGAATGTGTTTGTTTAAGTATGGTAAAGTTTGATAATTTTACGGTTACGCTTTATGGTCCTACTTTAATATACTAATAGATACATACCTATATTTATACAAAAACTTACTTATTTTTACTGTGAGGGGGTGACTATATACTTACAAATCGGCACTCCACAACCAATTTTTCACCCAATGCGAACCCTTGGCGTGGCGAACATATCACTGCGCTGCCTACAAGAATATTTTTCATACTCATACAGGTCCCACGATAATAATAATATACTAATAGAGTCTATATGTATGTGTGTCTGTGTGGTGACGGAGTAAGAATAAAATATGTCACCGCCCCATCTCATTCCATGGGTGTCGTAAAAGCCGATTAAGGGACTAACCGTAAATATTATCTTTACGAAATTAAAAGAAGGAAAACGTGAAATTAAACCCCCCAATCCGTCTGGCCAGCGTGGTATTTGTAGGCCAAATATACCTTCGTCACGGGAGGAGGCCCGTCCCTGCAGTGGGACATTAATGGGCTTATGATAATGAGAGTCTATATGTAATGTAAAAAAAGTGGCTGTAATTTTAGATCTGTACTCCTCACACATTCATACAATGGAGCCTGCTGCGTCATGCCATGTTAGAGTATTTATTTGTATGAATGATATTACAATCTCTTTCAAAACAAAAGAGGAAAACTTGTCGAAAAATCCTATACCAATTCGTCTGCTAGCGTGGTATTAATAGAAAAATCCTATACCAATTTGTCTGCTAGCGTGGTATTAATAGAAAAATCCTATACCAATTCGTCTTCTAACGTGGTTCTAATAGAAAAATCATGTACCAATTTGTCTGGTACCGTGGTACTAATAGAAAAATGTTTTCTTCCGTCACTGGAAAAAGTCAGTTCTGCAGTGAGACACGGTTACCATAAAGAACAAAAGAAAGAAAGAAAAATTATATATTGTTATAAGATAGTATAAGAAGTATTACATTATTTATTATAGTATTCTAATGTTTGTCTTGACAACTTCAGGGTAGCTACAACTCAATATTCTGGATTCATTGTCTAAAAAGTGCTTTATAATCCGAAATACTTTCCCTAGAACCATCTTGAAAATTTCACAGGCACTTATCGAGTCCCCTGATGGGACAGTATGCTAGTGATAGCTAACCGCATTTGCTGGGTCCTTATCGACCCGGTATCGACAATCGCGGGTTGCAATAAAACGGAATGGTCGAATCTACCCTTGCTAGTAGAAGCGATCATTTTTATCTACAAAACTGTACGTGTCCATTCAATCTTATGCAATTTTTAACCGAGTTCAAAATGTTTCTCAAAACTCAGTAATTTCTTATCGAATTAAACTAAAACAGTTTTTTAAGGATCGGAATACTTCACGTAACTTTCCTAATAGGAACAAGACGTGAATTTATCTATTTTCCTTCTTTCCATTAAGGAAAGCTTAGGTGGCCAGTGCTGGAAAGGCCTGCAATGGCAGACACATTACCGGTTGTAGTGTAGGTTTGTTTTGTAGTGCAAGTTTTCCATAGAAAAACTATATCTATGTAATTAGCCTTTGTCGGCCTTATAAAGAACCACAATGTAAGATCGGGCAATGCTTCCAGGTATTCTCAATACAATATGTCATTACCAATTTAAAATTTCGCAATAGGGCACTTGCTGATTCTTTTTCATTCTTTCTATTTTAATACATATTGTACCAATACCAAAACAAACACAATACCAAAATATATAACTACAAATACATATATTTATATGTTGTTAACCCTATCGTTAAAATGTTGTTTGTTCTGTTAAACGAACCAGATATCGGACAACTACGAAACAATGTTACGTGAGCAAAGGGTTAAATGTTTTCTTTTCTAACGTTAGTAACGATATATAGATAATGTAGTTACTTTATTTATTTTATTTGATTGCAGCCAAGCTTTTATCTGAAGAAAGGTGATGGGAGGTTAAAGAACCAAAGAGGTGCTGGATCGAACGTAGAGGGAAACATGTAGTAAAGAAACGTCTTAGTGGTTGGTATAATGTAGATTCAAGGTAT
Organism: Schrankia costaestrigalis; assembly: GCA_905475405.1. NCBI lineage: Eukaryota > Metazoa > Arthropoda > Insecta > Lepidoptera > Erebidae > Schrankia > Schrankia costaestrigalis. Next base: position 5,615,503 of record FR997851.1, read on the forward strand.
TGAACCTTGAATAATATGAATACTTAGAAGAAACTGACAGCCAATTTTTTAAAGTTCAATATAGGTACAACAAGGCACCTAAGCATCATACTCTGAGTCTCATTAATTGTCACAAACATCAATAGAGCAAGAAAACATCCAGACTCAGGGCATTTACAAAACGTTTGCAACGGTTGCAAGCGGTCCAGAAAGTAATTCGTATCTGTCACCTGACACACAACTGCTAAGTGCTATAAAACGTCAATACATACCTATATTCTAATCATCGATTCAAAAACGTACCAACCGAAAAGAAGTACCATTGAATTCACTTTTTAAATTTCGTACATAAACTTGAAAGTACCCCGTGTATCCTTTTCACACGTGCCGAGATTACAAAAGAGGTTTTTAAGCAAAAGAAAAAAAAACTCCAAAAAGATCGTATAGATTACCTAATCTAGTTTTCTATTGTGAAAAGGAAGTTTCTTATACAGCTCACGTTTCCAGCCTATGGACCCTTCGAAAGGTATTAATACAGTAAACTGTCGTACAAATGTGTTTACAAAGTTGTTTGTAAAAGAGATGGCTGTTTTGTAAAGGTATTTGTGAAATTTAGTTATAGATGCGAGTTTTTTTATGATGTAAGTGGCTCAGTGAAAAAAAGGTCGAGCTTTCGTGTGGCGTACGCAAGTTCGTGGTTTCGAATTAATAAATATTCACGGACACCTCTACACAGCGCCATCTGGTTCGAAAGTAAGCTAGGCCTAACCTGCTTGTGTTATAGGTAACAGAACAACGGATTAACATTCTTAAATACTTTTTTTTTGTAAATATACACATATTATACATAGAAAACAATCAGACCAATGCAAACAATCATGTTCATGCACACAAAGATTTGCATTGAGCGGGAATCGAACCCGAGACCTCTGCGTAGCACTCATGTTATATGACCACTACGCCACAGAGGTCGTCAATTGCTCGCAGGATAATTATTCGTGATACCCACAAATAATTGAGCATGAATAAATAAGCCTAGACGGACTTTGTGTCTGATAATTTCCTAGTCAGCCCCTTTAAGGCTCTTTTAGCTACAAGTCGTTGGTTGTTAAATAGGTCCAACTTACCGGCAGAGACAAGTTATAGATTCTATATAGACGTAACATATGCAAAAATCTACAAAAGAATAATAAAATTATTTATCATCAACATCTGCTTGCAAAGTTTTTGGACGAATCCAAAAACTTTGCAAGCAGATAAAATAAATAATAAAATCGAAATTTTATTCCATATAGCGTTAGGGTATTAGTTTTGACTTAGTTTTTGTGAATCACAGCTTAAGCATTCTGTGAATGTGCGAAAAACAAAATATTTATAAAATCATAATTTCACTCTGACATTTTTAACATGTAACAATTTCTATATTAATATAGTTTCAATTTCAAACATTCCCCTGCTCATTTAGTAAAATATTTTATACGAATAACTAAAACAAAGTTGTCTATTAGCTAATGTAATATAGTTGGGGATGAAACATGGCGGATGAGGGCAGTAATCAAATATTTGTAGGAACAAACCGCCCCGGGGCAGCGCATTCCTTCCACTCCCTCTTTATAAATACATGAGAGATATTATATTAAAGAATAAATGCAATTCCTCATAGAAAATGCTGAAGAGAATATAGGAACTATTTTTCTTGACTATGTGATTAACTTTATCTAATAATCATTTTCCGTGTGGTGACGGAGTAAGAATATAATGTGTCACCACCCCAAGGCCAAGATCCCTCCGTCACGTGAGGGGGCCCGTCCCTGCAGTGGGACATTAATGGGCTGTTATGATGAATAATCATAAACAACACGATCTTTTGTGGGTGTGGTCACCATTGGTATAAAGTGATGATATTATGGCACTGACGTATAAGTTAGAACCACACATATCGGGTCATGTGAACTTATGTAACGGTCGGTGGTATATAAGGTGGTATTATACATAGTTCCGTGTGGTAACTGAGTAAGAATATAATGTGTGACCACCCCATCTCATCCCATGAGTGTCGTACAACCGACTAAGGGACTAACCGTAAATATTATCTTTACGATGTAAAAAGAAGTAAAACTTGAAATTAAACCCTATACCAATCCGTCTGGCCAGCGTGGTATTAGTAGGCCAAGTATCCCTCCGTCACGATAGGAGGCACGTCCCTGCAGTGGGACATTAATAGGCTGATGATGATGGTTAGCTTTCATAATAATCATAAACAACTCGATCTTTTGTGGGTGTGGTCACTAATGGTATAAGATGGTGACATAGGATGGTGACATACAAAGTGATATACATACAAGGTGTGTGTCATGGAAGTTACATACTTAAAGGGTCGAACTTAAAGGGTGGTGAACATATTACAAGGTCGTTACATTGGGTGGTGACATAATTATAGTATAATGACATACTTATAAATACATATCTATACTTATAATAAAACTGTAGAGAGATCAATTCTGTACATTGAATATATGTTAAAAATTAATATTGGAGGATGAATGGTGATCGATACTAATGCCAAAAATGCAATCAATAAATTTTTTGTCTGTCTGTCTGTCTGTCTGTCTGTCTGTCTGTCTGTATGTGCACGCATGGGTCAAAAACTACTGAAGGCATTTTAACCAAACTTGGTACAATTGTAGTCCATACTCCCGGGCAGGTTATAGGCTGTATAACATAACGCTAAGACACATAGGAGCTGAGCAGTGGCAAAAAATTTGAAGCAAGTCGGTTGAAAAAAAGCGCGTTCGAGCTCTTATCATCGCATACGTTGATCATACGCCAAAAATATGTATTACAAAAATAATGGTCTTCAAACGATGAACAAAAAAGTCCTGAATAGTATATATCTATCTTTTATATATTAGTCACAATAACCTGTTTAATCGTTAGGGTTTTCTTCAAAGTGTATTAAATACATAAATATATTGTAATTTGCATAGACATATCTTTTTCAAACTCCCATATTTCAAAAGTACACTTTAATACCTTATTCATAAAAAAAAATTATAGAAATCGGTTTATAAACACACAAGATTTAGATGAAATAAAATTTCCAAATGTCGCCGCGCCAGTATGAGTACGGCAGTACGGTTGATTTTTGTTTAACGTCCGAAACGGCCAACCGGTGCATCTATATAATTTCATTCACATTGACTCTTAATGCGAACGGACGTGGTTCTTATTGACTCTTCTCGGAATAAGCGAGCTTTAGATATTAAAATACATAGATACGAAGTTTTTTGGTATTAAGTTTAAAGTAGGTATCTATCTATACTATAATAAAACAATCGGAATCGGATAAGTAATACTCGAGATATCGCTAGATCTCTTTATTAGAACAGTCCAATACAAATCAGGGGTCATGAAAAATGGATTTGGTTCAATGTTGAATGAATTTAAATTTCGTTTCTTTTGTTCACGAGATGGCGTTACCAGTAGTAATCATAAAATAAATGAGTTTTTAAATAATATATAACTATTTTATTATTAAGTGCTATTAATAAGTTATTCCTTTTAAATGTTAATAAAATTAACCATGAATCGTATGTGTAATATCAATTATTATAAGTCTTCACACTAGCCTTTAAAAATATCAATTTAACGGACACAAAGAACATCCAGACTAAGGACAATAGTTTGTGTATCACAATTGTCCTCCATGGGAATCGAACCCGCGACCTCATGCACGCCAGCCATGTAATGCGACCGCCGCGCCACCGAGGCAGGTAATTCTGCCGCACCATAACGTGGCGTGCAAATGTATTCATTCATAATTAATTAGCGATTATCCGTGTGGTGACGGAGCAAGAATACAATATGTCACCTCCCCATCTCATCCCATGGGTGGCGTAAAACCGACTAAGGGACTATCGGTGAATATTATCTTTACGAAATAAAAATGAAGGAAAACTTGAAATTAAACCCTATACCAATCCGACTGGCCAACGTGGTATTAGTAGGCCAAGTATCCCTCCGTCACGGGAGGAGGCGCGTCCTTGCAGTGAGACATTAATGGGCTGTTATGATGAAAAAAGCGATGTCATTTATTTTAACTTACAAATTTGACAACACATGGCATTGTGCCTGTGACGTAATTTTCAGTATCGCGGTATTAAGATTTTACTTGAAAGAATGACGTTCGCTCATGTCTTTCAGTATAAGTTTAGACACAGTCTTCATAGATCTGCCTTTGTAAAGATCTGTTTTTGAAAAGGTTTTGGTTCGTTCGTTAATTTTACAATTCGTGTGTAGGTATATCTGTTTGGTTAATAAGGTTTAAAAACGATTTTTCAGTATTAAATCGAATTGCGAAGTAAGTAACATCCGCCACGCGAACGAAGTCGCGGGCACAGCAGCTAGTATTAAATAAGAACAAAAGTTATGGTATGTTCTTCACACAATCACAGACAGATAAAGTTTTTGTCAGGCCCTTTAATATATATATTCAGGGACAGGTTTTCTCCTAATATGAAATTAAACTAGCCTACTAGTACCATGCTAGCGAGACTGGTTGGCATAGGTATAGGTATAGAAAATAAACTCTAAAACTAATACTTCAAATTCGCCTACTTAGTATGTGAGTGCAACTAGCCCATAACCTCTTTCACATTATGTATTTATTTATGAAGCAAGTCATATCTCATAAATATCCAATCTCGGGATTGCGACGCACCTTCTTGTTTTAATCCAATGATATATAGTTATTGTTTATTACTGTTTATAAAATACTTGGTTTTGATTAAAAACGTTTTAGATCCTTAAGGTAGCTGGTGTTTGTATGATATGTAGGTAAAACTATTATTTCGGGCAATCAGGTGTCCTGAGTCTAGAGGGTCTTTGTGTCTGTTAAATTGGATCTAGTATTAGATCACTTCAGAAGGAGTGTCAATGTTGGTACCATCACTGTGTACCCATTTCACTTTTAGGCAGATGTAACTGCATTTAGGTGTAAGGGAAATAACATGGTTATGAGAAGCAAAGGAATGCAGGGACACTCAGAGGTTTGTATCGGTTCCTCTTTAGGCATTCATCTCTTTAATATCTGGTATAGATAAGTGTAAAGCTTAGCACCAGCTTTGCTTGTCTTGTCATTATTATTCATTTAGTTTACAATGTTGTAACAAGGATTACATATTTGTAAGATACCGCACAAAACGGCCATTGGGCCGTATAAAAAAAATGTTGTTGTTCAGTCAGTTTCTAAGTTAGGGAATGTCTGCGGTACAGAGATTTCGTGACGTGAAGATAACTCCTGCAATAAGATGCAGCTGTTGCAGATCTTACAAAAATAAATTAAAAACAAAACCAATCATAGGCGTTGGCAAGCAGAGATTACAATACATCGTCATCATCATAACAGCCCATTAATGTCCCACTCCTCCCGTGACGGAGGGTTACTTAACCTACTAATACCATGCTGGCCAGACGGATTGGTATAGGGTTTAATTTCAAGTTTTCCTTCTTTTTATTTCGTATAGATAGTAGTTACGGTTATTCCCTTAGTTAGTTTTTACGACACACATGATGAGATGGGGTGGTGACATATTGAATTTTTACTCCGTCACCACACGGATAATAAGATTTCACGTTTCTATAAGATTACAATACAATCGCGAAATTTTAATTTCAGTAAAAAATTCATAAAAACAGTAACTTTTTCAACTAAACAAAGAGATTCAATAGAATAAATTCATTGTCGGTCACGTAAGCCGCCCCTGGCTATGCACATAATACCACGTGTAATACAATACTCGGGCCAGTAGTAAACTGCTATAAGTATTGCAAGTCGGTCCGGCATTTAGAAGCCGCGGGGCGCATACTGATGCTTGCTTTCACAACGATATAGGAAATGGTAGAGGTGAATGGATACGCTGTTATTGGTTTGTCTGAATATAGGGCAAAAGAAAACTCTAGCACTACTTAGAGATCTTGCTGAATCGTCAGTTTTAGAAAAGTTCTAAGTACGAGTATTATTACTGTCAAAAATCTTCTAAATCTGTTAATAGAATAATAAAAATACATGCTTCCCAATTATTGGCCTTAGATTAGTAAAAGACGACTAATGTGCTCAGATGCTGTAATTATGAAGACAAAAAAAGTAAAACTTATAATGTAAAACCTTGAAAAAGAAAGAATAATATAACAGAAAGAAAGAAAAGGTTTACTCCATTGACAGAGGAAAACTTGGCCTTCGAATATCACCCTTTTTAACCCCAAATTTTAGGTTTAAAAATGGTAAAACATGCATTCTGTTAAAGAAAAATATTTTGTTGTTAGGGTATTTTTATTCCTTGCATAGTAGCTATTTATCAAACTGTACTTAGTTATTGACTAGGTGGCATGAGTGTGTGGGTATTAATAATTTCCTTATATCAATTTATCATAATCCTATGATTTCATCTTAACCACTGACCAAAATAATTCGAAAATTAAATAAAATGTCACATCCATTACATTATGGTAACGGGGTTCTAACTTAGCTACTTTATTTGGAGAGGTGAGGCCGTTGAAAGTGAGATAGTTCATTCCACTTTACTATTAACTACGCGTTCGAACTCCGCACACGTTTCTATATAGACTTCAACTTTTCTTATGTTTTCTTTTAGTCATTATTTTGATGGTATATTGTATTATATCATAGGTTTATTTCGTTTCTTTAAGTATAGTTCATTGGTACAACATGAGTACTTACTACTAACTAAGCAGTTGTAGAGTGCGAAGGCTGGGTTCTAAGAAATTATATTTACATAGATTACATACTAAATGTATGTTTTCTTCCTTTTTAGTCTATGTTAGTAACATAAAGGTTATGAAGACCTCGACGACCTTATTAAGGTCTCTGGGTCGTACTGGATGCGAAAGGTGCAGTACCGAGTTCTGTGGCGCGTACGCGTGCGAGAGGCCTGAGGATGTCCAGCAGTGGCTAGTTGGCTATAGGCTAGTTGATTGATTGGTAACATAAAACAAGTAATGATGCGGCTATTAGGCCCGAGGTTGTGGGTCCGAATCCCATGCTGGTTAATTTTGTTTGTGCCATCCACAAATAATAGTACTGAGTTCAGATATTGTTTGGGTCCGTTAAATTCCCGATGATAAAATAACAGAACAGAACGATAACTAACTACGACCTTATGAAGTTACGGATTTGTTTCAGTTCCGTGCGTCCTTTATCGAATGATATCGCGTCGTTCTAAGTCGCCTGTGTACCGCGTGAGGAATTATTGATCGTCATCCGTCATTGTGCATCTTCTGGTATGCGATCGCCATTACGGAACCATTTTGTCCCAATGGGCGGTTATCAGCTAATGCCATTTTGTCTTCCGTCACTTTAATCTATTCTGAGCGCTATGGCAAACCCTTTGATTCTTCTAAAGATTTTCTTCTATGATTTGATCACGCAGAGAGTCTCCTAAGGCAATATTGGCAATCAATCAAACTAAATTTATTAAAAAAAAACAAAATAACAACAATTTGACACACAATTTTTAGCATCTAAATTCTTATCATAGATCTCTTCGTTGCATTTTAGATGACAATAAGCCTTCTAAGAAGAACTGTAGTCAGCGATCAATATGACTACATAGTTTAATAAATTCTTTGAAGCTATAAAACAATATTGCTATCTATGAAACTATATCTATCTTTAGTACATCAAATATTGTGAGCAATAAAAGGCGTTTCATATTAAGATTCGTAGGGCAGTAAGACCTCGCCCCGGGCGAAGGCTCTATTGGCCTCTCCGATATTATGTGTTAACTTAGGTGTTTACATATCTTTCATATGTACTCGTTTATTGCTGTATTGGATTTATTAGAGCTTATTAATATGACTCCTTTGTTCTATGGTACTGGAGAAAATGGTGGTAACATCCTACATCAGCTCAAACGGGGTGTAATAGCCAGTTTACTGTATTGTAGACATTAATTTACTTGTATTAGAAGGGAAATGTTTAAAAACGTTGTAAAATTGTAATAAAATTTCAAAAGGCGTTTTGAAGAAAGTTATTGCTTACCTTAGACTGATAAACAGATAAATCTATTTAGAAAGACTACATTGAATTACTAAATAAATTATTTTACAGCGATATTTTTAGACTACTTTATGCGGGCTTATAGTTGTTGATAATTTTTAATACTTAAACAAAAAGAGTAAATTGTTAGTAAATTATGTCAACTTGACGATGAGTAGAAGAATCCAAAAAAGAAAGAAAACAGATGGTAATCTAAAAATGTATCTGTTAAAAAATAGGTTTGTTGTTTTTTGAATAGTGCGTTTGTAAAATCTGCCTTCTAAAACCCATTAGAAATATTACACAATCTTAACACTTAACGTATTCTTTAAACATTTTTCCCCGCAATATAAGTGCAGTGCAAACATGGTAGGACACGAACTAGCTACTTCACCCTACTGCTCATGATATCTTACATCATTTTACTTGCAGTTTTACACACGTTTACAATTTTAATTTTTTGATTTTACAATGTAGTTGTTTGTTATACTTAGTAAGATATTGAAACGACAATATTATTTTAAAACTCTTTTAATTCAAGTCGCGTGTCTAAATAGCCAGCACAAGGCATCATTCGACGATGATTGGAACAGTCCAAAAAATAAACCAACGGATATTAGTCTACAACTCCCTGTAAAAATTAAAATTTAGTAATTTTTCGTAGTTTTTTTTATACGTAAAATAGGTAAAAAATAACTGCCTTCATAAAACAAATTAAATTATTTAGAGAAACTTACCTACAACTTAACGGTACGTTTTCAAACATTTCCTCCGCAATACAAGTAAACGCATATCCACAAAGCAGCGCGCTGTTACCGATACGAGTTGCGTCGCGGATCGCGAGTGCAACGCAAACATGGCCGGACACGAACAAACTACTTCACCCTACTGCGGACGATATCTCTGCTCATTCTACTTGCAGCTTTACATCATTCATTTTTGTTATTATAACTTTGTAACGTAAGAGCTTCTATCAATGACCCTCTAAAATTCGCTCCATTATTCTGTCTCCATATAAATCACGAGCTAGAATGATCTGATGACATTATATTCTTCTTATATCATCATCATAACAACCCACTAACGTCACACTGCAGGAACGGGCCTCCTCCCGGGACGAAGGAATACTTGGCCTCAAAATACCACGCTGGCCAGACGAATTGGTATAGGGTTTAATTTTAAGTTTTCCTTCTTTTTATTTCGTAAAGATAGTAGTTACGGTTATTCCCTTGGTCGGTTTCTACGACACCCATGGGATGAGATGGGGTGGTGACATATTGTGTTCTTACTCCGTCACCACACGGAGGTCTTATATCATACAAAAAATAATATTTCTCCAATATAAATCCACAGTATACCTACCATCGATTCGGCTACTGTCCAGCGCAACGAATTCTGTCTATAAAACTCAAATAAAACGAGTCGTATCGTCCGCCATAAAGTTACGAGGACCAAGCCCTGTCTTATGATGTCACATAAAATAGGCTCAAATACAATTGCCTTTATGTTTTTATGAACAACTAAAATAATATGACGATTGTGAGTTATGTTGTGAACGTGATATATTGGAAATATGTTGTGTGTGAATTTTTATATTGTATCTATGTATGTTTCATTACATAAGCTAAATACAGGATGTATCATAACAGCCCATTAATGTCCCACTGCAGAGACGGGCATCCTCCCGTGACGGAGGGATACTTGGCCTACTAATACCACGCTGTCCAGACGGATTGGTACAGGGTTTAATTTCAAGTTTTCCTTCCTTTTATTTCGTTAAGATGATAGTAGTCGGTTTTTACGACACCCATGGGATGACATGGGGTGGTGACATATTGTTATTTATATAAATTTAAATTTAAATGCAGGATGTACTTGAGAATAAATGCACATCCCAACGTGCTTCGAGACAGGCATCAGAACTAGCGTCGGTTACGGCGTCGGGAAGTTGTCCGAAAAGGCATTGCGACAGACGTTAGAAAAGCCATCAGTACGGGGAAGATAAGAAAGAAAGGTAGTGCGTCGGGACCTGCATCGCGAGCCAAGTTTTCCGTCGTCATAGTACAAGGCCTGTATCTGTAAGCCATATTTTTGTATTCCTAGAGCCAATGGAAGTTGAATGCTGGATAAGTATCCATTATATCAGCCAATCGACGTCCACTGCTAGACATAGGCCTCCTCCAAGTATTGCCACCTTGTGCGGTCATGTGCCCTCATCCATCGGCTTCCCGCCGTCCTAACTAGGTCGTCGGTCCACCGTGTGAGGGGTCTTGCCACCCTGCGCTTAAGTAAGTATAACCTCTTCAAAATATTTTCACTTTATGCATTCCTGTCCCTCTCCCATCAATAGGGTGAATCGATTTATAAACGTAATTTAAACAAATCATTTAGCACAACTTGTTTGACATTCACGTGACTTCAAAATCGTATAAAGTGAGTGTGATAGTTTGCATTCAAACCACATTCCACATTCAATTTCCTACCGCTGTCGGCTCGTAAAGGAGCGTGTGGCGGGTGCACCAACAAACTTTATTAGCTGCTCTTGTTACATTACATCGTGTGTCCTTGTGTACCTGTACAACGATTTTGATTTAGCGCTTTTAGATACATTTTGAAGAATAATTTGGTACTTCTATACGTCTACCCGGCTGTCCAGTCCTTGAACCTTAATTTCCTTGCATATTTGGAATCTAAATAAAGTTTAGTAATAAATAAAATATATAAATAAATATAAATATACCTTACACATTTACACAACGAATGTGTGAGGTTAAAACGATTGTCTCTATAATAGTCAAAACTTTAAGATTTTTTGTATGTCAACTAGGTGCCTTTAAGGGTACTATCAAAGTATAAACAAATTTAATGCTATCTTCTATCTATAATGAAAATCACACCAAAATGCAGTGGCATAGATAAACGCTTTAATAAACCCCACAATCTAATATCCGATTGACGTGCACACTGGCTGGCAGCTGCATTTGAAATGACCATAAAAATTTACGATCTTGTTTCACAACGCCATCTAGGAACGGAGATTGGCAACTCCCAGCAAATCCCAAGGCGCTTTGGTTGACGTTAAACTAGATCTTTTACTGCAGCTAAGCTGAAAATGAGTTAAACTTAAACGACTTAGTCGTTTGTCCGATGCTTTACGACATTTCTAAGTTATGTGTGAAAAGTTGGAAGGCTTAGTGTTAAATGTGGCGCGGAGAAGATTAAGTTGAACTTTATGCTTTATTTGAATTACTGAACTGTGTGAAATAAAGTTCTAAGGAATGTCACACAATGTATAGCTGAAGAAACACATATTTATATTTAATCAATTAACAGCTCCTTACATACTTTTCACACATTCAAACATCGCCATCTAGTCCCACGCTAAGTTAAGCTTGTGTTATAGGGTAGTTAGAAATTCATACATTTTAAACATAGAACATACCAAGATACATACAAAGTTTTGCTAGACTTTTTCGTAGTAGTTATGTATTATACCACAACTTTAAGTGCCAGTTTGTTTTTCTCAACCCTCGAAGCACTTTATTCAGGCGTTGAAAGGACTAAAAAGTCCTCCGATATGAAAAATATAGTAAATAAACTATATAAAATAAAAATACATTAGAAATAAAAGCGAACTCAATTCAATGGTACACATTATAAGTTACCGGGGTTATATTAGACAAACGTACAAAGCGATCGTCTGCGGTCAGCTTTATAAAGTGGACTTTTATATCGGTGGCCCGCGAAACACGACCTCCCTCTGTAAAGTATACCTCTCGGACTTAAATGTACTGAATGTGACTGTTATTTGATATGCTCGGAGATCGACAAAGAATACATAACATGTTATATTCAGCATCTCATTATCCTTCTTGTTCAGTGGTGTCGTAAAAGTCGAGTTAAAGGTTTTTTTTAAAACTTAACTATTATTTCGATAAAAATTCAAAAATAAGACTATTATATATATTATATTATTATTATTCTATATTTCTACCTGACCAACAAAGTATTGTCGCCTATGATTCTCTTTATTACAGAAGGTTGACTATTTTTGCCGTAGGCTATTTCAAAAGTAGCTGACATAGTGACTTTTATTAATAAACCAACAAACCATATCAGAAGCAATTCCTACTAATATTATAGAGGTGACACTCCGACTCAGAAGTATCTGACAACGTGAAAACATGTTTATTTGTATGTTTTGTATGTATGGTTATGAGACGTAACTTGGGACGCTTTTACCTTGGGACATTGATTTTATCTCAAAAACTAGCAACATTGAAGACATTCAATTCTATCATATGGATAGTATTTTCATCGCTTGGCAAAACTAGTGAGTTATGTAATCATTCCGGCGTCGAGCGAGATGTGAGGACATCTTTAAGTTTTTTGGAGCCAAAAGTAAGTTTTTTACAGTTTTTTGACGTGTATTATGTTTGTAATGAGAGCAGATAATTGACAAAAATAGAAAACGATAATGTCAATTATTACTTTCTTTCTACAACATGATTAATAGTGAGAGAAGTTCCTAGCCTAAAAGTCAAGATAATACTATTTTATTAACCCAGTTGGACCGACCGACCCATGTATGGGTTTCGGGAAATAAAAAATTCTGCCCCCTTTATACGGTTTATTAAAACAATTTATAAATACTTTTGGAATCGACAGTTAATAACTGTTAGCTGTGATGACAAAATAGGTAGTAAATTTAATTATTTATAGTTGTTTTTTCCAAGTGAAAATGTCTGTAGTGAATATGGTAAAACATGTCCCTAAAAAAGTGAAATTATATTACATATATTGTTATATTTCTATAAATATAATATCAAAAATATAAAGTTTGAAACATAACAATATTTATATTACAAAGAAAATTCATTTTTGTACTATGAAAATCACTGTTATTTGGCTGAATATCTTAGGAACCCATACATGGGTCCGTCGGAACAACCACGGAATACAAAATTTTCGTAAAATAATATATTTTAAAAAAAATTCTAATTGAATTCATTATTATTCTACGAAATTTTGAATGAGTTGAGAATGGTAATGATCCGATTCTAGAATGCATCACATTTGACCACCAGATAACGCAATTACGGTTGATACCGACGAAGATTCTAGAGAAGAAAACACTTCAATTCAAGCCTAAAACACTTGCGAAAATGAGACCATGGTTTATTTTACTGAATCCTGTTTTTCAGGAGAATGAGACTATGGAAAAGACGTTTTGCATCGACGATGCTATAATATCTTTATTACAGAGGTTATAGTTGTTAGCAGTCCACAAGGATATCTCGATCAGGCCGGGTTTTTTCAATCAAATTCGATCAAAATCGATAATATTCTTTTCAAAACTGTAATAAGTCATAAACTTAATAGTAATACATTTGATTTAATTATAATTATTTAATTTATAATTTTATTTTAGTTGTAAAAACGTATTAGCAAAAAGGTTAAGACATGCCGACCGACCCATACATGGGACATGATTTTCCAGCTTTTCCAGAAGCCGCATATTTTTTTTATTATTTTTCCCGAGCTACTGGGACTATAATAAGGCATATTTGTAAAAATCACTAACATCGAAGCTAAAAATAGTTTCAGGCTTATCTAGGTTAAATTATTGCTATGTTTGTACCTTAGGACATGATTTTGTTTGTACTTTGGGACGCGTTCCAAGGAACAATCAATGTTTGTAACTATGGGCAATGTTTAATAGTCCTTGTAACTCTTCTTAATAGGGCCACGGAGTTTAAGAGAGATGCAGTTAGTCCTGAACGCCTGAGACTAGCAGCAAATAAAGTAAAAGAAGGAGGAAACATAAGAAAAATAGCATAGAATTTGGGTTAAAGAATTATTTAACATAAAGCCGCAAAATAGATTTATATAGTAGATATTTAGTTTAAATGTTCCTACTTGATACCTCAGATTAGATTGTTAAGTAAAACATTTTTTGAGCTGATTACAAGACTGCTCTTGACTTAATTTGTTTTATTTTGTCCCAAGGTACACAATGTTGTGTCCCAAGGTACAAACATGTAACGTACCTTAGGACAAAATGGTCACTTTTAGAAAAAAAAATATAAAAAACATCTAGCAACACATATGCTTCACTTTATAAAACTCAGTTGTTGCAGATTGTATGCCTTAAAAAATAAAGTATTTGGCACTTAAGTACCTTAATTATTGACAGAGATATAAAAGTTCAAAGTGGTATTAATCAAAAATGTCCGTAGGTACGTTACATGACCCTATAATATGTATTTACAAAAAAAAATGTATAATCCATGTGGGCAGCACGTGATAGCTAGAATTATATAAAGTATAAACTGATGATAAGTCAACAGTTTATTTTAAATACGACCTTCAGCAATATAAACGACGACTAAAAAGTTACATAAACTACTAAGGCGATTTTTCAGAAGAACCACGAATCATGTTAACCTAAGACATTGGTAAAGCTTTATAAATAACTAGCTGACCCGTGCCCACTTCGTTGGGCGGCGAAAAAAACGCGTCCATTTTTAAACATATTTCATTACCTACTGCTCCACTCCTCTTATTCATAGCGTAATACTATTAGCCTATGATACTTCCTGATAAATAGACTATTCAACACAAAAAGAATGTTTAAAATCGGTTCATTACATCCAAAGATTACCCCTACAACGTCACAAATTCACAAACACACAAACTTTACCTCTTTATAATACTAAGTATAGATTTAGTTAAGCTCTTGAGACTTATCTCACAGCAACTTAACTTTTTTACCTACCTGACGACCTTTATGGCGTAGTAGTTATATAACATGACTGCTACGCAGAGGTCTCGGGTTCGATTCCCGCTTAAAAGATCTGTAATCTTTGTGTGCATGAACATGATTGTTTGCATTGGTCTCTATGTATGTATGTATTTACAAAAAAAGTATTTAAGTATGTTTATCTGTTGTCTAGTATCCATAGACATTAGTTAGTACGTTACTTACTTACTTAGTTTTGACTGGATGGCGTTGTGTGAATGTAAGAGGAATATTTATTCATTTACACTATTCATATTCTGTTTAGCTCATCTAGTGACAGAAGATCTTTGTACACAGTTCCCCGGAGATTGAATAAGGCGAGAGTAAAGTCGACGCCGGATTTATGAGGATTCCCCCCGACATCGCACTTCTCTGATTGCCAGTTTATTTCGTGTCAAAGTGCGTGCCTCCGTTCCTCACTGTGTAGCTAATGCTTTTCAAATTTTACACTTTTAAGGCCATGTTATCTAGGTAAGTATACGCGGATTTTAGTAATCTTTTAGTAGATTTAACAAGATATTTTTTTCGTGTAAAATGTATTATAAGAATAATATAGAATAAGTTGGTGTTTATTTAGACCTAAGTAAGTTACCACTTACGATAATGGTGCGATATACAAGCCAATAGTGACACGAGTTTGCAATGATGATGACCAAGATTTTTTAAATGATCTGAGATGATATGAGATTACTATGGTAGGTATATGGTTTAAAACGTAGTAGTATTACTTAAAAGCGCCAATTTTCTCATTAATTCATAACAGCCCATTAATGTCCCACTGCAGGGACGGGCACCCCCGTGACTGGTAAAAGGTTTAATTTCAAGTTTTCCTTCTTTTTACTTCGTAAAGATAATATTTACGGTTAGTCCCTTAATCGGTTTTTACGACACCCATGAGATGAGATGGGGTGGTGACATATTGTATTCTTACTCCGTCACCACTAGGTGACGCTGTTTGAATGTGTAAGGACTTTGATCTTAGTAGCAACTTACAAAAATTATCACACACTCACACATCGGGCGATACACGAGTTAAACTTAAAGTAGACACTGGCTTTCTTTGATAGTTTACGGGATAAAAACGGGAATTGATTTTACTCTTCTCCAGGCTTTTTTTTATTTTACAATGGTATAGGGTTTCGAAGAGTTAGTATTACTTAAATAGCTTAGCCTAAGTTTCAACCCACATTTTAAAGATACAAACTAGACATTTTTAGATGAACACTGTGTTATTCAGACTATAAGGATAATAATTGTGTGCGGAATAGAATTATTAATAATTTCATAGATGTTGCGGTTGCACTGTCTCTAAGTGTTTGCAAGGTTGTACATTCAGATGCTTGGGGTTATAGTAATAAAGACTCATCCACACAAATCGCACTAACGATTAGGTTGTATTTTATTTTCGTCGTGCATCTTCAAAATTTTAATAAACCTATTCCTATTACATGCAACTTATGAATATTTGATTTATAATATAATAATAAGATAAAATGTTAACATTACTCACACATACGTAAAACGATTTCAATTCGTCTTAAAGGCTGTCGAAGTTTGGCTGCTAATATATTCCGTAAACGGCTAATAAAATTGCCAACAATGGGTTCCAATTATAAGACAACTGTTATATCAATTTCTGTTCAAAATATTACAAAAACGGGGGATAAATGCGGCATGATAATTACTTTTATTTTAGCTTTAAGTTGCGGTACAGGATGCACTAGCCGTGGTGCAAGCTTATTTATTGTATTTGTGTAACTAACAACAAATACACATCCTAAATTAAGATGTCTTTGGAGTAAGTATAAATTTCATACATAATTATTCGTCAATAGTGGTGTGGCGTAGCCTTTTTTCTACAGTTTAATGCAACCTGCTTAGAGGTAAACTTTGTTTAACTATTTCTTTAACTAGAGTTTCGTATTTGAGATGACGAGACGCGTTTGTAATATGAAAAGTAGTTTTAAAGTGCAGAGAAATGTTAGTAAATAAACATATTTTGTTAGTGAATTATAACTTTATTTTCAGTAGTCCATAGCTATGTTACAGCCAACGTAATAAATATGAAATTATACATAAAAACTAGCCATTATGTATAAGGGCTACTCAATTTTGATAAAGTGATAAATGTCGCAGAATTAATCACATTAACTAGCCATTATATATGTTATAGTCAAAACTCATAACCACTTTTAACTGGTTTTTTCAGTCAAAAGTGATGTTGACCATCGATGTTAGTCAAGCGGCCGGCGAGTGCTAGATTATAGTAATATGTACTATATTCTAGTTTTACATAATGAAAAATGCTTCTAAAAGGTAAAATTTAATGAGTTAATCACTTTATCAAAATTGAGTAGCCCTTATATATAATAGCTAGTTATTATGTATAATATTCATATTTATTACTTTGGCTGTAACAGCTATACTAATGCATAGATTGTGACTTTACCATAAGTATATTGATTAGTATATGGCTTGCTACATCACCCCAGCTTGATACGAGAAAAACGATTTAACCACATGATGGTAAGATACACGCGTGTCCATTTCAAATGCAGCAAAACTTTGTAACTATTCTACAAACACAAAGCTTAAAATGCCTTTGCGATGCACTCGTCACCTAAAGAAAACGCTTTAAATGCCATATACGTAATACTCAGGACCGTAACTTCACTGCTTACTCACAGTCCGTTTTCACAATACTGCTTGAAAGTGCTTTATTAATCTATCAGGGCTGGCTCTTCCTGGACCATTGGAATGGCCATGGAATTCAAACAGCAGTTTTAAAGTCATTCGAAAATCAAACATCACCTCAAGGTGGCATCCTTCTGCCACTCGTTCGAAAATGCAAAGAAATTATATTGATAAATCCCAGTATCAAACTGCCATAGCTTTAACATTGTAAAACATTTTCGTAAAGTTAATGCCACGACTATTTTCTACACTTTGTACATTGAACGACGGACTTTTATAGACTTCATAAAATAAAAGGTGTGTGGCTGTTAGTATAAGTAACTCGTTTTATGTGACTTCACCTTTTCAGTAAATTATTGCTGTGACTCATAGTTTATAATAATAATACCTAACATATTACAATTTGTTATATATTAACGGAAGAAATTTTAACGGTCACCAGAATCGTCTCATTTTTTAAAGGCACAAAAGGCAGTTTAGCTTTATTAGTTTGACTTAAATTTGTCTTGCTATCATCATAACAGCCTATTAATGTCCCACTGCAGGGATGGGCCTCCTCCCGTGAAGGAGAGATACTTGGCCTACTAATACCACACTGGCCAGACGGATTGGTATAGGGTTTAAATTCAGGTTTTCCTTCTTTTTATTTCGTACATACTTATAACATTCACGGATAGTCCCTTAATCGAATTTTACGACACCCATGGGATGAAATGGGGTGGTGACATATTGTATTCTTACTCCGTCACCACACGGATTTCTTTATTACTGCCTTTAAATTATGTACTTACATAATTTACATGTGTACCTAACTAGCATGATTGTGACATAAATATAATATAAGGATTTAGGTATAGGTACAAAGTGATTAGTTTTATTAGACTCTATTGCCATAAGCTCAGGTCATACCCTAAAAAGCAACCCGCCCAAATCAAAAAACTGTGTTTCATAATCGACTTACTTTTTTAAAAGCACCGAATTATGTAGTTAGCATAAGTTCAAAGCTGTTAGTGACTGTTATTTTAAAGGATAATAATTTTTTGTGTTTAATACGCTATTATTATTCACATAGAAACCTTGGAAACCTACTAAATCCAAGCACACAAATGTTTGATTTCTCCCTATAACCGTGATGACACATATCACACACTACGCACTGACCATCAAGATAGTAATAAAAACTTTTTTCTTACTGACGAACACAAAAAAAACGGTACCATTCAATATCCCCGGAAGACAAAAAACAGCTTTTTATCAGTACATTCCCACTTCTATAACCCTTCTTATCTAATCTACAAAAGCATACTTGCCTTGTACTTGTCATTTCTTGGCGTATATTTTTTTTTTATCTCCTGCCAAAGATCCCTACAGAGCGATGCCATTTTTCGGGTAATTTCGTTGTTGGAGTGAGGTATTAGGTAAAGTTGAAATTGCATAACATTTTTTTGAGGGAACTCGGCGTTTGTTGTAGGGGAATAATTTATTAATTAACCTTAGCCGCGAAAGGAATCTTTGTTAGATGTTTTAAGTGCATGTCTGACTATGGTATCGTAGTTCCTAAACGAATGCATTAAGTATGCTGCGATTGTATGCAGTAAAATAGAACGATTTTGATCTACCTATTAATTACTCTGTGACTTTCATTAGGTTATAGATTTTGTTTTTTAACTGACTCAGACTCATGGCTTTTAAAATGATTTTATTTTTTGATTTTTGTAACTGAATCATATTATTATTATCTTGACCTATGTGAATAAATCATTTTGTGGTTTAAAGTAAGTCCCAAGAAAGAAATTTCTTAAAAGTTTTTGTTTTAATTTATAAAGAAAAAGATTTTTTTTTGTGTTACATATTAACTAGAAAGTAATTTCTAACTAAGTGTAATGGCCACACATTAATTAATGAACCTTCGAATAATAGATCAAAACATGTTCGTCCAAGCGTAAAGTCGTAATTTTCTTTGTACTAGGCGTGGTAGTTACGCCCACAGCTGGACAAATCCACGAATGCTCCCTCGACATCGAGACCCTACTTGATTTATTAGTGGGAACGTAACATAATTATCATGTTTTGTCTGATTACTCGAAAGTAATTTGCAGTGATCTGGTAGAAAGAAATTGGATGTGATTTACTATCACTAAATAAAAATAAAATAAAATATTCCTCGCACTTTCACACAACGCCATTTAGTCCCAAACTAAGCAGAGCTTGTACTGTGGGTACTAGACAACGGATAAACATACTTAAATACATTTTTTTTGTAAATCCATACATTATACATAGAAAACACCCAGACCAATGCAAACAATCATGTTCATGCACACATAGATTTGCATTGACCGGGAATCGAACCCGAGACCTCTGCGTAGCAGTCATGTTAAATAACCACTACGCCTCAGAGGTCGTCAAAATCACTATGTACAGTCAGCCCCTAAAATCGCTTGTACATTGAAATATACATATTAGTCTGAACATTAAACATGCCTTAAGTCAGTGATGCAACAAAATTTCAAAATAAACTCATCATCACATATTTCCATAAAACAGTAACAGACATTTTTCAATTGTCACTTAACATCTCAATGTGACATAAGTCGCTGATAGTTCTTTAATACAAAATTAGATTAACAAATCATATTTGGAAAGTTTTGACTGTGGTTCTGTCGTGTGAATCTACTTTAGGCGATTGGAATGTTACATGATTTTGTATTTTATTGTTTGTGACACGAGGTATTGCGATATCTCTCTGTCTGCGTCACCATGGACGAAATGCCCAGACCTGCGTTGATGGCGCCCGGATCGTGGTAAAGGCCCAGGTGAAGTATCTGGGCCTTGTCCTGGACAGCAGATGGCGCTTCAGCCCATATTTTAGTGAGCTGTCGACGCGTCTGCTGAGGATCGCGGGCGCCCTCTCGTGGTTAATGCCTAATCTGGGGGGGCCTAGCACACGTTGCCTGCTATTATACTGCGTAGCATGCCCCTTTCGGTGCGCTTATCTGGACTCGAAAGGAGGGAGAATTTATCCGTCCTTCGGGCGCCCCAAAGGGCCATGGCTCAGCGGGTATTGCGGGCCTACCGCACAGTGGGTGTTGCGGCGGCGTGCGCTCTGGCGGGCACCCCTCCTTGGGAGCTCGAGGCATGGGTGCTCACCAGAGTGCACGGGTGATTCGGCTTATACCTGAACTGGATCGGAAGGGAGGAGGCACCATCGTGCCACGGTTACGGCGCGGGCGCGGACACGACGCAGCACACCCTGGAAGTGTGCCCGTTGTGGTCGGAGCCGCGCCTCTACAAGACCCTCTCGCGCCGCCACATCGGAGGAGGCGAGAGGGCAGGAGAAGGCGGACGTACTGCACCCTCCTGCATCCCGGTGGTCAGCAGGGCGTACAGGTGCGGGGGCACCTATCATCCTGTTGCACGATTCACCACCACCATCATGTGGGTGAGAACGGCCGGAGCACTCACGGCCGTTCTCAAGAAGAGTAGGGCTCGCCTGTCTGCTATGAAGATGGGTGGATGTGGAAGGAGGCTGCTGAGTGAGAGCAAGAGAGAACCGATCCCTTTTGAAAAAGGCGAGCCTTTTGCTTTTGCGAGGTGAGATAGGTTTCGAATGATGCAATCGCGTTCCCGAAACCTCTCTGGAACACCAGAGAAAGGCCATCGTGGAGGTTTTAGTCGGTAGACCAGTCTGGGAGTCCGACATCACCTGCTCGTCGTACCCCGAGGTGACAGGTATACGCAAAGTATTTCCTCCACGGAAAAAAAAGGCTCGCCTGTAACAACGGCGATCGCCGGAGGGGGACTGGACGCAAAGGCTCTGCCGGTTACCCAGGCCCCCTCCAAGTAGGCGATGAAGGAGTGCCGCTGGTGACTTTTAGTGGGTACACTGGAGGGGTTGCCTAACCCCTGGGAGCCCCACATATTCCTCCCGTCCCCCAACGGAAGGGGATGCGTAGGCATTTTACCCCAGCGAAAACAAAATAAAAAAAGATTCACACGGAAGAACATTGCAAATAATAACTTGTTAATCTACTTTTGTAACCAACGACTATTAACGACGTATGGTATGACTTATAGTGGTTAAAATTCAAAAATCGATTAACATTATGAACGCCTAAAGTAGATTCACATCCGAAAACATTGAAAATATGATTTGTTAATATAACTTTGTAAAGTATGACTATCAGCGACTTTTGATATTTAAGATGTATAGGGACAAATAAAAGACGTCCTATCATCGTTTTATTACCATTTGTAATGTTTAGTTTATTTTGATATCTTGTAACGTCACTGACTTAAGGTACTTTGAATGTTAAGAAGTTTTGTAAATTTAAACACGTTAAGCGATTATTGGAGCTGACTGTACTTACACCTAATCAGATCGGAATTTTACTATCTAGTCCTGTATTTTAAATTTATTTTATTAACTCAAACAGCCACAGGCGTAGCACAGTGTAAAGCTAAAAATTCATGCTTTTTGACAGGCTTCAAGATGTCCGTCAGGCATCAGGATCGTTGTGGGCATTGACATCAGGGCGATTCTCGGAATGGTCTACAGGAATGGCGTTAGGACACGCGTCGTCACATAAAACCCTTTTTAACTCTACAACAATCGTCAAGCTTAACTAATAAAACAGAAAGTTATGACTCGCGTGAACGGGACATTGCGACATTCTTAATAGTAAAGAAGAAAGACAATGGAAAAAATTGGTACTCGAGGCGGGACTCGAACCCACTGTCCACTAGGTCACCCGAGCATTCGTCTCGACTACCAAATTTAACCATTGCTTTATACGGCGACCTAATTATATCTAAACTTTATAGGTAAAAAAATATATGTAATGCTTAATCGTTTAAATATTTTCTTCTAACTTTATCATTTATTCAGTCAATAGCTTAAAGTCTAACCCACTTATGTCAAATTTAACCATTGCTTTATACGGCGACCTAATTATACCTAAACTTTATAGGTAAAAAAATATATATGTAATGCTTAATCGTTTAAATATTTTCCTCTAACTTTATCATTAATTCAGTCAATAGCTTAAAGTCTAACCCACTTATGTCGCTATAGTTTTATCTTCCCTTCATTTTCTATAAGAACATGCATTGTTTATTGGCAAGAACTTCGCTGTGGCCGTATGTAATAGGTATACGTCAAAGTTTAAAAGCTTCGATGCATGTGTACGCTTCTTTGCTAACTTTATTGAGAAATGGCTGTAGGAATTGATTCTGACATGTTGTTCTCCTACTTTAAAATACGCTAAAATGTCTCAGTAACTCCCTGCAAGACAATTTGAATTCTATCGCCGAGATTTTAAGGTTGCTCTTTCATTGTACATCTTAGAAGGTTTTTATCAAGAAAACATTGCGTTCTTCATATTTATTAGTTGCTCTTTTTGTTGTTAATGGATTTTTAAGTGAATAAACAACAACAAAAGTTAATGTTGCTTTATTTATATCGGTTAACAACTTCTG
Organism: Schrankia costaestrigalis; assembly: GCA_905475405.1. Taxonomy (NCBI): domain Eukaryota; kingdom Metazoa; phylum Arthropoda; class Insecta; order Lepidoptera; family Erebidae; genus Schrankia; species Schrankia costaestrigalis. Next base: position 5,638,512 of record FR997851.1, read on the forward strand.
AGTGGGGTTATGTAGGCATTCTGTTGTGTTTAATTTAGGGGAATACATTTATGTTATTTTGATTATTAAAGCATTTTATGTTTAGATTGTGCAGGCATTGGACACCTCCAAAGAATCGCAGACAGCGTGATATATTTAGTTCATAGAAACAGGATGTCGGTGTGGTGACGGAGTAAGAATACAATATGTCACCACCCCATCTCATCCCATGGGTGTCGTAAAAACCGACTAAGGGACTATCCGTGAAAACTATCTTTACGAAATAAATAAAACCGGTCAGGTGCGAGTCTGACTCGCGCACCGAGGGTTCCGTACAAACCTATTTATTTTCCCGCCAAATTGTGATAACGTCAGGATTCAGCTGTTTAAATACTATTTTCCCGCCAAAATTCAATGACGGCACGACTAAGCTGTCAATAAATATTTTTCCGCCAAAATACTATGACGTCAAAACTGATCTGTCAAAAATTATGTGACGCCACGACTCATCTGTCAAAAATTCAATGACGTCATGACTTAGCTATCAAAAATTCTATGACGTCACGTCCCATCTGTCAAAAGTGACAGCTGTCACTTTGACAGCTGTCAAAATTCTATGACGTCACAGGTCACGTGACTCAGCTTTCCCGCCAAAATTCTATGAAATCAAAATATAATGTGATGGAAGTAAAAATTTAAGGTTTTCGGAATTTTCCCATTACATGTACTACAAGACCTTGCTCCATGCCAAATTTCAAGTTTGTAGGTAGACTGGAAGTACCCTGTAGGTTTTTGCCGTTACCCCTCTAAATTTTGCGAGAAAAACGGCAATATCTCTTGATTGCGTTGGATTAGCACTATGAATTTTTTACAGCACTAAGAGGCAACAAGCTTTAGTATTTGGTGAAAATTTCAGCTTGATACCTTTACGCGTTCCTGAGATAAATGGTCTTGACAGACAGACGGACAGACGGACAGACGGACAGACGGACAGACGGACAACAAAGTGATCCTATAAGGGTTCCGTTTTTTCAAAACTGTTACGGAACCCTAAAAAATGGAAAACTTGAAATTAAACCCTATACCAATCTGTCTGGCCAACGTGGTCTTAGTAGGCCAAGTATCCCTCCTTCACGGGAGGAGGCCCGTACCTGCAGTGGGACATTAATGGGCTGTTATGATGAAAGAAAATACTTAACAGCAAATTAATATTAAATGTTTTTATCATTCATTTTGTTTTTAATAAATGTTTTACTACTTATTCATTCGCAATATTGCATACCTATTGCATTGGAAACCACGCTTTGCAGGCGCTCTTAATTTTTTTTCCCTGTATTGGTTTCCTGTGGGCTGGCCCGAGAGCGATATATTTATGAAACAACCATTCCGATAATTTACGTGAAAACTGCGATGTCGTATGTATGTATAGCTATTCAATGTGTAGTATTGGTATTAAGATAAATTCTTGATATTTGCTAACTAATAATATTATTACTTGAAAGTGAAATAATAATAAATACTAGGTGATAGTCGCTACAGGAAAAGGGCGTCCAGGTCTTTTGTGTATGTTCACCTTCGAACAGTCATCATAACAGCTCATTAATGTCCGGGACGGGCCTCCTCCAGTGACGGAGGGATACTTGGCCTACTAATACTACGCTGGCCAAACGGATTAGTATAGGGTTTGATTTCAAGTTTTCCTTCTTTCTATGTAAAGGTTATATTCACAGATAGTTCCTTAGTCGGTTTTTACGACACCCCAAAATTATAGTACTACGACAAATTAAGATCTTTTGAACAAAGTTGTTTGTGCAATCCACAAAAGATTGTTCAGACTCTAGATGTTTTTCATGACCGTTTTTATATGTCTGCAAAAATCCTCATTAACATGATGTTGAGATCCCAAGTGCTGGAGACGTATTTTATTTTAAAAAAGTAAATATAATAATGCAATACGTTTAAATTATCAATAAACAAGTTTATACTAAAAGTATCAAACGCTGTTGGTCTTTCTATACAGAACAAAGTACGCCTAAAATAGGCGGTCCATGGAACGAAATGAAAAATCACAGATGACTTTTTTATTGTACCCGTCACCGCCCTAGGGAGTCGGTGAAATTATCGACAAAAGTGTCTGCTATGAGATATTAGTGTTCGCGACTGTACACGTTGTATGAGAAATGTTTGTACAAAGACTAAAATAAAAATATCTTGGCTATGCGTTTTGTATTAAAAGACATATTGTAAGAGTAGAAAAAGTAGACAACCCTCTATGGCTGTTACGCAGAGATTTCGTGTTCTATACTCTCTCAATGCAAGCTCCAAGATTGGGTGTTCTCCAAGTTTAATAATTATACCCCTGTGTGCAGATCATGACAGCCTCCTTGCTAACAAAAGTAATTGGTGTAGGATAATGTCTACTCCGTGTAGTGAGGGAGTAAGTTAGTACGTTAAAGGGACATCAGGATGGCGAGAAAGCGATGGATGAGGGAGGCATTGAATCGCGTATAGTGGAAGCATTTGGAGGTGATTATGTACAGCTATATAAATATGAATATAGCACTTTACACTTTTGTATATAACAGTACAATTAATTCAATAGAATAGTTCTTTAGTAATATTGATATTGACGACTGTACTTCGTCTAACGTAAAGTGAACAGGCAGTTTTTATCGAGCTGTCGTCATAGCGATCTATATCTATTACTTTGTGCGTTTAGTTAAAGATTTTCTTTTGTCTGTGTAGGGTAGTCAGTGAATAGGATTAATGATGTTGTTAGTTTTGTTTTGTTACGCCTATCTAAGATGCAACAATATGAGGATCAAGTTTTAAGCGGCATTAAGCGTTACCATATCAATAAAAGCCTTAAAAATTAATCTGCAACATATTTATGTATTTTTATTATATAATATTTTTAGGATATTACTAAATAAGAAACATTATATTTTTGTTAAAGAAATTTTGGTTTATCACAAAAAAGAATGAAGTTACTATGAATCAGTTATTTAAATAAAATTAAGTAAGTATTACTTATCAAAGCTCCGCTTAGAGTCAGTTTTTTAATTAGCAGTTAGACAAATAATTATTCTATACAATTCTTGAATCTGCATGTCAATTCTCGTTCTTTAAAATCGTTAAAAAATCGGTTAAGTTAACTTTAGTTGTCAAATTGTCACACAATAGGTAAGAAAATATGACAACTAAAAGTTAACTTAACCGAATTTTTAACGATTTATAGGTTTGAGAATTGACATGCTGAGTAACTTATGATACTCGTAGATCGTTGACATAAAATTACTTACTTATTCAAATACATTACGTCATAGTGTCACGAACCCGTTGCATACCATTGTCGTAAATACCTCCTAAGAGAAATCACTCAGATATTGTCTCTACTTATAATAAACTTACATAAACTACATAAAAGCCTGCCCACCCGTTACTAGAACGCCTAATAAACCTTGTTTCCTGCAGTGAAACACCAATGGTCAGCTTACAATTAAAACATATTTTCTTTATTATAAAAAAGCACCGCAAAAGTTAATATCGTTCACATTTTTGCTGTCATTCGCAAACCAAAGCTCCGCAACTCGGCACTTTTTTCTAACCGCAATAAAAAGATATAGACACATCGGTCCACTCTCGTTGAAGTGCAATAATTCCGGCAGTCGCCAACAGGCTGCGCCACTGGCGACACTCGAAAATGAAAATATATAGCCACTCGACACTTGAGTGTGAGACTGTACTTGTCTTCAGAAAAGGAATTATATTTAAAACTGTTATTTTTGGAATTGTTTTAATTCAGTTTTTGGGACATAATAGTAGGTTAATTAACAAATACTAATTTTATTTATTGTTTTTTATTAGTTCAAGTTATGTTTAGTACCAAATAATTATGTTATTATTTACTTATTGTTTTTAATTAGTTCAAGTTTGTTTACCTTGTTGAGGTTATAGTTATAATTGAATGCTATATTGTAATATTTCTTTCCGTTTTTAACTGCCCAGGTTTAAGTCAGTTTTTTTTCAATTAGGCAAACGTAGTGTCCCACACTTGATCAAACTTTTGTGCAGGAGCATGTGTAGTCGAGCACTAAATGGCTTTATCACCTCTAGAGTTAATATTAGTTGCATGTCATAAAACTATTAGGTTCAATATGGCACAACAAAACATCAGCTAAAGCATGACGCTACTTTGACATATCAGTTCTCTTGTATTAGCAAATAGTCGTTAGATATTTATAAAAACAAATAGCAAAGTCAACGTTATTGACTGTTAACTAGAGCATATTTTCGGTAAAACGTTTTATTCTAATGAATTTCTCTCTTTTTTCCTTCTATGTCCATCCCTATCATTTCTTGCATGACGTCATTGGCGCATATTTCAATTTAAAGTTTTGGTAATTTTACAATATAAAACAAATTAGGGTAAACCACCTAATCGTTAGAAGTCCTACAATTATTGGCACTTAAGAGTTAAAAGTGAGTAAAAAGAAAGAAAACACTATAGATAATTTAAGTTCAAATATTATTTATTTAATATTTTTATCATATTTTATTTACCTATTTCATGTGTCTCATAGCAACAATAAATTTATCAGAATCCTTTTATTGGCATTAGTGCCAATAATATTTATTTATAACTATTCAATAACATAATAATGATTAAGTATAAGCAAAGATTTAGTATTTATTAAAGAGTATTTTATCATTTTATGATATTTTATATTTTAGTCTGACACGAAGTCCACTCTTAAGGTGCCAACAATTGGTTAGCTTACCAGCCAATATTTAAATTCTACATTTTCAGTTTTTCTGAAATGACAAGCTTGTAATGTCACAAGTAACAAGTTGACTTTAGTTTTAAATTATTTCATGGTTTTTCACATACAAACTGTACAGTTAAAATAGTGACATTTGTATTGTGTTAGTAGATATTATTATTTATTGCGTTGAAGTGAAAGTTTAAAATAGATTGCACTTTTAATCTAAGCATAGTTTTGATTACGGTCAACCAATGACGTCAAGCTCACGCATAAACATTAAATAACGATCTTAATGAATTTGAATTATGATAGAATTTTTTGTCAAAACTGATAAAGCCATTTCGTTTTCGAGTATACCTAAATGTTGTCTTTGGGGTATTTATAGGTACTATGTTTATAATTTAGTTTTTAATAAGTTAATTTATCATATTTAGATTTTGTTATATAAAAAAAGGTAATACAAATAAAGGAAATAAATAATGTAAGTTTTGAAAGCTTACTATGATCCGGATTTTTTGTTAGTTTTTTTTCTGTTCTTGCAAAAAACTCAGTTAGATATCAATAACTGTAGACCAAAGAGGATAATTTATTTTTAACATTTTGATACAGAACCCTAAAATTCTAGCAACAAAATGTGCATGACAAGATAAAAACACAAATTGTGTAACGTTCCACAAAGCGGCCACTGCTCTTTGCTTATTAACTTTAATTTTTAATATTCGCGCTCGGCCCGCGTAAAATTGCAATCTACCGGCAAAATAAAAGGAAATGTACTTAGTCGAATTATTCATATCGTATGTATATGAGATACGGACTTAAAGAGCAACAGTTTCGTTTTGTTGTTTTCTTTTTGTTTCTTGGAATAAGTTAATAGTTTTATTACAGTCTATGTTGCTAATACGAGCCTACGAGTATAGGAATGGCCAAACCGGTTGATATCAGTGTTAATTATGACAAGTTTTCTTTCTTTAAACAAATTGATTAATAGTTTTTTAACCGTCTTTTACGACACCTCTGTCTTTAGCAACTCTGCTCAATATATGTCGCACGGAATTAATATGGCAATATTTCCTAAAGTCATAGCCGGAGAAGTTTTTTTTTTGTGAGATTTCTAAAATAACGCCATGTGCATAGACATATTGAACAGCTACGAGTAGGCGTTATACAGGCACCTATTTTAACATAATCCTTTCTCTACTTGCAATAATTTTCATAATATTATACATTATAGTTTTAAAATTAAATATGACGTAAATGCATGCTTAGCAAAAGAGATAATTTGGCGCTTGACGGCCGCTCGCTATGCTTGCTCGCCTTCCCGCTATGTAGAGTCAAAGTTTTAACCTAACGAAATTAAATGAAAGTCAAAATTACATTAAATGAGGGTTATTTTAAATCTTGATTATGTAATGTTTTATTTATGAAAACTTATCATTATAAATTATTAGGTTTTGATAATAATATTATGCCCGTGCCGTGCGTTCCCAATAAGAATAGGATTGTCCCATATCCTCCCGTGGGTGTCGTAAGAGGCGACTAGGGAATACCACGGCCCGGTGCATACCACCTAGCACCTCGGGTCAACAACAGCATTCCCAAGGAGGGTTAGGGACAGGAAAGCGGCCGGCCCTATAGCAAAACATTTAGCAGCATGAGGAAGAAAAAGACATGCTGCGCCGACCCCAAATAAAATTGGGATAATGGCAGGGGAATGATGATTATAATAATATTAAGAAACATGTTATTATAAAAACATAAATTAGCCAGATTTGAGGTAACAAACATAATAATATTTTTGAGTCGATTAATTTCTTTGTTTAAATTATTAAAAAGCGCGTTTGATAAAAAATATTCAATGCGAATAAGAAGCAAAACCAAACAAGAATATTTAATTGATTTTTTTACTTATAATACTTAAATATAAACTTTGTATTATAAATTCGTAATAACCAACACCCTCCAAGAAATAAATATCATTTGGTTACTTCAAAAATAAACATAACCATGGATCGTCTCAATGTAATGAAATTCTTATCTGGCACCTCACTTGGGGAACGAAAATATTATTTTTGCACCATTAATGCGAAAACTGTGTATTGTAGCAGTAAAGTGATGGATCGATTGGCAATTTATAATATCGTGGTAAGATTACCGATGATGTATCGGTAACAGTTTTGAATATAGACATAGTTTGTTTTTGATAAATATGGGTTTTGGGGGCTGTGGTAATAGGCTGTTGTGGAGGGACTTGCGATTTCTAATCTAACGCAGGGCAAGTACTTTTGGCGATCAACTAATTAAACTGCAACATTCAGGCTGAGGCTCACATAGCGCGAAGAACCGACAGCCGTTGGGGCAGAAAGGTTCTAGAGTGGCGACCGCGTTCCGGAAAACGCAGGGTGGGGAGACCCCTCACACGGTGGACCGACGACCTCGTAAGGACGGCGAGAAGCCGATGGATGAGGGAGGCGCAGGACCGCACAAGGTGGCAATACTTGGAGGAGGCCTATGTCCTGCAGTGGACGTCAATTGGGTGAGATGATGATGATGATGATTCAGGCTGAGATGATTGTTGTGCATATTAAATGTTTGTTGGTAGATGTCTTTTTTATATACAGTTATTTTAATAATGTTTATTCTGCTGATATATTTGATATGTGATAAATTTTTTAATAATTATGTTAGAAGAGGTTTAAAGGTCATGGCACATTATACCGGCACCGCTACAGCACAGTTGCTGCACGGCGTCGCCTCGAATTTAGACTACGGCTAGCTGCCAGCGCGCTAACTACGCGTTGTCCGCAAGGTGCAAGCTCGCAGTCCGCGCGCCGGCCGCGACGTGTAAGCTCACAGTCCGCGCGGTGGCCGCGAGGTGTAAGCTTGCTGTCACCGCGAACTCAATATTGTTGTAAGACATTTATGATTGAACACGCTTAGGACTTGCACGTTTTCATAATGTCTACCGACTCGGAGTCGGCGCGTAATGAGCATGCCGTCGGCGCGCTGCACGCATAAGGTCCGCTCGCTTGCAGCACGCGGTCTGCGGGCCGAGTTGTGTGGTAGCGGCAAGCGCGCTGACTGCCCGCCGTTGGCTTTTTCATATTGACATTATGAAATATATTATACTACACACGATTTAATGCTCTAAATTGAATGACAAGTTAAATGCTGGTGTGGAGCGGTGCTGTTGCGGTGCCGGTATAATGTGCCATGACCTTAAGTTTCGTGTGGCTTTACTATATTTATTTGCGAAAGTTGTGTACTTTGATATCATCATCATTTCACCCAATAAACGTTCATCGCTGGAACATAATCTTATAATACTCTGTATCTTATATACGTCTACCACAAGACGTTGTTGAAGAAGTTGTGATAATATTTAGTCTATCTCAAGTCACAGAAAAAACTCGCAAATAAAAGGAGTAAATAAACCAAGCACTTTATAAACATTTATCTTTTCCTTTTCCAAAAAAAGATGAAATACAAATAACATTAATTTAATAACTAGACAGGAAAAATATATATTCAAAAGGCGATGATTAGTCTTGCCACTCAGTTTTTATTCATTTTTATTCATTCTGTATTCACAACCGTCGGTTGCTGAATGTATTCATAGAGTTTGTACCGAGCCGCTTGGAGAATTTTTTACCGTCAATTTTATCTCGACTTTTGCGACCTTTTGAAGGATTCGAACGCACGACTAATCTGTTGATATTGATACAGAGCCCCGGGTTGTTTAAAGAGGCTTTTAACGCCACCTTCCGTGTTATTTTGTCGTACACTGAGAGGTATATTAGCTGCTTATCTTTGCCTTTGATATTGGGATTTTAAAGAAAATGTATAGCTGTGAATCGATCGGTGCTTTTTATGTCTCGTTTTGATCATAGACTTTGAGAGCTTTTTCTCATAGTTTGTCATGACATATCCGTGAATATTAACTTTACGAAATAAAAAGAAGGAAAACTTGAAATTAAACCCAATACCAATCCTTCTAGCCAGCGTGGTATTAGTAGGCCAAGTATCCCTCCGTCCTGGGAGTAGGACCGTCCCTGCAGTGGGACAATAATGGGCTGTTATGATGATTGTCATGACAGTCCTTGGATGTCGCTCTGCAAGGATAAGCCTTCTGCATGGATAAAGAGAAACTTTGCCAATATACTTTGAACATAGCTGGTCAGACAAATTGGTATTCGGTGTTGTTTTTAGGGAAATATAAATATGTTTGATTATTTTTTCCTTTTGTTATGTTTTACCACATCCTTAAAACAATATAGGGGGTAATTTTTTTGAGAAAAGAAAGGGACAATTTGACACAAAACTAAATTAATGCATCTAGTATGAGTAAACTACATATTGGTTAGTTTTCTATTAACACTGTAAAAGGCTCCTTGCTTTGGAACATCAAAAGCCTGTAAAACAAACTATTAAAACCGCAAGTCACCTTCAATCAATATCACCTAACACATTTAGTTAACGTCAAGTTCTAAAATTTTGTTAGAACATAAATTATATTAAATTTGTCGGCCATGGCTGAAAGTCTGGCGTCCCGCGAGCCAACACTTCGATGCACTTGCTCGTTCGGTTCAATTGAAATTTGTGAACAACTTGTATCCTAAGGGACACTGAATTACATGCTGACGTGTGTCGTTTATTGAATACAGGAAATATTATAGTAACCCTTGCTGTTTTATGTTTAGATTTGAGGAAGTAAATTAGATTTAAGAAGCGGAGAAATGGTACGTTTAAGCACTTATTTTCAATGACAGGATTTAAATAAGCTTGATTTAAAAAAAAATGTCTATCGGCATAAATTCAGTGAATATATTTTTGTAGTACCTACCTATGCACCATGCGTGCTCTAACTGAGAATAATTACTAGGGCCACTAATTGCACGCTGATGATATTACGTTAGTGTATAGTAATGTAAGCTACCCCTTTTTACAATTTTTGGGTTTTCGTAAAACAAAAAAACTTAAAATAAAATACAACCCTTACAATCAAAGAAACCATTACAATGGTATTAAACAAAAGACACTAAAAAGTCCAACATTTATCTTTCACTAAAACATTTCCGAATATCAAATCGTCCGCGAGAGGCACCAGCGAGACATACAGAACCCGCCAGTTAATCAGTCAGACGAGACTAGGGGATCTCTAAATCATTTATAAGAATGCCGTACCAACGAAGAGAATTTTTCTTGTCTTAAGTAAATAAAAATCCAATCAGAGGCAAATCCAATTTTCATTCCGTCTCTCGGATTCACTCGGGATTCTGCAGGGGCCTCATTTTTTAACTTTTTTTCTACGTTTTCACACTATTTCGTTTCATTTCGTTACGCCTTCAGGACTGTGCTAGATTACTTGGACATCTTCATATAATGTTCCTTTTTGCTTTACTTGTACTCTGTAATTAGGTTTCGAATTGTTTTTCCTTTTTACATTTTGAGTTATGAAAGCCTTTGCTTTGGCTGAGAGAGTTTTCTTAATTAATTTTTGGGATACATTTTTACAGCGTGTGGTTAGAGCGAAATACTTAGGAGTATTTTTAACGCTGATATGAATTTTTGGAAACAAGTTAGCGAAGTGTGTTATAAAGAATATAGAGTTTCAAACTTTAGTGCTACTTGAGCATTGTATGAAACTTTTTAGAAGCTACTTAGAAAGAAGACGATATTATAATGATTGGTGCTTCTTACGAAACCAAAACCAAATTATCGGTGAGGGGAATTAGAAATAATGATTAGCTTTTTAAACATGGTGTTTATCTAGGTAACGCCTAACTTTTGTAATTTGTTTTGCTTTGTAAGTACATTGTTTTACTTTCGGAGATATCGGGCGAAATCAGGGAGAAATAAATAGCTGATACAAGAATTATCCCAGACGTGGGGAAGGGCGCGCCTTTATATACATACTTAAATTTATATCAAAGCCCGATATACTTTTAAGTTGTATGTTATATTCATAACAGAAAAGCAACGTACTCAATATCATTTAAATAACAATCGAACTCGGACAGAGGCAACCCGCGAAAATCAGTTTTATACTTAACTTATCTAAGATTCAATAAAATTGGAATGGATCATTCGAAATATAGGGGAGAAGGAGGCAGTTTTGAACAGAGGCACATTTGAACAAACAAGTTTAAAAATTAAGTTTCATAGTTATTTTGGTACGAGAAATAAATTTGAGAGGGCAACACTAGTACCCACACTCGTCATTTATTATCTGTGGCATATAACAGCTGACAACTAAGTTATCGGCGATGTTTGTTTTCGTCATTGCAAAGTAAGCATTTTGGAAAGAAGGCGTAAGCTTGTGAAAGACAAAGTTTTAAATAAAGGTAAGTGTTATTAGTTTATTTGCATTCGTTATTAATATAGGCTTTTGTGAAAATGTGTTTTTGTTATACAATGATTGTTTTTAAGATTAAAAATATTTCATTTGTTTAAAAAGGGGGTATGGGGAAGTTTTGAACAAATTTAATGGGGTACCATTGAACATATTCAAATCTGTCCCTTATTAATCGTATAGTACGGAAGCGTTACTTGTTTAACTGTGTGTGAATTTAGGAAGGCAAAGAATGCCAATATTATTAAAATTAATCACTTTTTGATTTGTTTGAAGGTAAAATGGTGAGAAATTATAAAAAAAAACGAGATCAGAACGTTAACGAGGACGACATTAATAATGCCATTCTGGCAGTAGTTAATGGAAACATAAAGTTAAGAAAAGCTGCTTTACAACGTAAGACCAAACACATTATTTTACAGGATTAAAAAATACAACGACCAAAAAACTCAAAATAACCAATTATTTTCATCCAAGTACACCGTCGCACAAGTTTTTACTACAGAACAAGAAAATATGTTAGAAGATTATTTATTAAAAAGTTCTAAAATGAATTACGGTCTAACGTACAAACAGGCTAGGTCGTTACTCGTTAGTGTATGAATATGCAACAGCAATAAAAAAATGTCTAATATAATGGTCAGAAAAAAAAGAAGCAGGTATAGAATGGTTAAAAGGCTTTATGAAGCGCCATAAGAAACTTTCCTTAAGAAAACCTGAAAATACAAGCCTATGTGCGAGTTTCTATGTGATTTATTATAAAAGATATAAAAAGACTATTAAAACTAACTAATACAACTGGTTTTATGATTTTTAAATCTATTATTCAAAACTACCCCAGGCATGTTCAAAGCTACCCCGTATAAGGGGCAGCTTTGAACATTTCCCTCCTAACCTTAAAATGAGAATTATCACTAAATTGTAGGCTACTTGATAAAACTAATAAAGCGATTATGTAGATAAAAGATCAGATTAACAATACCGAGTATGTAAACACGTTAAAAGAGTTTATATTTTTGAACATGACATAAAGTTTCAAAAACGTTCAAAGCTGCCTCCTTCTCCCCTACCTAAAGTTAAAATTACCTAGTACTTTCAGGGTACACTGTGATGATAACTTTTAAATAGTTTATTTTCTTATTAAGTAATGCTCGTATGGACAACATCTTAAAACTATCGTAATATTAAGTGTTTACAACATATTCTTTGGAGGAATTAATCATGTAAAGATGGAAAACTTGACCAAGCATCTCATATACAAAAATCACGGCATTTTTAGGGCAAGTTTTTCTCGATAAGAAATATCTTTAAATACGTATACGATGGGGTGAAATCCCCATCAGTTTAATGTTCATAAAAATATAATTAGCTTTAACATTACATGTTTGGGATTAGATGGCGTAATGTGAGGAGTATTTCAAACAAGAAGAAGGCACAGAACGATGTGCCAAATAAACTGGATAGTTTTAGTTGATTTTAGTTCCCTCTACAGCCAAAATGTACCTGTCCTTGTCTTGGGCCTTTTGGCTGTTGTAATGATTCAGAATCAAAATTCTTTATACCATACCATGAGTCATATCCAAATCTTTTTATCCAAGAAATCTCACCCTAAGCCGTCTCGGAATGGGAATCCATTATAGGTTATTTATGGAGTGGCGGCGCAAAATATTTATCTATTCGATAATGCCTCGGACGCTCCCCAATGGCTCGTGGAGTCGCGGCGCCCACAGGAAATGAAACCAACCGATCTGAAGTAAAATATTATTGTACTCTATGTAAATAGAAGTATTAGTGACCATGTTTTATGAAGAAATGTTTAGTGGTATTTGCTATGTTTGAAGTTGAAAGTCAAAGTTAAAGCAAGGGTTTGTAACAATTTCTTCAGTAAGAGAACGTGCAAATGCTACTGCAACGACAATGCCGACCAGGTAGTTAGGTAATACATAATAATATATTATACTGGAACTGTTGATTGAATGCTTAGTCTTCAATTTGGTAAATGATGACATCGAGCCCTTGAATACGTGCTATGAATTAGTTCAACGGATTGTCAGCACAAAATGACTACACTATTTAAATATAATAATGAGTTCACTCTGTCGCTGTCGCCTTGTTGGTCAAGGATATAAATAAATAAATAATCCTCACACATTCACAACGGTATCTAGTCCCAAACTAAGCAGAGCTTGTACTATGGATACTAGACAACGGATAAATATACTTAATTACTTTTTTTTGTAAATACATACATATTATGCAAACAAAGATAATTATTGAGTGGGAATCGAACTCGTAGCAGCCATGTAATATACCGACTGCGCCACAGAGGTCGTCAATATACTTCTTCACACTACATTTGAAGGCCCCAATATCATTAAAATGAAGGAAAACACATAACACAAGACTATTTCACAATGCGAAGGTTCGCTAAAGTAAGAATTAGCAAATCTTATATTTAATTTTCGACAAAACAAAAATGATTGACCGCCACCTAAACATTATACAAAGAACTACATTAAAATACATACATTTAATAACACAAGTCTCCGTGTGGTGACGGAGTAAGAATACAATATGTCACAACCCCATCTCATCCCATAGGTGTCGTAAAAACCGATTAAGGGACTATCCGTGAATATTATCTTTACGAAATAAAAAGAAGGAAAACTTGAAATTAAAACCCTATACCAATCCGTCTGGCAGCGTGGTATTAGTAGGCCAAGTATCCCTCCATCATGGGAGGAGGCCCGTCCCTGCAGTGGGACATTAATGGGCTGTTATGGTGAATAACACAAGTAAATGAAAACGTCATGCAGGTATCAAATCACATTTACATTTATGCATTTCATAATATCCGTTGTGTGGTTGAAAGGAAATGAAAATAGCATATCAGTGAACGCGCCCAGTGGTACGAGCTTAATATGATTATCGAACATTTAGATAGATTAGGACATATTAGTCGGGTTATAATTGATTTATATAATGTACAACTAAATTATTATTATGTTTTGTATGTAAAGTGCAAGAGTAACAATACAGACATGTTCATGCATACAAATCTTTGTGTGCATGAACATGATTGTTTGCTTTGGTCTGGGTGTTTTCTGTGTATTACATGTATGTATTTACAAACAAAAAGTATTTAAGTATGTTTATCCGATGTCTAGTATCCATAGTACAAGCTCTGCTTAGTTTGGGACTAGATGGCGTTGTGTGAATGTGTGAGGAATATTTATTTATTTATGGTATCATCATGTCGTGGGTGACATAAAAATCAGCCCTGAGGAGGCCCGTCCCTGCAGTGGGACATTAATGGGCTGTTATGATGATGAATTACTTAATAGGCACAAGAAGTTCTTACAAACATTAAACAGTTCCCTGCTACAACTATTTATAAAATAACCAAAAACATATTTTAATCATCAGTTTTCAAGTCAAGATTAAAAAACTGTTTAGCTCACCGCAATTTCATCCCGGCTTCAGATTAAGGTACTCAGACCAATTTACCGTACATAAACTTTTTCGGTTTTTCGTAAAAGCTTTAATACCGGTTTTCTATCCTCTCGCCACTCAATTTTCTCTAGCAAAAGGGCATATTTCACGGGGTAACAAGCCAGAGGGATTGGTTAAAAATTACCCTTCGTGTTCTCTATAAATTTAGATGTCTAACCACGCCAACGGAATGGATATTGCATATATTTTATGCGAAACGTATTTTAAAATGGCGGCTGAATTAGGTAATAAGGTTCTTGTGGATTGTGTGAAATGAAGACAACACTAGCTTAATAGGCTTTTTGTTTATGTTTAGTTTGTTAATGATAGTAGTTTTATGTGTACAAAAATATGACTGAGTGGACGTACCGAAGACCTATCCGTGTGGTGACGTAGTAAGAATACAATATGTCACCTCCCCATCTCATCCCATGGGTGTCGTAGAAACCGACTAAGGGACTATCTGTAAATATTACCTTTGCATAGAAAGAAGGAAAACTTGAAATTAAACCCTATACCAATCCGTCTGGGCAGCGTGGAATAGGCCTAGTATCCCTCCATCACGGGACATGACCGTCCCTGCAGTGGGACATTTATGGGCTGTTATGATGATGATGATGATGGACGTACCAATGACAATCAAGGCCTCAGCTGAACATTTTGACCTTGTAAAATTGCCTAACTTTAGACCGGATGCATGACGTTTTTTTCGTAGGTACAGTCACGAGCAATAATATGTACACATTGTCAAATTTTCTAAACTATTTGCACGTTTATCTAGACATTATAATACCAAAATTATTTCGTAATTTAGAAGAAGTTCCCTTCAGTTTTGAAGTAATCTTCGAAAATTCAATTTTGGATTGGCAGAACATTAGATAACTGTTTTACAAAATGTGAAAATGTATACATATTATTGCTCGTGACTGTACTAGACATATTTCGTTGAACTAATATTTCGTTTAAGGCTCATTCATTTGGATACCAAGTTAATTTGTTAACAAAACAAAACTAAATATATAAATAAATATTACATAAACGGGATATTAACGCGCATTTTATTTACCTTTATTTTACTTGATGTTAATATCCCGTTTATATAATATTTATAATAATAGGTAAAACGCGGTAGTTTAAAAGTTATAAATATACAAAATTTAAAAAAAATGTGGATCCTTACGTAAATAAAAATGCAACATCTCAATAGACAAAAGAATGCAAGAAAACACGAATCTGCAACTGACATAGAGCACGAGCATACAAAATGGCGATGCATTATGTTTTATCTTTACATGAGTATGAAATGATCATGAAAGGATGAAAATAATATAGTAACGAAGGCATTAACTATGGAAACTAGGGCGGGTACAAGGAAAGGGACCGAATAATGGCTAACGCAGACCTGGACGGCATGGCAAAGGATTTTAATTTTTACTAATGGAAATTCAACCGTACTGTTACAGAACTACAACATAAATTGCTATGGTTTAAAATGATGCCGCGGCATTGAAAGGGATTTTTCAGTGCCGCGGCAACTTTTAAAAGGGTTTCATAAAAAATAAATAAAACCGGTTAAGTACGAGTCTGACTTGCGCACCGAGGGTTTCGTACAAAGCTATTTATTTTCCTGTCAACAAGTGATGACGTCACGGCTCATCAGTCAAAATTCTATGACGTCACGATTCATCTGTCAAAATTCTATGACGTTACGACTTATCTGTCAAAAATTTTTTTCCCGCCGAAATTCTATGACTTCACGGACTCATCTGTCAAAATTTCTATGACGTCACGAATCAGCTGTCAAAAGTTATTTTCCCGCCAAAATTTTATGACAAAATCGTTTTTTTTAAATCGGTACGGAACCTTAAAAACTATGGCTTGTACCCGTCTTATCTAGAAGGAGGATAATCTTTTTCGTATCCAAAGTCCTACATTCCAGGAATTTAATAAATAAGTAAATTGTTGTAAGGCTCTTATAGCAAGCTAATGAAGGCTTTATTGCCGAAACTATTATTCCTGATTACCAGTAATTACAAGTAAGGCAAGCTTTGATAAGCCGCTGTTTACTTTGTTTAAATCTTTTTTTAGTGTTATGTTATGAATAAAATATTTTTTATTATTATCCGATTTTAAGCTGCGAAAGGTTTGGTATTTGTTTTTTAGCATTATGACACTTTTAATTTTGCCAACTTTAACATATTTTATTGTTTATTAAAATTAAAGAACAGTAATTAAACTACCTCGGTGGCAAAGTAAACATGCGGATGCCGTGCACAAAGTTGCGGGTTCGAAACTTATATAAAAGGCGGATACAGTAAAAAATAAATAGATATCCAAATAATTCTAAGACTCTCTAATGAAGGCTCTACTCCGCTAACTATTCTTCCATATAACGTGTAGACGTGTAACAAGTAGAACTAGTCTCTCATGTATACGTAACATCATTAGAGGCAGACATTAAAGCGGGTTTGCTTAACTATTCGAGACACCATCTAGTAAGTGACTGTTCCTTCAGTTACGTCCGTGTTAGCTTAGATAAGACATTGTTTTGTTAAAAAAAGTCTTTTTAGTAAATTATTTTTAATGTAGGTTTGGTTCCTACTTTGAGATTTGAAAGGTTATTCATTTGTTTTTTGGTCTATTTTAACTTTTTTTAATTTTGGGACCCTAATTCTAATGCATTGTTTATCAAGAGCAAAGCAAATAATTCAAAGTTTGTAGTTTATATATTTATATTGTTAGTCCCTAATCTTTCTTGATATTAAAATATAGATAAAAATAATTCTAAGCCTCTTATAGCACTCTAATGAAGGTTCTACTCCTCAAACTATCTTCCATATTACAAGTAATTACAAGTAGAACTAGTCTCTCTCTCATGTACGTAACATCATTAGAGGCAGACATTAAAGCGGGTTTGCTTAACTATTCGAGACACCATCTAGTAAGTGACTGTTCATTCAGTTACGTCCGTGTTAGCTTAGATAAGACATTGTTTAGTTTGTAATACTGTTTTTAGTGTAATGAATTATTTATTTTTGATACAGGCTTGAAAGATGCTTTGGCTTTTGAAAAATATACTAAGTTAAGTGTTTCGATTAATTTAAATCTTTTAAATGCCAAACTGGTTAAGTATGCGGATGATATCAGTTTTGGGGCAACAGCTATAAATATAACTGCGACAGAGCCTTTATCTTGCAAAAACGAGCCATCAGAACTATTCTGCGAATTCCACAATGGCAGTCATGTAAAAATTATTTTAAAGAATTAGCAATACTTACAGTACCCAGCCTTTATATTCTTGTTGTACTTTGTGATATGGCCAAAAACATAACTAGTTTTGAAACTGAGGCAGAAAAGAGTATAAGAGAGATGACTAGAACTTTAAACATTAAAAATTGGTTGCGTCCAGAACTAAACATAGTGAAACATTGTGCTAGATATCAGTCTGTTAAATTATTTAATTGTTTGCCCAAGGACATTAAAAAGGAAATATATAAGCCCCTTCTGTTTAAGAAACTGCTCAGAGACTTTTTGCTGAAAGAGAGTTATTATTCAGTTGCCGAATTTACTAATAAAACTGTGTGAATATTTTCATTATTATTATTTTTTATTTTTATTGACATTTTATATTTGTATAAGGAATTATTTGTATAATCTAATTTTAGGACTTATTATCTTAGGATAAGACTTAGTAATTATTTATTAAATTATGTTTTGTTCTGTATACTAGGTAGTAATATTATTAATACTCTTATATGTTTTTTTTTTTTTTATGCTTTGGTATGTATTAATGTAATCTTTGTTTTGTTATGTATGTTCAAACACAATTGTCTTGATTGTTTATGAATAAATGACTATGACTATGACTATGCCGTAGCGACTACGAGGCTGCGGGTACATATCCCACGCAATACAAATATTTGATTCACAAATTATTGTTTTGGCCCATGATTTTCTTTGTGTAGTTATTGATTTAATGTCTTCAAAAGTCCCTGCTACATAGATCTAAATCCTTGGTGCGAAATTCTTTTTTTTTAAATCCAAATCATGTCGTATAATTTTCCTGAAACATTCACGTAACATCTCTGAACCTTTTATTTATTGTAAAAAATAAAGCTTTTAAATAAAAAATATGATATCTGTCACAACAGATACCAGAGTCCAAAAGTCATTATCAATAATTGCTTCATAAATATTTTAACACTCATAAATATATTGTTATTACATACCACATTGGTTGACAATGTATTTTTAATTGCAATGTACGAATTAACGCTAAATATGAGAAGGAAAATTAAATTGGAAAGCCGTTCCGATTGGTTTTAATACTGACAACAGATTCGAATAATTGATGCATACAGTTATCTATGAGTGTGAAGCTTGTACAGTCGAATACAAAAGTCATTTGTAGTTATTTTATTTATTTGTAGGCTTTTAGCAACTACACTTACATCTCCTGCAGAGGAGCTTTGCATTTTTTGGCCACATACATTTCCCCGTGTGGTGACGGAGTAAGAATACAATATGTCAACACCCCATCTTATCCCATGGATGTCGTAAAAACCGACTAAGGGACTATCCGTGAATATTATCTTTACGAAATAAAAAGAAGGAAAACTTGAAATTAAACCCTGTACTAACTTGTTTGGCCAGCATGGTATTAGTAGGCCAAGTATCCCTCCGTCACTGGAGGAGACCCGTCCCTGCAGTGGGACATTAATGAGCTGTTGTGATATCTAGCTGTGAAAGTCCATTGGCTGAAATGATAATGATACTTGCTATGAAGAGTGGAGACCACTTAAAAGAGCTGCTGTTAACAGGCAAAGTGAGTAGGAAAAGACCTAGAGGATGAAACCCAGTGCGCTGGTCAGACCAAATTCGCTCTGCTCTTAACATCTCAGTCTGCGAGGCCTTCCGCACTGTCGAAGATAGAGCAAACTGGTGCAAGATATTCCAAGAAAGAGTATAACGAAGAGGCCACAACTCACATCACTGAGGGGTACGCAAACAATGAGGAACACCAGGAACACCATAAGCTAAAACTTTTTACACCGGCTTTTTCATACACGAGGATTCTTGGTGCTAAACACCTGCATCCTGTAGAGGAACCCCAGTCCTTGATTATGGCAGCTGCATACGCAATCTCTTTACCAGTGAGGCAGTCACAAACAATTCCCATTACACAAGTAAAAAAATACTATTCAGTCTTATAACACTTCCGGCGACCACAGTACCTCAGTCTGGACAAGAGGGAGGTATTTTGAATGCATTCGCTTTGTGTGCGAGCTTAGCCGAACTGAACGCGACTGTACGACAGTTACCTTTGTCAGTCGATGAAATTCCATACAGTTATTATGAACGCATCGTATTCCAATAAATATATTCATTTATTGGTTAAAATTTTGTGGTTTTTGTCAAAAGCTCAGGTTTTAGTTATTAATTAAGTATTTGATAATTAATTTAATTATTTGAATATAATATATGATTGAGTGGACTCGATTGTTTTGTGTTGCGGATTTTAGGAGAACTGAAATGTTTAAATTCTGGTAATCGAAATTAAAAGTAGAGGAACCAACTAAATATTAAGAGGAATTATTTGGAGTAGTAAACGATTGGCTTCGGACTTATTTTTTTTGCGATCCGTGGCTTTTGTTTTGCTTTATTTTAATAGCATCTTATTCACTCTGCTATCTTCATATGCCGTTTACAGTTCTTTTGAGTTATCATTTTTTTTCACACATTCACACATCGCCACCTAGTCCTAAACTAAGCAAAGCTTGTACTATAAGTAGGTACTTTTTTTAAATAGATACATACTATACATAGAAAACACTCAGACCAATGCAAACCTGTTCATGCACACAAAAATTTACATTGAGCGGGAATCGAACCTGAGACCTCTGCATAGCAGCCATATAACCATTACACCACAGAGGTCGTCAAATGTATCTACTATTATGATTTATTCCTATTTATAAAAATAATACTGCACAATAATATGATTATTATTTCATTTCCATGTTTGTATCAATCAAGAGTCAAACACAATACCTTTCCCCAATGCACTTTTCAACGTCGTTACAGTATTTAAATTAAGGGTTACTTGGTTTAAAGTTAAAATGAATATGTTAGTCCATATTGTTATACAATATAGTAGCGCAGTCTCACTGTAGGTAAAGTTTAGATTGGGTTCCGCACACCATTGTTTGTATGCACCTTCAAGTTATTATAGGTGGGAAAGATAAATATGTTGAAGTGATATTAAATTTAATGTTGTGTATATAGATACATAAATTTACGCCTTAATCATCATCATAACTGCCAATTAATGACCCACTGCAGGGACGGGTCTCCTCCCGTGAAGGAGGGATACTTGACCTACTAATACCACGCTGGCCAGACGGATTGGTGTAGGGTTTAATTTCAAGTTTTCCTTCTTTTTATTTCGTAAAGATAATATTCACGGATAGTCCCTTAGTCGGTTTTTATGAAACCCATGGGATGATATGGGGTGATAAGATACAACGTGGTTGAAGCCGCGGGCATCAGTAGTATATTATATAGTTTAATGTCGTAGATCCTCGTAGAGCTGTAACTTCGTAGAACGGACGTAGCCATTTTCCGTAGCACCGTAGCAAGTAAGGTTATGAAATTTGAACAAAGGCTTTTTTTACTAAATCTTCAACAACATAGAAAATATAATGTAAAACATAGCTTATCACTACCACACTGACCAGCCTGATTGGTGGATTTTTTTTTAAGTTTTCGTCTTCTTTGAAATCAGCCTTTTCACGTCCCACCTTATCTTGTCCTTTGCGCCAATCCGTTAATGGCTGATATGATCATCATAACAGCCCATTAATGCCCCACTGCAGGGACGGGCCTCCTCCCATGACGGAGGGATCCTTGGCCTACTAATGCCACGCTGGCCAGACGGATTGGTATAAGGTTTAATATCAAGTTTTCCCTCTTTTTATTTCGTAAATAGTATCAGTATTCACGGATAGTCCCTTAATCGGTTTAAACTACACCCATGGGATGAGATGGATGGTGACATATTGTATTCTTACTCCGTCACCATACGGAGAAAGAATACTGATATTATTATGATGATGAGTAATGTTCCACCTCAGATTAAGGCTTCTGCTAGTGCGGCAAGGCTACTTATACCACGCTAGCCATACAAGTACTTAAAGTATGTTTATTAAGAACATCACTAAAACAGCTATATTTTCATTAAAATTTAACAATAGTACGATTATTAATTCGAGTCAGTAAAATGACAAGTGCAACTGTCAACTGCAAGTGACTAGTTAAGATGACAATGTCATTATTAATGTCATTTTACTGATTCGAATTAATAATCGTACTTTAGTCTACACTTTCATCCATTGTAATCAATACTAAAAATCTATTTCTGCTCTTTTCCTTACAATTAAGAGCAATTTCGTACGTAACACAATATCATCTAACAGCACTGCCTCAGTTTTCTCCGGTAGAACAAGACACTTTAATGAACGGTAACAAGCTTGAGGTAACGCTAATAATGCCTTTACTCCAGATATATACAAGTATTATAATATATCAGTTTGATCAGATTTTTTATGCTGTAAAGTAGAGAATGCTTAGTAGTTGGTAACGGAAGGATGTATAATGTCACCACTTCATCTTGTCCAGGAAGTTGTGGTAGCTGATTTAAGGAAAGTTGGCAGCTTATTCTAGGAAATTAAAAGAAGGACTCAAATCCTATACCATTCTGTCGGTCTAGGTATAAGTTTACCAAAAGTCCGTAAAACTTATTTCTGTTTATTTTTTTTAGTTAAATCTGTTTAGAAGGGAAGGCCCGAAGAGGTTATTTAATAAACTTTAAAGACATAAATAAAACATATCAAAAAGAAAATACAAAATAGTACAAACTCATTGTAAAATCTTGCTAGGTATTGAAATGCGCAACCACGTGGACATTAGCAACATTTATCTTCGACCGCGACCGTAACGCCAACGAGACATTTAAAAGCTGTTGGTTCTACCATTAAAAACTAAGTTAAATCATCGTTCATATTTAAACAAAACCAACAAAATTATACCACAAAATTCTTCCAATTATCCAACAATTAAATTTCTAAAACACTCAAACGGATAAACGCAACAACAAAGATAATTTAATTCATCGAAATCCTTTTCGTTTTGTAGACGAATTCGTTCAAAATATCGGTTCAGAAACTCGGTACCAATTAGTAAGTGAGACGCGTCGGGTTCCAAGGTACAAATGGAGGTTTGAAAATAAACGAAAAACATCTAAGCACGACGGTTTTGGATTCCTTCGCTGTGTAATTGTTGTGCCTTGGGCGAATATCACGTGGAATAATAATTCTATGGAGATGCGGCATTTAAGTATAGAGTTATTTTTAGATTAGTAAAGTCACGGTTTTGAATTTTAAGGGCTCTTTAAATTTAGTTGCTTTGTGCCAAAAGCAACATTCTTTTGTTTTCATACAAATTTTGCCGTAAGGCAGTATTTGTAGTGTCGAGCAGCAGCCGTATGCCAAAATTTGTATGAAAACAAACGAACGTTGCTTTTACCGTTCGAAAAACACACCGAAAACGTACGACAGCCGTACGGCACGAAACGGGTAAATTGAAAGAGGTCCAAAACATGTATAGACTTTTTACTGTTTGAATTTTTGAGGACTACAAGATCTAAGTTATGCTTTAGAGTAGGACCTTGCCTGTGGCATTGCTGATGTCTATTAACGGCGTTTTCAATTACAACCGAACCAGGAAATGGAATCACGGGATCAATATAAAAAATGGTATTTCTTAAACAGAAAAGTAAAACAAAAAAATAATTATGATATCATTACATGCTGTGTGTTGCTCATTTGATATACACAAGTTCATATTTTCAAACTTTTATTAAGTACAGGAACAGACTAATAAAATTAAAATTAATTTCAGATTGATTTGTCAGTTAGTTACAAAAATAAACCTCCAGAAATCGAAAATATCGGATTCGGAGAATCACCCAAAAATAGTTTTTGTTTTATTGAATATTATAATGCCACATCTATCTTTCTTGACTTTTTATTATTTTGTCTGGCTTGACTTAAAAAGACCGCGTTTATTCGAGTATTTTCTTAATCAATCGCTGAACGCTCTTGTTTAAATAAGGATTTCAATCCTTTTTATTTCTTAATCGCAGAAAAGTGAAATAATTCTAATCCAAGCCCCGAGTGGCCACAGAGTAGAAATGCACGGTGTCTCATGCTAATAATAATGATGAAAATTACAAATAATAAAGTAAATATTATATCAAAAAAATATCCGTGTGGTGACGGAGTAAGAATTAGAATACAATATGTCACTACCCCATCTCATCCAATGGGTGTCGTAGAAACCGACCAAGGGACTGTCTGTGAATATTACCTTTACGAGAAAGAAGGAAAACTTGAAGTGAAACTCTATACCAATCCGTCTAGCCAGCGTGGCCTACTAATAGGCCAAGTATCCCTCCGTCGCGGGAGGGGGCCCGTCCCTGCAGTGGGACATTATTGGGCTGTTATGATGATAATCAAATAAATAGTAGCTGAGTGGAGAATGGCTGCAAAACAAGAATTCCCATGGCCATAAAAATATTAATTGTTATGTTCTAAGTCATACAAAACAAAAATAATCTTCCCTCTGGCACACTCAGGTGATTACTACTAAAACTTTCAGTAAACTAATGTCCCTTGAGACAAAATACGCGACATCATATAATACGTCATATAGAATATTAAACTAAGTAGAAGTTAGATCACAGAGTACATGTGACAAGCATTAAACTTTAACCTGCAAGTTAGACCGGACAGAGACCTAGTGACGTCACGACGCACTCCCGGAACTAAGCTAAAAGCCAGTGCCATTTGTCTACGGATGACAGTGAATCAATATAAGGTATAGTTGGTAAAGTAAATAGATGGACTTTTTTAGATGAAAAATGCATTCTGTACTTAGGATGAGGCTTAATTGGGGTGTGATAAAGATGAATTTAACACAAAGAACATAAATACACGCTTAAGAAAATTATTTGGGGATCACAGAAGTGTGTGCATTAATAAAACTACCATCTCTCTATTTCCAATATTTATTTTGACCATACTTTACCACCTTAATTCACAGTTATACTTACAACTTACATTTCCGTGTGGTGACGAAGTAAGAACACAATATGTCACCACCCCATCTTAGCCCATGGGTGTCGTAAAAACCAACTAAGGTACTATCCGTGAATATTGTCTTTACGAAATAAAAAGAAGGAAAACTTGAAATTAAACCCTATACCAATCCGTCTGGCCAACGTGGTATTAGTAGGCTAAGTATCCCTCCGTCATGGGAGGAGGCCTGTCTCTGCAGTGGGACATTAATGGTCTGTTATGATGATACCATGGGACTCGAGGTAAGCCTTGTAAAGTATAACCCTACGGTAGAATTAACACTAATACACAGTTATACTTACAATAAATATACAATACAACACGACAAATACTTTATAACTCCCGTGTAAAATATCTAACACCAACATACAGCCCACAGTTCAACTATTGAATATTTTATTTGTGGTGGTAGTATCACAATATTTTTGTTTATTTTAGTATAAAACACAGCATTGGTGCAAGAGTGACGGCTGTCCGAACCATGACTCTATTGATTTTTAATACTGATTTTTTAGACCGTGACTATTCTAAACATTACAGCTGAGTTTTATGGGTTTTAAGTTGTATGAAAATGTCAAAATAACATGTTACCACCCATAAACAACTAACCACTATACGTTGTTATCGGTGGGATTATGTTTAAATTATAATAGGTATAGTAAATAATTTAGGAAAGCTAAGCAGACAATTGATTTTAAAGAAAAAAAGGGTTTCAAACGCTGACTGAATCCTTCTGGTCCAGAGGACTGCTACAACTCATCATAACAGCCCATTAATGTCCCACTGCAGGGACGGGCCTCCTCCCTTGACAGAGCGGTACTTGGCCTACTAATACCATGCTGGGCAGACGGATTGGTATAGGGTCTAATTTCAAGTTTTCCTTCTTTTTACTTTGTAAAGATAATATTTACTGTCAGTCCATATTGTATGTACATTTACATATTGTATTACATATTGTATTCTTACACCGTCTCCGTACACGGAGAATAAATTAAATAAGGGTACGTAAATAAATAATTAAAATATTGGAAATAAAGATCATAATATAGATTCTCATTAAGCGCGTATCAAAATAAAAACCTCTGCTTTACAGCCATGGGCTCTAATTACTATCCGGTAAGGACAACTGGAGTATTTCTCGTGTCAGACACATCATGATTTACGCATATATTTACTAAAAAGCATTTACGTCTTTTAAGTCTAATATATCTAGTCGATTATGAAGATAATTCTTTAGTAACAAAATTCTATGACAAGACTACTTCGCCACTCTTCGTTTAAATCACTGTATAAAATCACGCAACACTAACCAGTTGTACTAAGATCTTGATCGCACGCGATCTTCACATCTATATTCACCTGATTAGCTGTCTTCAAGTACAACACTGTGTGAGAAAAACATTTTAGAAAGTTTTATTCGGGTTTTACCGACGAAAAGCGCAAAAAAGTTTAAAAAACTTAGAGAAAATATTAAGTATTCAGGTTTATAAGTATCACATGTAGTACATGGCATTTCGAAATTCAAATTTATTTGTTATTGCTTTTCCACATTGTACAGATTTTGATTGATTTCTTAAAACAGCTGTGTTAGAAAGACCAGAACACATTCATCACATAACCGACCGTTAATTACGGTAACGCGGTGAACAAAAGACCAAGGAGCTCATAAAATAAGTGATAGATAGGTATCCTGCTAATTTAAAGAGTGTAGGTATATTTTTGGAAAAAATACGTATAACTATATTAGTCGTACCAATCCCCTGGTCAGATGGACAGGTCGTCAACAGGATTCTTTCACCGCTGTACGCATTTCATTCTAAATCAGTCAGTCTACTTACTTACGCTTAACTCTTTTTGGCAAAGCATTTCATTGCAAATGCATTTCATCGTTATAATCTTACTTCATCGATATTACCTCGCTAGTCTAGTAAGCTTTCACTAAAACAATCTTTCTATTACATTAAAATAGTGTTTTCTATGTATTTATGTATTTACAAAAAAAAATAAGTATGTTTATCCGTTGTCTAGTTTACCATAGTACAAGCTCTGCTTAGTTTGGGACTAGACGGGGTTGTGTGAATGTGTGAGGAATATTTATTATTATTATAAGTAAAGTAACCAACTCAAAATATTTTAATTTAAAATATTGGCGCCCAACTTGGGGCATCAACTAACCGTACATAGCTCACAAGCGGTTATCGCAACAGCTACATTCACACAAGCTGGTGGTGAGAGATTTAATTATAAATAGTACGAGTACTGCTCGTATCATCGTGCACGTGGATTCATTCATCTGTTTATATAGAACATACCGGCCTGTGTTGTCTTACTTTTGTTTTTCACCATAGTTTTAACACCAGCTTAGGAGTAACTTTATTTTCAAAAACAATGGAAATTACTAGAGGCGGGACTCAAACCTGCGTCCCTGAACTATACGTGTCGAGATCTTTGAACGCTTGGCCACCCATTACGGAGCCATTAGCCCTCGTGATTTATATCTAACGTTAAACACCGCCATCTAGACGCGACAGCTGTAAACTTTCAAAATATTTTACTTATAATATTGGCGCCCAACATGGGGCATCAACTAACCGTACGTAACTCACAAGCGGTTATCGCTACAGCTACATTCACACAAGCTGGTGGTGAGAGATTTATTTATAAATAGCACGAGTACTGCTCATACTATCGTGGACGTGGATTCATTCATCTGTCTATATACAACAGAGCGGGCAGTGTTGACATAGTTTTATTTGTTGTTTATTTATTTTTATATGGACGTTATTTTCCGCTAAACTTTAAAAAAACAAATGATAACATTTTATATCTTGTATTTCTTTTTGGGTAATTTTTTTTTTAATTTTTTTTATAGGCTTTGTCGCTTAGCGACCACGTCGCAAAATTCTAACAACTATCTTAATGAACATTTCAATAACGCAAAAATACTAAACTTGATAATATGTTTTTATAATTACATATATTTTTACCTATAAAGCTTAGGTATAACTAGAAAAATCCGAAAAGAAGAAAGACAATGGAAAAAATTGGTACTCGATGCGGGACTCGAACCCGCGTCTCTGGACTATACGCGTCCAGCGTCAGCCTAGTGGTCATGGCGCTGGACGCGTATAGTCCAGAGACGCGGGTTCGAGTCCCGCATCGAGTACCAATTTTTTCCATTGTCTTTCTTCTTTTCGGGTTTTTATAATTACTTAGCGACGTTAGGCTTAATGGTTAAGCTGCCACGATGAAATCCCGGTTTCAATTACTAAACAAGTCAAACACTTTAGTGTATAAACACGGCATGTTTATTTTTGTTCTAGGTTTTTTTATTGTCTATCTACTTGTATCTTGTACTATCTTTTATAGCCAGCCTCCGCCCGGGGAGCTGTTCAGGAGGGGTGCGTGCGCGTTGGTAGTAGGAGAAGAAAGCGTTACCACGCCACAATGTATTTACAAAAACAGGTTGTAGATATCTTTTTACGTCATCATGTATCCATATTCATCCGTGTGGTGACGGAGTAAGAATACAATAATTATGTCACCACCCCATCTCATCCCATGGGTGATGTAGAAACCGACTGAGGGACTATCTGTGAATATTACCTTTACGTAGAAAGAAGGAAAACTTGAAATTAAGCCCTATACTAATCCGTATGGCCAGCGTGGTATTAGTAGGCCAAGTATCCCTCCGTCACAGGAGGAGGCCCGTCCCTGCAGTGGGACATTTATGGGCTGTTATGATGATGTATCTAAAGTAAATTCTGTTTAGTTTGCGATTATATGGATTTCTGTGAAAATAAATCAAAACCCGGAACTCCTAAATTAGATTTATGAACAATTCCAAAACGTCCTTAAATAAATCTGGCAACCCTCCGTCATTAGCCTCGTTGACTCGTGTAAAGCCCTATGATAGCTCGTGCCTTTATGACGTCATACGATGCATTATGCGGAAGGCTTAAAACGTGACTTCCAATGAAATGTTTTATAGTGATAATTGAAATTGAAACCAGAGTATCACTGGCTTTATGATACGAAATAATAATGTATTTTGTAACGAATATTCATTTAACATATCAGAATTAAATCGATGTTTCGTTTCATCGCATGAGTAACCACATAGCTAGTCCTGGCTTAAAATAAATATCTTTTAAATGATTGAATTTTGTTGGGTTTTTGGCTCCTGCATTCGTAGGACATTAATAGTGACGTATGCTTATTAAGTTTACTCTAGGAACACAATATATTTCGGCTCGCCAAAATAGTTATCAAGCTTACAATGTGAACCTGTGACCTTTTGTACAACAGTTGTCACCGCTACTCCTTTGAAATATTTGGCTAGCTAAAATGTAGTTTAGAGTATGACTGATCCAATCGGTAGCGTCATGCCGATTGGACGATAAGAAGGATCGTGTATGCCTAATGTGGACGAACTGCAGATTGTACTAAGCCTGCAGTGTCATGCTGATTGGACGATAGAAAGGATCGTGTATGCCCACCATTAAACGTTTTAAAAAGTTTAAACTTAATCTGAGAGTAAGATCAAATATGTTGACCGATTCGGAAAAATTGACTTCTTACCCCGTACAAGTTATTGCATTTTTGTAGTTTCTGGTAAAACAAATCATGCTAACAAAGCTACGCGAAATTGCTAGTTTACAATAAAAAATAAACTGAAACAATTTACTGTGTATATAATAAATTATTATTGAATTATCTGACTTCCTTCTTTCCTTTTTCATAATTTGGGCAACAACATCAAGCATAAACAATGCTAAAATCGTCATTAGCGCAATTTTGCTGTTGTCCGATGAGGTATTCCTTTTTATAGCCACGTAGTCCATCATCAGAAGACTTTGATTTTATAGGACCACATTAAAAGCTAACTTTATCCAACAAAGAAAAAAATATCAAAATCGGACGCACTGTAAAAAGTTATGCATGATCGTACAAAAACCCATACGTGTCGAATTGATAACCTCCTTCGTTTTGTTTTACATAAACTGAAACAATTTACTGCGCAAACAAAACAAAAAAAAAACTTTTAACATTCCAAAATACAGTAGAATAATGTCTGCAACCTACACCGAGATGCCAGTCATTTAACGAAACAAAAGAGTAATTCATAAACGTATAATAAAAAAACAAGACGAGACTATGATTTACATCTGCGAAACGACGAAATATGATCTTCAGTTACCAAAAAATATTTTCTGGACTAGTGAATACAAACAATCCAACGTACACCAACATTGGCCGTGCGGAAGGTAAATAACTGTTTTTAGTTTTATTTAAAAAAGTTGGTGCTATTTCTGGAAAACCTTTACAGTTTTACTTTTATTGAACTTACATTTATAATTGACGACAGTAAACATTTTTCATCAGATCTGTTGAACTAAGTGACTGGTCAGATAATAAGCGTTTGGGTAGACAAACGGTAACCTGAAAGTACTTGCGTATCGTGTTTGGTCATCAGCCAGTGTACATCTAACGCATATATTATGCGTTTAGATCGGCAAAGTGAGGGCGACGGAGTAAAACTTCCATTGCCTTAATTTCTGGGATAAATTAACTTTTTCCATCAAGTTCGATGCTAACTTTAACCTTCATCATTGCAGGCATACGTCCCTGCAGTGGGGTATTTCAAGACTGTCTACATAAATACCTACATCGACATCATAGAACATATTTATCATTAAAGTGGTATTTATTTGAAAAGTAAACATCTGGAAATGGTTTCGCTATTTTATCATTTTGTACGAAATAATTTGTAACCAACATTTTCACCAACATTGACCAATGAGAGGAGCCATTCAGAGTATCGTGACTTTCCTACGGATCGTAAGGATTTTACAAAATACCGCCGAAGACGGATGTCGACCACTTGTCGGTCCGCCAACCTCATTTATCATCCTTGAATGTTTTATACCTTTGCTTTTTTTATTTACGTAGCGAAAATTTGAGTAAAATTTGTCAGTGACGTTACTTTTATGGTGGCTATGTATTTTTATGTTTTATTTATAGGATTTTTATGTATGTATTTTATCTTGCGGGAGAATATGTTTTTTTTACCGAAAAGTTAACTTAAAATCCGTGTAGTGACGGAGTAAGAATACAATATCTCACCACCCCATCTCATCCCATGGGTGTCGTAAAAACCGACTAAGGGAATAACCGTAACTACTATCTTTACGAAATAAAAAGGGGGAAAACTTGAAATTAAACCCAATACTAATCCGTCTGGCCAGCGTGATATTAGTAGGCCAAGTAACCGTCCCTGCAGTGGGATATTAATGGGCTGTTATGATGAAACTTAAAATAAAAGTAAGACTTTGTGATAATTTATGTAATTAATAAATAAATGATTTCACAGATTGATGGCTTAGATCCAGTGACAGATGCCTTGCCGTTTACGCTATTGTCAATGAGGCCAATAAAGCTTATGTCTCGACATTGACATTCATCAACAGCTTTGCTTAAAATAAGGGACAAAGATCTTCTAAATTTCAGTTATATTGTTGAGTATTAAGTTAATCGTGTGGTGACGGAGTAAGAATACAATATGTCACCACCCCATCACATCCTATGAGTTTCGAAAAAACCGACTAAGGGACTACCCGTGAATATTATCTTTACGAAATGAAAGAAGGAAAACTTGAAACCCTATACCAATCCGTCTGGCCAGCGTGGTATTAGTAGGCCAATAAGTATCCCACCGTCATGGGAGGAGGCCCGTCCCTGCAGTGGGACATTAGTGGGCTGGTATGACACAAAATCACACAAAATTAAGTCACCCATTTCGAATCAGTAGGGGTTGTAAGTATAAAGGGTTGTAAATTTCGAATCAATAGGGGTTAAAAATAATATAATACATCGAAACTACCAATAAAATATATTAGAAATATTCAATAGCAGTGTACTACATATTCCAGTAAGTTCTGTGTCGAACTCATCGGGAACTGTTTGCAACTGAGACATGTTACGTTTCAAATGATGATAGATAAATATTACTAGATGTGACTTTAACGTTATACCTGACGAGCGAGTCCTTTTTTTAGCTCGTAAAATTCACCAACATAGACTTCACGAATGTCAGAGTCGTGAAGTCTGTGTTGTGTTGGTGAATTTGGTTGTCGGTGTTATGGGCATGGCTAAACCCACACGAGGTGCTTTCCTGTTGTCAAATAACTAATCTCCTTTAGGTAAGTCTTACAAAGCATAATCCTAGAGTAAATTTGCTAGCTAAAATTGCTTATGGGTGATGAAACAATTCTAGTGGAGATGTCGTCATTGCCTAAGATGTAATGTTAATGTACGCTTACAATATTTTTGAATACCACTGCAGCATTTTGGACAATGTAAGGCATAGAAGAATGTTGGATTTCAATTTTTCAATTTCATTTTTATTGCACTCCATAATGTTAGTTACAGGTCTTATTAAAATAATGTTAGGTACAATTATGGACCCTGTAGGGCACGGCATATTATATAGAAGGATTAACACTGGTTTTATAATATCTGATAAAATACTAAATTTTACCTTCTGTGACGACCAGACTGCTATTTCCGAAAATAACTGTTCGTTGAACTGCAGTTGCATGTAATGTTAAGTGCACATAAATCTATTTGTAGTTTAATGCTGAATATAGGATGTTATTGCTTGCTTACTGGTTAAAACGTCTGATATCTTTTTTATTATGTTTGACTTTGTTAACACTTCCATCAATTTTATATCTTCATATAGATTCGTGCTTGAACCTAGTTCAATAGAAATCGCCTAAACTCTCGCGAGACATGTGACCAAAGTTTCTGGACAGGCACGGCGCACACTGGGACCTTTCCATAGAACGCAGTGCTCAAAACTCAATTTTCAAAATGAAGGTATTTAGAAAAAAAACTATGTCAGCTTAGATTTAAGAATGTATCACATCATTTTGTACAATTGCTGTATTAGTAACTCTTATCTGCTGTCCGGTACATAAGCTCAAAGTTAGCTCTAAACATAAATTATTAATTATCCGTTAACGTACGCGAGTTTGTTGTTAATATTACAACATTTATTTCCATTTAATTTACCATATTTGAATAGAAGTGCATCATGGCTTCATATAAGCAAGGTATGGCCTATATAATTGTGTTTAATTTTAATTTATAACCTTAGTACTTTTAGTGTATTGGCTATTTATATGTAATAGTATGATTTTTTTTATACCGAATCAAACATTTATATTTTTTTTCATTTTGCGTAAAGTTCTATTTTTGATTTATTTTTTTATATATAGACGAGGTATTGACTAATAACAAACTAAAGTAGTTAGCAATAGAACTTTGCGCAAAATGGAAAAAAATATAAATGTTTGATTCGGTACAAAAAAATCATACTATATATATAAATAGCCAATACTCTAAAAGTACTAAAGTTATAAATTAAAATAAAACACAATTATACCTAGTCTAGCCATAAATATTGTTACGAAGAAAAAACATTTTTTTTTATTGCAAATAATATTTATTACTTTTACAGTGTGTTAGTTTAATACATAAATATAAAACAATTCAAAATATAAAAAGCTTATTCGAAGTGGTCTCCATTGGCTGCAACACAGTCCTTTAAACGTTGAGGCCAGTTATCAATAGAAGCACGCACTCTTTCCATGGGAAAATTCTTCACTGCCAATCGTATGAATTGTTTTAGGGACTCCAAATTATCATGGCGTTTAGAGCAAGCCATACTCTCTAAAACTGACCATAAATCATAATCCAGCGGATTAAGATCGGGACTAGACGACGGCCAGTCTTCAGCTCTGAAAGTCCGAAACGTTCATTTCCAACCAAGACTGCGTGGACCGAGCTTTATGACCCGGCGCTGAGTCTTGTTGGAAGGACCATACTTGGTTATTGAACATGGTGTTGTTAAGGGGTTTAACTACCTTCTCAAGAATGGTATCTTGATACACTTGTGCCGATGTTTTGATACCTTTTTCACAAAAATATGGCTCAGTCACTCCTTCATAGCTAACACCCCACCAAACCATCACTGAAGTCGGATAATGCCCACGTTGCACTCTGTCGACTAATTGGGAAGCTTCCTTAGAGCTTTGAGCATAAATACGGTCATTTTGTTTGTTAAAATGTTGCTCAACTGTAAAGATTTTCTCATCCGTAAACAAAATTTTTCTGTGACCTCCCTTTGCGTACCGCTTCAGTAGTTGCTTCGATTTTACCACCCTATTCTTTTTTAAATTATCAGTTAAAAAATGACCAGTGCGTCTCTTATAGGCTGCAAGTCCTAAGTCATCTTTTAAAATGCGT
Organism: Schrankia costaestrigalis; assembly: GCA_905475405.1. NCBI lineage: Eukaryota > Metazoa > Arthropoda > Insecta > Lepidoptera > Erebidae > Schrankia > Schrankia costaestrigalis. The sequence continues at coordinate 5,672,606 of FR997851.1, forward strand.
GACATGGTTCTGGGTGCTATCTTCATCTCCCGAGATAAAATCTTTTGCTTTCGGACAGGATTTCTTCGAATTCTTTCCCTTACTGCTTTGACCACCATTTTCGTACGAACACTACGTGGACGGCCAGATCTTTTTCTGTCACAAACAGAGAATGTCTCATTGTACCTATTAATAGCCCGGTACACAAACATTTGACTAATACCAAGCGTATGGAGAGTTTTAAAAATTACATTCGGCTCCATACCAACTTTGTGTAATGCAATCACAGCGATTCGGTTTTCTTTATCACCCCACTCCATTTTAATATAGCAAAATATTGTACAATGTATTGGCGCCAAAATTAGAAAATACAATGAACAATCGTATAAAAATGACAGATTCCAAATTCAAATGTAATATCTTTCTTATTTTTAATTGTAACAGTATTTATGGCCAGACTATGTATAGGCCATACCTTGCCTAAATGAAGCCATGATGCACTTCTATTCAAATATGGTAAATTAAATGGTAATAAATGTTGTAATATTAACAACAAACTCGCGTACGTTAACGGATAATTAATAATTTGTGTTTAGAGCTAACTTTGAGCTTATGTACCGGACAGCAGATAAGAGTTACTAATACAGCAATTGTACAAAATGATGTGATACATTCTTAAATCTAAGCTGACATAGTTTTTTTTCGAAATACCTTATTTTGAAAATTGAGTTTCGAGCACTGCGTTCTATGGAAAGGTCCCAGTGTGCGGCGGATGCTAGAGAGTTGTATGCCGGATGCGGATACAAATTGGATGCCCATCCGGAACTCCAACTGTGCAGTTGTGACATCATAAGATAGAATATAGATTTGTGGACCAACTCTGTTCTGAAGTTTTGTTTTAGGAATATTAGTATTGTTTATAAAGCTTTCCGTGTGGTGACGGAGTAAGAATACAATATGTCACGGGTCATCTCATGGGTTTCGTAAAAACCGACGAAGGGACTCACCGTGAATATTATCTTTACAAAGTAAAAAGAAGGAAAAAGTGAATTTAAACCCTATACCAATCCGTCTGGCCAGCGTGGCATTAGTAGGCCAAGTATCCCTCCGTCACGGGAGGTGGCCCGTCCCTGCAGTGGGACATTAATGGGCTGTTATGATAAAGCTTTCGTAAGTGTCAGTAAGTTATCAGTAAATGTTTTTACAGATAAAATAGTGACTGATAAAGTTAATTTTGTATATTCAAATCAAAAACGTACCCTGCCAAGATGCGGGCATTCAATAAATCTTAGATAGAAAAAATGATAAACATAATACTAACATAGCGCTTAGGGTCGCAAATTATAAGAGCACATAGCATGCAAAACCTATAGCCAACGGGGACGAAAGTTTAAGGAATAGCGACCACGTATGCAGGTTGGGCAGACATCTTAAGCGATACGCTGATAACCTTACAAAAGCAGCAGGACTTCGACAAATGAGGGAGAAACAGGCCTGCGCGTATTGGACTGTTTAGAGTAAGCTGATGTCCAGCAGTGAACATCTTTTTGCTGACATGGCAACGACACCATCTTTCCAAATCACCGCAAAAGTAAACTAACTAATTAGAGCAACCCTAATAGGTACTTCTAAAATAGTTACAGTTAGACAACATATTAAACTTAGCAAGTACTTAGTTGTCACTTGATGTTGAAGCTATGCAATTATATTATTTGTTATGAACAATACAGGGGCATATCGGGACCCCGAACGGTTTCAAACGACTAATTAAATTAGACAGGTGAAACTCCTTTGAGGAACAAAGGCAGTGCAATGTGCTGTTTAAATTTAATTTAGATATTGTATTGATGGAGTCTGCTCTAAAATATTCGGGATTTATGTAGGTAATTATTATGACTTCAGACACAGTTGACGTCCAGATTGCAAGGCCGAAAATAGCAGAATTTTTCCCCAAACAAGTCAAATACTTGTGGATACTTAGAAATCAACATGTACTCGTATGTGAGGTTAGACCTTCGTTTGTTTTTGTAGAGGATATAGTGCAAACTTTTGAGCGACATTGACGACCTCTTTGGCGCAGTCGGTATATTACATGGCTGCTACGCAGAGGTCTCGGGTTCGATTCCCTCTCAATGCAAATCTTTGTGTGCATGAACATGATTGTTTGCATTGGTCTGAGTGTTTTCTATGTATAATATGTATGTATTTACAAAAAAAAGTATTTAAGTATGTTTGTCCGTTGTCTAGTAACTATAGTACAAGCTTTGCTTAGTTTGGGACTAGGTGCCGATGTGTAAATGTCTGAGGATTATTTATTATTATTATTTACTGTCGGTTTCAAAACTTTGACATCACATAGATACACAAGAGTTTTGCTTTATCTAGTCGCCAGTCAATATCTTGAGGTGCCTGAAAATCTTTGAATCTTCGGGTTTGTTACAATTCCAGGTATTTTCTACTCCATCGATTTTTATATTTACGTATTATGGGTCACTACCATTAGCACTTGAAACGGGCAATTCTAAATCTCTCCAAGTAAATGTAAATAATAATCCAACCATTACTAAGATATTTCAAGCAAGAAACTTAATCTTAATTTGTAGAATGTATGGGTAATGAGGGAATCGTTTACATCACATGACGAATAGCTAGGACCATGCACAGCCATCATTATTTATAATGTAACCATTCCCGTCAGACCCCTGCCTTATCTTGCAACATCGTTTTTCATTACCAGGATTTATATCCTTGAGGGGGGTTGGGAAGGTCAAAAGAAAGTGGTTGTTCTGTTAAGAATTGTGTTGTACATCATTTCGAGAGGAAATTATTTATATTTGCATGCATTCCGAGTTAACGAGCGAATAAGGTACCGTAGATGTTTCCGATGTTATGAATGGTAAAACGAGTTTTATATTCTTTCTGTGGATTATCTTGTTCGCGTCTTGCGTGATGAATATTTTCTTTGTTAGATTTTGGATCAAAAAGCTTATTTGACACCTTTAAGGTCAATAGTGGATGCCACAGCGTACTCATCACTTTTGCGTAAAAAAATTAGTACCTAAGTACAAATAGTTTATTCACATAAAGGTTTTACAAATTATGCTTGAATTCTCTGATCCCTAAGGAAGGTAGATCCTGTGTTACAGGGAAAGTACCTACCATAAATGAGTGCAGGATTTGATTTCTAGCTTTGTCTGCAATAGCAGTTAAGTCACCTGTAAAGAGTAGTGTGTAAACTGCCTCGGTGCGCGGCGCTAAAAGTTCCCGCGAAAGAATTAAATAAAAGTTTAGTTAGTTTAGGTAGAAAGATACAGTAACTGGTGTAATTATGACTCACAGGCGTGGTGATCGAGTGTGTTCAAGTTCCTCTAGCTCGAAGAAACTCTACAATAAGACATTAAAAGGATGGTGAGATAAAAAGGTAACTTATGTAATTACGAAATAAAACACAAAAAGTAACAAAATTCAAATATATTTTACAATCGGATAAAACTTGATCGCAAATCTCTTGGAGTCAAGCAGCAGAGCGGAAAAACAAAAACCTTCAACCACTCCATTACTCCTGACTTCATTAGAGTTTACATTATACAACACAATCTAATTTAACATCAAACATCAAAGTAATAGAGTTTAATTTTGCTCAAACGATTTTGTAAAAGGTTGGTCCTTTTTTACTTTAATTTGGACGAATGCGGTAAACATTAGCATTTCGACTGCAAAGCTGTTTAGCGTTTCTAAGTAGGTAAACAACCGTCTCAAGATTAGAGAGAAAACGTTTTTTTAGTTTAATTTTATGTAGCAAGATGGCAAATGCTTAACGTGCTGGTTCGTATATTGTAATATATCGTAGAAGTCACGACGGATCACTGCTGTGTACAAAGTCGCAGCTTCGAATAAGTAAATTCAAAAATTGATGTTCGAAGTTAGAACAAATTTTTGAATCGCAAAAATAATAATCCTATGCTTAGATGATCTTTTCATTCTTAAAATTACTTGTTTAAAAGATCCCTTAATAAATTTTGTAGTTTTTCCATCCTGCGCATAACTCTCAATTCGAGAATTAGAGCTACAATAATATTCAAAAAAGTCAGCTATAAAGTTTAACCTGAACCTAGTATTTGACAGCTAAATATTGTGTTCCTAAACTGCAGAATACAGATTCAGTAAAAGTCAAACCAAATGTACTGCAGGCTATAAAGGATCTGATATTTCACTTACGGGAGCAAAAGCGTTGCAAAGCGAAAAAGCTCAGTATAAAAATGAATAATACAAATTTTTAATACGAAAAAAGCTAAACATTGTCGGCGCTGCCAACCGAGCGAACGAAATTCCAAATTCAAATCAGTTCGTGAGTTGAGTGCGAAGCAAGCGGACGTGCTGCGACAACCATTTATTCCGTTACAACTCTATTTCAAATGCTAAATATATTGTCGAAAACGATAATATTGCGGGTAACTGTTTGCATAATTTACATTTGAGACGAATTTTGAGGACAATGTTTGTCTGCCCAGATTCTTCCGTAACCCTTGATTAGTATTATTTGAAGGGAAATTAGGAAAACATGACTCGAATACTGTCTTTACTTGAATTTTATTACGTAATTTTAATAACAATTATATTGTTATTAATATCGTTACGCCACGATTTGGATGACGTCATTTAGTTCTTAGACTAGAAAAAAGAGTACCTACTCGCAGTTACGATACTTCTTCAAAACCAGAAATGATAATGATAATAACCAAAATATGGTATGTTTTACTTTTCTATAACCCTGTTTATAACTTCCAAGTAAATATAGCTACCTAAAAGGTACTAATACATAAGCTATATCATGTTACGGTTAAGCAACTTAACAGAAATATGACAAAATATCTCCGTCGAATACAAGGCAATGTTTTCCAACTTAATCCCTAACTTTTCTGAGCTCCGTCGGTAGTTTATATTAAGTTACTGTGAAACAAACTAGTGGGGAATTTTTCAAAGTTTCCAGCCAACATGGCGACGGTGCCGCCGGCGACACGGCAACGAACGGCGACGTTGCTTTCACCTTAACAAGAAGTTGACTTCAATTCGATTAGTTAGCAAAGTTTCACTTCCATGGAACAAATTAGGACATTTGTTTGATAACCTGTTCAGTTTGAGATTATTATTATACGATAGATAAGTTTCCATATTGTCTTAGCAGTTTATTATCCGTGTTGTGACGGAGTAAGAATACAATATGTCACCACCCCATCTCATCCCATGGGTATCGTAAAAACCGCCTAAGGGACTATTCGTGAATATTATCGTTACGAAATAAAAGAAAGGAAAACTTGAAATTAAACCCTGTACCAATCCGTCTGGCCAGCGTGGTATTAGTATGCCAAGTATCTCCGTCACGGGAGGAGGCCCGTCCCTGCAATGGGACATTAGTGGGCTGTTATGATGATGATGATGAGTTTATTCATGTATCACTGCAAGAATGGGCTTTTATGTACGACATGGCAATATGACTGTATTGTACCTGATGGATATCGTGAATACAACTATTGTACAATTGTTATGGTTAATATTAAAAGAATCAACGATCTCACAGTTAAACTGCGTAATCAGTTTTGTGAGGTAAATCTTTTAAATGCAATAAATAAATGATCCAAAGTAATAATATTTCTTTAGTCAGAATGAGTTGAGATAGTGATAGCGTCTTCAGAATCGATGAAAAATTCATTAAGTGTGGAACGGAAGTTTAAACATTTGTTTAAAGTATTATTTTTGCTTTTGTAAAATCAACTTAAGTATACACAGAAAAAACATTCTATTTAACAATGAATCGTTTATAAATATTTTAATGCAATATTAATGACGCAAGACTTAGTGTTTTTTTCTGTGAAATACTAAATAAATATTTAGGAAAACTTTGGTTAGTGACTTCTCGTACACCAAGGAACTCATATAAGTAATCAATTAATCATTCAGTGAACTTTTCATTTCATTTAGTTTTTAAGTGTTAATTGTTGCAAAATCTCGTCTCGACCTAGTTGTGAGATAGTTAACTAAGTGGGCTTAGTGATTTAGGAGTAGAAATCAATGTTCTAGTGTGCACTATCTATTATAGAGATCTATTTAAGAGGTTTTAATTATTTTGCCTATAAAAATAAAAAAATATTCACGGACATTTCTACACAGCGCCATCTGTTTCCAAAGTAAGCTATGCTTAACCTGCTTGTGTTATGGGTACAGAACAACGGATATTAGTACTTATATTTATTTTTTTTGGAAATTTATACATATTATACATAGAAACACTCAGACAAATGCAAATAATTATGTTCATGCACACAAATATTTGCATTGAGCGGGAAACGAACCCGAGACCTCTGCGTAGCAGTCATGTTATATAATCACTACGCCACAGAGGTCATCATAATGTCACAGATTGGACGTTAAACTCTCAATACTTACTTGTTTATTTTGTAGTTTATGACCTAAAAATACCCTGGCATCATTTAGCAATTTTGGACAAAAATATCGCTTATTAAACTTTTCCTCGACACCAATTTCTTCTAAAAACTAATACTAACTGTCCCTAAAACTTACAAAAACAAAATACTCTACAATGTTAACATAACACATACAATTTATTACTGTACCATACTAAGCTACGAGTACAAACTATGATACAAAAGTAAATTCAAAAAGTCAATGCAAAACAAATTTTAAAATCGACCATCGAATCACTTAACGGATCCCGGGGGAGTATTAACCCGGTACTTTTATCTCAGTTCGCAGGGAGATGAATACATCAAATGGTTTCAGGCTTCGGGCTTTTGGCTTTAATCGCCGGGTAACCGCACCTCCCTGGGGGAGAACCTTTGATGCTAAACGCTTGTATCATTCGCAGTTCTGTACTAGCTTTAGAATTTTCGACATTGCCCATGTATTTTGTTGTCAAGGGCTTTCAAAGTATTAAATTGATATCACTTTTTTTGTAGAACAGCTGTTGTTCTATTTTCAAGGGCATCTGTATGTCTTATTGTTTTTCTTTCATAATAATTATTGTCTTTATCGTCATCACAGCGATTGCTTTTCTAGTTTAGGAAAATTCATAGAATTGGCAAATACTAATACGTATGGCCAGTGCAAACTTGAAAAAAAAAACAAAAAATTAACCTATGGTATTTGTTACTGTCTTTTTTATCTCTGTTGTTGTTGCTTACAAAAAAAAACCTTTGGATGAAAAAGGTCACATTTTTTTTAACTTTATTTGGCACCACTTAGGTTCTTGAAAGTTAAGTGAGTTTGAGCAATTTCTTTTCAATCTTCACTACAAACCTGAGTACCTGTATCCTTTGTAGGCGTCCCTTGGACAATGTTACTTTTGTAAAAGGATCAAGAAAATCAATTATTCATAAATTAATAAACGATCTGTTTTAGTATTACTACATAAATAACGTACTATACGGTAGTTAAAGATGAACAACAAAATGTATTACAACAATACATTTAAAAATAAACTCGAAACGAAAACTTTAACTTCACCTTATACATTACAATAGAAATTCTTTAAACTTATTCAAAACATGAAACGTGACCGTCTATATTCTCGAAACATCTCTCGACTAAAACTTCTTACACCCCACGTTGGGCGCCAAAATGTCTCGGCAGCACAAATTGACAGCGCCACCTACCGTCTCGCCGCGGAATTGCACAGCGGGGCGGCAGTCCGTGACCGAACTCCGCGATGTGCGGACGTGTCACGTTTACGTATAACGAAATACTCTGAGAATTCTTTTAGATCTTTTGTATCGACAACGCAATGTAAGACGTACATTATTTACATGGAACTTTTGTTCTGAATATATATTTTTTAAATGTAACTTAAATTAGACTTGAAAGTTTTTAACCAATAGTAAATAACTTATAAATTAAATGATACTCAGAATTGAGACTTACTTTATGTGCTACATAGAAAGGGAAGAATATGACCCATTTTAAGATCAAATTAAATGCATTCCACTACCACCTTTTTTAGACTGTTATGAGGTGGATTAAGCAGGGAAAAATCTAGTGATTTTTTTTTAAAGATATCAACTTGAATCATACAGCTTAATTGTCATGCAATCTTGATAGCTCAATCTGAGTTTTCTTCAGTAAAGAAAAATCTGAAAATCTGTGTTGTAAATAGATAAACTTAAAAAATACTTTTTACATCGACGGATTAATTATCCATGTGGTGAACGGAGTAAGAAAGCAATATGTCACCACTCCATCTCATCCCACGGGTGTGCCAAAAACCGACTAAGGGACTATTCGTGAATATTATCTTAACTAAATAAAAAGAAGGAAAACTTGAAATTAAACCCTATACCAATCCGTTTGGCAGCGTGGTATTCGTAGGCCAAGTATCCTTCCGTCACGGGAGGAGGCCCATCCCTGCAGTGGGACATTAATGGGCTGTTATGACATCGACGAAATTATTTTCGTAAAATTTAGTTATTCGTGTAGACCAATGACAGAAATAAAATTACCTCAGAGTATTTCAAAAATATTCTTAACGAAACTTACTTGTCGGTAAATGTAATTCCATTAACGAAATAATAACAAAACAAGTACACAACTTAATCTTTATATGACTCCATTTGTCTGGAGGCTCCACAGCGGGCTTTGTCTGCAAACACTTCAAGTTGAAGTGACTTAGACTTTAAGTTAGAAACTTGTGAACACTGTTTAACTAACTTTACTAATTGTTTTGAAACTTATTGTTTTGATTAGTCCATAATTGTTGAATAAAACAGATGTGGTTGCTATGCATTTGTGTAATGGTTTTGACATGTTACAGAGTTCACTTATTCGATTAACTTTGTTTTGTTAAGTGAGATGTTACGAAGTCTGTGTTGGGATGGAGAGTTGAATATTTGAATTTTTGTGTTAAATAATCTTTTCATAAAATGTATAAGACTTTTCAGCCGTGTGGTGACGGAGTAAGAATACAATATGTCACTATCCCATCTCATATCATGGGTGTCGTAAAAACCGACTAAGGGACTATCCGTGAATATTGTCTTTTCTTAATAAAAATAAGTAAAACTTGAAATTAAACCCTATACCAATCCGTCTAGCCAGCGTTTTATTAGTAGACCAACTATCCCTGCGTCATGGGAGGAGGCCCGTCCCTGCAGTGGGACATTAATGGGCTGTTATGATGATGATGATGAATTGCACTTTAAGTCTGCCTACGTAATGGTAAATCTCCAAAGTCGGTCAGCTTTTTGTGCTATGGTGGAGCTTTTGCTTTAATAATATTTTGTTACTAATAATATTATTTTAATTAAACCTATAATTTACATTAATTTACATCAAAAGCATTACAAACCCAATTCCAAATATCTTAAATTGGTTTACCATTACAGCTAAAACTACACAGGAAATTAAATAGAAATCAACAAAACCTTTTCAAACTAAATATGATTAACAAAATGACTTCACATATTCTTTTGTAAAATAACTTTTTACGTAAATTTATTAGAGTAGTAGCTAGTTCCTCTGCTTCTTTGGTATTTCGAATAGCTTATAACATCATAAAAGCCCATTAATGTCCCACTGCAAGGTCGGGCCTCCTGTCGTGACGGAGGGATACTTAGTCTACTAATACTACGCTGGCCAGACGGATTGGTATAGGGTTTAATTTCAAGTTTTCCTTCTTTTTAATTTCGTAAAGATAATATTCACGGTAGTCTCTTAGTCAGTTCTTACGACACCCATGGGATGATATGGGGTGGTTACATATTGTATTCTTACTCCGTCACCACACGGATTAAAAAGATCTTGTATATAAAATGTAGCTTATGTGTTATTATGATATAAGCTATATTATTGTAAAGTTTTAATAAAATCCGTCAATAGTTTTTACGTGAGCAGCAAACATAATATTCATACTTTCAAACGTTCACGTTTATATTATTATAGAAGTATCACTACAAAATGGTCTTATTGTTATCCTTAATGTACCATCGAAGTAGTTCAAGAACTACTAAGATATCTATGAACGAACTGAAACATCACCAAAAAATTGTAATATACTCTATTGTATATTATATAATATGTTATCGCTTGAAGAAGCAAAAAATCAAGAGTCACTTTCTTAAGATTCCCGATGTGGGCATGCGCGGTAATAAACCACGCCTTAAAAAGAAAGAGATGAATACTGTTTCTTCTGTACAGCTTTTGTTAACATCAAAACCTGATTTGATAAGATTGATTTCGGATAGAACGATGGTAAGTAATTGAAATAAAAGGTTTTTTTTTATTCATGATGGTTTAAGCAAGGCGTCGAGAATTATCTTGTCGTTTGAAATTTAAAGGCTTTGCCATGAAATTTAATAATGCAAATTATTTATTTTAAAATGATTACATAGTGTGGTGATTAAATAAATAATGCTCACACATTCACACAACATCATCTAGTCCCAAGCTAAGCAGAGCTTGTTTTACTAGACAACGGATAAACATTCTTAAATACTTTTTTTTTGTAAATACATACATATTATACATAGAAACACTCAGACCAGTGCAAACAATCATGTTCATGCACACAATTGCATTAAGCGAAAATCGAACCCGAGACCTCTGAGTAGCAGTCATGTTATATAACCACTACGTCACAGAAGTCGTCGATTGAGTGAGAATATTGAGTATTGCTACCCATTTTCATCTCAAGGGTTCGAAAGTTCGTTTTCTCAAAGTTCGAAGATATTTTTATTACTAACTTGACAAAACCCTGTACTATTCCACTTGATTAGTGTATCAGGCCAAGTTTTTCTCCATAGCAGATAACCATTTGGGCTATTTTATTTGTTTCAGTTTGCACCATTGTAATCAAAATTGGTCTAGCAGTTTCGGCAGGGAAAAATAACAAACATACACACAATTATCACATCATAACACTAGTTAAAAAACTAGACAAAACGATAGACGTTGATAGTTTTTGTAGGTAGTGAAGTTATAGCCAAGTTTGATGATGAGGGTTACATAAAACGTACTGATGCGTAACCTTAACTTCTGAGTGCTTGTCAACAGTTACGACAAACTAAGTAAGAAGTTTACATAAAAGTCGTTATATATTAAGGTGATAGATTAAGAATTCATCTGGTCACTCTACCATCTCATACCATACAATATGTCGTCCATAAGCTAATAAAGGAAAATAAACATTGTCACAAAATACTATATACTGTCTAGTGTAGTATTTTTAAACAGAGTTGCTCTTCATCACCCTAGGAGGTTCATACCTTCAGTCCTACATTAAAGAAGAAGTTTTAGTAGAAGTTTTTGCTACGTAAACATGTCCTATTTATTTTTATACCTTACTAATTACTATATTTTTTTTTTATAAGTTCATGATAGTTTTCTATAAGATAATAGAAACAAAACCTCACCTGACGACCTCGGTGGCGCGACGGTAGCGCAAGCGGCTGCCGTGCAAGAGGTTTGTGGGTTCGATCCCCACGCAGGACAATAACTTGTGAGATCCACAAATTATTGTCCTGGTCTGGGTGTTCTTTGTGTCTGTTAATTGATGTTTGTAAAAGGTCCCCGCGGCACAGGGCATGATCCCTAGTGCAGGAGTTGTCTTTTTCGAAAAAAAAAAAAAAAAAAAAAAAAAAAATAAAACAATACAATGTGTTATATTTAACATGTATATAAAGTTTAAAAAATATACATCTTGTGTTAACTTTAAATAGTAAAAGTTGAAAATTACATTGTTGCAAAGACTGTTGAGTTTCTGAGTTGACAGTTTCTGAGTGCTACACACTTTCCAATTCTAAAGGACATCCCAGTAAGTCTTTTTAAAATAAACATTTTAAATAAAAAATACATAAAATAAACTGGTATCTACATATTTAGTAAACAGATGTGTAACATCATATAAGTGAAAATGTTGATAGGGTTGCTAACGTTGAAAACGTCAACTAAATCTACATTATTTCAACACAATTTCATCAACAAACACTAGATGCATTTCAAAGGGGTGCAAAATCTACTCACAGTTAATTAACTTTCCTCACAACACGTCCTCTCAAAATTACCGCAGGCTTTTCCTATTAAACCTTGTTGTCACATCATAGACTATCGTTCAAATTTTTTTCTCCTACAAACTTCAATTCATTACAGCGACGAACGAAGTAAAGTTGAGGTTTTAATTAAAGATATTCAGTGAAAACCCGCCCCTGAAGCCTTAACTCACTGAGACGTGGTTGGCTTATTTTTTTTTCGAGACACTCATTCCCGCCTTGCGACCCTCCCAAACAAACAGTAGAGGACTTTGAAAACAATTTTTCTGATTTGGAATTTAATGCCTTGTATCTGTATGAGAAGGTTTAAAATGATTTGTGTTGTAGAGTCGCTTACGTCGTTTTCGTTTTGATGTGTTCAGTTTCAGTTCATTTCAGGAAAGTAGAGCTTGGCGGAGAAACAGTCAGTTGACCGCGAGCTTTCGCGCGGACTAAACGTGTGGGGGGTAAGGTCGTTGTTGCTTGTCGGAAATCGCGGAAAACTTTTCGTCGTTCTTATTTCTGTGTTTTAAATCTTGTGTGTGTCGTGTTCCTTTTTGGTTTAATTTCGTGTGTGTTATGTATGGTTTTAGAAGAATTTGATTCAGGTAAGTGTGATAAATACTTTATTTTAATGTTTTAATTTAAATAATTCCATTACTTATCAAGCTATTGGATTAGTTTAAATATACTTATTTATTAATAAGAAAAGTATTTGAAGTCGGAAATTTCGTAAGGTAATTAAAATCGAAAAAAAGCAACTTAAAAACTTGTTAGGAAAATATTTAAATCTGTAGGTAATATTTTAATAAATTATTGTAACTTTTTAAATCTTTTTTTTTTATTATATTTGTGTGTACTGGTTTTATTAGGTTTTATTCATATATAAATAATGGTTCAATTAAGTTTTAACTATTTTATTGATTAAATGAAATCACTGTCCTGACACTTATCATTTTAGCAAGACACAAAAATATTAAAAACTTGACATTTAAAGGTGTGTTATTTTTAAAGTATATAAAGATCTTAGTAATTTAATCTCTAAAAAACGAGCTTTCGTAAATAATTTGGAATTACTTTTAAATAAAGAATAACGTATTTCAAGTTAAATTATTTCAATGAAGCTTACTAAAATAAAATACACTTTATTTATAACGTACAAATTATTTATTACAAGAGAAGGGAAGTGAAAATTATGTAGCAAAGTAAGACATAGTTTTATCATCATAACAGCCCATTAATGTCCCACTGCAGGGACGGGCCTCTTCCCGTGACGGAGCGATACTTGGCCTACTAATACCACGCTGGCCAGACGGATTGGTATATTAGGGTTTATTTCAAGTTTTCCTTCTTTTTATTTTATTTTATTTAATAGGTATAGAAACAGATGACAGATTAACAAACTATAACAATATTGTACAACACTAAACATTTACAAATCTGACATCCAGTAACAACTATACACAACACTTACATACTAAATTACTACAGTTGGAATTATTTAAACATACTTAAAACATTTAAAAAAATAATAATATTCACGGATAGTCCCTTAGTCGGTTTTTACGACACTCATGGGATGAGATGGGGTGGTGACATATTGTATTCTTACTCCGTCACCACACGGAGGACATTGTTTGCAAAAGAATAATTTACAAGTATGTTTTGGTTTTTCGAGTGAGATACGAGTAAGTGTTAAAGTCTTTTAAAATAAATAGTCAATTAATTGTTTTAAGATTTTGTGACGATTATAAATTGTTAACATTTTGTTTTAGTTTAAAAGCTAGTTTAACTTTTAGTACTCATACCTTTTGCCTTTGGGTGCAGGGTAAAAGCTACCGGAATTAGAGTTCCGGAGATAGGAACCTGCTCACAATACGTTCCATGTCTAACAATACCGCCTTTTGCATATGGAACACAATTACTTTTGTTATAATTATGAGGTAATAAGGCATTAGTTTAACGTTATGATTATAATATACTTACCCTCCGTGTGGTGACGGAGTAAGAATACAATATGTCAACACCCCATCTCATCCCATGGGTGTCGTAGGAACCGACTAAGGGACTATCTGTAAATATTATCTTTACGAAATAAAAAGAAGGAAAACTTGAAATTAAACTCTATACCAATCCGTCTGGCTAGCGTAGTTTTAGTAGGCCAAGTATCACTCCATTACGGGAGGAGGTCCATCCCTGCAGTGGGGCATTAATGGGCTGGTATGATGATGCTTATAACATACATTTTCTGCCTCGGTAGAGCGGCGGTCACGGGCGTATTTATGCACGATTTTCTTTAATTATTTTAAATTCTTTCAACTAATTCTTTCCCATAGTCGGTTTTAAGATACCACTAAGACGAAATTAGGAAGAACACAGTATTTTTACTCTCTACATGGAATGAAAAAATATCTTCAAATGTTCAACGCTTAAATAGGTACACGTTTATTGTAATATAAGCAACATACAAGATGATAAGCGACATTGATACATGTTTTCATAACCTGCTTATCGCAAAACCTTTAACTTTGATAAGTCAAATGTCAAAAACGTAAATTATCTCCTAACATAATATTTACATACATCATTACAAATCTCTATCACTACATTAATATTTTTTTATATTTTAATAAGATACTACGGAACAGGTAATATTTGAAATAATCTCTAATGTTAAGTAAATGGTTAACAAAACAAATAAAATACATGTAATAATTTCTAACGTACACAAATCACTATTCACACAATTTCTAACGTACCAACGCATGCAAATCACAGTGAAATTCTAAGGATTAACCGAGTCCAAATATTCTCTATACATAGCTGCATTTCAATGAAATTTCCCAACAAATAATGGTCTCACATTTTCCTCGTATAGATTGCACTAAAATACAATATTATCTGTGTTAGAAATATAGGTTATTGGTAAATCTATACCAATATTATTAATATTGAAGATTTTAATTGATCTCAGGAAATAATCAATCGAAATCAATTCCTAGGAATTCCTGTTATACAAAATAATACCACTATACTTGGGCCATTACAAATGTGCGAACTAAGGCAAAATCATTTTATTATAAGTAGTATTTTTTTATTTGTGGTGTGGTGGTATTTAAGGTAGAGTAAGTACATCACCTTGTAAATTAAGTATACCAGTGTCCATTATTTTCACGCATTTTGTTAGTCTAAAAGTAAAAATATCTAATTTGGTCTCATTTATTAGCCAATAAAGTATTTAAAGTATTAGTATTCACAACAATTTTCAGTGTAAAAAACTGCCTTGATGGGAAATCGGCACGTGTATTGTGAGGTCGCAGATTTGAATCTCAAATGTGAATTATTTAAACAAAATATGTTTTAAAATGTAGTGACGGTATATAAATATACATTTAGAATAATTACACTAATATACTTAGAGTCTACAGACTGCGCAGAAATAAAAGGGCAATTTCATAGGTAAAGACTTAATTATAACTATTTGTTCGATCTACAAATAAATGTAGATGAAATATAATTACATTAAGCCCAATATTGTACTCAGCCTGCATGTAATTTACGAGTATGTACTACTAGCGACCTGCCCCGGCTCCGCACGGGCAACTACTACAGAATGTCCTTAAACAACGTTTAAATACAGCTTTACTTTAAATCTCTAAATTTAAATAGGTTTCTATACCATATTATGCATATATTATACATATAAACCTTCCCCTTGAATCACTCTATCTATTTAAAAAAACCGCATCAAAATCCGTTACGAAGTTTTAAAAATTTAAGCATACAAAGGGACAGAAAAAGAGACTTAATTTTATACTATGTATAGATTTTATATTTGTAAAAGTCCCTTGTTGCTCGATCCCTAGTACGAAGTATAAAAATAAAAAAAAACAATCATCCATAGATTTAAGTTATAAGCAGTAAATATTCTCTGATAAAGTGAACTAGTATCTACAATATCTAAAGTTATCTGCAACAATTTTAGAACTTAGTCTAACTTAAGCTTAGTCTAATTTAAGCCGCAAATGCACAAGTTACTAGCTGCATAAGCTGTTATGAGGAGATAATACAAAACGTTAACTTAGAAGATGGTTGATTTATTTTGTATTATGAGATATAAGCTTAAGTTGTTACTTAAAACTTTAATCGTATGAAACAATAGTATAGTGCGTTTGCAGTGTTTTAATCTTCCACGCATATGCAGTATTTATATGAGATATAAAACGGTTTCATTAATGTTCCACTGCAAGGGCGGACCTCTTCCTTTGACGGAGGGATACTTCGCCTACTACTACCACGCTGGCCAGACGGATTGGTATAGAGTTTAATTTCAAGTTTTACTTCTTTTTATTTCGTAAAGATAATATTCACGTCGTCCCTTAGTCGGTTTTACGACATCCATGGGATGAGATGGGGTGGTGACATATCGTATTCTTACTTCGTCACTACACGGAGATAGAGAAAATACATAAAAAGAGAAAAAAAAAGAGCATTCGTAATTTACACGCATGTATGACTTGTGTATTGAACGTGGACGAAGCCCAATCTGTTTGCCAGGATCGTGACAAGTGGCGTTCTATCCTCTCTGCCTACCCCAGACAGGATAAGGCGTGAGTTTATGTATGTATGTAATTATGTAAAGATACATTTTTTTATGAACCAACTACTTTTTTACGGTGTAACGTTTGACGTCTTCCTACAAGTATGATAGGTTTCCATTTCCGTATGGTGTTTGAATCATGCACACTTCTAGTTTATATTGAGTGTTGTTTTATCAAGGATTTTATGTTGTATTTGGTAAATACCAAATACAACATAAAATGGTAAAAATTTACCATCAAGCAGGTTGCTTCTTAGTCTGTTACCATAGAGCAATAAATCAGTAAGTCAAAAAAAGAAGCCATTTGAAATTGAACTGTTACTATGTATTACTTACTTACTCCGCTGGCTCAACGACCCAAAATGTGTCTTGGCCTCCGACACGAGAGAACGCCACTCTGCTCGATCCCAGATACCTCTGGAAAGATATGGTTAGGAACGATCTGAGGGAACTTCAAGTCAGCAACTGGAAAGAGGTGTTACATGTATTGCAACTGGTATTTTCTTATTTGCATTTATTTACATAATTTATTATTTACAATTAAACGTTCAATATTAAAATCCAAACCAAATAACGTATTTATTGGTTAATTAACTACAGATTACATAACTGTAAAAATAAAAAAAATAAACAAATATATCGTTGGTTATTTCAGCTGAAAATATTTCGGCCAATTAAACATTGATGCTTCAAATTAAACGTACACATATTATTATAGTTAATGAATAAATATTTCCCAATAGGTTTAACAAACTTTATCATTTCCAATAAATAAGGTATATAAATTCTGTTTAATAACTCATTTCAGTATGTTTTTATAACATATTTACTGTCGATAATAAAAGTACAAACATACCTACATATTTATCATCGCAATCCTGATGGTCAATATGTTTATAGTCTATACTACACACATCAAAAAAGTCTAAGCAACATGCATGATATTACAAATTTACCATTTATATTAATTAATTTCTAAGTATTTACTCACTCAAAGTGTATAGGTAAGTAAACTTCAAGTGTATAGGTAAAAAAATTTCGATTATGTTTTGTTTTTTTTCATAAAATTCAAATGACTGCGAATTTGTTTGAATTTGAGTGCATGTTAATTGCTACGTTTTAGTCTTGATTTTATAATTTTACCAACCATTTAAATACAGTTGGCGACAAAATTGAATTGTTAGATATTCTTTACGTCATGGAGCGACGTCATTTGACGGCAGATGAAATGCAAAGAGCTGTAGGGATGTTGCAAGCGGGAAGTAATCAATCTCAGGTATCTCGACATTTTGGTATTCATAGAAGTGTTATTTGTCGTCTTTGGCAGCGCTACAATAATACAGGGGAACCCGCTGAACAGCATCCAGGCCGTAAAAGGAGTACAACCACTCGGCAAGACCGGTACATACAACTGACTGCAAGACGCCAGCCGATGTTAACCGCTCGAGAGATAAGTTTGAGGCTACAAAATTCAAGTGGTGTTGATGTAAGTCCCCAAACTGTGCGAAATCGACTGCATGAGTACGGCCTACGAGCTCGACGCCCTATCAGGTGCCCACCGATACGTCACGGGCATCGCGCTCGTCGAAATGAATGGTGTAGAGAACGCATAACATGGACCCAGGAACAATGGGATAAAATTATGTTTTCCGATGAGTCGCGATTCGGGTTTAGGCCTGATACAAGAAGGGTGCGAGTGTACCGTCGACCCGGAAATACTGAAAGACTCAGGTGCGTTCAGGAAGTTCATCCATACAGCGGCTCAACAGTTATGGTATGGGCGGGTATTATGAAGAACAGGCGAACTGAGCTCGTTTTTGTAAATGGAAACATGAACGCTGAAAATTACGTTGAGGATATTCTCAGACCTTATGTCCATCCATTTGCACAAACCTTTGGCTCCGATTTTACGTTAATGCATGACAATGCGCGTTCACATACAGCTCGGCGAACCAGTGAATACTTGGCAACGGAGAACATCCAGGTATTGCCCTGGCCTGCACAATCGCCAGACCTCAACCCCATCGAGCACGCATGGGACATGCTCCAGAGACGTGTTTTGAAGGACTTGGACGGAGTGACAACAACCCAACAGCTGAAGGATTTGCTACAATTCCATTGGGAGCGAATACCGCAAGATGACATAAACAGTCTCATTAATTCAATGAATAATCGTTGCCGACAAGTTCTGAATAGCAGAGGAGGCCATACTTTGTATTAAATTGTCCTATTCTTTCACAATAAATTCATTTTCTTAAGAAATTTCAATTTGTAAAAAAAAAGTTTAGTTTCTTATGTACCTGTATATTCTAATATTGTTAATTTCTGTTATTAAAAGAACTTATAAAGAAAACAGCTGTTATTTTTACATCATAGAACCCTAAAAATATTATTTTAAAAATAAAATACAACGTTATAATTAAAATAAATGGTAAAATAAATTAATATAAATGGTAAATTTGTAATATCATGCATGTTGCTTAGACTTTTTTGATGTGTGTAATATTATAAAGAGGTAAAGTTTATGTGCTTGTGTGTTTGTGACGTTGTAGAAGGTAATATCTGGATCTACTGAACCGATTTTAAAAATTCTTTCTGTGTTGAATAGTCCATTTATCGGGGAGTGTCATAGGCTATATAGTAACACGCTATGACTAATAGGAGTGAAGCAGTAATGTAATTAGATTTAAAAAGTGACGCGTTTTTTTCGCGGTCTAACGAAGTGGGCACGGGTCAGCTAGTATTTAATAAGTAGGATATCTTTTAGAGACCGCCCGTAATTTCTATAAAAATGAAAATTCGTTTTAGGCCTTATTTCATTTATGCATCTACGGCACATGCATTTGACTTCAAATGGCATATTTAAATAAATATTCAAGGACATCTCTACATAGCGCCATCTGTTCCCAAAGTAAGCTAGGCTTAACATGCTTGTGTTATGGGTAACAGAACAACGGTTATTTATACTATTATTATTTTGTTTAACATTAAGACTGGTTGGTATTTGGTATTTTTCTCAGTTAGTTTATTGTTTTTAATGTAAAAGCACGGAAAACATTGACCACGTCCTGCGGATGAAACAAGGAAACACCAGGATGAGTAGGTATTACAGGCTCTTTTGAAAGCGCCTTAAGAATTTATAAGACTGCTATCGCACTAGGACTGAAGCCTTGCAACAAGGCAAACTACATTTGTTTCATCATCATCATCATAACAGCCCATTAATGTCCCACTGCAGGGACGGGCCTCCTCCCGGGACGGGCGGATACTTGGCCTACTAATATCACGCTGCCTAGACGGATTGGTATAGGATCACATTTGATTATTAAATTAAAATGAAATACATTGAGAACAATATTTTTTTGTGAACCCTACAATTATTATTATTCTGCTTAATACACGAACCTATGACTTGGTTTTCTTTCAGTAGTCGCTTATTGCAATCGCTTAGCCACCAAAAGGCAGGCGAAGGGTGTTAAAATCAAACCAAAGTAATGCTTACATTTGCAAACTCTGTAAAACTGAAATAAGGTTCTATACGTGTGAAAGTTTGTCATATTGTTACTGAGGTGAATAGATGAGCCGTTATATTAAAAGGGGACCGCGCGCACTCAATTCTCTGAAAAAAAAAACTTATAAACGCCTTCAAACTTGTTAGCATAAAAATGGATGTGGTATTTTACTTTACTAGAAGACTAAATATATCATCGTAACAGCCCATTAATGTACTACTGCAGGGACATGCCTCCTCCCATGACGGAGGGATACTTGGCCTACTAATACCACGCTGGCCAGATTGGTATAATGTTTAATTTCAAGTTTTCCTTCTTTTTATTTCGTAAAGATAGTAGTTACGGTTATTCCATTCCCTTAGTCGATTTTTACGACACCGATGGGATGAGATGGGGTGGTGACATATTGTATTCTTACTCCGTGACCACACGGATAAAAAGAAAAATAACATAGACGAAGTACATAGTTCTCCTTGCTTTGTTTGCATTTGGATCTTTCAGAAAGTTTCATAATGTGACCTTCTTGTGTATCTAATCCCCATCATGTACAAAATTATTGTAATAAAGAGATTTCTTGCCGTTTTTTAAACGTAGGAAACCTATTACTAGTCGCCTCGGCTAATTGGGCTCTTTTAAAAGTAGGTTTACTAACTAAAACCCATGTTGCTTTTCAACCACCTTATAGTCGATGTTGGGAGGTGCCGGTGCATTATTTATTGGCTTAGGTAATGTATACCTACCAGAAGTAGAATTACCTAACCACGAGTCCGTAGTTGCGTAGAAAGACTGTTCTATCTGTCAGCCACAAGCGGTCTACTGCTGGATAGAGGGCTCCCCAAGTTCGCGCTTCCTCTTCCCGTCTTAAACCAGCATACAATGTCATTAATTGCATGTCACCTTTTAAAAAATATATGAAATAAATATTCCTCACACTTTCACACAACGCCAACTAGTCTCAAATTAAGCAGAGATTGTACTATGGGTACTAGACAACGGATAAACATACTTAAATACTTTTTTTTTGTAAATACATACCTACATAAATATTATACATAGAAAACACCCAGACTAATGCAAACAATCATGTTATACACACAAAGATTTTCATTAAGCGGGAATTGAACCCGAGACCTTTGCGTAGCATTCATGTTAAATAACCACTACGCCACATAGGTCGTCATATTGATTTTCATTTACATATATCTGCATATCACTGTTTCTAGAATACCGTATCCATAATAATACCTACTCGATGTAAGACAAGATCAACTTTTTGACGCCGTCACGGCAAAAGAGCCTCTTTTGTAAAAAGTACTCTTTTTAACCGAAGTTATGGCGCATGGATTAAACTTCCTTATTTTTATTACTTTTCCTTCTGTTTGGATGATGATGTTCAGTTTTTTGCCGAAGACATTAACTTGATAGCTTTCTTGTATCAACAGCTTGGAGTAATGACTGTTTACTAGAGCAGAGATTTACATTAAGCGGAAATCTAACCCGTGCCGTTAGATTTCCGCTTAATGTAAATCTTTCGGTGCTTGAACATTAATATTTTCTTTTTGGTCTAGGTGTTTTCTATGCATAATAACATGTTAACATTTATAAAAAAGTGTGTTTAGCAGTTGTATAGTCCCCACATAGTACAATCTCTGCTTAGTTTGTGACTAGATGGCTTGTGTAAAAGTATTCGGAATCTTATATTACATTATTTTATTTACTATTTTAGTCTCTTCCTTCCACTAAAACATATTTTCGTACCCTAGTGTTTTCCATTAAAAATAATAACATTATCCACACTTTCAAACAACACTACACCTCCACAATACAATTCCAAACAAACAAAAGTATGTAGCAAAAGTAAACAAATTATTAAAAACAAAATATGGTATACATTTAGCAAAATCACCTAACATAAAAACCCTGAAAGTATAAAACGTTACAAAAGATGGTCGGAACCACACATTAGAGTTAATTACAGACCTCACTGAACCACCTAATCAAGGATATGAGGTACCACACAAAGGACTTCCTGTGACACCATTTATACACAATGCGTATTGTTAATACAATGTTTTTTGAAGCAAAGGTCTACCTATCTGCCTTTTTATTGAAAAGAAAATATTTGGTTGAAAAATACTATAGGGTAGTTAATTTTGTTAATTAAATTATACCTAAATGGTCATGTCTACATAGCGCTAAGGATTGCTAGTTAATAGTGGTAATGGGCAGAGTAAAAACTGTAGCCGATAGGGTATTAAGGTTTTGGAATGACGACCGCTGAACGGAGCTGTGGAAGTATTTGGAGGTTGGAAAAATCTAATACGGCAATGATGAAACAACACGCTGCTCAAACAAATAAATGAATAGTAATATTGTGTAGATATGTTTGGAAGGGGCCTATGTTCAGCAGTGAGCGTTCATTGGCTGATGATGATGATTATTGTGTAGGATAAAAATATGATTATAGATCTAAGTCTTAAAGCCATATCATTTCTAGTAGCGCTGAAACTGAATTAAAGATTAATCGAAAACATGCAAAATCTCGAGACTGTTTGATTTTTATACATAATGGAATCTTGGTTATTTCTATAAATAGTTTGGCTCTATTACTTTAAGTACATACCTACTTCAAGTTAAATAGGTTTAAATACTTAGTATTGCAAGGAGTTGTATTCGTAAAGTCAAATCTCAACCGATTTACGCGTCTAGACAACGTGGTGCCAGGGCAACAAGCGCTTTTGTCTGCACGCTGCTCAAACAAATAAATGAATAGTAATATTGTGTAGAAATGTTTGGAGGAGGCCTATGTGTAGTGAACGTCCATTGGCTGATAATATGATGATGATGATAAATATTGTAGACATTAATATGATGACCTCGGTGGCGTGATGGTAGCGCAAGCGGCTGCCGTGCACGAGGTTGTGGGTTCTATCCCCACGCAGGACAATAAATAATTTGTGAGTACCACAAATTATTGTCCTGAGTCTGGGTGTTCTTTGTGTCCATTAATTAATGTTTGTTAAGTCCCCGCGACACAGGGCATGATCCCTAGTGCGGGAGTGGTCTTTATAAAATAGATATATAGAGATATGATTAGTTCTTAATTTGTAATTAATTTTCCATATTTTTAATTTTATATTTTGTTTGTTTTTGTATTTTATATTTGTGTAAATTAAATAAGGCTGATTAAATTTTGTTTTAATATCATAACAAAACGTATCCATATTATCAAAATTAATATTACTATTCAGTTCAAAAACACACAGTTCTAAATTTAGAACGTTGCCACTCAAATCTCTCACAGTACTATATAAAGGACAACACAACGCATGTAAAATGGCCGACTCATGCCATCACATTAACTATTGTATAACATAATTAGTATTAATTAACAAGCATTATTAATGGATCTGTATCTGGTTTTTGAAACAAAAGGTCTTCAAAATACGCTCCGTCATTTTGACGGCATAAATTTTAATTTGGATAAAAACAGTGATGAGGATTTTTTTGTTGAAAATATTTAATGTTCTTTATTTAGGACAATATGTGCCTGTTTGTTATTTTATGCTTATTTTCTTTTGTTATTGACTTCGTGCGGTGACGAAATAATTAATAATAATAACCCTCATAAATAATCCTCACACATTCACACATCGCCACCTAGTCCAAAACTAAGCAAAGCTTGTACTAGACAACGGATAAACAGACTTATATACCTTTTTGTTTTGTAAATACATACATATTATACATAGAAAACACTCAGACCCAATGCAAACAATCATGTACATGCACACAAATATTTGGATTGAGCGCGAATCGAACCCGAGACGTCTGAGTAGCAGCCATGTAATATACCGACTGCCAGAGGTCGTCTATAATAAATAAGAATACATGGCGTCGTCGTCTCATATCATGGGTGTCTTCAAAGCCGACTGAGGAAAAGTTCAAATTATTATAAGCGAACTTTAGACTAGGAAACCTATGAAAATAAATCTTGTCATCTTACCAGAGCGCGATAAGGATACCAAATTGCTAGTTTTTTTTACATAGGGTAAATTATAAGTTTTGAATTAACATTAGTAATATATTTTTACTGTTGCATTGGATGGGTCTATTTTACAAATTTGATTATATAGGAAGATATTCTGATAGCGAATCATGTGGAATGGTCATGTGGACTTTACGAAAAAAAAATCATATACTGCTCCTATTTTTAGAATAATTGGCCCATTACTATAAAAATATATATTTTTGTAAATCGACTTCTTGTAAAATTCAAAGAATAACGATGTCATTACTATAACATCGCGTTATTGGTTTACGATCTTATTCCAAAGAGGTTCAATCATAGATCAGATTCATGTTACTATTTCTAATAAGGATTGACGTATGATGTGATTGATATGAGTCCTTACTTTAGAAATATATAAAATAAGGGGCATAATATTATTATATTCTCCGTGTGGTGACGGAGTAAGAATACAATATGGGTTTATTCCCACGAGCGCGAGTCGCAGAATGTCGAGTCCCCACTACGTCTACTTTGAAAAATTTTCATTTTTTATGTCGATTTTATAAATTTAAATTTGTACAATCACTTCCATCAATAAAATAAAATAAATAAATAAAAATAAAATATCTTTATTTCAGGCAAATTATACCCATACATTAAATTAATACACAAAAGAAGCATACACACAAAACACAAACACAACCATTGCATACACACGAATTATATACATTAAATTATTAAATAAAATAAAATAGAAACATTATTAATTAATTTCATTTAAAATCATTTCAATAAAAATATAATATGTCAAACCAAGTTATAAAAATAAATTAAATTGCAACATTATAAATTATTATATATCTACTAATGAACTTATTACAATTAATTATGGATCACGGCAAACTAAATTATTGAATGAAATTGAAATATTGTTATTTGTTATCCGAATATTAGGTATTAAGAATTAGATTTAGGTATTAATAATAAAAGTATTTAAGGTCTAAAGTGTCTGTTAATGCAGTGTGTAACATAGGGACAGTCCACTCTGTTTGCGATCATTGCCAGAACGGTATTGGAGCTGGCCCGCACCCTGCGCACCAAGGACGCGCACCGCTTGCGCATGGTGGTGTGGAAACAGTCGGTGCGCGCATCCGCAAACATACCCGAGGCGCTACAGTAACGAGGCAGCCCCACTATCGCTCTGAACGCGTTATTATATTGCACCCGGAGAGCATTATAGCTAGCACACGTGTAATCGACCCACAGACTGCTCGTATATAATGATGTGCAGTAAGTTTTAAAAAGTGCAATTTTTACTGTTATTGAACATCGTGAAAAACGTCGGGCTATTATGTTAGCTCTCTTAGATAACGCTCTCCGTTCGCGCTCAATATCCACAAGGTCCTTCAAGTCGTCCGTAATCCAATGTCCCAAGTATTTAAATTTATATACTCTCTCTATGCTTATCCCGTTAAGCCATAAAGGTGGACTATAAAGAGAGCACTGGGTGGTGGCTGGAAAGACCATGTATTGAGTCTTGATGGCATTGAACAATAAGCCATGCGCACGCACATAATCCTCACAGATCTGAACCAGCTTTCTCAAGCCTCCCATTGACGCAGCAAGCAAAACCACGTCGTCGGCATAGCTAAAGTTATTACAACATTGTGTTATCAATGTGACAACCGACATGGCTATTGCTGAGCTCGCCAATAAGGGCATTTACATACAAATTAAATAAAGTTGGTGAGGTTAACCCACCTTGTCTGACACCACACTCAAGCTTATACGCATCCGACATTGTACCCGCCCATCTAACAGAGTTGGTCTGATGTGAATACCAATATTTAAAAATATTGACCCACTCTTTAGGTAAGTTAAGAGAGTCCATTTTATCCCATAGAAGGTCATAATGAACCAGGTCAAAAGCTTTTGACAAGTCGAGGAAACACGCGTAAACAGGAGTACTACGGTTGGTATAGTATCTAACGGTGTGCTTAAGACACAGTATTGCACTCTCGGTAGATAATTTAGGTCTGAAACCAAACTGATTGTCATGCAATTTAACATACTTGTCCAGCTGTGTGTTAAGCACACCGTCAAACACTTTCGCTATTATAGTTGCCAGAGAAATAGGACGGTAATTACTCTTATCAGATAAGTCCCCAGTTTTATCCTTAACTATAGGCACTACAATAGTTTTCATTAAATCGGCTGGGAGGTAAGAATGGCTTACACACAAAGAGTATAGCATAGCCAAGACTCTAGATATGTGAGAACCAGCATGCTGTAAATGTTCTATACTAAGTCCATCGTGTCCTGGAGACTTACCCCTTTTCATGCTCTTTATAATTTTTAAAACATCTCTGGCCTTAACGAGCGTATCGACTGATTGTCCTATCAAACTCATATTAGGTATATTCCTGGCCGGGCCTAAAGGTGTCTTCACTGCAAAATGTTTCCTAAATAACTCCGAAATGCGTTTAGGATCACTCTCACCATCAACGGTCACCGGGAGACCGGGTTGTACATTCATTCTTCTGGTATCTTGCCAAAATCCCCGAAAGTCACCTTTTGAGTATTTTTCGGCAAGAATATCCATCTGTACAGTCAGCTCCAATAATCGCTTAACGTGTTTAAATTTACAAAACTTCTTAACATTCAAAGTACCATAAGTCAGTGACGTTACAAGATATCAAAATAAACTAAACATTACAAATGGTAATAAAACGATGATAGGACGTCTTTTATTTGTCCCTATACATCTTAAATATCAAAAGTCGCTGATAGTCATACTTTACAAAATTATATTAACAAATCATATTTTCAATGTTTTCGGATGTGAATCTACTTTAGGCGTTCATAATGTTAATCGATTTTTGAATTTTAACCACTATAAGTCATACCATACGTCGTTAATAGTCGTTGGTTACAAAAGTAGATTAACAAGTTATTATTTGCAATGTTCTTCCGTGTGAATCTTTTTTTATTTTGTTTTCGCTGGGGTAAAATGCCTACGCATCCCCTTCCGTTGGGGGACGGGAGGAATATGTGGGGCTCCCAGGGGTTAGGCAACCCCTCCAGTGTACCCACTAAAAGTCACCAGCGGCACTCCTTCATCGCCTACTTGGAGGGGGCCTGGGTAACCGGCAGAGCCTTTGCGTCCAGTCCCCCTCCGGCGATCGCCGTTGTTACAGGCGAGCCTTTTTTTTCCGTGGAGGAAATACTTTGCGTATACCTGTCACCTCGGGGTACGACGAGCAGGTGATGTCGGACTCCCAGACTGGTCTACCGACTAAAACCTCCACGATGGCCTTTCTCTGGTGTTCCAGAGAGGTTTCGGGAACGCGATTGCATCATTCGAAACCTATCTCACCTCGCAAAAGCAAAAGGCTCGCCTTTTTCAAAAGGGATCGGTTCCCTCTTGCTCTCACTCAGCAGCCTCCTTCCACATCCACCCATCTTCATAGCAGACAGGCGAGCCCTACTCTTCTTGAGAACGGCCGTGAGTGCTCCGGCCGTTCTCACCCACATGATGGTGGTGGTGAATCGTGCAACAGGATGATAGGTGCCCCCGCACCTGTACGCCCTGCTGACCACCGGGATGCAGGAGGGTGCAGTACGTCCGCCTTCTCCTGCCCTCTCGCCTCCTCCGATGTGGCGGCGCGAGAGGGTCTTGTTGAGGCGCGGCTCCGACGCGCCCGCGCCGTAACCGTGGCACGATGGTGCCTCCTCCCTTCCGATCCAGTTCAGGTATAAGCCGAATCACCCGTGCACTCTGGTGAGCACCCATGCCTCGAGCTCCCAAGGAGGGGTGCCCGCCAGAGCGCACGCCGCCGCAACACCCACTGTGCGGTAGGCCCGCAATACCCGCTGAGCCATGGCCCTTTGGGGCGCCCGAAGGACGGATAAATTCTCCCTCCTTTCGAGTCCAGATAAGCGCACCGAAAGGGGCATGCTACGCAGTATAATAGCAGGCAACGTGTGCTAGGCCCCCCCAGATTAGGCATTAACCACGAGAGGGCGCCCGCGATCCTCAGCAGACGCGTCGACAGCTCACTAAAATATGGGCTGAAGCGCCATCTGCTGTCCAGGACAAGGCCCAGATACTTCACCTGGGCCTTTACCACGATCCGGGCGCCATCAACGCAGGTCTGGGCATTTCGTCCATGGTGACGCAGACAGAGAGATATCGCAATACCTCGTGTCACAAACAATAAAATACAAAATCATGTAACATTCCAATCGCCTAAAGTAGATTCACACGACAGAACCACAGTCAAAACTTTCCAAATATGATTTGTTAATCTAATTTTGTATTAAAGAACTATCAGCGACTTATGTCACATTGAGATGTTAAGTGACAATTGAAAAATGTCTGTTACTGTTTTATGGAAATATGTGATGATGAGTTTATTTTGAAATTTTGTTGCATCACTGACTTAAGGCATGTTTAATGTTCAGACTAATATGTATATTTCAATGTACAAGCGATTTTAGGGGCTGACTGTACCTGTTCCCTATGAGCTTGACACCATTTAAGTCGCGATTTAAAAACCCTCCTACTTTCACACATTCTATTATATATACAACCGTCCCTAGGCTTACCACATAAAACCCACTCTATGAAACCACTCCTAGCCGTCCGGTGGGCCTCAGCAACGTGTCGGTTCCAGCCCGCCACTCGCTGCTTACCCCCGCCCAATCGCGTGCCTCCTCGACTCGCCACAGCCGCGTCACACAGGGAGTGTACAATATCAGCATATAGCTTGTCAATTACAAGTTTATGTTGTGTATTACTACAATAAAAATTAGAACAACTTTGACACTCAGACGGGAAATTAACAGTTTTAAGTTTATTGTTACATTCTTGAGTATAAACAGTAATGAGGTCATCACTTCTTGTACCCCACAACACCTCCCCTACTCACGTTTAATCAATGCTTCGATTATTTTAATTTATAAAAATGAATAAATGATTTTGATTCAGACTAAGAGTTGAATCATAATTAAACCAGGATACTATACTACTGGGATAACGCTAAGGTGTCCCCCACACCTTAGCGCGTTATCCTAGTAGGTAAGACCAACAAAAAAAATCATAAAACGACCAACCCTTTGTCTTTTAATCGATGTATTAAAAGAAGAATCCAAAAAAAAGTGATTTAATACTGGAACAAAATCAAATAGGCGTAGAGAAAAACAAAAAAATATTGATTTTACCAATGATCAAAAAGTTAAAAAAATTGTTGATGATTTCTTGAAAAACAAAATTTATTTTCATATACCTATGTTTATCTAGACTGGGAAATATCAGATCACAAAACATAAATTAAAATTTAAAAACTACAAGATTGAGTTACTTACTTGATTTATTATTTTTTTGTTTTTTTAAAGTAAAGTTAGCATCTGTGTAGGGGTAAAAGCCCCTACACAGATTTAAGAACTAAAGGGAATAATATATAATATAGGTAATATAAAATATCGTAGGTTATGTATATTTATAATATGTACATTAAAAATGATCTGTGATTTACTATGCTTTTAAATTATCTTACGTCAGGTTATTTTTTACACTCGACTAGGTGGGAATTAAAGCGAGAATTTTCAAAGTAGACGTAGTGGGGACTCGACATTCTGCGACTCGCGCTCGTGGGAATAAACCCAATATGTCACCACCCCATCTCATCCCATAGATATCGTAAAAACCGACTAAGAGACTATCGGTGAATATTATCTTTACGAAATAAAAAGAAGGAAAACTGGATAATAACCCTGTATCAATCCGTTTGGCCAGGGATTAGTAGGTCAAGTATTCCTTCGTCACGGGAGGGGGCCCGTCCCTGCAGTGGGACATTAATGGGCTGTTATGATGAAGGGGCATAATAAATATGTCATATTAGAGTGCCAACATTGTTTACTTTTTGCTATATTTAGAAATTCTGAGAAAGCTTATTATTGGAATACTACAAGACCGAGGTGTTAATTTTTAACCAATTTTAATCAATGCAGATAATATTATGCCGGTGTGTAGAGTATGAGTATATTGGGCTGATCGTTAAAGTCATCATAACAGCCCATTAATGTCCCACTGCAGGAACGGGCCACCTCCCGTGACGAAGAGATACTTAGCCTACTAGTACCACGCATAGGGTTTAATTTCAAGTTTTCCTTATTATTATTACGTAAAGTTAATATTCACGGATAGTCCCTTAGTCACCCATGGGATGAGATGGGGTGGAGACACACTGTATTCCTACTCCGTCACCACACGGAGTATCGTTATCGTGATTCCATTGAAGTGAACTATCCGTTGCTTTTTATTTAGAACTTTTTTACCCAACGCAGTTAATATCCCCTTTACTCATAAACTCCTCTTAATTTTAGTTACTGCTTAGCGAGATTTTTATTAGTAAAATCAACCTTTATACCAAACAAAACCGTAAGAATTTAAGCTAATCAATTGACTAAAAGTTAAGAGGCGTTTATGAGTAAGGGGGTATGTCTGTAGCGTTTTGATGATTAGCAGTAAAATAACAAGAAAAAATAAAGTTCCAAGGAACCATGGAAGAATACCAAACACAATATAGAGCCCGCAAACAATCAAAACTTGCAAGTACTCATGTTCTATAATGCATTGGCAATCTTAGTTTGTAATCCGAGAACATTTTCCCTGGTATCTTGTATCCATTGAATAATAGAGTTGATGTAGCATCGTACCTAGTTAATATTGTACACCTTAATTATACAGGATTAGCAACATCTTGTTACACCTGCTAACATCTTGAACATATAAACTAAGTGTGGATTACAACTTGTGTACTTGATATTGTGTGTAGTGTGATTTGGTTTGTTGTAAAAGATACAGTTTTTGTTTTGTTTAAACTTTTTGGAA
Organism: Schrankia costaestrigalis; assembly: GCA_905475405.1. Taxonomy (NCBI): domain Eukaryota; kingdom Metazoa; phylum Arthropoda; class Insecta; order Lepidoptera; family Erebidae; genus Schrankia; species Schrankia costaestrigalis. Next base: position 5,703,636 of record FR997851.1, read on the forward strand.
ACAAAAAACAATGTTACAAGTTTAGTCAATCAATCAATCAACTAGTTTATTGCAGTCTATAGTTTAAATGAAATGGTAAATTATTAATTGTATAATCTTTTTAGACAGTCGTGCTTTAACGCAAGGTCCCTTATTACCAGTAATACTTACTATACTAAAATTTTGAAAAGTCCCTATCTATACAGGTAGCTCAAGGTAGCAATGTATGCAATAATAATTTAATGCAAAAAAATTACACTTAAATATACTACACGGCTACTACGAGTATACTCTTACTTAGGCGGCCTCTGTGGCGTAGTGGTTAAACAATATGAGTGCTACGCAGAAGTCTCGGCTTCGATTCTCGTTCAATGCAAATATTTGTGTGCATGAACATGATTATTTGCATTGCTCTGAGTGTTTTTATGTAAAAATAAAACCGGTCAAGTGCGAGTCTGACTCGCGCACCGAGGGTTCCGTACAAACCTATTTATTGTGATAACGTCAGGATTTAGATGTTTAAATTCTATTTTTCCCGCCAAAATTCAAAGACGGCACGACTAAGCTGTCAATAAATATTTTCCCGCCAAAAAACTATGACGTCAAAACTGATCTGTCAAAATTTATGTGACGTCACGACTCATCTGTCAAAAGTTCAAAAACGTCACGGCTCAGCTGTCAAAATATATTTTCCCGCCAAAATTCTGTGACGTCACGAATTATCTTTCAAAAATTCTGTGACGTCACGACTCATCTGTCAAAAATTCAAAAACGTCACGGCTCAGCTGTCAAAATATATTTTTCCGCCAAAATTCTGTGACGTCACGAATCATCTGTCAAAAATTCTGTGACGTCACGACTCATCTGTCAAAAATTCAAAAACGTCACGGCTCAGCTGTCAAAATATATTTACCCGCCAAAATTCTGTGACTTCACGAATCATCTGTCAAAAATTCTGTGACGTCACGACTCATCTGTCAAAAATTTAAAAACGTCACGGCTCAACTGTCAAAAATATTTCCCGCCAAAATTATGTGACGTCACGACTCATCTGTCAAAATTCTATGACGTCACGGGTCACGTGACCAAAATTCTATGACGTCACAGGTCACGTGACTCAGCTTTCCCGCCAAAATTCAATGAAATCAAAATATAATATGATTGAAGTAAAAATTTAAGGTTTTCGGAATTTTCCCATTACATGTACAATAAGACCTTGCTTCATGCCAAATTTCAAGTCTGTAGGTAGACTGGAAGTACCCTGTAGGTTTTTGCCTTTACCCCTCTAAATTTGCGACAAAAACGGCTATATCTCTTGATTGCGTTGGATTAGCAGTTTGATTTTTTTACGGCACTAAGAAGCAACAAGCCTTAGTATTTGGTGAAAATTTCAACTTGATATCTCCACGCGTTCCTGAGATAAATGGTCTTGACAGACAGAAGGACGGACGGACGGACAACAAAGTGATCCTATAAGGGTTCCGTTTTTTCAAAACTGGTACGGAACCCTAAAAACTATATAAGTAAAGTACTAATATCCGTTGTTCTGTTACTCATAACACAAGCAGGTTAAGCCTAGCTTACTTTGGGAACAGATGGCGCTGTGTAGAGATGTCCGTGAAAATATTTAACAATACGTCATTTTGACTATAATTTTCTGAAAGATAAATCACCACACGACACTTATGATTCTTTGTACAAAACATACACTTTGCAATTGTGTAGTACTTAACCAGTGGTACAATACTCTAGGGACTGACTCTATTTATTATTTAGTTGTTGGAACACCGCAGACTGGATTACACTTTTGTTTATTTAACAAATTGTTTTTAGGACCAATTCGGTTTGTAGTAACTATGGTTTTGTTACTTTAAAATTAACTATAAAAACGTATGGCATTTAAGCGTTATTATTTCTAGTTATACAGTCAATACTTCTTATAGTGTTCTTGTATTTTTTATGTACTTGTTATTCAAAAGTTTTGTTTATGGAAAACAAAAAAGAAGACTTGGTGTAAAATATAAATCGGCTACGATCATCATCATCATAATAACAGACCATTAAGGGACGGGTCTCCTCCCATGACGGAGGGATACTTGGCCTAATAATACCACGCTGGCCAGACGGATTGGTATAGGGTTTCATTTCAAGCTTTCCTTTCGTAAAGATAATATTGAGAGTCCCTTAGTCGGTTTTTACAACACCCTTTTGATGAGATGGGATGGTGATATATTGTATTCTTACTCCGTCACCACACGGACAATCATAGTTATGATATAATTCAATTGTAAATGGAAATAATTTAGATGTAGCCTACAGATTTATTTATTTTTTGCTTCCAAATGAAAAAAAGAAATATACAGAAAGTAATAGAAGTTAGTCATTGGCACAAACGCATATATATAAGTCCTTTAAACACGCGTAAATTTTAGCTTGATAATAATGAAATCAATGTTTCGGACATATTTTAGTTTGCAAAAATCCTTGAAGATAGACCGGAGCTTGTTGTACCATGGCTTCGCGGACAGTTAAACCAATTCGGTAAATCCAATCCAAATGTCCTTTTGAAATACCTGCAAAAAATGTACTTACATTAAATATTACACGTGTTATGATTGCCTAGGAATGTCAACTCTAGGGTAGTCTGATTAAAGCCTTATACATCCAATCGCAAATGTATCGTGTCTAAGCTAAGTTCAAAACACAATACTAATATTATAAATGGGAAAGTGTGTCTGTTTGTCTTTCTTACACGGCAAAACGGAGCTACTAAGTGACGTGATTTTTTAAGTGGAGATAGTTAAAGAGATGCAGAGTAACTTAAGCTACTTTTTTTTTCTTCTCTGTCCAGGAACGGGGAACAGTGCTACCCCAAATTTAACGCGAGCGAAGCCGCGGGCATAGCTAGTAATATTAAAAAACGAAATGTATCTTTCATACCTTTCGTGTGTTCATGTCCTTCACCTAGTTCCATATCAGGGTAAGCATCAGATACATAAGCGCTGATGTGATTTTCTCTCAGATGAGGATTGTTCAGATTTTTTACTACTAAAGTCAGTGACAACTTTTCTGTAAGAAGTCATAAGAACATTAATAACAAGAACATTTTATTAAATTCATTGTTTTATTATAATTAAAAAAAATACCCCCTTAATTATAAACGTCTCTTAAATTTAATCACTGTTTAGCGAGATTTTTATTAGCAAAAACAACCTTATGCCAAACAAAAACGTAAGATTTTGAGCTAATCAATTGACTAAAATTTAAGTGGCGTTTATGAGTAAGGGGGATAGTGTCTAAACTCGGTACTGTATGCAAATAAAGTTCAAGAATATTTCTTAAAATGACTTATAACAGTAAGAGTACTCGAAATTTTAATCAATTTAAACTAATTACATTATAATTAACGTTGTGAATTCTAGCATTGTAAAACCAGATCAGCAACTAAAGGTATATATAATATAGAGAATTATACTCTATGCTTGATGGTTTGGCATGCATAACACCACCCGTAAACTCATGGTTTATATAGGTACACACGGCAACACATCAAGTTAAACATTTTCATTTGAAATTGTATCTTATTTCAAAGTATTAAGGTACATGAGTGTCTAGCTTGATTAGTTGCTGTGTGTACCTAGTGAAAGCTGCACCAAAATTTCAAGTTATAAAATGATTTCGTTGCAGCAAGTTGTTCACTTATTTTCCTTACGTGTTATTTGTATAACCACAACGTAATGAAATTGTTAGAAAAATGTAAATATACTATAATATCGACATCTAGTTGGAGCAAAATTAAATAATATGTAATGAGATTTAGATAAAAAGTACTTACTAATTTCGATGACAGAATAATCAATAGTTTCAATGGGCTCTCTGCCTTTTCGATGATAACTGACAACAGTTCTAGGAGAGAATATTACTAGTCTATCAAATATAACTTCCAAAACTAGTGAGTCGGTTTTTTTGTTGACACTGAAATTAAAAATATACGAGTATAATAGTTTTAAAAGAACACTAAATATGGTGGTATTTTTCCTCTTCTAACATATAAATGTTAAAGGAAACTAAGGGAAAAACATAAAGAATATGATATAATTTCTATGAAGTGGCAACCTTTGAAAGAATAATAATAATATTTATAGATACTGGCAACTTTTAAATTTAGCGACTTCTAAACCAGAGCGAGGATAAAAATATTTTTATGGTATACACAAAATAAAACCGGTCAAGTACGAGTCTGACTCGCGCACCGAGGGCTCTCTACAAATTTATTTATTTTCCCGCCAAAATGCGATGACGTCACGAATCATCTGTCAAAACTCTATGACGCCACGACGTAGCTGTCAAAAAAAATTCCCGCCAAAATTCTATGACGTCACGTCTCATCTGTCAAAAATTCTATGACGTCTTGAATCATCTGTCAAAAACTGTGATGTCACGACTCAGCTGTCAAAAAATATTTTCCCATCAAAATTCTATATTTCGTTGGGTTAGAAGTTTGATTGTTTTACAGCTCTAAGAGGCAACAGACCTTAGTATTTGGTGAAAATTTCAGCGCAATTGATACCTCTACGCGTTTCTGAGAAAAATGGTCATGACAGATCGACGGACAGACGGGCGGACAGACGGACAACAAAGTGATCATAAAAAAGGGTTCCGTTTTTCAAAATCGGTATGGAACCTTAAAAATAATGTTAACCAATTTTATTTTCAATTTTAAACAAAGAAAACGACTTATAGACTTTAAACTACTAAAGAAATCACTGAAATTTGAGATGAAAAACATAAAAAAAAATATCAAAAAGTGGGTTGATAACCACATGCGCATTTTTAATTCGTTATGAAATTAAATTAATAACGGCGTAAATTAAAATAAATTCGACAAACGTCCTAGATTAGAGAACGCGACTCGGCAAACGTAGTGTAGGAAGCCCCCCAGGTAGGTGGACCAACGACCGCAAAAAGGTCTCTGAGTCGGACTGTATGCGGAAGGCGCAGGACCGAGTTCTGTGGCGCGTATTGGGAGAGGCCTATGTCCAGTAGTGGACTGCGATAGGCTAGTTGATTGATTGATTGATTGATTGATTGAAATTAAAATAAAACTTAGTATAACATTATACACTTACTAAAACTCCTCAACGCGTCCATTTTTGATACCTTGAACTTGAGCATTATTAATAGTAACAGTAACATTAGAATGAGGTACATGCAAAGCCAGTTTCTTTACAATATAGGGATCTGAACTCGGGCCACGAACACATAGACCATGGCTAATTAGAAAATGGCGGATACAGCTAATGTCGTGAATTGAACATGGCGCTTGAAGATTTACATGCTCCTCACGTTGGTACTTATCATTTTCTTGTTGACTGTAGTGAGCTAGACCTGTAATTGGAATAAAAGAAAGGAGTTAACAATGATTATTATTGTGTGGGTTGTTAATGGGTGTCGTAAAAACCGACTAAGGGACTATCCGTGAATATTATCTTTACAAAATAAAAAGAAGGAAAACTTGAAATCAAGCCCAATACCAATCCGTCTGGCCAGCGTGGTATTAGTAGGCCAAATATCCCTCCGTCACGGGAGGAGACCCATTAAAGGGCTGTTATGATGATGATGATAAAGGTTTTTTGATTAGTTTGTGTTGTGGTGATAACTTATGGAAAAGAGACGCGGTTCCCAATTGGTGTTAAATTTTGGCTTAGTAAAAATACTGAAAATCGTTATAAAATTGATTGTAATAAGATATTTCTTTTAATCGTATCGTCAGCGCTGTGAGTCGGACGTGTTAATAGTTATTAATTAATCAACAATAGTTTAGCGCGGCGCGAGCCGACGCAAGTGTCATTTTTCACCATGAGTGATAAACTTGTGGAGAACGAGTTGCTGGCTTTTTTACAACAGAAGCTAGACGTTATAGGCGAAGTTTCTGCGCTCCAGATTTGTGTCTCGAATTTCAGCGAGGAAGAAATCGCGGCTGCCAAGTTGCTGATTTTTCGATCGCTGAATAAAGAAGACCGGATGGTGTCACGTAGACGTGACGGACCTAAAAAAAGTATGCAGGACATCATCACACTGCTCAAGACGACCGATCCCGAAGACGTGCCTGTATTTGTAGCTAGGGACTTGAAAAAGTTACCTCTGGTTACTTTAGAGCACGTCGACGTAACGAGTCTTCTAAAGGACATCACATACTTGAAGACTAGTCTGGCGGATGTCAAGAAGAAGTTGGAGACATCCGAAAGAAACGTGACAGAATTACGTACCGAACTAGATGAGTTGCGTAATTCTGTTAAAGTATCTGGGTCACCGATATCGGCGCGTGTAAACACACGTCACGGTGCATCGTCAGCAACAAGCTACGCGTCAGCGGTCTTGTTGTCATCGCCGTCTACAGCTGACAATGCAGAGTGTGACGCACGAAGCTACGCGCGCCCCGCTCCTGTCTCGCAGCCTATTCACTGCAAGACTCCTCGAGCTCCTTTAAATAATGAGCCCAAGGCTACCGCCGGTAAGAAGCTATTGCAAGACAGTAGCAAGAAACGGTCTAATGATGATGATGGTTTCGTGACTGTTCAAAACAAAAAACATCGCCAGCAAAGCAAGAAGAACTGCTGTGGCACAGCACCTAGTGAGCCAAATATCAATGTCCGTGCTGCAAAACCGAACACTCCGGTGTACATTTCACGCCTGCATTACACCACAAAGGCTGAGGACATCGTCGAGTACGTTCGCCATAGGTTGAAATACACGGCGAGAGTGCAGTTGTTAGAGTCGCGCCGCAACGTCAATTTCAAGGCGTTCGTGGTTCGGGTCCCAACATGTTACCTGCATCTCGTCATGGAGGAGACCTTTTGGCCGCAGGGCGTGGTATTCCGCCGTTTTCGTGGACAAGTGCCACCTGATCGCACTGTCCCATGATTTATTTATAACTATGTATTATAAAATTTATATTATTATGTTTTTATTTATTATGTGTATAATTATAATAATAGGTACCTATAAATAATGGTAAATAAAGTATTTATGCCTGTTGTCTGGTACCCATAGTACAAGCTCTGCTTAGTTTGGGACCAGTCAGCATTATTAAATTATGTATTATTATGTTATAAATTATATTGTTATAATTACTTATTATGTATTAATAATATTGTAAATAAAGTATGTATGCCTGTTGCCTGGTAGCCATAGTACAAGCTCTGCTTAGTTTGGAACCAGTCAACATTAATAAATTATATTATACTGTGTATTGTTATGTAATATTTTATATATAAATAAATTTGATTTGATTTGATTTGAATCTGCGGGGTTCTGAGATCATTGCTATAATTTTATTGAAGGAAGATTAAAACAACTACTATAATAGAGAGATTATTATTTGTATAATTCTAATGTCATTATGTATTTCTTTAAGTATAAGTAAAGCGCCGATTACACTACCCTACATGTAGGGCACAACATCTTGTAGGACACTACATGTTGTCTAGTGTAATCGGCGCTTAAAACTGCCAGAAATTAATCTGAAATTAGATGACCTCTGTGGCGTAGTAGTTTATAACATGACTGCTACGCAGAGGTCTCGAGTTCGATTCCCGCTCATTGCAAATCTTTGTGAGCATAAACATGATTGTTTGCATTGGTCTAGGTGTTTTCTTATGTACCTACGTATTTATAAAAAAAAGTGTTTAAGTATGTTAATCCGTTGCCATCTAATACAAGCTCTGTTAGTTTGGGACTAGATGGCGTTGTGTGAAAGTGTGAGGAATATTTATATTTAGTAAGAATTCTCACCTGGACTGACGGCGTATCCATGTCTATTATGTCCAAGTTCATCTCGAAGCCAGTATTCATCAGATGCTCGAACAACATTCACCAGAAGAACAAAACAAAGAATAAACTTCATCATAGTTATGTTTAAAAAGAATAACAAGATTGCTTCTTATTTTATAAGCATTAAGATTGCGTGACTTATGAAGGCTATTTTTAATTGTAGCATTTTAAAATTCTAATTGATGTGCAGTAAATACATCGTAATTATTTAATAGTTGGTATACTTTAACATCTCAATTAACTACATACATACATTATACTACTCTTGAAATACACAAAACTCACGGTTTATTTCCATGGCGTAGGCAGATAATACTAAACGCCAGCTACTACAAACCTTTTAAATCAGCCTTTATTTTATAATAAGTATTCCTCACACATTCACATAACGCCATCTAGTCCCAAACTAAGCAGAGCTTGTACTATGGATACTAGACAACGGATAAACATACTGAAATACTTTTTTCATATTTTTTTTTGTAAAAACATACATAATTACATAGAAAATACCCAAACCAATGCAAACAATCATGTTCATGCACACAAAGATTCGCATTGAGCGAAAATCGAACCCGAGACCTCTGCGTAGCAGTCATACTATATAACCACTACGCCACAGAGGTCGTTGCTTTGCTTCGTTTACAAATTCATACATGGCTGTCGATTCCGAGTGTTACATACTTAAGCACTTTCAGGAGGATGTCACCAATTATATCCTTTTAAATCTTTCTAGGGCGTCCCCTACTGACTACTACTACTATCTATACCTACTGCCTACTATATAAACAATTAAAAATAACTAGACAGAAATAGCAACTAGATGAACACCAAGAGACGGTGTTATAACATAAATAAAAGAAAAAATGACAAGACGTATTTAACGAATGGATTGGATGAAAATGGATTATCCGTGCAACAGAGGGAAAATAATAATATAAAGAGTGTTAAGAGAATCCAATCTCGCAAATGCAGGCATAGCATCATCATCATCATCTCAGCCAATTCACGTCCACTGCTGGTCATAGGCCTTCTCCAAATATTGCCACCTTGTGCGGTCCTGCGCCTCCCTCATCCATCTCAGGGTGGGGAGACCCCTCACACGGTGGACCGACGACCTCGTAAGGACGGCGGGAAGCCGATGGATGAGGGAGGCAGGAATAGCATAATAGTGGGAAATTGTGGATTATAAGTATTAATGGTAGCCATACACGATCCTTCCTATCGTCCAATCGGCATGACACTGCAGGCTTGATCCAATCTGCAGTTCGTCCACATTGGGCAAGCACGATCCTTCCTATCGTCCAATCGGCATGATACTGCAGGCTTGATCCAATCTGCTAGCTATAGACACGTTACATACTGTTTTTATAAATTTTAATTAGATTAGATTTACTAGATTTTGTTAAAACTTTTAACTTTTAGAGTATCTTAATAGCAATTGCTGCTGAAATTTAGCAAACCTTTGTTAATCTATACTAATATTATAAAGAGGTAAAGTTTGTGTGTTTGTGTGATTGTGTGTTTGTGACGTTGTAGGGGGTAGGCTCTGGATTTACTGAACCAATTTTAAAATTTCTTTCTTTGTTGGATTTTCCATTTATCGGGGAGTGTCATAGGCTATATTATAGTATCACGCTATGACCAATAGGAGTGGAGCAGTAATGAAACATGATTAAAAAAGTGACGCGTTTTTTTCGCGGCCTAACGAAGTGGGCACGGGTCAGCTAGTATTTTTATAATTATATGAGTACGTTAATGTAATTAATAAAATCATAAGCCGATTCTGAGATAATTAAAGTTATTAACAATGGAAAATCAAAAGATATTACATATTAAAAAATAACTTGAATTCTTCGTAAGTTTACACGAACATTTAATGATTCTCTTAAATATAAATATTGCACGCAAGGTATAATGTAGAACTATAACATTGTATTGGGTATCGTAAACGCTAACTAAGAAATAACTAAATGAAAAAAATTGACAGACTCGTTGGTGCGGCGCCGGTGCGGCGCGGTAGTTCAGTTTCAGTACTCGATGTCGCGGGTTCGATTTCAACGCGTCTTGCGCTCTTGTGTGGTCTACAAATAATTTTGGGTGGAATTTGAAGCGAAACCTCATGCACGGCATCCCAAACTCAGTTAAAAGTAGACTTATGTCTGTACATAAGTTTAAAAAAATAATAAAACGATACAACACAATATTTTTATTACAATAGATCCATCTTGAAAACATTATAACATATAATTTTGGTATAATAAATAAATATAATGATAAATTTGTTATTTCTAATCACGCTGTCTGAAATTACAAATCATGCTTTGAAGAAATACAGCCATATATTGTGGGGCTTGCGATACCATTGCTTCTCTAATTACCATGTCGATATGCTGCATCCATCCCGTTTTCAATGGGTCGAAACCTGCATCAAAACAGTAATTTTAAATCTATACTAATATTATAAAGAGGTAAAGTTTGTGTGTTTGTTTGTTTGTGTGTTTCTGTGTTTGTGACTTTGTAGGGGGTAATCTCTGGATCTACTGAACCGATTTCAAAAATTCTGTGTTGAATAGTCCATTTATCGGGAAGTGTCATAGGCTATATAGTATCACGCTATGACTAATAGGAGTGGAGCAGTAGTGAAATATGTTTGAAAAACGGACGCGTTTTTTTCGCCGCCCAACGAAGTGGGCACGAGTCAGCTAACTAGGTACAGTCAGCATCAGATAGAATATGCACTTTCAGAGTAGTCAAAAGTATGGGAAAAATATAAATTCAATTTTATGTCTGCAGACATAGCGATCAATTTGTTGCTTATTGTTGTTTATTCCTCTTTATAGTTAATTATTCAGTTCAATCAATATTGCAATACAGCTAACATGCTAACATATTATGCATTCTTAAAAAAAACGTAATAAGTGCAACAAATAATTACAATGCTAACTATACTCCATTTTACGCTAACAATAATAAGTTTCTAATTAGGCAACCATCTTCAAAACTAGAGCATTGATACCGATTATAATACACAATTGTGTTTACTTGAATCATCATCATCATCATAACAGCCCATTTATGTCCCACTGCAGGGACGGGCCTCCTCTAGTGACAGAGGGATACTTGCCCGTATTAGACGCTGGCCAAACGGATTGGATTAGGGTTTAATTTCAAGTTTTGCTTCTTTTTATTTCGTAAACATAATATCCTGAACAGTTCTGTGCCACCCATGAGGGTCGATGGGAGGCCCGTGTGCAGGAGGCAACAAATTCACACAAGTGATAACAGTTTTGCTACTCTCCTCTTCTTTTCGAAGTCATTTAAAAATAAAACACAAACCTGTACCAAGTAATCTGGGCAGTGTTATAGATGAAGTGGCCTTTGTCAGTAGCGTAAAAAAGGGTATTTTAGCATTTTAACGACCTCTGTGATGTAGTGGTTACATAACATGACTGCTACGCAGAGGTCTCGTGTTCGTTTACCGCTCAATGCAAATCTTTGTGTGCATGAACATGATTGTTTGCATTGGTCTGAGTGTTTCTATGTATATGTATGTATTTACAAAAAAAAAGTATTTACACAGTACAAGCTCTGCTTAGTTTGGGACTAGATGGCGTTGTGTAAATGTGTAAGGATTATTTATTTATTTATTGAAAATAATTTTTCTTTTTACCTTTAAGAGCTGGACCAAGTTGAAGCGGTGGCCTTTTCTCAGGTATATATCCATAAACGTGGGCATTTTCTGGATGTATGTCTTTTGAATTTGGTATAGTCATAGTTAGTGAAACATCCCCTGAAAAAGTAAACGTGATATTAGTAGAGAAAGTTTGTTGCCATCATCGTATGGAATTTATCGATGATTCTTGTAGTCGTATTATTGTATTATCATGGCTGCTACTCATAGGTCTAAGATTTGATTCCCGCACAATGCAAATCTTAGTCAAAGTCAAAGTAAAAAAAGCTTTAATCAAAATAAATACAATTTTCATTATATATTTTTTGACGTCCTTTAATCTAATTAATCTAAGTTTAAGTTTAGAAAACTTTACCACCGCCTCCAAAGCGCTTGTAGAGAAGAAGCGGCGCAACAAACTCTACTGCTGCATTTTCTTGACGTCATATATTTTTAACATTGTATGTAACTGTAATGTATGTATGTAATGTATGTAATTGTATGTAAGCTGCAACCATTGTATACCATACATAAAGATACAACTAAGGATTTTATTATTCAATGATAAAGGTAACGTCATGCAGGTAGTGTGTGCATGAACATGATTGTTTTCAAAAGTCTGGCTGTTTTTATGTATAATATGTATGTATTTACATACATTTATATATAATTTATCTGCCATATTTCTAATATGATAATCTATTACTTACTCATTTGTATAATGTGGTAATCAGAAGCTTCAATAGGCTCCTTACCCTTACGGTGAAAGATGAGCCTTGTGACAGGAGATTGTATAATTAACTTCTCAATTACTACTTCTAATACCAAATTATTTGTCCTTTTGTTGATACTGAAAAAAGCGTATTAAATTGAATATTTATTTATTTATAATGCTAGGTTATGGTACATAAAAATGAAGTTAAAAATAAGTTAACTCGAAATTGATATCAGATAATATTGAATTTATTAAAAATGCATAAAAAAAAATGATCTGTAAATCTTCTAAAAATGTTAGAAACCCCACACCTCAGCCGCAATGTTTCCAAATCTATTTAGGGCATCAGACTTTAAAACATTTTTAGTTCTTTTTTTTAATAAAATTATAAGTGACTAATAATGCTTTACGCATTTGGAGTTAAAAGTCTTAACTAGGTTTTGCATCATAACAGCCCTTTAATGTCCCACTGCAGGGACGGGCCTCCTCCCGTGACGGAGGGATACTTGGCCTACTAATACGACGCTGGACAGACGGATTGGTATGGGGTTTAATTATCATTTTAAGGTTTCCTTCTTTTTATTTCGTAAAGATAATATTCACGGATTATTCCTTAGTCGGTTTTTACGTCACCACACGGAGGTTTTGCATAAAGTTATTTAAATAAATTTAAACATCATTAATTAAAGAAATAAAACATGATGAATGGAATTATACACTACTTACTAAAACGTCTTAACTTTCCCAGTTTTAAAGCCAGAATGGTGTTCATTATTTGTGTTGACAGTCATATTACAAAATGGAATATGCATGAAAGAAGATTTCATAATATAAGGTTCCGGTGCGGGCCCATGCGTGGGCTTACATTTCGAATGATCCGCAAAATATTTACGAATACAATTCTTATCATGCACCGGGCATGGTTTAATGATGTGGTTATCACGGTTGCGTGGTGGTTGATGATCAGGTTGGTGGTAATTCTCATAGATAACATGGTGATTTGGTTGTTTAAGATCTGAAAATTCAATCGCAGTTCATCAAAACATTCAATCATTATTTTTTTTATTATTTAGATCTAAAAGCTGTCTGTGAGAACCAAAATACTGCTAAACGATCTCACGCGAAGTGTATATTCGTATCATAATTATTCACGAGAAGACAAAAATCTTGACAGAAGTTCTTAGCTTCATATTCAGCACTAATACATAAAAAATATTATTTCTATATTAATCTAGTTTTTATTATAGGTACTAATTCATTCGATCAACAATGTAAAGGACTGGTTTTGAGTTTCAAAATGTCAATTTTAATTTATCCAAAAATTTAAAATAATTTTCGTTATCTCAGCAATTCATGAGTTAAAATGCAATTAGACAGAAAAAAAAACTAATTCGCTACTTCATTATTTTATCACTTATTTACTATTACTTTCCCATTTTTTTAACTCCCACAATTTAAGATTGTAATAAATTTAAAACTAAACTGAATGCTACTAAATGAAATATAATTAAGCATAGAATTAATAATTAAGTTACTGAAAATCAAAATCAAAAATAAGTTACCTGAAGTAATATCGAAATAATCGTTCCTGCTCGCTAAACTGTAGCCATAATTTAAAAACACAAAACAAATTAATAATTTATTCATTATAAAACGTTCACTTTGCACACAGACAACAGTCTAACAGTATTATTAGCAAGAAATTTCACTAGTTAACAGTTATTTAAAGGAAACTCTAATTAACATTGTACTTAGCGACCGGATTATGTAAAATAGAATCGATTATTAATTGCATTATTCAGATTTCATATTTTCTAATAATAAGGAATCGGAATTACGTGTAGTGATTCTTGTAAACGATAATAATTGTTGGTAGTTGATGGGTCTGTGAGTAAAAAATCTTAAGGTGTATTTTTCTGTTGTCATACTAGACACTCGTAGATTTATGATTTAACGATGCGTAACGCGTAAAAGGTAGTATCTTATAACTATTGTTTTCTATATATAATATGTATGTATTTACAAAAAAAAAAATGTCCGTGTGGTGACGGAATAAGAATACAATATGTCACCACCCCATCTCATCCCATGGGTGCCGTAAAAACAGACTAAGGGACTAACCGTAAATATTATCTTTACGAAATAAAAAGAAGTAAAGCTTGAAATTAAACCCTATACCAATCCGTCTGGCCAGCGTGGTATTAGTAGGCTAAGTATCCCTCGGTCACGGGATAAGGCCCGTCGCTGCAGTGGGACATTAATTGGTTGTTATGATGATTAATAGTAATATTTCTTGCATGTTGAAATTTTCTAATCTATCTCACTAGGATTTTACCGGCTTTAAAAAAAGTCTTATATAGGTACCTAAATAAGGCTTTATCCATTTCTTTCCAAACATAAGATGATGATTTACAGCCTATCGGATTTCTGGATTAATAGACAATCGAATACCTCAACGTAAATAATAAATAAATAATCCTCACACATTTACACAGCGCCACCTAGTCTCAAACTAAGCAAAGCTTGTACTATGGGTACTAGACAACGGATAAACACACTTAAATAATTTTTTTGTAAATACATACATACATATATGTATACAAAGAAAACACCCAGACCAATGCAAACAATCATGTTCATGCACACAAAGATTTGCATTGAGCGGGAATCGAACGCGAGACCTCTGCGTAGCAGCCATTTACTTTTGAATAAACTAAACACTTCCCCAGATTATTATGTTCAACCAAACAAATCTACAAATTTTATAACATCACCACAACATTCGATATAAATATAAAATCTTAAAAGCTTTAACAAAAGTATATCAGAGAACGCCAGAAAGTTCATCATGAAAGATTAGCATATTTTAAAAGTAATTCACACCTGTTCCCCGTCAACTGGAAGTCGAAAGTTCCATAAGTTCTCAGAATTCCAACCTCCTTAACCATCCTTTATCCGCTCGAGGTGTTAATTTCGTAAAATTATCTTGCCTCTTGCCACTGATTACTGTTTCGAGGGTAATATTAATGAGGTCCTTGTTTCGAGATCCCTCTAAATTGTGTCAACTTATTTAACCTTTTTGGTTTTAATATAATTAAAAAGAGATTTGTAATTGTTTTTGTCTGGTTTCTAGTTTAGAGTTGGTGGAAAGTAAAGAAAAATGCATACATAAATATTATTTTATTACTGTAATATGGTGCGTTTTACCTATTTTTTTCGCAGGTTCATACGAGTTCCACGATGTTAATAATTAACTTCGATTTATACACATAGGGTTATATTTTATTCTTATTATTTACAGAATAATGAAATTATTACATCCCTTCCAAGACTATTTTCTTTTTGGAGTTAGTGACAAAACGAGAACTGGATCTACTTTAAATCAAGTTTTCCTGTGTGATAACACTATATATTTTTGCCACAAGGAAAATAATAAATTATTTTTAGCAAAAACAAAAAACAGTGTAATAAAAGCATCGTTTATGTATTTATAATCCGACTCCTGCAATGCATGGAGAGAAACTTTACTTTCAAATACAACGATGCCCGGATGGGTTGGTCAATGTTACACTGTCAAGTTTTTATTATTCTAGCTTCGACGAAGTGTTTGCCTAGTGGATTGCGAACGACTTGACAATTCTTAGTTTCTTTTTACAAGACATGAAGGTGACGTTTTTTACTACATTATATAACATAGAAATAAAATCAAACCTTCTCATAACTAAGTATAATCAAAAACATATATATTTAATAAATCGTAAGCTCTTATCGTATGACCAAGTACCTACTACGAAGAAAAAAAATATGAGCACTTTGAACATTTATATCTAAAGTTTAATACCATTAAGTCTTCTATGTCGAGTGTGACAATAAACAAGCGACAATGCACGACCGAATCCACTCAACTAAATTAACTCACTAGTACCTCCTTGTTGCTGCATTAGGATTCTGTTACACCGTAGCGTAATTATAATAATGGTGGGTCTACGTTTTTTTTATATTTTTAAATGTTTTTATATTTATATTTAAAAATGTAATGAATTGAGAATTAATGTTAATAAAGAGCATAATAATATTTTTAGAATAAACAGGCTTTGGTGTTAATGTGTTATTGTTTTATTTTTATTCCGATAGTTAAATATTTTATTTACGTCTGAGATGGCAAACAAAACCATTTTGTATGGACGTTTTCAATGATGTCGCTTAGGCGTCTTGACGGTGTAAAACCTTTTTAATCCTAATCAAAGACCAAGCAACTCAACGGATAGTTATGTAATTATAGAGTCTTATTGAAGTAAGTTAAATTGTTTCGGAATCGAAACAGTACGTGATGACATTAGTATACTTTAAAAAAATACTAAAATCTAAGGGAGAGGCCTTTGCCCAGCAGTGGGCAGCATATGGGCTAAAACGAAAAGAACTATAAACAAGAGTTTTAAGGATAACTTTTATACCTACCAAGATTTGCATCGAAATTATGATAATTAGGCATGTTTGAATCGAATAAAAATACACGCGAAATTAAGATTTGAACCTCTGCGTTACGGTCATGGCCTACTGCTATGTAACAAATAACTTATTTTGTGCCCTTTGAAGCCATGAATCTGAACCTAGCCTTTTCTAACAGAACAATTCTGTTCTCCACTTGCTTGGCGTACGATAGAAAATGGGAATTCAATCAGAAATAGGAACGGCATAATTATTATCTCTCTTTAAAATAAAACTTTTCTGTTTAGGTTTATTGTTAAAAATAAAAAGTTTAACTTCGGTGTGAGTAGCAGATCCATTTATTTGTATTTCGTATAGGGGAATCCGATACGCGCCCTCAACGAATAGACGAATGGTATTGGATTGCTCGGAAAAATTGTTGGCGAAATCCTTTGTGTGAACGGTTTAATGGCATTTCATGAGCAAGGCAGTTTTGATTCTATAACGAGAATAATATCGTTGGCCGCTTTGAAAATAGAGATTGTTGAAAAATAAGAGACTGTTCTGTCTTATAATGGTTCTGTAAAAGTCTATTTTTGTTGTGATATTGTTTTTTTGTTAATGGCTCTGTTGCCTAGTCTACTGTTGTATTATTACGGCTAGGCAACGAAAACACAACGGACCAAGCTTTGCTTAGTTTGAGACTAGATAAATGCGAATGCAAGTAGAACCACAATGAGCAACCACAACAAGAACAGCTTTCTTCCAGAAAAATAAGAAAACTTAGACTTCTTAGACCATGCTGGCTGGATAGACTAGTAAAAGATCATCATAACAGCCCATCAATGTCCCACTGCAGGGACATGCCTCCTCACATGACGAAGGGATACTTGGCCTACTAATACCACGCTGATAAATTTAAATAATGAGTAAAAGATATTTTATTGATTTTACCTTTACTTAAATTTGTAAATTTAATACCAGCAAACTTTCCTTTAGCCACCTTTTAAGACACTCAAACGATTAGCTGCTGCCACCATGTTTTAATTCTTATGTCAGTCAAGAGATGAGCTCGGTTGTTGACTCCTTGAATTCTGACCACATCCCACGCGCAAAAGTTCAGCTGGACATTCATATCCTAACAAAACGAGTCAATAATAATATCATCATAAATCATTATGACAGCCCATTAATGTCCCACTGCAGGGACGGGCCTCCTTCCGTGACGGAGGGATACTTGGCCTACTAATACCACGCTGACCAGACGAGTTGGTGATAATAATTATAATTGCTCTTAATTCTACCGAAAATAATATCTACAGACAGACTAACTTATCTACTAAAATTAGCGTTCATCTTTATCAATAATACGTCACAATATCTCATGGGGTAGCCGCCCCTTGGCGCCATACTGTCGCGACTTGTCGTCTCCAACGAACGGCGACCCCTTACTCTGTTACTGTATCTGCAATGTGTGCATAAAAGTAAATTACGTTTTGACTGTTTTAGCTCTCTGGTAGCTTAATATTGTTTTGCTTTCTAGTTTTCTTTAAATAAAATAAGGTTGTAAGCAGGGAAATGAACTAATTTTGAATTCCATTTGAAATCATTATTTTCGGATTTTTAGTGGCGACCCTAGATGCACTAAATGTACCCATATTTATTTTGGCACAGAAACAGATAAAATTAGGTTTATTCTCGATATAAACAATATAGAAAATGAAACAGTTAAATTTGTGTTTGTTTTTCCTTACTACAACTATTCGTAACTCCTTTAGTAATCAATAGCTACCCACATTAATCAAGGTAGCCTTACAGCGTAGGTAGTAAATTTTACTAACAAATCAACAGCGTATAATTAAACAACTTTATATTCTAGTAAAAAGCCTAACAACCTACAATTGTTAGTAACATCAACAACGTACGTAAGTTTCTGTAACACCCACATCCTGTGAACAACAAGCTTTGTCTATCGACCTATGTTAACTTCCTGTAAAGGTGGGGCCATGAAAGGTGCGGTTACACGATCAATATTATTCAGACTAAGGGCAGTCTGAACCTAAATTATACAATAAGCACTTCAATGTTTTAGTAACGTAAATTTCACTTTATTTTTTTAAACATTATTTATAGAGTCCTGACCTTTCCTTGACCACATGAGCTCTGTTTTCTATAATACTCCATCAAAGAATTATATAGCATAGTCACTATATTCATAAGCTACCATTTCGATCATAGTCGTACAAATAAATTACTGCATAACAGTCAGTTAAACAGACAAGCGTAATAGTTAAAATATACTTATATTGAAGTTATAAATAAAATTAAGTCCAATACTTGCTCAATGTCCGCTGGTTACATCGTTAGGAATTAGGGTTATACATCCCTTCTTTAATTACGATTTCTAAGATTCCAAGTCTTACCAAAAAGGTCCTGTTTGAGATTCAAACCGTTCCCCATATATCGCGCCACATCATCGACGCCGTTATAATAATACTCTTGTCGCATTAACGCGTTTTTTATAGCCACAAGTTACAACTGCGAATGTTTTTAACGATTTTAAGAAGCAATAAAGCTATTCTCAAGCTTATTTCATAAGATATAAGGTTTTAAATTAAATATCTAAATCTTTCATATTCTGATTTATGCTTTTTCCAAATGTGTTTTTTCGCATAAGTTACTATTTTGTAAGAAAAATGTTGTATTTAATGAACCATAGTCATCCTGCTAAGAGTGTTTTCATAATATTACTCGTTACTTATTTTGTGAAGGTTTTCTTATTCATAAGGATGGAAGTCTTAGTAAATATAAAGAAAATAATATTCCTCACACATTCACACTACGCCATCTAGTCCCAAACTAAGCAAAGCTTGTACTATGTGTACTTGGCAACGGATAAACATACTTAAATACTTTCTTTTTGTAAATACATAATTATAGATAGAAAACACTTAGACTAATGCAAACAATCATGTTCATGCACACAAAGATTTGCATTGAGCGGGAATCGAACCCGAGACCTCTGCGTAGCAGCCACGTAATATACCGACTGCACCACAGAGGTCATCGATTGCATCGTGTCAGGGCTTTCATGACGTTCATCCACTTCTGGACGTCTCTTGGGTTCTTCCAATGGTTTTTACCGCGCAATGTTTGGGAACCTCTTTCAACCATTGCCTTTTCACACGTCTGCTATTCGTCTTGTCTGGTTTATGCGACCCTTGTTTATTGCGACTTTATAGGTTGGTAGCTTGGGTTTTCCTACAAATATTTAGTTGACCTATTGATAATATTTCTTGACCAATTTAGTTAAAATGTTAAAACTGAAGGGTAAACAGTAGTTTTGCCAAATTGGCCCTATATAAATGTATCTCTCTCAGAGGTATCTGAATTGGTTAAATATTTCGTTTTTATCACATACTAGCATGGCATACGAAGTGGGCACGGGTCACCGTGCACTTCGTTGGGCAGCGAAAAAACCGCGTCCTTTTTAAAAACATATTTCATTACTGCTCCACTCCTATTAGTCATAGCTTGATACTATATAGCCTATGACACTCCCCGATAAATGGACTATTCAACACAGATGGAATTGATAAAATCGGTTCATTAGATCCAGAGATTACCTCCTACAACGTCACAAGCTTTACCTCTTTATAATATTATAGTATAGAAGAGGTATAGTATACTTTGACAAAACGCACTTCTCATTCTAGAAACTTATAAAAATGTACACCGACACCGACAAAAGAACGGTTGAAATATTTTACAAGTACCAAATTCGAACATAAAGTGGCGTCTAACTTGAAGACATGCCAACATAATAGGTATCTCGCGCTTGTGTTGGCACCCCTGTGCGTCGCCGTAGAGTCTGGCGCCTTGTCTGCCGCCATTATAACTGTTTGTTGACGTTTCTGTTATTCAATAATTTTACTGTTTGGTTTTCATGCGTTTGTGTATATCTATACTAATATTATGAAGAGGTAAAGTTTGTGTGTTTGTGACGTTGTAAGGGGTAATCTCTGAACCGATTTTGAAAATTCTTTTTGTGTTAAATAGTCCATTTTTCGGGGAGTGTCATAGGCTATATAGTATTACGCTATGACTAATAGGAGTGGAGCAGTAATGAAATATGTTTAAAAAACAGACGCGTTTTTTTCGTCGCCCAATGTAGTGGGCACGGGTCAGCTAGTGTAATATACCTACAAAGAAATAATAGAATAATATAGTATAAATTATTCGCATAGAAGTAGTTGTAGAGTAGGGATCAAATGCGTTAGGGACGTTAACTTTAAAAAAAAATGAAGTAGGCATAAATGCTGCTAATTGCTTATAATATTCATCTCGATACATTTACTTACTTAATTTACTTAACAACAGATTTTGCTGTATTAAATAATTTTAATCTATACTTCTATACTAATATTATAAAGAGGTAAAGTTTGTATGTTTGTGACGTTGGAATCACTGAATCTACTAAACTGATTTTAAAAATTCTTTCTGTGTTAAATAGTCCATTTGAAGAACAAAGAAGTGGGCACGGGTCAGCTAGTAAAGAATATATTTATAGTTTCGCCCTGGTGATAAAAAGACAAATGAAAGTAGAACGTCTTAAAAAATATGACAAACTCTATACAAAATCTAGTCCAACCACTTAAATCAATAAACTAAATAATTCACTTCAACACGAAACAAAATGTATTCGTAAACAACAATCCACAAATGGTTTCAAGCGATAGCAAGCTCGTTAAAGGGTGACTGTCAACCGGAAGTAGATAGTATCGGAGTTATACCGGAAGTGGGAGGAGCTAACGACTGAAGATTGCACCCCGAACCCCTTAAGATTTGCGCTTTAACTTTACATCGAAAATAACACTTTGTTGTAAAAATAGGCAAGCCTTTATTCATAATCAGCCCAATTACGTCCCACTGCAGGGACGGGCCTCCTCCTGTGACGGAGGGATACTTGGCCTACTAATACCACGCTGGCCAGACGGATTGGTATAGGGTTTAATTTCAAGTTTTCCTTCTTTTTATTTCGTAAAGATAATATTTACGGTTAGTCCCTTAGTCGGTTTTTACGACACCCATGGGATGAGATGGAGTGGTGACATATTGTATTTTTACTCCGTCACCACACGGATAAAGCCTTTATTAACCGACTGAAAAAAGCTTTTCAATTTGGTTGTATTGTTGT
Organism: Schrankia costaestrigalis; assembly: GCA_905475405.1. Taxonomy (NCBI): domain Eukaryota; kingdom Metazoa; phylum Arthropoda; class Insecta; order Lepidoptera; family Erebidae; genus Schrankia; species Schrankia costaestrigalis. The sequence continues at coordinate 5,725,458 of FR997851.1, forward strand.
ATGGTACCCCAGACATTAGTTATTTCTTGATCGATTTAAATGAAACTTTGTTCTGAGTTCATAAAAATTGCATTGTTAGTTGGTTTTATTTTTATTCTATTTTTTTTTTAATATTTATTTTATTTTATATACGAAATGGCATTATGACTAAATTGAACCTTATTTATTGAAGCAATCTTGTGAGGAGGATCCTATCTCTGGAGCCCTAACCACCAGTAGTGCGGTCCCTGTACCCGATGCTGGGTGTATACCTTTTTTATATTTTTAAATGTTTTTATTTTTATATCTACTTATATTTAAAAAATGTAAATAATGTGAATAATAATCTAAAATTGTATTAGAACAAAATACACTTATCTACCCTGTAAACATTAAGTATAATTAGCACACAAGCAAGATCTGTCCGATTGCTTATCTTTAAAATGGCCACTCTCAGATAAAAGTTAATTTCCGTGAATGGAATTAAGATCCGTTTCATGTTTCTTTGCTAAAGCTGGAGATAAGAATTAAAAGAATAACAAATAGGTATCTAAAGATAACAACATTATAAAGATTATATTTTTCAAAAGTGGAGAGGAGAGAGCCATTCTCCATTGCGGGAGGAGGTCCGTCCCTGTGGGACATTAATGAGCTGGTATGATATCATCATCATCATCATCATTTCAGCCAATCGACGTCTACTGCTGAACATAGGCCTCCTCCAAGCATTGCCGCCTTGTGCGGTCCTGTGCCTCCCTCATCCATCGGCTTCCCGCCGTCCTAACTAGGTCGTCGGTCCACCGTGTAAGGTGTCTCCCCACCCTGCGCTTTCCGGTATGATATGATGACAAAAAATTATCCTGCGTGGTATTCGAATCCACGGCCTCGTGCACGGCAGCCACTTACACTACCACTGCAATACCGAGGTCAGAATAAGAGAACTATTAAGGGCCTTTACGTGGTATAATTGCATTATAAACAAAACCGGCCGTTTTTTTTCGAATGCGAAATATAACTTATTAAAAAACATTTAAAGTATTGAGAGTGTGTTATACTAATACTTTATTGCCTTTTCTCAAGACTTCGTTACCAACATTTTGCATTATTGATACTATTTGCGAATTATGATTTTTTTTCTATTGGCGGCGCTTGTGAGCCCTATAAACGCTCTTAAAATTAGAGATGTGCATATTTTTTTGACTCCCTCTATCTCTATAGTAAGACCTATAAAAGCTATTTAGAACACTATAAAAGCAAAAGCCAAGAAAATAAAGTTCAGCATCGTTGATTAGTAGTAGTTACAGCTATTAACAAGAGCTATTAGCTGAAGACAAATATGAGCTAAGAAAACTAATAGCCACTAGACATGCAAAACACTGGTTTAAGCTTTATTGTCCTAGTTTCTTAGTAGACTTTTTGGTATTTATGTGAAAAGCTTTTGTTTAGGAATGTACTCTGTATAAATCTGTTATGTATGTATTATTTACTAGAATGATTTTGTATTGACCCCAGTATCACTCATGTTCTTAATCCATAGTGATGGCAAAAATGGACATAGTAAGAGCTATGCAGAGTTGTCATTTTTAAAACAAGATATTGGGTCCGATTGCGTTTCTCAATTGGCTTTAATTAAGAACAACAAAATGAACTTAATGTAAACTTTAATTTATAGTACACATGGGTATTACCTTTCCTTTAAATAAGAACATACACTAAAATAGGGTCATTCTAAACTTAATTAGTGATAGTAGTTTTCTTATTCCGATTGCGTTTCGTCTTATTTGACATTTGACTGACCTTATTTAAGTAGAAGCGGTATAAAAACTGCTTTAATTAAAGGCACTCGAAATTCTGTGCGAGCTTAATTTAACTTATTAAAAAAATATAGTTATTTCTTGGATTTTTAGTAACAAAAATGTTTCCTATCAGTGTTATAATTATGCAAAGAAGGTTAAATGAAGAACATCAACGGTAAGAGTGTTTAAACGTGTTAAAATTACCTAACTGAATGCCTTTGTTCCTTATAAAAAAGTGCGTCTTTTCTTATTAGTTTACAGACAAAAAGAAGGCTTACATATCGGCATATCAGAGATAATTCTGATCCGTTCGATGTGACAACTACAGTATTCAGAAAACTGTGTTGCTCTTTCTTCATCCTTCTCTTTTTATCTGTTTCCATGTTATAAAAACAAATTAAAAAATATCACAAGTAAAAACGCAAAATAAGTACGAACGAAAGTAAGACTAACTTTCACGTAATACAGGCGATGTGGTCGCTAAGCGACAAAACCTATTTTTCTTTTTTTTTTTTTAAATGGCGATTCTAAGATTACGCCAATGACCAGTTAAAACAGTACTTTTAGTAGACGAGCAAGGTAATCAAAATTTGTTGTTATACATAAATACGTGTTATTACAAAACCTATAAATAAATAACTTTGACGTACAGATGTCAAACTTGATATAACAACACTCTTAAGTAGGGTTGTTTTCATAGATAAAAGGAATTGGTAGTTTTTTAGGTCACGTTCTTATTTTGTGACATCCGCAATAGCTTTTATATAAGGACGTGGTCTTATTTTATAAATTTTAGTGCATCCTTATTTAAGAGCGAAAAGAAAGGAAATTGAACCCATTATACTTTAAAAAATTAGCTAAGTAATGATGCTATCTGATGCAGACCGTCAAGAAAATAAAAGTTGCAAATAATGAGCTTATGCATAGGCGCGATAGCTAAAAACTCTTTCGATGGACAAAAAGACTCGTTGGCGATTACTGCATTGCCCGTCCAAGTTCCGCTAGAGAGTAGTTTGAATTACCTGGATTTTTTTCACACATTAATTATGTATTTTTTACAGAAATAATAAATTACTAAACAAATTTTGATAACCTTACTACGGAGCTAACTTGGGATTTTACCTTTTCAAACAAAATCATCAAAAAAAAATCTAATTTACTAAATAAACTAGGATTTAGTTCCTAATATCTTCTTCTTTATTTTAGCGATAATTAGAAAGCTTGTATATAACAGATAATGGAAAAAGAAAGGGAGGGCGCTGCCTGAATACCAGCGCTGGTGCGACATAAAACTATGCCGTACCAGCATTACAGCTGAGGCAGAGCCCTATTGGCCATTTAGACGTAGTTTTATTGATTTGTATTTTGTTTTGTGTATTTGTTGTGTGGTTTTTTTTTCTTTCTTCTTCTATAATTTCTTTATATAGTAATTATCTTTGTTCCAGACAAAACATCGTACAGATGCATCAGTGTGGGGCGTGACAGTTCGCATCTTCACTATGCACCAATGTTCGCTATTCATATTGACGTTACTCTGCGTTTCTGTCAAAGGTAAATGTTACTCTTTTTTCAATAATAGCTACTAGATGATCGTATTAAATGAGGCAGTAGGAGTTGAGGACCCTACGTAGAGAAAAGACGTACTTTAAGTGATAGTCCTTATTTGATAATCCTAACAGCCCATTAATGTCCCACTGCAGGGACGGGTCTCCTCCCGTGACGGAGAGTTACTTGGCCTACTAATATCACGCTGGCCAGACGGATTGGTATAGGGTTTAATTTCAAGTTTTCCTTCTTTTTATTTCGTAAAGATAGTAGTTACATTGAATTATACTTATTTGATAAATAATGAATTAATATTGTAAAGTCTACACAGGATAATTCAGAATACTTTTCATGCTCTGTAAATGTATACTTCATGGGGCTTGATCCCTAGCATGGAACACGAATTTTAAATAATGATTTTAAAAATGTGTTAGTTTTCATTACTGTATAGTAGGGATGGGATTTGATTAGTTATTAAGAACCTCTTGTCTTCTAAAATTATACAACAACAATTTTCAGCAATATCGAAATCCCTTACAGCGAGACTAAAGGAACTTACTAAAATATAGAATGCAAATTATTTTACATGTAAATAATGGTTTACTTTGCTTCCAGACATATCCGGTAGCTGGGAAGAATGGTGGACTTACGATGGCATATCGGGTAAGTAGAGACTTATCCTCGTATGAAATTCTCTATTTTTATAATAAGAAAAACCTATTGTAGGACCTCTTTTGAAAGCAGAATATGACAAAAGTAAAATATGACAAAATCAGAATATGACAAAAAAGCAAACTTGACAAATTCATGACCAAAGGTAGAACATGACTAAAGTCGAACATGGCATCCATGTAATAACCCAAATGACCACCGACTTCGCCCTGGCACGGGTGGCAACTGTGACTAAATCCTTGTAGAAACCGGTCTTCCAACTAAAACCCACAGTGTGCTTTCCCCATCTATTAGTAGGCATTCTTCTAATAACTTTTAAACTATCGCGTTTCATTATTATAAATATTATATAAACGGGATAGCACATTCACATGAGTCAGCTTGCGACCACGTCCAGTGCAACCTGTGCCGAAACGTCAAATAAAATAATGGCATTCTTCTAATTATGGTGGAAATTGAGGAGCTAATACTCGGTGGTTGCGCCCAGAAAACTGAGCAGGGCATTTTAATAAAATTAGATTTTAAAAAAAATTCTCCGTGTGGTGACGGAGTAAGAATACAATATGTCACCACCCCATCTCATTCCATGGGTGTCGTAAAAACCGACTAAGGGACTATCCGTGAATACTATCTTTACGAAATAAAAAGAAGGAAAACTTGAAATTAAACCCTATACCAATCCGTCTGGCCAGCGTGGTATAAGTAGGCCAAGTATCCCTCCGAAACGGGAGGAGGCCCGTCCCTGCAGTGGGGCATTAATGGGCTGTTATGATGAGATTTAAAAAAAAACGTGTTAAATATGAGTAAACAAAATTAAATGTATTCCTAAATCATTTTATCTAATATGAAATAGATAACAGCTCATTAAAATTCATAAATCCGTTTCAAACATTGTAAAATTACAGATCATGATTAAACATTTGATTACAATAAATGATTTGAATTATAATTACCAATTGAACTGTAAAGCCATTGCAATAGCTTATCATAATAAACACAAAAACATTAAATTATATTTTCATTTACTTTTTTATTATGTTTTCAGTACATGCTTTTGTTATGTAATACACACTGTATTGAGCTAAAATGTAGTTTAAAGGATGACTGATCAAATCGGTAGCGTCATGCCAATTAGATGATAAGAAGGATCGTGTATGCGCAATGTGGACGAACAGCAGATTGGATCAAGCCTGCAGTGTCATGCCGATTGGACGATAGGAAGGATCGTGTATGCCCTCCATAATAATTAGTTGTTTTGTTACCAAAGTACAACCTTTTGCTTAGTTTGGGATTAGATTGCAAAGTTAATGTGTCAAAAATAATTAAAAAGCACATCGGACATGTACACACAGCATCTAATCAAGCTAGACACTCATGTACCTTAATACCTTGAAATAAGACACAATTTCAAATGAAAATGTTTAACTTGATGTGTTGCTGTGTGTACTTTGATTGTAAATTATATAAAAATAAATATAATACGTAAAGTAATGCTGATGTACCTATCTACCGCATACAGCCAGTCAATGTATTCAAACCCAAAGCATTTATAATAATAATCCTACAATGTCCTGACCTAAAGCAGTGGCACTTAGCAGCTATAGGCCGACCGTTTATCTCAGACCCCGCCTGCGGTAATAGGGGTGCGCGGGGGGCGAGGACAAAGGAGAGAGGTATCTCTTGATTTTTTGGCAAAACGGCGCCATCTAAAATACTGTGACCCGAACTACATCACATCACAAGACAGCTCTAATTTTTAGCTAGCTTATTTTTATGAAATAAAAAGAAAGAAATATTGAAATTATACCCTAAACCAATCGAAATACCTGGAGAGGTTTTTTTATTTTTCTGGTCAGGCTTTAAATTGTGTAATAATTTAGATTGCATATTTTCTCTAAGAAAGTACGAGTTTAAATGGCAAGATGACGCCACCATCTTTGAAATTTGTAAATTGTATAGAAGACGGACTAGCTTACTGCACTAGTGTCATACTGCCATACTGACTAGGTGTCCGTTATGGTAGTGTGTAAAAATAAAAAAAGCTCTTATTATTGTTCTTATTATCTGTAAATATTTTCTAAGATTGATTCTTATAAATTAATATGTTTAAATCATACCTGTTTTAATGTATATATGAGTCATATAATTTCAAAACCCCCTAAGGTAAAAGCTCCTATTACGGCGGTAGTCAAAATCGCGTCCTATTACGGAGGTATTTCTATTTTCTTGTTTTATTCTGGTTTTATTCAGTTTACGTACAACAAAACGAAATCAGTTTATTCTACATCTATTACTTCATGATTTACCTGACGTTTGCATGTAAAGAACATAGGTAACTAATCAAAATCAATCAATCTGTGTAACGGCATCAACGTGAAAGGGATTTCCATACAAACGCTGAACAACAAAATTAGGTACACTAATATTTAGAAACTAAGTTTTTCGTATTATTAAGCCGTTTAAGATGGTTTATTTCTTATTCATAGCATTTTCTTACTATTATACTCACTATTTCAATAGCTTGTTTTATATTTGTAACTCGTTTTATATCCAAAAAATAAGAAATAAAATAGCGCCGTAATACGACACGATTTGTTTAGATTCGTCCTAATACGGTGGTATAACTCCGTAATAGAAAAAATACTGGGCAGGTTTAATAGTTTGTAACTTTCAATTTATTAACTTATTGAACTTGTTTCAAGGTTTTTTGAAATAGTTATTAATTTCATAAACTAAAAACCATATTCTGCGGTATGTATTCGTAGTTAGAAATCTAATTAAATACGAAAATTGTTGAGTACAAAATGTGGATTTCTTAGAAAGGGTAAAAATAGGAAGGTGTATTTTAAATTATCATAAATCATTTATTTTGTATAACTGTTGACTTCTGTTTACACATATGAGCCAAAAAACTGTTATAGTTTCATTAAACATTTAAATTGTTCCATTTATCGAAGTTTTGATAGGTCCGAATTAGGATTATTAAAAACAGGAGTAGTTTTCCTATTGCGGTGGTAATTATTTCCAAGTAAGTCTGTATTAGGATCTATGATTTCCTATTACGGCCCTATTCATAGAACATAAAATTACAAGTTTTAGGGTACCGTGATTATTGATTCTGAGAATAGAATTGATAAGTGATACGTAAGTTTTTTTTGTTTTGTATAAAACTAAAAGCGATATAACTTTTAAATATACATATAATGTATATGTATATTTAAAAGTTTATGTCAAGTTATGCAATCTATGTAATTTTATATTTCTGTTTTTATTTTACTAAGCATAAAAAGTTTATTTTTATTTTTATTTATTTATATTTACATTAAGGTTTACATTACATTGATCAGAATCAGAGGCCTCCTTTTAAGCTAGTTAATAGCCTGTATCAGAAGACCCCGAGAAAGAAAAGTTAACCTTATTTTAATAACAGAAAACTCTTTTTAGAACGTGTATTTCTATCTATACTTATATAATATTACAAAGAGGTAAAGTTTGTGACGTTGTAGGAGGTAATCTCTGGATCTAATAAACCGATTTTAAAAATTATATCTGTGTTGAATAGTACATTTATCGGGGAGTGTCATAGGCTACATAGTATCACGCTATGACTAATAGGAGAGGAGCAATAATGAATCATGTTTAAAAAAGTGACGCGTTATTTTCGCCGCCTAACGAAGTGGGCACGGGTCAGCTAGTAAAAAATAATTTCATTAAAAAAGATACAAATCAATGGTCAAAAAATACCAAAAATACAACTTACTTTACCAATACATTTAAATTATTTGATAAATATTATTTGTACGGAACTTGGATGAATATAATTTCTGACCCTCCGTATTAGGAATCGTCTACCGCAGTAATAGGCTCTGACGAAAAAAATACCTCCGAATTAGGGAAAATCGACCCGACTATTTAAATCTTTTTTTAAAAATAACTAATATCATTAAAAGAAACAAACTCGACAGTAAGACAAAATATAAACTCCACTTTTGACGATGTAATTTTTTTGCACAGTTAAAAATATTTACAAATGCTTATTTTTGTTTCTTACTTTGAAATGTTGCGAAATACCTCCGTAATAGGGGCTTTTACCTTAAAGTGATTTTTCTTAAATGTCGACAATTCATGAAAAACGTCTTAAACTTACTAACAACCTTAATTCTGTACGATTTTTAACATTATATTATTATTGTAATCTAGCAATCCCAACAAACATCTTTCTTTAATAAAAACAATTTGAAAAACGAGGTTATTTGCAAAAATAGATTCGTTTTAGGGGACTTAGAAGTTAACTTTAGGTTTTAGTGAAATTTGAAAGTAACCGATACCGTTTTAGAGGGTTTTGAAGCAATCACTTTTTTGAACTAGGAAGGTGTTATGCAATAAAATTGTAAATAAGACACAAAATAAAAAAGGCAATTATTTTTATAATTATTTTATTTCAAAAGAAATGGTTTTTCATTTTTATGTAATAATGAAATAATAATTATGTAATATTATTGTTATTTTTGGAGTCGGTGTCAGCCAACGAAATACGATTATACCTAAGCAAATGGAATGGCGGCCACGAATTACAGATTATATTAATATATGACTTCGACATAATGACATAAAGTTGTTGATTGTTTATGGATTGGTTTAAAAATTAAACAAATATTAAATAACTATTTTTATCATATTTAAATAAATATATTTTAAAATACCTGTGTCACCTTCAAACGTTTTAATATACCTATTTAGTAACTGATTAAAGCTTTCCATAACTTTGGGCGTTTATATAGGTTTAACCAGCACCGTCAATTGAAAAAAAATCGTAATTCGCATATAGGATCAATCATGCAAAATGTTGTCTACAAAGTCGTTAGAAAAGGCAATAAAGTTCTGTATAACACATTCTGATCACTTTAAATGGTTTTTAATTTTAAGTAATTATCTTTGATTCGTAGTATACTTTCTCATCTTAGTCTTTAGTCTGTGTATAACACGACGCCATATTTCTTTAAATTTTAAGTCAGGAATATAAAATAGAATATAATTATAGTGGCTGACACCGACTCCAAAAATAACAATAATATTACATTATTTGTAATAATTTGATTATATTTTAAAGAATAAATAAATATATTTGTAGACTCTTCAAGAAACATCCTTAACAATACTTTTTACAATAATTAAAAGAACTTATTCTTTAGATTATAATTAAGTAAAAAGAATGTCTGATTTAATGTTGCAAAACCAAAATACAACTAGTTATTTTTTAATTTTTAGTGCAATTTTTGTCTGTGAAGTCGGTTTTTTTTTGTAAAAACTTATTTTATTTGGCATAGCAACCAACTCGATATAGCTCTTGTGTACGCTACCATAACGGACACCGCTACCCCGCCCCCTCGTCCCTTTCATACCGCAGGCGGGGACTGAGATAAACGGTCGGCCTATAGATTGGACTTCAGTGCAAAAGATAAACTTGCCCTAACACCACTTTGGTAATGCTGGCGTTTTACCATACTCCATCACAAAAAAACTGCAGCAATTGCTCAATATCTGACAGACTCTCCAAAACTTATTCACCACCTTCATCATCATCATCATAACAGCCCATTAATGTCCCACTGCAGAGACCCGTGACGGAGGGTTACTTGGCCTACTAATACCATGCTGGCCAGACGGATTGGTATAGGGTTTAATTTCAAGTTTTCCTTCTTTTTATTTCGTAAAGGTAATATTCACGTATAGTCCCCTAGTCGGTTTTTACGACACCCATGAGATGAGACGGGGTGGTGATAAATTGTATTGTTACTCCGTCACCACACGGAGATTTACCACCTTACTACAAATATATTAAACAAATCAAGAGAAACAAATACCGAAGTATCACAATGCTCAATAAGCAACATGCACAGAGAATTTCGGTGGACATAGTAACATATCCGTATAACGGCGGAGTGGTAATGACCACAGATAACATCTTAATGTTAAAGCGCGCTCGACTGTGTCATTATACTGTATAGTGCTCCACCGACCTCAAATTTGGACGTACTATCTATTATGTGGGTGTAAGGAGATTTGTTTTTACGTTGAATTATAGCTTACCCTAGCTAAAGTATGATTTTCTTTTTTAGATAATCTAAAAAAAGTTTTCAATTCAATGTTACTTCAGCATTTTCAAGCTGGTCTAATAGAAAAATAGAAATATTGGTTTATCGGTGAAACATTCCCTTAAATAAAATGCGGTAGTAGCTATTACAACTAGTATTAATCCTCATGTTTTGATGTAGATTTTCTGAATCCTATCCTTCCTACTAATCCTACTTATTTATTATAAATGCGAAAGTTTGTGAGGATGGATGGATGTTTGTTACTCTTTCACGCAAAAACTACTGAATGGATTTTGATGAAATTTAAAATATAGGTAGTTTAGGGTGTAGAATAACATTTAAGCTACCTTTACAAAGCGGGTGAAGCCGCGGGCATCAGCTAGTAGGTAAATAATAATTTCGTAAATCATCAGATTCAAGATTATTGTTGAATTTGATAAGTATTTACTTATTTCTGAAACTGATTAAATTTTAATCCTCTCAATAAAACAAATATCACGGTTGAAAAATACACAAATGTAAAAGTAAATACAATATATTAGGAGGGCCTTTCCTTTATGACACGTTCTAATATTGGTTTTGGCTAATAAAACAATTAAAATTAGATTGGACAATTTCATTCGATCATCTTTACCTAATCCAGGAAAGCGATGTTTTACGTATGCCAACAAAAATTTATGTTTACCATTTTGTAGGACTTTTCAGCAAGAGGCCGTCTAGTTCGTTAACAGTGCTGTATCTTCTTAATCTTTCTTTAAGCAGTACAGTGTATGGATAGTAGCTATTGAAATTAAGAAAAGGGCTATGATACTTAGAAACTTCAATTTTGACAAAACTTCTTGGCTTAGGCTTCTTTTTACATTTATAATTAACTAGCTGACCCCTGCCCACTTCGTTGGGCGGCGAATAAAACGCATGCGTTTTTTAAACATGTTTCTTTACTGCTCCACTCCTATTAGTCATAGCGTGATATTATATAGCCTATGACACTCCCCGATAAATGGACTATTCAATACAGACAGATTTTTTAAATCGGTTCAGTAGATCCAGAGATTACCCCCTACAACGTCACAAATACACAAACTTTACCTCTTTATAATATTAGTATAAATTAACTACAATGTAAGCAAGCTTTAGTTAAATAAAGACGCAGCGTCAAAAAACCTCTCCTGAAACACTCTCAAACATTATTTCAACAAGAAATCTATTGACATCAAAACATAAAAACCTCATGATACTTGTGGACCATAAAAGTATGAAGCAGTGTAGACGATAATGTGAACACGAAAACGGTAATGACGTCCCGATATAAAGTACAGTGGGTACACCCTACCAACCCTATAATATAACATTACGCACGATTCAATACACTATGATGACCAAATTTTGCGGTGTCCCGAATCTCTATTCAATGTGATATCATAGTATATTATGCGTTTGAATAGGCTTTTCCATTCGAATAACGTTTTAACTCACAAATTTTGGTTTCGTCATCATTTAAAACTAATTTCTTTGGCAGATGATTATGATGAATAGGGCTTTCAATTAATTAACAAATACGAAACTAATAGATTTAATATATCGCTTTGATTTTGTGTTTTTAAATTGATTCTTACATAAAACAGGAGGATATGGATTAATGTTCTTTGATCAATCGTACAGTAAAATATAAAAGTGGTGTGTTAACGGTGACAAAGTAAGAATACAATATGTCACCACCCCATCTCATCCCATGGGTGTTGTAAAAACCGGCTAAGGGACAATCTCTGAATTAAACCCTAAACCCATGCGTTTGGCCAGCATTAGTAGTTAATTGCAGCATTAGTTAATGTCCAACAGCCCATTAATGACCTACTGCAGGTACGGGCCTCCTCCCGTGACGGAGGGATACTTGGCCTACGAATACCACGCTGGCCAGACGGATTGGTATAGGGTTTAATTTCAAGTTCTCCTTCTTTCTATGTAAAGGTGATATTCACAGATAGTCCCTTAGTCGGTTTCTACGACACCCATGGGATGAGATGGGGTGGTGACATATTGTATTCTTACTCCGTCACCACAGGGATAGTTAATCGTAATCTAAATGAATAAAGATATTTGACTTTGAATCAAAGGTAAAAAGTATAATGTTAGATTTTAAATAACCTCATTAATCGAACTTTATGGACCTTTTAATGGAAAGAAACTTTTTAATCAATCATTTAGCGTAAAAAAATATGGCGGTATTTTTTCATTTGTTAAAAACCTTCAAGTTACTCAAATTTTTATATAAAGGGCCATTTATTTCTTAAAAACCAATATATTTTAATGTATTCATTGCGAGGAAGGGTCAAGTCGTAAAACTGATTTTACAGTTTTATTCGTATGCCCATTTTTATTGCATTTATACTCTTACCTACAAGTAAAACTGATTTCAACAGCAAAAAAAGATGATATTGACATGTTATTGTCCAACCATCCATCCATATCAGCCTATAGACGTCTAATGTTGGACATAGGCCTCCTCCAAAGGTTTCCACCCTGCGCGAATCTTGTGCCTCCCTCATCCATCGGCTTCCCACCGTCCTAACCAGGTCGTCGGTCCACCGTGTGAGAGGTCTCCCCACCCTGCGCTTCCCGATGCGCGGTCGCCATTCTAGAACTTTTCTGCCCCAACGGCTATCAGTTCTCCGCGCTATGTGCCCTGCCCAATGCCACTTTAACCGGGCAATTCTGAGCGCTATGTCGTTCACTTTTCTGATACTATCACGCAGGAAAACTCCTAACATAGCTTTCTCCATTGCCTTCTAAATGACAGTAAGCCTTCTGAGAAGGCCCATAGTCATGTTATTGTAGTTGGTAAATGTTCTAGTCAGTGTGCCATGACTCATAACAGTATATAACTTTATAACAGCTCCCGTACCAGCGCTCGTAGGTATCGATACGTATAATTTATCATGGCTACTTTTACACATGACATTAACGTACACAAAGTACACCTACAATCGCAAAAATAACTTCTCGAGTGAGAACTGAATCACTTCCGTTCTGCCATTGAGAATCGAAAAGGCAGGCACAAAATCCAAAATTATTATCCCCTCAGCTGGCAAGGCAAAATGGCGGAAAATTGGACATCTGACCAGCGGCTTTCCGGCGTTTTGCCATTAAAACTGTGACTTTAAACAATGTATTTTCTTATCGTCTTCTTATGGTACTACGTTTTCAATAAGCTATGGTTCTATTCCGCTATCGTAAACACCTAACCAAATAACTCAAAACCCTAATTTGTCATATCTGACCAAAAACCCACTGAACCGATTAAACCTTCAAACATAAATAAACAAGTAAAGGTATCGACCAAGTCGTTAAGATGTTATCGCTATACAATATTCACTTGTCCATCGTATCCATGATACTTCATACGTAATTAGTATTATTGATTATTTGGTGACATTTTTTCAAATGGTATGGTATGGTAAATATTTTATAAATAAAATCATGGTAGATGCCACCGCACCGATTTTCTTATAACTGTGTCACCTGGAAGCCTTAATCACAAAACCACTGAGCTAATTACTAAAACTCCGTGTGGTGACGGAGTAAGTAGAGTAATACAATATGTCACCATCCCATCCCATCCCATGGGTGTCGTAGAAACCGGACGTGACTATCTGATAATATTACCTTTACATAGAAAGAAGGAAACTTAAATTAAACCCTACCAATCCGTCTGGGGAGCGTGGTATTAGTAGGCCAAGTATCCCTCCGTCACGGAAGGAGGCCCGTCCTTGCAGTGGGACATTAATGGGCTGTTATGATGATGATGAATTACTAAAACGACTTCAAACCTTTCAAGAACTTTCGGGCCATTAGAATTCGGAGCAAAATGCGATTATATTCATAACCTCATTTTTTAAGTCTGAAGCTGTGCTCTGAAGTAATACAGGGTTGAAATAGAAGCAATTGTAAAAAAGTATAATTTTATTTTTTACTGGGTTTTCTTTATTTTTTTTATGTAAGATTCTTTAACAGCGTGATGTTACACCGAAACCGAAACGAATACACTCCATAAACTTTACTTTTTCGCACATCAAACGCTTCTTTACATTTAATTTTCTACAAAATATCTACAATTGTAACAACTTTTAATTGAATTATTTATTACAGGTCCAGGTTTTTGGGGCCTCATCAATCCACAATGGAGTATGTGCAACAAGGGACGGCGACAGAGTCCAGTCAACATCGAGCCTGACAAACTGTTATTCGACCCTTGGCTCCGAGATATACAGTTTGATAAGCATAAGGTATGAACACATTTTTTTTGTTTGCAGTATTGGAGCTATAAGAATCGCTGAGTTATTGGGTTTTAAGAATGTTTTAGCGCAATAGCTAAACATTAACGTTTGAATGGCATTTATTTAAACGGGTCTATGTTGTTTCATCAAAAAGATATTGACAAATTATTACTTCCCAAAAAATGTTTCGCATAATTTCATTTGCCAAATAATTACTTAGCAAATAAACTCTTCGCAAGTAATGGTAACGCAAACGTAATGTTTTCCAAGTGAATGTTTGAACAATAGCTCGTTTACCAAGTAGTACTTTTGACCAATTTTTCTTTAGTCAAAGGTTTCAGTTAGTAGTACATATTTTACGCAAAATAAAATAAGCCAAATAATTTAACTCGTTATTTCTTCATGTCCATTGCCTATAACTTAAAATTATAAGTTTAGATAATGTACTTACCTATAATTATTATCTATAGTTATTATTATCATTAGCTATAGGGTTCTCTATTTTGTGTCATTTTTTTTTCCATTATCTTTTTGTGTCCAAATCATCATGTGTCCGAATGATAATGATAACCAGCCCTAAATTCATGTCTCATAATATCACTTGTCCGAAAACCTAAATCCATAAATATAAGATGACCTATTTTTTTTGCTATAAACATCACAATCCATAATATTAAAAAAACAAACATAAGTACTATATTCTAGTTTTATATTAAAAAAATTGTTTCTGGCGTTGTGGTCACCATACTAACCTAACCTAACCAACTGTTTCTGACTTTTGTCTAAATTTTATCTTAGGACATGTGACTTTATAGCAAGATAAATTAGGATATTTTATAATTATAAGTAGTACCTCTTTTAATGACACACAAGTATTATAAGTAAACACGATTTCGTATACGCGAAGGTTATGGAAAGTGATGATTATAGTAAACTTGTTAGGGATTAGGATTTTCGGACGATCGATATTCGGAGAAGAAAGGGACTACCTTACCTATAGTTATCTATTATTATTAACGTATTAAAGTACTGTTTCTTTTGTTTAAATATTTAGTTAGTTTTGGTTAAAAATAAGGATGTCTAAACAAATCATTTGATGAAACGTTATTTGTCTAAAGATTGTTTGCTAAAATAAAACACTTGTTAAAAGACCAAATGACTAAATATCATTTTCCTTAGCAATACTCTGCCAAGTAAAAATTGGTCCAAATGAAAATATGCGTATTAAAATAATTCACAATGATACATTTGTGTAAAAAAAAGTTTGGTAGAATTTCTTTGGGTAATGAAATTTTCTCAAAATCTTTTTGGCAAAACGGCAGGAACCCATTTAAACACAACGTCTATGAATGCCATTTTATGTTCGGTCACACCTTCATTTTAAAGAGCTTCACAGCACCTATTATGCGTTTCAAATAAGAATGGACGCGTCAATGACCTCCACTTGTCAAAGCTCGATTAAAAAGTACGGACAGATCAGGGAAGAAGTTACAATTAATCAAATAGGAAAATCCGCTGTTTTAAATTGGACCCATGTTCACAGGCTTGTTATTAAGCCAAATAATAAAAAAAAACATTTATTATCTTTTATCAGATGCTGGTTATACCATATATTTCTTAAGTAATACAAATAATTTAAATAATATAATATGTTTTTAAAGAATGTAGAGGCTAAAGAAAAGACTGCGCAGAAATAAAATGGCAATTTCGTAGGTAGGTTGCAAATAATTTAATAGATTATGACAAAGTTATTTCGGTGAACGCCCTGACGTGTCATTGATTATATTTCCATACAAGTAATTACATTTTACAAAAATTTACATGAACACTATTTATCTAATTGCTACTACACGTAATATCCATTACAGTTTCACATAAAAACTGTTTTTATAATGTTTGAATATGCGATGGGCAGGGAAGTTTAAAACTAAAACTTATTAAAGAGAATGACAATTAAATTTTGATCTTCCTAATTAATCAACTCCAAAACGAAGATAAGGTTAGTTGTTTTTTGGCGCATAAAACAGGCTACTCTTATTTACAACAAACAGGTTAAGGTTCCTGTCAAAAAACCGCTTTAAATGTAGGTGATGTAAATTTTAAAACATTGAATTTCATTATTGAAAAAAACCATACCTTTTTAAACAAAGCTTTTCTAACGAAGTTGCACCAAAAACTAACACCCAGTAAACCCTAGTTAAGACATAAAATTAAAGAAAACAAAGCAACATTTTATTCAAACAACTTCTCGACTTGTATATCGCATACCTAATGAATATTGTATGCGTTTCGTGCAGAATTATTCATTTAGAGTAAATTACAAGGTAAGCCAATGCTATGCTAATATTATGCGGGGCTGCGATAGCCTATCATGCTATCTACACTCTTTTTGCAACATACACTGTTTATACGAAAGTTTATTTTTGGATTATACTTAGTGTTTTGTAGGGGTTTAAGTTTTAGGTATAAATTACATGATGTGAAGTGGTGATTGTAGGTTTGGTAGTGCTTAGAAGACCCAGAGACTTCACTGGTCAGGTCCCTAAATAAGAAAGCTATGTAAATCATTACACAGCTAAGAAACCTAAGACCATTAGAAAGGGTATGATACCCTTAGGTTTCTTCCAGAGGAACAAAGACAGGTTCATTTTGGCCAGATATAGACTGAAGCTGACGAAAGTGATAAACCGCAAAGACGCACTATATCGGTCATTCGTCTGAAGAAACTTGAATCCCTAAAAGTCTTGGAACCGATTCAGTTATTAATGCAATTTTATTATGGTTTTATTGCTGGATAAGTCAGTTTGAATATAATATAGTCGTCCATTATGCTTTAACTCCAGAGTATTTACTCTAGTCAAATCAATTCTGATCAGACGCGTTCTTGACTTGATCATAGCCTGAAGCCTGTGATTAAGTCAAGAACGTCTATAGGCTATATAAACTATAGGCAAGGAGAAGTTAATATGACAGTTTAATACTTTAACGGTATTGATCGCCTTTTTTAAAGTCATTTCTAAAGGTTTTATTATACTTTAAATATGCGAAAGTCATAAATGTACCTATGTATTTTCTTCACAAGGTCACGGTTTTATAAATTTAATATAATGTCTTGAAGTTTAATATAAACGATTGATGACATCAAAGTGCTTGAATATGTAAATTTACTAATAATATTATCTTTTTTTATAGTAATTTATTTAACCAGGCTTGAAACTTTCTTGACTTTAACAGACAATACATTACTTTAACTTTATAGTGGAAAGTTTATATTCTGCTTACTAAAATAAATCATTAGAGTTAATAAACTGACTCTAACAAGAGCTTATATATCGATTAAAACATTTACGATATTCCTTTCATTTGGATAACTCATAGAAAATTATAAACATTTTTTTGGATATAAATAATCTTTGTCAAATGTGAGTAAACATTTATGGTTACCCTAAATATTATAAAGATATATTCTTAAATGAAATAACCAGAGAAAGTCATCAACAGAAAAAATAATAAGTAATTATTAAATATTGGTATTCCCAATCTCTATGAAGAATAGATATTAACTTTCATTGACCAAAAACTTAAGCTATCAAACTTCATAGAATACAAAGTATGTTCATAAATAAAGTTTTAAAGTATTAGTTACATTATAGTACGATGTAGAAATTCCTTACATAAAGAAGACAGACAACAGGGTGTGTCGCTCCCTATAACAATAACGTGGAGTTAAATACAACGGAAGGACTTATAATAATTGAGTTTTTTTTTACTCTTTTTTTCTCCACTAAATAATCCTAATACTAAATATTATTAATAGAAGAGAGAGCTAGCAATGCAAAAACCATTTGGTATATTAATTTAGCTTCATTAGAGTCAGGTAAAGATAAAAAATGCTTCTATGTCATATTTTTTAACTTTTAACGCTTGCATTACTAGTTCTCTCTCCCTTATGTTCTTCTTGTGTTCTTGACTTAAAATTACATATTTATCTAAAAAATGATTTTTCCTGAAAAGATTAGTTGTTTCTTATGCCATTTCTAAGAATATATTTTTTGTGTTAAATTTCTACACTATCTAAGTACCTAGGTATTTTACATCAGTATTCAGTTTATTACTAGCGTACTTATCTCTATATTATCTTGTCATTTACGTACATACAGAATACAATAATATGGGACCAGAATTGAGATCAGACATATTCCTCTACTCAAAATTGATAAGCGTGTAGTAGTTATTGAGCTCACGGTACCGTGGGAAACTAACATCCCTAAAGACCACGCAACTAAGACAAACAAATACTTTGATTTGACAAATGAGATAACCAGAAATATACGCCCTTTGAAATATATTACCTAGACTTTTATACAGCTTGCCCTTATTCTAAAGGAGTCCAGTTACAGCAGCGGAAAATAGTACCTGTTAAATCATAACCAAAATATTAAATTTGCATGTTCTTTTTCTAGATAAAACGGATCAACTTATCATGCTTTTCCTTTATCTTTTTATATCACACACAGACTATAATTTCACACCGCAGTCATTTCCATAAAATCTATAAAGTTCGTTGGTACCATTGCGTGTCAGCAGTCAATATATCATCTCCACTCAAAGCGCATAAGTTGCCAGGCTTTAATCAAGGTGTGACCCATTGATTGATAGGACGACCCCCCATGGGGCTCGGTGTGATTCATACGATACTCGCCTTGTTGTTCATTATTTTTTAGGTATTTTGAGGTTATTGTATAAACTTAAAAGTTTTGTTTTGAAAATTGTATTGTTTATTCGTAAGAATCACCCAACATAGTTATGTTCCAGTTCAAGACTTAAATAAAACATAATAATACCAAGCTAGCCAGGGCCGAAAAACGTTCTTATAAATAATAGTAGAATTTAAAGACAACCTCGGTGGCGCGACGGTAGCGCAAGCGGCTGCCGTGCATGAGGCTGTGGGTTCGATCCCCACGCAGAACAATTATTTGTGAGATCTACAAATTATTGTCCTGAGTCTGGGTGGTCTTTGTGCCCGTTAATTGATGCTTGTATAAAGTCCCCGCGACACAGGGCATGAGCCCTAGTGCAGGAGTTGTCTTTAAAAAAAATTATACACAATTTTTTTTTGCATAAAACACTGTATCACACCGAATGTTAAATGTATGCTAAAAGCTTGAACACGGAGAAACAATACAGGAGGAACTTTATGATTCCTAACTGTCTTTAGGTTATGGAAAGTCGACGAAGAGAGTTAGTCTAGAATTAAGTAGGCCAAATGTTTTTCTGTCTCTGCAATAGGGCTTTTATCTTACGATGATTACAAAACAATATTAATTTTCTACTATTTTCTTTTGTTACCAGGTATCTGGAGTCCTACAAAACACGGGCCAGTCTTTAGTCTTCAGAGTGGAAAAAGACTCGAAGCACCAAGTAAACATCAGCGGAGGCCCACTCTCATACAGATATCAGTTCGAAGAAATATACTTTCATTATGGTATGGAAGACAACAGGGGTTCGGAACATCAGATTGATCATCATACATTTCCTGGAGAGGTTAGTTCATTTTATAATTCATAGTCTTAATAAGATGTAAATTTGTCGGATTCATACAGCTACAGCAGATTTTTAAGGCATTTATCCCACTAACTTTCTGCGTGACTTCTACAAGCCTTGCTAAAATACCGGAGCATGAAACTGAAGTAAGTCCAAAGTAAAGCTATATTTAGTTTTGGAACCCACAACTAAATTGAATAAAATATAAAGTATATAGTGCTGTTAAGGGGTCTTGTAATGTTCTGCTGTAAGAAGTCTGACGGAGGCATTGAACAGAATGCCTGACTACTGTAAATTATTAAAGATTACTACTTACCTGACCAACATGGTATAAATAATGCAATTATTCCTTGGTCATTACAGAAGGCCGCTCTCTGCTATAGAGTCTTAAGGCTTTTATGATGATAGATTTATTTATTTCATTTATAGTAATTCTGTATTATATTTAAGTATTGCAATACCGGGAATACTATATCTATGTTGTGTACCCTCTAATCTATTACAAGAGCCGATAGTGACGTTAGTCAGTCAATGCTAACTATGCGGTCGCCTGGCCGCAGTATCGAACTATGCGAACATTCCCACAGTTACCTAACTATCCGGACCTACTTCTATTTATAATTAATTCACTCTCGTTATAGAACTAACTTAGTAGAATTTACAACTTTTTTCTCATTGTTTAATTCAAATATCTTGATTGACTAAAATATCATTATTTATTTAGTTTCAGCAGCAAATAACATAATATCGGCTAAATTTGCAGATATTTTATCCCTTTTGCATTAAATATCTGCTCTATAATCATCATCATCATCATATTTTTTAGGGTTTTTAATACACCGGATAATTAATAATAACAGAAAAGCCCTTAAAATTCTAAGAATGCAACATATGGAGCACCGTTAATAACTAGAATAATAAGGAAAGTCATCAAGAGGCCGAAGCCCGATGCATTAGTCTAAGCAAAAGTTGGCAGCTCCTGGACATACCAATTTATCATCATAACAGCCTATTAATGTCCCTCTGCAGGGACGGGCCTCCTCCCGTGAAGGAGGGATACTTGGCCTACTAATACCACGCTGGCTCGACGGATTGTTAAAGGGTTTAATTTCAAGTTTTCCTTCTTTTTATTTCGTACAGATAACATTCACGGATAGTCCCTTAGTCGGTTTTTACGTCACCCATGGGTTGAGATGGGGTGGTGACATAATGTATTCTTACTCCGTCACCACACAGCGATAGAATACCAATTTATAATGCTCTGCAAATCACCGATGAGAAACTGCATTATGCTCGTTTGTCTCGTTATTGAGGGCCGTGGGTGATCACGGCACTCAATAAAGAGACAAACGATAACACAAAGGATAGCAAAGCTACAGTTAAAGCTCATAACATCATGTTTACTTCCTTAGCACGCAAACATTCTTAGTTTCACTTAACAAAGTTAACTATATCAAAACTAAAGTAAACCAAAGCTATAAAGCTCAATAGAATTAACCCTCGAACGCTCCTTAACTCTTCATTCTCAACACAAATAACAAATTAACACTTCGCAAATTAACACTAAAACGCGACGTCGTTATCGAACGTTCATTATTAGCCTGGGGTCTCAACGACCAAAGTTCGCTCTTTAAGTTCAAATACGATCGTTTTGAAGCCATTATGTCGAAATATTTCACCATAAATAACTCGAGAGTATCATTTATTTGAGATTTTTTTGAGGACAGTTCTGTTAAAGGAGGTCGTGAATTTTTATAACCTTCTTTTAGACAACCATGTTTTTTTATTTCTTTTTTGTTTTTGTAATTTGAATTTGAGTATCGAAAGTTTTGTGATCGCAATTATAATATAGACAAGGTGCCAGCGAGTTGCATTCTCATTAGAAAATTAAACGTTTTAATGAATGCAATGAACTGCCTCTGATCCGTGTAGTGAGTAAGAATACAATATGTCTCCACCCCATCTCATCCCATGGGTGTCGTAGAAACCGACTAAGGGTCTGATCTGTGAATATTACCTGTACATAGAAAGAAGGAAAACTCGAAATTAAACCCTATACCAATCCGTCTGGCCAGCGTGGAGAGGGATAGTAGGCCAAGTATCCCTCCGTCATGGGAGGAGGCCCGTCCCTGCAGTGGGACATTAATGGGCTGTTAGGAATGAACTACATGAAAAATAAGAAGTTACAATTTATATTGTGCCTGTTGTTGCAATCCTGTCATAAAAGCTTGGCAACTCTTTCCAAACAATAAAAATGTCAAGCAATATTCCTTTACATATTGTGTTTTATGTTTGTCATTTCTATAGGGTTTTAAGGATAGTGTGAAACAGTCCATAAATGTTGCAGAACAACTTTATCCTACATTTTTCCTTACTATTGGACTGCAAACTAGTGCAAACATACTAACCGATAGGAGCGTTGCCTTAATTTACCTATTATATAAAATTGTTAGAAGTAGAAATGTCAGCCAATAAATTTTTAGCTATTATCTCTTAGACTATTAATTAATTGGGAGACAATTTTTTGGTCCAAATTCCAATCTTTACAACCATTAAACCGAAAGAGCCGTACTAATTATATCAGTTAACAAATTAACACGTAAGCAAGACTCGATCGAACCCTCATTATTAGTCTCAGGGGTCCAAACTACCCAACTTTAACCCTCTCAAACATTGTTTAAATACCATCATAGTAATACACTGATATTGAAATATATTACCAACTTACTTCACTATGGAAATAATGTGTATGTGGAGTACTGAGAATTTAATATTATAACAATGGTATGCTCAGACTATTTGTGTTATAAGAATATGTGAATGAAATTTGTTAATATAATGCCTCACTTGTCTTTATTTATAAAGTAAATGTCTGACTGTTAAATTAGGCTTTGGTGAGTGGTGACCGCTGTTTGAACCCCACGCTGGTCAACCGTTTCTTCACCAATTGTGTCTGTTGAATTGGTTTTTGTCAATACTAATATTATAAAGAGGTAAAGTTTGTGTGTTTGTGACGTTGTAGGGGGTAATCTTTGGATCTACTAAACCGATTTTAAAAATTATTTCTGTGTTGAATAGACTATTTATCGGAGAGTGTCATAGGCTATATAGTATCACGCTATGACTAATAGCAGTGGAGCAGTAATAAAATATGTTTAAAAAAAGGACGCGTTTTTTGCGCCGCCCAACGAAGTGGGCACGGGTCAGCTAGTTATTTATAAAGTAAATGTCTGGCTGGTAAATTAGGCTTTAAGATGAAAAAAAAAACACATTAGATCTAAAAGTGCAAGTATGTCAGGTCTCCTCAGGTCTCAAAGAACAAACACATAACAAAAAATACCTAAAATAGTCTACTTAGTCAAAAGCAGACTATTTTCGAACATAGCCCAAATTAAACGTATAAAGGGCAAGTTGGATATGAAATTCTGAGAACTCAAAAGGTAATAACGTGGCCAAAAATAGTGATATGTTGAATTTAATACGGTGTCTAGTTGTTTCTGTCACACATTCATATCACTGGAATCAAATATGGGTCACAATGAATTCCTCAAATGATTAAACAACTTCGTGGTGCTTAACTCATTCTACGTAGATGTAGAATGTTTTTCAATCTCCTCAATTTTACTTCTGAATAATAAATAATTAAATAAATATTCATGGACATCTGTACACAGCGCCATCTATTCCCAAAGTAAGCCAGGCTTAACCCGCTTGTGTTATGGGTAACAGAACAACGGATATTAGTACTTATATTTTTTTTTTTGTAAATACATACATATTATAAATAGAAACACTCAGACCAATGCAAATAATCATGTCACACAAATATTTGCATTGAACGGGAATCGAACCCAAAACCTCTGCGTAGCAGTCATGTTATAATAACCACAACGCTACAGAGGTCGTTGCGGGTTGCAACATGTTGTAGGTTTTCCCCAAAACTAACTGATGGGCAATCATGGTATTTTTAGGTGGTTCTAGCTGTTGATTCTGACTTAGAAGATTCACAGTCATTAGGAAGACAGTAATATTAGTTCGATAAATACCAAAATTGACACAAAGAGTTTCAAAATAAAACAAAATCCTAGTTTTAAAACTGACCGCCGAACTCTATTAAGCCAATTAAAGCATGAAAATGTTTCGACTTGTAACTAATGACGACGAATTTTCTATCTTAATTCATTACTGAGCTTGGAATACTGCGGTTTGCTGCTAACGACTTCGATATTCGCTCAAAGTTTGTATTAAGGTTCAAAAGATGAGTTTTAATGAGACCTTAAAGCAGATTTCTTTCTGTAAGCTGACGGAATTCGTTGATAAGCTGGTACTCGTAATTAATTAAAGTTTTGTAGCTTGTCTTTCAGAAGAAAAATTAAATATTTGTATCATTAGTTTTAGTACTATAAAGTTTATTAGTTACCATGTACCCTAATACAAGTGTTAATTAGTATGCTAACGAGGGAATATGATTGGTCAAAACAGGTCGATGCGTTGAAAATCAAAAAATGTTAAAACCTTCTTTATTACTTGATGTTTCGTACGAAGAACAGCGTCCACGGTTGATAAAGATTGTAATCGAGTCGTTTCTAGAATGTTATGAAGGCAAAATGCGAAGTTTAAAAACATTACGCTTTACTTAGTTTGGGATAATGTTATGTCAATGTATCAGAGAGATACTACTTTAACTATTTTATAACCACAAAGAAAACCCATTGTCACTCCTCGATATCAACTTGTCTAGATTTTATTAGCATTGAGATATTGATTGGACATGGCCATTTTATCAATATGTATTGGCACTTTATTGAGCTGTTTTAGTATTTAAAATATGTTTTTTTTTGTGCACAGATCCAGTTATATGGGTTCAACAAGGAGTTATATCACAACATGTCAGAAGCTCAACACAAATCACAAGGCATCGTTGGAATATCACTCATGGTTCAGGTAAGAAAAAAATATTATTATATCATACATATCAGTTCCCCGTGTGGTGACGGAGTAAGAATACAGACCACCCCATCTCATCCCATGGGTGTCGTAAAAGCTGTCTAAGGGACTATCCGTGAATATTAACTAAACGAAATAAACAGAAGGAACACTTGAAATTAAACCCAATACCAATCCGTCTAGCCAGCGTGTTATTAGTTGGCCAAGTACCCCTTCGTCACGGGAGGAGGCCCGTCCCTGCAGTGGGACATTAATGGGCTGTTATGATGATACATATCAGATAAGAGTTACAGTATCGGGACTAAATCTCCTCATTTGCGAGGTCCTTTCAAGGACTTACTGGTTCCTCCATCACATGAAAATTGGTAAAATACATGTGAAATTGAAAACTTGTTTCGAGTCTTTGGGAGAGTCGCCCATCATTATTGAAGATGATTTTATATTGATATTCAACGTGGCAATGAATAGCTTCAGATGTTGTCTTTTTCCACAGAACTTAAGAAGTATCTTTTAATTGGCTCCTAGAAAGCCAGTTATTACTGTATTGTATAAAAAATGTCCTGTACATGTAATAGTATTATTCTTGTCATTAAACAGTATTATTCTGTTACAGGTTGGTGAGCCAACAAACACAGACTTCAGACTTATCACAAGCGCCTTCAACAAAGTTACTTACAGAGGTTCGTATTTTATTTAATGTATACATTTAATTTACTTTAGACCATTTTATAGGTACTGGAATACTGATCCCGCGGGCTCAGTTGACCCCATTCGTTTTTTTTAGGGTATTACTCAGCCCACTAATCTGTCAACTGGACCCGCGGGCTCAGTTGACCACTTGCTAGTACTGGGTGTGGGCTGAGTAGACCCTTAACCACACAAAGTGGTTATGTGAGCCCGCGGGGTGGGTAGACCCTTAACCATCGTGGGATCAGTTTGTTGTGGGATCAGTTGACCATAAAGGGTCATCAGTCAGTCGTCATAAATGCTTACGCATTAAATGAACGCGAAATTTGAAACAAGAACTGAATCCTAAACTCAGCATAAAAATGACGATGAAGCTATTTTTAACTGGTTTATTTTTATACAGGGGCCTCATTTCCTATCAAGCATTTGCCTCTAAGTTCACTGCTACCAAATACACAGCAGTACTTAACATATGAAGGGTCCACTACTCATCCTGGATGCTGGGAGACCGCGGTCTGGATCATCTTTAACAAACCTATTTATATCTCGAAGCAAGAAGTAAGTATCAAGATTAGTTTATTTGGACTCTCATAGAAAATGAAAATTTGTGAATTCAGATTTCCGTGGTAACGTTATTCGTGATTGCATGTTTTCGTGGTAACGTTATTCTGGGTTCAGTAATTCGGGAATCAGTAATTCACCCGTTTATTTGAAGAACTTTTGTTTTAAAGCCATACAGGAAGCCCGTGTAAATATGAAACGGTAACTATAAAACAAGTGACTCCACGCTTGTCCATATGTGGTTTTACTACCTCTGTACTTACCTGTCAAGTCCCATAGACCTTTTAAGTCCTTAACAGATTTTAGTTCCATATGTGAATCCCATAGTTCAATAAGATCGTTCCAACTTTATCTAAGTATACTGCATTTAGTTAGGTATATATTAGGTAAACAATAAGAATATCGGCAACGTGGTTGTTCCACTTTTTATTGCGAAAACTATCACTTTTATGCATGGCATCTGGCTACCAAGTTAAGTGTAATGTTCGTGTGTGGTGACGGTGTAAGTATACAATATGTCACCACCCCATCACATTCCATGGGTGTCGTAAAAACCGACTAAGGGACTATCGTCTTAACGAAATAAAAAGAAGGAAAACTTGAAATTAAAACCTGTACCAATCCGACTGGCCAGCGTGGTATTAGTAGGCCAAGTATACCTCCGTCACAGAAGGAGGACCGTCCCTGCAGTAGGATATTAATGGGCTGTTATGATGAAGTGTAATATCGGGTCTCAGTAAATAATCAACATAAATCTGTAACAAACTCGACAGATGAAGTTTCCAAACAACACCTGTTCAAGTCTAAAATCCAGTGAGCCTTCAGGTTAAATTACAAAATCGCTTCAAAAGTAATTGCGTACATAAGAATACACCAACAGGTTCGTGCAACCTGTCCGAACTATAAATCTTGTTTGGTAAGGGCTTATCTAAATATACTGAAACACGGCTCATTTCTGGGAAAGCTCTCCCATATCCAATAGCATTTATCCTATCAACTTACTATCAATAGGTATTACGGTAGTTAGAACAGGCATAAATTGATGAAAACCGCTGGTAATTCTTCCGTCTTGCTGTTCTGGTCTTTTAAACTCGACAGATGAAGTTTCCAAACAACACCTGTTCAAGTCTAAAATCCAGTGAGCCTTCAGGTTAAATTACAAAATCGCTTCAAAAGTAATTGCGTACATAAGAATACACCAACAGGTTCGTGCAACCTGTCCGAACTATAAATCTTGTTTGGTAAGGGCTTATCTAAATATACTGAAACACGGCTCATTTCTGGGAAAGCTCTCCCATATCCAATAGCATTTATCCTATCAACTTACTATCAATAGGTATTACGGTAGTTAGAACAGGCATAAATTGATGAAAACCGCTGGTAATTCTTCCGTCTTGCTGTTCTGGTCTTTTAAGTGTCCGGAACACCGTGAAGTCTTGTGTTTGAAACTCCTACACTCATACTCGTCCCTGCTTGTCGTCCCAGATCAGACTCAAACTGAAACTCAAATATTTATTGCTCTCCATATGTTTACAAGGTGGTAACAATACATACATAGATCAAATATGGACCCTGTCGGGCACGGCAAAGTACAATAAAGTAAAAGAAAGAGGGAAGCTAGGAGTGTTACAATTATAACCTACTGTCATAAACCCATTACATTGTATTTCCACTTCAGTTACAACTTAGACTTTGTGCCACAGGGAACTTAAAGAGACACAAGGCTTTATACTAATATTTGACTTTTCCATAAACTTTGTCCAGCGAACCTGTGATCTAAGGCATGTCAATCGCTAAGTGCCTAACGCCACTGAGGCAGTTGAAATGAAGCAGTTTTAGTCACTGTAAAATATACCCAGCGTTAATTAGGATCTACAGACATCTATCAAATCTATGAAATGTGCTATATGCATTTATTAAAGTTTTCCCTAAGCATACAATGAGACGAAAAGAAAGCAAAAGCGCAGGATCGAGTTCTGTGGCGCGTGTTGGGAGAGGCCTACGTCCAGCAATGGACTGCAATAGGCTAGTTGATTAATTGATTGATTGATACCAAGGAGGTCCTTCACTATAATAGGACATTAATAAACTTTTTTGTATACCTGATTCGGATCTAATATCGAAATCTTTGCTGCACAGATGTACGCGCTTCGTCAACTGATGCAAGGGTCCCAGCTGACGCCTAAAGCTCCGCTAGGCAACAACGCTAGGCCTGTGCAACCCCTTCATCATCGCACCGTCAGAACTAATATCAACTTTAATAAGCAAGGAATACAGGTAAATTTTGTGTGTGCTTTTATTGTTTGGAGTTAGTTTGTATGGACATACAAAACAAAGCATCTCAACAGGACTGCAGTTAAGATATTTTGTTATTTTCAAGTATTTTGGAAGTGGTTATAAAAAAATGCTTTACGTTCACAGAGTTCATAAAACTGGGTAAATAAATTAATGAAAGTGTAAAAAAAAACAAAAATTATAACTCTTTTTATAAAATCATCTTGTTAAAAATTTTAATTTCAAAGAGCTTTCATAAACAAATATGAATGATGACAGCACTGGTGTTGCGGGTCTCCATGGGCAGCGGTGATCACTTACCATCAGGTGACCTGCTGGCTCGTTTGCCTCCTATTACATAAAAAAAGCACTGAACATCTCACAAAAAATATTACACAAAATGTAAAGCAGCCGAACCTAAGCGCGACTTCTGCATAGCAATCATTTACCACATTATGCTATAGAGGTCCTCAATAGATACTACTTATGTTATCTAAGTAAATTATTAGGTTGTATAAACTTGGCAGCATTATGAACCCGTTGCTTAGTTTCACAGATAATAATAGTTTGTTAAGTGAGTCGTGTCTGTGTGTTCATGTGGAAGTTACTGGGGATTATTTTTGATTTCTGTTTATTCCATTCTAGTGTACGAAAAACATAGTTTTGTAAACTTAAATCTAAAATTTATAAAACTACTGTAACGATTTCTCGACAAGTAAGTAATATAATATATAAAAATTATCCAACATAATAATAATATTATGTTGGATAATTCCTTTATATCTACTTAAACTAAAAATACAGAGTTTATTTATTATAAATTTTCAACGTTCAACATCTAAATATACCTAACACAAATTCTAAGCATAAATCTAACCAAATGGACCTTCAAGACCGCAAGGAATATATTGGTAGTATATTTATGCGACAGTTTCTTGCAGTGGACTTAAGCAGAACCAAATTGCATGGCCGGCAATAAATTCTCACAAATCCTAACCTAAGAGGACGGTTGTTCGATTCAAGGCCGTGCAAATAATTTACTTGGAAAGATACGAGAGATATACAACTACTAAATTTATCTTTGAAGGTTTTTTCTTTTTAAAATAATTAATATTAAGTATTGATGTTATAAGAATAATTTGTGTTCGTATACTCAGCAGGACCCCTCGTATGATTCGATTGAAAACCAAAATTCCACGTAGGTCATAGTTTGTACCTTCCGATAAGTGTAAAGAAATAATTTGCCCTATCAGTTACACAGAAAATTAAAATTTATTTCCAGCAGAACCCTCCGTGGTTTAAAGGTCTTTTGACCTGTGGTGCATACACCACAGATTAGATACAGACAGACACTCATAGGATAATGAGATGGGTGACATATTGTTTTCTTACTACGTCACCACACGGATATAATATAATATCACATATGCATCGTGTTAATAAGGATACTAATAGGTACAGCCGCTGCATACCGCCTTTGTGACTGTAAAGAATATATTGATATTTTATCATAATATTTATTTTTTTATTCTCTAACATACATAATTAACATCACTTTTTGTTACAGGGCTCAAGCAATTGTCCAGATATGTATCGAAATATGCACTACACAGGTATTGGGAATTATTCACAATTTATTTACTAACTGCACTTCTGCATCTTGTTCCTAGATTGGAGAATGGAGCATGTACTTTTTATAGCACAATTTATAAATAAAATATGATGTTTCACAAAAAGTATTGTAATTGAAATAACTTATTAGACCAAAGTCTTTTAATAATCTAGGAACCATGCATCATTTTAACAGCCCATTAATGACCCACTGCAGGGACGGGCCTCCTCCAGTGACGGGGGGATACTTGGCCTACTAATACTACGCTGGCCAGACGGATTGGCGTAAGGTTTAATTTCAAGTTTTCCTTCTTTTTACTTCGTAAAGATAATAATTTACGGTTAGTCGGTTTTTACGACACCCATGGGATGAGATGGGGTGGTGACATATTGTATTCTTGCTCCGTAACACGGAGAAAGGTTTTAAGTTCAGTAAGGTTTTAAGTTATTTCATTTACAAGAATACATCCCAGATTACAAAAAAAATATAAATCCTTTTTAGTAGTGTCACTGTTTCTTTATAATATTTCAGCACGATACCGCGGGAAGAGACGAACGAAAAAAAGTGTTGCATGCAAACAAAAAGATAAACCAAAGAAATGTCACAAGAATAGGTATAGTTTAGCACTAACCTCCTTGTAAATATTGCTTTTAGTTGTTACTAGAGTACTTCAACTGCAAAGAGTGTACTTGTACATGTTGAATCGTTTAAATAAGCAGAAGAAAATGATTAGCCGGATCCACACCAAACGATCCATTTTGGATCGACGATCCCGCGATCCATCGACGACGGATCGCTCGCGGCAAAGAAGTCGCGATCCTGCCGCGCAGTTTGGATCGCGCGAGGCAAGTCCACATCAAACGCTCCTGTGTGGAGCGCGCTCCTGCCGCGCGCGACCGAATTGGGCTGGATCGTTTGGTATGGATCCGGCTATAGCATTTAATTTTCTTTTCAGCATATTAGTTGTGTTTTGATTGTGTAGTTTGCTTTACTTCTATGGGCTTCATATTTCAATACTCAATTCTTTATTGCGTTCCCAATTTTTATTTCCTATATTTTACGATAGTGACAGGCGCCTATTGTGCTTTTAGTTTTTAATTGTAAGATCCCGAAAGCCTGATTTTATTCTGTCTTTGTGCCTTGCTTTTCATGACCTCCAGATCAGCACCAGCAACATATAAAGGTAGTTGTATGTCATTGAATTACTGTAAAAACCATGAACTGTAATTAATATAATGGGGAGAAGCTAGGTAAGAAAAGAATAGTAAAGAATTTATACGGGACGTATCTTTTTTTTACTGTTGTTGGAATAGTTTTTATCCTCACACTTTTACACAACGCCATCTAGTCCCAAACTAAGCAGAGCTTCTTGTACTATGGGTACTAGACAACGAATAAACATACTTAAATACTTTTTTTTGTAAAAACATACATACATATTATACATAGAAAACACCCAGACCAATGCAAACAATCATAATCATCCACACAAAGATTTGTATTGAGCGGGAATCGAACCCGAGACCTCTGCGTAGCAGTCATGTTAAATAACCACTACGCCACAGAGGTCGTCATTATCTATCTTTATTATTAACTAGCTGTTGCCCGCGGCTTCGCTCGCGTTCAGAAGTATTATGATTAATTAGGCTTATTTTTTGTTTAGCGTGTGTAAAATTATGGGGCCTACAAAACTTCTTTGTACACATATTCTTAATAATTAATCTGTCATAAGTCGCTAAAACTATTATGCTATTGAGAGAAATGAATCGTGAGCAAGCAACATAAAACATGCAGTCCATGAGAGAAGCTAGGTTTCATACTAACTGTAATCCCCTATTATATCCCCTTGTGGGTAGAATTTATCAAAGTCCTTTCTAGGGGGTACCAACGTCATACTAACTATATGCATGCAAAGTCTCAGCCCGATCGTATTGAAACTGACAAAGTTTCATACAAACTTTCATCACCTATTTTATCCCCTTGGGGGTAGAATTTATCAAAGTCCTTTCTAAGGGGGTGCCAACGTCATAAAATCTATATGCATGCAAAGTCTCAGCCCGATCGTATTGAAACTGACAAAGTTTCATACAAACTTTCATCCCATATTTTATCCCCTTGGGGGTAGAATTTATCAAAGTCCTTTCTAAAGGGGTACCAACGTCATAATAGCTATATGCCCAAAGTCTCAGACCTATCGGTTTGAAATTGACAAAGTTTTATACAAACTTTCATCCCCTATTTTATCCTCTTGGGGGTAGAATTCATCATAATCCTTTCTTAGCGGATGCCTACGTCATAACATCTACCTGCATGCCAAATTTCAGCCAGATCCCACCAGTGGCTTGGACTGTGCGTTGATAGATCACTATATCAGTCACCTTTGAGTTTTATATATATATATATATATATATATATATACATATAGATTAAACACCAAGAAATGAAGTGAGGCTAACATTCCTTCATCTTAAGAGACTTGTTTCTCTTGAGGATGAACTTTGTATTTAATAATAGATTAACCCTCTTACTCATAAACGTTTCTTAAATTTAAGTCAATTGATTAGCTTTAATTCTTACGGTTTTGTTTGGTATAAGGTTGGTTTTCGTTATAAAAATCTCGCTAAACAATGATTCAATTTAAGAGGCGTTTATGAGTAAGGGGGTTAGTATCTATTGATCTTAACAGCCCAATCATGTCCAACTGCAGGGACGGGTCTCCTCCCGTGACGGAGGCATACTTGGTCTACTAATACCACGCTGGCCAGACGGATTGGTACAGGGTTTAATTCCAAGTTTTCCTTCTTTTTATTTCGTGAAGATAATAATTATTTACAGATAGTCCCTTAGTCGATTTTTACGACACCCATGGGATGAGATGAAGTGGTGACATATTGTATTCTTATTTCGTCCCCACACGGAGTATTCAATTATTTGTATTTAATAATACATTTAATATCTATTAGTTACAAGTACACTACGTACTCGTAGTTATAATGTAGTCTAGTACTTAGTGACCGTAAAACAATGTTTCAAGTATTCCTTTGTAGACGGGGACATTGACTTTACTAACTAATTGCGGTTCAAGATTGTTTGTAATTTAATAAACTTTTAACATGAACTATGTAAACAGAAAGTATCACTTATGTATTTTAAAATGTAAATGTGCTAGATAAAAACAAATAAATTTTGTTTTTAGGAATAATAAAAGTTAATTTATTAATACTTAACTAAATTATTATTAACCCATAGTACAAGATTTGGTTAGTTTGGGACTAGATGGCGTTGTGTGAATGGTTTACAGCTTTAATGCAGTCCACGTATATACGATAATGACGACCTAGTTTTATTTTCTACTGGGTATTTAATAATGACGTCCTCTGTGGCGTAGTCGCTATATTACATGGCTGCTACGCAGAGGTCTCGGGTTCGATTTCCGCTCAATGCAAATCTTTGTGTGCATGAACATGATTGTTTGCATTGGTCTAAGTTTTTTCTATGTATAATGTATGTATTAAAAAAAAAGGTATTTATATAAGAATGTTTATCCGTTGTCTAGTACCCATAGTACTTTGCTTTGCTTAGTTTGCGACTAGGGGGCGATGTGTGAGGATTATTTATTTATAATGTCTAGCTGCAGGATCTGGAACCTTCTTCAGAGATGGAGGTCTCTTAGCTGATACTACGTTTAGTTTTTCTAAAAAATTTATAGGCGAACTTTCCCTTAATCAACTTTAATGACTTACGTGGGATGTGATGGGGTATTGATACTATTTATTAGTAATAGGTCACCACTTGGAGAGTGAGTGCTTATTACGCAGTATAGAAGTACACTATTTTTTTCATTCAGTACTGACAACTTACAATAATTAATTAGTTTATTCCATTTACAGCAACCCAGTGGCCCAAGGAACACAGCTTGCGGTACAGAAGCGTTGACGATATGAACTACATCCATAATTAATTAAATACTCTTAAATAAAATACCTATTTATTATAAATACCATTCCGACCCAATTAACTTAAGTATTTTTCATTTATGTGTTTAATTAAAAACATACTGAAGTTCTTTCCAGCAAACTAAATTTGCGACTAAGTCAAATTTATCATGAACACGTTCCCAGTGCAGTGTACCATATGTGGTACACGTGCATTGTTTTACAATTGTGTCTGCTGGCGGCACTGTGGAAGGGTTAATACTTGAGCAAAACAACTGATGCATCCAAGCTAAAGAGGCTTGCAGATTCAACGTCCAAAAAGTATCTATAACAAATGCATCTAATTGGTCAAAAGCGGTCATACTAGCTTACTGGCTTCACTATATTTACATGTATAAATAAAAAAATAAATATAAAGTAAGACCTAAATAACATACGAACAATAATAATAATAACATAAAATTTGATTTAAGACTACTATGCTGTATTTATTTGTAAATATAACTACTATTATGATAATAAAATAGCTTCAATTAACTAGATATTGTATAATGAAATATTGAATAAAAGCCTGCGCATACGAGGGACAATCCTCAGCGTACAATACAACTTTATTAAATACTGCACGCAGTCGACTAAAATAAATAAGTACGTAAAGTCGCCGGACAACCGAAGACATTGATCGTTCTGAGTACTAATATAGTGATAAAACTGTCATTTTTGTTCCTGAAAATAATAGTTTTGACACTTGTTTAGTTGATTTTTACTTGATCAGTCATTCAGAAACCGGGGTTAAGTATCTCAATGACAACACAGCGTAAATTTCGAAGCGTGTGCAGTACTACATTTCCAAGTAACAAAATATGATTAAACATTGTATGCTTAGAGTATTTTATTACAAAAGATTTGGGCGTAAGCAGTCCCTTGCCTGCGCAAGCCTTAATAAAAATTACGTAAGAATGGTATACTTAGATATTATTATGCCTTGTTATGCTAATAGCTAAACAAATTTTAACCAAAGGATAGACAAAACAAAGTCAATTCCTAGTGATTTTCAAAAAAGTTAAGATTGAAGTACTAAACAAGTTTTTGTTGGCTTCACTAAAAGTATTCATTTATTTGAATTCTGTATATAAACGTAACAATCATACTTTTAATGCATAACGTTAAGGATAAAAATTAGGGTTACTTAATACCTTTTACATTCAGAGTAGATAATTAAAAACAAACAATAATAATTAATCAAAAAATGTACCTTACAACCTGTTTAGATATTGTACACAGAACCTATAAACAGTAGAAAATATTCCTATAATTAGAAAAAACTTTGTATAAACTTTCGTCTCTACACATTTTTGTAGTGTGACGTCCTATAAAACTATTATAATACAAAAAAATACCTACGAACATAGAAATGTTTGGAGTCGAATTCGAAATATTAATTCTATAAAAAATAATTATAAATCGTCAATTGAGTAGACAATATTTTCTGTAATACATACTTACATGTTAAAATAGAAGGCAATATATTTAAAAATATACCTACAAAGCTTCTATTTCCTAAATTATATCCTTATACTAAAAAAACCTATAAATTGAATAAGTAGATTTACATGTATATATAATGTATATATTAAATTATGATTTTAATATTATATTAAAAGAAGAGTATCATAATTCGTCCACACTGTAAAGTGTATTTACCGCAAAAATATACAACAGTAAGGCTTTTTTATGTGTAAGTGCTATACATGTAAAGATAATATACAGTATACATATAAAAAATACAAATAAATTTTGATTTAAACAGACTAGGAATCAAAACACGCTGCTATTTTGTAGGTCTAACAAGAGAAATTATTAACTACATGTGGCATATAATATATTCATATTCACAAGGCTCTATAAAAATATCAATAATTACGTAGATATAACAACTAAAAAAGTTATTACTTATACATTTTAAAAATATTGATACTCAGAAAACCATGTGTTATTTTTTTTTGTCATACCACTTAGAGTGACTGATAGCTTACTGATTCTAAAATCATTCCGCAGCATTGGTTGCAATTCCTAGTAGATGAGATACAGCTACGAATATAACAGTTAGCTTAACGGTTCATAATTTAAAGATTCAAAATATTACATTAGAAATAGCAGTACTGTTAAAAAACTATTACCAATATTTATCAGTCGGCTTGTGCGCGACGGAATGATTTTTGGATTTACAGTCTGAGCCTCACTTCTACAAAAGTAAGCTGTTCTGAACCTAGTTATTTACGTTTTACTACAGTCAAAAAAATAATTTCTAAAAGTATTTCTTCATGTATATTAAGATCACTCATAAAAATCAAATATAAAAATGTAATATATAGCTTAAAAGCTTTCTATTCCTTTTTGTATAACTTTGTTAATCATTTTTACGCTTTACATGTATATTATGAGAAATAAGAGAAAAGCTTATGATAGTCCTTGTATATCTAGTAAGTAGTCATAGATATTCGGCTATAAATATTTATATCAAAACTCCGGTATAACAAATGAATAATATATAAATAATAATTAGTATAACTGTAATGTACCTATGGAATTTAATGTAGTAGGATAGATGCCTGCGTTTTCCCTATGAGTTGATCAATAAAATGTTTATGACGAAATTGTTGGTTTTTATTTATTTATATATTAATACCTCATCATAACAACCCATTAATGTCCAACTGCCGGGACGGGCCTCCTCCCATGACGGAGGTATACTTGGCCTACTAATACCACGCTGGCCAAACGGATTGGTATAGGGTTTAATTTCAAGTTTTCCTTCTTTTTATTACGTAAAGATAATATTCACGGATAGCCCCTTAGTCGGTTCTTACTACACCATGGGATGAGATGGGGTGGTATCTCACTGTATTCTTACTCCATCACCACACGGATAATACCTACGTAGCAGTTAATTTTCATCTTTTTAAAAGTCAACTAGGGATCATGCCCTGTGTCGCGGGGACTTTAACAAACATCAATTTAACGGACACAAAAAACATCCTGAGTCTAGACTCAGGAAAATAGTTTGTGGATCGCACAATTCATTGTCATGCGTGGGAATACGCCATAGAGGTAATTTTACTCCATACATTTTAACTCTACATAATAAAACTAACATTACCTACTAGATTAGCCATGAAACATTTATAAAGGAAACTCCAGAGATACATACATATGTCGTGCGACGGATGTGTCCGTTGCCTGTAACCTCCCTTCCTCCGGAACTGGGCGCCCGTAGCACTGCTACGGTGCTACGCCGTAGCTTACGTAGTGGTGCTACGACTTGCTTATATTGCCTTTGTAATGATAGTAGAGTATTGTTTAAACTTTGTTGTTTAACTGACTTCGAGAAAGGAAGTTTTGTGTTATGTGTTGGATGATTAGGTGGTATAGTGGTTATTGTATCTGGATGACAAAACAGAGATTACAGATTCGATTCTCGCACAAGATCAATGCTTAAAAAAAATATTTATTTATTTAGTGTTTAGATCATCATAACAACCCATTAATGTCCTAGGAGGGACGGACCACCTCCCTTGACGGAGGGATGCTTGGCCTATTAATACCACGCTAGCCAGATGGATTGGTATAGGGTTTAATTGCAAGATTCCTTCTTTTTATTTCGTAAAGATAATATTCACGGGTATCCCCTTAGTCGGTTTTATGACACCCATAGAATACAAAGGGGTGGTGACATGTTGTATTCTTACTCCATCACTACATAGAAATACTGTTTTAGAAAATTCGTTGAAAAGTTTTATTTTCAACTTCTAGTTTTACAGATTTTATTGGTCCATGATGGCAAACAAGTAAGCGACAGGTAAGCAATAACGACGTTACAAGGACAAGATGACCTTTGTGCAGTAGTCCTTATATTACATGGATGGTACGCAAAGGTCTTGGGTTCAATTCCCGCTCAATGCAAATATGTGTGTGCATGTACATGATCGTTTACTGGTCTGGATGTTTCTATGTATAACATGTAGGTATTTACAAAAAAAAAAAGTATTTCAGTATGTTCCATATCAGCCAATCGACGTCCACTGCTGGACATCCCCTCCAAGTATTGCACCTTGTGAGGTCCTGTGCTTCTCTCATCCATCGGCTTCCTAGCTAGGTCGTCGGTCCACCGTGTGAGGGGTCTCCCCACCCTGCGCTTTCTGGTACGCGGTATGTTTTTTATAGTATGTTTATCTGCTTCTTGACGACCTCTGTGGCGTAGTGGTTATATGACATGACTGCTACGCAGAGGTCTAGGGTTAGATTCCCGCTCAATGCAAATCTTTGTGTGAATGAACTTGATTGTTTGCATTAGTCTGGGTGTTTTTTAAGTATAATACGAGTATGTAGGTATTTACAAAAGAAAAAAAATTAAGTATGTTTATCCGTTGTCTAGTACAAGCTCTGCTTGGTTTAGAACTAGGGTAGTCCCTTTCTTCTCCGAATATCGATCGTCCGAAAATCATAATCCCAAACAAGTTTACTATAATCATCACTTTCCATAATGTTCGCGTATACGAAATCGTATATTACCTATAATACTTGTGTGTCATAAAATGGGGTACTATATTTATTACATATCCTACTTTACCTTGTTATAAAGTCACATGTCCTAAAATAAAATATTAGGGCAAAAGTCAGAAACAGTTGGTTAGGTTAGGTTAGTATGGTGACCACAACGCGCACGAGCCGAGCGAGCGAAGCGAGCGTGCCGCGGCAGCGGCCGGCGAGTGCCAGAAACTTTTTTTTAATGTAAAACTAGAATATAGTATTTATGTTTTTTAAATATTATAGATTATAATGATTATAGCAAAAAAAAATAGGTCATGTTATGTTTAGGGATTTAGGTTTTCGGACAAGTGATATTATAAGACATGAATTTAGGGCTAGCTACCATTCGGACACATGATGATTCGGACACAAAATGTTATGACACCTTAGATTTTGGATAAAAAAATTATGAGACAAAATAGAGAACCTAGAACTAGATGGCGTTGTGTGAATGTGTGAAAGAAAGATATTAAAGATAAATTAAGTATTCCTAAAACTACTGAGTTGGTGCTTATCCTTAAATAATATTTCAAATGCTTTTTTTTCAGTCAACCTTTTCTAAAAATATATTTAGGTACCCCATCATCATAACAACCTATTAATGTCCCACTGCAGGGACGGGCCTCCTCCCATGACGGAGGGATACTTGGCCTATTAATACCACACCAAGCAGACGGATTGGTATAGGGTTTTGTTTGAAGATTTTGTTCTTTTTATTTCGTAAAGATAATATTGACGGATAGTCCCTTAATCGGTTTTTACAACATATTATGGGATGAGATGGGGTGGTGACATATTGTATTTTTACTCCGTCACCACACGTGCACCCCATCACCATACAAATACATATGGCAAACAAACTAATAAAAAAACACATAATTTTTTTATTTTAAAACTACATTACGCATTTTGCAAAAGTTATTAATGTCGTTTGTGGACCGAAGGCGGAAACTCCGCGGGCGGAAGTGGCCCGTCGGCCATATTGTTTGCGGTTCAACTTCCGGTTGCGACCGTCGCCACTTGTCTACCGCAACTGCATTACAATACTTTAATATGTTTTTAAAAATTCTCTTGCACTTTTCTTTGATGTAAAATATATTCAAGATGATGGGAACGAAGTAATGTTTGATAGTGCTTGTGGAAAGGAATGGAACATCGCAGTGAGAACTTTTTGATAACATCATCATCATAACAGCCCATTAATGTCCCACTGCAGGGACGTGTCTCCTCTCGTGACGGAGAGATACTTGGCCTCCTAATACGACACTGGCCAGACGGATTGGTATAGGGTTTAACTTCAAGTTTTCCTTCTTTTTACTTCGTACAGAAAATATTTACGGTTAGTCCCTTAGTTGGTTTTTACGACACCTATGGAATGAGATGGGGTGGTGACATATTGTATTCTTACTCCGTCACTTATAATTATGGGTTACAATATCATCATCATCATATCAGCCAATCGACGTGCACTGCTGGACATAGGCCTTCTAAAATATTGCCATCTTGTGCGGTCCTGTGCCTTCCTTGGAAAATAACCTCGTGCAATACCCAATATACGCGCCATTGAGTCTGATGCAGTTAAATACAAACCTAGTTTACTTAAAAATACATACTTAAATAGTCATCATAACAGCCCATTAATGTCCCACTGCAGGTACGGGCCTTCACCAGGGACGGAGGGATACTTGGCCTACTAATACCACGCTGGCCAGACGGATTGGTATAGGCTTTAATTTCAAGTTTTCCTTCTTTTTATTACGTAAAGATAATATTCACGGATAGTCCCTTAGTCGGTTTTTACGACACCCATGGGATGAGATGGGGTGGTGACATATTGTATTCTTACTCCGTCACCACACGGAGAAACACTTAAACTTATATAATAATAATATCATAAAACCTTTTAAAAATAAAATCTATACAGTCAATTTTTACTTCGATTATTTACCCGTCAAAGGCCTTTTAAGTTTCAACTGTCTAACACTCAAAATAAACGGGTAGCGTCAGCAAAACAAGCGACCACGAAACAATCTATAAGTTACAACATGGGCCGCTAAAAAGCCGTCTCGGTAATTTCATTGTATCTTGGCGAAACGCCGAAGTGAACGCCGTCGAGTGGTACAGTTTACAAAAAAAATATTAAATATTTTTGACTTCTATTTGGGAAAAACATTTGATTTAACTTTTTATTAAATTTTTAAACACGTAAAAATATATTGTAAATAAATGATTAGTAACATAATAATATTTTTAGGAGCATATAAGTTTCCTTGTAAAATATCTATTCAAGCATTTTCTGTCAGTAAGTGGTAGATATTGTTAAGATTTCCCTAATGGTTGTCGGTTGTTCGGGGTGAGTGATCTGCCTTCGACCACTTTACAATTAACTCACGTTGGAGAGACGACCGTATAAACGCAGCAGGAAAGATGAGGAAGATGAGGGTGAGAAGCACACGACCGCATAAGGCGAAAATTATTCAAAACATACCTATGTTTTGCAGTGGACGTGCATTGACTGCTATGATGATAATAAATGTTTCACATTTCAAAGACTCAATCTATAAAATCTAAAAGTAAAATATTATATAAAATATAAAATATACATTAATGTCCCACTGCAGGGACGGGCCTCCTCCCATGACGGAGGGAAACTTGGCTTACTAATACCACGCTGGCCAGACGGATTGGTATAGGGTTTAATTTCAAGTTTTCCTTCTTTTTATTTTGTAAAGATAATATTCAGGGATAGTCTCTTAGTCTGTTTTTTACGACACCCATGGGATGAGATAGGGTGGTGACATATTGTATTCATACTCCGTTACAACAAGGAGATTTACGATTACGAAAGTAAAATTTTTGTCATTGCATTACATAAACACTACTGACTAACAAAAGAGTCAGCCTTATTAAACTATGTTCGTTGTGTTCCACTGGCGTAGTACAAAATAGAAAAGTTTATGCACAAAATCTCTAAACAGTAAAAAATAAAAAAAACCTTTTTCTAAAAAATATTCCTATCAAAGTATAAAGTGATAATTTATTTATTTGCCGACGTTACACTGCTGGTTCGGTGAGCGTCACAAGTGAGTTATAGTTCATTGACGGCGTAATGCACTGCGTACAGCGTTCATTACTCGACAACAACTCACTTAGTGCTCACTCTATGTGATGCATATTGTTCTACTTTTAGTTTTAGTACTATCTCACTTTCTACTATCAAAGTTACTTTTAATATTTTATAATTAAGTTTGACTTTTATTAGGATTTTCCACTAAAAGATTGCTAGTAGCGAAGCGTTGTGCTGTCAGTGTGGTAAGGCCTAGTTATACATTCTTTTTTCAATTTAAAAAAGACAATTGCCGCTCTAGGACTCATGCCTTGTGTCGGGGGGACTTTTAAAAACACAATAATTTGTTGATCACACAAAGAACTGTCGTGCGTGGGAATCGAAGCCGCGACCTCGTGTACGTCAGCCGCTTACCGCAACCGCCGCGCCACCGAGTCAGTCAAATTCGTATAACTAAGTAAGTAATTTACTTATATAGGGTTTTCAACTTATGTACAGCAATATCAAACATTTTTTAGACTTAAAATTACTTATAGCTAACTGCACTTACAATTACAGTTAACCACAACATGCATTAAAATTTAAATAAAATATGTAATCTACTATATAAAAATAAGTCGGGTTTTCCTTCCTGACGCTATAACTCCAGAACGCACGAACCGATTTCCACGATTTTGCATTCCTTGGAAAGGTCTTGGGCTCCGTGAGGTTTATAGCAAAGAAAATTCAGGAAAAAATTGAACAGAAAAGCGGGAAAATAATGCTTGTGGGAAGCCGGGACAGACCGCTAGTGTAATAATAAAAAGAAATAAAATATAGTAACATTCAATAAGAAACAATAACTTCAATATAAAGTACGTCATTAGCTTTTAGTAAATTCAAATAGTCCTAATATAAGAAGACAGTATACTAAATCAATTACCCTACGGTCTCTTCAACACGAACCGTTGATTTCTATACATTTGTGGCAAAGTAAGTTCATGGCTGCTACTCAGAGGTCTTGGATTCAATTTTCTCACAGCGCCAATCTACGACAATACCACCTAAACTATCCCCAAATCCAAACATCCATCTATGAGTCATTGACTACAAATACTGCACCACTAAAGTTGTCAAACACAATTCATATTATATTCAACTCCCACCATAAACTTATACATAATCTCCCAAACACAAGCACCATCTGGCTGTCAATAACTAACATTGTAACGTACATCCTGTATAATAGTTATTGCACATAATAAAACATCCTATATATTAGTTAAAACATAAATAAGACAGTTTCCTTACAACACTCATATCCCCACAAACCTCTAATTACCTGTTAAATCACTAAAACGACTGAATCCCTACGTACAGAATGCGCAACACGCTGTATACTCTGATTTACACTTGTGAATACTATACACAAATTACGCTGTGTACATTGTGGTGAGAGTTAGCGATTTTATCGTATTAACACGTAAAATTATTTATAAATTACTTACATATTGTACGGTCAAGGAATTTAATTGTTTAGCAGGTACACAACCTACGTAATTTAGTCGTATTATATACCAAAATAATCCTAGCGAATTTGAAAGATACTACACCTGAAAATTGACATAGTATAAAATTTAACCAATAAGTATGAATCGCACTTCAAACTTCTTTGTTTACAAA
Source organism: Schrankia costaestrigalis (assembly GCA_905475405.1). NCBI lineage: Eukaryota > Metazoa > Arthropoda > Insecta > Lepidoptera > Erebidae > Schrankia > Schrankia costaestrigalis. Next base: position 5,768,698 of record FR997851.1, read on the forward strand.
CTTCCACCATTCTGTTCAAAGAGTAAAAAATAAAATTTTGACAGTATTATCAATACAATGCATTGAACCAATCAGAACAGCGAATGCTACTCGATATACTTTATTGTTAATAGTGACACAAACTCGGACTAAGGATACTGTTTGATGGAGATGGTAGATAAGGTCTAGTTTAGTTTGACTTAACTTTGGTCTGTCAACAATATAAAATTGAAGAATTTTATTTTAACACAAAATACCTGTCTGTCATAGATAGACAAGGCTAGGTATATATACCTTGTCTAATTAATTTTACGACTCCCAAGACGTCGGGGTTCGTCATCCGTCGTCTGTAGTCGGTAAATAATAGGTCGGGGAAAAAGTCTTTTCGCATAACGTAGGTATAAACTTATTATAAAATTTCTTTGACTGTACTACTTGTGTCTGGCTGGTTTTGGTAACATTAAAAAGGTTACATTATAAAGAAAAGAAAAAAATAAAAAAAAGTTGTTTCCCGCTATTTTTCATTTGTTTTTCTCTCCGTAAAAATGAGTGAATCTAATGAAGAAATTCGATACATTTTAAAATTTTATTATAAAAAAGGCAAAAATGCAACTCAAGCAGTGAAAAAAATTTGTGATGTTTATGGACCCGATGCAGTGTCAGTAAGAGTAGCACAAATCTGGTTCAAACGTTTTCAGTCCGGAAATTTTGATGTTAAAGATGCACCTCGCTCTGGTCGCCCTGTTACGAATAAAATGGACGCCATTTTTGAAAGAGTGGAGCAAGATCGGCATATTAGTAGTTACGATGTAGCTGAAGAACTGGGAATTGACCACAAAACAGTTTTGATCCATTTGAAGAAAGCTGGTTATACAAAAAAGCTCGATATTTGGGTGCCACACGAGCTCACTCAAAGAAACTTAATGAACCGTGTACTCATTTGCGATTCATTATTGAGACGTAATGAAACCGAGCCGTTTTTGAAGAGATTGATAACTGGCGATGAAAAGTGGATCACGTACGACCACGACCTTTTTCGCAAGAACGTGCGAAAAAGGTCGTGGTCGAAAGTTGGCCAGGCTTCACAGACTGTGGCCAAACCTGGCCTAACACGAAATAAGGTGATGCTGTGTGTATGGTGGGATTGGAAGGGCATTGTTCATTATGAGCTTTTACCGCCCGGCAAAACCATCGATTCTGATCTTTACTGCCAGCAACTGATGAGATTAAAGGAAGCAGTCGAGAGAAAACGGCCGGAATTGATCAACAGGAAGGGTGTGGTCTTTCATCACGATAACGCTAGACCACACACATCTTTAGCCACTCAGCAAAAATTAAGAGAGTTCGACTGGGAGGTCCTAGTGCATCCACCATATAGCCCTGACCTTGCGCCTTCAGATTTTCACCTGTTTCGGTCTCTTCAGAATTCTTTAGGTTCTGTAAGGTTGACCTCAAGAGAGGACTGCCAAAACTATTTGTCCCGTTTTTTTGATCAGAAGTCCCAAAGTTTCTACAGTAACGGGATAATGTCTCTGCCCACAAAATGGCAGAAAGTTGTTCAACAAAACGGTACATAATATTGTAAATAAATGTAAATAAACTTTGAAAAAAAGGTCTTGACTTTTCATACAAAAATACGAAAAGACTTTTTCCCCAACCTAATAGTAACCTGACCGATTTCAAAATTAAGCAAATTGCTAAACAATTCAATTCCTTGAGTGTACATAACAACCTGTGTATAAGTTATTGTACAAAATAAAACATCCTGTATATCAGTTATTGCACAAAATCATTCCGTACATTATTTTATCATATTATTAACGTGTAATTTTTTATTATAAGGATTATTAATTTCGATTGTTTTGAAACGATGTTTGTAAAAGTCACGGCAGACAAACAAAATTAAATACTAATATATTAAGATAAGTGTTGACTTTTCATCATTTAATTATTGGTTTTGTCGAAGAAATATTTACATTATTTATACTTACACAAACACTTTGTATTCTGACCACACACATGGACATGGAAAGATAAAAACAATGCTTGTTAAATCATAAAACAAATAAAACGAAAAGAATCCAATTAAAAAAAAATACAAAAACTCGTCCCCGCCTCAATAAAGTCACATCCTTAACAACACAACCGCGGTCGTTCGCCCACCCAAATGGAATTGAAACTGTGACAATCCTGTTTGCACTTTTTCTTTACACCATCTAGATTTGATTGAGTTCGTCCTCACTTTGAGCTGACATTCGTTTTAGCTCAAAGAGATCACCACAGCTTAGAACATAGTTCTCAGATCGATTTTCCTCGTCACAATAGGCTTCCGTTCACTGTACTTCGTAAATGTTTGGATACCCCTTTGTATTCGTATGCTTTGACTTATTGGAGAGGACTTATATAGTAGCTGTCAATGCTGAAAATGGTAGTGGACTACCGAATATTGTGTGTGTCTCTTTATCTATAGGAGGATTATAGTGACTTGTTGTAAAGATTTTAAAAACAAAACCACCCTATATTTACGGACATCTCTACACAGCGCCATCTGTTCACAAAGTAACCTGCTTGTGTTATGAGTAACAGAACAACGGATATTATTACACTTTTTCTTTACACCATCTAGATTTGATTGAGTTCGTCCTCACTTTGAGCTGACATTCGTTTTAGCTTTGTTGTAAAGATTTTAAATACAAAACCAGCCTAACCATAGTTAACAAGAAAGTTGACGTGTGTAAAGTACAGATTTTCTTTAATTATTTATAAAACAACAAAGGGCTTAGTGGAGCTGTAACACAAGGACGTTTAAAAGAAAAAATATTGAATATCTCATTTATTTTCTCTTCCAACAGATTCCTAGAGATCACTAACCATTGAAGATAAAATCAGACAAAACGATTTACAAAAGAATCCTCGTAGTCTTGTAAACATGATTTTTACCTCACAAAGGTAAGGAAAACAATTATAGAAGGCATTGAGATCTGCTATTAAGTACAGAGTACAAACGTATCTTAAAGCCAGTAATAGCGTACACTTCAAACAGTGGGGGACTCAAAGAAATCATTATTCCACGAGGCTCCTCGCGCGACCACTTGGAAACATAAGGAGGGGAAATATACTAGATAGCATTCTGTCGATAAATTTATTTTATTATTATATACCTGACATTATAACTTTTAAACTATCGCGTTCCATTATTATAAATATTATATAAACGGGATATTCACGCGCATTTTATTTACCTTTATTTTACTTGACGTTTCGGCACAGGTTGCATTGGCCGTGGTCGCAAGCTGACTGGTGATGCGACGTCACAGCTTCGTCTTCGTGATAGATAATATATTAATATCATCTACCCTCGCATCTTGAGATGTTAATATAAAGTCCCCCTACACACAACACTGACAGAACAGCGATACGGTCAGTGTTGTGTGTAGGGGGACTTTTCTGACAAGTAAAATAAAGGTAAATAAAATGCGCGTTAATATCCCGTTTATATAATACCTGACATAAACTGATAAATAAATAAGATAAATAAAAAAAATTGCATGGGCGGCGGTGATCACTTACCACTTACTTGGTTTGCCTCCCATCATATAAAATAAAATTAAGTATTAAAACTTAGGCTTTATATTAACACCAACCAAAACATGACCAAAACGCATGTGAAACCATGTAACTGGTTTTATGTTATATAATTCGTTTTTTTTGTATAAATGTAAATAACTGTTTGTTTTCCTAATAAGCTAAAAAAAAAAAAACTCGAAAAAGCACCAAAAATCGACGTATTTTATGGTAGTCTTGTCCGTAAAAGTAATGAGAGTAAACTCTTATTACTATTAATCTAGAAATTTTATTAAAATTGGTTATGTTATTTGATTTTACCAAATAAATATTATGTATTTTTGTTGAACCATTCTTATCAATATTACGTAATCAGTCGTATTTTTTTATTATTATTTTCTATTTTGTGTACATTTTTTTTAACATTTAAATTTATTATTGTATGTTTTATTTGTATGCAACAAAATAAATAATTATCTTTCTAATACAGTGTCAACTGTCTGTTGTAAGTCAGTTTTTTTATTAGTAAATAATTACTATGCCGAGTATCTTTTACAAGCTTGTAAAAGATACTCAGCATAGTAAGTATGGGCTTGCCCATTATTAAATTGCAGGTTAGTCATAGAATTGCGAAGCCTAGCAGTGTCTCTTCAAGACATGTGAATCTAGAAAATGTTTCAACATAATCTTAGACAATCACTTGTCCACGGCGACTTTTTGTAGCAATGCATTTGCGAAGTACAAAGTAGCCCCCCCTCTCGCGTCTCGCCAACTTAACTCGCCAAAAAATAGGATGGAGATCTATTTAAATCAATTTAATCAACAACTAACTACTACTTAACTCGCTACTGTACTTGTCGATGTGTAAATCGGGCTTTAGACGCATTTACAATCCGCTACTGCATCGTGACTGCATCGCTCGCTTCAAACAGTCGTTACAATACTCAAGTTATGACAATAACACGTTTGGACAATATCACACTATTCTTTGATACAGGATTTTGACAGTCATTAATAACCGAAATGATACAGTAACGATATTTTTTTTTCAATCCATTAGCTACTACTTCAATTGAATTGAACTATTTCAGTAAAATAACTATACGAACCTGCTACTATTATATCTGACTACTAAACTACCTCTATGCAAAGCGTATACGTGTGCGCAAAAAACTATGTGTTTAAATTCCCGCCAAGAGCTTTATTTGTGTGATTCACCAATGATTACCTTGTTGTTTTTTGTGTCATCATCATATCAGCCAATTGACGTCCACTGCTGGACATAGACCTCCTTCAAGCAATGCCACCTTTTGCGGTCCTGTGCCTCTCTCATCCTTCGGTTTCCCGGGTTCTCTGTGTCCATACCTATACTCAGCAGGACCCTGCGTCTGATTCGATTGAAAACCAAATTTCTTATATATAATTCTTGAATCAGCAGGATCCTGCTGAGTATACACGGACACGGGTTCTTTGTGTATTTTAACATAAAAATTAAAAAATAAGACAGGCATCTTTCCCATCACTAGTACAGGTACGCTTCAGCGCGGGGTAACGAAGCTAATCTGCGTTCAAGTGTCGACAATTTGAGGCGCAACAACAGAAAATAAGCAAGACTGAAGCCATGTTGTACTTAATCCAAGGTTTACTCCATGAACGATGTTTATCGACCTATTATTTACAATAAACCCCTTTTAATTTGCAACATTTTGAATAAATCTACTTCAATCATGATTCTACTCATTAGTTTGAGTATTCAAAATGGTTTTAGGTTAAATAGCGTAGGTTTTTAATACTTCAGACGTGCCTCCACTTAGGTCCTGGTTGAAAACCAGCGCTAAACGTTTAACTTGGCGTCTGGCATAATGCTGAACCAGGGTCCTTTTTAAACATAGCCATGAGACACTCATGGCCACAGAGGCAAAGGTATTCTGTTGTACTATGTTTGTTTTTTTTTTCTTATACAAATAATTAATTTATTTCTTTAAATAGGTTAGGCAGGCTAATAAATAGGTTTACATTATTATGTAGTGATTGAAACCGCCTTTTAAGCAAACAATGCCTGTTACAAGCGGTCACGCTCTTCCTTAACAGTATTACATATTGAAACAGCAGATAGAAAACTTATTGTGTTTTTGTGTATGCTCATGTACAGTCACGAGCAATAATATGTACACATTTTCGCATTTTGTAAACCAGTTATCTAAAGTTCTGCCAATCCAAAATTGAAAATTCGAAGATTAATTCAAAACTGTACGGAACCTCTTCTAAATTACGAATTCATTTTGATATTGTAATGTCTAGATAAACGTGCAGATAGTTTAGAAAATTTGAAAATGTGTACATATTATTGCTCGTGACTGTACCTGCTTCTCTGTAACTTGTTTCAATTAATGTTTTCTTTTTCTTTCTTTCTTTTACTGGTATTGTCAAAGGTTTTAAGTTGCCCTACCGCTATGACCTTAAATTTCGGTTACTGTAACAAAGCCATCATCATAACAGCCCATTAATATCCCACTGCAGGAACGGGCCTTATCCTGTGACGGAGGGATACTTGGCCTATTAATACCACGCTGATCAGACGGATTGGTATAGGATTTAATTCCAAGTTTTCCTTCTTTTTATTTCGTAAAGATAATATTCACGGATAGTCCCCTAGTCGGTTTTCACGGTACCCATGGGATGAGATGGGGTGTTGACATATTGTATTCTTACTCCGTCACCACATGGAGAATTAATTATCACTATAACTTTTTAAAATATAGTCGTACTCCGGGATTCAATAAAACACATGTAGGTAGGTATATAATACATGTTACCAAAATCCAATAAATCATAAAAAAGCTACTAAGGTACTGCCGAACTCAGTGTAGTAAGCGACAATATTAAGCTCGGCGTAAAATATTTTTCAGTCATAAATTAAACGAATGTTCGCGAGTTTTTTTTTCATACAGCATTCGCGCATATCGCGAAATTAAACGCATAAATTACATACTGAGTCACTTGAGCTATGTTTACTTAATTCGATATTCCAATTTTGACTTATTGTGCTCACACTTGGTCTTTGATAAAAATCTTAAAAATCTAAACTCACATGTGAAGTTATCAAGAGTTACAACAATTTTTAGACAATGCCATTTTGCCCGAATAAAATAAATCTAATCTGTCATTAAACTATGGTTAATATTATTACATTTTAAATACTTACACAGAAATCACCCTGACAAATGTAAACAATCATCATCATCATCATAACAGCCCATTAATGTCCCACTGCAGGGCCGTGCCTCCTCCCGTGACGGAGGGATACTTGGCCTACTAATACCACGCTGGCCAGACGGATTGGTAAAGGGTTTAATTTCAAGATTTCATTATTTTTATTTCGTATAGATAATATTCACGGATAGTTTCTTAGTCGGTTTTTAGACACCCATGGGATGAGATGGGGTGGTGACATATTGTATTCTTACTAAATCTAATATAATTAATGTATAAGTAATATCTAATGTAATTATATTTATTATATTATATTAATGTAAACAATGTTCATACAAAATAAGATATGCGCTGAAAATCATACTGAAAGTGACCTGTACAAAACATTTATAACAATTGTGTTTTAACCCCTGACGCGAAAACGACGGGGTTTTATAAGTTTGATGTGTCTGAGTGTGGGTGTGTGTGTAAATGTGTAAATGTCTGTCTGTGGCATCATAGCTCCCAAACGGATGATCCGATCCTAATGCGGTTTTTTGTATGAAAGGTATATCAGTCATGAGTGTTCATAGCTATGTTTCAAGGTCATCAGGTCGTTTGTTAGGTGTGATAGGCTCAGTTTGCTTGGAAGCATAAGTGGGATCCTACATTTAAAACACTAATGTCTTCTGGAACCACTGAGCTGGGTCGAAAACAGGACATGTAACCCTGTACTGCTTTTTAGTAAACCCATCGAGTTTGGACTCGTTAGATTTGTCTTATCTAGTTCTGTTTATGTTGCTTTTTATCGATCGGGGATTTTTTCAATTTTAATTTGGTGTTGCGTAATTCAATCAGTCACGGTGGTTTAATATTAAGTCGTTTCACCAAAAATTAAAAAAAAAACACGATTCACACGATTCAGTAGCGTATCCTCTTTTAAACTGATTTTTAGGCATACGTCATTCCGCTCAGCGCCATTACAAATATCTTCCATGAACTAATTTGTATCATCTGCTATGTTAAACAAAACATTTTCTTCATTGTAATATTCAAAGAAAAACTGTATTGTCTCTTGAATTGGAAAACTCAATTATTAAACGATGCATATAAACCTATTACCGGACACATACTAGACAGTATTTAAGAAGTACTGGAACACTAAACATACTCACATAGAGAACTTTAGATGATTATTTAATTATGTATTTAACTGTTATACGCAGAAAGTTAATATTCAAACTATATGTTCTCTTCATTTTTGTGATATTAGGCTTAGTGTATACAGTTATGATGATGCCAGAATATAATGCAAATGCCATAAAAAGTCGTCGTTCAAGATACGACACAGAAATGAAGAACATTTATATTTGGAATCAAAAGAAAGAAAAACGGAAAGGTAATTTTATAACAGAAAAATCTGGTACAGCATTCAATTTTGTACCAGGACAACTAATGTTTTTAGAGGAAGGCTGTGAATATACTAACTGCTATATAACTTATAATAAGGATATGATACTATTTGAAGAACATTTTGACGCTATAATTTTTGATGTAAATGAAATTAAAGGTATAAATCCTAAAAACCTTAACTTATTTCGAGACGAAAAACAGTTATATATATTTCGGTCTTTAGAAGCTCCTAACAAACATCCACTATGCGACAAAATGTACGATGATTTTTTTAATTTGACATGGACTTACAAATTAGATTCAGATTTTCCTGAACCGTTTTACAATATTTATGATAAAAATGGCAATATCGTTGGACCGAAAATTAACATGAAATGGATTGAAAATATGTCAATCGATAATATACAAAATAAAGATAAAATATTATATAAAAAAAAGAAGATTGCATTGATAATTCACAAATGTAACCATAAAAAGAAATATTCAATACTTATTAAGGATTTGTCACAAGCAATGCAAGATTTCGGTTTTACTGTAGATACTATCGGTCTATGTGGTGAAATTAGATGTACAAGTACAAGTACCATTACTTGCAAAGAAATCATCGAAACTGATTATTACTACCAGCTTATTGTAGAGGACTACCTAACAGAAGACTTTTTGACAGATAAAATAGTAGACGCAATGAACAGCCTGGTTGTGCCCATTGTATTTGGACCTAATAATTTTGATAAGTGAGTATACGATATGAAACACATTGAACATACATTTAATTCATAATGAGAATTCGGGAATATTGTAACCGTTCAATCTTTTTAATATGTGTTATTTATATGTACAGATGACATCTTACTAAAAGAACTGTTACTAAGTAAAACTGCGTTTTTGTTTAGACAGGTTGTTGTTGATTTCGATTAGACAGGGTGGTAGCAACAATACCCTTTTCTGTCACTAAAAGTAACGAGTACTCTTCTAATACATAATATAATTATTTAATTTTCAGCCTTCTACCACCAGATTCCTTCATTAACGGACGTTCTTTAGGAATGATTGAGCTAGGACAATTTATTAATGACGCAAGTTCTACGAAGATATACGAAAAACTCCTTCATTGGAAGAACTACTATACCATAGATAAGAAAAATGATACGCCAATCTGTCAGCTGTGCAAGATGCTTAACGAAATAAGTTATAGTAAAACACATACAAATTTTCGTAAATGGTGGCTTCCAGGTTATAAAACGGCTTGCGAACGAGAAAACAATACATAATTTACGTGATTTTAATAACTTTTAAGTCGAAGACGAGGAAGCGGCCTGATGGTAAATGTAATCGCTGCTTATAGACGATACTAAATACCAAAGAACCGCCAAGTCGCTGCCTACCCCTGACAATACGAAAAGAAGAAAGGCAATATGGCTAATTTCTATATTTGATTAAAAAAGATATGGCACGTCCTAAAAATAACCTCCTAATTTTAAGTTTTTTAAGCAATCCTGCTGAAAAAACTAATGTAATTCTTTCGATCGATTCCCATCTCGAGTATCAATTTTTTTTATTGTCTTTCTTTCTTCTTTTCGGATTAAAAATACTTGTCAGTGTAGTTCAATATTTGGTCGTTTTAGGTTCAGAAATAATTTTATTTTTATATTTTCTGAAAAAACGTAAGAAAAAACGTATTTTCTCTTGAATTTGAAAACCTAAATATTAACCAATTAAAAAAAATATTATTGGACACATATCAGACAGTATTTAAAAAGCACTGGAACACTAAACATATTTACAAAGTGAAGTAACTTCATTATGATCATTTAATGATGTATTTATGCTGTAACATGCGGGAAGTTAATACCAAAACCATACGTTCTGTGTGTGATTTTAGGCTTAGTGATAGTTATGCTGATACCAAAATATAAAACACAAGGTATAGAAAGGCAACGTACAAGAAAAGAAGCGTACGACGCAGAAATGAAGTACATTTATATTTGTAATAAAGAGAGTGAAACTGGAATAGAAAATGTTGAGTCGGCTGCAGCATTCGATTATGAAGAAGGACAAGAAAGGTTTATTAAAGACGATTGTGAATATACTAACTGCTTTATAACGTATCGCTCATTGGAATTCCCAGAAGATTTGGACGCCATAATTTTTGATGTAAATGAAATGAAATATATAGATCTTAAAGCTCTTAACTTTTTTCGAGAGCCAAAACAGTTATATATATTTTGGTCTTTAGAAGCAGCCGACAAACATCCAGTATGCGACAAAAATGTACGATGATTTTTTTAATTTGACATGGACTTACAAATTAGATTCAGATTTACCTGAACCGTTTTACAATATTTATGACAAAAATATAAATATCGTTGGACCGAAGATTGACATGAAATGGATTGAAAATATGTCAAACAATAATATACAAAATAAGGATAAAATATTTCATAAAAATAAGCAGATAGCATTGGTCACTTACAAATGTAACCACATTTTGAGACAATCAAACCTAATTTACAATTTTTCAAAAATAATGCGAGATTACGGTTTTACGGTTGACAATATCGGTCTATGTGGTGAAATTAGATGTACAAGTACAAGTAACATTACTTGCAAAGAAATCATCGAAACTGATTATTACTACCAGCTTATTGTAGAGGACTACCTAACAGAAGACTTTTTGACAGATAAAATAGTAGACGCAATGAACAGCCATGTTGTGCCCATTGTATTTGGACCTAATAATTTTGATAAGTGAGTATACGATATTAAACACATTAAACACATTTAGAGAGTAATAAATCACATTTTAACATTTGATTCATAATGAAAATTCGGGAGTATTGTAACCGTTCAATCTTTTTAATATGTGTTAAAAATGTATTCTATGTATTGTATGTTATTCTTTGTACAGATGACATCTTACTAAAAGGACTGTTACTAAGTAAAACTGAGTTTTTGTTTAGACAGGTTGTTGTTGATTTCGATGAGACAGGGTGGTAGCAACAATATCCTTTTCTGTCATTCTGTTCGTTTTAGGAATGATTGAGCTAGGACAATTTATAAATGACGCAAGTTCTACGAAGATATACGAAAAATTCCTTCATTGGAAGAACTACTATACCATAGATAAGAAAAATGATACGCCAATCTGTCAGCTGTGCAAGATGCTCAATGAAATAAGTTATAGTAAAACATATACAAATTTTCGTAAATGGTGGCTTCCAGGCATTGATTTACAAAAAACCCAAGATGCACATTTTCAAACAAAACTAACAGTCAAAAGTGTCACCAAATTGTACATACGCAATAAATACGTATAGTAATATCGTCAACATATTTTTTTTTCAAATTCAATCTTACACGCATGACATAAAGTTGTATTTAAAAAGTAATACACAAAGAGCAATAAAATTTAATGATTGACGTTTTGCCGGTAGAACAATGAATGAAGTCGAGACGATTAATATTTAAATATTTTTTTTAAATTTTTCATACATTGAATTAGTTTTGCAAAATGTTATAAATATTAGTTCTAAATATATAAAATATATTTATTGTAAATATATTATTAGGTTGAAAATTACCCAAACCAATATTAACCTTAAAATAATTATTTATTATTATATTAGCATTGGTAGAACAACAACAAAACCCATACGGCCCATACGAAAAAAAAACCTAGCAGAACATGACATGACATGTAGGGTGAAGCTACCAATTATCAGGACTTTAAGAGTTACTCCTACTTTAATATCGTTTATCCCAGTGATAATACAGATAACGACTTTAACAACATGCTTTCTCGGTTCACTATTAAATAAATAATTGATTTTAATTATAAAGAAAAGTTTATATTCATACACTTTTTTTTTAGATGAGTCTGACTAAATAATTACCCCTAACACCAATTATTGGCACCATCATCACCAATTACTAGCATCGACCGAGCCAATTATTAGCACTGTGATATTAGTCATAAAATTACGTACATAAATGAAACAATCCAATGTTTACAGCAAAATCTCTTTTATTTATACGTAGACTAACAACCAAAGTTTAAGAAAAAAAAAATACAAAAAAATCAAAAAAACATTAAACATTCTTTTGATCCGAATATCAACACTATGAAAATAACTAGCAATGTCAGTTTCAGCACCATGCTAGGATTTGAAATCCGAAATCAAAAAGTACTTTATCCAAGAAACTTGAATTCTAGGCATAAAATAATCACGCTTTACAATAAAAAATATGGATTAACAATTTTACATACCACTCTGTCATGTAACAGTACTACCAGTGCTAGTAATTAGGAATTCGCAAAAAACTGGACTGAGATGTCAGCATAAAATTAAGATAACGTTCGTTTCCATTGTCAAATAAGCCTTTTAAAACATTTCAACACAACCTAAAGGTTCAGTAAAAAATATCTAAAAGATCTCAAATAAAGTAAAATAATAAAACCTGAACTTAGCTTCGATCATAAGAAAACAAGTAATTTATAGGACATGTTCCGGCGTTTATACAAAATCTCATTTTTTTTAATCGAAGAGTGTAGTGTGGTGTTTATAATTCCAAAAGGATCTTACTTTTCATTTTTTTAAACGTTATGCCAAATTAATTAATGGTAAGCTTATAATTTGAGTTTTTGTAGAGGGTGCTGATAATCTGATGCAGTGCTAGCATTTGGGGCGTTGTACCTTAGTACAGTTAAAGTATGAAGTTAACATAATATTCAAAATTAGACAGTAGTTTAATTTCCTTGAAATAAGTTTAGCTTGTTGTAGAGTTGTCTTTTTGAATTTGATTTCAGCTTTTCTGTTGTTTTTTTAGCAATATAATGCAAACGAACATCTATAAATTTTTCTATAATAGCTTTAATAAGACTAATTTTGTGATTGAACAGAGCAGGTTGTTGAAGGGAATGTGTATCAATACTAGTAAATATATTTAAATGTAATGTACATTTTAAAACTAAGGAACACAGATAAGCCTTGGTTGTGTTTTTTTCACCATTAACGCGTTGTTCTCGTCTTATTGTCTCCTCGGTTTTATTACATACAGTGTAAACATCTTCACTAGCATAGCACAGCCCACCGAAATCTTTTAAATCTATTAATTTGTGAAACCACAATTTATTGCGAGCTAGTGTGGAATCTTTACAAATATCACATTTAATTTTTTTTAATAAATGTCTGACCACGAATCCCGCTATGTATCCAACAATTTGGCTGACATATTCAGAGCTGGAATTATTTAATGTATCTGATAAGATATCACAATTGTTTTGATATGTCTCATAACTACTATCTTCGACTGACAAATATTCGTTTTCTATATCAAAACGATATCCAACGCTGGTGTGGTTAATATTTGACACAGTTGCTCCACAATTCAAAATAGGCACATTTTCTAAAGGAACAGAATTACCTGTAAATTTGGAACCAAGTTCTAAATGCATTAAAAGTTTTTTATACGCAGATTTAAATTGGCGTGAATTGGGATTATTGTTGAATCCTCCTTGACTTCTAATGTTGCCGAAGAACAGCTCAACATGATCCTGGCTAAATTTATAGGCTAATATGTATAATAAGTAGCCAGTTTCCACATAACTAGTATATAAACGTTGAACACTGTCAATACACACAAGTAATCCGACAACTCCTGTATTGGCTTGGCAATTGTATACATGCACTTTGTCTTGAAAAAATATTATTCTTGTTTCTCCTTTCTTTTTTATGGTGCGTTTTCTTTGAACCATAATATACAGCGACAATAAATATGATTTCGCCGTCTGGAAAAAACTAAAAACATCTTTTACATTAATGTTACTTAAGGGTCTTTTGAAACCACCACTGTTGAAATTTCTTGAATTTAAAATATCGAATAAATTATTTAACATTAGTATGAACTCAGTAGTTGGAGCCGAATTAATGAAATTTGGAATCTTCAAATCAATATCACAGAAAGTAATTGCATTCGCCACACTGCGACTTAAAAGTTGTGTTGCTAGCTTAACTTTCATAATAGCATTTTTAAACCAAATGTGTTTTTGTGTTAATTTATTAGCTAAATGTAAATCATTTTTTTCTTGAACTGCATGAAGATCTTCGACTAGTTTCCATTTTATTTGTTTGTTATCGCTATTGTAAATAATTTTTTTTGATTCAAATAAATTTCGCATTAGCTTTATCATATGACACGCATCAAGAAATACAAAAATATCGTAATCAGCTGTGGGGTGTTTGAAAAAAGGCCTTAAATTGTGGGCATCCTCCATTTGGCAGCCTAAAAGTTTCATGGCAGATATATTGGTCTTGCAACCATCAAATGTTAAGGATACTACTTTTATTCCTGCGGTGTGGCATTTAGAGAGTGCTATTTTTAATAAATTTGCCTTGTTTTCGGCGGTCAAACTACCGATGAAAAAGTATGCTATAGGAATTTTCCAGGATTCATTAACAGGCACTAATAAAAACACATAAGCTTGAGTAGCTATTTGATTTGAGTCGTTACTTTCTATACCTACGTCAACTAAGCCCTCATACTGCTTGCCGGTCCAAATTTTCTGCTGTCGAATTGACATTTCATCAACCACTAAAGAACACAGTAACACTTTATTGGAATTTTTAACTTTTTCTGAAAGTCTATCAAATGCTTCTTGCGTAAAACCTGGTTTAGCTTCAACACTTTTGTACCAACCATACAACGTGTTTGTATGAGGTAAGCAGGTATTGTACGTTTTTCTTATATATTTATAAGCTGCTGGTGAATAGAAATGTAACGTCAGAGCGAATTTTCGGACCTGCGGAGGATACTTTAAACATCTTTTCTTTTTTGTATCTGTCTTTAAATAACTAGAATTAAACAATTCAGTTGGGTTGATGTAACTGGTTAGGTCTTGACATAAATTTGAGTCTAATATAAATCTTTTCTTTAAAACTTTAAGCGCAGTCTTTAATGAAAGGTTTTTTTTAATAAGTCTAGAATTTTTTTTCCTTAAATTATTGATTGTCATTTTTTTGCTGATTAACCTCTCACGGCACTTGTGAAGTTCTCTTTTTATTAAAACTTTTCGTGGTGAATCCAAAATTGAACCAGTACTCAAAGAAGAAGTAGGAGATTTTAATTCCTCTTTATTTTCTGAATTAAACATTGCACTCGTACCACAGACTTCAATATCACCGCGATCATCCGGTATTTCAATCTGTAAGCAACATCGAAATGATTAATAGTAAATACTAACATATATAACATCTCAGTAATATTGTATAAGGTACTGTTGTACTAAGGTTGCTTCCATTCTTCATTGTTGTTGCTTACAATCTTAAGCTTATCTGGTGAATTAATCTCTAAAGATAAATCAATTGTGCGAATAGTACGATATAATTTAACAAATTAATTTTCTAACAAAAGTTACTTACTGCTACGCGAGGAACGGCCGTTTTAAAAAGACGTTTTATGCCTTTTTCGGTAGCATATATATCATCTTCCAAAAAATGTTCAGAACAAACGACGCTTGAATTGTTCGGTTTGAAAAAAATCTCACGCCTTTGCTGGCTGACAATTGATGTCCATTCTCCGCGTCGTACTGGGTCACGAGGAAATCTAAAATATCAGTTTTGTCACTTTTAGATTACATTTTGATGGTGGTTTGATAATGACATGCTTTTAAATTATTTTTTTTACGTTACGTTATGTGTCTTTAAAGTTCATAATCAGATCATGATTATGTTCATATAGACTATATTCTTAAAAATAAAATAAAAAAATACTCAATGAAGCCCTAAAATAAGTATTCAAAATATAAACACTAAAAAAATTGTCGAATTGATGACCTCGTCTCTTTTAAAAGCCCGTTAACAAATGTAAATAACTACTTAAATATATGTAAAATTATCACTATTCTTTAAAAACTAAATACAAAAAAGTATAAAAATTAATAAATCTAACAATAAAAAAATTAAACACAATAAAAAAATTAAAATAAAGTCGACTCCATTAGAAATAAGCACAGAGTCATAGTATAACGCGGAAGAAAAATAAAGAGGTTGTTATGCATTGTTCTTTCACTTAAAAAAGCGGCCATTGTAATTTGCCGGATTGTAGGGGAGTGTCAAGATGGTGTCAAGTGAGGTTTTTACGACAAATTAAATCAAAATTACATGTTTATATATATATTTAGTCCTATAAACAACAAAAATAAATCAATTAACTCTTTTACTTACCGAAAGTACGATACCCCATCCTTTTTTAAGGTTCTTGATGTGATATTTCTACAATTTGTCAATGAACACTTCGGCATTTTTGTCTTGTGTACACGGTAACGCGGGCGACGCGATACTAATTTAAAACAGCGCACAATTTTAAATTGTGCGCCGATTTGTTGAGGACGGTTTTGGGAAGTGGAGTGTGTATCTTGGGTTTTTTATAAATCAATGCTTCCAGGTTATAAAACGGCTTGCGACCGAGAAAACAAAACATAATTTATGTTATTTTAATAACTTTTAAGTCGAAGACGAGGAAGTGGCCTGATGGTAATGTACTTAATTTTACGGTGCCACTAGCGGGCGCAACTTAAAACTCTACTGTAATAACGCCATCTAGGCGCAACAGCCGTAAACTTTTAATGTTGCAATTGAAGAGTTTATGTAATGGTTTTAAATTTTGTATTGAATTACTTATTAATTTAACCTATAAAGCTAAAACATTAGAAAAAAAAGAAATGCATTGAAACAATTGGTACCCGAGCCAGGACTCGAACCTAAATCTTTGGATTATACACGTCCAGCACCATAGCCACTAGGCCAGCCGAGTCTCTGTTTCGATCACCAAATTTGTCCATTTTTTTTATACGGCACCGGCACCGCTGGTGCGCGCAACTTAAAACTAGACAAAAGTAGTTAAGTCTTACTGCCCTGTAATTGTTCTAGCTGCTGCACATTTCTAACCTAAACACAGTCTTATTTATTGACTACTGGGTAAAGAATTTCAATAAAATAAATGTGAATGTTGCAAAGTCTTAGTACACCTAAGAAGTTTGTCATCATCATCGTTATCATAAAAACGGTCATGTACAATTTTTTCGTGTTAATTTGTAATTATTTTAATTGTTTGTATTAAAGTAAATCTCATAAAATATTATAACAAATGCATTTTTTTTCTTTTGTCTTTACAATTAAGTTTTTCACTTTTGTTTTCAAAACAAGACAAAAAAACTTGATTACCCAATGTAGTGCGAGTATTACTTATCTAAATTTCCTTACGTCATTCACTTGAGAAGTCCCATCCATCGCGCTAAAAGAATGTTGACTACTATTATATACTAACTATTGGCTACAATCTGAATAAGAGAATAAAAATTTCGAAGCTCAAGACAAAATACGATCCAACTTCATATTATAAAGAATCGTTCAACTTCGTCGTAGGCTTATGACGTTGGTTAACAACTGTGTCAATAAAAAGACCGAAAATGAAGATGGGACCGGCTTTTTGCATGCCCTCGGATCTGTGAACCGTCTATGGAATGACCTCGCCGATGTTCCTTAACCTGTATTATCGTTCATAAATCAGTGATTGCAACTTATATTAATAACAATACAAAATATATTTAATTATTATAATATTATTGTAATTTGACTATTTACTTTCATTTCATATCTCAAAGATCACAGTGAATGCGATAAAACCACAAATAATTATTAATCTCAATTTTAACATTTGGAGCATAATAATAAATTGCAATCCACACAGCTCATCCATTATGGCCGCAAATAAATGCCAAATAATAGGGTAACCATTATTTAGGATTATAAAAAAATATTTCTAATTTTAAATCATTCATCATATCTTTTAGTGACTGAGGAAAACTTGACCTATCAGCTGCGTGATACGACTGATGGAAGGACTTAATCTTCTACAAAATTATCAGTAGAGTATTTAACATTTTATACATTATTTTTTATCAATACATAAGCGACTAATAGAAACATCACGCTAGACTCCACCGAACAGAACATGCAACTAACTACAAGAGATAGCTTTGTGAGACATTGAAAACGATCTTTTGTGACCAGGTTAAAATGTTTTTCTTTAACTTGGATAATACACTTCTCATCAAAAAAATCATAACACCCTGCAAGTTTGTGTTTTGTAAAGATTATCTGAAAAATGTGAACATTTAGGAATTTGTGTACTTATATGTCACTTATAAGGGAATTTATAAGGTTTTCAAATAATAATGTTAATGTTCTAAATTCAATATTAATTTTATAATTAAAAACTCTATCTACCAAATGACCAATTTCTAAATTTGGTCAAAAAGAAATATGGCACGTTCTGAAAGTTACCTTCTGATTTTAAGTTATTCCATGATATAGTGCACTTCATAAATGACGTTACAACAATCTCATCGATCATCATCTAATCAAACCCCAAAAATCGGTCAGCGTTTAGTATTAAAACCAAACTAACAGTTACGTATCTTTTCTTGATCTGATGTCTAAGTTTACATCATAACAAACAGCTGCATCTTCCACGAACTTGTATCATCTACAATGTTAAACATTACATTCTCTTCATTGTGCTATTCAAAGAAAAAACGTATTGTCTCTTGAATTTAAAAACCCAAATATTAACCAATTAAAAAAAAACAATTTATGGGACTCATATCAGACAGTATTTGAGAAGCACTGGAACACTAAACATATTTACAAAGTGAAGTAACTTCCGATGATCATTTAATAATGTATTCAGCTGTTCCATGCAGAAAGTTAATACCAAAACTATGTGTTATTTTCGTTTCTGTGATTTTAGGCTTAGTGATAGTTATGCTGATACCAAAATATAAAACACAAGGTATAGAAAGGCAACGTACAAGAAAAGAAGCATACGATGCAGAAATGAAGTACATTTATATTTGTAATAAAGAGAGTGAAACTGGAATAGAAAATGTTGAGTCGGCTGCAGCATTCGATTATGAAGAAGGGCAAGAAAGGTTTATTAACGACAACTGTGAATATATTAACTGCTTTATAATGTATCACTCATTGGAATTACTCGAAGATTTCGACGCCATAATTTTTGATGTAAATCAATTGAAATATATAGATCTTAAAGCACTTAACTTTTTTCGAGAGCCAAAACAGTTATATATATTTTGGTCTTTAGAAGCAGCCGACAAACTGCCAGTATGCGAAAAAATGTACGATGATTTTTTTAATTTGACATGGACTTACAAATTAGATTCAGATTTACCTGAACCATTTTACAATATTTATGATAAAAATATAAATATCGTTGGACCGAAGATTGACATGAAATGGATTGAAAATATGTCAAACGATAATATTCAAAATAAAGATAAAATATTACATAAAAAAAAGCAGATAGCATTAGTCACTAACAAATGTAACCACATTTTGAGACAATCAAACCTAATTTACAATTTTTCTAAAATAATGCGAGATTACGGTTTTACAGTTGATACTATCGGTCTATGTGGTGAAATTAGATGTACAAGTACAAGTACCATTACTTGCAAAGAAATCATTGAAACTGATTATTACTACCAGCTTATTGTAGAGGACTACCTAACAGAAGACTTTTTGACAGATAAAATAGTAGACGCAATGAACAGCCTGGTTGTGCCCATTGTATTTGGACCTTATAATTTTGATAAGTGAGTATACGATATTAAACACATTAAACACATGTAGAGAGTAATAAATCACATTTTAACATTTGATTTAAAATGAAAATTCGGGAATATTGTAACCGTTCAATCTTTTTAATATGTGTTATCTATATATATAGATGACATCTTATTAAAAGGACTGTTATTAAGTAAAACTGCGTTTTTGTTTAGACAGGTTGTTGTTGATTTCGATTAGACAGGGTGGTAGGAACAATATCCTTTTCTGTCACTAAAAGTAATGAGTACTCTTTTAATAGGTATATAATACAATTATTCAATTTTCAGCCTTCTACCACCAGGTTCCATCATTAACGGACGTTCTTTAGGAATGACTGAGCTAGGACAATTTATTAATGACGCAAGTTCTACGAAGATATACGAAAAATTCCTTCATTGGAAGAACTACTATACCATAGATAAGAAAAATGATACGCCAATCTGTCAGCTGTGCAAGATGCTTAATGAAATAAGTTATAGTAAAACATATACAAATTTTCGTAAATGGTGGCTTCCAGGTTATAAAACGGCTTGCGACCGAGAAAACAAAACATAATTTATGTTATTTTAATAACTTTTAAGTCGAAGACGAGGAAGTGGCCTGATGGTAATGTAATTTTACGGTGCCACTAGCGGGCGCAACTTAAAACTCTACTGCAATAACGCCATCTTGGCGCAACAGCCGTAAACTTTTAATGTTGCAATTGAAGAGTTTATGTAATGGTTTCAAGTTTTGTATTAAATTACTTGTCAATTTAACCTATAAAGCTAAAACATTCGAAAAAAAGAAATACAATGAAACAATTGGTACCCGAGGCAGGACTCGAACCTAATTCTCTGGACTATACGCGTCCAGAACCATGGCCACTAGGCCACCCGAGTCTCTTTTTCGATCACCAAATTTGTTCATTTCTTTATACGGCACCACAAGCGCGCGCAACTTAAAACTAGACAAAAGAAGTTAGGTCTTACTGCCCTGTAATTGTTCTAGCTGCTGCACATTTCTAACCTAAACACAGTCTTATTTATTGACTACTGGGTAAATAATTTCAATAAAATAAATGTGAATGTTGCAAAGTCTTAGTACACCTAAGTAGTTTTTCATCATCATCGTTATAAAAACGGCCATGTAAAATTTTTCGTGTTATTTTTTATTATTTTAATTATTTGTATTAAAGTAAATCTTACAAAATATTATTGCTAATGCATTTTTTTTCTTTTGTCTTTACAATTAACTTTGTCACTTTTGTTTTCAAAACAAGCCAAAAAAACTTGATTACCCAACGTAGTGCGAGTATTATCCTTACGTCATTCACTTGAGAAGTCCCATCCATCGCGCTAAAAGAATGTTGACTACTATTGTATACTAACTATTGGCTACAATCTGAATAAGAGAATAAAAATTTCGAAGCTCAAGACAAAATACGATCCAACTTCATATTATCAAGAATTGCTCAACTTCGTCATAGGCTTATGACGTTGGTTAACAACTGTGGTGTCACTACGAAGACCGAAGATGAAGATGGGACCGGCTTTTTGTGTGTCGGATCTGTCAACCGTCTATGGAATGACCTCGCCGATGTTCCTTAACATGTATTATCTTTCATAATTCAATGATTGCAACTTATATTAATAACAATACAAAATATATTTAATTATTATAATATTATTGTAATTTGACTATTTAGTTTTATTTCATATTTCAAAGATCACAGTGCATGCGATAAAACCACAAATAATTATTAATCTCAATTTTAACATTTGGAGCATTATAATCAATTGCAATCCACACAGCTCATCCATTATGGCCGCAAATGAATTCCAAATAATAGGGTAACCATTATTTAGCATTATAAAAAAATATTGATAATTTTAAATCATTCATCATATCTTTTAGTGACTGGGAAAAACTTGACCTAGTGATGAAATGCTGGCCTGACAAATTGGTATAAATTATTGTATAAAATGTGGTTATCAGCTGCATGATAAGGTAAAAGCTCCTATTACGGCGGTAGTCAAAATCGCGTCCTATTACGGAGGTATTTCTATTTTCGTGTTTTATTCTGGTTTTATTCAGTTTACGTACAACAAAATAAAATCAGTTTATTCTACACCTATTACTTCATGATTTACCTAACGTTTGCAAGTAAAGAACATAGATAACTAATTAAAATCAATCAATCTGTGCAACGGCATCGACGTGAAAGTGATTTCCATACAAACGCTGAACAACAAAATTAGGTACACTAATATTTAGAAACTAAGTTTTTCGTATTAATAAGCCGTTCAAGATGGGTTATTTCTTATTCATAGCATTTTCTTACTATTATACTCACTATTTCAATAGCTTGTTTTATATTTGTAACTCGTTTTATATCCAAAAAATAAGAAATAAAATAGCGCCGTAATACGACAAGATTTTTTTAGATTAGTAATAGAAAAAATACTAGGCATGTTTAATTGCTTGTAACTTTCAATTTATTAACTTATTGAACTTGTTTCAAGGTTTTTTGAAATAATTATTAATCTTATAAACTAAAAACCATTTTCTGCGGTATGTATTCTTAGTTAGAAATCGAATTAAATACGAAAATTGTTGAGTACTAAATGTGGATTTCTTAGAAAGGGTAAAAATAGGAAGGTGTATTTTAACTTATTATAAATCATTTATTTTGTATAACTGTTGACTACTGTTTACACATATGAGCCAAAAAACTGTTATAGTTTCATTAAACATTTACATTGTTCCTTTTATCGAAGTTTTGATAGGTCCGAATTAGGATTATTAAAAACAGGAGTAGTTTTCCTATTGCGGTGGTAATTATTTCCAAGTAAGTCTGTGTTAGGATCTATGATTTCCTATTACGGCCCTATTCATAGAACATAAAATTACAAGTTTTAGGGTACCGTGATTATTGATTCTGAGAATAGAATTGTTATGTGATACGTAAGTTTTTTTTGTTTTGTGTAAAACCAAAAGCGATAAAAACTTTTAAATATACATACTTATTCTTTTTATGTAAAGTTAAGCAATCTATGTAATTTTATATTTCTGTTTTTATGTTACTAATCATAAAAAGAAAAGTTAACCATATTTTAATAACACAAAACTCTTTTTAGAACGTTTTCTTTACTTATTACTTAAATATAATATTATAAAGAGGTAAAGTTTGTGACGACGTTAATATTATAAAGAGGTAAAGTTTGTGACGTTGTAGGAGGTAATCTCTGGTTCTAATAAACCGATTTTAAAAATGATTTCTGTGTTGAATAGTACATTTATCGGGGAGTGTCATAGGCTATATAGTATCACGCTATGACGAATACAACCAAAAATACAACTTACTTTACATACATTTAAATTATTTGATAAATATTATTTGTACGGAACTTGGATGAATATAATTTCTGACCCTCCGTATTAGGAATCGTCTACCGCAGTAATAGGCTCTGACGAAAAAAATGCCTCCGAATTAGGAAGTATCGACCCGACTATTTAAACTTTTTTTTAAAAATAACTTATATAATTAAAATAAACAAACTCGACAGTAATACAAAATATAAATTCCACTTTTGACGATGACATTTTTTTGCACAGTTAAAAATATTTACAAATGCTTATTTTTGTTTCTTACTTTGAAATGTTGCGAAATACCTCCGTAATAAGGGCTTTTACCTTACTACTGACGGAGGGACTTTAGGAAAATTATTGGCTAACTGCCTTTATTCCTCGAAGTAATCACAAGTTCAAGGTAACTAGAAAAATAAACAAATTGAAGAATTTTCAAGAAAATCTATTAGAGAGTATTTAACATTTTATTCATTATATACAAAAGCGACTAATAAAAACATTGCAGGTTTATTGCATTAAAAAATAAACATCAAATAGAAACCGGATCCGGGACCTCTGCGTAGCAGCAATAGACTGAGATTACACCACAAATGCTTCAAACATTAAAGTTGTTAATTAACTTTATCTATTACATTCTAAACTGTGGTCACATTAGTGAGATTATATCACTAGCAGGCAGCAACTTTGCGGGTCCAATCGGTCGCTGGGGAC
This sequence comes from Schrankia costaestrigalis, assembly GCA_905475405.1. Taxonomy (NCBI): domain Eukaryota; kingdom Metazoa; phylum Arthropoda; class Insecta; order Lepidoptera; family Erebidae; genus Schrankia; species Schrankia costaestrigalis. The sequence continues at coordinate 5,792,595 of FR997851.1, forward strand.
GCTATCAGCTATTTAACGCTAGACTCCACCGAACAGAACATGTAACTGACTACAAGAGATAGCTTTGTGAGACATTAAAAACGATCTTTTGTGACCAGTTTATAATGTTTTTCTTAAACATGGATAATACTCTTCTCATCAAAAAAATCATAACACCCTGCAAGTTTGTGTTTTGTAAGGATTATCTGGAAAATGTGAACATTTAGGAATTTGTGTTCATATGTCACTTATTAGGGAATTTATAAGGTTTTCAAATAATAATGTTAATGTTCTAAATTCAATATTAATTTTATAATGAAAAGCTCTATATACTAAATGACCAATTTCTAATTTTGGTCAAAAAGAAATATGGCACGTTCTGAAAGTTACCTTCTGATTTTAAGTTATTCCAGCAGATGATATAGTGCACTTCATAAATGATGTTACAACAATCTCTTGTTTGTATTATCATCATCTAATCAAACCCCAAAAATTTGTCAGCGTTTAGTATCAAAACCAAACTAACAGTTACGTATCTTTTCTTGATCTGATGTTTAAGTTTACATCATAACAAACAGTTGCATCTTCCACGAACTTGTATCATCTACAATGTTAAACATTACATTCTCTTCATTGTGCTATTCAAAGAAAAAACGTATTGTCTCTTGAATTTGAAAACCCAAATCGATGAAAAACTTATAGGTCACACATTAAACAGTACTTGAGAAGCACTGAAACACTTAACATATTTACAAAGTGAAGTAACTTCAGATGATCCTTTAATGATGTATTTAGCTGTAACATGCAGGAAGTTAATACCAAAACCATATGTTCTCTTCATTTTTGTGATTTTAGGCTTAGTGATAGTTATGCTGATACCAAAATATAAAACACAAGGTATAGAAAGGCGACGTACAAGAAAAGAAGCATACGAGGCAGAAATGAAGTACATTTATATTTGTAATACAGAGAGTGAAACTGGAATAGAAAATGTTGAGTCGGCTGCAGCATTCGATTATGAAGAAGGACAAAAAAGGTTTATTAACGACAACTGTGAATATATTAACTGCTTTATAATGTATCACTCATTGGAATTCCCAGAAGATTTCGACGCCATAATTTTTGATGTAAATCAATTGAAATATATAGATCTTAAAGCGCTTAACTTTTTTCGAGAGCCAAAACAGTTATATATATTTTGGTCTTTAGAAGCAGCCGACAAACATCCAGTATGCGACAAAATGTACGATGATTTTTTTAATTTGACATGGACTTACAAATTGGATTCAGATTTACCTGAACCGTTTTACAATATTTATGATAAAAATATAAATATCGTTGGACCGAAGATTGACATGAAATGGATTGAAAATATGTCAAACGATAATAAACAAAATAAAGATAAAATATTACATAAAAATAAGCAGATAGCATTGGTCACTTACAAATGTAACCACATTTTGAGACAATCAAACCTAATTTACAATTTTTCAAAAATAATGCGAGAGTATGGTTTTACGGTTGACACTATCGGTCTATGTGGTGAAATTAGATGTACAAGTACAAGTACCATTACTTGCAAAGAAATCATCGAAACTGATTATTACTACCAGCTTATTGTAGAGGACTACCTAACAGAAGACTTTTTGACAGATAAAATAGTAGACGCAATGAACAGCCTGGTTGTGCCCATTGTATTTGGGCCTTATAATTTTGATAAGTGAGTATACGATATTAAACACATTGAACACATTTAGAGAGTAATAAATCACATTTTAACATTTGATTTATAATGAAAATTCGGGAATATCGTATCCGTTCAATCTTTTTAATTTGTGTTATTTATATGTATAGATGACATCTTACTAAAAGGACTTTTACTAAGTAAAACTGCGTTTTTGTTAAGACAGGTTGTTGTTGATTTCAATTAGACAGGGTGGTAGAAACAATATCCTTTTCTGTCACTAAAAGTAACGAGTACTCTTCTAATATATAATATAATTATTCAATTTTCAGCCTTCTACCACCAGGTTCCTTCATTAACGGACGTTCTTTAGGAATGACTGAGCTAGGACAATTTATTAATGCCGCAAGTTCTACGAAGATATACGAAAAATTCCTTCATTGGAAGAACTACTATACCATAGATAAGAAAAATGATACGCCAATCTGTCAGCTGTGCAAGATGCTTAATGAAATAAGTTATAGTAAAACATATACAAATTTTCGTAAATGGTGGCTTCCAGGTTATAAAACGGCTTGCGACCGAGAAAACAAAACATAATTTATGTTATTTTAATAACGTTTAAGTCGAAGACGAGGAAGTGGCCTGATGGTAATGTAATTTTACGGTGCCACTAGCGGGCGCAACTTAAAACTCTACTGTAATAACGCCATCTAGGCGCAACAGCCGTAAACTTTTAATGTTGCAATTGAAGAGTTTATGTAATGGTTTCAAGTTTTGTATAAGATTACTTATCAATTTTAACTATAAAACTAAAACATTAAAAAAAAAAAGAAATACATTGAAACAATTGGTACTCGAGCCAGGACTCGAACCTAATACTGTGGACTATACGTCCAACACCATAGCCACTAGGCCACCCGAGTCTCTGTTTCGATCACCAAATTTGTATACTTTTTATACGGCACCACTAGCGCGCGCAACTTAAAACTAGACAAAAGTAGTTAAGTCTTACTGCCCTGTAATTGTTCTAGCTGCTGCACATTTCTAACCTAAACACAGTCTTATTTATTGACTACTGGGTAAAGAATTTCAATAAAATAAATGTGAATGTTGCAAAGTCTTAGTACACCTAAGAAGTTTGTCATCATCATCGTTATCATAAAAACGGTCATGTACAATTTTTTCGTGTTAATTTGTAATTATTTTAAATGTTTGTATTAAAGTTAATCTCATAAAATATTATCACAAATGCATTTTTTTTCTTTTGTTTTTACAATTTACTTTGTCACATTTGTTTTCAAAACAAGGCAAAAACACTTGATTACCCAACGTAGTGCGAGTATTACTTATCTAAATTTCTTTACATCATTCACTTAAGAAGTCCCATCCATCGCGCTAAAAGAATGTTGACAATAAATAGTATATTTATTGTATACCAACTATTGGCTACAATCTGAATAAGAGAATAAAAATTTCGAAGCTCAAGACAAAATACGATCCAACTTCATATTATCAAGAATCGTCCGAATCGTCAAATTCGTCCTAGGCTGATGACGTTGGTTAACAACTGTGTCACTACGAAGACCGAAGACCGAAGATGGGACCGGCTTTTTGCGTACCCTCGGATCTGTCAACCGTCTATGGAATGACCTCGCCGATGTTCCTTAACCTGTATTATGGTTTATAAATCAGTGATTGCAACTTATATTAATAACAATACAAAATATATTTAATTATTATAATATTATTGTAATTTGACTATTTACTTTCATTACATATCTCAAAGATCACAGTGCATGCGATAAAACCACAAATAATTATTAATCTCAATTTTAACATTTGGAGCATTATAATAAATTGCAATCCACCCAGCTCATCCATAATGGCCGCAAATAAATTCCAAATAATAGGGTTACCATTATTTAGGATTATAAAAAAATATTGCAAATTCAAAATCATTCATCATCTTTTAGTGACTGAGGAAAACTTGACCTAGTGATGAAATGCTGGCCTGACAAATTGGTATTGTTTTTTTGTAAAATGTGGTTATCAGCTGCGTGATACGACTGAAGGAAGGACTTGATCTTCTACAAAATTATCGGTAGAGTATTTAACATTTTATACATTATTTTTTATCAATACATAAGCGACTAATAGAAACATCACGCTAGACTCCACCGAACAGAACATGCAACTAACTACAAGAGATAGCTTTGTGAGACATTGAAAACGATCTTCTGTAACTAGCTTAAAATGTTTTTCATAAACTTGGATAATACACTTCTCATCAAAAAAATCATAACACCCTGCAAGTTTGTGTTTTGTAAGTATTATCTGAACAATGTGAACATTAAGGAATTTGTGTACTTATATGTCACTTATAAGGGAATTTATTAGGTTTTCAATTAATAATGTTAATGTTCTAAATTCAAATTTAATTTTATAATGAAAAACTCTATAATACCAAATGACCAATTTCTAAATTTGGTCAAAAAGAAATATGGCACGTTCTGAAAGTTACCTTCTGATTTTAAGTTATTCCAGCAGATGATATAGTGCACTTCATAAATGACGTTACAACAATCCCTTGTTTGTATTAAAATCATCTAATTAAACCCCAAAAATCGGTCAGCGTTTAGTATTAAAACCAAACTAACAGTTACGTATCTTTTCTTGATCTGATGTCTCAGTTTACATCATAACAAACAGCTGCATTTTCCACGAACTTGTATCATCTACAATGTTAAACATTACATTCTCTTCATTGTGCTATTCAAAGAAAAAACGTATTGTCTCTTGAATTTGAAAACCCAAATCGATGAGAAAACTTATAGGTCACACATTAAACAGTACTTGAGAAGCACTGAAATATTAACATATTTACAAAGTGAAGAAACTTCAGATGATCATTTAATGATGTATTTAGCTGTTTCATGCAGGAAGTTAATACCAAAACCATATGTTCTCTTCATTTTTGTGATTTTAGGCTTAGTGTATATAGTTATGCTGATATTAAAATATAAAGCACAAGGTATAGAAAAGCAACGTACAAGAAAAGAAGCATACGATGCAGAAATGAAGTACATTTATATTTTTAATAAAGAGAGTGAAACTGGAACAGCATTCAATTATGAAGAAGGACAAGAAAGGTTTATTAACGACAACTGTGAATATATGAACTGCTTTATAATATATCGCTCGTTGGAATTCCCAGAAGATTTTGATGCCATAATTTTTGATGTAAATGAATTGAAATATATAGATCATAAAGCGCTTAACTTTTTTCGAGAGCCAAAACAGTTATATATATTTTGGTCTTTAGAAGTAGCCGACAAACATCCAGTATGCGACGAAATGAACGATGATTTTTTTAATTTGACATGGACTTACAAATTAGATTCAGATTTACCTGAACCGTTTTACAATATTTATGATAAAAATATGAATGTCGTTGGACCGAAGATTGACATGAAATGGATTGAAAATATGTCCAACGATAATATACAAAATAAAGATAAAATATTACATAAAAATAGGCAGATAGCATTGGTCACTTACAAATGTAACCACATTTTGAGACAATCAAACCTAATTTACAATTTTTCAAAAATAATGCGAGATTACGGTTTTACTGTTGATACTATCGGTCTATGTGGTGAAATTAGATGTACAAGTACAAGTACCATTACTTGCAAAGAAATCATCGAAACTGATTATTACTACCAGCTTATTGTAGAGGACTACCTAACAGAAGACTTTTTGACAGATAAAATAGTAGACGCAATGAACAGCCTGGTTGTGCCCATTGTATTTGGGCCTTATAATTTTGATAAGTGAGTATACGATATTAAACACATTAAACACATGTTGAAAGAGTTTATATAATGGTTTCAAGTTTTGTATAAGATTACTTATCAATTTTAACTATAAAACTAAAACATTAAAAAAAAAAGAAATACATTGAAACAATTGGTACTCGAGCCAGGACTCGAACCTAATACTCTGGACTATACGTCCAACACCATAGCCACTAGGCCACCCGAGTCTCTGTTTCGATCACCAAATTTGTATACTTTTTATACGGCACCACTAGCGCGCGCAACTTAAAACTAGACAAAAGTAGTTAAGTCTTACTGCCCTGTAATTGTTCTAGCTGCTGCACATTTCTAACCTAAACACAGTCTTATTTATTGACTACTGGGTAAAGAATTTCAATAAAATAAATGTGAATGTTGCAAAGTCTTAGTACACCTAAGAAGTTTGTCATCATCATCGTTATCATAAAAACGGTCATGTACAATTTTTTCGTGTTAATTTGTAATTATTTTAATTGTTTGTATTAAAGTTAATCTCATAAAATATTATCACAAATGCATTTTTTTTCTTTTGTTTTTACAATTAACTTTGTCACATTTGTTTTCAAAACAAGGCAAAAACACTTGATTACCCAACGTAGTGCGAGTATTACTTATCTAAATTTCTTTACATCATTCACTTAAGAAGTCCCATCCATCGCGCTAAAAGAATGTTGACTACTATTTATTGTATACCAACTATTGGCTACAATCTGAATAAGCGAATAAAAATTTCGAAGCTCAAGACAAAATACGATCCAACTTCATATTATCAAGAATCGCTCAAATTCGTCCTAGGCTGATGACGTTGGTTAACAACTGTGTCACTACGAAGACCGAAGACCGAAGATGGGACCGGCTTTTTGCGTACCCTCGGATCTGTCAACCGTCTATGGAATGACCTCGCCGATGTTCCTTAACCTGTATTATGGTTTATAAATCAGTGATTGCAACTTATATTAATAACAATACAAAATATATTTAATTATTATAATATTATTGTAATTTGACTATTTACTTTCATTACATATCTCAAAGATCACAGTGCATGCGATAAAACCACAAATAATTATTAATCTCAATTTTAACATTTGGAGCATTATAATAAATTGCAATCCACCCAGCTCATCCATAATGGCCGCAAATAAATTCCAAATAATAGGGTTACCATTATTTAGGATTATAAAAAAATATTGCAAATTCAAAATCATTCATCATCTTTTAGTGACTGAGGAAAACTTGACCTAGTGATGAAATGCTGGCCTGACAAATTGGTATTGTTTTTTTGTAAAATGTGGTTATCAGCTGCGTGATACGACTGACGGAAGGACTTGATTTTCTACAAAATTATCGGTAGAGTATTTAACATTTTATACATTATTTTTTATCAATACATAAGCGACTAATAGAAACATCACGCTAGACTCCACCGAACAGAACATTCAACTAACTACAAGAGATAGCTTTGTGAGACATTGAAAACGATCTTCTGTAACTAGCTTAAAATGTTTTTCATAAACTTGGATAATACACTTCTCATCAAAAAAATCATAACACCCTGCAAGTTTGTGTTTTGTAAGTATTATCTGAACAATGTGAACATTAAGGAATTTGTGTACTTATATGTCACTTATAAGGGAATTTATAAGGTTTTCAAATAATAATGTTAATGTTCTAAATTCAATATTAATTTTATAATTAAAAACTCTATCTACCAAATGACCAATTTCTAAATTTGGTCAAAAAGAAATATGGCACGTTCTGAAAGTTACCTTCTGATTTTAAGTTATTCCAGCAGATGATATAGTGCACTTCATAAATGACGTTACAACAATCCCTTGTTTGTATTATCGTCATCTAACCAAACCCCAAAAATTTGTCAGCGTTTAGTATTAAAACCAAACTAACAGTTACGTATCTTTTCTTGATCTGATGTCTTAAATTACATCATAACAAACAACTGCATCTTCCACGAACTTGTATCATCTGCAATGTTAAACATTACATTCTCTTCATTGTGCTATTCAAAGAAAAAACGTATTGTCTCTTGAATTTGAAACCCAAATCGATGAAAAAACTTATAGGTCACACATTAAACAGTACTTGAGAAGCACTTATACACTTAATATATTTACAAAGTGAAGTAACTTCATTATCATCAATTAATGATGTATTTGGCTGTAACATGCAGGAAGTTAATACCAAAACCATATGTTCTCTTCATTTTTGTGATTTTAGGCTTAGTGATAGTTATGCTGATACCAAAACATAAAACACAAGGTATAGAAAGGCAACCTTCAAGAAAAGAAGCATACCACGCAGGAATGAAGAACATTTATATTTGGAATACAGAGAGAGAAACTGGAATACATAATGTTGAAAAAGAAAAGTCGGCTACAGCTTTCAATTATGAACCAGGACAAGAAACGTTTATTAACGAAGACTGTGAATATATGAACTGCTTTATAAGGTATCGCTTAATGCAATTCATAGAAGATTTGGACGCTATAATTTTTGATGTAAATGAATTGAAATATATAGATCTTAAAGCTCTTAACTTATTTCGAGAGCAAAAACAGTTATATATATTTTGGTCTTTAGAAGCAGCCGACAAACATCCAGTATGCGACGAAATGTACGATGATTTTTTTAATTTGACATGGACTTACAAATTAGATTCAGATTTACCTGAACCGTTTTACAATATTTATGATAAAAATATGAATGTTGTTGGACCGAAGATTGACATGAAATGGATTGAAAATATGTCAAATGATAATACACAAAATAAAGATAAAATATTACATAAAAATAAGCAGATATCATTAGTCACTTACAAATGTAACCATATTTTGAGACAATCAAACCTAATTTACAATTTTTCAAAAATAATGCGAGATTACGGTTTTACGGTTGACACTATCGGTCTATGTGGTGAAATTAGATGTACAAGTACAAGTACCATTACTTGCAAAGAAATCATCGAAACTGACTATTACTACCAGCTTATTGTAGAGGACTACCTAACAGAAGACTTTTTGACAGATAAAATAGTAGACGCAATGAACAGCCTGGTTGTGCCCATTGTATTTGGACCTTATAATTTTGATAAGTGAGTATACGATATTAAACACATTGAACACATTTAGAGGGTAATAAATCACATTTTAACATTTGATTCATAATAAAAATTCGGGAATATTGTAACCGTTCAATCTTTTTAATATGTGTTATTTATATGTATAGATGACATCTTACTAAAAGGACTGTTACTAAGTAAAACTGCGTTTTTGTTTAGACAGGTTGTTATTGATTTCAATTAGACAGGGTGGTAGAAACAATATCCTTTTCTGTCACTAAAAGTAACGAGTACTCTTCTAATATATAATATAATTATTCAATTTTCAGCCTTCTACCACCAGGTTCCTTCATTAACGGACGTTCTTTAGGAATGACTGAGCTAGGACAATTTATTAATGACGCAAGTTCTACGAAGATATACCAAAAATTCCTTAATTGGAAGAACTACTATACCATAGATAAGAAAAATGATACGCCAATCTGTCAGCTGTGCAAGATGCTTAATGAAATAAGTTATAGTAAAACACATACAAATTTTCGTAAATGGTGGCTTCCAGGTTATAAAACGGCTTGCGACCGAGAAAACAAAACATAATTTATGTTATTTTAATAACTTTTAAGTCGAAGACGAGGAAGTGGCCTGATGGTAATGTAATTTTACGGTGCCACTAGCGGGCGCAACTTAAAACTCTACTGTAATAACGTCATCTAGGCGCAACAGCCGTAAACTTTTAATGTTGCAATTGAAGAGTTTATGTAATGGTTTTAAGTTTTGTATTAAATAACTTATCAATTTTACCTATAAAGCTAAAACATTCGAAAAAAAGAAATACAATGAAACAATTGGTACCCGAGCCAGGACTCGAACCTAATTCTCTGGACTATACGCGTCCAGCACCATAGCCACTAGGCCACCCGAGTCTCTGTTTCGATCACCAAATTTGTCCATTTCTTTATACGGGTTCCCTATTTTACTGCGAAAGTTGATAGTTCGATTTTTATTATATCGAACACGGTATCGCGATAATTTAGTAGCACGATGTTATCGTACATCGATGCTTTATTGGTGCGATGTAACGCTAGTGCGAAAAATCTTGTTGCGAAAAATCTTACTACGATTACTTGTTAGTTCGGTATCTTGTTAGTTCGATAGTACTTCGGTTCGAAACTCCTATTGTTTCATGACATTTAATTAATAACTTTATTTTAAATTATGGATTTTTTTTAAGAATAATACAGTACGAATATATTAAAATAATCCTAATCTTAGGTAGATGTGATAAATTATACTTTACTTTATATTTTATCTTTAAAAATAAAATCAGACAAAATACCTACATCTATTATTTTACTGTAAAAAATAATTTGCACCTTTTTGAAAATATGAATACTTATTATTTACCCGTTTTGAAAATATGAATATTTTTTTTTAATTTTTGGTTTATATTTCTTCGTGTGGTGACGAAGTAAGAATACAATATCTCACCACGCAATCTCATCCCATGGGTGTCGTAAAAACCGACTAAGGGACTATCCGTAAATATTATCTTTACAAAATAAAAAGAAGGAAAACTTGAAATTAAACCCTATACCAATCCGTCTGGCCAGCGAGGTATTAGTAAGCCAAGTATCCCTCCGTCACGAGAGGAGGCCCGTCCCTACATTGGGACATTAATGGGGGGTGTTATGATGATGAGGTACTTTGTCTGATTTTATTTTTAAAGATAAAATATAAAGTAAAGTATAATATATCTCATCTACCTAAGATTAGGATTATTTTAATATATTCGTACTGTATTATTCTTAAAAAGAAATCCATAATTTAAAATAAAGTTATTAATTAAATGTCATGAAACAATAGGACTTTCGAACCGAAGTACTATCGAACTAACAAGATACCGAACTAACAAGTAATCGTAGTAAGATTTTTCGCATCAAGATTTTTCGCACTAGCGTTACATCGCACCAATAAAGCATCGATGTACGATAACATCGTACTACTAAATTATCGCGATACCGTGTTCAATATAATAAAAATCGAACTATCAACTTTCGCGGTAAAATAGGGAACTCCCTCATACGGCACCACTAGCGCGCGCAACTTAAAACTAGACAAAAGTAGTTAAGTCTTACTGCCCTGTAATTGTTCTAGCTGCTGCACATTTCTAATCTAAACACAGTCTTATTTATTGACTACTGGGTAAAGAATTTCAATAAAATAAATGTGAATGTTGCAAAGTCTTAGTACACCTAAGAAGTTTGTCATCATCATCGTTATCATAAAAACGGTCATGTACAATTTTTTCGTGTTAATTTGTAATTATTTTAATTGTTTGTATTAAAGTAAATCTCATAAAATATTATCACAAATGCATTTTTTTATTTTGTCTTTACAATTAACTTTGTCACATTTGTTTTCAATAGAAGGCAAAAACACTTGATTACCCAACTTAGGGCCAGATTCAGAGACCGCACTTTGACTTTACTTTAGCAAAGTCTAGTTATTATCTCTGAATTTGAACAACATTAAAGTAATTTTTCGCATGAAAAAGTTTACTTTCATTATTTATTACTACAAAGTAAACTTTTCATGAGAAAAGATTACTTTAATGTTGTTCAAATTCAGAGATAATAACTAGACTTTGCTAAAGTAAAGTGAAAGTGCGGTCTCTGAATCTGGCCCTTAGTGTGAGTATTACTTATCTAAATTTCCTTACGTCATTCACTTGAGAAGTCCCATCCATCGCGCTAAAAGAATGTTGATTACTATTGGCTACAATCTGAATAAGAGAATAAAAATTTCGAAGCTCAAGACAAAATACGATCCAACTTCATATTATCAAGAATCGCTCAACTTCGTCGTAGGCTTATGACGTTGGTTAACAACTGTGTCACTACGAAGACCGAAGATGAAGATGTTACCGGCTTTTTGCATGCCCTCGGATCTGTGAACCGTCTATGGAATGACCTCGCCGATGTTCCTTAACCTGTATTATCGTTTATAAATCAGTGATTGCAACTTATATTAATAACAATACAAAAATATATTTAATTATTTTAATATTATTGTAATTTGACTATTTAGTTTCATTTCATATCTCAAAGATCACAGTGCATGCGATAAAACCACAAATAATTATTAATCTTAATTTGAACATTTGGAGCATTACAATAAATTGCAATCCACACAGCTCATCCATTATGGCCGCAAATAAATGCCTAATAATAGGGTAACCATTATTTAGCATTATAAAAAAATATTGATAATTTTAAATCATTCATCATATCTTTTAGTGACTGGCGAAAATTGACCTAGTGATGAAATGCTGGCCTGTCAAATTGGTATAAATTATTGTATAAAATGTGGTTATCAGCTGCATGATATTACTGACGGAGGGACTTTAGGAAAATTATCGGCTAACTGACTTTATACCTCGAAGTAATCACAATTTCAAGGTAACCAGAAAAATAAACAAATTGAAGAATTTTCAAGAAAATCTATTAGAGAGTATTTAACATTTTATTCATCATATACATAAGCGACTAATAAAAACATTGCAGGTTTATTGCATTAAAAAATAAACATCAAATGGAAACCGGATCTGGGACCTCTGCGTAGCACCATTAGACTGAAACCACAAATGCCACAAATGCTTCAAACAGTAAAGTTGCTAGTTAACTTTATCTATTACATTCTAAATTGTGGTCACATTGGTGAGATTATATCACGAGCAGGCAGCAACTTTGCGGGCCCAATCGGTCGCTGGGGACGCAATCAGTTATTTAACGCTAGACTCCACCGAACAGAACATGTAACTAACTACAAGAGATAGCTTTGTGAGACATTGAAAACGATCTTTTGTGACCAGTTTATAATGTTTTTCTTAAACATGGATAATACTCTTCTTATCAAAAAAATCATAACACCCTGCAAGTTTGTGTTTTGTAAGGATTATCTGAAAAATGTGAACATTTAGGAATTTGTGTACTTATATGTCACTTATTAGATAATTTATAAGGTTTTCAAATAAGGTAAAAGCACCAGTGGCTGACAGGTACCCAATGAATGACTTTTTTGCAGTTAACATAAAATAATAAGGCAACAAATAATAATATTACTAAAAAAATTAGTTAAATAGACTACTAGTACTATCTAAGATATTTTTGCAAAATTTGGCATCGATGGGATCATTATTTTTGTAATTATGAATTAGTTTTAGAGTGCGAGTGCTTTAAGTAAGACGTGCATCGCGATACTTATCTGATTTGTTAAGGAACTGTTTAGTGAAAGTGCATGTTATAGCCAGGATTGTATGTTATATAGGTAAGTGATTATTGAAATTCTTACATAATTAAACAAATGACAAATATAAACGGTTTTAAATTGATTTTATTCAATAATTTAGTATTTTAGAGGGGTGTCATTCACTGGGTAATCTTATATGTGTTTAGTAGTGGATGACACCTATGTCATTCTCTAGTACAAATTAATATTTTTTAAAACATCATTATTATTGAATTATAATGAAGTAGAACATTATATTTTAATTGCCCTGTAAACAAAAAACTTTTATTTGATGATTGAGTAGTGCCTGACAGGGGGTGTCATCGACTGGTTTTCTATGGAGTACCAATGTATGACAGGTGTCATTCATTGGGTCAAGACTACAGTGTCATACATTGGTTTCAGATATTTTGCTTTACAAATATGCCTCCAAGGACGTATAAATATACTCAGGACGACGTGTTAGGGGCATTAGTCGAGGTATCGAAGGGCATGTCTGTGGCTGCTAACATCAGGTAGCAAAGAAGTATGATATCCCACATATTACTTTGTTGTACAAAGTAAAAGGTAAACACCCAATCGAACGGCGCATGAGACCTACAAGCTACTTGATGATGGATCAAAATTCCTCATACTTCTCACCCACATGACTGTAGGTTGCCACCCACGACGATCTCCAATAGTTGGCCTATTCATACATTGCCCTATAACTGGTTAGATACCTATGGAAATCCCTAAAACATCCTGTCATATACTGGGTCACCGATTTTGTTTTTTCATAGTCATACATTGGGGCATTCAAGATTTTGTCTGTCATCCACTAGTACAATTTCAGAGGTTGTGAAAAACTGAAATAGCTCAATAATAGAAATATTATTATACAATGTTTTATTCGTATATCATGGATGAAGAACCAGTTCATGCATTCGCGTTTGTTAGAAGTCGATAAAATTGATAATTAAGGAGATATGTGCAAAAATGTGTAAAATTCTTCCTTATAGAGTCATCCACTGGTGCATTTACCTTAATAATGTTAATGTTCTAAATTCAATATTAATTTTATAATTAAAAACTCTATATACCAAATGACCAATTTCTAAATTTGGTCAAAAAGAAATATGGCACGTTTTTAAAGTTACCTTCTGATTTTAACCTTTAATCACTGACCTATACGTCTCACAGACGTCAACATTTATCAAACCCAAATATTTTTGCGCGGATTGCTCCTGCGACATTGCTCGTCCTGCTATCTTCATACGTTGCTATAATTTAACTGTTAATCGACGCTGCGGTCGCGGCATTTATACAAGTGGCCAATGAGAGCCGATTGACGTCTCACAGACGTGACTACGGTGTTTATGTACAAAATTTACGACGTCTCCTGATCGTCACTTCGGTAATAATGTGAGTACCACCATAGTGTCTTAGAGACGTTACATCGTCAAGAGTAGAATAGTAGTTTGTTTTTTCAGAATGTCGCCGGGTAGAAAATATATTATATCGAGTAAGTGGAGACCATCTATCTCTGAAAATATGGACATGACACAACCTTCATCTTCCAGTATGCAGTAGTACTCCCAACGAGATATAGTTGACAATCTTGGTCTTTGTGCTGGAGAGTTAGGGTTAGGATGATAGAGGTACCTACAGGATCCTGGTGAAAGGGTGTCATCTAAGCCTTTCCGCTACTATTATGGTAGAAATATATTTATATGGTCATTACATAATTTCTTACTTTTACTTGCGCGAGAATTAGTCATCTTACTTTTAGTATGTTATCTCTCTAAGTACCCTGAATAAGTTTCTGTAGAAATCACTTAGGTTCCCGCTCACGCACTCTATAACTACTTTATTGATTGGACTATCTACTTCAAATGAACCTACGTGTCCATAATGAACGGATTCCCCTATATACCTACATATATGCCTCCTCACCTGTACAGCCTCCAAACATACAAGGTATAATTCGGAAAACCTGTGCTATATGTTCTAGCCGTCTTAAAAGACGAACGAAATTGACTTGTTCTATACAAGTATGTAAGGACTGTAAATTACCCCAATGAAAATTGTTCTGATTGGGGTACTGTCAGTTTTTTTTCTACTTAGCTTAAAGTTTTTATCTTATTAAATATTTTCAGAATATAATATTTTTTTAGTTTTCTTGTTTGGAATGATATAATTTCAATAAAAATTAAGGGCTGAAGTAAGACCCTTAAATTAATTAAGCAAAAATTGTGATCTGAATAATAAAAACTGATTGAACTAAAACTAAAACATCTTTTGTTTTTCATCTTTTATTTAGATACTTAACAATACTACCATTTATATAACATAACTTCCGGAACCTCTAACTTTATGATGAATTTAATTTTGTGACCTTAATTTTAGACGTCTCTGAGACGGCACATCGGCGTTAATGCGACAAATAGACCACCTCGGTGATTAAAGGTTAAGTTATTCCAGCAGATGATATACTGCACTTCATAAATGACGTTTCATCAATCCCTTGTTTGTATGATCATCATAGATGATCAAACCCCAAAAATCGGTCAGCGTTTAGTATTAAAACCAAACTAACAGTTACGTATCTTTTCTTGATCTGATGTCTAAGTTTACATCATAACAAACAGCTGCATCTTCCACGAACTTGTATCATCTGCAATGTTAAACATTACATTCTCTTCATTGTGCTATTCAAAGAAAAAACGTATTGTCTCTTGAATTTAAAAACCCAAATATTAACCAATAAAAAAAAACAAATTATAGGACTCATATCAGACAGTATTTCAAAAGCACTGGAACACTTAACATATTTACAAAGTGAAGTAACTTCAGATGATGATCATTTAATAATGTATTCAGCTGTTTCATGCAGGAAGTTAATACCAAAACTATATGTTATTTTCGTTTCTGTGATTTTAGTCTTAGTTTATATATTAATGCCGACACTAGAAGATAATTCAAATGGTATAAAAAGTCGTCGTACAAGATACGACACAGAAATGAGGTACATTTATATTTGGAATCAACAAAAAGAAAAACAAAAAGGTAATTTTATAACAGAAGAGTCTGCTACAGCATCAAATTTTGGACCAGGACAACTAATGTTTTTAGAGGAAGGCTGTGAATATACTAACTGCTATATAACTTATAATAAAGATATGATGCAATATGAAGAAGATTTTGACGCTATAATTTTTGATGTAAATGAGATTAAGGGTTTAAATCATGAAAAGATTAACTTATTTCGAGACAAAAAACAGTTATATATATTTCGGTCTTTAGAAGCTGCTGAAAAATATCCACTATGCGACGAAATGTACGACGATTTTTTCAATATGACATGGACTTACAAATTAGATTCAGATTTACCTGAACCGTTTTACAGTATCTATGATAAAAATGGTACCTTCGTTGGACCAAAGATTGACATGAAATTGATTGAAAATATGTCAAACAATAAGACGCAAAATAAAGATAAAATATTTGAAAAAAAAAAGAAGATAGCATTGATTAGTCACAAATGTGAGCACAATAAAAAACGTTCATTATTTATTAACAATTTGATAGAATTGATGCCAGATTTCGGTTTCACTGTAGATACTATCGGTCTATGTGGTCAAATAAGATGCACAAGTAACGTTACTTGCAAAGAAATCATCGAAACTGAATATTACTACCAGTTTATTATAGAGGACTACCGAATGGTAGACTTTCTGACAGATAAAATAGTAGAAGTAATGAACAGCCTGGTTGTGCCCATTGTATTTGGACCTAATAATTGTGATAAGTAAGTAAATAATAATAAACACATTGATTGGATTAATAATGAAAATTCGGGATATTATAACCGTGCAATCATTTTAATAAAACAAATTGTAAAGTTAAATACCCATTGAAGAAGAAGTTGAAGGGACGCGCTCCTCCGCTCTATACGAGTAGTCGAGTATGTTCGGGATGACTGTCGTCCGAGCCATGCACTTGTAGCTGGTTGAAAGAACGCGCTCGTGCGCTCTATACTTTGACATAATTAGCAAAACTGTAATATATTTTTATTGAAATTAAGTATTTTTCAAAAATTGGTCTTGGTGTTTTGGTTGTTTTGCATGCCTATGTAATGGCAAAACATGGAGGACTTGTACATTGTATTAACCACAAATGTACTTGCCTATGTTTGCAAAGGATTAAATGCATCAAATATGTTTAGAGCAGTTTTGCAGTGTAAATAAAATTGTTTTATTATAGGTACGTAAAATTAAAAAAATCTAACAATGATTTTGCCAAAATATTTTATAAAGTTTCTGTCCTCTTTTTGGTAATCAATGAGCACAAAGAGCGTGTGGCTGTTCTGAAATATCGTAGTAAGAGTAAGAAGTTTATTTCCTATGACATTTTACTATGACGGTTTCATCATTATCATTCCCGTTGCCGTTATCCCATTTTTATTTCGGGTCGGCGCAGCATGTCTTTATCTTCCATACTAATAACATATAGCCTTAATAACGTGAAACTGTGTATTTACAATTTTCAGCCTTCTTCCACCAGGCTCCTTCATCAACGGACAATATCTAGGAATCGATGGCCTAGGAATGATATTAAAATACGTAGAATCTAAGAAGATTTACGAAAAGCTACTTTATTGGAAGAACTACTATACAATAAAAGAGAAAAATGAAACGCAAATCTGTCAGCTATGCAAGACACTGAATGAAATAAATTATAGTAAGACTCATACAAAATTGCGTGAATGGTGGAATCAAAATTATGTATCGGCTTGCAACAGACAAAAAATATTTGAAGATATTGCCAACAACATATAAAGCATACAATCAATCAATATTTTGTATTTTGATGAATATGGTAACACAAAAAACTAGATCTTTCCATAGAGATACAGTACTCATATTCTGCTCTTACCTAGCGTACAGTACCCGGCCGTAAATATTACACAACATCGACTTTTGTAAAGAGACAATCGGTCAATTTCGGCTTCGGAGAGCGTCACCTCTGTCGTACACAATGAAATCATAATTTGTTTTAAGGGTACGCATGCCTGTCGCAACTCCATACAAACGCAAAAGTTAATTGCTCCTTTATTTAATATTTTTTATTAACAAATAGTATATGTTAATATTAATATTATTTGTAAGTAGTTATATGTTAATATTATTTGTTTGTAATACTCTTTCCCCAAAGTCACTTTTTTTATTTCTCTTTTGTTACTAAGTGCTTTTTCTTTTTTTTTTTTACTTTACCCTATTTTCATATTATCTATTCTATAGATTTTTCCAAAAAGAGGTGGTATTTTAAAAACCCTATTATTCCAGTAAATAACACTATTAAAGCTGTAATTTTTTTTTGCAAGTGCCCGTTGCTTAGGAACAATTGAGAATATTGCTGCTGTAGCTCAAAGTGTTTAAGAAAACCAAGTTTTGTCTATTCCTCGTCGTTCCTAGGAATTGGGCAGTCATTACACCTTATTGAGCATAAATACTTGAATCTTAGGATTTACAAAGTTCAGTTAACACAAGAACTCAAACCGGCCGATCATCAACAACGTCGAGAGTCAAGACGTCGTTTTTTTGATGATTGTGTCTTTAAAATGCGTGTGATCCGCGATTCCATCGAAAAAAAGATAAGGACTACGCCAACAGCTTAGCTTCGATTCGAGAACTCAAAGACTTTGAATTTGGTTATGAAAAATTTCATGGAAATGATATTATTATGATCACCTGTAAGCGTGGTCGTTGTGGCCATTTGGCTAATATTCCATCACTAGCGGCATACCTTTCTCTTTATGCTCGAATGAATATCTGACCTGATGGTCAAATATTCATTCTAAAAAAACTACTTTTCTTTGAATATCAAAATAACACCTCTTATTCGAAAACCCTGTACAATGTCATTCAAGAAATCTAAGGCTGTATAATAACATTTTTCAATCAATAAGTTGTTTACTTTGTTTATAGATAAAACAATGAACATAATCATTGTTTTATCTGCATGCCAATTCTCGTTCCTTAAAATCGTAAAAATTCGGTTAAGTTAACTTTTAGTTGTTAAATTGTCACACAATAGGTAAGACAATTTGACAACTAAAAGTTAACTTCCATCATCCACAAATTACTAATTAAAGGAATTTGTTTTGCTAAAAAAACCATCGGAACTCTACAAACATCTAAGAGTCACTAAAATGCAAGTCTTATCAACATCTAAAGACGAAATTATAAAATCCATCCCAACTGATAAAAATTCATCTGCGCTCGAGTCACGGTTACAATTCCACAAAAAGTTCATGATAGGCGCACAAACTAGTAGAGTAGGTCTAGGAAACACAGAAAGTCAATCGGACAAAGAAATTATAAAATCTTTCTTAAACCAAGATTAGAATAACAGCTACAGAGTGCACGCAATGAACCTAGAAATGCAAAATGAATGGGTTACTCTAGGGGACTACTGTATACCTTTAGCCTTGAAGTGGCGCACTTTGCTTTACGACTGGTCACCAGCATTACTTAAATTCTACCTCAACGCCTTCCAATTGACTCTCCCCGATCAAAGCAATCTTGTAAGATGGGGAAAAGCCACGGACAAAAAATGCACAGAATGTGGCAAAGAAATTGGTACGGCAAGACACTTATTGGTAGGCTGCAAAGTGCTTTTGGATAGGGGTCATTACTCGCAACGTCACGACAAAGTACTAGGGATTATACGCGAGGCAGTGAGTCTGTCGATTGCCAGAGCTAGAAAAGGACTGACTACGAATGAAAGACTAAACATCCAATTTGTTAAGGAAGGCACTACTAAAAAGACCACCTACAAGCCTTTTTCGGTCCTGAGTCCGGCAGACGATTGGACTCTACTGGTTGACACGTATGAAATACACTACAAAATCCCGGAGGATATCTGCGTGTCGTCGTTGAGACCAGACATATTCCTCTACTCAAAATTGAAAAAGCGTGTAGTACTTATTGAGCTCACGGTACCGTGGGAAACATCCCTAAAGACCACGCAATTAAGACAAATAAATACTTTGACTTGACAAATGAGATAACCAGAAATGGCTATAGGGTTACTCTGTATGCCGTGGAAATAGGTGCGAGGGGTACACCAGCTAAATCCCTCTACAATCTATTAAAAGAACTAGGACTGCCGAGAACTTTAGTAAGCTCTCTACTATCACGAATGTCCAAAACGGCATTGTTAGGTTCCTACCAAATTTGGATAGGTAGAGGACGGAACATGGCAGACAGTGAAGGTGACCGCTAACGCGTATGTAAGGGCCTCCTTAAACCTACATCTGGGTCGTAAGTCCCAGACGCTGTTACGCCAGTGTTCCGTCCTCTATCACGCGATGGACCCGGCACCCGCACGGAGAATCTATGGAATGCTAAGATTAGGTCTTATCTTTTCTTTTCGAATTTCAATAGAATAAATGTTACCTTGTGGTGACGGAGTAAGAATACAATATGTCACCACCCCATTTTATCCCATGGGTGTCGTAAAAACCGACTAATGGACTATCCGTGAATATTATCTTTACGAAATAAAAAGAAGGAAAACTTAAAATGAAACCCTATACCAATCCGTCTGGCCAGCATGGTATTAGTAGGCCAAGTACCCCTTCTTCACGGGAGGAGCTCCGTCCCTGCAGTAGGTCATTAATGGACTGTTATGATAATAATGAAATAGGTATTACCGTTGCAAAGTTTTAATCCCTAAGTATTTTGTCATCATTATCGTTATCATAAAATATGACAGATATGAACAACATACATCTAATAATGGATCATAATGGACATAAATGTTCGCTTTGTGCGGTTCCGTTTAAGTTTTTTATGTTAATCTGTAATTAATTTTATTTAAGTATCAGCTCTTTAAAATAAATATCATTAAATATTATTACAAATACATTTTATGTTTATTCCCTTTTGTCTTTACAATTATTTACTTCGTCATACCATCTCATCTTGTGGGTTTCGTACAAATTGGACTTAAGCTCGATTTACACATCGACAAGTACAGTAGCGAGTTATGCCCGATTTACACATCGACAATTACAGTAGCGAGTTAAGTAGTATTTTAAGATTAAGTTAATTTAAATAGATCTCCATCCTATTTTTTGGCGAGTTAAGTACGAAGTAGCCCCCTCTCTCGCGTCTCGCCAACTTAAATCGGCAAAAAAAGGGATGGAGATCTATTTAAATCAACTTAATCAACAACTTACTACTTAACTCGCTACTGTACTTGTCGATGTGTAAATCGGGCATTAAGGGCAATGCATGGCTCAAACCCTAAAACACGCTTGGTTTGAAAAAGTTTGTTAACGAATTCTTACATACGTTTACTTCACAAAAAAACATGAATAAACTAGATACTAACGAAAAAACTTTGCATTGATTAAAAACACTAATTATTTCTTAAAAACTTCCAATAAAAATCACGAAATCTGGTATTATAATAACTAAATATCAAATTGTCTATTAAACGGATGATTGATTTTATTCGAAATTTATACAATAAAAGTGTTATATTCTAACTAATAATCTGCATTGATTACTTAATCTTAATTATTTGTAATATTTAAAATAATTGATAAAACCCAGATTTTCATAAAATAGCGGGGGTGCAGGCGCGGGGTGACTTTGCTCGGGAGTCGACACATTCAGTGTCGTTATAACTCTTGTGACGGGTGGACTGTACGACCGTATTTTGATAACAAATAAAACTTTAAACCGACAAACTTTAAATGAAAACATATTGTAAATAAAAATACACAATTGTTTTAAATAATACTAGTTTTAATTAAATACATACGTGTAATATACCCTAGTTTTTAATTAAATTTTGTTTTTGAATCACTCATAGACTATGCCTAAACATAAAAATAAAAGTAATGATAAGCGTGGCCGAGCTCTTCAAAACTTATACTATTGTACGGTCAAGGAATTTAATTGTTTAGCAGGTACACAACCTACGTAATTTAGTCGTATTATATACCAAAATAATCCTAACGAATTTGAAAGATATTACACCTCAAAATTGACATAATATAAAATATAACCAATAAGTATGAATTGCACTTCAAACTTCTTTGTTTACAAACTTCCACCATTCTGTCCAAAGAGTAAAAAATAAAATTTTGACAGTATTATCAATACAATGCATTGAACCAATCAGAACAGCGAATTTATTTATTTATTTATTTATTTATTTATAAAGGGTTACCAACATAAGTACAGCAATATCAAACATTTTTTAGACTTAAAATTACTTATAGCTAACTGCACTTACAATTACAGGTTAACCACAACATGCATTAAAATTTAAATAAAATATGTAATAATAAAAAAAAATGAAATATAGTAACATTCAATAACAAACAATAACTTCAATCTAAAGTACGTCATTAGCTTTTAGTAAATTCATAAAGTTAGGAAGACTTTGAGAGTGAATATCGAGTTTAGGTATTTTCTTTGTTAAGTCGTTGTACATATGACCCAACCGAACTACTGGGGCATTACGACCTAATCTTGTTCTACAAAATCTGTTTCTGAAAAGAGCGCAAGGGTATCTTGGTAATCTTGAAGGGACATTATATTTGAATTGACTAACTAGTATGGGACTGTCGATTTGGTTATTTATTATTTTATGTAAGTAAGACATGTCCAGATGAACACGTCGAACAGAAAGTGCATCTAAGCGGAAATGTTGTAATTTTTCGATGTATGTTTTAAGTATTCTCGGTGTCTGAAAGCGGAAGGAAAGGCTGCGGATAAATTTTTTTTGTACTCTTTCAATTCTTTTAGTATGTATTTCATAGTCTGGATACCAGACGGTGCTGCAGTACTCCAATTTGCTTCTTACATAACTATTGTATAATAAAATGACTGAAGAAGAGTTTTTAAATTGTTTGGTATTTCTAAGAATAAAACCTAACGATTTATTTGCCTCCTTTATAATTTGGTCAATGTGATCAGAGAAACGCAACTGCCTATCTACTATGATTCCTAGATCTCTTATGGAATTAACTTCTTGAAGCATATCACCATCTATAGAGTAATTGGTATTGAAAACATTACGTTTTCTTGTAAATTTTATGTGTTGACATTTTGAAGCATTCAATATCATTTTATTTGAAACACACCATTCTTGGAGTTTGTCAATATCTTTTTGCAGGTATGTAGAGTCTTGCTTGCATGAAATTATTTTTGTCAATTTTAAATCGTCTGCAAAAAGATATATTGTGCTGTGTTTGATACTTTTGGCCAGATCATTGATAAATATGTTGAAGAATAGGGGCCCCAACACAGAGCCCTGAGGTACTCCAGAGAAAGCTAAAAAGGGCTCTGATTGTTCATTGTCCACAACCACTCTTAATGAACGCTTCGTAAGATAAGATCGACACCAATTTAGTATATTGCCTGTTATACCGAACGCGTATAGTTTGTCCAATAGTATTGTGTGATTCACCTTGTCGAACGCCTTCGAAAAATCGGTATAAATCGCATCTACTTGTGACCCATGATCTACAGATTCTATTATGTCTGAAGCAAAAAGCACGAGATTGGATGTTGTAGATCTCCTCGCCATAAAACCGTGTTGTTCGTCAATTATATATTTTTGTATATTTCTATAGATAATAGGGTGTACCATTGACTCAAAGATCTTTGCAACAGTAGAGAGTATAGTTATAGGTCGGTAATTGGAAATAAGTTCCTTTTTACCGTTTTTATAAATGGGTACTACCCTTCCTGACTTCCAAGCGTCTGGGAATATACCTGTTTGTAAGGACTTGTTAAAAAGAAGGCACAGAGGGATTGCTAGTCTAGTGGCACATTTTACTAGATAGACAGGATGCACATTATCGGGACCATTTCCCTTCGTAGTGTCTATTTTCATTAGATTCTTACTAACTTCGTCTGGATTAAAATGAACAGAATTAAGCAAAACTAGAATATTAGAGTTTGATTCTGAAGTATGATTAGGAATATAATTATTTAGGTCGTTGCTGTCTGGTTCAAATATTGAAGAAAAATGAGTGGCAAACATGTCAGATATTCTATGCGTGTTAGAATTTATATTATTATTTAACATCATTGTATTAGGGTACGATGAGCAATTTTTTCTTAAATTTTTAATAAAGGTCCAGAAGTATTTTGGGTTATTCTTTAATTCAGATTCTATTGATAGTATATATTTATTATGACATTCCTTTATAATCCTGCTGCAATCAGTTCTTAAATAATCAAATTCTAGTTTGTCAAGTGGATTGCCATATTTTTTAAACTTTTCATGATACTTGTATTTACGCTTTAGAAGATATATTAAATGTGGTGAGTACCATATAGGATAAGACTTATGACGGTTTCTTGTCATTGGTATGTGTTTATTTATGGTCTCATATACTATTTCGTAAAACCGGGTTACCATTTCGTTTACATTTTCATTTGATTTAAACTCTTCTTCCCAGTCAACTGTTGCAAGGTAATCGTTTATAGCTAAATAGTCACCTTTGTGAAAGTTTTTGCGCGCTACTGTAGTTGTTTTCCGTATGGATTCTATTTGTAATTTTAATTTTATTTCTATTGCAGGATGATGTTTATCTATATTTTTAATTGGTTGTAGACATTCTGTAATATTTAAATTTTCTCTGTTGTATAAAATTAAATCTAAGGTTTTGTTATTTATGTTGGTAATATTGTTAAACTGTTTTAAATTATTAAGCATAAGGAAGTCTACTAGCCTACAAAATAATTCACAGTTACCGTAGCCTACAGGGATCATGCTACAGGAATCATTGACACTATCAGTTTCCCATGATAATCCACTCATATTAAAATCACCCGCAATTAATGTACTTTCATGTTCAGAAAAATTTTGCAGGACAGCGCTTACCTTATCTGTAAATATTTTAATACTATTCTTTGTCACTGGTGGTGGTAGGTATATAGCGCAAATATGAAGTGTCAACGGTATACTTTTCGATCGGGCGGTTATTGAAACCCAAACGTCCTCACAATCGGTTTCATAATTATTAACGCGTGCTGATATAAATCGGTTAGAAACCGCTATTAAGACACCACCTCCCCTCGATTTAAGTGAAGCAGTTGTTTCTCTGTCACGCCTGTACACATTATACCCGCTCTCAAAAAATTCGCAGTCAAAGCATCCGCTATTTAGCCAAGTCTCGGTGAATATATAAACATCATAATTGTTATTACTTATTTGTTGACGTACTTCAGTTGAACACGTATTTAGTCCTCTCACATTTTGGTAATATATGTTCAAACAATCAATTGTCATCAAGATTGTTAAAAAAAAAAAAATACTTTAAATAAAATAAACAGAAATAATTCAACAACAAAACAGTTAAAATCTAGGTGAAAACAGAGACAAATAAAAAATGTAATTATTAATGAAAAAATAAAAAAAATAAGACTTAGGCTAGATTGGATAAATCTTGAATATTCTTAATATGTATGTATTCGGAAGTTTCAGTCTTTCTCATGTATATTTTACCCCCCCTTACCCATACAAATTTGTAGTGCAGGTCTTTTCCCTTGGTGCGTGCTGCAGCGTGCAAAGCCTTCTGTACCGGCGACAAATGCTCAACTACGAAAATCGGTTTCTTGTCACCACCAATACCAAGTAGACTTGTGTTTAACTTATCTGCAGGATTTTTGTTTTTTTTATTGAATTGTAGTGTTGCAGCCAGGAAGTTGTCTCGTATTCTTTGTGAATTAAACTTTACAATTACTGATCTTGGACGTGGGTTCTCGCTGTTTATTTTTGTAATTCTTGTACACAGTTGTATGTCAGTTTCTTCCAGCTTGTAGTTAGCAACTGCAGCTATTTGCTTTACTACTGAACATAAATTTTCTGACCTGTACTCAGGTACGTTTTGTATTTCTAAATTGCTGGCTCGAGAGTGCTGTTCCATCCGAGTGATTCTTGATTGAAGGTCAGTTACTGTCTCCTTAAGATAAATGTTTTCTGTCTCTAACACATTAATCTTGCTGAAGCTCGAAGTTACTTCTGCTTTTAAATTGTCTTGGTTATTTTCAAAAATTTTGAGTGTATCTGACACTTGATTAAAGCGATCTAGGACTTCCTTAGTTTTTAGCTCAAACTCTTTTAATATACTTATCTTAAAAATGTTTAATACATTTTCTAATTCTTCCTTAATAATTTGTCTAATATTTTCAGTCGTAATATTTGGTTCAGAGTGATGTAGTGGCTGACTACCACGCTTAGAATTGACGTAGGCAGTAGTAGGCTCGTCAGCCACACAGGAATTTGCTGATTGACCACTAGTCTTTATAGGTGTGTTGATACTATTAAATTTCGATACTTTACTGTGACAGCTAGGACAGATGTACTTTGTTTTAAAATCTTCTGTTAGGTCCTTTACTTGCTTTTGGATATTGACACAACTCAGATGATATTTAATTTTACAAGATTGGCAGCTTAAAAAGCCTGTCAATGACGTCAGTCGTTCACAGCAACCAAATCTTGATTTTGCTTGAGACATAATAATGATTCTCAATGAAGCATGAAAATGGCAAGTGTACTTGCCCGTTTGAACGTAGCTCGATCCGAATTGCAGCGGTGAATGCGCGGCGAAATTCTGAGAATCGCGCTGCAACGGGTGCACACCTGCGTTGTCGTAGGTCAGGCACAATGACGGTTTTTTAAATATTTTAAACTTATTTTGCACATAACTTTTTAGTTTCTTAATATATTTGAAATCTGTTTTCACTATTATATTCGAAATTAAATAAACTATAAACAATGCATAACTTTATCAAAAACAAATCACTTTTTACTACACTTTGTTAATTTTATTTACGGAGCAAAACAAAACAGGACTGTGTTAGTTCATGGCGCGCGCGCGAGCAATGCTACTCGATATACTTTATTGTTAATAGTGACACAAACTCGGACTAAGGATACTGTTTGATGGAGATGGTAGATAAGGTCTAGTTTAGTTTGACTTAACTTTGGTCTGTCAACAATATAAAATTGAAGAATTTTATTTTAACACAAAATACCTGTCTGTCATAGATAGACAAGGCTAGGTATATATACCTTGTCTAATTAATTTTACGACTCCCAAGACTTCGGGGTTCGTCATCCGTCGTCTGTAGTCGGTAAATAGTAACCTGACCGATTTCAAAATTAAGCAAATTGCTAAACAATTAAATTCCTTGAGTGTACCTGCAAGCTTTATACATTAATATTTTATACCTTAGTATGCTTTATTTAAACGATGCATGTTTAAATTCATTTTAAAAACATCGCTTTGATTAAACTTATATTTTGAGATCTTCAGAAGACATTGTGTAGTAGCATCAGTAATCAAATAGGGTAATTATAAAAAATGGTGTTACCATGTCCTTATATTATACCCTAAAATACGTATGTATAAAATTGTCCCCCAAAGAATAAATAATAACTTAGGTAAAAACAAGGACAAATTTGTGTCGCATCTGTTATCTGAATAATCATTAGTAGAATATATCCTAGTATTAATCTCTGTAAGTAGATGGCGCTATTTTTATGAAAGCTGTAACAAACCTCAGATCTTCAAGGTCATTCGGCAATGCAATGCCCTTAAGTAGTAAGTTGTTGATTAAGTTGATTTGAATAGATCTCCATCCTATTTTTTGGCGAGTTAAGTCGGCGAGACGCGAGAGACGGGGCTACTTCGTCATTGCAGCATTAGAATGAAACCACAAATGCTTTAAATAATAAAGTAACTAGTTTACTTTATTTATTACATTCTAAATTGTAGTCTAAAAAATTATTAACAATCTCTTGTACTCGTATTGTCATCATCAAATCAGCAAACGGAAGTCGACTAATGGACATAACCAAAAGCAAACATTTCTACCCTGTGATTGTATATTTATAAATCATTTTACATCTTCGTGTGGTGACGGAGCAAGAATACAATATGTCACCACCCCATCTCATCACATGGGTGTCGTAGGAACCGACTAAGGGTCTATCTGTTAATATTATCTTAACGAAATAAAAAGAAAGAAAACTTGAAATTAAACCCTATACCTATCCACGGCCCTTGCAAGTCGGCCGAAACGTCGGAGAAAAACCTAGGTATTTATATTAATAATATCTAGGCTAATTAGTAATACCGCTAGTAAGACCCGTAAAAATAGTATTACCTATACCTATCCGTCTGACCAGCGTGGTATTAGTAGGCCAAGAAACCCTCCATTACATGAGGAGGTCCGTCCTTGCAGTGGGGCATTAATGGGCTGGTATGATAATATGATGAAATCATTTTATAAGTACTATTAGAGGCAGACCGCGTAAACGCTGGCGTTACGATCAAGATGCATGTAGTTAAAACTGGCTACACATTGCAAAAGAGAAATGATTGCAAAACCGGATGACCTTTGCCTTGCAGTGGAACTAAACAGGTAGTAATTAAAAATCTACTTGTAAAATTGAAAATAGTTTTTTTATATTTTGTTTAATTTTCTGCAATTAGTTTGATGTACAGAATACGTACACATCAGATATACTAATTGCTGCCTGCGATGCTGTCTGCGCGAAAGAAAAATAAGAATAAAGGATTTCTATTAGCAATTAAATATATGCCTATTTGTAGCCAGAAACTTACATATTAAATTATATAGTTTTTAATCAAAAAATTTAACATAAGTTCTATTTCTATTTTACCCCCTTTTTACTAACTACACTAATGTAAGCGAGCGCGTGTTAATGCAAACTATGATTAGCGGCAAAAATCGTATGGAAGATATTCACGAGCAGTCATATTATATAATTACTTAGTCATAGTGGTTTAACATAATTTAGTGGTTTTAGGTTTTGCTACGACATCCATACTAATATTATAAATAGGAAAGTGTGTCTGTCTGTTTGTCTTTCTTTCACGGCAAAACGGAGCGACGAATTGACGTGATTTTTAAGTGGAGATAGTTAAAGGTATGGGATGGAGAGTAACATAGGCTACTTTTTGCTACCCCGAATTTAATGCGAGCGAAGCCGCGAACAAAAACTATTCATCCATTATCTTATTTGTACACTTGCTAAACCTGAAGTTTTGTCCACGTTTATTTTCTATGTTTATTGGGCATACTTACGTCATCCCATCAGCGTTATTACAAACATCATCTTCCATGAACTTGTATCATCTGCAATGTTAAACATAACATTCCCTTCATTGTGACATTCAAATAAAAAACGTATTGTCTCTTGACTCTTAAAACTCAATTAATAACCGATGAATAAAGACATATTACAGGACACATATCAGACAGTATTTAAAAAGCACTGGCACACTAAACATATTGCTTTTCAATGTGCAATAACCAAAAAATATAATCAGTTAACTATGCATTTTGCTGTATTATGTAGGAAGATAATAGTAAAACTGTTTGTATTCTTTGTTATTGTATTATTAAGCTTAGTGTACATAGTTGTACCGATATTAGAATACAGCCAAAAAGATATAAGAAGTCAAAGTCGTACAAGATACATCACAGACATGAAATACATTTATATTTGGAATCAACAGAAACCAAGAGGAAGAGGTAATTTTATAAACGGGGAATCGCAAAAATCGTTCAATTTTGAACCTGGACGAATAATGTTTATAAAGCAAGGTTGTCAGCATAATAACTGTTATATAACTTATAACAAACACATGGTGCAATCTGAAAGTGATTTTGACGCTATAATTTTTGATGTAAATGAAATAAAACGTATAGATCCTAGTAAGCTTAACTTAGTCAGAAATGAAGAACAGTTATATGTTTTTCGGTCTTTAGAAGTTGCTGACAAACATCCATTGTGTGACAAATTCTTCGATGACTTTTTTAATATGACATGGACTTACAAATTAAACTCAGATTTGCCTGAACCATTTTATAATATAACTGATAAAAATGGTACAGTCGTTGGACCGAAAATTGACATGAAATGGATTGGAAACATGTTAAATGATAAAATTAAAGACAACGAAAAGATATTTAATAAAAACAAGATGGTAGCATTTATCACTCATAAATGTATCGGTGAAATGAGAAATTCAAAATTAATTATTAACATTTTAGAAAGCTTACGAAAGTACGGCTTTGCGGTAGATACTATCGGTCAATGTGGTCAAATAAAATGTTCAAGTAACATTACTTGTAAAAAAATTATCGAGAGTCAATATTACTACCAGCTTATTGTAGAGGACTACTTAAGAGAAGACTTTTTGACAAATAAAACAGTAGTAGATGCAATGAACAGCATGGTTGTGCCCATTGTGTTTGGACCTAAAAATTTAAACAAGTGAGTATACGATATTTTTATTTATAACACTTTGATTGTAGAAGTAATAACACATTTATTAAAATATAGCGTGTGTAGTTTTGTTTAAATGATCTAAGTAACAACAAGAGTCAGACTTTTGAAGTCACCAATTAGAATAGTATGACGAAAACTAACTAAACGATGGATGCAAAGTAAGAAAATCATTATTGTCAAATGATTTATTATTGTCTTTTTCTTTCTGAGTAATCATTTTATCGAAAATATTTTAAAATAAATACCTTGTCTTCTTTATACGACTAATGAAATAGCTGTGGCTGAGAATATGTTTCAAACGACATATTATTAAAGGTCCAATCGCGTAAACCTATACTATTGTATATTGTTAATTTTAAAGTTGTAAACACTTTCCTTTATTGTCACCAAAACTAGGAAGTATCCTAAATTACAATTATAATTGTAATTTAATACAAACACTTAAAACCATTACGTAAGCTCTTCAATTGCAACATTGAAAGTTTACAGCTGTCGCTTAGGTGGCATTGTACAGTTGAGTTCTAAGTTGCGACCCGGCGCCGTATAAAGCAATGGTATGAAGTACCCTACTAAAATATTATATAAATGTTTTATTTTCAGCTTTTTGCCACCAGGCTCCTTCATCAACGGACGTTCTATTAGAATGGAGAAGCTAGGACATGAACTAGATCGTATTGTATCACAAAATACGAAGGAATACGCAAATAAGTTTCATTGGAAGAACTATTTTACTATAAAACAGAAAAGTCAAACGCAACTCTGTCAGTTGTGCAAGGAGCTTAATGAAATAAATTACAATAAGAAAAGTTATACAAATTTTCGGAAATGGTGGCTTCCAAATTATGAAATGGCTTGCGACCAAGAAAAAACAATTACAAATAAGTATTTAGTATATTGGCTACATAAATAATGTATTTATTTTAGTATTATTTTAATTTCCTTTGGTACTGGTCATGTCAAAATTTACAAATTACACAATTTACGTCAGTTCTTTGTTAATTACTAACTGTCAATTAATTAAATTAATACGATTGCTTTATGGTGGTATACCGCTGACCAAAGACGTTAACGATGTCAGGATAAATACAAGCAGCTCCTTAGAAAATATTGTAGTTATTGCTCACTGTCCTGTAATTGTACTAGCTTTACCCTTAACCAAGGAGGTATCGACAGAGTTTTTCCATGTTTGTTGTTTTTGAAATATAAAAGGGCCGACAAAGTCAGGCTCACGTAATAAATAATCAAGTGGAAATTCAATAAAACTAATTCATTATGGGAACCGCTGTCGCCAAAAAAATCAAATAAACACACAAATAAACTACTTACTAACAAAAAAATAACTTAAGTAGCTGATCTTACATCTGGGAGTGAACCTTCACAAACTATTAAATAGTAGTTATTTTGCTGTAGCGCAGAGAGAATTATGACGTTTTGTAATCCAAATAGATTCAATTTTCGAGTTAATTCCGCCGTTGTTCATAAGGGTGATATTCGCGTTATGTATTACCTATGACATCAGCGACAAGTTACGCAAACCAGCGCGTATTAGTGACACGCTTACCACGCCTACTCAGAACTTCCACTTGATTCTTTCATCCGTGGTCAGGCTAACAAACAAATTAGTATTATTAATTAATTATTAATTCTGTACTTCGTTTTTAATGTCTTTTATAAATAAGTTACAGTAACTGGGCTACTCCAAAGTTGTCAACATGAATATACACTTCTCATCAAAAAAATCGAAACAGTTGCAAGTTTGTGTTTTATAAGGATTATCTGAAAAATGTGTATATTTAGGAATATGTGTTATATATCATTTAATAGGGAATTTAATGAGGTTTTAAAATAATAATGGTAATGTTCTAAATTCAAATTAAATTTTCATAGATTTCGTATTTTGTTTAACAAGTCGTATTTGCCCTGTACGTAGTTTGACGGAAAATGATAAAATTAGGCACGTAAATGAAAAAAAAAGCTTTTTAATAACCCGTATCGCGCACCCAGAGTTGCTCGCTCCTTTTATTACTGCGTCCATGCGATGTTTACCCGCGAAAACCGCCAAGTGGTGGCATTGCTGAATTCTGGACTTAGTCAGGTTATTACGGCTGAAAGATTGCATCTAAGCCTCTCGTCTTTTCATAGAATCTGCAAACTCTATCAGGAGACTGGCTTATTCACGCGCGGTTAGAGATCTGGCAGAAAACAGGTTTCTTCTGACCTAGTAGAACGATTTATAGTAACACCTTTCTTACAAAGTCTACGCCTTAATGTCTTTCAACCGCAGCAGCAGCTTCATGATGAACCTATGGTGGATGTAGGTGACTCTACAATTAGAAGAAGGTTGAAGAAACGTGGACTTGTACTGTACAGGCTAGCAAACAGGGAGGAACTACCTGCAGATCATCGAAAAGCGCGCCTTAACTTTTTACGTAATTACCTAAATTGGTCATACATCTTGTGGAGCAAGTTCCTCCTTTCTGATGAGTGTAAAATTGTATTGTATGGTAACGATGGAAGGACTAAGGTCTACAGAAGTGATGGAGAACGCTTTGCACCATGCAGGATTAAAAGAAATGGCCATCCATGGTGGCGGTTCATGGACTGTTTGAGGAGAAATTAGTGGCAACGACAAGACCGAGTTTGTCTTTATGTTTGGGTCCCGTCTGCCCTTTTTAACAGTCATAGGTACATCGAACAGTATTTTGAACCTCTTGTGATGCCCTATGCTCATTTATTTGACCCCGGTTTAACATTTATGTACGAGGATGCTAGGACAAACACCGCGAGCGACGAAAGAGATATGTTACTGAAGTCGATATCTCTATTATTGATTGGCCAGCAAGAAGCCCGGACATGAATCCGATTAAATATCTATGGGATGAATAAAAAAGACAAATTAGTGTAAAAGATCATGACTCAAAAACACTTAGCCAGCTTTAAAATGCAATCCAAGAGGATTGGAATAGAGC
Source organism: Schrankia costaestrigalis (assembly GCA_905475405.1). Taxonomy (NCBI): domain Eukaryota; kingdom Metazoa; phylum Arthropoda; class Insecta; order Lepidoptera; family Erebidae; genus Schrankia; species Schrankia costaestrigalis. Next base: position 5,825,793 of record FR997851.1, read on the forward strand.
GCCACTATTTTTAATCGTGACTCTCATCCGATCGATGAAAAACCGTACAGAAGCAATAATGAGAGGTCGGGAATGGTATCCGAGTTATTAAATAAACGTTTTCTAGCTTTTTTTTTCATTAACGGGTCTAATTTTATCAATTTCCTTCAAACTACGTACAGGGTAAAAACGACTTGTTAAACAAAATACGAAATCTATGAAAAATTAATTTGAATTTAGAACATTACCATTATTATTTGAAAACCTCATTAAATTCCTTAATAAATGATATATAACACATATTCCTAAATATACACATTTTTCAGATAATCCTTATAAAACACAAACTTGCAGACTGTTTCGATTTTTTTGATGAGAAGTGTATATAATGCGACAAATAAGCTAAAAAAAGTTTGTGTAACCTTTTTTCTTTGCTAACGTTTGGTTCAATTTTGCATTATAAGGAACGTCGATATCACTCCCCTGGGACGCATCTGTGATCGACATCTCCCAACTCAGATTTATTATTGAATACTTTTTAGCCTTCCTATTCACTCACAATGAACGAACATCTATCTTCTTTACATTTCAATGTTTTGTACATCTTATTTTATTGAACGCTTTGTTATGGTAACTCGGTTTCGCTGTGTATTGTACAGATATTTCTTTTTGGATTTTTAGTTTAGAATTCTTTACTCACTCACTTATCTCTCACACTTTCACACAACGCCATCTAGTCCCAAACTAAGCAGAGCTTGGTACTATGGAAACTAGACAACGGATAAACATACATTAAATATTTTTTTTAATACAACTTAATCGTTATTTAAGACGTCGATTATTATTTATTCTTTACAAATATTTTAACCAACTTTTAAAAAAGGAGGAGTTTCTTAATTCAATTGTATTTTTTGACTAAATAAATAACAAGAATTGAACTCTTTAAAATACTTCAAACTGGTTGACATCTCTGAGCAAAATAATAAGATTTCGTAGGTTATTTTATAGCTACGACCTCTTTGTGCATAAAGTTTGAAATAAATGAATTAGTTACATAAAAATAAAAAATGGCTTCATTATCAGTCCAAAAACACAAACAAAATAACAAACCATTACCGAAGTAGTATTCGTACAGTGTAACCGAGTATACGGTGTAATTGGATCGAAATGCGAGATTCAGCAATATATCGACTTGTAGGTGTTAACTAACAAACACGCACCTGCGGCTCAATGCAATGACACCCCTACTAAGGATCCTTCTTGGCATTAATTACTAAAGCATATTATAAACTTCGTGTGGTGACGGAGTAAGAATACAATATGTCACCACCGATGGGGTACCGACCGAGTAGAAACCGACTAAGGGACTATCCGTGAATATTAACTTTACGAAATAAATAAATAAAATAAAAAGGAAACTTGAAATTAAACCCTATACCAATCCATCTGGCCAGCGTGGTATTAGTAGGCCAAGTATCCCTCCGTCACAGGAAGAGACCCGTCCCTGCAGTGGGACATTAATGGGCTGTTATGATGATGATGATATTATAAAGTTGTTATGTTTAATAATAAAAGATCTTCCTGTTAGTAAGTATATTAAAAGCAGTTACTTATTCTTAACGTGGTCGTCCATTATACACATTGCCTGATGTACTTCGGGCAGTGGCTTCGGGCAATTAATACAATACCTGGGCAATGTATGAAATTAATTGTTTTGTAACACATTGCCTGAACGTTTTAAGCATACAATGCTAGATTATACAGATTACCTATAACATAATGGAATCTCACGCACAATATCGCACAAGATGATAATCATTATAATCAAATTGGACGACCTCTGTTGCGTAGTCGTTATATTACATGCTACGCAGAGGTCTCGGGTTCGAGTCCAGCTCAATGCAAATCTTTGTGTGCATGAATATGATTGTTTGCATTGGTCTGGATTTATTCTATGTAAATAATTATTATTATATTAAATAATTATAAAAATATTAATATTATATGTACGTATTTACAAAAAAAAAATCCGTTGTTAGTACTCATAGTACAAGCTCTCCTTAGTTTGAAACTAGATGACGTTGTGTAAATGTGTGAGGACTATATTTCTATTAATAACAAAATTTTAGACAACATGCCAAAATTCGTGAATATTATCGTTACGAATTAAAAAGAAGGATATACTTAACGCTGTGTGGCGGGGACTTTTTACAAACATCAATTGAAGGACACAATGAACACCCATACTCAAGACAATTAATTGTCATCATCATCATCATAATAGTCCATTAATGTCCCAATGCAGGGACGGGCCTCCTCCCGTGACGGAGGGATACTTGGCCTACTAATACCATGCTGGCCAGACGGATTTGTATGTGGTTTAATTTCATGTTTTCCTTCATTCTATGTAAAGGTATTATTCACAGATACTCCCGATTTAGATTAGTCGGTTTCATATTGTACATATTATTATTCTATACATGACAATGAATTTCGTAAAGATAATGTTGACGGATAGTCCCTTAGTCGGTTTTTACGACACCCATGGGATGAGATGGGGTGGTGACATATTGTATTCTTAATCCGTCACCACACGGATTCAATTACTTGTGGATATCACAAATTGTCACACAACCTCGTGTTTACTCGGGTCGTCACCAATGTAGTTCAAACCTGCCTCGTATTCCAATAGTAGAGGCATCAAAGTCGACAAGTAATATTAGCAGTGCGTTGTTCACGTACGTACACGCACCTGAGCCTATCGAATAGTTAGATCACTCCTATGTTAATTGTTTCAACTGTTTTACTATTCAAATGGATTTAAGCGCCAATTACACTACCCTACATGTAGGGCCCTACATCTTGTAGGGCAGTACATGTTGGTCTAGTGTAATCACATGAAGGCTGTTAGGACACTACGTATCGGAGATTGGCGAATCCCGACCGCCCTACATTATGTAGTGCCCTACACGATGTAGGGTAGTGTAATCGGCGCTTTAGTATTAGTTTTATGCAGATTTACCAAGTTATTTGTGATTACCAAGATATATATTAATATAGATGAACCAAGAATTACTCCATGTGGTGACGGAGTTAGAATACAATATGTCACCACCCCATCTCATCCCATAGGTGTCGTCAAAACCGACTAAGAGACTATCCGTGAATTTTACCTTTACGAAATAAAAAAGGAAAACATGAAATTAAACCCTATACCAATCCGTCTGGCCAGCGTGGTATTAGTAGGCCAAGTATCCCTCCGTCACGGAAGGAGGCCCGTCTTTGCAGTGGGACATTAATGGAATGTTATGATGAACTTTCAATAGTTTTACAATATAAACAAATTGTATTTTTCTTATAAAGATCAAGAGATGGCGCTTATTAATTTAAATTCATCGCACACAGATTATATTCCAAGAAAAAGCTTTAGCTCATATCACGACCCTATATTTTAATTATCACCTCGGCAAGTCCTCAAGGGCCTGACCAGGCATAATTCAAATCGCTAGCTCAGTGGCGCCCTCTCGACTGGGAGTGTCAAGCCTTCTCGAATATTCATTAGGCTGACTTGATTACTTCATAAGCACCTTTGTTGGACGAGTAGGTTCAGTAAGAAAATACTTTTAATTATGATTAACTGTCAGCGAAGTGGTCTCGCATTTGAATCCCATTCTAGATTATTAACATCATAACAGCCCATTAATGTCCCACTGCAGAGACGGGCCTCCTCCCGTGACGGAGGGATACTTGGCCTACTAATACCACGCTGGCCAGACGGATTGGTATAGGGTTTAATTTCAAATTTTCCTTCTTTTTATTTCGTAAAGATAATATTCACTGATAGTCCCTTAGTATGTACAACATGTATATATTTACAAAAAAAAAGTATTTAATTATGTTTTCCGTTGTCTAGTACCCATAGTACAAGCTCTGCTTAGTTTGGGACTAGATGACGTTGTGTGAATGTGTGAGGAATGTTTATTATTTATTGGTTGTAATTCAATAAGATAGATATTAGTTAAGAAAATAACTATTCTTAAAAGACGTTCAATTCTTATAAGAAATGAATACCTTTCATCAGTAAGATCGCAAGTCTTACCGTCTCCCGGTTAGCATATCGTCGAGATACTCCGCTCGAATATTCATCAGCTCTTTGTTGCTGACCCTACTTAGGTACTACAGTATGGAAATGACCCCAGGTTGTTTGTTCCCTCGTTGAGTTTGATTTTGTTGAGCTCATTAATTTTGAAAACATATTTTTGAATGGAAATTACTTTTTTCTTTTTGCTAGTTAATTTGATAATTTATTTTTGAGATACAAACAGAGGTGCAGCTACAAAAATACTGAGCTTAATTGGGAGAGATTATAAGAGCGGGAACGCATCTGTGATTCCTCGGGTGTTGCGGGTGTCCATGGGCGGCGGTGATCACTTACCATCAGGTGACCTGCTGGCTCGTTTGCCCCCTATTACATAAAAAAAAGTAAAAAAAAAGAGAATCATCGCACAAAGTAAAACTTTATTATATAAAATCCCCAATATGTTTAATACAGTATTGTATAATAATGGACCTTGCTGCTAGAATGATTTAAAGTCCAAATAACATAATAATATGATTGCGCATGCTGTACTGCCTAAGATATGGAGGTAGGAGGGAATAAATAACTGTCTTTTTGATGTGGGTCTTTAAACCAAAGTTGATGGATCTTCGGATGTTGTAATCATCATCATAACAGCCCATTAATGTCCCACTGCAGGAACGGGCCTCCTCCTATGACTGAGGGATACTTGGCCGAGTAATACTACGCAGGCCAGACGGATTGGTATAGGGTTTTATTTCAAGTTTTCCTTCTTTTTATTTCGTAACGATAATATTGACGGATAATCCCTTAGTCGGTTTTTACGACACCCATGGGATGAGATGGGGTGGTGACATATTGTATTTTTACTCCGCCACAACACAGAAATGTTGGAATATTGCTCCCCAAACTCTTCTCATGAACCCTAAGATAGCAACCACAGGGGTTGGAATTGGCGAATGATAGAGTTAATACCCACAATATAAAACGTTATTTCGATTACCTAGATCATTTTCAATCAGGAATTATAATTATTTTATGCAACCAACCTGCGAGTATACTCTTTCGAATAAAAAACACTATTTAAATTAGTTTACAAATGACAAAGTTGAACAAAACTTTATAAAGGAATGAATAAATAATCCTCACACATTCACACAACGCCCTCTAGTCCAAAACTAAGCTGAGCTTGTACTATGGCTACTAGACAACGGATAAACATACATAAATACTGTTTTTTTTGTAAATACATACATATCATACATAGAAAACACCCAGACCAATGCAATCAATCATGTTCATGCACACAAAGATTTGCATTGAGCGGGGATCGAAACCGAAACCTCAGCGTAGTAGTCGTGTTATATAACCACTACGCCACAGAGGTTGTCAGAGGTCGAATGCTACTGAATCTTTAAATCCTCCTCTTTTTAGAATCAAATTTAAAAAAAACCGTACACACTGCAACACAACTTGTAGGTACACTTCTGTATTTCCCTTCACGAAACAATTCATTAAGTCTACAAGCAATCAAATCTGACGACCAAACCGAAGGTTATACCGTAACTGAAAGTCAAAGTGACCGTCTATTCTGACTATATTAGTGAACGAAGGTAGAGTGTTACGTATCATGATGAAATCGACCCGATTGTAGATGACACCGGTTAGTGCCCTCAATTACCTTAGCTGTCTACTAACAAGTTGGTACAATTTGGTACCTTGTAGCCACGTGGGATATAAGGTACAGTTCAATTTATTTTTTTATTTTATTTAACTTTATTTATTGACTCCCAAAACAAAAACAGTTTACAAAGTTTAGGTACATTGCGTATATATTTAAGTAGTGGGAGCCTGGTTTCCAAGCTAGGTTTAGACCTGTATTATGGATAACCTAATTTTGGACATTGTTCATTTATCTTGTCTATGAGAAGCAAGGTGTAATCTTTACCATATTCTAAGCTACATAATTGTTTAAAATACTTTACTTTGAAAAAGACACATCCGTTTTTTTCCGTACACGTGTTCCGGTACCGATAATATTATAATATGACTTTGGCGTCGCAAGGTCTTGAACTATTAATTCAAAAGAAAGGTGACATTTCTTAAAGTCTATTTTCTATGGTATAAAATATCAACACCTTTAAAGAATCTCACGTTTGACAATAGCTGACCTTTAATTATGAAAAGAACGTAGGGTGTTGAAAAGTTTGTTGGCGTCGAGAATAGATTCAGTACTGTAAATGAGGATGTTTTTAAACGCAATTACCAATTACGTTTTAAACATCTAAGTATACAACATCAACATATCCGTGTGGTGACGGAGTAAGAATACCACGAAGCCAGGTTCGTGGGTTCGAATCCTACGTATTTATTTGTGTGATCCACAAATTATTATCTTCAATCAATCAATCAATTAACTAGCCTATTGCAGTCAAATTATTGTCTTGTTGAATGTTAATGTTCTTTATGGCTGATAATTTCAAGTCATTACAAAATCCCGCGACATAGAATTTGTTTTTTTAAATACTTACCCCCTTACTCATAAACGCCTCTTAAATATTAGTCAACTGCTTAGCTTAAATTCTTACAGTTTTCTTTGGTATAAGGTTGGTTTTGCTAATAAAAATCTCGCTAAACAGTGATTAAATTTAAGAGCCGTTAATGAGTAAGTTAATGAGGGGGTTAATGGTTTCTTATAAATAAGAAATAAATGAAAATAAGTTTTATTAACAGTAACAGTTTTTATTTCATAATTTATAAATAACAATTTTCATGTATGTGTGGACTGAGGGACGACTTTTTTTTTTGCGCGTTTTTGCAGTTCAATTAACAACAGTGCATTTATTTTGTACAACAGTCAAGACGTTTAAATGAGGTTTTTGTCTATTATTAGTCCTGTTTGGGTGAGATAATGAATTGTAATGAATAAAATTAAATGTAGATAGTCCACTTAATGAATAAGCCAAAAGCCTATTCGATATACTACGACTATTTATTAAGTGGACTATGATAAAAAGTGACATTGCATGCAAATCTTCTAACAATTAAATAATGTTTCTTTTGTTTACGTAATTATCCTTCTTCCTACTTATATTATAAATGCGAATGTTTGTAAGGATAATGTATGGATGGATAGATGTTCGTTACTCTTTCACGAAAAAACTACTGAATGGATTTTGATGAAATTTGGAATATAGGTAGTTTAGGGTGTAGAATAAAGGCGCGGGCCCACCGCGGTGCACGGAGAGTCTACGCACGCGTAATTAGCTTTGCTTTGGAAGAAAATGTATGTGGTCGACTATGTATAGCTCACTTATCGCAGCGCAGTTTTGTTCGTGGATTGAAGTGGCACGTGCGTAGCCTCTCCGTGCGCCGTGCCACGCTATACATAGTCGTGGGTCATATTCGTGTACTCCAGTGGAAACGTAGACTCACGTTGTCAAACAAATAAATTAAGGCAGCTAAAATGCGCTGCGGTGGGCCCGCGCCTTAACATTTAAGCTACCTGTACCAAGAGGGTGAAACCGTGGGCATCATCAAGTTGGTATTCTAACAAGTCATTTGTTTTAATATGCTATGATATTTTTGTTGCACACTTCTAGTGGTAACTTATCTCCATACCACCATTCTCTAAAGTTGTCAAAAATCGTACTTTTACTTTTAAGTCCCATTTCCTTATTAAGCATTTCACATAATTTGCAAAATCCTTGATACTGATTTGATCTGCGCAGAGTAAACTTATTTTTCCATATAAAATAATTTCTATATTTCGATGGTGATTTTATTATTCTGTTTAATAAAGCCGCTAATTCTTTATGATCGTATTCTTTGAAGTTTATATATGATTTGTCCGGTAAAAATCTGTAATAATAAATATTAATTTGTTTAATAGTCAATTAACCTTTTATGGTAGTTCACTGTTGGACATGTTGGGCCTCTCCCGCCAAGCGCACAGCACACGATATGCCAACGGCCTCCGCCTTCTACATCCAGTCCGACCCAGTGACCTTTTTGAGGTTTTTATGATAAAACGACGCAGGGCGGTCAAATCTCTCACTTGGTTTACCAGCGATTTCCTCACATATTCCTCACACTTTCACACAATGCCATCTAGTCCCAAACTAAGCAGGGCTTGTACTATGGATACTAGACATCGGATATACATACATAAATACTATGTTTTTTTAAATACATACATTATACATAGAAAACACCTAGACCAATGCTAAACAATCACGTTCATGCAGACAAAGATTTGCATTGAGCGGGAATCGAATCCGAGACCTCTGCGTAGCATTCATGTTATGTAACCACTACGCCACAGAGGTCATCAAAATTTCGAAGGTTGTGGGTGAGCAATGGACGAGGGAGACTCAAGATAGAGGAGACATTTGAAGAAGGGCCTATTTTTAGCTGTGGTCGTCTTTCAGTGAGATAATGAATTGAATAAATGTTGATACATTAAAATGTATCTCCGTGTGGTGACGGAGTTAGAAGGGACCGAAAAAGGGACCTTAAAACCGCCTAAGGGACTATCCGTGAATATTATCTTTACGAAATAAAAAGAAGGAAAACTTGAAATTAAACCCTATACCAATCCGTCTGGCCAGCGTGGTATTAGTAGGCCAATGATCCCTCCGTCATGGGAGGAGGCCCGTCCTTGCAGTGGGGCATTAATGGGCTGTTATGATGATAATGATGACATTATAATGAAAAGGGAGTGCGTACAACTTTTTTAAGAATAATATTAAATAGGAGTTGTTTTTAAAAGAACATAAGAAAAATAAACTTACTTTTTATAATTAGCACCACCATAAACGATAGGAACGGTATCCCAAGTATAAGCATTAAGGACTTCTCCTGTCACATAATCTTCGGAGAAAGACGTGTCATACACCAAACTAAAGTAATATTTATTTCTTATCACTTTGTGACATCCAGATTTAGGACATTTAAGGAAATCGCAGCCGTAAATGTCGAAATCTAACTTATAAGCCTTCATGAATTTCCTTAAGTCCCTTGATATATTACTGTTTTGAAATTTACAATCTTTTATAACCCATGCTAGTGCTTTTTTGTCTTTAGTTACGTTAAACACTTTGTTAGTGAATGGTTTGGGTGGTTTGGGCAAAAATTCCTTCCATGCAACGGTATCATTAGGTGCAATTACATTTCTTTTACTATCACTAACATGTATAAATGGTGTAAATATATTAGAACCTAGTTTGTAACTCCAAGTCCAATTAAAATAGTTGTCCATATCATTTTCGCATATTGGGTATTCTTTTGACGGCAATTTTGAATAAAACACGTATCTTTGACACGGTAATCGTGATTTTGGTAAGAATTCTTTGGTCCATTCCTCCTGGTCGCTTTGGTTAAACACTATAGCGTCAAAATTTGTGTAGTTCCCGTCTAATAAACTTCTGTTGGTTGCGACATAACAGTTTATGTTTGCACAATCTTGGAATATAAACATTGATTGGCCATCATCCATAGTCCTGTTTTCTGCACCCCACATTAAGATATATTTTAATTGATTTACATAAGAGCTAGTTTTTTTATCTGGGAGTGCCGTTGTTTTTTCGTAGTCAGGTATATGAAGACGGAGACGTTCTAATTCCCTTCCTTTATTTTTTCGTATAGTATACTCTGAGTGGAAAGTATAAAATCCGAGTACTATATACATGAATAAACCAGTAAAACTAACTAAGAAAAATAATTTAGCGAACGTATCGGTTCGATGAGCGACACTGCGAACTTTATGCGAAGCTCCTATTCGGGACATTGTCGAACAATGAAATGATCGATCGTTTTGAGATCTATAAATAAGAATGAGTCTGGTTGTCTCATAAGATGACTGTGCTAAACAAAATTCTTTACGTTTCAAAATAAACAATAGTACAATCATGTACGTCTATCTCTTAGAAGAAACTGTGTACATTTCCGCGAACCAAATTGCGTACTTTCTCCGATTTCTTTGATACGTGCGTTCGTCAATACATTGTCAGGAGTATTGGAATTGCAATTATGAAGGATGAACATGACAATGGGACATATTAACAGTCAAAAGAGCAAAAATATCCTATGTAAGAGGGAACATAACCACTTTATTTTAGGGGTAATTCTTTAACCTGAAAATGAGGGAAATTGCACATCTGACCAGCAGCTTTCCGGTGCCTTGCCAGGCAGGGGTAAAATGCTGATTAAGGTTTTCAAAAAGCATATTTTCCTAAAATCCAATTGGAAAATTGTATAAATACAATAATATTCATAAAAGCCGATTTTCTTACATTATAATTGAAATTTTGTATAAGCCTAATAAGATTCTTGATAATAAGTAAATAACAATAGATAAACCTTACCTTGCCAAAATGCTTTTACTCAGAACAACTTATGCAACAATAAACACAAAAAGCAGAATCAGTAAGACCTTAAAAACTAAAAAAAATATATACTATAGTCTATTTTTTTATCTCAGATACTAAAATGACATTTCATGTGTTGCCTGTTTTTTACAACTAATAAATAGTGATGCGGTACAGCCGGTACTTACCGATAAAAATATAGGTTAGTACCGCCGATTACGGTAAATAGAGACTATAGGCTGTTTTTTAATCTCGAATACTAAAATATCATTACTGTTACCTTTTTTTGTGCAATTTATGTATGGTGATGTACCACCACTATCAACAGTTAACGATAAATTTAAATTTTATACAGTTTTTTGGAAGTAATAATATAAAATGTGCAAATTCTAATTTTAAACTCAGGTAAGTAAATGAAACAAAATTTATTTTTGGTACATAATTTATTTTTATTTGGCTGTAAGTACAATTAATCTTTGAGTCTGCATAATAAAATAATAATAATCTTGTTTCATAATAAAATTAATATATAATTCATAATTAAACATCAATTCTTTTATAGAAACGAATCACCATCCCTGGACAAGGTTATTCTTGTACTGATATTTATATGGTTTTCATTCTTTATTCGTTAAAACTAGAATAAAATGAAACTATTACTTGAAGACATAATTACTTTAACCAACTCTTTGTTTTCAGATACTGCAAGTTGTAAACAAAGACCCTGAATTTCCATCCTTTTCTAGAAGCACATTATAAGTATAAAATATTAAAACACCTGCAATTTAAATATATGACCAGAAAACGACGTAGCGCGTTAATCGACCGAAAAGATATCATTTTATGGCGTCAACAATATCTTCGAAAAATTAAAGAATTTAGAAGAGAAGGACGCATCATATACTATCAAGATGAAACGTGGATTAATGAAGGTATGTTTGGTTATTGTCTGGTCAACCATGTTTGTAATTATTTAATTTACATACCTAATAATTACCCAATAATTTCATAATAAAATTAAATTCCTATAGTCATTTTAGGTCATACTGAGAATAAACACTGGGTGGATAACACTATTCAGTCATCGCGTCAGGCGTTCCTAGAAGGCCTAACTACCGGATTGAAAGGGCCTACAGGAAAAGGAAGGCGACTGGTGGTCTCCCATATAGGAAGTGAGGAGGGTTTTCTGGATGACGGTGCTTTAATATTTGAAGCGAAAAAAGGCTTAGAGGATTACCACAAAGAAAAAAAAAAAAATTTAATTTTAATTAGGATTTAGATTTTAAACAGGATTCAGTGAAATAAACCATGGTCTCATTTTCGCAAGTGTTTTAGGCTTGAATCGAAGTGTTTTCTTCTCTAGAATCTTTGTCGGTATCAACCGCAATTGCGTTATCTGGTGGTCAAATGTGATGCATTCTAGAATCGGATCATTACCATTCTCAACTCATTCAAAGTTTTGTAGAATAATAATGAATTCAATTAGAATTTTTTTTAATATATATTGTTTTACGAAAATCTCGTATTCCGTGGTTGTTCCGACGGACCCATGTATGGGTTTCTAAGATATTCAGCAAAATACCAGTGATTTTCATAGTAAAAGCATGAATTTTCTTTGTAATATAAATATTGTTATGTTTCAAGCTTTATATTTTTGATATTATATTAATAGAAATATAACAATATATGTAATATAATTTCACTTTTTTAGGGACATTTTTACCATATTCACTACAGACATTTTCACTTGGAAAAAACAACTATAAATAATTAAATTTACTACCTATTTTGTCATCACAGCCAACAGTCATTAACTGTCGATTCCAAAAGTATTTATAAATTGTTTTAATAAAACCGTATAAAGGGGGTAGAATTTTTTATTTCCCGAAACCCATACATGGGTCGGTCGATCCAACTGGGTTAAGTGCCAACAATTGTAGGACTTCTAACGATTAGGTGGTTTACCCTAATTTGTTTAATGTTATAAAATTACGAAAACTTAAAATAGAAATATACGCCAATGACGTCATGCAAGAAATTATAGGGATGGACATAGAAGGAAAAAAGAGAGAAATTCATTAGATTTGTAGGGACACAACATTGTAATTTGAGCGACTGCTGAGAAATCACTTTTACAGGCGCGCGACTGTACACACAGCAACTAATCAAGCTAGACACTCATGTACCTTAATACCTTGAGATAAGAAACAATTTTAAATGAAAATGTTTAACTTGATGTGTTGCTGTGTGTACTAGCGTTGCCCAGCAGTCGTCTCCCCGCCATCATGTAGTTAGGTCGTCGTAATTATACAGGGTGTTTGGTACATCGTTTGCCAAATTAAAGTAGCTGATAGAAGCGGTCATTACCAGTCTTTCCTCACTCCCCTAGCTGGTTTTAACCTCAACATATTTTAGATATCGATGTAAAGCTATTTTTAAAAGAAAAACCCAATATTTACCATGAACACTTAAATTTAAAAAAAAAATTGTTCCGTGAGTCCTCATAATTATGTTTTGTTTTAAAGTTTAATACTAGGAGCATCAAATAAATTCATAATAGCTCACCAAAAACGTCAACTTTTTGTTTATTGACTTATTATAAGAATAGAGACAGGTAAAATTTAAAGATATGATCAACTTCACAGTACAATAAAAAAATAAATAAAAGAGAGAAAGTTCTTCCATTTTCTGAATAAATGCCTTACTTTATCCTCTTTCCATTGGTATACAACATCCTATAAAATAGTAAATAGTTTTTCTACAAAACATGTGTAATAAATAATTCAAAGTAAAGAAAACACGTTTGATGAATAAGCACAGGTAAATTTACTAGCTATAATTGCTATAATTGATTCATTCTAGCGTACTTAGGTACCTAGTTACTTTAGCTTTTTTTGTCACTGCAGTGGGTCTACCTTATCACATTAGAGTTAATTTTAATATAATAAAAAAAAAAAGTCATCATTTACTATAGCGTCAATAATTACTTCGAATTATTTATTTATTTGTTAAGCACACCAACAGTATGTATGTTTATGTATTACACATGTTTTGTAGAAAAACTATTTACTATTTTATAGGATGTTGTATACCAATGGAAAGAGGATAAAGTACCTACCTCTTCTATCAGCAACTTCTACTATTTGTTTTTATAAATATCTAACAACTATTTGCTAATACATGAGAACTGATATTATGTCAAAGTATCGTCATGATTTAGCTGATGTTTTGTTGTGCGATATTGACCCTAATAGTTTTATGAAATGCAACTAACATTAACTCTAGAGGTGATAAAGGCATTTTTTCTCGACTATACTAACAACCGTAAATATTTTACAATAATTACAAAACGAATCGAAACACAGGGACAGCACTGTTTCTTAAAAGCTGGCTATATTAGTTTTACGTTTGACATTAGTAGTTGTCATTTTAGTGTCCGAGATAAAAAAATAGACTTTAAATGTTGTCACCAAAAATGCGCCGACAATCGTTTACTAGGATTTTAAATAATATGATTTACATCATTTCAGAAAGCGACGCCGACGGGTGCTTAGATCAAACTGTTTGCAAATGTTAGAGTGAGTTGACATTTTGTTTAGTAGTTAATACTTTGAGATGTACCTAATGTAACTGCAATTAGAGCACTAATTAAAGCAACCTATAAAAGAAAGAAAGAAAGAATGAAAAGAAAGAAAAAAAATATTTTGTGGCACACAAGAAAAACATACAGTAAATGAATTTAAATATAAAACATAAATGTACACAAAATAGGACCTAACTTAGCTAATTGATGTAGCGTCATGCATGCGTCATAGACACTACGACACTACAGCGCTGCTATTTTGTTAGGCTCATAAAAGTCACACTGCGGGAACTGGCTTTCTCGGTAATCGGGAAACTTGTTTGACATTACCACGATGGCTATTTAGGCTGGTTTTTGGTTATGTGTTAAGTTTCCTATGGTGTCAGAGATATTGACTTAGGGTCGTAGCACATATAACGTAACGTAAATAGATCGGCACCGCCTCGCCTTTTTCCTCGGTGTCAAACGTTAAAAATCCGATTACGTTAATAATTGAAAACATTTTGCATTATTGATAATATTTGTGAATTATGATTTATTTTATTGGCGGCGCTAGTGAGCCCTATAAACGCTCTTAACACAATCAAGTAAAATACTAAACCTTTACCTTTTTATATCTAAGATAAAGCTTAGTATGTCAGTGCTAGATCTTATTCAATATTATAAGCTAGAGCACTTGAATAAAATACATACTATTCGACAATGTACTATACAACCGCGTAAGAATTCTTCAAACGTCAAATGTGTTTGCTATTTCAATGGCAAACATCTAAAATGTTCCGTCGCGAAACTTCTCAAAGGAGATCCGTCTGTCTGTCTGTTCATAGCCAAAAAGCTCTCGAGAAAATTTTTCTATCAGTCGATGTCTCCCTCTATTTGCTAAGACCTGTTTCGTTAGAGGCATTGTGTGTTTCCGTTGTTTGACGTGAATTTATAACAATTAAAAGATACTTATTATGTCGTGTGTAATAAATGTAAAGGTTGAAATGAAATAAATAAATAAATATTCCTCACACTTTCACACAACGCCTAGTCCCAAACTAAGCAAAGCTTGGACATAGAAAACACCCAGACCAATGCAAACAATCATGTTCATGCACACAAAGACTTGCATTGAGCGGCAATCGAACCCCAGACCTCTGCGTAGCAGTCATGTTAAATAAACACTACGCTACAGAGGTCGTCAAATAAATAAAGTAATTTATACTTAAACTTAACATTAATTGTAAGTAACTTTAAGCGCGACGATCGTGGATTACTACTTATGGAACCAGTTTTATGTGTAATAAGTCACAGGTTCAGATAGGATTGTGCTGTCTGTAAATAAATGTCCTGATCATGTATGTCTTTATGTCCGTTACATGGATGTTTGTAAAAGTCTTGACCATATTTTTTTTTATATTTAGCACATTAATGACATAGAAGATTTAAAAAAATTATAAATATTTGCAATAACAAAACGAATTAAAAACAATATAAATAGTTACTATAGTTTGTTTTAAAATTTAAAATTAATCGTATTATGACGAACTTTTTCTGGATTTGTCTTACTCTAGGCAGCCCTTACAGCTTTAGTCTTAGCTACGAGTATGGTAATCAAAAATTAAGTTCTGAGATTATTGATAAGAAAAACAAACTCATTAATTTGTAGTACTTATGGGTATAAATAGTCCTTTTTCTAGGATTCAAACAAAAAAACTATAAATTAAATCCCTCACCCGTCAATCACAAAACGCTTTTACTTGCACTATCGTATCGCATACGACATTGGAAACAAACCGCGCTCTTTGCATGTAGGACGTCGAGTCTTCGGCAAATATGGACATCGCGTATGAAGTCAAACAAAATTACGTATTCCATAAAAATATACCCCTTTGCGCACGTGACAGAAGCGTCGCGTCGTCGTGTCAATTTGAGATGTGTATGACAGTAGTTACGTGCCTATACACACAAATATAATTTCAAAATCTATATATATATAAAAGGAGAAACTGACTGACTGACTGACTGACTGACTGACATATCAACGCACAGCCTAAACGGCTAAACGGAGGCACTTGAAATTTGGAAGGAACATAGCTTAGGCATCTTAGAGGTGCACTAAGAAAGGAATTCTCGAAATTCCCACGGGAACGGGAATAAGAGGGCAAATCCTTTTGTATGAAAAATCTAAACCACTTAAGTTAGACGCTTGAAATTTGGCATGCAGGTACCTTAATAGATTTAAAACTAAGTTGCAATAGGATATTGGAAAATTCCCTCGGGAACGGGGGTTAGCGGGAAAAAACATTTGTATGAAAAAATCTAAACCGCTTAAGTTAGACGCTTAAAATTAGGCATGCAGGTTCCTTAGTAAATTTAAAGCTTAGTTTAAACAGGATATTGCAATATTCCCTCGGGAAACGGGAGAAAGCGGGAAAAAACTTTTGAATGAAAAATCTAAACCTGAAATTAGGCATGCAGGTATCTTAGTAAATTTAAAACGTAGTTGCAACAGGATATTGCGAAATTCCCTCGGGAACGGGAGTTGGCGGAAAAAACATTTGTATAAGAAAAAATCTAAACCGCTTAAGTTAGACGTTTGAAATTAGGCATGCAGGCACCTTAGCAAATTTAAAACGTAGTTGTAACAGGATATTGCAAAATTCCCTCGGGAAAGGGAGTTAGCGGGAAAAACATTTGAATGAAAAAATCTAAACCACTTAAGTTAGACGCTTGAAATTAGGCATGCAGGTACCTTAGTAAATTTAAAGCTTAGTTGCAACAGGATATTGCAAAATTCCTACGGGAACGGGAGTTAGCACAAAAAAATTTTGTACATATAAAAAAAACTAAATCAGAAATTAGGCATGCAGGTACCTTACTAAATTTAAAACGTAGAATTTAAAGCTTAGTTGCAACAGGATATTGCAAAATTCCTTCGGGAACGAGAGTTAGTAGGAAAAAACATTTGTATGAAAAAATCTAAACCGCTTAAGTTAGACGCTTAAAATTAGGCATGCAGGTACCTTAGTAAATTTAAAGCTTAGTCGCAGCAGGATATTGCAAATTCCTTCGGGAACGGGAGTTAGCGGGGAAAAACATTTTTATGAAAAAATCTAAACCGCTTAAGTTAGACGCTTAAAATTAGGCATGCAGGTACCTTAGTAAATTTAAAGCTTAGTTGCAACAGGATATTGCAAATTCCTTCGGGAACGGGAATTAGCGGGGAAAAACATTTTTATGAAAAAATCTAAACCGCTTTAGTTAGACGCTTAAAATTAGGCATGCAGGTACCTTAGTAAATTTAAAGCTTAGTTGCAACAGGATATTGCAAATTCCTTCGGGAACGGGAGTTAGCGGGGAAAAACATTTTTATGAAAAAATCTAAACCGCTTAAGTTAGACGCTTAAAATTAGGCATGCAGGTACCTTAGTAAATTTAAAGCTTAGTTGCAACAGGATATTGCAAATTCCTTCGGGAACGGGAATTAGCGGGGAAAAACATTTTTATGAAAAAATCTAAACCGCTTTAGTTAGACGCTTAAAATTAGGCATGCAGGTACCTTAGTAAATTTAAAGCTTAGTTGCAACAGGATATTGCAAATTCCTTCGGGAACGGGAGTTAGCGGGGAAAAACATTTTTATGAAAAAATCTAAACCGCTTAAGTTAGACGTTTGAAATTAGGCATGCAGGTACCTTAGTAAATTTAAAGCTTAGTCGCAGCAGGATATTGCAAATACCTTTGGGAACAGGAGTTAGCGGGGAAAAACATTTTTATGAAAAAATCTAAACCGCTTAAGTTAGACGTTTGAAATTAGGCATGCAGGTACCTTAGTAAATTTAAAGCTTAGTCGCAGCAGGATATTGCAAATACCTTTGGGAACGGGAGTTAGCGGGGAAAAACATTTTTATGAAAAAATCTAAACCGCTTAAGTTAGACGTTTGAAATTAGGCATGCAGGTACCTTAGTAAATTTAAAGCTTAGTCGCAGCAGGATATTGCAAATACCTTTGGGAACGGGAGTTAGCGGAGAAAAACATTTTTATGAAAAAATCTAAACCGCTTAAGTTAGACGTTTGAAATTAGGCATGCAGGTACCTAAGATACCCAAATGAGCAACCGAAACGCGGCAGACGCGTGAGGGCAGACGTCGTTGATGGTCATGTCAAATATTGAATTTTAAAGGAGCACTTTTCACTACGTCTCGGTAAACAACATTAGGGGACATACTGCGTATACCTATAAAAATATTGCCAGTGCAAGGAATGTCTAGATGTAAACCGGCTACTTAAATCCTTTGCCCATAACTTTTACTAAAGGTAAAAAAGAAAGAAAAGCAAAGTAAATGGCAAGCGCTTGAACTGATAAAGTGAGAATTCCCTTAATGCCTACATTTAGCAAACTACGGCAAAGGGAGATAACAGTCCTACTGATGTGTAACTGGACCCGCCTCAATTGTGTAATGTCACCAGATTATGTAAAATCTTTCAGGCCATCACTTTCTCCGTAGGGGTAAAGGAAAAGACATTTTTAGAACCTAGAAGCTCCTTAAGACCGGTAGGTATTAAGGGAATTCTTACTTTATCAGTTCAAGCGCTTGCAATTTCCTTTGCTTTTCTATTGACTTTAGTGAAAGTTATAGGCAAAGGATTTAAGTAGCCGGTTTACATCTAGACACTCCTTGCAATGGCAATATTTTTATAGGTATGCGCAGAATGCAGAATGTCCTATTATGTTGTTTACCGAGACGTAATGCATTAATATAAGCCTTTGCGGGCGAAGCCGCGGGCAATAGCTAGTATACTATACAGATATTATATAGTATATCCGTGTGGTGACTGAGTAAGAATACAGTGTGTCACCACCCCATCTCATCCCATGGGTTTCGTAAAAAACGACTAAGGGACTATCCGTGAATATTATCTTTACGTAATAAAAAGAAAGAAAACTTGAAATTATACCCTATACCAATCCGTTTAGCGAGCGTGGTATTAGTAGGCCCCGTATACCTCAGCTACAGGAGGATGCCCGTCCCTGCAGTGGGACATTAATGGGCTGTTATGATGAACGTCAAAATTACACAATCCTAATGTTTTTCAAGTAAATATCAAATACCTAATCTATTTAACCCTTAACCGCAACTCGATAACCCTAAACCTGAAACCCAACTTTGGTATAAATTGACACAATCAAGGTAAATATCTTACGACAAATAGCTGTGGCATTTCTGAGCAATGAACATTCCGAGAATTCAACTGACTGACAACATACCTTTGGTCGACGAATCATGTACAAACCTAATCGTATATTGTAGCTATATCTTGACAATAGCTGTTTTGGTAAAACTAATATACAACTCTAACTATATTGTGTATATTTATATATTTCGGAGAATGATCATTCTATCCCACTTCTGATGTCGGAGAAGCATCATTCTCTTCAAAATAGTCATCATTGGTTGTAGATTTGGTGGGCGTCATTTGGGTAGAATGTGAGCACAAAATAACAAACACTGATTTTACATTATTTTATTTGAATTTAAATAACAAACTACACACATCAAAAAAGTCTAAGCAACATGCATGATATTACAAATTTACCATTTATATTAATTTATTTTACCATTTATTTTAATTATAACGTTGTATTTTATTTTTAAAATAATATTTTTAGGGTTCTATGATGTAAAAATAACAGCTGTTTTCTTTATAAGTTCTTTTAATAACAGAAATTAACAATATTAGAATATACAGGTACATAAGAAACTAAACTTTTTTTTTACAAATTGAAATTTCTTATGAAAATGAATTTATTGTGAAAGAATAGGACAATTTAATACAAAGTATGGCCTCCTCTGCTATTCAGAACTTGTCGGCAACGATTATTCATTGAATTAATGAGACTGTTTATGTCATCTTGCGGTATTCGCTCCCAATGGAATTGTAGCAAATCCTTCAGCTGTTGGGTTGTTGTCACTCCGTCCAAGTCCTTCAAAACACGTCTCTGGAGCATGTCCCATGCGTGCTCGATGGGGTTGAGGTCTGGCGATTGTGCAGGCCAGGGCAATACCTGGATGTTCTCCGTTGCCAAGTATTCACTGGTTCGCCGAGCTGTATGTGAACGCGCATTGTCATGCATTAACGTAAAATCGGAGCCAAAGGTTTGTGCAAATGGATGGACATAAGGTCTGAGAATATCCTCAACGTAATTTTCAGCGTTCATGTTTCCATTTACAAAAACGAGCTCAGTTCGCCTGTTCTTCATAATACCCGCCCATACCATAACTGTTGAGCCGCTGTATGGATGAACTTCCTGAACGCACCTGAGTCTTTCAGTATTTCCGGGTCGACGGTACACTCGCACCCTTCTTGTATCAGGCCTAAACCCGAATCGCGACTCATCGGAAAACATAATTTTATCCCATTGTTCCTGGGTCCATGTTATGCGTTCTCTACACCATTCATTTCGACGAGCGCGATTCCCGTGACGTATCGGTGGGCACCTGATAGGGCGTCGAGCTCGTAGGCCGTACTCATGCAGTCGATTTCGCACAGTTTGGGGACTTACATCAACACCACTTGAATTTTGTAGCCTCAAACTTATCTCTCGAGCGGTTAACATCGGCTGGCGTCTTGCAGTCAGTTGTATGTACCGGTCTTGCCGAGTGGTTGTACTCCTTTTACGGCCTGGATGCTGTTCAGCGGGTTCCCCTGTATTATTGTAGCGCTGCCAAAGACGACAAATAACACTTCTATGAATACCAAAATGTCGAGATACCTGAGATTGATTACTTCCCGCTTGCAACATCCCTACAGCTCTTTGCATTTCATCTGCCGTCAAATGACGTCGCTCCATGACGTAAAGAATATCTAACAATTCAATTTTGTCGCCAACTGTATTTAAATGGTTGGTAAAATTATAAAATCAAGACTAAAACGTAGCAATTAACATGCACTCAAATTCAAACAAATTCGCAGTCATTTGAATTTTATGAAAAAAAACAAAACATAATCGAATTTTTTTTTACCTATACACGAAGTTTACTTACCTATACACTTTGAGTGAGTAAATACTTAGAAATTAATTAATATAAATGGTAAATTTGTAATATCATGCATGTTGCTTAGACTTTTTTGATGTGTGTATAACTTTACAATAGTTAATATTCAAAAGAAATCAATAGTTAAGACTGAGCAGCGGGTTCAGGACACCGATCCACTTTACTCTACAATAATTCCACGATCCAACCTGATCGACTCCAACTTTCACAATCCTCTCCAAAACTGTTTCCCGCTTCATAGTAAAACAAGATGGCGCCTCGACCCCGCTCGCGCCAATGCTCTGCTCTGATTGGTCGTTAAGTGAATTACAATATTCGTAACTTTAATGAGATAAATAAGCTTTTTAAATAGTAAATTAATTTAACAAATCAAATTAAATTAAATAATCTATATATATAAAAGGAGAAACTGACTGACTGACTGACTGACTGACTGACATATCAACGCACAGCCTAAACGGCTAAACGGAGGCACTTGAAATTTAGAAGGAACATAGCTTAGGCATCTTAGAGGTGCACTAAGAAAGGAATTCTCGAAATTCCCACGGGAACGGGAATAAGAGGGCAAATCCTTTTGTATGAAAAATCTAAACCACTTAAGTTAGACGCTTGAAATTTGGCATGCAGGTACCTTAATAGATTTAAAACTAAGTTGCAACAGGATATTGCAAATTCCTTCGGGAACGGGAGTTAGCGGGGAAAAACATTTTTATGAAAAAATCTAAACCGCTTAAGTTAGACGTTTGAAATTAGGCATGCAGGTACCTTAGTAAATTTAAAGCTTAGTCGCAGCAGGATATTGCAAATACCTTTGGGAACAGGAGTTAGCGGGGAAAAACATTTTTATGAAAAAATCTAAACCGCTTAAGTTAGACGTTTGAAATTAGGCATGCAGGTACCTTAGTAAATTTAAAGCTTAGTCGCAGCAGGATATTGCAAATACCTTTGGGAACGGGAGTTAGCGGGGAAAAACATTTTTATGAAAAAATCTAAACCGCTTAAGTTAGACGCTTAAAATTACGCATGCAGGTACCTTAGTAAATGTAAAGCTTAGTTGCAACAGGATATTGCAAATTCCTTCGGGAACGGGAGTTAGCGGGGAAAAACATTTTTATGAAAAAATCTAAACCGCTTAAGTTAGACGTTTGAAATTAGGCATGCAGGTACCTTAGTAAATTTAAAGCTTAGTCGCAGCAGGATATTGCAAATACCTTTGGGAACGGGAGTTAGCGGAGAAAAACATTTTTATGAAAAAATCTAAACCGCTTAAGTTAGACGTTTGAAATTAGGCATGCAGGTACCTAAGATACCCAAATGAGCAACCGAAACGCGGCAGACGCGTGAGGGCAGACGTCGTTGATGGTCATGTCAAATATTGAATTTTAAAGGAGCACTTTTCACTACGTCTCGGTAAACAACATTAGGGGACATACTGCGTATACCTATAAAAATATTGCCAGTGCAAGGAATGTCTAGATGTAAACCGGCTACTTAAATCCTTTGCCCATAACTTTTACTAAAGGTAAAAAAGAAAGAAAAGCAAAGTAAATGGCAAGCGCTTGAACTGATAAAGTGAGAATTCCCTTAATGCCTACATTTAGCAAACTACGGCAAAGGGAGATAACAGTCCTACTGATGTGTAACTGGACCCGCCTCAATTGTGTAATGTCACCAGATTATGTAAAATCTTTCAGGCCATCACTTTCTCCGTAGGGGTAAAGGAAAAGACATTTTTAGAACCTAGAAGCTCCTTAAGACCGGTAGGTATTAAGGGAATTCTTACTTTATCAGTTCAAGCGCTTGCAATTTCCTTTGCTTTTCTATTGACTTTAGTAAAAGTTATAGGCAAAGGATTTAAGTAGCCGGTTTACATCTAGACACTCCTTGCAATGGCAATATTTTTATAGGTATGCGCAGAATGCAGAATGTCCTATTATGTTGTTTACCGAGACGTAATGCATTAATATAAGCCTTTGCGGGCGAAGCCGCGGGCAATAGCTAGTGAATTATAAAAGTAGTTTTAAAAGGAAACAATTAATATTGTAACAATTAATTTGCAAACAACAATCAATCTGACTCTTTGGTTCCTCCGACATATACATCATAACAGCCCATTAATGTCCCACTGCAAGGATGAGCCTCCTCCTGTGACGGAGGGATACTTGGCCTACTAATACCACTCTGGCCAGACGGATTGTTATATGGTTTAATTTCAAGTTTTCCTTCTTTTTATTTCGTACAGATAATATTCACGGATAGTTCCTTAGTCGGTTTTTACGACACCCATGGGATGAGATGGGGTGGTGACATATTGTTTTCCTACTCCGTTAGCTTGTACTATGGGTACTAAAAAACGGATAAACATACTCAAGCTTTGCTTAGTTTGAGACTAGATGGCGTTGTGTGAATGTGTGAGGCAAGGCTCGGAACCGGTTTAAAAAATACCGCTTGATACCGGTTTATTTCGGTTTTCCTCCGAACTTTTCTTATGTACGTAAACGTTTTAAGAACTATATTTTTACCTAAATTAACCGGTTTATTTGACGAACGGCATGTCGTTAAACACGTTGCAACTTGTCGCACAGCGCGCGGCATTTGTTTAGGTATAGTGTGTCCGTATTAACCGGTTTTTATTGCTCTAAACCGATTAATCCGATAAAACCTTTATTTAAATATTGTTCTTAATTTCGGTTTAAATAAAACGGTTTAGCGAACGAAACCGAATGTAAAGGTTTTGCGGTCAAGTACATAATAACGGTTTGAAAATTTAACCGGTATCCGAGCCCTGGTGTGAGGAATAATTACATTTAATCTCACAAACTCCTTCATTCACATTACACTAACATCTACACTAAGTAACAATCAATTGCCATACCAAAAAAATAGTCAAATAAAGCTAAAGTTAGCAACACTCACATTCGCATCCGGGGCGAATGATAAAATTTCATTTTATTCATGAAGTATACCAACTCGTTTGTCATACGTGAACATTGTTTCGAAAACAAGCGATACGATGTTATAAATGACAATACAGTTCAACATTCATGGTTCACTTTTTTGTTATTTTTTTTGGTCTGTTTATGTATTGAGAATTGGTTTTGGTTTTGTGTTATGTTAAATTTCTTTTAGTACTGAGCCTGTATTTTGGTAGGAAATTCTAATCTTTCCTAGATCTCTTAGATGTCGTGCATTTAACCATACTTATGACAAATATTTATGCCATCCACAAATTGTTGTCCTGGGTCTGTTTGTTATTTGTGTCCATTAAATTTAAGTATAATAAGTCTCAGCATCTCCGCGTGACATTCTCCGTGGGGTGACGTAGTAAGAATATAATGTCACCACCCCATCTCATCCCATGAGTGTCGTAAAAGTTTTTGTAAGCACAATATTATACATATTATACATAGAAAACACCCAGACCAATGCAAACAATCATATTCATGCACACAAAGATTTGCATTGAGCAGAAATCGAACCCGAGACCTCTGCGTAGCAGTCATGTTATATAACCACTACGCCATAGAGGTCGTCAAAGTCAAGTTTAGTTACTTACACACACACACACACACACACACATACACACGCTCAAAATATCTTTTACTTTCACTATGTAGTATACTAGCATAACATACCAGTACAGTCCGTAGGGGAGGCCTGATGACCTGAAATACAGGTTCACGCCCTGCTTAGGCAACAGTCTCCTGCAATTTGTATTTTTTAACTTATGCTAAGCCGCTCTGTATAATAAATAACAAAATTGTGAGAGAGAAATAAATATATTTTTTTATTTATTATTTATTACTTAGCTTGCGTACTTAATGTATGGCTACCATTATGGTAGCCATACACGATCCTTCCTATCGTCCAATCGGCATGACACTGCAGGCTTGATCCAATCTGCAGTTCATCCACATTGGGCATACACGATGCTTCCTATCGTCCAATCGGCATGATACTGCAGGCTTGATCCAATCTGCTAGCTATAGACATCTATCTAATGGTGGCCATACACGATCCTTCCTATCGTCCAATCGGCATGATACTGCAGATTTGATCAAATCTCAATCAAAAGATACGAAATTCGATTCTGCCATCCATTCTAACTGTCATGCCGATCCACTCCCACACACGGTCAATTCTAACTGATCCAATCGGTAGCGTCATGCCGATTGGACGATAGGAAGGATCGTGTATTGATGGCCATACACGATCCTTCCTATCGTCCAATTGGCATGACACTGCAGGCTTGATCCAATCTGCAGTTCGTCCACATTGGGCATACACGATCCTTCTTATCGTCCAATCGGCATGAACTACCGATTGGATCAGTCATACTTTAAACTACATTTTAGCTCATGGTGACCATACACGATCCTTCCTATCGTCCAATCAACATGATATTGCAGGCTTGACCAATCTCAATCAAAAGAAACGATATTCGATCCTGCCATCCATTCTAACTGTCCTTCCGATCCACTCCCACACACGGTCAATTCTAACTGATCCAATCAGTTGCGTCATGCCGATTGGACGATAGGAAGGATCGTGTATGGCTACCATATGGCTACCATAAACTGAGTCTAGGTGTTTCTACACACTCGGCCTTTTTGAAATGTTTCCATTTTACGACGTCCTGAATCGCTTTCACGCCACCCTACTATAGGTACTAGACATATTACTATAATAATGTCTAGACTCTAGACATAATTATTACAATAATATGTCTAGTACGGGTTAATGTTTATTCATACTAGACATAATATTCATCATAACAGCCCATTCATGCCCCACTGCAGGGACCAGGGTTTTTCCATAACGGAGGGATATTTAGCCTACTAATACCACGCTGGCCAGACGGATTGGTATAAGGTTTAATTTCAAGTTTTTCTTTCATTTCGTATAGTTAATATTCACGGATAGTCCCTTAGTCGGTTTCTACGACACCCATGGGATGAGATGGGGTGGTGACATTTTGTATTCTTACTCCGTCACCACACGGACAATAGAATATAACATTAATAATTTATCCTATGTTTCTATAATCTTCGCACAGGACACACGAACAAAAATCCCGTACAAGTTATAACTACGTCAAAACACCTTTTGAGTTACTTTATATTTATAGAGAAACCTTATAAAAAAGGTGAGTAATAAGAATGCAGCCGACCTGAGGGGTGGAATAAGTCCAAAGTTGGTAGAAATGAGGTAAAATCGAAGTTCTAGAGGCAAGTTTAAAAAGTCTAATTTTCCTTCATACGCGACTGGAGTACAGGAGGCAACGGCGACGTTAGCGTACGCTATCTTAATGTGGATATGACTCGTGCTAATCCATTTTGAGTTGATTATTATTTTTGGAAATATAATACTACCATTCGCTAATAGATATTAGGAATTTCTTTAATCCATTTACAAGTTATTCGATGTTAAAAATATAGTGCAAACTAAGCGGAGCATATATAGGTACAAACACCTTTAATCCTATTTTCTAAGTCTTGCAAATGACTCCTTAAATTTCCCAGAATAAATTATAAGTATATTGAAAACAGTATGAGCTATTACAGTAAATATGTACTACCCTGTATACATAGTGTTTAAGATATATCCTCTTAGCAATAGTGACATCGGCCCAGACTTAACCAAAGCGTAGACGAGTGAATAGGAGATGTCTTTTAAACAACCAATAGGATTTCCTTATTCATAGAGAGTTGCCTTTAAAAAAACATTAGTGCGGAAATGTTTTCTTAAAAAGAAAAAAGTGAAACTGCAGAGATTGCGTTAGGAATATCTACATTATACTCAACAAGCGGTACCTCACAACATGGCTATGCTATAATAGGGCAAAGTTGGCGATCTCACTAGTGAGATTTTCTCCCAATCATAACTTTCAGAGAAAAAGGAAATGTTACGCGGAATTGCATCTAATATTTATGCGACGACGTGTTTGTCTGTATGTTGCGAATAAATTATTTTGTTTGACTCTATGTTTGAGCTAAAACGCAGCTCTTTATCACATGGCCTAGGTTTATTAGTATTGTGTTATTACAGAGAACTTAATGGTATATTTCTATCTTAAAATCGACGATTCATACACTGTGCTACAAGACCTATTCATCATACCAGCCCATTAATGCCCCTCTGCAGGGACAGACCTCCTACCGTAATGGAGGAATGCTTGGCCTACTAATACCACGCTGACCAGGAGGATTGGTATAGGGTTTAATTTCAAGTTCTCCTTCTTTTTATTATTTCGTAAAGATAATATTAACAGATAGTCCCTTAATCGGTTCCTACGACACCCATGGGATGAGATGAAGTGGTGACATATTGATTTCTTACTCCGTCACACGGAGAGACAAGACCTATTACTATCATCAAATTAACGGGCAAAGAATCTCTGAAACAATTTTGATGTTGATTACACAAAGTCCCACGCAAATCTCTTCTCTTGCGTGGGATTTGAATCCCCAATCACGTGTATGACAAGCCAATACCACTATCCATCCATCCATCCATCAGCAAACGAAAGTCCACTGCTGGACATAGGCCTCCTCCAAATACCTCCACCTTGCGCGATCCTTTACCTCCCTCATCCACCGTTATCCCGCGGTAAATATTCGATATCAAACCCGTTAAAAGTCTTTACAAAGCCTCAACATGATACGTTTTAATATAAAATTGTTAACATTAAATGCACAGTTGTAGGTGCTGAGCCGTGCGATAAATCGTCAGAACATCTTCGCGTCGTGGACCAATTAGTACAAGATGTTGCCACGCTATCCTTGCGGATAATTATTATGTAGAAGGAAACCAATAAATGAATATTTAAGTTGAATTTTATTTTTAAATTAATTGGTTTTTAGTATTTAAATCAGTCATAACTGCTTGGTTACGGTATCATAATTATAGTTTGAGTGTTAACCTCTTAACTAAATCTGCTTTGTTCTATTAAGTACTGGTAAAAAATCGTGGTGGCCGCTATCAGCAAGGCAATACTTAGATCACGCAATTACTAAGCTAAGTCAAAGTTTCATTTTTGGTAAAAAAATCTTTGCATGAATATGACTGTTTGATTAGGTGTGACCTATGTATAAATCTATATGAAGGTCATTTAAATTAGGACTAAGTAATGTTGTTGTTATAATGACTTTGTCTCATATAAGTGAGTTTAAAAAAAACTGTTGTTTTTAGCTATCACATCAACCAATAAAGCAATTGAGAGAAAAGGCATCAAGTAAATTAACATGTCACAAATTTATTAGATGCACATCACGTAAGATCTAAAAAAATTATGAAGCTCATAAATAGAACAAACAAAAATTGATTTTGTACACAGTATGTCTTTAAAAAACTTTTTAACCCTCTATATTACTAATTAAGTATCAATCAAATACTTTATTTTCTCTACAATATACATATTACAGACAGTTTTTTTACAATTTTACTTAACTAAATTAATAAATATATTGTAGGAGACTGGTGCCTAAGATAGGCTTTAGGCCTGTGTTTCAGGACACCAGGTTCCCACCCCTAGCTTCTACATTTTCCTAGTAAAGTAGTAACAAACAATTCAACAATAAAATATGCAGAAAACATGTATATTTTAGATTAAAAATTAAAATTAGTGATATTGTATAGAGGTATGTATGTGTGTGCGTGTATATGTGTATGCGTGTGTATATGAGTGTGCGTGTGTATTTGACTTTGTGTTATGTTTACTAGATTTATATCGCACTAGTAAGCAGACCCTCGGTTTCATCATAATTTAGACTCAACAACCATTCAGTTACCTTATCCTTACATTTATTTTTGGTTAGACTAAAGATAATTAATAATTTGTGTATTTTATTGTAGAGAAAACCACCCAAATGACCAAAAAAGCGATGGGCAACAGTCGTTTTATAAGTAATATGAAAACGTTGAACTGGGTTGTATCGTCTTTTTCCGTTCGACAGCAACGGGTCATACACTAAAAGGGAATGCTGTTTTAAGATTGTATGCAATATAAACAATTGCCGAACTGTGAGGACTTTACTTTCTTTATATAGCTGTTCAGTGGGATGTCGAAATGGGAGAAATGATGAAACTTTCAGTATTGCTCTTTGAGTTCTCTCCAGTTCCAATAGGGTTGTTTTCGGTGCACCACCCCAAGAGGTAATGCAGTATGTTGTAATGGACTGGGCAAGCGCAAAGTATAGCGACTTAAGAATATCCTTATCAACCACATGTCTCAATGTTTTGAATACATATATAAGTTTACGCAATCTGTTATTAAGTATGTTTATGTGTTCATGAAATCTTAAATTATTATCTATAGTTATGCCAAGGTACTTTACTGTATTTGCCTTAGAGTTAGTATTACAGTCACAATTACTTGCGAGTTCGTCGGTACATGTATGTGCTGTAATAGGCTTAGATGGTCCGTCATTTTTTAAAGAGAAAGTCATGTAATGTGTTTTGGAA
Source organism: Schrankia costaestrigalis (assembly GCA_905475405.1). Classification (NCBI taxonomy): domain Eukaryota; kingdom Metazoa; phylum Arthropoda; class Insecta; order Lepidoptera; family Erebidae; genus Schrankia; species Schrankia costaestrigalis. The sequence goes on from FR997851.1 coordinate 5,855,306, forward strand.
GTATTAAGTGTTAATCCATTTAACTGAAGCCATGTGTGTACTTTACTGAATCCTGATTGTGCATGCTGATACACATCATCCCATGAAGCAGCGCTAAATAGGAGACTCGTATCATCAGCAAAACTAACCATCTTTCCATTAGTAAGATTAACTGCCCCGAGATCGTTGATGTAGATGAGGAAGAGCGTAGGCCCAAGTACAGAACATTGTGGTGTTCCGTAAGTTAGCGTCCGCTCATCACTTATTAATTCATCTATCTTCACTCTCTGTGTACGTTTGCTTAAATAATCTTTTATGAGCTCCAGTGGCATTCCTCTAATGCCCAAGCGTTCCATCTTTTCTACAAGAGTTGGCACAGAAACCGTGTCAAACGCCTTGGCCAAGTCCAAAAATATACCCAGGACCTTATGCCCACTATCGAGTTTAGAGACTATATAATCTGTGAGACTATGAACCGCATCAGAGGTTGATTTACCCGAGCGAAATCCATATTGTGTTGGGGCTAGAAAGTTATTCGTTTCTAAATAGCTCACTAACCTTTTATTCATTATCCTTTCCAATATTTTGGAAAAAGTAGTAAGCACAGCAATAGGTCTATAATTGTTAACACAGCCTCTGTCCCCACTCTTGTAGACGGGATGGATAATTGCCTTTTTAAACACGTTTGGAAACTTACCCGTGGCGAGGGCGAGATTACATATGTACACTAGGGGAGGCACAACTAGTGCCTCATGCTTCTTTAGGAGGTCACTGGATATTCCGTCCCATCCCGTATGAAAATGAAGAAACAGAATTTTAATATCGATGAGACTTATAGTTCCACAAGACTATGGGACCAACTAACACTTAACTACACTAATATTAAGCATATTATGTGTGTTGACGGAGTAAGAATACAATATGTCACTACCCTATCTCATCCCATGGGTGTCATAAGAACCGACTAAGGGACTAACCGTTAATATTATCTTTACGAAATAAAAAGAAGGAAAACTTGAAATTAAACCCTATACCAATCCGTCTGGCCAGCGTGGTATTAGTAGGGCATTACAGGAGGAGGTCCGTCCCTGCAGTGGGACATTAGTGGGCTGGTATGATGAAGCATATCATGGTGTTCATTATATTACCAAATTTTTCTTTACAAAGCGCACCAGATGCAAAATTTTATCCTCTCTGGTAAACAAATAAAAATTATGCATAATCTGAATAAATTACGCACATGCATGACACCATCCAAGTGGGTGGCTTGGCGGCGAGACTAGTTTTTAACGAATGCCGTGAAAGCGTTAATTACTTTTACAGTAATTAATATGATTTAAGATCTTTGAAAAATATATGTTTATAGTTTTTAATGTGTGATGATAATTTCTTGTTTTCACGAAGAAAATCATCATAGCTTTGCTTTGTTTAGGAAGTCATGTCGTTAAGTAAATGTATGAGGAATATTGTTATACATACGAGCAAATACATAACATAAACATAACAGCCCATTAATGTCCCACTGCAGGGATGGGCCTCCTCCCGTGAAGGAGGGATACTTGGCCTACTAATACCACGCTGGCCAAACGGATTGGTATAGGGTTTAATTACAAGCTTTCCTTCGTTTTATTTTGTAAAGATAATATTGGCGGATAGTCCCATAGTCGGTTTTTACGACACGCATGGGATGAGATGGGGTGGTGACATATTGTATTCTTACTCCGTCACCACATGGATAAAAGAAATAATATTATCATAATATTTGAGACAAGATTTTTTTAACATAATATAAATAAACGTAGGTAATACGTAACTTTAACAAGGGTCGCCCTAGAAAGACGTATAAGAGTTGATGACAAGGGGCAAGTGCGTAGGGGTCAGGACTCGTGCTTCACCTAGGTTCTCCACCTGGGTGAAGCACGGAGACTTGCTAGGTCCCGTGCTCCAACGGATGACGTAGCACTCGGAACCGATGGGCATGTACTCGTATCTGTCTATAAAAGTAGATAAAGCAAAGCCCGACTGACTTCATCTATACGATGTATGGGTTCTAAATAAATGAGATTTAAAATTTATGAATATAGGGATTTAGGCATGAGCTTATGTTTTATGTATTCTCTCCGTGTGGTGACGGAGTAAGAATACAATATGTCACCTCCCCATCACAACCCATGGGTGTCGTAAACCGACTAAAGGACTATTCGTGAATATTGTCTTAACGAAATAAAAATAAAGGAAAACTTGAAATTAAACCCTATATCAATCCGTTTGGGCAGCGTGGTGTTAGTAGGCTAAGTATGCCTCCGTAACAGGAGTAGGCTCGTCCCTGCAGTGGGACATTAATGGGCTGTTATGTTTATGTTATGTATAACAATATTCCTCATACATTTACTTAACGACATGGTCTTCCTAAACAAAGCAAAGCTTGTAATAGAAGTACTAGACAATTAGCGTTACCTAATAACTACGTAGTACGTACATTGGTTTCATATATCAACATCTCTTTATATTATAATAATGTATAGTACTCTAGCTAACTGACGTTATATCCACCATTATCTGGAGATCTTAGGTGTATGTTTTACTTCAATCCTTTGAGACAGCAACGTCCGGCTTGATTGATTATGTCTAGCACAACTATCGTGTCACATGGTAGGTAATTTACAGAAATACAGGTGTTTTGTAATTGATTTTTAGAATAGAATAGAAATCATTTATTACTAGAATGTGGTTACATGGTGGTTGTGTTACAATGATAGTCCTTATCACATTCTACCTTAACAATGGTGAGTAATATTGGTCTTAATCTACAAATTTTTGTGTAATTTGTCAATTTATTTTTCTTTAAGAATTCATCATCATTCCTCTGCCCTTATCCCAATTTTATTTGGGGTTGCCGCAGCATGTCTTCTTTTTTCTTACTTTCCTATCGGACGTCATCTCACAAGTAACACTCTTCGCAGCCATATCGTCTTTCACACAATCCATCCATCGTTTCTTTGGTCATTCTCTTTCTCTCTCTTTCCTCTTTTTTGGAATTCCCGTTATAGTAATAATTGTGAGCCTTTTTTTATTACCTTAAGACGAACACTTGTAAGTCTAATTTATTGTATAATTTTTGTTATGCTAAACATTGTGAGCTTTTCTTTATTACTTTAACGTGACAAACGAGTATGCGTCGCACTTGATGGTGTAAGTGAAGAATCAGCTGAGCAGCTGGCATCCTTAAAACCTACTGGCGGGCACAGCTATTATTGTAACAAAAAACTTGAACTTGAACTTGATTGTTTAAGAAACTAATTTAAATGGAAGTGAATTTGAAACTATTGATTATATTATATAAAATAATGCATGCTTCCAAAGTAAAAATATTTGTATGCCCCAAGGGCAAAACATACATGACGTACCTATTATAATATTATGTAACAACTTGTATACTACACTGTGTGTATGCACACTTATGTTTAACAAATAAAATGTGATCTTTATCTTTATGGACACGGTTTAGAGCTTTTATTAGTGTTTACGGACATATTTAGTACAGTATAATCAGTACACAAGCGCATGTCCAAATGACTCTCTAATTTTGTTCCTATCATTGCTCTGAGTTGGATTACAAATTTCTAGCAGTAGTTAGACTGACCATGGTGAAGACACACCGTTCAAACTATATCTAAGTATGATAGGAAACCGAAGAAAGAGCTTAATGTCAAACGAGATGAGCTTCAGGGGTGATAAATTATACGGTGTTTGTAGTTGCTGATAAGTAGCATACGGATCTTTGTAGCTCATGTGTACATCCACCATTGGCTTTAAACATCGGTTACCGTCAGTCATACAAGACAACAGCCATGAAGCTCTTTATAGTAGCATGCCGCTGCCGAAGACAAAGTTATAAAGAGTTAAAGTTTGTGTGATTGTGTGTTTGAGACGTTGTAGGGGGTAATCTCTGGATCTAATAAACCCATTCTAAAAATTCTTTATGTGTTTAATAGTATATTTATCGGGGAATGTAATAGGCTATATAGTATCACGCTATGACTAGTAGGAGTGGAGCAGTAATGAAATATGATTAAAAAAGGGACCCGTTTTTTTCGCCGCCTAACGAAGTGGGCACGGGTCAGCTAGGTTTTAATAATGCGTTTTTGCCTTTTACGACCCTCGTTTTGTGTAATCTATTTAGTACTTCTGTAACAAACTTGTATATTGACCATAAGCCGGATTCGAATAGCATATGTAATATATCGAAGAGCAAGGATTAGGCCACAAGCTATCAGGTTGATGTATTGGACCTATTGTATTGGCCATGAATTGGCGTGCAGCGCTTGGAACAAAGGTGTCTTACCGGCATACATTACATACTCAACTGGACCTAACGCGAGCTTATGTATGACCGTTCTTGTTCAAACATACTGTATTTAATGTTAAAGAACTGAAAAGGATACAACCCAGAACAACTTATACCAATAAATATTAAATAAACGATAGCTTAATAGTTATGAATACTTTTCATCATAACAGCCCAATAATGTCCCACTGCAGAGACGGGCCTGCTCCCGCGTCGGAGGAACACTTGGCCTACTAATAAGAGGGATTGGTATAGGGTTTAATTTCAAATTTTTCTTCTTTTTATTTCGTAAAGATAATATTCACGGATAGTGCCTTAGTCAGCCTATTAATGTCCCACTCCAGGGATGGGCCACCTCCCGTGACGGAGGGATACTTGGCCTACTAATACCACGCTGGCCAGACGGATTGGTATAGGGTTTAATTTCAAGTTTTCCTTCTTTTTAATTTGTAAAGGTAATATTCACGGATAGTCCCTTAGTCGGTTTTTACGACACCCACGGGATAGATATAACTTGTAAAATGCATAGTTGTATTTATGTATTTTAGCTTGTCATTCAAAATGCTCGTATGTAAGCAACTCTGTCGCAGAGGAAGCAGTGTGTATATCAATCTGTTTATTGACGTCTACATTATTCAGATGTTAAGGACCGAGACTGAGCATAGAACATTATGTACATGTTTTGCAGATAGCACTAAATATACGCAAGATTGTAAGTAAAGATGTTACCAGAGAGACTTAACTGGAGAATTCGTAAGTCTTGAAGAGCATGTGTCTCGTAATTTGCAGTTGGTAATTGACTCCGCGAAACGATATAAAAAAACTTGACATATCACTCCTCGAGGGCCTTCTCTACCATTTCATGCACACAAATAATATTTGCATTGAGCGGGAATTGAACCCGAGACTTCTGCGTAGCAGTCATGTTATAAGTAAAGGCCAAGTTTTCTTCCGCCATTTCAGAGGAGACCCTGTAACGTCCTGCCACAGGACATTGATGGTCCATTATAGAACACTATATTGTTTCGTTTTGTTTAATTTCTTAAAAAATATTTTTATGGCTGTTATGATTATGATGACTAACTAAAACACAACTCTACTTAACAATGTAGTCTTATGAAAGGTATATGAAAAGGTAAAATTGTAGAAAATACAACATAAATGTGGTCGACTTGCATTAGAATTAGTGTCGACGTGTCGGTCGCACGTGATGCTCGAAGACTGAAAAACCACAACATTTCTGAGCGAAGTTGTTGCCTTTTAGAAAAATCTTTTAAACAATTTTCTCGACACATTGATAAGAGTTTAAAGGTTTATTATTATAGACTTATAGGTCTGGAGATTGTTTGAAATGGGTATCAAAAGCAACAAGGATGTAAAAAAACGCATGACGAAAATAATGTAAAATATTATTATCTAGGTATTAATAGGCCAATTATCTCTCCGTCATGGGAGGTGGCCCGTCCCTGCAGTGGGACATTAATGGGCTGTTATAATGACTAGAAGAGGCCCGTCTTTGCAGTGAAACATAAACGGGTTACCAGGAAAATGTCACTCTAGAGATATACAAATATATACAAATCGTATTCACTCACACAATTTGTCAAAGTAATCCTTACAAAGGGGTACAGGATAATATGTGAAAGCTGTAAAGGATTGCTGTATTAGATGTAAGGTACGCGTGAATCTCTCTAATGTATTCTGATGTACTTTTAACTGTATTCAAAACAAACTGCCTTGGATGGTGAGTCAACGCATGCTGTGCACGTATTAATTTGTTTGACAACGTGTGTCTACGTTTCCACTGGAGTACACGAATATGACCCACGACTATGTATAGCGTGGCATGGAGCACGGAGAGGCTTCACACGTGCCTCTGCGGTGTCCTACGTAGGCGACGAAAGCGACGCGACGCGATGCCACACGCGAAAAGTGTCTTACATGATTACGTAACGTCTCATGGCAGACTGCAACATAGTACAGAAGTAGGGTATAATGTTGATTTGATCGCGAACGTCGCGTTTATCGCGTCGCGTCGCGTTCGTCGCCCACGTAGGACACCGCGTAAGTATTGAGCGACCGTTACGTAGTTTCTGGTTACCCCATCGAAACAAAGCGTGAATTTCTGTTTGTTACTTACATGTACGTTATGTATGATATTTTATTTAAAAATCATTAATAAAAAAGATATAACTTTACACACTTCACGCGATCAAAAGGAGCGTCTGTCGAAATATATTTTCAAACATAAAAGGGCTGGCAAAAAGGCTTTGGTTGCGTACTCGAGGATCAGGAAGGCACTTGAAAACATGCTTTTTCCACGTAATACCTTTGAGGAAATTAAATAAACTGCAACACCGCATTATAAGCATCCTTACGAGCTACGCTGTGGTGATGTACGTTTACAATTTATAACACGATACGATATTTTGTCAAATTTAATTATTCAATTTCAAAACTAGCTTTAAAAACTCTGGCTTTCATTGGCTATAAACCGAAGCTCGTGAAGGTCAGCGAGAAAATCCTTTGCCCAGCAGTGGTATGATAGAGGCTCACACTAACACATTAAGGCTGACCCCACATTAGGCGTAGGCGTCCCTCGAGCGTCGACGCGGCGCTCACACGATGTAGACGCAGCGCTCACTTGGCGTTCGCGTCACGTTTTTACTCCTTTGACCGCTATCCACGCTGCTTGTTTTTGTTTTAGTCAGTCGTAGCAAGGTTTCTAAAATTACTTGACTGAAGGGGGTTTAGCGTCACGGAATTGCCGCGTACATGCGATTCCAACGCTGGTTGAAATCGGCGTAGACGATACGTCGACGCGGCGTCAAAGCGTTGCTCGCGTTGGTAAAGTTTTCTAAACTTTGAAATGTTTTTAAATTTAGATTAAGTAGTGTTAGATATCCGTGTGGTGACGGAGTAAGAATACAATATGTCACCACCCCATCTCATCCTATGGGTGTCGTAAAAATCGACTAAGGGAATAACCGTAACTACTATCTTTACGAAATAAAAAGAAGGAAAACTTGAAATTAAACACTATAGCAATAAAAAAAAAAATAGGCTGTTATGACAGTGTTAGATGACGTCAAAAAGATACAATATTATTGTACTACTTTGAATAAATGAATGAAACTGGACAAAATGAAACTGGCTCATACGCCCAAGGGACGCCGACTCCAAATGTGGGGGAGGCCTAAGAGACCCTCCACACTAAGCGATTTTAGAGCGTCGTCGTCATGCCAGCGTCGACGCAATGTTCACCCGACGTCGACGCCGCCGGTCTCTTAATAACTTTTGATTCCTAAGAAATTCCTTTCTTTCTAATTTTAACTGTAGACTAGTCGTGCTTACAATGGTACTTTTTTTAAGTTTTAATCGGTACTCGAGTTTGCGGCCCGGTGTCGTATAAAGCAATGGTTAAATTTGGTAGTCGAGACGGTTACTCGGTTGGCCTAGTGGTCATGGCGCTGGACGCGTATAGTCCAGAGACGCGGGTTCGAGTCCCGCATCGAGTACCAATTTTTTCCATTGTCTTTCTTCTTTTCGGATTTTTCTAGTTATACCTAAGCTTTATAGGTAAAAATTATATGTAATTTAATACAAAAACTTAAAACCATTACGTATACTCTTCAATTGCAACATTAAAAGTTTACGGCTGTCGCGCCTAGATGGCGTTGTACAGTTGAGTTCTAAGTTGCGGCCCGGTGCCGTATAAAGCAATGGTTAAATTTGGTAGTCGAGACGGTTACTCAGTTTGCTTAGTGGTCATGGCGCTGGACGCGTATAGTCCAGAGACGCGGGTTCGAGTCCCGCATCGAGTACCAATTTTTTCCATTGTCCTTCTTCTTTTCGGATGTTATAGTAATTTGAATAAATATTTTGAATGTTCTCGACATTATCAACAGCCCAATTGCTGTCACTTTGTAAAAATGTCATGAAAAAGTTAAAAATTATAGAAAAAAATGTTTTTAGAAAGCCGTCACTTATGCTACAATGGAAACGCAATCGTCTAGTATGGCGTGCGCGCAACGGGGTCGCAGTGGCTTCCTTTTATTTGCGGCTTAATATGATTTTATCTCACCTTTTCATGGGCGTGATATGTTCTATACTTTAATATACATCTTTCGATCTATACAATTGCATGTAAAGGTGCTGATAGACTTGAGCATTTACTTGTAACAGAACAACAAGCATTCGTTGTATATTTGTCGAACCGAACAACAAGCCGAGCGGAGCATAGAGCCGAATGTTGCTACTAACATTAAGCATTCTAGCGAACGCTCATTACGATGCTGGTCAAAAATATTCTTTATGAAGATGTCAGACTTCACATTGGTTATATTTAAAAAAAGAAAAAAATAGTGTCAAACTAATCTTTTTGGAAGACGTTCGCAAGAATGCTCGCTAAAATGTTCTCATATTAAAATTTGTCTGTTTACACTAACGTCCACACCACTCGAATTTTAGATGTCAAATGCTCATTACACTTCATTGTCTCGGCACTATTTCATATAAAAACGTACATCATAACAGTCCACTAATGCCCACTGCAGGGTCGGGCCATTAAGGTCATTAAATTCATAAATATCACGCATGACTACTATGACTACTATATAGTACAATCAATGAACAATAATATTTTAACTACATCTTTAACTAACTCAATCTTAATATTGATTATTAAAATTCAAACAATACATTGTGATTGAACAATGAATCTATTCTTTAAACATTTACTAGGTTAAATAGTGCTCCCATTATTTTAGGAAGTAGTATCTATCCAGTCATCGACATGTTTGGAAGTGTTGAAGTGTGTTTTGTGACCGTCTTACTTTTTAGTGTGAGTTTAGTTTACTGTACGATCAACATAGTTTTAGTTAGTTAGTTTTAGCCTTTATCATCCCACTGCTGGGCAAAGCTCTCTCCCTAATGATAAATATAACGATCCCAAAAAAGGATGTCTCTTAATTTTTAGTAGTTTTTTTATATTCACGAAAAGTCCCTTAGTCTGTTTTTACGACACCCATGGGATGAGATGGGATGGTGACATATTGTAAGTAGTCTTACTCCGTCACCACACGGAGAGTGAGCTATGAATTTTAACTATTTACATTCGCAAAACGATTGCTCTATTTCTTTATTATTATCGATTTGAAGTTTATGCCAAAAAAATGATTTCGGAATTGTAATAGATTTTTTAATAATCGGAATTCGATTTTTGATGTTTCGAATTATTATTTACGGTTTTTTTGGTTTTTCGATCTATTGAAGCTCGGTATTTTGAAAAAAGGAATTATAAATTTATTAGGATAATTTAAATATAGAAATTTTAAAAGTAGGAGTAGGACTTACTATAAGTAAATCGGTATGGTTATTTTCGTAATTTTGTAAATCAGTATTTTGAAATTTGTATTTGTGACTCTAGGAATTAAGTTTGTCGTATTTATGTAGTTTACCCTTTTAAAAGTTTTAAGATAGCGTACGTTAATTACAGATAGAAAGCATGGGCTACGTTGAAGACACCGGATCAGTGACCTCCTACGCACCACCCATGAAGGTATTCTTCGATATATACGGAACTAAACCAATGACAAAAAGAAAATTAACAAAACCATCAGTATTTCTAAAAACAGCAGATGACGAAATTAACGTCAACGACTTAATGTCAACTGTATGGACCGTACGAGTTCAAGCAGTAGGTACAGCCCGCAATTCTTCGCTAAATACTGATGCCACAAAAGAAAATTTAGTCACTCTAAGATTATTTGATTCCAAAAGCCATTTAGTTAAAGACAAAAGTAATAAAACAGATGTGAAGACAACCACAAAGAAACCAAATAAAAAAATAAAGGCACACAAAGGTATATTAGATTTGTTATTACCTCCTGTTAGATTAACTGGTTTTAGAGATGCCTTTAATTTTATAAGACAAATGCTGTCTAATACATTTTAAGGAAGAATTAAGATTTCCGGCACAAAAGTTATAACATAATTATGTACAAATGGATTATTATGTAATTAATTACAAAATTTAAAACCATTGTGTAAACTCTTCAATTGCAACATTGAATATAGATGGCGTTGTACAGTTGAGTTTTAAGTTGCGGCTCTGGCGCCGTATAAAGCAATGGTTGAATTTGGTAGTCAAGACGGATACTCGGGTGGCCTAGTGGTCATGGCGCTGGACGCGTATAGTCCAGAGACGCGGGTTTGAGTCCCGCCTTGAGTACCAATTTTGTTTCATTGTCTTTCTTCTTTTCGGATTTTTCTAGTTATACATAAGCTTTCTAGCTATAAATTTATATGTTATTAAATGGATTTATATCATCACATCACAACAGCCAACGGACGCCTACTACTAGACGTAGGCCACCTTCAATCTCCATCTTACGCGGTTCTGTGCCTCCATCTATGTCCCACCGACTAAAAGGCCGATTCACACACATCAGTGAAGTCACAGCTCCGTTATTCCGTCCGTTCTGTGTTCGCTCAGTTCAGTATCAGTGCTACTTCTAACTGAATAGAAATAAATTATATAAACATGGTGGTTGTATTTAGCATAGAAAATTAGACTAAGGGTAATACGATGATTATTAATATAAAAAAAATTAGGATAAGAATCCAAATAAAAATATTTCGCCAAGATGTTATTGTGTTTGTTTTGCTAAAGAGAAAAAATAAATACAATTATCATCACCTTTAATCAAGATAATATAAATCAAGACAATAGCTGAGTTTCTTACACGACGAAACTTAGAAGCATTTGAGATGAACAAAGGAATTTAGATGTTTAAGACGTTGGATTCCTCTTCTTTCCATTCATGTCTTTTAGAAACTCTCCTAAACTAAATGAAGACAGGATTGAAAAATCTAAGAAAAGAACGAAAAAAATAGCATGGTGCTGTAAAGAAAAGCCGTCAAAATCTGACACCGGATCAAATAACTTAAGCGTGTGGTGTTATGTACTGTTAGTTTAAGTTGGTAATAAATAAATAAATAAAATAAATATAAAAAACTGAATAGGATCCAATATTGTTAACTCAAGAATAATTTAGTGCTGTCCCAATGGAACATCATGTTTCGCTCATACCTTAATTCCAACACTGAAACGACTTCATTTTGTAAAATGTCTATTTATGCAGTTTTTTCAATATTGTCTCATCATTGTTATATCTCTTCGATTATAATTGCAGATTTCGTTTTAAATGTATAAGTATGTATTATTTGTTCTGAATGGACTTATTCTTTTGGATGTGCCTCTTAGGCGATCCTGATGCAACGTTTTACCTCATTAAATTATAAGTTTATATGCTTAATAAAAATAAGATATTGTAAATATATTATAATTGATATATTAAAACTGTGTTCAGTTATTTATTCCTTATTATTTACTTTGTAATACCTATTGTTAACTACCTCACTGGGTATAATCTTTCAGTGTTTAAGAGAAACTTACATCTTACATCTTTCTTTCTTTCTTTATTTAAAAAGACACCTCCCGCACTAGGGATCATGCCCTGTGTCGCGGGGACTTTTACAAACATCAATTAACGGACACATAGAACACCCAGACTCAGGACAATAATTTGTGGATCTCACAAATTATTGTCCTGCGTGGGGATCGAACCCACAACCTCATGCGCGGCAGCCGCTGGCTCTACCGGCGCGCCACCGAGGTCGTCTTGTTACGTTTGTATAAATAAATAAATAAATCTTTGGTGAAACTGTGGTTTGTTTTGAGTTTACTTTTTTTCTTGTAGTGATAAATTTTATTTACCGAATCTTCCAAACACCCCATTAATTTATAACTGCAGGGACAGCTCGTTTTCTGGGAAAATTTTACTGCTAATATCAACGTATGTGTGTCATTAGTTGGCTGTATTTTCAAACCTACATTCTTACTTCAAGTCAAAACTAACAGGACCCATATTTTAATATAGCATAGACAATAATATTTAATTTTTTTTTAAATAGCCTTTACGACACCGCGAATTTTTGCTCCGAATACTGCTTACAAGGCAAGGCAAAAAGGATTGATAAGCATTTTGTAGTTTTAGTCAGTTAATTTACGCATTTCCGAGCAGTCCTTAAATCATCACACAGCGGGAATAGACCATTAGCCAGTCATGGAAAATTCCTCTAAAGGATGGTAATGTATTATATCCTTAGTTTGTCACTACTCGTAAATAAATAAATAATAATAAAGTACGTAGCGGCACTTTACAGCGCTCACTGTAATAGGTAAAAAGTCTGAAACAGGATACAAATTTTAAATTTATTATTGAAAGCAATAAAAAGGTATTCCTCAATATCCTGTGACATGAACGACAAAATTGACGTTAAAAAGCATAGTAACATACTCAAACATATGTAGTTTGTGAAATGTTAAGTTACCACTACTATTGTTAAAACAATTATTTTAAAAGCGAGTTCGTCGTGAGTAAGCGGTAATAGTTGAATCTTTATTAAACTTATTCTTTTCTTTATTAACTCGGTACCTACTGGACTAAATTGAATTATTATTTTTGATTTAGATAAATTATTTAACCATAAAGGGGCGATAAGGACGATATGAACCAAAAATCTTTGTGTGATTTAATATAAATTTATCCAAAAGATCATAATGAAGTATTGATTAACAATGCTCACACACACGTAAGCGCACACTGTCTCTACTGTTGACTTTACAATATTTACCTATTTTTATCCTACATTTTTACAAAGCTGTACCTAATTACAAGTGAGTGTTGAAATTAATACCCAAATAAATAGATAATTAGAAGCTAACTTCTCAGCAGTAAAGAAAGTATTTAAATATGTACCCATTATACAAGCTTTGCTTAGTTTTGCGGGTGTACGAAAAATACTATCCTTAACTCAACTGCATATTTATTATGTCTTCAAGTTACAGAAAATGTAATATATAAAATAAAAACTTTTCTTTAGTAGTCTAGAGTAGAAAATACTGGTTTCTGCAAAAGGATGTGTGTAACCTGTTTTAAGGATGATATTTTAAACATTTCGAACATTTATCACTTGAATTCCTCACATCAATAAAACTAATAGTAGGGCCACTACTCGACACAACAGCGTTCACTTGACTAAAACGTGATTCACACTGATTGCACTAATTACACTCGACACGAAAACGCTTGCACTTGAGCCAGAGCGCTTTTAAGCGTTTAAGCGCTCTTGAGCGAACGCTTGTCTCCAATTAATTTTTTGGATTAACGCCAAATGGTAAAAGATGTAGACTATTTCTTAGTTAAGATAAGTTTTAGGGCTTAGGTAACTCTTTTTCATTACTTTAGCTTTTAAATACCCCTCTGCAGGGACGAGCATCTTCTAGTAACAAAATAGATACATTAACACCACGCTATCCAGGCGAATAGATAGAATGGGCAAATATTGCAACTGATTTACGACACCTAACGGATATGATGGGAGACTGTTTTTGAAATACTTATTTCGTCAACGCACTCATAATTTTCACCATATAAGTTAACTCTTACGACAAGAATTTAAATATTCCAAACCCATAGACATATATTATCTAGATTACAAAATTTTCTTACCTTTTTCCGAACTGTGAGATGTTTACTGGCCATAAACAGTGAAACAACTTTAAAAAAAGAAGAAAAATAACATTCATCAAAACAAAAGAATGTATAATTGATGACCTAAACATTCCATCTCGTAATTCAAATTCAAATTTTAACGACGTTTTCAAAACAGAGTAATAAAAAATTCAAATTTTATTAAAATTATAACAGAACATTGAAAGATAACGGGAATCAATTGAATTAGTAAGATTCGCTGCGACGACTGCTTTGAAAAAAAAATGTCTTCTTCAGCGTTTATCAAAAAGGGGCTGAGGGGTGGATTTTTACACTTTTTTTTTTATTAAGTTAAATGCAGAGTAAGGGGCGAACGGTGATAATTTTATTCACAATTTATCTGAGAGTGCTGACAGAATCTGTTTCAAATCAAAATTATGGTTACGATCAAACATTTTGAAATTTCTTTTATAGAATATTTTCCACCGCAGACAATTTCTGGTAACAATTTAATGTCCCACTGCAAGGATGGCCCAGTAACGGAAAGATACTTTGCCTACTTAGTCCAAATTGGTCAAGTTGGCATAAGTTTCATACCGCATCCCGTCTCTAGGAAAGCTAGATTCTTTTACGAATCTTCTTTACACTCTTACCAACAACCACAAAAGATGGTGATATTTTTAGTATGTCACAAAACAGACCCCTGCTCACAGCAGATATTAAAGGATACCTACTTAACTTTACAATTAGTATTGTCTTGCGTGAGACTCGAACCCACCACTTCGCGCGTGGCAACTACATTACCATCACTTTCCCACAGAAGCAAAAATATTATATCACTAGCTGACCCGTGCCCACTTCGTTGGGCGGCGAAAAAAACCCCGTCCCTTTTTTAAACATATTTCATTACTGCTCCACTCCTATTAGTCATAGCGTGATACTGCATAGCCTATGACACTCGCCGATAAATGGACTATTCAACACAGAAATAATTTTTAAAATCGGTTCAGTAGATCCAGAGATTACCCCCTACAACGTCACAAACACACAAACTTTACCTCTTTATAATATTAGTATAGATAAAGTAAAATGAGAAAACAAGTTGTGATATACAATTCGTACAACCCGCATATTCTTTGTGTCGATGTTTGATATGCATTTAGTTGCACTGTTAACTATATTTATACACTAGCTGAGCCCGCAGATTCGCTTGTATGGTTAACTTTAAAAACTCTGTTTTAAACGCAAGTAGGTCAACATTCCGTTTCCGGTTGTTTTGACATAAACATCACTTTGGAGTCACTCTGTAATTTAATTGTGTTAATAATAGCAAGAAGTCGTATCGGAAGTTTTCAACATCAACATTCAAGTTATTAAAGTGCTTTTAAGCAAAGGAGTAAATAGATCCAGTTAATAAATCTTCATTACGCAAGAAAAGTAATAACAACAATTTATTTAAGGTTAGTCCGAAACAAAGAAAAAGGTTTATTTTGACAACTGACATAACAACAGAGTTGCCAGTGAAAATAAATATTTTTCGATCAAGACGTTCCGTTCTACTCATAACAAATACCTTGGTAGAAAATGGAAGAACAATTTCAACTATTATTTGATAAAATGAAAATTGAGTTTGCCAACCAAACAAAGTCAATAACTGAGTCAGTAACAAACACGATTATGGAAAAAATAGAAGTAAAACTGCAACCAATTATAACAGAAAATAAACATTTAAAAACTAAATTACAAAAATTAGAAGAAGAGATAGAATATCTGAAAAGAGAAAAGAAAAACAATAATATTATCATATTCGGCTTGAAAGAGGGAGAAAAATCTACAACCCAAATTCTTGACAAAATTAAGAAGACATTTAAGGATGACCTTGGGATATACATAGAAGATTGGGAGGTAAACAAAGTATACCGACTTGGAAAAATAAAAGACGATAAACCCAGGCCAATTCTATTGTCCTTCGTTAGTGCATGGAGGAAAATAGAAATCATGAAAAATAAGAAGAACTTAAAAGACATGTACGTAAAAGAAGATTTTTCAAAAGAAGTTTTAGAAAAAAGGAAGGAGCTGCTCCCAAAGTTGGAAGAGGAAAGGAAGAAGGGAAATATTGCGTATCTAAAGCATGACAAACTTGTTATAAAGGAAAACACAAATAAAGAAAATCGAAAAAGGGAACTGTCTTTGTCACCTCAAATAAATATCCAACCAAGAAAACAATTCACACGGACGTCAAAAGACAACAGGACTAACGCCTTCGATTTAATGAGAAATAGATCTAGCTCTTTTTCTAACTACTCAAGAAATAACAATCAATAGCAACTAATAAACGGAAACCGGAATACTAAACTTAACTCTAATAACGAAAAAGGAAAAACGCAAAACAATCTCCCAAGCCGACTGGTCCTCGTGGGAGAAAATGACCACGACCCTCTAAACGAAACAACACGAGAATTAAGCAACAACTCAAAACTTAACAAAGCAACCCTAAGCATACACATCGCGACCTTGAACGCACGATCACTAAGAACTGACGAAAAACTAATTGAGCTCGAAATGGCTATAGAAAACATCAAATGGGACATAATTGGAATCAGTGAAATGAGACGGTTTGGTGAAGGAATTGAAGACCATAATGGCAAGTACATTCTGCATTACATTGGCGAGACTCCAGGATTACATGGAGTTGGTTTCCTAATTAAAAAACAACTAGCAAACAAAATAATAGAAATAAGAGGAATTAACGAAAGAATAGCACTGCTTAACATTAAATTGCCCTCACACAAAGATAAGGAAGAAATTTGGACCATAATTCAAGTCTATTCACCGACTGAATCAAATAATAAAAAAGAAAGCTTAATAACAGACAAATTCTACGAAGATCTACAAATAGCCGTGCAATGTTCATATAAAAACCTAATTGTGATGGGAGACTTCAATGGTCAAATAGGAAAATGTAGAAAAGGAGAAGAATATACAATTGGAAAACATGGACATGGCCAGAGAAGCGGAAACGGAAAAAGATTAGTAACATTTGCACTAGAAAATAAGCTGAGTATATTAAACAGCTTCTTTAAGAAAAAGAAATCAAGAAAATGGACATGGATGTCACCCAATGGCAAGTACAAGAATGAAATTGACTTTATTCTAACCAACAACCGAAAAGCTTTTATAGATGTATGTACCTTAAACAAGTTTAACTTTAATACAGATCACAGAATGTTAAGAACTTCGTTATCAGGAAAACAAGGACCAAAAAGAAGATACTGTTACAATAATATAAAAGAAACCACCCTTACATTTACTGGAAATAAAGATATACTTCTTGATAATCTAAATACTGCTATGAATAAAAATAAAGTTATAAATTACAAATCAATTCAAGAAAGATACGATAACATATTACATACATTTAAAACAGAAGTAAGAAAAACAAACAAAGAAACTGAAAATACAATATCGATAGAAACTAAACAATTAATTAACGAGAGAAAGGAACTTATAAAAGAAAAAATAAAAAATAAACAAATACGTCATAAGATATCTGAATTAAGTAAAAAGATTACTGAACATATAAGAAGGGACAGGAAGATAAAAAGGCATAAAACTATAAAACATTTTATTGAAAAAACGGGAGGTATTAAAAAAGCCTTAAAAGAACTAAATCAAAAGAAAAATTGGATGCCAAACTTAAAAACTAAAGATGGAGATCTTACAAGCAAAAGACAAGAAATACTGAAAATAGCGACAGATTATTTTAGAGTACTATACAAAAACCAAACAAAGGAACTAGTAGGAAAACAAAATCAAATAGCAACAGTGTCAGAACCAATACCAATAATTTTACAGGAAGAAACTATAAAAGCCATTAACACACAGAAACTAGACAAAGCGCCGGGTTCAGATCAAATATCTAATGAACTACTAAAATATACAATACCAGTGACTGCACCTATACTAACAGAACTATTTAACGACATCCTACAAACTGAAATTGTTCCTATTGAATGGACAAAGTCAACTATAATACTGCTACACAAAAAGGGGGACAAACAAAATATCAACAATTACAGACCAATCAGTTTAATGTCAAATATATATAAGATATTCTCAAAGATAATACTATCACGAATTGCTGTCACTCTTGATGAAAACCAACCAAAAGAACAGGCTGGCTTCCGAAGTAAGTTCTCAACAATAGACCATATTCACGTATTAAGACAGGTGCTTCAAAAGTATAAAGAATACAATAAGACCTATTATTTAGGATTCGTGGATTTTAATAAAGCTTTTGATTCCCTAGATCACGATAGCATCTGGAGTGCCTTAGAAATCCAAGGCATTGACGCCAAATACGTTCGAATAATCAAGAACATATACTCAAAGTGTACGGCCCAAGTCAAACTAGAAACAATAGGAGAAGAATTTCCTTTAGAAAGAGGTGTCCGCCAAGGTGACCCTATTTCGCCAAAGTTATTTTCTGCGGTCCTGGAAATGATATTCAGAAACTTAAATTGGGAAACAAATGGACTTGACATTAACGGAGACAAACTGAACCATTTACGTTTCGCAGATGATATCATCATCTTTTGTGAGACTCCACAAAATTTAGAAATCATGCTACAACAGCTATCAGATGAGAGCGCTAAGGTAGGCCTAACAATGAACACATCAAAAACTAAAGTAATGACAAACTCAATCAAAAGGGACATCAAAGTAAACGGTAGTGCAATAGAATATGTCACTGACTACATATATTTGGGTCAACTTATATCAACAGAAGACACAATGAAAAAAGAAATAGATAGAAGGATAGCAAACTGCTGGAAAAGATTTTGGTCTCTGAGCGAAGTTATGAAGGACAGAGACATGCCTATGAAAGAAAAACGGAAAATATATGAAACATGTATCCTTCCATGTCTGTCATATGGATGTCAAACTTGGGCACTTACAGAACAGCAATTCAAAAAAATTCAAGTATGCCAAAATGGAATCGAAAGAAGCGTAGTTGGAGTTAAAAGAAGAGACAAAGTGAAATTACAAGATATAAAGAGAAGAACTAAATTTAAAAGTATTTGCACTATCTATAAACGCCTGAAATGGAGATGGACAGGACACATGCTAAGGGAAAGAACAGAGAAGTGGACGAGAATAATAACAGAATGGTACCCGCGCGATAGTAAAAGGAATAAAGGCAGACAAACTAAACGCTGGGAAGACGACATAAAAAAGATAGCTGGTCCAAAATGGACACGCACCGCAAAAGACAGAATAAAATGGAAAAGTTTAGAGGAGGCCTTTGTCGAAGGACAAGCTGTAAAATAAAAACCGGTTTTCGAAAGAAGTAGTTAATCGAATTGTAATTTGTAAAACATAATAATTAGTAGGTAGTTAAGTAATGTAAATAGTTTTTTTTTCTCTGTAATTGTTTTACTAATCATGTAAGTTACAGCAATAAAGGCTTATTTTATTTTTATTTATTTTTATAGGTCAACAGAAAGATTAAACTATATAAACAATATAAAACGACCTCTGTGGCGTAGTGGTTATATAACATGACTGCTACGCAGAGGTCTCGGGTTTCGATTCACGCGCAATGCAAATCTTTGTGTGCATGAACATGATTGTTTGCATTGGTCTGGGTGTTTTGTATATTTAAGTATGTTTATCCGTTGTCTAGTACCCATAGTACAAGCTTTGCTTAGTTTGGGACTAGATGGCGTTGTGTGAAAGTGTGAGGGGCATCTTCCTCTGACAGAGCGTCGCACGAATGCTTAAGTGTCCAACCTCAATTTGCAACATTTTACACCAGAGATGTTAAATTGATTAGATTAAGCAAATAATATGATTTTTTAAAAGTATTTTATTAAAAAATAGTTAATGACAATACATTAACTATTTTTTTTATATAATACTGACAGGTCGTCATAGTTCAATTCAAATGTCAATTTTTGTTAAACTTATTTCCACCATGATTCACATACACAGAACTTTTTTACGCATAACTTCGAGATATTAAAAAAGTACATATAAAACCTTAATTAAATAAAAAAACTTTACAAAGTAACTAAACACAGGCAACTAACGTTTCATTATAAAAGTTCTTACACCTCAAACAAGAATCTATCTTTGTAAAAGTAAGAAGAAAAAAAATCGAAACCGCCAAAGTTTTTCCTTCAAAAGCCGAAAGCGGGGGCCTAGATATTAGCAAAAAGTCATTAAAAGTAAGGGCGCTTCATCATAGAGCCTCAAAGTCGGTATTAAAGCAAGTTCCTACCTTAACTTAAGAAAAGTTCATTCATTTAACGGTTGTATGCTCACAGCCTCCGTTGAATTTCAAATTTTATCACCTTTAAATAAATTTTACTTATACGTTTTTTTTTTGTTAACGTAATTTTTATTTATGTTCGACATTTATAAATATTTCTTTAAATGAATTTGAATGAATTAAGCTTATGTAACATGTTCATTCCAACATATTATTATGTTTAAATAGTATAGAAACGTGTATGCCACTACGAAGACAAGACGTTTGACAATTATTTATTGTGTAATTGACAAATTGGCTTGAACCAGAAAGCTTTTTGTTAACTAATTTTTAATAAATTCTTTCGGCACAGGCACTAGACTAATAGGTCTATCTTTTTTTTTTAAATCTTTATTAGACAAAAGAAAGGTCTTGCTCACTTTGCGAACATGTCGCCCCTTATAGGTGTATCTTTAAAATTCTTTTTCTTATTTTTTAATGTGTATAAAATATTATGTAAATGTAAAATAAATGTACCTAATTCTGTCGTTCTTTCTTTCTTATTTCATATCTGTTAAAGTTTCTCGACGAAGTCAAACCCTATCAAACCCTACCGCGAAAGTTGTTTTGTGACAAAAAAACTTAGTTTTTATATTGATAAAACCCGAAAACTTTCCGTTAGTTTCTAGATTTTTGTATATGGTGACACCATCTATAAACTCCGATACCATATGGAATAAGCAGGCCTTTTTTATTATATTTATCTATTTAGAGGCTAAAGGTCCATTTATGACCAAGTCCTTTTAGTCGTCAAAATTAAAAAAAAGTTTATGCCCTTTTTTAATTGTGGCCCTACCATTGTGAAATTCCAATACTGTATAGATAGTAAAGTAGGTATATAAATGAAAAAAGTTATCAAATAAAAAAGCTCTTTCATTAAAATTTTCGCGCATTAAACTTTAGCTTTACATTCAAAATATTAAAATGAGACTTAATAAATTCAAATGACCTGAAAATGTTCACGACAGTATTTTCATTCTAAGTGCATAACAGTTAAATTAAATAATCTTCAAAATTCTTTACCAACAATTAAATGAATAAGGCTAAATTTCAAAGTAACATCGGCTATAACAATTGTTGAGTTTCTTGAAACTCTTCAATTTTACCGAGTTTTCAGAGTTGGTTTTCCGAGTCATCGAACGCCTTTATCCTATTACTGATTATTAAATCTAACTTTTGATTTGTATTGCGAGGTTTGAATTACATTTTGGGCTAAACTTTACTAATTTTTGAAACAACGTTACGTTATAATTAACATTTTAGTTCAGTATTGTGGTGATCCGGTTCTTAAGGAAAAGTTTTAACGTTTGATACTATCTTTGGATATAAAAACGAGTTAATAAATGCGTTACGACCTCAAAAAGGTCTCTGGGTCGGACTGGATGCGGAAGGCGCAGGACCTAGTTCTGTGGCGCTTGTTGGGAGAGGCCTATGTCCAGCAGTGGACTGCGATAAGCTAGTTGATTGATTGATTTGATTGATTGATTTGATTGATTGATTTGATTGATAATAAATGCGTTTACACAACGTCAGCACTTAACTTGACAGATATAATCACTTTAGATGGTAAGCAACTAATAAACATGCTTGTCCTTTACATTATGTAAGTTTATATTATTCTAGCTGATGCCAGCGGCTTCACCCGGGTTGTATAGGTAGCTTAAATGTTATTCTACACTCTAAGCTACCTATATTCCGAATTTCATCAAAATCCATTCAGTAGTTTTTGCGTGAAAGAGTAAACTAAAACAAAACTTTAACTTTAACTTAAACTTTCGCATTTATAATATTAGTAGGAAGTAGGCTAGGATAGATTCAAAATTTCATCAAAATCCATTCAGTAGTTTTTGCGTAAAAGAGTAACAAACATCCATACATCCTCACAAACTTTCGCATTTATATTTTTATATTAGTAGAATAATCATCATCAGCCAACCAAAATACTTCCACTACTAATAATAAGCTTCCTTCAAATGATTTTACTTTTCTCAGTAATTGAGCTTCGGTAGTACATCTATCTTAATATTATAATCATCATAACAGCCCATTAATGTCCCACTGCAGGGACGGGCCTCCTCCCGTGACGGAAGGTTTAGGGTTTAATTTCAAGTTTTCCTTCTTTCTATGTAAAGGTAATATTCACAGATAGTCCCTTAATCGGTTTCTACGACACCCATGGGATGAGATGGGGTGGTGACATATTGTATTCTTACTCCGTCACCACACGGATACATATTATAATTTCACATAACAATCCTAACGCAGAAAAACTTTCCATAATTCCAATCTACTAACGAAAGCATCACATATCAACGCTAAAACAAATTCCCCGTCTAGTCTCCGCAAGGGGGCGCCACTCGTCTATTTATAATCATTTGCATACCAGACGTCGAGTCCAACACACGTCCCCGGACAACGTTATCATATTTAATTTTCTATTTAGTTTAATTGTCGACGTATTTCGTTTCGTGTCCCTAGTTTTTAGACTTGATTTGCATTCGTAAAAATCAAAATATACTGAGCTTCATGAATAGAAATAGTAATTTACAGTTAAGTTTAAATATCTAGGAGTTGACTCCGTGTGGTGAGAATACAGTGTGTCACCAGCCCATCTCATCTCATAGGTGTCGAACAAAAACCGACTAAGGGACTATCCGTGAATATTATCTTTAATAGATAATATTCACGGATAGTCGGTGTGGTGACATATTGTATTCTTACTCCGTCACCACAAGGAGAGAGATTTTATTCAGTGATTCTACAGTAATTATATACCAAGCTTTCTCTTAGTCAGCTTTTAAGATACCATTGGGATCAGGTAGGATGATCACACCACCCATCCTTAAGCCTAGACGAGCAGGTATGTCGAAATCTTGAAAAGATGGATGTACTGCCTAAACCCACGAGACTTTTCTCTCACCCATAAATTGCCAAAACGGCGTGAAGACATGAATATTTCGAGTCGTCCCGGCGATTAATTATCATACCTAATAATATTAATAGCAATAAACATTACGAATGAAAGGAGTTGTTAAGTTAAAATTTTAGTTATATTAACTTAACAATTACTGGAATATCGAATATCTTTTTTTATGTCAAATAAGAATATCTCTACTCATTATTCGAATGAAACAGAGCCCAAAAATGAAATTCTTTATCGTGGTTACTTGTTAATTATAATAAAAAAATAATAATATTATATTTTACCAATTTTTCTGGATGTCATCAAAATGTAATAGCTTTAATCTTCACAAGGTGTCTGCGGGAATCTTAATTATATTGCTGTGAAAAAGCCGACCCTGACGAATATAATTTTACAGTTCAAGTGAAAAGGATAATTTAAATATTTTTGGTCAGCAAAATATTAGAACTTACTTACCGTTGATTATTATTGGACAGGATTTCTTTAAAAGTTAATATTTATGAAGGGATATTTGTTACGCTTTCAAAATTACTACTTACATGATTTTTAATGAAAATTTACAACATAGTTTATATCCATACTAATATTATAAATGCGAAAGTAACTCTGTCTGTCTGTCTGTCTGTCTGTCTGTTACTCTTTCACGCCTAAACGGCTGAACGGATTTCGATGAAATTTGGTACAGACAATCTTTAGACCCTGAGAAAGAACATAGGCTACTTTTTATTAGCAATCATATTATATTTTGATTTCATAGAATTTTGGCGGGAAAGCTGGGTCACGTGACCTGTGACGTCATAGAATTTTGGTCAAGTGACCAGTGACGTCACAGAATTTTGACAGATGATTCGTGACGTCACAGAATTTTCGCGGGCAAAATTTTGACAGCTGAGCCGTGACCGTTTTTGAATTTTTGACAGATGAGTCGTGACGTCACAGAATTTTTGACAGATGATTCGTGACGTCACAGAATTTTGGCGTATAAATATATTTTGACTACGGGCAACATCGTCATTGTTGACAGAGTCCCCTTAAATAAAGATTAAAAAAAAAAAAAATATATATATATTTTGACAGCTGAGCCGTGACATTTTTGAATTTTTGTCAGATGAGTCGTGACGTCACAGAATTTTTGACAGATGATTTGTGACGTCATATTATTTTGGCGGGAAAATATTTGATACCTCTGTGACTTTTGACAGCTGTCACTTTTGGCAGCTATCAATTTTGACAGATAGGCGTGACGTCATATAATTTTTGACAGATGAGTCGTGACGTCACAGAATTTTGGCAGGAAAATATATTTTGACAGCTAAGTTGTGACGTCATTGAATTTTGGCGGGAAAAATAAATAGGTTTGTACAGGACCCTCGGTGCGCGAGTCTGACTCGCACTTGACCGGTTTTTTAAGCTGTGGGTCTGATATATCTAGAGATAAGCTCTCTTATATTCGTAATTGTCAACTTATTTCATCATAACAGCCCATTAATGTCCCACTACAGGGACGGGCCTCCTTCCTTGACGGAGGGATACTTGGCCTACTAATACCACGCTTGCAGACGGATTGGTATAGGGTTTAATTTCAAGTTTTCCTTCTTTTTATTTAGTGAAGATAATATTCACCTTATTTGTTAGGCACTAAAGTGACACACCTTTGCTTATCCTATCCTACTAATATTATAAATGCAGAAGTTTGTGAGGATGGAT
This sequence comes from Schrankia costaestrigalis, assembly GCA_905475405.1. Taxonomy (NCBI): domain Eukaryota; kingdom Metazoa; phylum Arthropoda; class Insecta; order Lepidoptera; family Erebidae; genus Schrankia; species Schrankia costaestrigalis. The sequence continues at coordinate 5,880,136 of FR997851.1, forward strand.
GGATGTTTGTTACCCTTTCATGCAAAAACTACTAAATGGATTTTGATGAAATTTGGAATATGGGTAGTTTATGGTGTAAAATAACAATTAAGCGGGTAATACCGCGGGCATCAGCTAGTAAATAAATAAATAAATGAAAATTTACAACAGGGTTTATAAAATCAGAATAACACGGCTACAATTTATGTAATAATTGTTAAAATATATAAATGTTCGGGGTAATGCGCCGAAAGCTGAAATACAGGTTTCCACCTAGTTCGGCAACGGATACTGTTTTTCAATTGTTTAGATCATGTTCTCTAGCCTATATGTATAAAAACACCCTGTAAACAACTTTACTGATAAAAATAAATTATTTATTTAATTATAATTTAAGCTACTTGAGATACTTACCCCCGGTTTCTGAATGACTGATCAAGTAAAAATCAACTAATTAAGTGTCAAAACTGTCATTTTAGTTCCTGAAAATGATAGTTGTGACACTTGATTAGTTGATTTTAACTTGATCAGTCATTCGGAAACCGGGGGATAATGATACAATTACGTAATATTATTTTCAATATTAGGTATTTAAATTCAAATACTCTTTATGTGCATCGTATCTACCAAATTCCAAATATTCACGGTAATCCGTAACGAGTACTGATATAGCCCCATCTCTGACATATACCTCTAAAAGGTCAATATCATGGTTTAATATCAAAATACACAAAACGATAATTAAAATTAATAATATGAATTAATTATAACTAGTGGGAGTCCGAAGGGGAGACCTTTGCCCTGCAGTGGGACAGTACAGGCTATCAGTATTGAAGGAGTCGCGCCTGGTAGTTGGATTAGGTCTGAAGCCGAAAGCAGTACTGCGCGACACGGCACGCATTGTGAGGAGGTTCCTATCTCTGGAGCCCTAACCACCAGTAACTTCGTCTTTATCCCCGATGCTGGTGGATCTACCTTTTTTATATTTTTAAATGTTTTTTTTTATATTAAGTATTTATATTTAATAAACTAATGTAATTAATTGTAAAATAATGTAATTAAACAAGATAATTATTAAGATTGATTATCATTAATTTTCTTCAAATCGCAAAGGTCTTCATAATCAGGATTCCACCAATGCCGCATGTTCTTATAAGAAGAACTCTTTTTAGAATCTTCATTTAAAATTCTGCACAACTCACATAAGTTTGGTACTGTATCAGCCTTCTTGTACGCATAGTGGCTATGCCACCTAGAAAAAAAAACATTTCATCATCTATACTTCTATACTAATATTATAAAGAGGTAAAGTGTGTGTGATTGTGTGTTTGTAACGTTGCTTGTAGGGGGTAATCTCCGGATCTACTGAACCGATTTTAGAAATTCTTTCTGTGTTGAATAGTCAATTTACTGGGGAGTGTCATAGGCTATATAGTATCACGCTATGACTAATAGGAGTGGAGCAGTATTGAAATATGTTTAAAAAAGTGACGCGTTTTTTTTTTGGCGCCTAACGAAGTGGGCACGGGTCAGCTATGTCATTATAATATAATAATACTAGCGACCCGCCCCGGCTCCGCACGGTCACCTACTACAGAATGTCCTTAAACAACGTTTAAGTACAGCTTTATTAGACGATTACATTTGAAATATCTAAATTTTTATATGGGTTTCTCTACTATATTAGGCATTTGTAACATATATAAAGCTTATTCTTGAATCACTCTTTCTTTTAAAAAAACCGCATCGAAATCCGTTGCGTAGTTTTAAAGATTTAAACGTACAAAGGGACATAGGGGCAGAGAAAGTGACTTTTTTTATACTGTAATGTGATACCACCCAAAATCACACAACGCCATCTAGTCCCAAACTAAGCTAACTAAACTTTGGGTATTTACTTTAAGAGGAGTAGGAAATAGAACATTTTTGATGTGATTGTTTCGGTGGTGCGACATTCGCTTAAGCGGCTGCTTTGCGTTACGTCGCGCATTTAAATTTCACTCAGGACAATTCTTTGTGCAATCCACAAATTATTATCCTGACCCCCGGTTTCCGAATGATTGATCAAGTAAAAATCAACTAATCAAGTGTCAAAATTCTAGTCAACTATCATTTTAGTTCCTGAAAATGATAGTTTTGACACTTGATTAGTTGATTTTTACTTGATCAGTCATTCAGAAACCGGGGGTAGACTACTATTTGACTTTAAAGATGAAATTATTGTGGTCTCAGCTTGGTTTCAGCCCTTTTATATTCAATACAGGTTAACGGCCTATGTCCAGCAGTGGACGTCCATAGGCTAAATGGTATGATGATGATAGGTTGAAGCTGGGGTAGTGATGGAAGTATTATTATTATTTTTTAATAATATGGTCGTATAAAATATTTCAAGTCAATATTTTTTTATTTTAATAAATTGTATTATCACCTTTTATTGCATTTCATCATCATATCAGCCAATTGACGTCTAAATTATTTAATATAATTTAAATAACATAATAAATAAAATATAAACCTACTTAAAAGATTCTTTTGAAAATAAAAAAAAACTAAAGTAATAATTAAAATTACATAAAAATTAATAAAATTTTACAAAAAGTATTTAAAAAAAAAAGTATTTCTTCTTTAAAGTCAAATAGTAGTCTAACCCCTGGTTTCTGAATGACTGATCAAGTAAAAATCAACTAATCAATCATCAAACAAAATCAACTGTCAAAACTGCCATTTTAGTTCCTGAAAATGATAGTTGACAAGAGTTTTGACACTTGATTAGTTGATTTTTACTTGATCAGATTTCAGAAACATGGGGTTAGTCTCGATTGTTTCTGTGTCTGTAAATTAAAGTTTGTTAAGATCGCGGGACGCAGTGCTTGATTCCTAAAGCGAGAATTATCTTTTTAAAATAAAAACAAATAATTGGATAACCCATGAAATCGTGGTTTTCCCAACTGTCGAAAAAATAACGAATACCATACATTCAAAAGTATATGTTCTGACTGACAGAGCCACGAATAGTCCTACTGAGGGTTTAAAGAGTACATCTTGATAAAGAATACTATCATCATCATCATAACAGCTCATTAATGTCCCACTGCAGGGACGGGCCTCCTCCCGTGACGGAGGGATACTTGGCCTACTAATACCACGCTGGCCAGATGTATTGGTATAGGGTTTAATTTCAAGTTTTCCTTCTTTTTATTTCGTAAAAATAATATTCACGGATAGTCCCTTAGTCGGTTTTTACGACACCCATGGGATGAGATGGGGTGGTGACATATTGTATTCTTACTCCGTCACCACACAATACTATACTTACTTAAAATATCTTTCGTATAGTGATGGATCTTTTATAGCTTGATTTATTTCGGCGGCTACTTTTTCCGCTTTAGATTCTTTTGCGTTTATATAAGATCTAGGGGGTAAAAATCTGTAAAAAATACTTATCATTTAAAATTGAAATATTTTATCAAATTCTGCCTTCGTAGCAAAACGGTCGTGGTTTTGATTACCAACATCATCATCATCATAACAGCCCATTAATGTCCCACTGCAGGGATGGCCCTCCTCCAGTGACGGAGGGATACTTGGCCTACTAAAACCACGCGGGCCAGACGTATTGGTATAGGGTTTAATTTCAAGTTTTCCTTCTTTTTATTTCGTAAAGATATAATATTCACGGATAGTCCCATAATTGATTTTTACGACACCCATTGGGATGAGATGGGGTGGTGACATATTGTATTCTTACTCCGTCACCACAAAAAAGTTGTCTTTTATTAAAATGAAAAAAAAAATGATAAAATTAAATTTTGGCTCACGCGTTTCAATCCCTATTTTTATGAATTGTAGCATTTTATGTACTATTATTAATTAAGTAAATAATAAATAATACCACTTACTTTGAATAATATGCTCCACCGTATACAATTGGTACAACATAATTGTTCAATGGAGCCAAAATTTTATCCGTCACATAATCTTCACTAACACTAAAATCCTCAAAAATAAAATAAAAGTAATATTCTGTTAACTTCATTAAACATTCATGAAATGAATTGTGAGGGCATTTTGCTGCGACACACTCACCCAATACATCAATAGACTGGTTCAATTCTACTTGAATATCATATACAATGTTCTGGTATGTTTCATACTCCTCGCAGCTTGATACGAACCACGCTGCAGCATTCTTTTTTTCATCAAATGTTATCAGTAAGTCTTTGTAACTAGTTTCTTTAGTGCTATCAAGCCATTGAAAGTTCAATTTTGGACCAACCGTCTGTCCAGATTTATCCAAAATATCAAAATAAGACCAATGTATATCAGAATTCAGTTTGTATGTCCATGTTAAGTTGTAAAAGTCATCGTAATAAGAATCACAAAAAAAGTCTTTCGAGGCTGCATCAGATGCTACAAATATATATTTTTGATATGGATCTCTTAGTAAAGTGCCGTTGTTTATTTGATTATGAAAATCAAATAAAATTGCATCAAAATGCCTGATGTCCAAAAACTTGTCGTGTCTGTGTGTTATGTAGCAGTTTATGTACTTGCATCCATTTCTTATGAAGCCGCTTTGTTTTTCTGGGTATATAGAACCATAGTAATTGTCAAAGTTTGACTTTTTTAAATATTTTAGTATGTATTTTAAGTCTGTTGGAAATTTATTGGTTTTAAACTTTAATTTTGACGAACTTTTATCATTACGTGATTGTTTTCTTATGAATTTCCTTGACAGTTGCGGTATGTACTCCATTTCAATAATAACTTCATTAGATTTCAAGGAAAAATGTAGAAACTTGATTAGTATAATTGTGTACGCACTGACGAGTAACGCTTTCCAGAATTTTGACATGATTGAGATGAGTGTAAAGTGAGATGCGTACACAAAACTATTGTACAATTGTTTGCAAAGAATTTTTTGTGTTTGTAAATCGATCTTGTATCATAAGCAAATGAGATTCGAGAAAAAAATTAACAATACGAGTACCTGCAATGTCTTACTTTCTCTTCTTTTTAAACGTGTAAAGACGTTCTTACGTACTCTCCTAATCTTCTTCTATCGTGTCAACTGGCCTAATAATAAGTTGAATATTCCGACGACCTCAAAAAGGTCTCTGGGTTGGACTGGATGCGGAAGGCGCAGAACCGTGTTCTGTGGCGCGTGGTGGGAGAGGTCTATGTCCAGTAGTGGACTGCAATTAGGCTAGTTGATTGATTGATTTAAATTGAAGTTGAATGTAGTTCTTTTTTGTATGATGATGATATCCATAGATGAAGGCTTTTCTCCGGCACTTCTTCTGTTCTATGTTGAGCTATAATTGCGGTGAGAAATTAAAAGCTATCGCTTGTTCTGATTTCGCCACAGACTTATTACTTAATATAAATCTTAGCCTTCCACTACACGATGGTTAACACATCCCTCTCACATCAACCCCATCTTATCTAAAAGTAAGCAGTTTGACTATTTACAGTAAACAACTAAGAAACTTTTCCGTGTGGTGACGAAGTAAGAATACAATATTTATTTATTTATTTATTTATTTATTTATTTATTTGTATATTACACACGACAAATTACAATTAAAACAATACACAACAAAAACAATATGTCACCAACCCATCTCATCCCATGGGTGTCGTAAAAATGACTATTCGTAAATTATCTTTACGAAATAAAAAGAAGGAAAACTTGAAATTAAACCCTATACCAATCCGTCTGGCCAGCGTCGTGTTAGTAGGCCAAGTAACCCTCCGTTACGGGAGGAGGCCCGTCCCTGCAGTGAGATATTAATAGGCTGTTATGATAAACTAACAAACATCCTTTTTTACATTTACTTATTTCGTAACATACATAGAAAAAATCCAGACCAATGCAAAAAATTAAGTTGATGCACACAAATTATAGTTGCATTGAGCGGGGATCAAAGCCAAAACCTCTAGGTAGCAACCAGGGGCTATACGTACCTGCTACTCTACAATGCATTTAAAAGCTAGAAGAGTGAGAGCTGATCAGAACACGTTAAAAGAAGAATCAGCTTATCTTATCGATTCATCGTAACTCATTGCTAACTTCGTGGATAGTGTGTGATAGTTTACACTACGATACCTGCGTTTGAATTATACGTACAAAAAACAATAAAGAAATAAAGAGCACTCGTAACCGACGCGCATGTATGACTCGCTTAATGAATGTGGATGAGGCCCAAGCTGTTTGCCAGGATCGTGACAAGCGGTGTTCTGTCGTCTCTGCCTACCCCGGACGGGATAAGGCGTGAGTTTATGTACTCGTATAGTAGTAGTATGTAGTGGTGGGTCGTCGTCGCATTTTTGACGAACGAAACGAAGCCGTTTTCGCGACGATGAAAACGGTTGCAAAAAACGGTTCTCGTTGCAACTGGTTTGAGATAACGAAACGCAACAAAGACGACGAACGATTGTCATTTTGGAATTATTGCATCCTGAGCTTTATTTTCTTAAACGTAAAGTAAAAAGTTGCATGACGTTTTAGAAGACTGGTTAGATAACGAAGACTGTTTTGAAAACGGAGAACGTATTTGATTGAAGACTGGTTTTGCAACGATAACTACTTTGGGAATCTGTATAAAACTGTTTCATCGTCGCAGAACATAAAACGGTTTCACGTAGCATGAATATTTTTTTCGACTGTATTTGGTTAATGTTAGGGCTCACTTTTAATGTTTAGAACTGTTAATGAAAACGAAGTTGAGACGGGCGGCGCGCCACGGCAACGTCACGAACCGATTGTCATTTTTGAATTATTGCATCCTGAGCTTTATTTTCTTAAGAATAAAGTAAAAAGTTGCATGACGTTTTAAAGGACTGGTTAGATAACGAAGACTGTTTTGAAAACGGAGAACGTATTTGATTGAAGACTGGTTTTGCAACGATAACTACTTTGGGAATCTGTATAAAACTGTTTCATCGTCGCAGAACATAAAACGGTTCTCGTAAACGGTTTCACGTCGCAACGCTCACGCCTAGTAGTATGTATGAACATCACACGGCTTTTTGTAGTAGCTATTTTCAGTCGAGCTGCTGGAAAAATCATTCAAATATCAGCTATTCTTGTTATTTTTTTTTTTACAATTACATTATACAATTAATTTATTATTTATATATTTCTTTAAATAGCTATTTGAATTGAGAAACCAGCAAAAACCGTGATAGCTTACATTATAACTCCAAAAATCTTTTAAGCCGGTGAGCTACCACTTTCAATCACTTTAAAACTTAGGTTTCGGGCAAAATAATTTGAACTGAAAGTGATAATTACAACACCTTATTAAAATAAATATATTTACAATATTTTATTTATATTTTCAACATTAGCACTAGAGCGGTCAGGCACCTACTTTGCATTTTAAGTGATTATTAATATTTAGGTACTATATGGTACAACTATATTTAATTAAGATAAATAAAAACATATCTAATAAAACTAAACGTTAACACTGTACACACAGAAAGTAGTGGCAACAAAACTAATTACCAAGTTGTACTCAACATCGCTCGGAGATTTCGTTAACTAAACAGCTACGCCATTTTTGTACGAATTCGTTCCCGCACAGTTTTCGTATTTACGCACTTTATTAGTTAGAAAACTTGATGTTTATTTTACTTACAGATCGTATACATCTTTGGGATGTTGTGTTGGTAAAGTGTTATGTTGGTATTTTAATGTATTTCTTACACGATGTAGTAACGAAAAGAAGGCGTCTGCATGCACCTAAACTCTTCGATTTACAACTGTTTTTAAAGATAAAAACCAAGAATTCAGTCTAGAAATTAAGTTAGAACTAAGAGGTAAGAAGTACTACGTTTGTGATCCTGGGACATAATCTGCTAAGTCTTATATATCCTTTTAACTTTACTAGCTACTGAGTAAGCCTTCAAACAATTTTTTTTTTGGATTTTTTCCCTAACCTTTAACACTTAACTTAACACTATTGTACGAAATCTTAACTACTTTACTATACACCTTACAGTAAACTACATTATTCGCTGTAATACAAACACAAATAAATACTAAAACAAATATTATTTCATATTTCAAAATAAAGTAATAAGCTCAACTATTATCAAAGGCGTATAATTTATTAAGATTTTATACTTTGTGAGTCTCGAGGACCTCATTACATTACAGAGCCATGCAGCGACGAACTATTTATATCAACTCAATGTTTAGTTAAGCAAGTCGCGGAGCAAAGTTTGTTTAACTTCTGATTGGGATTCGTACCTCTTTTAAGGTGCACGGGAAAGAATTATATGGATCTGTTGATTGTAGCTTTAGATCATAAAATAATAAATATGTAATAAACATTCACGGACATCTCTACACAGCGCCATCTGTTCCCAAAGTAAGCTAATAACCTACTTGTATTATGGGTAACAGAACAACGGATATAAAAACATAAACGTTTTTTTTTGGTAAATACATACATAGTAAACATAGAAAACACCCAGACCAATGCAAGCAAACATGTTCAAGCACAGTAAGATTTGCATTGAGCGGGAATCGAACCAGAGACCTCTGAGTAGCAGCCTTGTAATATTACAACTATGCCACAAAGGTCGTCAAATTAACTAAATAAAGTTAAAAATAAAGGGACATTTACATAATTTATTAATTTCCTTTTCGTATTATTATTTCGGAATGTCCACAGTAATCTAGCATAAATATATTCATAAACATTGCATTCGTTTTCTAGTTACGCGGAGTTAAATAAACTTTAGTAAAGACGTAGTGCGTTTGCGTACTGTGGACTAATGATGTATGACGTCATAGAACTAACTTAAATTTTTATACAGCCAGCGAAACTTAAAATTAACTTTGTTTAGTTTTGATGAAGGTTGGGAAATGGAAACTTAAAAGTTTATCAAGTACATTAAGATTAAAAGATAAATGTAATTACTGTTATATGATGGAGCAACACGGTGAGCGTACTCGCTTATGGAGGCCAATACTTACGACATAAAGACGTTTTTAGTAAGTTACGGTGTTTTGCACGTCCCCTATTTTAGGGACAACTTAAAGTCGTTGTCTTAAAATATAGAAAATATTTGTGAGACTGCCGCGCAATCTAATCATGTTTTAAATTACATATAATTTTTTTAAGCTTAGTTATTACTTGTAAAATCCGAAAAGAAGAAAGACAATACTTTTAGGATTGTTCATAGTTATACCTAAGTTATAAAGGTAAAAAATTGTATGTAATTTAATACAAAAACTTAAGACCATTACTTAAACTGGTCAATTGCAACATTGAAAGTTTGCGGCTGTCGCGCCTAGATGGAGTTGTACAGTTGAGTTCTAAGTTGCGGCCCGGCGCCCGTACAAAGCAATGGTTAAATTAGGTAGCTGAGACGGATGCTCGAGTGGCCTATAATAGCCTATAATTCTAGCTATATATTATCTAGCTATATAATTATAGCCTATAATTATAGCTGGTCCTGGCGCTAGACGCGTATAGTCCAGAGACGCGGGTTCGAGTCCCGCCTCGAGTACCAATTTTTTCCATTGTCTTTCTTCTTTTCTAATCATGTGTTATTTATGAATGTCCAATTAATAAAAGAATAAGGCCCATAATCTGCGATGGGACATTTACAAATAATAGACAGATTAAATCCAAGGCAGTAGAGTAGCTTATAGTTAAATAATTGTCTAAACCGCTCAGTCTTCAGGTAAAATCTTAAAAGCTTCAGTTTTCATGTCAGTTTGTACTACTAGATATATCAAAGGAGACGTCAGTTCTTCAAACCAATTTGCTGGTTATCATAGTCAAAGCATTATATTCTAAGTCTACAAGTGTGTCTAGTCTCTTTAAATAAGCTTCGTCTAATGCTAACTGTACTAATAGTGATGGGTAGTTGCGCGGATTTAAGTGTTATCGATAAAATATTAGTTTTCTATTGGCTATAGTAATAAAAGTAATAGAGTCACCATATTTCTTCCCACAAGCATCACAGAGAAAAAGTTGGTAGATATGTTACATCTAGGAAAACAAATGAAAATAATCTGAACATATAAAAATTTAGCCATGCACTAGCAGCTTGGCTTTCATGCTTACTAGTTAAACAAGTCATTAGCAAGCTAAGGACGGTGAAGTACAAAGAAACTAATGCTCTCCGACGGTATATCTACTACGTCGTTATCACGTAATAATCCATTATATACGTTAACTCTTTACAATATTGCAAAGTGTTGATCGATACCCACCATTTTAGAAACAAACATAGATGGGTATAAAAATGGATAGATTCTTTATGCACGTCTTTACAAGTACGAGCAAACTTGCGCAGCAATTTCTTAACTATAAGTGAATAAAAATTGGTATGATATTTTTAAATAAAACATCGATAAATAGTAACATACACAACACTAGTTGTTTAGTATTCTGCGTTGTATACGTACATACGTAATTTGTATCCAATACACTTCAAAGTGAATCTGGGAAGTGTTGCATTCAGCTTTGAAGCAGTTAGGCGAAAATGTAGACTATTACATTAGATATAGCTTTTTCAAGATAAAATAAAGTAATAGTTGAGTGGTACTAGAAATAAAATATGACCTACTCATAGCATTCCATAGATTCTCCGTGCGGGTGTCGGGTCCACCGCTTGATAGAGAACGTAACACTTGCATAACAGCGTCTAGGACTTACGACCTAGATGTAGGTTTAAGGACCAACGCGTTAGCGGTCACCTTCACTGTCTGCTATGTTCCGTCCTCTACCTATCTAAATTTGGTAGAAACCTTACAATGCCGTTTTGGACATTCATGACAGTAGAAATCTTACTGAAGTTCTTGGCAGCCCTAATTGTTTTAATAGGTTGTATAGGGATTTTGCTGGTGTACCCCTCGCAACGATTTCCACGGCATATAAAGTAACCATGTAGCCATTTCTGGTTATCTTATTTGTCAAGTCAAAGTATTTGTTTGTCTTATTTGCGTTGTCTTTAGAGATGCTAGTTTCCCATAGTAGTTCATGTACAAGATATGATTATTCTAAAATGATTATTTCCAAAACTTCAAAGGAAAACTTGTCCTAAATAGATGACTATGTGCCTCAAGCAATGAGGTCGGGTATACAGATGCCGTGCAAGAGCTCACGGGTTCTAATCCTACGCAAGTTAATTTTAAAATACCTATATGTAAAAACAAAATGTCGTAACCCTGGGTGTTGTTTGTATCCTTAAATTTCTTACTTGTCAAAGTTAACACGACACAGGGCTTGATACCAAATGCGGAAGTTAAAAAAACAAAACAAAATCTTTACTACCAAGATAAACTTTTCTTTCTTTCTTTCTAACTATAATATTTAAAAAAAGGTTTTAGATGTAAATAATGACGCTGTGTAGTGCATTTAACTGTAAAAATAAAGGTATGAGTACCGTTTCCCTTGTGATGAATAAATAAATAATTGTAATATTATTATTGTAATAATTATATTTTTTTATGGCAGCTAGGGACGCATTACTCTTCTTCAACTCTACTTTTAAATTTACCACGGTCATGCTCCAGTATTTGCGAATAAAAAAAATCGCACAAAATATCTTACGTATTTACAAGCAAATGTCCCAACGACAAGAATGACACCCACCAACGATGGTGTCGCCATCTGAGAATAGTTTTGCCTGTGCCTCCTGATTAAGAGCGTATTTAAGATCAAAATTAAAAAAGGTTCAAAGTTGAAACTTAATATAGCACCCAACTATTCCCACATTAACATTGATTCATTTAAAGTGCCTACCAAGCAGTTTTGTTTTATTAGACAGGGTAAAATCGAACCTACTGACTCATCGATTTCTTGTTACGCCCATTCCATGTCAAAGCCTCGGTGGGACGGACTTTTCTGAGCCACATGTTAGGAAAAGGTTCCTTCAAAATCACTACGTTCATTTGTTATACGCTTGATGAGAAAAAGGAAACATATACTTTATAGCTTACGAGCTTAGATAAATATATTGTTATTTTGAAACTCATTTTTCAACTTCACTGTATTACAAACTGTTCTTATAGTTTCTCCTGCATTTATTTGAAAATACAATCGTGAAATAAAATCTTTCATGAGTAATGTATTCATCATCTCATCATCATCATCATATCAGCCTATAGACGCCCACTGGTGGACATAGACCTCCTCCAAACGTTTTCACCCTGTGCGGTCTTGTGCCTCCCTCATTCATTATGTATGTATAATGTCATTATTGCTATGTATCCATTTATTTTTAAATAGGTAAACACAATTTTTTACCGAGTAACTAATAGTTTAGTACCGCCGAAAAGGTTTTTGTTTTCCTTAAAATTTCCATCAACCCTAAGAGACTGGCTAAGTCTTTAGTAAACTTGATGTTGGCCAAGCAGAAGTGAGATGAGGTTAACAGTACAACATTTCTGTTTCCGAGGTTACACCGGCCTGATTTTCATAACTTTTACGAACCTAATCAAAATCGAGAACTTTAGGAACAAACACAGATCATGGCTTACTTTACAATTCATAAAATGTAATTTTTTAACAGAAACAAAACATAATTATTCAATATTTTACAATAAAATTGGAAAATATTGTCAAAAATACTATAAAACACCTTGCACTCGTAATAATATTAAGCTGAATTATAAGTTATGGCCAATTCAGAAAGGCTATAAGTTAAAATACCTTACTTATACAAGACAGGCGAAGCTACACGAATCAACTAGTGAAAATATAAAATACACATTACGACAGCGCAGGTGTGTAGCAATAAATACATACAAAGCTAGGATTAAAAGCAGTTGACATTTTATACTGATATGGGTGGCGCACCGTCAGCTAACCGTTTATTTCAACTGGATTTACTAACACCGTACCTATGAGTGTGTAGCTGTATATTTATGTGGATCATCTTTACTATGTATAATATAATATTTGTATTATTATAATGTTGTTTATTTTGTGATTGAATTAATAAAAACTTTCTGGAAGGAATGTAGTGAATGGTATTCCATGCATCTATCAAAACGATATTTCCGGACCGTTACGACTTGCTATGAGCATCTGATCTCTGGCATTACATACCGGAAGGCTATTGTAGAGGGTTGATCCTAAATCTCCCTCACTCATCGTTGTTTATAAGGTTGTCAATCTCTCGCGCCAGATATCTGACCTCTTTCCATTTCCGTTTCGCGGTTGCCATAACAGAATCTTTCTGTCCCACCGACTATTAGTTCTTTATGCTATGCACGATGTGAACTGTTCATTGCCCCTTTAATCTGCTAATCCTAAGTCATCATCATCATAACAGCACATTAATGTCCCACTGCAGGAACGGGCCTCCTCCCGTGACGGAGGGATAATTGGCCTACTAATACCTCTCTGGTTAGACGGATTGGTATAGGGTTTCATTTCAAGTTTTACTTCTTTTTATTTCGTAAAGATAATATTAACGGATAGTCCCTTAGTCGGTTTTTACGACACCCAAGGGATAAAATGGGGTGGTGACATATTGTATTCTTACTCCGTCACCACACGGATATATACAACATCAGATTATGCTTTATTTAGAGAAGAAAAGAGCCTTACAGGTCAACTTTAGTAATCACTAGCTCTCCCGTGCCCACTTTGTAGGGCGGCGAAAAAAACGAGCCTGTTTTTTAAACATATTTCATTACTGCTCCACTTCTAATTAGTCATAGCGTGATACTATATAGCCTATGACACTCCCCGATAAATGGACTATTCAACACAGAAAGAATTTTTAAAATCGTTTCAGTAGATCCAGAGATTACCCCCTACAACGTCACAAACACACAAACAAACAAACACACAAACTTTACCTCTTTATAATATTAGTATAGATATAGATTAACGCGTCCTCTTTCTAACTTACATTCCTTATACCATCCTACAAAGCTACATCCGTGACTAAGCGACAATATAATACTTTTTCCACAAAAATATTAATCAAAACTAAAAGTAAAATTCGAGTAAACAACATCCCCATCTCCCTTAATGTTTGGTTGTTATTTTTTCTGCGGGTACACGGCAAAGCGCATTCGTTCGTATCTATTCATCATTTAATTTACATTTGAGCGGCCGCAGCGCTGTTGTTCTCTTTGCTTATATGAATAACCTAGTAACTGGTATGTCAGAAATATTTTATCCCCATTTTTATTAAAAAACATTTTTTTTATTATAGTTTGTTGAAATGACAACAAATATGTTGTCATTTCAACAAACTATACACATGAAGGCAAAACGGAAATCACAAATTTTATATATTAAAACATTAAACTAAAAACTAACTGACCCGGCAACGCAACTTCCACGCCATTGTCTTAGGATAATAGTGATCTGCTTTTATACCTGCATCTGGTACACAACTTTTGTATAAATTGTTAAAATTGAAATGAAAAGGCAGGTCCAGCTCGTGCAATCTAACTTGACTAGCCTAAAATAAGCTCTCAAAGACGTTCGCAAATGTATAGAGTCACTAAGAAAACACTAGCTCCCTGTGCTCTTCGCCATTTACTTAAATAAATCACATGATATGCTTTGCTCAGTCTCTCGTAACAACTTCAAGATAGTCTTTTTATATAACACGTATTCAATTCTACCTTTTTTACACTTACAACGCATCCCCAAACCGTATTCCTATTACTAAAGATGGTTGAAAAGCACGATAATTTCTCCGTCATTTCTCTTGCTATTATTATGTGTTATTTTTCGTTTGTCTGTTAAACTCATATGAACCAAGAAACGTACACAGCCGAACTTTTTTACAATCTCTTTCAGATGTTTACACTTATCTGTCATTTACTCAATTCATTCACTATCAGGTTCGACACACAAGTAAAGCGAACAAACTTTTATGAGATATGTTTTTTTGATTTACTCTGGTATGTATTTAAAAAAAGTCATTTAGTATGTTCAAAAGATCTCTACATTGAACAAGCACCGTTAGGATTAGGGCTAAATAGATTTGTGTTTAAATACAAATAATATCATTCTAAATACCCTTTTTATAAAAACCAAAAGTAAAAAATAAAAAGAAAACACGTTAAATTGTCATTTACTAAGTTTTCATGATACGTACGTAACAACAGAATTGTGCGCTCTATACGTTTTTGTTTCGACATGAATGTGTAAAATATTAGTTGGGAATCGATGGGTTCGAATCTCAATTCGCGCCTTTACTATTTTGAACAAAGGGTATTACACAACTACCCACATGTACGATAGATATTGTTCGTTATTAATACACAACTAGTATGTTTATTATCTATACCTTTACTAATATTATAAAGAGGTTAAGTTTGTGTGTTTGTGACGTTGTATGGGGTAATCTCTGGATCTACTGAACCGATTTTAAAAATTATTCCTGTGTTGAATAGTCCATTTATCGGGGAGTGTCATAGGCTATATAGTATCACGCTATGACTAATACGAGTGGAGCAGTAACGAAATATGTTTAAAAAATGGACGCGTTTTTTTCGCCGCCCGACGAAGTGGACACGGGTCTGCTAGTTATTTATATTTAGGTATTGGATTTACCCATTGCTTACATTATCATAACAGCCCATTAATGTCCCACTGCAGGATAGGGCCTCCCCCGTGACGGAGGGATACTTGGCCTACTAATACCACGCTGGCCAGACGGATTGGTATAGGGTTTAATTTCAAGTTTTCCTTCGTTTTTATTTTTAAAGATAATGTTCACGGATAGTCCCTTATTCGGCTTATACGACACCCATGGAATGAGATGGGGAGGTGACATATTGTATTCTTACTCCGTCACCACATGGATAATCACATTACTTTACATGAAAAAAAAAACAACTAACAGTTGAAACAATATATTGTAATAATTCTAGATTATTTTCTTACTAACCCTGGAACGAAAGAGTGTACCTACATAGTTACATTAAAGTTTAATTAAAATTTGTAACACGCCTATTATTAGAATAAGATAAAATGATCTAGTATTGTATTCATCATAATTAGTTTCTTAAGTTTTCACTAGATGGCGCTGTGCCATAAAATTGAATTGCGATGTTAAGATTCTCCGTGTCTGCATAAATACCTGAGGATTTTTAATTGAATTTAATTTAGCTAGCAATCGGGTTTGAGTTGCATCTGGTGATCACGTCCTATTTGGAATGGTCTATCGGGACTTCTTAAATCTAGATTGAGTTAGGTTATCATCGGTTCAAGTTGCATCTGGGGGTTACGTCCTAATTGGAATAACTTACTGGGACTTCTTGAATCTAGTATTGTTATACAGTTATAGCTAGGCTGCCCTTCGCCTTAACTCTTTGGCTAAAGGGTTCAGTAGAGTACTTAGTTTAAGGGTATTGTTACATTACCAACAATAAACCTATTTTTACCACTCTGCGTGTATTTTATTACTTCATCGGCGAAGAACCTACTTAGAAACTGGCGACCAACGAAGGGGCCGATAAAAGCAAAATAAAGTACATCACACGCAGTGGACGCGCAGCATCAAAGTCGGCAACCAGCAAGAAGAGAAAGATGGCTGTAAATTTATCCGACAAACATTTCCGGACACTCCTGGCTACTTTGTCACCAGCAAGATATGGTATATTCGCGACCTGTACCTCGTCATACGATGGCACCAAGGATTCAGAAGCAGTAGACGCCTTCTTAGCTTTGGTGGACGTCTTCAGGCGGATTGAGAAACCGTTATTGGTATACCATTGTTGCTCAAGGAGAAAGTATACAGAAAGCTGAAACAAAAATTGATTACGTCACAACCTGTCCTGCGACAATCAAAAGAAACAATCTCTTTTACATTAAAACTGATGCCAGTAACTACGCACTCGGACCAGCTCTCGTGCAGGGGGAGAAAGAAGATATGCATCCTGTACGAGTCGACTTCTCATTTCATCAGCACTCAGTTTGTTAGTGCCGTAATGCAACAAGTTACTTTTAGTCTCAACATAAACATCACTTCACTCCACTTTATCATCCTGAAACAAACCCAGTTGAAAGAAGAAACAGAGATCTAAAAACACAATTGGCCATTCTAGTGCAAGGAGCTACCCACAGCCAATGGTCAGACCTTCTACCTGCAATTAGATTTGCTATGAATACTGCAAGTTGTATAGCGACAAGCCAAACTCCCGCTTACATAACTTTCGGAAGAGAGCTGAGATCTCCACGGGATAACGAAGTTGATTTTAGAAATATACTCATTTCAGAAAATTTAATCCCAGAGATAACTCCTAAGCTTAAACTTTTAGCCGAAAACTTAATGAAGGCAAGGGAAGTGCAAGAAATGAAAGAAGAAGCTCGAAAAGCATATGTAGATAAGCATAGACGCCCTCATCCTCAATATAAACAAGGGGATCTTGTCCTTGTCAACTTACATCCTGTGAGTAAAGCAGTCCAAGGCCTCACGGCGAAATTTGCACCTCGGAGAGATGGGCCATATGTCATTGTAAAACAACATGGCCCTGCTTCTTTTAAAGTTGCTTCTGTAGATTCACCGAACATACCGATTGGACTTTACCATTCATCAGCATTGACTCCTTTCCGGAGTAAAGACTCAATTGCAACCCCAGAACCTGTGCAACCTCTTAGAAGAAGGGGACGGCCCAGGAAACCAACAGTCGTAACCACGTCACCTCCAAGGGTAAAAAGAGGACGTGGACGACCCAGAAAACAGTAAACACCAGTTCCTCTCGCCGAGTCGTCTTCGGGAACTGAGGGGGAGACTGTAACACGCCTATTATTAGAATAAGATAAAATGATCTAGTATTGTATTCATCATAATTAGTTTCTTAAGTTTTCACTAGATGGCGCTGTGCCATAAAATTGAATTGCGATGTTAAGATTCTCCGTGTCTGCATAAATACCTGAGGATTTTTAATTGAATTTAATTTAGCTAGCAATCGGGTTTGAGTTGCATCTGGTGATCACGTCCTATTTGGAATGGTCTATCGGGACTTCTTAAATCTAGATTGAGTTAGGTTATCATCGGTTCAAGTTGCATCTGGGGGTTACGTCCTAATTGGAATAACTTACTGGGACTTCTTGAATCTAGTATTGTTATACAGTTATAGCTAGGCTGCCCTTCGCCTTAACTCTTTGGCTAAAGGGTTCAGTAGAGTACTTAGTTTAAGGGTATTGTTACATTACCAACAATAAACCTATTTTCACCACTCTGCGTATTTTATTACTGCATCGGCTAAAAGAACCTACTTACAAATTTACATTAAATTCCGTGTTATAAATATTTCATATCGGGTTATCTTTCACGCTTTGATTTAATACAACGTAGTTGAGAAATAATATTACTAACAACAATACGTGAATAATGTTACGATTTACTTTGTGTGTTTTATTTATAATGGTAAGTAATTTTTTTTTATTATTATATTCATCACAACAGGCCATTAATCGACTCATCCGTAAAACAAAGTTCGATCTGCAGATAGCTAGTTTTCATTAGAAGCTGGATTCTGGAACTATGAGACCTAACATTTTAATTTTTTTACATGGTATGTCATAACAACATACCAAAAAATCAAAATGTAGGTCTCTTAGTTCTAGAATAACACAAGTCAACAACTTATCTAGCTTCTAATGAAAACTAGCTATCTGCAGATCGAACTTTGTTCTACGGATAAGTTGTAATGTCCCACTGCAGGGACGGGCCTCCTCCCATGACGGAGGTATACTTGGACTACTGATACTACGCTGGCCTAACCCCTATATCAATCCGTCTGGATTGGTATAGGGTTTAATTTAAAGTTTTCCTTCTTTTTATTTCGTAAAGATAATATTCACAGATAGTCCCTTAGTCGGTATTTACGACACCCATGGGATGAGATGGGGTGGTAACATATTGTATTCTTACTCCGTCACCACACGTAGAGATTAGATATTTATTATATTCACTGCTTACCAATATTAAATGGGAGAGATATACTTGATAATATATCTTTCGCATGGTCAATCAAGACGTGAAGGTACGCAGGTAATACGGCTGTAATTATTTTTAACTGAAATACTTATGGAATTACTTTCTCAAATGTATTAAGCTCGTCCATAGTTTCAGCTATGACACGATGTCGTTTACTTCTATTGCATTTATAAAGATGCCAAATTCTTTCCACTCCCGAAGTCTAAAAGCATCTTTCAAATGGGTAAACAGTGAGCGGCTTCCTAACTTAATCTATTTAATAATAATACTAATGTTTTCATGTCTCCTTAGTGCAATTGTAAAGCCTGGACTGATCCTGAAGACGACCCTGTATACTGGTTTTTCTGTATAAATTATGCACCAGCACCAGTTGTACCGATTGCCAATTAGGTACTGCATCATTGTCCAAATCTCGATTAAATCGAAGGTTTACCACAAACGCTAAGCATAGGATTTACTTATTGCGCTTGTGTACAATCTGCTGATTCGAATGTGTGTGGATTAGAGTACTAGAATTAAAGCCTTCCCTAAAATATTGCATTCGAGACAATTTGTGTTGATAAGGCGTACAAGTTTGATGGCCCAGTAATTCTTAAAAATATGTTTTTATCGCGGCTACTACCACCTCTATCAATTGGTTCGTCCCCCTCAACGATAACAAAATTGAATAGCCTCTGACCAGCCGTGAACAAGGCGCTGGCTTTCAGTAGTTTAATATTGATACCTTAATCTCCTAGTAATATGTCGGCCTAACCTCTGCATGGATTGTTGGATCGCAAACTGCCGAACTGAATAACTGCCCAAAAAAATCCAAATATCCTTTAAGAGGAGGCTTAAACAAGGGAAACATCATCATAACAGCCCATTAATGTCCCACTGTAGGGACGAGCCTCCTCCCATGACGGAGGGATACTTGGCCTACTAATACCACGCTGGCCAGACGGATTGGTATAGGGTTTAATTTAAAGTTTTTCGACGGGAAACATACTCGCAAGAAACGAGACACCGGTTTTAACTTGCAGCGCTCAAATATTCTGTCTAAATACATATTTGGCAGTAGTGTTTGGACGTTCTCATTACGCACACAAACATGACAGTTTATGTAAATGAATTCTGTATTTTTTTAGTTAAGGTTATTTAAGCTGATAAATGGTTTTTAATGAGGGAACCAGCATTCCTTTTATTCCAGAATTTCATTAAAAAGTATTTATTGAAAGATTTTCTGGTATTTATTTTCAAGCAACCTCTTTCAGGTGCTTTAAGAGTGCGCCGTAATAATATCAAAAACTTATGCAAATGGCCCGTGTTGCTTACGCACGAGTCAAAACATCGGCAAGCGCTTGATGTTATGGCTCACCTTCAGAAATCAATTTCTGTTCTGATTACGGAGCTCCGTATCAAATATGCGACCCAATTACGCTGTTATTATTGCAAAAACAGGCTGGTTGTGTTAACATAATAATAACATAAAATACGGAATTTTTCATTAAAATTCCAACACTCACATATAAACTATTTTATAGCAAACGTAAATTAATGAACTGATGTCCGTGAAATCAATAAGTAAAGAGAACATCGATTTGTATGGTATAAAAACAAATAAAAATGAAAACAATTTCCATGTCACTCAAACGTTACGCCGTACTTGATTTAGTAATACCTTCAATTACATACAATACTTCCTATTAACCTAGCATACGCTTGATTGGATGTAGGTTATCGCGACCAAATAAAGCATCTATAAGACCTAATCTTAGCGATCCATGGAATCTCCGTGCGGGTGCCGGGTCCATCGCGTTCTGAGGACGGAACACTTGCATAACAGCGTCTGGGACTTACGACCCAGATTTAGGTTTAAGGAGGCCCCCTTACAACAACTTTATCTAAAGTTTTAACAGCGTATCCAAGACATAATTAGCCTATCCTAGACATAATCTAGGGAATGTACCAACTTGGTTCTCTGGGAATGTCCAAAAATGTTCTGGCATTGTTGCTGATTTTCATGAGCCTCTTAACATCAAGTAGGTAATACTTTTCTCGTAAAACAATGTAAATATATCTCAAACTATACTTTTTAGACGTTCCTAAGTGGATCACAAGTGTTTGCCGAAGAAACAAACACTGATACAGCAAAAGAAGATTTAAAAGAAGGCGATAAACAAGAACCAAGTCCCGAACCAAAGAAAGAAGATGTCGAAAGAGCTGGTAAAGACGATAATGCACTGAAAGAAGAACCATCTACATCGAAATCAGCTAGTTCTTCACCTCAGACAGACGATACAAACAAAAATGCTGCAGACAATGTACCAAGTACTGCGGCTTCTGATCAAAATTCAGATAACAGATCTGACAAACCAAACATTAATGATAGTACTCAGAAGATTATTCAATCATTGTTAGATAAAGCGGGAAGTGTCTCTAAAGGGCCTGAATCCATTGTTAACAGGGCACAAGATCTAGGACCGCTGAATAGACCACAATCTTTGTTTGGTCTAGGTGCCCCAATCATTGATCCGGCTGTGCGTGAGTATTTTTAATAATCTTAATACTATCAGTCTCATTCCATTGACGCGACTGCAGGTTATTACTATAAAACTGACAATATTCCAGTGGGAGAAGGAAACTTAACACAAAACCTTATACCATTCTGTCTAGCTTCCTATGTTGAAGTCTCTCAATTATATCTCCTAATATTACCGGTATTATTACGCTGGGGAATATAAATATGACCATGCCATGCTGCTTGATTTTAAAATATTAATATACTTAATCTGTAGTATAATTTCAATTCTCAATACCTACAGAATTCCATTAAACGTAATCGGGAGATTAATATTGCTTGCTATTAACTGATATTTTACTTGACATTTTGGTTACACAGCTTACATTGGCCGTGGTATCAGTCTGCCTCATCGGTATCGGTATTTTGAGAATAGGAATAAGTCAGTTTGAGACCACGCAATGGCGTGAGACTAATGTGTTTCAAACTGGTTTAAAGGGCTCTTTCAATTTAGCCGGTTTGTGTCGGACTTTGGCAGTACCGTACCAGTGCGTTTGTCGAGCGGCGAACGGACATTCGTTTGTTTTCATACAAAATCCTCGGTACGGCGAAACGCCGACGCGGAAGCCGAACGGCTGCCACACCGCATCGTTTGTATGAAAACAAACGAATGTGCGTTCGCCAAACGCACTACTGCGGCACTGCCAAAGTAAAACACGAAACGCCTAAATTGAAAGAGCCCTTCAGGTTAATTCTAATTTTACAGAAGCAAAGCAAAATATAAGGAGTGGCTTAGCAAAAGCTGGTAGAGGCCTTCGAGATATCGGGACTGGATCCTTCATTGCTTCGGCAGGAGCTTTTAATTATGCCAGAGATGCTGCTTCTTTTCTACTTACCGGTTAAACCGTGAATTAAATAGTAATTTTGTAAGTTTTCTAGTCTTTTATTTCATTATCCAAAGGACGTTCACCTCTGCCCGGTCTTGTCCCGCCGTCCTAACTGGTCAGTCCAGGGTGTGACGGGTCTTTTCACCCTGCGTCTTTTATTTGCCCAACCTTTTTGCTACTAAATTATTCAGAAGGCCACTTTCTTCTGGAGAATAACCCTCTTACTCATAAAAAAAATCTTAAATTTAATCACTGTTTAGCGAGATTTTTATTAGTAAAACCAACCTTATACCAAACAAAGCCGTAAGAATTTTAGCTAATCAATTGACTAAAATTTAAGAGGATTTTATGAGTAGGGGTGTAAGAAACATCAATCAATCAATCAATCAACTAGCCTATTGCAGTCCACTACTGGACATAGGCCTATCCCAACACGCGCCACAGAACTCGGTCCTGCGCCTTTTCCAGTCCAACCCAGAGACCTTTATGAGGTCGTCGGTCCACCTAACTGGGGAGCGTCCTACACTACGTTTGCCGAGTCGCGGTAAGAAACATGCTTTTGAATAATTCTACGTAAATTGAATGCAAAGTTACTACTTATGTCTTATATCTTTCTTTATAAAATAAGAAGAAATTATTTTTAGGACTTTGGGAACCTTTAAATAAAAAGAAATTATTAAAGCATACACTAATTTCATTATCTTAGTAAATGCCTGAATTTTAGGCAAACAAAATTAAAACCAAAATACAATTGAATACGACAGTACCTCCTGTTTTTACATTCGGTTGATATAAAACATAGTGCTATTAGAACTTTTTACTAATCTGGTTTAGAGACGAATCAATCAATCTGTTTGCCAGGATCGTGACAAGTGGCGTTCTGTTGTCTCTGCCTACCCCGGACGGGATAAGGCGTGAGTTTATGTATGTATGTTTAGAGATCGTATTTTTAGAACAAACAAAACCAGAGAGAAACATTTTTATTTTTCAATTTCGTACGTGTATAATGAACCTTCTAAAGAACGCCAACCTTTAATTAAGCTTGCAAATGGATATCTTTAATTATTCGAATACAACATTTAATGAACACATAATCTTTTGAATAATTATAATATATGTAGCAAATAAAAGTAATTAGAAGGTAATGCAAGGGTTAGCTTTTAATTACTTTCATGATAATTTTGGAACTGGAATTAAAGTAGCGCTAGTTAGTATATCGAGAATAAATACGGTATATAGACACATTGAGGTGACGAGGACATTATTAATTGACTTTAAAAAAAATCTAACTGTACTTAAGGATAAGCCTTATAACGCAGAAACCTAAAAACATAAAAGTAATAGACACGAATAATATCAAAATAACAATTAATAGTAAAACAATTATCCGTGTGGTGACGGAGTAAGAATACAATATGTGACCACCACATCTCATCCCATGGATGTCGTATAAACCGACAAAGGGACTATCGGTGAATATTATTACCTTTACGAAAAAATATTAAGGAAAACTTTAAATTAAACCTTATACCAATCTGTCTGACCAGCGTGGTATTAGTAGGACAAGTATCCCTCCGTCACTGGAGGAGGCCCGTCCTTGCAGTGGTACATTAATTATTGTCGTTTTCAGTATTCGAAACAGGTAAGTGTCAAGGTCGTTTTGAATAATTAGATAGGCTTTTGCCAAGTATGTTAATAAACCTATGCGAGCACTCTATCCTTGCATTAGAACTTTTTCGACGACCTCTGTGGCGCAGTCGGTATATTACATGGCTGCTAAGCAGAGGTCTCGTGCTCGATTCCCGCTCAATGCAAATCTTTGTGTGCATTACCATGAATAAATTTGACAGGACAGACACACAAAAATACCTAATAGTTCTACAGCAAATATTCCGTTCAAATTTTAATATTAGGTAGCAAGTTATTGGAAGTACATTTGCGAGATCATTTTGAGTAGTTAAGAGTTGGCTGGATTCCAAGAGATAGCGTCGCAATAGTCTCAAATATGTAGACAATATTAATAGTATCAAATTTTAGTGTTACATTTGGAATATGAAAATAGAACGC
Source organism: Schrankia costaestrigalis (assembly GCA_905475405.1). Classification (NCBI taxonomy): domain Eukaryota; kingdom Metazoa; phylum Arthropoda; class Insecta; order Lepidoptera; family Erebidae; genus Schrankia; species Schrankia costaestrigalis. Next base: position 5,904,520 of record FR997851.1, read on the forward strand.
TAGTGTAAGTATGGTTATGCATAGATTTAAAGTATTAACGTAACAAACCATTTTTTTGTTTCCGTGGGGTGACGGAGTAAGAATACAATATGTCACCACTCCATCGCATCCCATGGGTGTCGTAGAAACCGACTAACGGCGCTTGTACACGGTAAGAAAAATCGCCGGGCCTACGCAAGAATTCGTGTCGTTTCTAAGCACGACCTGTGTACACAGCCCGGCGATGCATAAGAAAATTTTCTTGTCTGCGCAAGACAAGACACGGCGAACGTTGTTGCGGAGGGGCGGGAAGCGGTGTAGTAGGGTATCATACTTGTTTCCTTTCTAGTTAACATTTTTACTAAAGGAAACTCACACTGATTATCACACTTGTTATTACTTGCGCGCCCTACGCCCGTCTGACGACTGTACGAAAAAATCCTGGCGTGTACACGTTCCGAATTGTCTTGTCTGCGAAAGACAAGAAAAGTTTTCGTGTACGAAAAAGACAAAATTCTTGACGTCTACACGAAGATTTGTCTTGTCTGGCGTAGACACGGCAAATTTTCTTAGCGTGTACAAGCGCCGTAAGAGACTATCCGTGAATATTATATTTACGAAATAATAATAATAATAATAATAAAATCTTTATTTGGAACAGATACACAGGTACATTTTTACATATGAGATCGATAATAGCTGCAATAGTTGTAACACTGTAGCGCAGCCATTAACGCCCACCTCCTTCACACTTGGCTTGAGCGTTCCAATAGTAGGGATTTATTTATACTAATCTTACAGAAGAAATAATGTTACCTTATAATTAACACAATTTTACATGCTATGTGGTGAATGTATATGTGTGGGATTGTGAGTGTAAGTGAGTGGAGAGAGAGAGAGAAAGTGTGTGTGTGCTTGTAAGTATGTGCATGTGTGTGGGGTGTATGTAATTGTGTAAGGAAATGTAAGTGAGTTTTCTGTGGCTATTATGTTGCGGTAAGTAGTTGTCTTACTTGATCCTTGTTAGCAGCTTTTCAGTGTCATCATATGATAGACCATACAACCATTCAGTAACACGAGTTTTACATTTCTTATAGGTATCTGGATAAATGTTTAGAGTTTTATTAACCTTGTTATATAACGAAGGTGCAAAGTAGTAAAAGTGACGCTTAGCTAGTTCCAGTTTAACCGATTCGATACTGCACACTCTATCCTTGCGACGTTTATTTGGATTGGATTTATAGGGAAGGTCTAAATGTTTACGAATTATGACTTTCAGCAAAAATAGTTTCCGAACAGTTAATATTTTGAGGTCCTCATATAACTCTTCAGTTGGAAACCAAATGCGTCTATGTGTCATGACTTTGAGAACCCCTCTGTGGGCTCTCTCAAGACTCAAGAACCTGGTCTTACCAGCACATCCCCAGGCGGATATACAGTAACCAGCAATTGACTGTGCAAGGGCAAAGAAAACCAATTTTAGAGTTGGAAGATCAAGAGTAGCTCGCAACGATTTAAAAACATACATAAGTTTACGTAATCTTGCAGTCGTAGTCCTAATTTGTTCGTGCCAATTTAAGTGGTTGTCTATCCAGACCCCGAGATATTTGATTTTGGATACACCTGAGAGTCGCAAACACGTACAGTCGGTGGTGTCGTTACATGATACAGCGTGCAGAGTTAAAGAAAAGGGAGACGAGGGAAGGGTACTCGAATTTGGAGAGAAAGCTATGAATTTGGTTTTTTCTGTGTTAAGGGTAAGGATATTATTATGCAACCAGCTAGCTATGGAGGACAAGGATGCTTCTGCGTTTAATCTTGCTTCTTCCCAGCTCTTACCAACGACTATTAAAGCCGCGTCATCTGCGTAAGCTACAACTTTGCTGTGAGGAAGAGACATTTTACAAACATCATTTACATAGATAAGGAACAGTGTTGGTCCGAGCACGCTCCCCTGGGGAACCCCAAAAAGCATAGGCTCCCGCTCACTAACAACATTGCCGATCTTAACACATTGAAATCTGTTAGTAAAATAACTTCTGAACATGTCATAAACGACACCCCTTATACCTAAACGCTCGAGCTTTCTTAGAAGAATGGGGACAGGGACAGTGTCAAAAGCTTTAGAGAGATCAAGAAATATGGCTATTGTTTTGAGTTTTGTGTTAAGGTTTTTAACTATTGAATTGGTCAAGTATAGAACCGCGTCTTCCGTGGACTTACCACTTCTAAAACCAAATTGATTTTCTGAAATTACATTGTAACTGTTTAAATATTTTACAAGTCTATTGTTTAACAGTTTTTCGAATATTTTTGATAAAGTGGTAAGTACGGAAATTGGCCTATAGTTGTGGACACTACCCCTATCTCCACTCTTGTAAATAGGATGAACAAGAGCAATTTTAAATAAATCGGGAAACACTCCCTGGGCAATACAGAGATTTAATACGTAAACTATGATAGGTACAAGGGTTGATCTCGCATTTTTAATTAAAGAAGTTGGTATGCCATCCGTACCAACTGCTGAGGTGTTCTTAAGTCCTAATATTATATTTTCGATTTCAGTATTGTCAGTATTAATAATGGACATAGATTTCAGGGGTGGCGTACAAAAAGCGCCCGAGGACATGTTTATAACCTTCGCCGCAAGAGGATTGTTAGTCGCGAGGGATTTACCTACATTCGCAAAGTGTTTATTTACCGAATTTACAGTGGATACAGAATCACCATAACCAGCTATAAGTTCATTGTAATCAACTACTTCTTTATCAAAATTACCCAATTTCTTTATAAGCTGCCAAGTAGCTTTTGGGTTATTGCTAACGCTTTTGAACTCGTTTCGGTCGTATTCCCTTTTTACATGTTTTAATATTTTATAACAGAATTTTCTGTACCGGATAAAAGTATTTTTTGCAACTAAGTTCTCTGGATCTCTTTTAGTTTTAAGATAGAGTTTGTCGCGGTTTTTCATGCAGCGCAAGAGACCGGGTGTGATCCACGGTTTTAATATTCTTCTTCTGCTGGGTATAGTAACTGTGCGAGTATGCTTTTGAATAACTCCTGAGATAGTCTTGACGAGTAGTGTTGCAGCACTATTTGCTTCATTACAAGATAAGACATGGCTAAAATTGGTATTTGTTAGTTCTGTAGCACAAGGCGTTTGATCTATTCTGTTAAAAGTTAGTTTCATATGTTTAGAGGTTAATTTAAGGTTATTAACTAGAATAGTTGGTAAGTGGTCTGTTATAGACGTGTCTAGAACAAGTGTAGTAGAAGCAGACCTAGTTTTCAAAATCACGTGATCTAAGCAGTTATTACCACGGGTTGGAAGTGTATGTGCCGGTAGCAAGCCATGGGAGCTGATTGTATTTAAATAAAATTCGTGATTACTATCAGAACTGTCAGGAGAAATATTTATGTTTAAGTCCCCTATGAGGGTTATGTTTTGATAGTTGCTTAATAAAGTTAGTTGATGATCAAGCGATTTAACAAAAGTATCTGCATTTCTATATGAGGGAGATCGATATATAGCAATAATAGCAAATACCTCCTTATGCGTAATAATCAAAGAGTTTGAATCAGACAAGCTTTTAGCTACCACCGTGCAAGTTAGATCCTGTCTTATATAGGCTACAACACCGTCATTTTGGAGTGTGTGATCAGAAGCATGCAGTGAGTAACCCGACAGTTGAGGTATGATGGGACATTTGCTTAACCAGCATTCTGATAAAATTATAATATCCATAGGTACCTGCAATCTAGACAACAAAGTCTGGAATTGATCAAAATTACAACTAATACTTCTGATATTAATGTGTATAATTTTTACGGAGTTAGCATCACTTCTATCGTATATAATTTGACTACATTGATCTGGGGAACAGCTGAGGGAATAAGATACTTCTAGGTGTTCAATATCATTAATTAAATTAAGGCTGTCCATAAGAATAGGTAATTATAGTGAGGGCACAGAAACTAATCGCCTTAACATATGTTTTATATGATAGTAAAACATAGAAGACGATCAAAATTAAATAGTAAATAATTAAGACAACATTATTAAGTAGTCGCAACTTTGGGCGTTGATGCAGCGAAATTTGTTTGAGTATAAATGTAGGGTTAAATGAGTGGAGTGTATACAAATAAATGATAGGTAACAAATAGATAACATAATATGACATGCAGCAAAACTTATAAATTCTAAACTTTAAAACAATAGAACCATTTAATAACACAAATCTATAGGCAAACTGGTTTCCTTTATACATGTCTGGTATTACAATGGCTATGTAAACAATTAGTCATTTATTGGTTTTTATATTTAACAACTCTTTCTCACTTTTAATTTGATGTAGTGGAGCCCCTTCCACTCTGCGAAGATAAATTTTACCGTGTGACAACCAGCAAAATTTATAATTATGCATTTTGGCAAAATCTCTAGTAAGAAAAAACAACTTTTTCATCTTTGCTGTAAGGTTTTCAGAAATAAATATCGGTTTTATAGGGCCGGTAATTTTAAGAGTTTCAGTAGTAAATTGCGAGGATTTTTTAAATTGCTTGTATAAATTGATAAACTTTTCCTTCATAATAACACTCGTAAAATCCACTATTATAGGCTTATAATCTAGGCTTTTTGTTTGAATGCGGAAGACATCTCGTATTTCGTATGGCTGTATAGGTAGATTTAGTACCTTTGAAGTGGATAAAATAGTTTCTAATAATTGCGATTTAGACTCTTGAGTAGGCACGGGCACATTTCGTATTTCGACGCAGGTAGATCTTGTATAACGTTCTGTAGACTCAAGCTTCTGTTCTAGGGTTCGAATATATTCTAAATTTTCGTGACGATCTGATTCTAGTTTTTTTATCTGTTCAAGTAACGAATCGTAGGCCTTTGAAATGTACTCAGCGGAAGAACGTATTTCGCTATATTGTTGTTTAATGTCAGCGATGGATGAATAAATCTTTTCAAATTTTGTTTCCTGCTCCAGTTTAAAATCAAGAAACATTTGTTTCATTTCGGACATAAATACTGTCAGTACATCCGTACAATCGTCACCGGAACGTTTACGTTTCGAGCGCATTGTCATGTTTGGTGCTGCCAAGTCAACCTGTTTATCGCTTAAGCTAGGTTCGGATCCGCTACGTTGTCGTTGTACAACGCGCATACCTTCCGATTGTCGCGGCGTAGGAGGCGGTGATCGGTCGACGGGCATTATGATTAGAGATGGACGTTTAAACCATAAGCAATTAATAAAACGAACTTTTAAAAATAAGCAATTAACCTCACTTTCAACTATAAGCAGTTAAGGTTATTAGCTTTTTACAATGTACTTAAACGACAAAAATGACATTGACATTAAATGCATTAAATTTTATTTTAGTATTGTACTTGACTTAAAAAAGCAAACAACGAACAACGACGCTCGTTATCTGCTGCTCGCGCGTTTAGTGCGTTAGTTGCTTTTATTAAATTTTATTAATTTTTAGTGTAAATTTTTTGCGTGAGATAGAGAGAAAAGAGATAGTAATAAGTAGATAGATATTAGAGATTAGATATACCACGATTTTTAAGATATAGTAATAAATAATAAAATAGGAAACATTTGTTAGATTTGCATTGCGTTTACAAAGATAGTAATAAAAATAATTAAATAGGAAACGTTTGTTAGATATGCCGTGCGTTTATAAAGATAGTAATAATATTTTTTTATTACTATTTTTTATACGCACGGCATATCTAAAATACGTTACCTATTTAATTATTTAATAATAAAATAGAAAACGTTTGTAAGATATGCCGTGCGTTTATAAAGATAGTAATAAACGTTTCCCATTTTATTATTTAATAATAAAATAGAAAACGTTTGTAAGATAATGCCGTGCCTTTATAGAGCTATCTCTATAAACGCACGGTCAAACGTTTCAAACGTTTTACTTATTAAATAAATAAATAATTGATTCACAGTAGTAGGTATATAAATAATAACTTAATTAATATGTAAATATAAATAAAAGGCTTGAAACAATGGACATATGTTTTATTTTAGAAATAAAGCCTAACCAGAAAAATAAAAACCTCTCCATATTGCGGAATTTTTAAGAACTAATTTTCGTCATTCATACTTTGATCATAACATTGACAATTAAACACGAAAGCGACTTCCTGTCATGTTTTTTTTATATTCCTGGTAAGCCTATACCACATTTTTTGTTAAAAGTAAATTTAGGATTATAAAAAATCAAATATATTATTTTAAAATCTATAAAGATTTTATTAAAGATTTTGTTGAACGAACGTAAGCTCAGGAAGTAAACTTCATGTAAAGAACCAATAGCGTAGGTTAAACTACGGTTTTTTAAATCAATTTAAAATAAAAACGAAATAAGCAGATAAGCAAATAAGCAATTAACAAAAGTCACTTTTGAAAAAAAATAAAACGATAAGTTCGTTTTTTATTTTAAGTCGTTATTCACATCACTGATTATGATAAGTCTTGTACACTATTTATAATAATAATTTGCAGTAATTGAAGCACGAATTCGTATTGATATTTATTTACAACACCTCTGTATCGTTTTGCCACCGTAAACACACTTTGAGAGATGCAAATTAGAAGGGAGGTCAACGTTATTTGGTTGGTCGCGAGGATTTCATACAATTCTTCTTTCCGTCAAACGTAACTTGACCCCCGTATGTCCGTCTCTTTCAGACAACGGTGTAACAGGCGTGAGTGGATGCGATAGAATGATTTTGTGATAGATGTACTCACGCGTCGACTCTGACGTTCTCCTTATGATCTTGAGTTCACTGTGTTCGACATAGGGTTGATTTTTACTTTAATAGGAATTATTGCTACTGATTTATATTTTAACATTAAAATAAAACGGGGTTGGTCGCCTCAGAGGTCCGAAGGGAAGGGAAAATATTTGCGACAATTACAGGGTCTAAAACAAATGACCAATGTAAAGAGATAAGTTGGTCTTAAAACGCGTAAGCGATCTTTTTACGGACACGCCGTGTTTTCTCCTCTGCCTAGTCATATTTGGTCAGATCTCAACAATGGCACTTAGAACACACGTGCTAGAAGAAAAGCTTACTGAAGATACCCTGCAAGCTCGCTGCGGCGATATTTCCGGACCGTTACGACTTGGGGAGCTTCAAGAAAAGAGCGTACTACTTTTTTAAAGGTCGGCAACACATCTGTGATTCCTCTGGCGTTGCGGGTATCCATGGGCGGCGGTGATCACTTACCATCAGGTGACCTGCTGGCTCGTTTGCCTCCCATTATATATTTAAAAAAAAGATACCCTTTATTATTTTTATATGTTGTAGAATGGTTAAGCTGGAGTACCTACCCCTCGCACCTTCTTTAGTCTATACTTCTATACTAATATTATAAAGAGGTGAAGTTTGTGTGTGTGTGACGTTGTAGGGGGTAATCTCTGGATCTTATGAACCAATTTAAAAAAAAATTCTGTGTTGAATAGTCTATTTATCGGGGAGTGTCATAGGCTATATAGTATCGAGCTATGACTAATAGGAGTGGAACAGTATGTTTAAAAACGGGACGCGTTTTTTTCGCCGCCCATCGAAGTGGGCAGGGGTCAGCTAGTGCCTTATAGAATAAATTCATTAATTTCCTGTTATCTCATTAGTCAAGTTAAGTTCGTCTATAGAGTGTGTTTTTAAGAATGTTTGTTTTCCACTTATGACATAATCAGATTTAGTGGAACTTGCATGTTGAGCGTGTTGTGAACCAACAACCTGAAAAAGGTGACGTCAGAAGTTTGCATACTCTGCATTTTCGTGCCCACGGTCGTTACAAACACTAAATTGTATAATATTCAGTAAAATTAAAACGAGGTATTGATTAAACATTCCTTGTTTTACCCAATTCTGCTTAAACTATGTCCAGTTTAATTAACCGAATCTAGTTAACCGTTTTGACAATTATTGAAATGAGTTGGAAACCTTGTTATTGATTTAATTTGGGTACATCTTATGGTATTTAGGGTTCGATTTCCGTAGAACCCATGTTTGAATAAAATATACTGTCCTTACTTACTTCCATAACTATAAGTAAGTTAGATAAATATCATACAAATTAGTAATTGTCATCATAACAGTCTATTAATGTCCCACTGCAGGGACGGGCCTCCTCCCGTAACGGAGGGATACTTGGCCTACTAATACCACGCTGGCCAGAAGGATTGGTATAGGGCTTAATTTCAAGTTTTTCTTCTTTCTATGTAAAGGTAATATTCACAGATAGTCACTCAGTCGGTTTTTACGACACCCATTGGATGTGATGGGGTGGTGACATTCTTACTTTGTCACTACACGGATAGTACAATACAGTAATGACTGGTAAAAATCTAATTTGGCTAAAAATCTAATTTGGCTAGCAGCCAAATCTTTTTTATAACAGCTCATTGATGACCCACTGCTGAGAAATGAAATTTGGAATATAGATAGTTTAGGTTATAGAATAACATTTAAGCTACCTATACAACGCGGGGGTGCAGTCGCGGGCATCAGCTAGTATTTACCTAAAAACTTTAAAATATGTCAACATGCACATCGGGTGCAATAACGTCATAAATGCTAAAAATGCTTAAAAATAGATAATGGTCACAAATGATGTCAAACATGCGTCTACATGCGGTGCAACATTATCATAAATGTAACACTTAAAATGACCCACAGAGTGTGTAAATGTCGTTGTGATTTTGGCGGGATTTCGTGAACGCTAGTGCAAGAACGTCCTAATTGGTCAGTTGCGCGCAGCCCCCCGCAGGAAGTGTTTGTGAGTAGGAGCAACAACGTCATAAAGGTAATTATGACAAATATTTCATACAATTTTGGGACAAGAATGTCATAAGTGAACACTTCTGACTTTGTGGTTCTATTTCTATCACAAGCAGCAAGTAATTCTGTCATTTTATTTCAATTATGTCAATATTGTTCCAGAAAATGTACTAAACATAAAATAAACCGTTGTCATTATTTATTTTGAATTTTATATTGAAGTTTAGATTGGATTTATTCCACTGTAATTATGAATGAAGAGTTATGTATAGTACTTACAAAACACGTTTTATTCTTATTTATAGCTAAAATAAAATTATGGAAGGACGAGGTAGAAAATTAGTGCGGTTGGTTCAATTAAACCAGAAAAGCCATGACGTAGGTGATGTGAGGGATATAGAGCCAAGTAAGTTTTTATGCATTTTATTATTTAAAACATTTTTCTGTAGGTATAATGTATACGTAATTATTTACATAATGTTTTAATTTTTCGTTCAGCTTTGTTGATAGCACCGAGTCCTCCTTCCATTTTAACCTACCCTCATGATGGTGATTTAATAAAAGATTCAGATACTATTGCTGTTGAATCTTCAAACATGCGTGATGACACTGATGACAGAACTCAGGTATGGTATAAGATTATCTATCTCAGAATTTTTTTTGTTTATGTCAATATTTTTACGCAATTTACTTTATTTATTTAAACTTATTGTAGCCTATTAGAGCTTCCGACGATGGAAACTCATCTGGATATGCCTTTTTTAGAATTGAAGAAGAGGAATATTTATGTACCTAAACCGTCATCTAGCTCAAATATTAGTATTAATGATTTTGAATCTTCAAGCGTCCATAACAATCCAACTCAGGTATGGTATATTGTTTAAATCACAGTGATATTTTTTGGGTCTATTTTAATTTTATAAGGGAATTTACTTTTGATTTCTGCAAACTCTTTTTAGCCTAGAAGTGTTCGCCACGGTGAAAACTCATCTGGACAAGACTTTTCTGGAACTGATGACGATGAGCAATACGTGCCTTAACCGTCAGCTAGCTCGGATAGTAGTAGTAGCTCTAGCAGTAGCTCAGAAAGTTCATCGTCATCGGAATCTGACCAAGAAATGCTTACCACTGGAAATATAAACCAAGAGTCCGGACCTTCGACTACACAACGTAGTAGAAAACGTACTCGCAATCCAAGCAAATGGAAAAAAAATGTTGCAAAAATGCTAAAAAATTCTGGTCAGCAATATACTACATTAAAAACTGGTATGGTTAAAGCGTCAAAAATAATGGGCCTGACTTGTCCAGATAAATGCCGGCTAGCTTGCTCATCAAAATTTTCGACAGAAAACAGAACTAAGCTATTTGATGCTTATTGGCAGTTAGGCCATTTACAAAGGCAGCGTGATTATTTGTCATCTTGTGTGAGACTTTTAGAGTTACCGTATCGGAGAATAAAAGATTCACGCAAAAATAATCCCAGGAAACCAAATACAACTTTTTATTTATACAATGATGGAAGAGAAGTTAGAGTATGCAAGACATTTTTAATGAATACATTGGGCGGAACGGGCTTTACGTACGGTTATAGACTGTAAGAATAGGGCTGAGGGCCATAATATTATGAAAGAGGATAGAAGAGGAAGACACGGCAAACAAATTAGATTGGACGAAGAAATAAAGCAATCTGTGAGAGATCACATTAACTCTATCCCAAAGATAGAGAGCCATTATTTAAGAGCAAATACTAATAGACTATTCGTAGAGGGAGACTTAACTATAGCAGAAATGCACAGAAATTATAAAAAGAAGCGTCAGGAAGAAAATAAACCAGAAGCTTGTTATGATGCTTATGCTCGAATTTTCAACACAGAATTCAATATTGGATTTTTTATACCAAAAAAAGATACCTGTGATGACTGTGAAGCCTATAAAAACGCATCTGTCGAAGAGAAAGCAAAATTGGAAAATTGTTATAAATTGCATCTCGAAGAAAAAAGTTTAGCTAGGATAGAAAAAGACGTGGACATGAGGAAGTGTAAATCCGAGAGTAATACTTTTGTAATAATATACGATTTACAAGCTGTAATGCCATGTCCGATTGGAAAGTCATCTGCTTTCTTCTATAAATCGAAACTGAATTGTTACAATTTTACGGTAAGTTCTTAGTCACTACAGTTCAACAAATCTAAAAGATACAGTATGACGTTTCATATTTTTCAAACTGAAACAACTTTGTTCATGCGTACATTATTCAGATTCGAAAACCTTTTTCGTAAAACCATGAATTTAGAAAGACTTTATTATTGTATCTAAAAATGTACAATTCTTAATATATAAATTCAATTGAAAACTTTCAAACAAAACAAAATAACACATATTTACATAGTAAATAATATCTAATAGTTCTATTCTTGACCTCATTGCAAAGTCACGTAGTTAGGTTACTGCTCGTAGTGTTGCGACTCTTCGGATACACTTGTATGCAAAAAAATCGTTTACATATAGGAAAAATCGTTATTATCGTTAGACACGTAACTAACTATTACTTATAACTAGTACTCGACGTGGTCGAAGGTGACGGGAGGCAACTTACTAAGGTCTTAGTAGTGAATAAAAAAAATCCTAAACATTACTTTTATTTAATTAATTATAATTTAAATAAAAGTAATGTTTGGAATTTTTTTTTCTTCTTTAAAAGTACTGGATCTAATACTACTGTTTATTTAATACGTCTTGAATATAAAGGTAAACAACTATGGGGTCGTGTCAACCACAGACTATAGACTTCAGTATTTGGCCTTTGAGAAATGGAATCAAAGACAAAATTCTAGAATCTACAAATTATGTCAAATGATGAAATTTGACGTTAGAAAAATTACATATATTTAAAATATAAGAAAGATAGTGGTTAAATCAAAGTAATTTACGTGTTTTCTATTGCATAAACGTTTAATGCTATTTTCCAGAAATTTTCATCCATATCAAAGTGTGCGATAGATGTAAAAACTAGAGAATTTGCAATATGTGGTGTTTTTTTTACAAAAGGTTCTACCCTTTACTAATAATGAGATTAATTATTAAAGTGTCTTAAAAATCGGATATTATCGTAATCGATCTCTTAACTTTCGGATATTATAGTAATCGATTTTTTTATCCCAACCTTAGTATTCAATTTGTCAGAACTGTCATACCGTACCTATTAGATTTGTTGGACTTTAATGATATTTCAACGGATACTTAGTCTATTTTGATTATTACATTCATTCATTTTTCATTAAGTGCGTTTTTTTTTTCAAAACGTTTCCATATTTCAGATGTCAGACGCCAAAAATCAAGAAACTACATGTTTCTTTTGGCATGAAGGAATAGGTAATCGAGGTGCTATAGGAATTGGATCGTGTATATACATGTTTTTAAAAGATCTAGCTGACAAAAGCCCAGGTTGCGATGTTATATTTTATTCCGATAACTGCTGCGGACAGCAGAAGAATAAGTTAGTAAACTACCTTATTATGAAATGCTAGTAATTATTTTCGACTGTTTATTTATTAAACATAATAACGTTGTTTCAGATTCATATTTTCTATGTACTGCTATGCTGTTAACAAGTTACAAATAAATTCTGTGACCCATAAATTTTTAATAAAGGGCCATACACAGAACGAGGGAGATGCAGCTCACTCAGTAATTGAAAAGTCTGTCAATAGGGCTAAAAAATCTGGTGCTATTTACGTACCGGACCAGTACATTTCTTTAATCAGAAACGCTAAGAAGACAGGAAAACCCTTTAAAGTAAACGAGTTAAACTATACCGATTTCATGGATTTAAAGAAACTAGCAGATGACTTAAATATAAATACAATAAAAAATATTTCTGGAGAAGCTATTAAAACGACTGACATTAAAGTTATACGTTTTTAAATATAAATACAATAAAAAATATTTCTGGAGAAGCTATTAAAACGACTGACATTAAAGTTATACGTTTTATGAAAGACTGTGATATTTTTAAGTATAAAACTACGTACAAGACTGACAATTTGAATGAGGCAAACATAAACGCCCAAACCAGGACATTGCGAAAACATACGACACAACCAAAGAATAAAGAAGAAATATCTTTGATTCCTGCATATACATCTAATATACCGATAAGTGATAGAAAAAAACAAGATCTCTTAGAATTAGTTCAAAAAAATATTGTGCCTCGCTATTATGAACATTTTTATAACCAGCTTTAGTTGGTTAATTCTGATTTTAAAGATTTTTTTTAATGAAGACTGTTTATTAAATGTAAGAGTAATTAGGTATTAAGTACAAAGACAAAAAACATTATAAATACTAGACTTATTAGACACTGTTACATAACTGTAACAGTATAAGCCTGTTATTAAAAAAACACGTTTATTTGTTTCTATTTATATTTTACTTCTAGCCTGTTAGTTCCTCGAAGAAGTCTGATTAATACACTTCTCATCAAAAAAATCGAAACAGTTGCAAGTTTGTGTTTTGTAAGGATTATCTGAAAAATGTGTATATTTAGGAATATGTGTTGTATATCATTTAATAGGGAATTTAATGAGGTTTTCAAATAATAATTTTAATGTTCTAAATTCAAATTAAATTTTCATAGATTTCGTATTTTGTTTAACAAGTCGTTTTTACCCTGTGCGTAGTTTGACGGAAATTGACAAAATTAGGCACGTAAATGAAAAAAAAAGGTAACAACGTTTATTTAATAACCCGTATCGCGCACTTAGAGTTCCTCGCTCCTCTTATAACTGCGTCCACGCGATGTTTACCCGCAAAAACCGCCAAGTGGTGGCATTGCTGAATTCTGGACTTAGTCAGGTTATTACGGCTGAAAGATTGCATCTAAGCTTGTCGTCTTTTCATAGAATCTGCAAACGCTATCAGGAGACTGGTTTGCTCACGCGCCGGTAGAGATCTGGCAGAGAACAGGTAACTTCTGACCGAGTAGATCGATTTATAGTAAGACCTTTCTTACAAAGTCTAGGCCTTAATGTCTTTCAACCGCAGCAGCAGCTTCAAGATGAACCTATGGTGGCTGTAAATGACTCTACAATTAGAAGAAGGTTGAAGAAACGTGGACTTGTACCGTACAAGCCAGCAAATAGGGAGGAACTACCTGCAGATCATCGAAAAGCGCGCCTTAACTTTTCACGTAATTACCTAAATTGGTCATACATCTAGTGGAACAAGTTCCCCCTTTCTGATGAGTGCAAAATTGTATTGTATGGTAACGATGGAAGGACTAAGGTCTACAGAAGTGATGGAGAATGCTTTGCGCCATGCAGGATTAAAAGAAAAGGCCATCCATGGTGGAGGTTCATGAACTGTTTGAGGAGAAAATAGTGTAACGACAAGACAGAGTTTGTCTTTGTGTTTGGATCACGTCTGCCCTTACTTAACAGTCATAAGTACATCGTACAGTATCTTGAACCTCTTGTGATGCCCTATGCACATTTATTTGACCCCGGTTTGACATTTATGTACGAGGATGCTAGGGCAAACACCGCGAGCGTCGTAAGAGATTATGTTACTGAAGTCGATATCTTTATTATTGATTGGCCAGCAAGAAGCCCGGACATGAATCCGACTAAACATCTTTGAGATGAATAGAAATGACGAATTAGTGTTAGAAAACATGCCTCAAAAACACTTAGCCAGCTTTAAAATGCAATCCAAGAGGAATGGAATAGGACGCCACTATATTTGATCGTGACTCTCATCCTATCGATGAAGAACCGTACAGAAGCAGTAATGAGGGCTAGCAAAGGGTATACGATTTATTAAATAAACATTTCCTAGCTTTTTTTTTATTTACGTGCGTCATTTTATCAGTTTACGTCAAAGTACGTACAGGGTAAAAACGACTTGTTAAACAAAATCCGAAATCTATGAAAATTTAATTTGAATTTAGAACATTTCCATTATTATTTAAAAACGTCATTAAATTCCCTATTAAATGACATATAACACATAATCCTAAATATACACATTTTTCAGATAATCCTTACAAAACACAAACTTGCACACCGTTTCGATTTTTTTGATGAGAAGTGTATTACTTAAAAGTAAGAAATTTTTTTTTTTTTTTAGATTTTGTATTCCCATTTATTTTAATAGTAATGTTGATTATTTTTAACCACTAAAAAGATAATTATGAGACATTTAGAGTTTTGATTTTTTGTTTAGTTCTGCTTTTATGACGTTATTGCACAGACAAGTACTACTTTCAATTTAACTTACTGCGCAATAATGTCATAAATGTCGGTATCGTTTTTGAAAACATTAAAGATGTACCACTTATATCACATTTTTATTTCTGAAATAACCTTAATTCTGAAATACGGAATATAAACAATATTTTGGTAATCGATATTATAATAGTACTGTAAATAGATTTCATTTTATCGGAACAACAACTTTTAAATCGACCTCCTGAAATTAACGTCATTTGTTATTTATGACGTTGTTGCACCCGGTGTGACATAGTTGAAGTTAGAAAATGATAAAGAATTGATTAATCCAAAAAGTGCTTGCAACATAAACAATCTTAGAACATCTATTTTTTATCAAAGCTGTGAGAGACCTTTCATTCGATGCAGCTTATTTAACCGGACATTAGCTGACTCTCAGTGTAATTAGTTAAAAGCAACTCTTTGAGACACACTCCTAGATGTGCATTAGTAGATAATACTTTAATGTTTTAATGGACTGTTAAATAGTTGGTTAGAAAAATGTTTTACAGTTTATTTACGATGTGATTTAAGAAGCTAGGAGTAATTTAATCTGCATTTTAGACATTAATTAACTCATAACCATAGCTTCTAGACATTATGTATAAGTATTATGAACCTTTTTGAAAATAAATTTCTCCACGCCTTGCGTATTCTCGAGAATTAAAGAATTTGATGAGATAGGTAACTGATATGGCGCTTAGCTAAGCAGAGCATTAAGCACTTAAAACAGATAATACATCATTATAGTAAGTGGCATTTACTCCCAATATATATTATGACGATACTTATTATTTAATTAGTATAGGTATATTATAGATTATGACGACCTCCGTGGCGTAGTGGTTATATAACACTTTTTATTTCGTAAAGATAATATTCACGGATAGTCCCTTAGTCGGTTTTTAGGACACCTATGGGATGAGATGGGGTGGTGACATATTGTATTCTTAGTCCGTCACCACACGGAGTTTTTAAATTTTTAAATAGCATGTCTTAAATAATTATAAAGTCGATTCTTATTTTATTCTATTTAATATTTTTAGTTAATTTAAATACTTTAAATAGGTATTTACTAAGCATTCGGTTTCATAATCTTCATTACCGAACGTCTACATGCAATGTAAAACATTTAACTAAAAGAGAACTCCAATAACATACTCAATACAAAGCTGACCCAACGTCCCAACAATCAAAGGAAACTTTTAGAAGCACAAAAGAAAGCAAACAGTAGACTCATTGGGAAGTTAGCTAGTTAGCGCCGAAATAGGGGATCGTGGTCCCCCAATAACAAAGTTCTACTTGTTATTTATCTAATCCTAGACGGATGTTTGGACGACCATGTAGTGTTGCTTTTAATGTTGTGTTGTACGTTTTGTATTGGATAGGAAACAGTGCATTATTACAGTGGAGTGGTTTTAAGCGAGTTTACATAAAAATTGAATTTAATGATATTATTAATATTATTTATAAGGATTATTACATATTATGTTTCTCTTTTCCATAATACTCGGGTCTATTAGAGACCCGTTTCTTTGGAAGGCATACATCGGGCCGAAGCCAAGACTTAAAGGCCCTATAAAAGATATTTAGTCTGGTGATGATAATGATTAATATTAAAAGCAGGGCCTGACAATGTTGATTCTCTGACGATTGACTTTTAAAACTGCATCCCTAGTTACACCATAAATAACTTCGAAACATTAATTTGTAAAATATGTGTATTATTAACGTTTACAATTTAAAAAAGTACTCGTTACTGTAATCGGCGCGGCGTCCTATCATTTTGAAAACCACTGAGGATTACATTAAATGCTATACTAAAATATGTAACACATTGTTAATAATACCTAATTGGGCTGCTAAGTGCTAGCTTAACCTCTCATTATAGCGCTTAGGCAAATTATCACAATTTATTTTTAGCCCAACGAGTAGTAAAATTAGTCATGATTAAAACTTAGTAAACTGTGTCTTACTATCACAACTAATACTTTATAAAACGTATCCGGCTTAGGACCAATTAATATGAAACTAATTTTAATCCAGTTAAGACCGTGACGGACCTAGTTTGTTAAACATTTAAGCCCAACGTTTAGAAGGGTTGCTGATCTGAAAATATTGAACGCTGATGCCGATTACGGTCTTTAAGCATTACTTATAGTTTATTTAAATTAATTGCTAATGCTTCGAATAAACTATAGTATTTTCTAAGCTTAGGTTTTGATAGGTAATCTATTGTTCGCCCAAGAATGATAAATATGCATAACATGACATACCGGCATAATCCTATCGTAAATAAACTGCAAAACATTTTTGTAACCAACTATTTAACAGTCCATTAAAACATTAAAGTATTATCTACTAATGCACATCTAGGAGTGTGTCTCAAAGTGTTGCTTTTAACTAATTACACTGAGAGTCAGCTAATGTCCGGTTAAATAAGCTGCAGCGAATGAAAGGTCTCTCACAGCTTTGATAAAAAATAGATGTTCTAAGATTGTTTATGTTGCAAGCACTTTTTAGATTAATTCTTTATCATTTTCTAGCTTCAACTATGTATGTTAATAAACAATAACTTAAAAAAAATGGTTTAATGTAAAAATGTAAAAAAATTGTTAAGTAAAATCACAAGAAATAGTATAAAAACAAACCTTTTTATTACTTTCACTTGGTAAATATTTCTTTCTGAGTATGAGAGAAAATATTATAGTGAAAATGTTTAGGGATGAAAGCGTTATGACAAAAAATATTAGGAGTTTAAATATATTTACATAACGATATTATTAATAACGATTTTCGGAAACATGAGTGTTATGAACATCGCCGGTAGCAATACAAATAGTATGAATGAAAACTTTATGATTTAAAATTTTAGGAAGAGTGATCATTCGGATTACAAATCGTTAGGAAGAACATTTTCTGAAGAAGAACTTTAGGTGAGCCAATATGGACCCAGAAATAATACATATTAAAGTTCTAAATTGTAGTAACCTAGAAAATGTAGTATCCCTATACTGCCCCTCGAGTGTAAGAGCGACGC
This sequence comes from Schrankia costaestrigalis, assembly GCA_905475405.1. Classification (NCBI taxonomy): domain Eukaryota; kingdom Metazoa; phylum Arthropoda; class Insecta; order Lepidoptera; family Erebidae; genus Schrankia; species Schrankia costaestrigalis. Next base: position 5,922,617 of record FR997851.1, read on the forward strand.
AATTTGATTGGGATAGTTTGTTTTCTTTATTCTCTAGAAAATCGTTAATAGCCGGTGATTTTAACGCACATCACTCCAATTGGTCGTACAAATCAGACACTAGAGGGATGCAAGTATTAAATTCAGCATTAGACAATGGATTTGTAAGTCTAAATGATGGTCAATCGACTAGAATAAAAATAGTTAATGGTGTTGTTCAAAGGGCTTCGCCTGATGTGACATTTGCCTCATCAGACACAGCTATTAAATTTATTTGGAATGTTTCAAATGAATCTTTAGGCAGTGACCACTTAATTATTAAATTAAAATTAGATTATCTTAGTAACAACATTAACATTAAAAGAAGGAATTACAAATTAGCTAATTGGACGTGTTATAGAGAAACTTTGAATGACCTTTTTGCAACACCTATTGATTCAAATGATATACAAAACAAATATAACTTTTTTATCGACTCTGTTAATTACGCTGCCAACAAAAGCATTCCTCTCATTAAAGTCTGTAACAACCCTGTAAATAAATTTAGACCTAAACATTATTGGAATACCGATCTCTCCAGATCTGTTGCTATGCGACGACTTGCCTTAAAACAGTTTCGTCGTAATCCAACCCCTAATAACCTCACAATATTAGAACAACGTATTAGTGATACATACAAGGCAATACGAAAAGCGAAGCAGCAGAGCTGGAAAGAATTTTGTAGTAATATAGATGAATCTGTATCGGCTCCAGAGATGTGGCGACGAATGCGATGGATGAAAGGATACAAAAAGTCTACTTTCCAACCCACAGTAAGTCAAATAGAAGAGTTACTATCTAGTCTAGCTCCTGACTCTGTTATTCCAATAATACCCACCATTAGTTCGTCAAACACATCTTTGGAAACCGACTTTAACATAGGAGAAATGGAGAAGTGTATTAAAAAAAAGGACACTGCTCCTGGTAACGACCTTATTACATACTCGATGATGTATAATTTACCAAGAATAGCTAAAATGTATCTTTTAGATTTATATAACGATATTTTCACATACAGCTTTGTGCCCCTGCAATGGAGATGTGTACAAATAGTTCCGATACCCAAAATTTGTATAGATGCAAACAATGTACCTAAACTAAGACCTATTGCACTCATGTCATGTGTCTGTAAGATATATCACACTATGATTAATAATCGACTAGAATGGTATGTTGAGAAAAACAATTTTTTGTCACACAAAACTATAGGTTTTAGGCGAGCTCAATCAAGTCAGTATGCATTAGTTCGATTAATCTGCCAAATTCAAATATTTGTTTCTAAAAACGTGCCTACATTAGCGTGCTGCATTGATATTGATAATGCTTATAACAATGTCCTAATTGATAAGGTAGTTGACACTTTAGAAGAAATTAAAGCTGGCTATAAAATATCTAAATAATAGGTCGGGGAAAAAGTCTTTTCGCATAACGTAGGTATAAACTTATTATAAAATTTCTTTGACTGTACTACTTGTGTCTGGCTGGTTTTGGTAACATTAAAAAGGTTACATTATAAAGAAAAGAAAAAAATAAAAAAAAGTTGTTTCCCGCTATTTTTCATTTGTTTTTCTCTCCGTAAAAATGAGTGAATCTAATGAAGAAATTCGATACATTTTAAAATTTTATTATAAAAAAGGCAAAAATGCAACTCAAGCAGTGAAAAAAATTTGTGATGTTTATGGACCTGATGCAGTGTCAGTAAGAGTAGCACAAATTTGGTTCAAACGTTTTCAGTCCGGAAATTTTGATGTTAAAGATGCACCTCGCTCTGGTCGCCCTGTTACGAATAAAATGGACGCCATTTTTGAAAGAGTGGAGCAAGATCGGCATATTAGTAGTTACGATGTAGCTGAAGAACTGGGAATTGACCACAAAACAGTTTTGACCCATTTGAAGAAAGCTGGTTATACAAAAAAGCTCGATATTTGGGTGCCACACGAGCTCACTCAAAGAAACTTAATGAACCGTGTACTCATTTGCGATTCATTATTGAGACGTAATGAAACCGAGCCGTTTTTGTAGAGATTGATAACTGGCGATAAAAAGTGGATCACGTACGACAAGAACGTGCGAAAAAGGTCGTGGTCGAAAGTTGGCCAGGCTTCACAGACTGTGGCCAAACCTGGCCTAACACGAAATAAGGTGATGCTGTGTGTATAGTGGGATTGGAAGGGCATTGTTCATTATGAGCTTTTACCGCCCGGCAAAACCATCGATTCTGATCTTTACTGCCAGCAACTGATGAGATTAAAGGAAGCAGTCGAGAGAAAACGGCCGGAATTGATCAACAGGAAGGGTGTGGTCTTTCATCACGATAACGCTAGACCACACACATCTTTAGCCACTCAGCAAAAATTAAGAGAGTTCGACTGGGAGTTCCTAGTGCATCCACCATTTAGCCCTGACCTTGCGCCTTCAGATTTTCACCTGTTTCGGTCTCTTCAGAATTCTTTAGGTTCTGTAAGGTTGACCTCAAGAGAGGACTGCCAAAACTATTTGTCCCGTTTTTTTGATCAGAAGTCCCAAAGTTTCTACAGTAACGGGATAATGTCTCTGCCCACAAAATGGCAGAAAGTTGTTCAACAAAACGGTACATATATATTGTAAATAAATGTAAATAAACTTTGAAAAAAATGTCTTGACTTTTCATACAAAAATACGAAAAGACTTTTTCCCCAACCTAATATATATGGATGTTTCTTAGTGAAAGGCGACTGTTTATAAAAAATGTTGATTCTGAGTTATGTCGATGGACACACACAGGGATTGCTCAAGGTGACCCATCATCACCCCTTATTTTCAATATTGTAACCCATAAAATCTGTCTTAACATTAATAACGTTATGATGTGTCAATATGCTGATGACTTTATTCTATATTCTTACACTAAAAGATTAAATGACAGCGTTAATAATATGCAAAATGCTTTATATGCAATGTCTATAATGTTAGAAGATATTGGACTTCAAATATCCAATACTAAATCCAAATACTGTATATTTAGCAGACGACATTGTAAGCAACAAGCTACTTTAGAAATAAAAGGGTTTAGGATAGAACAAGCAGAATATATAAAGTACTTGGGTATGTGGCTCGATAGGTCACTTCGTTGGTCTACACACATAAATAAAACTCACGAAAAAACCCAAAAATATTTAAATTTATTAAAAGTACTATCTGGGTGTCAATGGGGTGTCCATACAAAACATATCCGTAGACTATATATTGCACTCATACGTAGTAGACTAGACTACGGGAGTTTTATGTATGATAATAGTGCGAATGTCCACATCTCAAAATTAGACAAAGTACAAAACCAGAGTTTGAGAATTATAGGCGGGTTTATACGAAGTACTCCAATTCATGCCATGGAGAGTGAGATTTGTATCCCACCCCTATATGTACGTAGACACTACCTAGCTGTTAAGTATATGTTAAAAGCACAATCATGGTCCGACAGTCAAATAATTCAATCCTTAACCGAACTTGGCACTCTTTGTAACAACAGATTTTGGCAAAATAAAAAAATACCTTTGTTAGTAACGGTATATAATATCACAAAAGAAGAACTTTTAAGTAATAGTTTTATATTAGAAATGTTCACTTTAGATACTTGGATCACAAATATTTGTAACAATAACATAATTAAATGTCAACTAGAATCTGTACTAAAGAGCAAAAAAGACTACAACTACACCGCATTGAAATATGATATTCTTGAAGAACTAAGAATAAAATATGACGGCTGGCACAAAATATATACTGATGGTTCAAAGAGTGTCAATGGGACCGGTGCTGCATATTATGACCCTAGTAGTAAAGCTAAGGGATGTTTTAAGATTAGCAATAAGCATTTATCAATAATGACGGTGGAACTCACCGCAATATCACAAGCATTAATATATATAAAAAATTCAAAATTTACTAAAATAGTTATAATTACTGACAGTAAAAGTGCTCTTCAACATATAGCTCGATGCGCCTCTGGTCTCAGAGGGGTTTCGACAGCTTATGACATATTAAAGCAAATTTACCAGTTAACTCTTAGAGATATTGAAGTTATATTGCAGTGGGTACCATCCCATGTCGGTATACTAGGTAACGAGGAGGTAGACTCACTAGCAAAAAAATCTGTTTTTGATGGTTCTCCTATATATATTAAAAGTCATTACTCAGAATTATTAATTAAATATAAAACTAGCTGTTACGATATGTGGAAAGAATAAACGACGATGCAATCAGAACCTCCTCGTGTCCCCTGGTTTGGCGACATTAATTTAAATCGGAAATTTATAATATTAGCCCATAGATTAAGAACAGGACACATACCACTCAACAAGTTTGGGCATCTCATGAAAAAAGTAAACAGTCCTAACTGTGACCTGTGTGACAAGGTCGAAGATGTCTATCACTTGTTGGTGGAATGTGTCCGCAACAAAGCTGAAAGAGAGACCTTGGTTCGCGAGTTGAAAATAAATAATTTAGATATTGGCGTATTCCAGGGTTTCTTAACTCACCCTAGCAGTGATGAGGCAATTAGAATTTATAAGTTTATTCATAAGACTCTTAGCACTTAAGTTATTATTTAGTTATAGGATATGATGAGGCTGACTTGGTCATAAATGACCACAAGCCTCTAAATAAAAAAAGATAATAAAAAAAAAAAAAAAAAAAAACTATGTATGTTGATATATTATAAAAATTTTAGGTAAATACTAGCTGATGCTCGCGGCTTTACCTGCTTTGTATAGGTAGCATAAATGTTATTCTATACTCTAAACTTCTAAATTTCATAAAAATCTATTTAGTAGTTTTTGCGTGAAAGAATAACAAGCATCCATCCATCCAACCATCCTCACAAACTTTTACATATATAATATTAATAGGATATCAATATTCTACCAAATTGTGACGGTGTTTAAATATGTCAACCCCATCTTATGTCATAGGTGTCGTAAATCTTGACATAAAATATAAACTAATTCTAGCCACTTTGGTACAATAAATACTAAACTTGGACTATATTTATCCGTTTGCCAGGAACGTGACAAGTGGTGTTCTGTCGTCAATGCCTATCCCGGACGGGATAAAGCGTGAGTTTATGGATGGATGGATCATTTATTATATTAAAAAGTTCATATTATATCTAATACATTACCTCACAAAACTGCTTGCGTAGTTTAACTGTGTGATCGTTAATTCTCTTAAAATTAATACAATTTACATGGATATACTTACTTTATAATTTAGATTTAATTGATTATCATTATCTTAAATCAGAGCGAGTCTAACAAAAACATCTTTAGTTTTCGTGAGAATTTAATTTTAATTTCTTTTTGTTTGATATCAGCAGTTCAGTAAGGAACGCGTTTTAATAAGATCCTGCCGCCACAGTAATTTGTTACTCTAGGTACGTAATATTTTTTTTCATGTATTGTATGTATACCTGTTTATTCTTATTTTATATTGTTTGTTATTTATTCTTCCTTCACAAAGTCAGAATTAATTCCCTAAGTACTTCTTTCATTTAATAAAATGCATTATAAAACAATAGTACCTACAAAACATAACGATATACTTAATACAATAATCTTAAGACATTTGAACCGATTTGAATGCATAAGGCGCATCGTGTGTATGCAAAGCCAATAATATCCAATACCATAATACTATAATATCCTAGAGTACTGTATCGGAGATGTTTCTAGATAAACAAACTTACAGATGTAGGTCTGTCTGTATTATATTATAGTGATTTTGGATAATCGTGATTACATAGGTTTAGTATTACGGTATTACCTCAGTAGCCAAAGGGCCATGTATGTGTATGGCTGCCGTTTACGAAGTCCACAAATCCCAGTTATGGTCCAGGAATTATTATTGTCCACTAATTATTATTTTCCGTGTGGTGACCGAGTAAGAATACAATGTGTCACCACCCGAGCTCATCCCATGGGTGTCATAAAAACCGACTAAGGGATTATCCGTGAATATTATCTTTACGTAATAAACATCACGGGAGGAGGCCCGTCCCTGCAGTGGGATGTTAAGAAGAAGAAGATTACATTAATCTCAGCAAATAAACCAAATTAGGAAAAAAAAAATATTACTATTATTTTAGGAATTTATTTTATAATTCTTCAAGGATATGAATATTTAGAAGCACCTTTCACTATTGCTGATAGAATTTACGGATCTACTTTTTTTATGTTATGTAGAAAAAAAATAAGCGTTTAGTCTAGGGCATTTATTTAGACTACCCAAGTACGACAAAATTCCTCGAGCTGCATATTTAGTCTATTGCTTTTCATTATCCAAAAAAAAAAACGTATGTGATATCGTTAACTACAGCAGTAATCCCATAGTAAACTTAACTAAGCCAGTATGATTATGTATCTTAAAAGCGTGTCACTGTGACACTATTTGTCATATTCTAAGTGGTTTTCCTCGTGCACACGCGGGTAGATTTGTTGAATCACGGCAATATATTATGTTAGAGTGTACCAATGATAGATGATAGCGTCTAGAGAGTGTAACTACTCTTTTTATACGTCTCTAGAGTTTTATTGTGATGTTAAATGTAAATTTTTGAGAGTACGTACTTGTTTATGTATTTACAAGTTGTCTTTGTATACCTGATCCAAAAAATAAGTTGTATAATTGTGTATTTATTCGTTCATACCCATAGTACTTTAAGTTTGAAACTAGACTGTCGTTGTGTGCATTAGTAATGAATAATATATTAGTGATGTTTTAAAGTTCTTTACAATGGTTTTCGTTTAATATTGATGATTCCTAGAGCTCCCAAGATACAATTATTTTAAATGTCAGCCATAATCCTACAAATTTGCCCTGGTATACTAGAATTGCTATATTAAAGTCACGGTTATCACTCATTTAAAACTAGCCCATAAATACCAGTGCAAGATAAGTGCTATAGCACTTTGAAGACCGATAGCGAAAGCATAAAAAATATTACCGGGTTCTCTACAAACCTTCTAAAGAAATAGTTTAACCCTAATTCACTTAACAAACCACCTTCAACCATATTCAGCAGCATATCTACATAGACAACAACAAATGAATATGCATCCAGAGTTTACATTTGAAATGAATATTTGCATTTACCGATACCTCTTAGATTAATAGAATGTAATGAAGTCTCCGTGTGGTGACGGAGTAAGAATACAATATGTCACCACCCCATCTCATCCCATGGGTGTCGTAAAAACTGACTAAGGGACTATCCGTTAATATTATCTTTACGAAATAAAAAGAAGGGAAACTTGAAATTTAACCCTATACCAATCCGTCTGGCCAGCGTGGTATTAGTAGGCCAAGTATCCCTCCGTCACGGGAGGAGGCTCGTCCCTGCAGTGGGACATTAATGAGCTGTTATGATGATGATGAATGAATACAATACTATATTCCCTTGTGGTGATAGAGTAAGAAGACACAGTGGTACCACACACCCTAAACGCGGTCTAAGTAAAACTGGCTGTTTTTATCTAAGTATATAAAAACAAAAAAAAGAAAACAACCGTCCTTTGCATGTATTCGAGCCTTCCATCAGGTTTAATATGGTCATTTTGCACTCTTTTATATAAAAAAAACTTGAAATAAGTACTCGTAAATTCTATATCATTCCTTCTGACAAATGCGGTGTTAGTAGCAGAAAATTCTCGCTGCCACTTATTGAAAAGCATTTCTGAACTATAACAACTGTCCATATGAATAGAATTTTCTTTTGTTCCTATTTTTGTTTTTTTTGTTAATTTTCGGAGATACCTATAGCGTTCGCTCGGGAGATTAGCTTTTGCTACTACAGTAAATCGGTCTATGATTTCAAACTTGAGACTACCCTCAAATGTAATACAACTCGGTCAACACATAACTCAATATAGACAGATAGATTTACATAACAGTATCAGCTAATGGATTCAGAGAGATAGGTCAGGCATTGTCGTTTGAATTATTATAATTGCTACTATCGGGTAGTACGAACAAACACAGGCTAATCGAATGTAAGTGGCCAGTGTTACTATTAAACAATTAGTTTGATGGAGGGCTTGTTTACTTTTTAATTTTAAATACTATTTTACTACTATAACTTTTTACTACTACTACAGGCATTCTAGGCTAGGCAGCACGACGGCTAGGCGGGTTGATATACGGTTTGTTAGAACATTATCTTCTCAGTCAATAAAATAATAATATACAGGATGTAATTTGTCTTGGTATGGGCATGTAATGAGAAGGGATGAAAGGCATGTAACTAGGAAAGTAATGAATATAAATGTTGATGGATGGAAAGGAAGAGGAAGGCCGAAGAAAAGATGAATGGACTGTGTTAGAAAGGATATGAAAGAAAAGGAAGTGAATAATGATATGTCGGCTGACAGGAGAGTATGGAAGGAGAAAACCATTTGCGCCGACCCCAAGTAAATGGAATAATGGCAGAAGAAGATGCAGGATGTAATTTAAGTCACAGTTCAATTATTTTTCTTGTTGTTACACTTTTCACTAAAACTTAGATATTAGTAATATTATAGATTGCGCCAATAAATAACTCCACTACTATAACAAAACCAGTACCTACCTAATAAAACCAAAGCTTATTATTATTGATGTCCTGAAGCTATAAGTACTACCTTTCCCTCATAGTAAGCTTGTCGAATCTTTCTTTTATTGCGCCTTATCGAATGTTCCCTCAATGCTTATGGTCGTTAATACCTAATAGTAAGCAAGATGCATTCAGGAAATTAACAATATTTCCCGCAGTTCTGCATTTGAACAAAGCCATTAAAAAAAACAAAATTAAAATTACTCTTACATAAAATATTGCCCAATATCAATCAATAACCAAACAGCTACTAACTACAACAAACTTCAAATCAAAAAACATTCAATTACCAACATTGTGAACTAGTAAATGAAAATCAAATATTATCGCGGCCATTTTAAAATTCAGTTGTCATGTTTCTTTATTGTAGAATGTTTTAAAATACTGTCGCACAAAATATCGTTGAACAAGCGGGACGGGCACTGATATCGGCTGTCATACTCACTACGATGCTAAGCACTGACGAAAATAAAAAAAAAACAAAATCAAAATGGTGGATCGCTTGATATTTTTTGACGTTTAGCTTCAGTTAAGTGTTGAGTGTTTTGGGTTTTTAACTTATCTGTGGTTTCATCAATTGTTTGTAGGATAAAAAGCTGTTAAAAAATTAAAAGTTCTTTCATTGATTTACAAAAAACCCAAGATGCACATTTTCAAACAAAACTAACAGCCAAAAGTGTCACCAAATTATACATACGCCATAAATACGTATAGTAATATCGTAAACATATTTTTTTTTCAAATTCAATCTTACACGCATGACATAAAGTTGTATTTAAAAAGTAATGCACAAAAAGCAATGACGTTTGCCGGTAGAACAACGCGATACTAATTTTAAAAAAGTGAACAATTGTGAGCCTATTTGTTGCGGACGGTTTTGGGAAGTGGAGTGTGTATCTATGGTTTTTTGTAAATCAATGAGTTCTTTTGAAATAATACTAAGGTATTTCCAGAAAATTTTCATGATATTTTTATCTCCATGAAAAGATAAAACTTCTGTTTAGATTAGCTGATGTATTATTAATTTGCCAAGTTTACTTCTTTGTGTGATTTGTTTGAAAGGATAATTATTCCTAGTCCCATATGAATGTCATCAAATTTATTAAGTAAGCACTTTAAAATCTTTCTGTCGTCTCTGCCTACCCCGGACGGGATAAGACGTGAGTTTATGTATGTATGTATGTACTTTAAAATTACTTTTTGTGAAAACCATAGTTACCAAATTCACGAAATTGTGGTATCAACACTATGGTTAGAAAAAAAGGAAGTTATATTGCTAACAAAAAAATAGTGCAGAATTCTTATGCAAAACAGGAATACAGATCCTACTGATAATACTGCCTAAAAGTCATATTAAGCTTTAAGATAAATACCTAATAGTCGTAAAAGTATGCTATTGAATAAAGTTAAGTTTTCCAAACGTCCCAGAGTTACCCGTAAGCCTCTGCACAAAGTTAGGCATCAACGTGCTATCCTCTTCCGAACAACTTTCTGAATTTTTTAAACATTTTTTATTTTTAAATCGCACCGACTAGAAACTTAATGTGATAGGGATTTGGCAGGCTTAAAGTTACGACTTTCACTGTGGACTTTTATTCATTTTATAGAGGGTTTTTAGGTAGGTACTATATACGCAATTATATAGTACATTTACGACTCCTTTCTATGTGGGTTGGGTTATAGACATACCTAGGCTTCTCCCAACAGGCGCCACAGACCACGGACCTAGAGTCATAGAGGCATAGAGGCATAGAGTCCGTCCCAGCAACCTTTTTTAATGTCCTTGGTCCACCGAACCTAGAATTTGTTTATTGCCACTATTTCGATTTAATAATGTATAAATCATAGTAAAGTCCAACAAAGAATAATAAAACAGTAAAATAATCACAAACTTAATTGTCACTTTCACATTTTATGTGTCTGTCTAGACTATAACATAAAAACTTAACAAAACTAAATTACTCTGCAATTGAGTGAGCCATCTTTTTTATTCATGGCTATCATGAGAAAAAGTTGAAAGTTTTTAATATATAAACTTTTTAAATAGTCTGTGGAACATTTGGGGGAATAATAATAGCGAAAATAGTGTTTAGAATGTTTCTTAGTTAAAAAATAACTGAAAAAAAAATAGTGGTTAGTGTCAAGCACATTGTAAGATTTTTGTAAACAGAACGCCAAGCAATTGGTTTACCTAAAAGTAAGTATTAACCACCGCTATTACACGTTAGAAATACTAGACAATAGTCAAGCGACTTTCTACCTTAAACTTAAGATGTAAAGTATTTTTTGCTCTAAAAACACTCAAAAAGTTTTCTGAACCTTACCAACATTTAACGCTCTACTATTGGTATTTCAAAATCATAGCATAGTATATTGAGATTAGCGTATCCACTACAACCAATACTTACTTTTCAGCTTTATAATTAAACAATGAGTTTTCGTTAGTCTTTCTTAGTCGAGTACACAGAATCTTTTAGTCGACTTTGCAGTTTCTTCCTCCTTGATAATCCTCTTAATGCCCGCTGAGTCTACTCGCCGCATTAAAGATTTCTAACTTAAAACCTTCGCTTTTAAACCTAGTGCTTTGATTTGTTTAACTTTTTAGATTCTCAGAGAAAACAATGTAAAATAAAAGTTTAAAAGAATTTTCAGTTCCAATATTGCGATATCTATTGAGACTTTCTTCCACAACACATTCAGTTATAATACTATAATTTGCTTGAGCAAATAGTCGATAATAAAAAAATAGGCCATAAATATAAAAATGCTTCCTCTCTTCAGATAGTGTTTCGACTTCTAGTCTTGAAGTTAAAACTAAACAAGATTTTTCCAGATAATCTAATTAAGCGGCTGGACTTCAAACAGAAAGTTAGTTTTTTTACCTAAATACTTATGTAACTTTGCTTACAATAATTATTCCTAGTTACAAAATTTACGCAACATTATGATTTTAAAAATAAATAAATAGGTTAAGATAATAATTAACATATTATATTAATCTCGAACACAAAATCAAAACGCAAATAACTTAGAACACGACAGAACCACAGATAATATTCCCGCCATTATCTTAACACGAAAGCGCGCCAAACAGTCCGTCTTTGAGTTCGCGGGTTTTGACATGTAAATAGCTAGGGTTGCCCCGCTTCGATGCAAATTCGGTGAATAATCGGCTTATTGAGATGCGACTACAATGAGCCTCCCTTGTTCCGGAACAACATTGATCTGTCGAGAATTTACGAAAGTATGGATGTATAATTAATTAGAGACAGTTTTATTTGTTTTGATTAAGGTGTTGGAGTGGTTGGTGATGTTTCGGATTATATTGTGGGATGACAAAAGCGCCGATTACACTAGACTACATGTAGTCTAGTGTAATCACATTTAGGCTGTTAAGACACTACATATCGGAGATTGGAGAGTCCCGACCGTCCTTCATCATGTAGTCTCCTACATGATGTAGGAGTCTACAATGACATGTAGTCTAGTGTAAAATGCGCTTTAGTGACGCAGTCTGTATATAATATTATGCAATAAACGTAGGTTATTACAAAGAAAACACATATCAACATGATAACCAGTTAATAGTATGTACCTACTTGTAACAATATCCTAAAAATGGCTTTCTTTTTCTGCGTAAAAAACCGAATTCACCATAATATTTATTACATACCACGTATGTTATAATCAATCAATCAATATTTTAGTTTTCATGAATATGTTTACAATTTATAATAATTGGCTAACAATAAAATACAGAGCTCAATTCTGCTAATACTGGCGTACAAATCGTTTTGTTCGCTAATTTATTATTCGACTAAAAAAACGAACTAAAACCATATTCTATAATCTGTATTAAGCACTTGAAAGTTTTACCCTGAATGTCTATTCGATTATTGAAATATACCCAGCACAATAGCTCTGTATCACACATCGACACAGTCCTCGTATATCCGTATTATCTGTACCCAACGTCACTCACTGTACACTCGCCTGTACATCACGGAACACATTCAACTAAGCCCATTAAGCGAACCAAATCACGAGTTATGAAGTAACCCATCGGTACCCTAATAAGTATGCTATATTAGCGTACTGTACTTAGCTTAGTGGCTGTTCAGATTGCGTGGACTTGGTTATATTTTCGTTTCTATCGATAGTGTAACTGAAATTTCGACGGTGTAAATGTACATAATGCTACGCAGAGGTCTCGGGTTCTATTCCCGCTCAATGCAAATCTTTGTGTGCATGAACCTCAGACCAAATAAAAAATATTTATTTGGTTTGAGGCATGAACATGATTGTTTGCATTGGTCTGAGTGTTTTCTATATATAATATTTATGTATGTATTACCAAAAAAAACTTAAAAATGTATTTAAGTATGTTTATCCGTTGTCTAGTACCCATAGTACAAGCTTTGCTTAGTTTAGGACCAGGTAGCGATCTGTGAATGTGTGAGGATTATTTATCATTTATTGTTTTATACTTTAACTTATCGTGATACGAATTCGTCTATCTGGTGTGGTATAAGAAGACAAAGTTTCCTCTGTCATAGGTAGTATATCAATTCCTGGAGTAGGAAATTAATAGGCTATCATCACGATATTGTGTACTACATAACTCTTTCCTCCATTACATAATTAGTCTGATAATACGATTTAGATAAGAAAAAAATCTCACAGTAAATTCTCGTAGGTATCCAAATGCGAGCACAGTTCTTGCGAAAGTTTCGCCGTAAAATTACGTATAACCACCACAGGAAGATCACTCAAACTTGTAAGAGAAATTTATGCTTTATGAGGAAAAATTGCGAACTCCGCTGAGTCCGCCGACAGCATACCTAATAACTGTCCGCGGCTATACGACTTTATGAAAAATACTATTGTATTTTATTTTAATGTATTAAAACGTATAGTAATAATATAGATAATACTATGTGTTATCCTGTATATATGTGTGGTGACGGAGTAAGAATACAATATGTCACCGCACCATTTCATCCCATGGGTGTCGTGAAAACCGATTAAGGGTCTATCCGTGAATGTTATCTGTACGAATTAAAATTAAAAAAATAGTTATTACCATAGTATCTGCCGTGCCATGATGTACACCATGCCATGATGACGTGGTGAGACTGGTAAATCGAAGTAAAGCCATTTTATGACCACGTTTTAGTTCCTGAACTATATTTCTTTCTAATTCATTAATTTCATTATAGTCTAGTGTCAATCAGTTGTTTTGTCTTAAAAAAGTAAGGTAAGTTTATTCTCAACCCTGATTCTGAGATTGATCCCTATATTATTTCTCAAAATTATGCGCTTATAGGCAACGAAAAGCTTAAACTGCAACGTAATTAAACCATAAATATGATCTAACATTGCATCTACCATACGCAATGTAGATACGAAATATGCAATATCGTCAACCAGTCTCGTCGACTATAACCCCGTTATTTCATACTAGCGGCACGTCCCGGCTTCGCACGGGCATTAAACATTACACTTCAACATATCACCCAATCGACGTCCACTGCTGGACATAGTGGACATAGGCCTTCTCCAAATATTGTCACCTTGTGCGGTCCTGTGCCTCCCTCATCCATCGGCTTCCCGAAAAAACAATACATTTAGATTTGTTAATTTTAACACATTTATAATAATAATAATAATTAGGACGTTTTTTGATATTTTTTACACTTTATCGTATTTTTTTTAGGTATTAGTAGGCCAAATATCCCTCCGTCACGGGAGGAGGCTGTTATGATGATGATGATCGTAATTTAAGTAAGAATGCCCATTTTTTTAAAAATGAAATATAACCTGTCATGTCACTGTCACTCAGGAATTTGTAGATTTCCAACAGTGAAAGAATTATTCAAATCTGTTCAGTAGTTTCGGAGCCTATTCAATTCACACAAACAAACAAAAAATGAAACCATTATAATATTAGTATAGACTATTATTCCCATGATATAATTTCCCCACATAGTTCCCGAGCAATATTGCCAACTATTTAACATTGCTTTTAGTAATAAATTGATTTAGTAAGCTGCAACTTGCTGAAACTTTTGTACTTAGAATAGTTTGCGCTTGGATAAGTAGTCTGAGTGGTGCAAATATTATGTTAGGTTTTAACTTGATTTTAGTAACATAGGTCATTAAGGAATTGTGCTTGTTAGTCTAAAAAATGCTAGTGCAATTACGAGTACGCTTTTGTAGTTAGGGAATCATCATCATAACAGCCCATTAACGTCCCACTGCAGGGACAGTGACTGGAATATAACAGATAGGGAATAATTGGTCTAATATTACCAAACGTCAATAAACAGTCCTGAGACTCCCTTACACAACGCTTTCCCGCCGTTCCCAGCTACATCTGTCTCCCTAATTCCCCACCCTGCGTTTTCCGGTACGCGATCTTCATTCTAGAACCTTTCTCGGGTTCGATTTCCGCTCAATGCAAATCTTTGTATGCATGTACATGATTGCTTGCATTGATCTGAGTGTTTTCTATGTATAATACCTGTGTATATATTTACTTACATAAAAAAATATTTAAGTATGTTTATCCGTTGTCTAATACCCATAGTACAAGCTTTGCTTAGTTTGGGACTATATGGCGTTGTGTGAATGTGTAAGAAATATTTAGGAGGAATATATTGAACTTAATTCCGTGAGCTTTTCGTAGCAGCTACAGAAACGCTTTAGAGGTCGTCAGTAAATTACAACCTACCTAGCAATATAATAATAACCTATTATTACCTCAGCCTTTCATAGACAATGTCATTTAAACTTACGCACAAGTACTATATAACCATTAAAAATAATTCAAAGTAGTTATACACAAGCCTCCAGTACTTCGCAACCCACGCAGAGAAACTCAAACAAAACGTGGGGTACCTACACAATTTATATTTCAGTGAAAAAATTAAAGAAGCGTGGATGGCAGAGGTGGGTAGTAAGGAGACAATCTAACTTGTTCACAGACAGTACTAGCAACTAATTTACCTAGGCAAACGTAGTGCCGTCGGCTACGAGGATTGCTTTTTCTCAACTATTTAATTTTAAACTAGAGAAAATTTAACTATTTGCTTTGCTTTATCTTTATGGTTATATAGTATGATAGGATTGTTTGTATGTACGATAGGATTGATTTACTTTATTGTGTGTTGTGTGGTTTCTTTTTAGATGTGTATAATTTGTATTAAGGTGTATAAAGTGCGCCTGCTGCGATATGGTTAAGCAAACGCCAACGCGAGAACGATTTATTTACCTTCTTCAACATTAGGCCTCCTCCAAATATTGCCACCACGTTATTCAATGTTTTCATTATATTAAGCTGCTTAACAGACAGCACTACATAATTACGTAAATACATAGCCTACTTTAATCAAACAACTTTAAACGATATTCAAAGTTTAAAGCATGAAACTACTTTAAAATAAATAGCAGAATAAATAAATGATATCAACACATCTTAGCCAGCTTTACATGAACCCCATTACTGAATTTATTAGCACTTTGGAGAGCGCGAGAGATTAGGAATGTAGATTGTATGGGACAAAAACTACGCTTACTCGAGGAGGTGGTTAGCATAGTAATTAAGTATTTGAGATGTATGTTCAGGACAACAGAGATTTAGATTAATTGAACAAATACTTCTGTTTTTGCTGAATTTAACTTTAGGTGTGTGTGAAGGAATTTGTAGGTTTAAGACAGTAGTAACCAGCTCAGTGTGGTGACAGACTCCGTGTGGTGACGGAGCAAGAATACAATATGTCACCACCCCATCTCATCTCATGGGTATCGTAATAACCGACTAAGGGACTATCCGTATTATCTTTACGAAATAAAAAGAAGGAAAACTTGAAATTAAACCCTGAAATTAAACGTCTGGTCAGCGTGGTATTAGTAGTCCAAGTATCCCTCCATCATGGAAGGAGGCCCGTCCCTGCAGTGGGTCATTAATGGGCTGTTATGATGAAATAGAATATTCTGTATATCTACACAGCTACTTTCTTACATTTTATAGTTTGTACTCTTTATAAGCCATCCCAATTAAAAAGTTCTCAAAGCTTTTCCAGCCAGTTTTTTATAAATTTCTTCTCTTGATGATAGATAAATTGGCACTTTTTATAGCTTAGTAATATTTTTGTAACTAAACTCACAGTATTAACAAATAGAGAACAATCTTAACAGCCCATTAATGTCCTACTGCAGGGACGGGCCTCCTTCCGTGACGGAGGGATACTTAGCCTACTTATACCACGCTGGCCAGACGGATTGGGTTTAATTTCAAGTTTTTCTTCTTTTTATTTCGTAAAGATAATATTCACGGATAGTCACTTAGTCGGTTTCTAGGACAGCCATGGGATTAGATGGGGTGGTGACATGTTGTATTCTTACTCCGTCACCACACGGAGATAGATAATTATATTGCAAGTTTATTACAATAAACTTGTGTAAACAAAGTCAAGAAGCATTAAACAACATTTCCTAAAAAGAATAGTACAACCTTTACGCTACCAGGTATCTACTTGAATAATAAGACAAAAAAGAAATGTGAAATTACAAATAGTAGCTATCCCAAGTAGTATAGTAAATGGAATCTGATGCCAACAACAAATACGCCAAAGCGATAGCCATAGTTAAAGAAGTCATTCATAATTAAAGAGATCAATTCAATCGTAAAATAAAATATTATACCCCAACAATTTTTCCAACTCACCAAAATTATCGGTAGCAATAACAATGTCCAATATCCACCGAAATCACATAACACAAACAAGGATTAAGAGTTAAATTATTTCAGGAGATTAAAACGCATGATAAAACAGTGTATCCGATGTCGACACTCTGGTCCGATGTTAATTTAACTTTAAATCCTGTTTTTAAGCAGATTGCTTTCAACCATATTGTATTTATCGTTTTTAACACATTAAATAGGATCAAAATGTGTTGTTTGTAAATTGTGTTTTAGTAATTTGTGCTATGTTGTTGTTTGTTTGAGTTATTACGTAGTTCGTGTTTTAATGTCAGCAGTTGTGAAATATTTCACTGCAAAAGTCCAAGTTCACTATTGCCTACATCACTATGTAGGCAGGGTTTTCTTCCATATATAAGACATCTCCGTGTGGTAACGGAGTAAGAATACTATATGTCACCACCCCATCTCATCCCATGGGTGTCGTAAAAACCGACTAAAGGACTATCCGTGAATGTTATCATATATACTTGTATATATGGTATGTAGTGATATACCATTATACTAATTGCTGCTGGCCAGATTTTTTTGTGAACGCTTTATACAGCTTCAAGCAGAGTAATGTGTTAATGTTATTGATCATTTAGATAAAGTGCAATAGATAGTGAAATAAGAAGGCAGGCACCTAACAGCTATTATCCCAAGATGACGAAAGCAATGCAGATGCTTTGCGCTCTTTGCGTTTGTTAAACACCGAGTTATTCCGCATCTAGTATGAGCAACTATGAAGCTTTTGGATATCCTCATAACAGCCCATTAATGTCCCACTGCAGGGACGGGCCTCCTCTCGTGACGAAGGGATACTTTGCCTACTAATACCACGCTGGCCAGACGGATTGGTATAGGATTTAATGTCAAGTTTTCCTTCTTTTTACTTCGTAAAGATAACATTCACGGATAGTCCTTTAGTCGGTTTTTACGACACCCATGGGATGAGATGGGGTGACATATTGTATTCTTACTCCGTCACTACACGGATATATGGTCACCCTGTCGTAAATAAAAAGCTACATTCATTTTTAAATCATATATTTCTTATTACAGACTCGTTTATAGTTTGGGTTCCACCATTCTCTTAAATGATCTTTTGTCACGTTCATTTTTAACCAGCGATGATTGTTCATGGCTTTACAGAGATCACAGACATCCAAACCGTTTAACTTACGAATCATAAAGTGATTTCTCCATCTGAAGAAATTGTAGTACACCTCTTTGTGTTGAATTATATTATTCATTTTATTCGCTAATACAAATGTGTCTAGTTTTGTCGCGTCCAAATATGAACTTGGCGGGAGAAATCTAAAATAAATTATTCAAATTATTGAGGATCTTTTGAATACTATTACTTTGTACTGTACCCGCCCGTTTATATTACACATCGACCTGTGGAAAGAGACAGTCGGCTCATTTCGGCTTTGTAGAGTGTCATTTCTGTCGCACGAAATACAAACGAGCCGGGTACTGTACCATATTTTTATTCTTTCGCACAACGGTATATTATTATAGTCCTAAATTTAACTAAGCTTACACTATGGCTTCCCTTTCAACAAAAAAATATATTTTTTATAAACCATGTGTAGACATAAGTGCCATGGATAGTACCTAACATAAATAAGCAACAATATCAACAAATATTTTTGCTTATTTATTATTTTTTGCGTGGTGTCGGGCGGTGTAAGAAATCATAGTTTCGCCATTTTAGGAAAGTCATATGGCGTGGTTATTAGAAAGCCAAGTTTGCCACCGTCACCGAAGTAGGCCTGACCTCGGTATATGATGATTGTTACTTTTTTTATAAATATGACATATGAAAATAGATAACGGGTCTGGTATTCTGCCATGCTGCAAGAACTTTTCCATAGCTTTACACCTTAAAACAATTTATTATTAAAAAAAATAGTAGCCTTACCTATGATACTCTACTGCACCGCTTACGATAGGAATGGCATAGTTGTCATAAGCATACAATATACTCGGCGATATGAAGTCACTTACTTCATATTCTTCTATAGCCAAATAAAAATAATATACCTTTTTGATCATGAATTGACATTTTTTATTATTATTGCCACATTTAATTTTACTACAATTGCCAACTACATCTAATGACAGATTAAAAGTTGACAAATTTTGACGTAAATCGGTGATAAATGTTTCGATCTTTTGATTATTATTGCAATTATTGTCCATTATAATGGCTGCTGCTTTGAATTTTGACTTAAGGATGCTTTTGAAAACATTGTCTATTAGATTCATTTTTAATTGTGGCAACCATTTTACGTCGATACCAAGGTCTTGTCCAAGGAGATTTTGCACACTTATGTATCTACATCGTATTGAAGAGTCCAATCTGAAAATAATATTATTTGGATTAGTGACTTTGGAAGGTATGAATCGGGCAGTAGCCAAGATTTAGGGCTTTTTACTTAAATATATTTAAAGATACACAAGGTGTATGCCATCTGAGTATACAACAAAAATACATCAAAAGACTAGAGGACACCTGCGATGACAATCAGTTGAGCCCTATTAAACTACAGTCACAATGTCCAAACTGTCAATATCGGATGTGATGTCTTTAAGTGAACGTAGCGTTACAGGTGAATTTGCAACGGTCACTTCGCGAAAATCTGATCAGCAGACCGCAAAGCAATTCGACATTTACAATATTACATTTTCACCTTGGATCACAGCTTTCGATCTTGCGAATCTACAGCTAGAAGTATTCTACCCAAAAAAAACATTAAACGAAAAAAATATTCTTGGTAAATACTCACTTATACGACCAAGTCCAATTAAAATATTGATCGTAAATCGAATCGCATATGGGATATTTACCGGCAGAATCATTTGCAGCAAATACATATTTCTGCATTTGACTTCTTACTTTAGGCAAATCACAATTCTTCTTCGAAATATCTTGAACATTGAAAACAATGGCGTCAAAATATCGTATATCGCCCAAAAGTTTTTTATTCGTTGTTAAATAACAGTTAATATTAGGACAGTGATTATTTATGAACATAGTCTGACCCTCTTGTTCAAGGCCAGCAATATTTGTCCACAGTAATATATGCCTTATATCCATTGAGTGTCGTTTTATTCTGTGCACTTTTGTTTGTTTATTTTGATCCATAAAGTATAATGAATAAGATATAAAAGCAACATGAAATAATGATTTAATCACTTGTTTTAATCTTGCCATTGATAATGTTGTTTCATCTGCTACACTGACAAGAATGAGTGCACAGTCTGTCATTCATCTTAAAGAATTTTGTTTATCAATGAACAATTAATGTTGATTTGTTTGATGTAATACCATCTTTAAAAAGATGAATTTTGTTGATGTAAAATCATCATTTTTCTGATAATGTTTTTGTTTACAAACTTTTTGTAAGTTTTGGTTGATGTCGATACGGTTTAAAGTTAAGTACTTTGTCAGTTTAAATTTTGTAGTTTCTGTAATTATTATTATTACATTATAGGATCTATGGTTGTTCACCATATATTTTTAACTGTACGGAGACGATATGGATCATTTTATTCATTTTAGTAAGTTTTCCATGGAAATTCGATAGCACAAAAGAGTACATGTGAATATTGTTTTACATTTTTATGCCATCAATAATTTATACTTAAATCATCATAACAGCCCATTAATGTCCCACTGCAGGGACGGGTCTCCTCCCGTAATGGAGGGATACTTAGCCTACTAATACCAGGCTGGCCAGACAGATTGGTACAGGGTTTAATTTCAAGTGTTCCATCTTTTTATTTCGTAACGATAATATTCACGAATAGTCCATTAGTCGGTTTTTACGACACCCATAGGACAAGATGGGGTGGTGACATATCGTATTCTTACTACGTTACCACACACACATTTATAATTACTATGAAAAAATGAAAAATATTATATTTTGCCAATTGCCATTCGATGCCTTCCTTCCTAGACTTTAATAGCGCTTTCCTTCAGGTTAGATGCGGTCCATTCATAACACCGTGCTTAAAAATAACAGTTGCCAACAAGGAAAATTATAATAAATACATTTCTACAACTGTAATATAAATTAGCGAACAAAAGAAAAAGAAATACAGATTTGATTTTTCACAATAGGATTTGGCGCGTTTTTTTTCAAAATGGCGACAATACTGGGTGGACTTATTGTGCACATGATGTGGGTTTCGGACAGGTCCCGGACAAAATTGTCCATGTTTTTTTGAATGGCTTGCCCGATTAATGTTGTTACAAGGAAATCGTTTTGACGGACGCTTTAGAAATCACTTTTTTTTGTTGTTACTTTTTCCGTGACGTATGAATGTTCCGAGAAGAGAAATTGAAAATGTCTACGTAAAGTGTGCTTGCAAAAAGTTGGGATACAAAGCAATCATCTGTCATTGTGTAATATTTACAAGAAATATTTTTGTATAATTTATGGTTCTGTGTGTTGATAGAGTAAGGTATACATAGTGTCCACCATGGCATCTTATCTTGTAGGTAAGTGTAGTATAAGCTGACAAAAGGAAATTTCGCTGAAGCTATGTATATGTATGAATGTTCTCCGTGTCGTGACGGAGTAAGAATACAATATGTCATCACCCTATCTCATCCCATGGATGTCGTAAAAACCGACTAAGGGACTATCCGTAAATATTATCTTTACGGAATAAAAAGAAGAAAAATCGTCTGGCCAGC
Source organism: Schrankia costaestrigalis (assembly GCA_905475405.1). NCBI lineage: Eukaryota > Metazoa > Arthropoda > Insecta > Lepidoptera > Erebidae > Schrankia > Schrankia costaestrigalis. The sequence continues at coordinate 5,944,718 of FR997851.1, forward strand.
TTGGTATCAGTAGGCCAAGTATCCCTCCGTCATGGGAGGATGCCCGTCCCTGCAGTGGGACATTAATGGGCTGATATATGTGTATGAAAACAAAAGATAGAAAACTCGACATATATCCCAATATCAATACAAATAGACTAAGTTTCCTCCTGTACCTAAAGGAGACTCCCTCCTGCATTGGGTCTTTAAACAGCTGTATTATCATTACTAGCTTTTGCCCACGGCTTCGATCTCGTTACATTCAGGGTAACACTGTTCCCCTTTCCTAGACTCAGAAGAAGAAAAGTACCCTATGTTACTCTCCATCCCTTCGACTATCTCCACTTAAAAAATCACGTCAATTCGTCGCTCCGTTTTGCCGTGAAAGAAAGACAAACAAACAGACACACTTTCCCATTTATAATATTAGTATGGATGGTTAATTTCAATACAAACTTACATAATGTTTTCTAATTGTTCAATATCTTCATAACATCCCATTATGTCCCACTGCAGGGACGGGCCTCCTCCAGTGACGGAGGGATGCTTGGCCTACTAATACCACGCTGGCCAAACGGATTGGTATAGGGTTTAATTTCAAGTTTTTATTATTTTTATTACGTAAAGATAATATTCACGGATAGTCCCTTAGTCGGTTTTTACGACACCCATGGGATTAGATGGGGTGGTGACACACTGTATTCTTACTCCGTCACCACACGGAGGATTGTTCAGTATGTTTTTAACAAAATACCAAGTGAGTTTATCTACGTCTTTCGCTGATTTATGTATATTTGAAAATACTCCATTGTATGATAATATCATAATAATATGATTAAACATACATATTGTGAAGATTGTTCAGTATTCAGTCTGTAGCGGTGATTTTCCAATGAGCGCGCTAGTTGGAATGCAAAGACAAGATGTCTTCACTGTACCACGGACACGGCCTTATTCTGGATGTTGGATTGTTTTAAGATTGTTAAGAGCAATACTGAGCTACATTGTTTGCAATCTATTTTAAGTATTTTTAGTTATCTGGACATTGTATAGAATTGTAATAAATTACATTGTAAAATTAAATTTTTATATGTTGAATAAACCATGTGTTTCGTAGAAAAAAGAACACGAAAATTGAATAAAATAACATTTTGTAAGGATTATATAAAGAAGCAAAAATATAAATGAGCTTTTTTTCCTAGAACGGGGACATTAAATTACTAATTGTAGAGTTCAAAAAATATATACGTTTACACAGAAAAAAAAATCTTAAGCACTTACATTTTTAATATCGAGGTTAAGCAGTAAGGAAAATAAATACCCTGAGGTAGGTATTGAAAAAAAAAAAAACAAAAATATTAAAAATCTCTCATTTACACAGCATGATGCCGCATGGACAATTTATTTATTTATTTAACACTTTATATACAGTTTTGTATACAGGCGGACTTAATACCTAAGGCATTCTCTTCCAGTCAACCTTGGGTGATGCAGAGATAGATGTGGTAGGTGTTAAAAAACAAATAGAAAGAAATGAAATATAAAATTATGTGTAATGTAATATAAAAATACTATACCTATACCTAAAATATATAAAAGTATAAACATATATAACTGATTCATACAGAAGTACATAACTTATAAATATATATTAAACAATATATAAATACATACTTATATGATAAACATACATAATATGTATAAATAGAGTCCAATGATATATTAAACAATAATTTTCCTAAGGTTTGTTTCGCATAAGTTGACGAATTTTACTCTTAAATACTTGGCGACTTGTGGACATCCTGATATCAAGAGGCAGGGCATTCCAAAGAAGAATAGATTGAATAGGGAAAGAGGAATGAATGAAGTGTTATGAGCAGGACATAATAGAAGAAGATTATTATGATAGAGATAGGTACTGAAAGTAGTTGGCTAAATAGGCCGGGGGAGTGGGAGAAGTAAGAAAAGAGTAGAGAGTAGTGAGGGCGCGCATGCTGCGTCGCTGACGAATAGGTAACCATTGCAGCTCTGAGCGAGGAGCAGACACGTGGTCATACTTACGAAGATTGTATATGAAACGAATGCAGTTATTGAGAAGCCGGTCGAGTTTGTTGAGAAGATCTGCATTCAGGTCATAGTAGCACACATCACCATAGTCAATAATAGGGAAAATCAAAGTCTGAACAAGCATTGCTTTGGTTTGCATGGGAAGAAAGTTTTTTAAACGGTAAAAGGCTCGCAAAATACCAGTGACTTTACTACACACGTTAGTTACTTGAGTGTGCCAGCTCAGAGTCGTGTCGATGTACAGTCCAAGATCTTTTACAGATGCACATAGCTCTATTACTGTTCCATTTAATACAATAGGCGGGAGAGACGATACATCCGTTCTGGCCATCATGCGCTGACTACCGACAAGAATGGCCTGACACTTGTTCGGGTTTACTGATAGTCCATACTTCTGTGACCAGCTATGTATGTGCTCAAGGTCTCGGTTAAGCTTGTTGACTGCAGAAGGTAGAGAATCAACATCGGCCTGTGTGTAAATCTGCAGGTCATCGGCATACAGGTGATACGAGCACTGAAGATTAGGGCAAATGAGGTTAATAAAAATTACAAATAGCAAAGGTGAAAGAATACCGCCTTGAGGAACACCAGAGCCGATGTCGCACCAACATGAAAGAGATTCATCGTTGCGTACCGACTGCTGACGTCCCTGAAGATAACTAGAAAACCATTCCAGTGCCTCTGAGGAGATCATTGAGTAAGAGAGTATAGCAAGCAGGATGTCGTGATTAATTGTATTGAACGCGTTGGAGAAATCAATTAATACTAAAACAGTGATTTTCGTATCCTCCATACCCTGTCTGATATCCCCCGTTACTTTTAAAAGTGCCGAGGTAGTACTATGCCCTGGTCTGAAGCCAGATTGAAATGGGCTTAAAAGATTATTTTGCTGGACAAAAAAGGAAAGCTGTTTGTGCACACAGGCTTCTAGGATTTTAGATAGGAAAGGAAGAATAGAAATTGGACGATAATCAGTGGGAAGAGAAGGGTTATGAGTTTTAGGTGACGCAATTATGTATGCTTTGCGCCATAAGGATGGGTAGGTTTTGTTAAGCAAGGAATGATTAACAAAGTGAGTTAATATTGGGAGAATACTATCAAGGATAATAACTATCATTCGACGACTTATAGTATTGTAACCGATGCAGTTAGATTTAATTGAACTAATTATTTTCTTGACCTCCTCATTAGCAACTGGAGAAAAGTGAAAGGACTGAATGTTTGGGCGAGGCAGTACAGCCAGGTCATGAACTGTCTGAATCACGGTTTGGGGATCAAGCGCAACAGAAGTAGAGAAATGACGATTGAGATCGTCCAAACTAATTGATCCAGGAAAGTCAGCATGCCGCTGTTTGCCGATACCTAATGACCCCAAATACTTCCAAATATCGGCTGGTGAAGAAGAACTGATGTTATTAAGAATGTCACGGCGTTTAGAGTTACGTATCACCTGATTGCACCTGTTCCTTGCAGACTTATACAGAGTCCAGTTGTCATCATTCCGATTCTTCTTATATTTACTGAGAGCACGATCCCTACACTTCATGGCTATGCGAACCTCATTAGTAATCCATGCCGCAGGAGGACGTTTTAATTTTACCTTTTTTAGAGGTGCTTGTTTGTCAAATAAGGCAAGAATGTTTTTGTTAAATATTTCGACCTTGGCATCCACTGTGTCCGCCGTAAGCAAGTTGACCCACGATATGTCAGAGGCATCTTTACAAATGTCCTCTTGGTCGATCTGCGCAAAGCAACGAATGTGCAGAACTTTAGGTGGAAATTTAGGAGACTTAAGAGTGTAAGATAGGTATAAAAGATCATGGTGGGAAAACGCAGGAGCAAGAAACTGGCCATGAGTTGAAACAAAAGAAGGGGAAGAAATAAGAATAAGATCAAGCCACGTATCATTACCGCTGTTGTTGTGATGAGTTGCCTGCAAAGGTAATACGTGAAGGCTGGCTGATTCAATAATTTCTAAGAGTTTACGGGAACGTGAGAAGATCGGTATTGAAGTCACCCATGACGATGGTATGTGCATACTCTGACCCTAAAGTTTCCAGTATTGGTTTAATACTGGAGAAGTAGATAACAGAAGGGGGACAATATAAGACGCCCAGAGCAACCTTGGTGCCTCTAACATCAACCTCCAGAAACATGAATTCTGCAGGCACAGATGCGCCGGATGTTAAAAGAATTTTATAAGCAAGACCACTGCGGATGTAAATAGCTACACCACCCCCTCTTTTACCAACACGATGATTACGTAATAAGATGAAGCCGGGAAGAGGATACATAGTAGAAAGAAGGTGTGGTTGGAGCCAGCTCTCTGAAATCAGGACAGCATGTACGTTTGCACAAGAAAAAGTGTTATACAGGTCGGTATAATGGCTAGCAATGCTTTGCGCATTGATGTGGCAAACATTAAATAGATTGCGTGAGCCTCCCTCAAATGCGAGACGCACAGAATCTGCAAGAGACCTATCGTCCGCGGAGCAAAAACTTTCTTCATTTGATAACTCATTGGCGGATAAATAACAATCATCATCAGACATATTATATAAATTAGAATAAAATAATAAGAATATGTATAAATAAATAAATATATGAATATTTATTGTACTTGTACTGATTATTCAAAATTTAAAAAAACAAAAGTAAAAAAAAAAACTAAAACAAAAGAAATGCAAGATATCTCTGCACCACCCGCCAGCAAACACGACATGAAAGGAATGAGAAACGGAACGTAACAATAACAACACAGTTTCGGAACGCACCTAATGTCAACACAAACAGAATGTAAAAATACAGGTTCTCTAAACAACGGATAATAATGTTATGACATTAATTTCAGAACGCATCCATTTAAAGTCAAATTGACAATTGACATAACATTGTGTTATACATTAAAAAACTAACCTTCAATATTTTAAGAAAAAAGAAAAATAAAATTGTGATAGATTCAAGAATATTTTTAAGAAATTTACGTCAAGTTATAAATACCCCCACTAAAACCAAACCGAAAAATACTATTACTCTAGTAATGAGTTTCCAATGCTGAGGAATTTAGGTTTCAATGTGGTGTGGTGCTTGCTTAGTTTTGGTATCATGTTAGTGACAAAATCAAATATTATAATAGTCCAATATTGTTCCACTACAGGGACAATTCTGATAGATTCGAGATTGTTTTTAAAAATTTAGGTAAAGTACCTACCTAATAAATACCGCCACTAAAAGTAAACCTAAAAATACTTTAAAAGAAAAATAAAAATTTACAAAAAAACCGTTTCCAGTTTCCACAGAATAGTCCCGCAGTGAGGTAACGTGGTCCTCGTCTCGCTAATGAGATTCTTTGGCTCGCGGTTTGCATTTCAGATCAGTATCGCTATCTCTCTCCCTCGCCACTTCGTACTGCTGAACTCACGCTCTAGTAATGACTTTCCAATGCTGCTGAATTCAGGTTTGTATGTGGTTTGCTTAGTTTTGGAATTGGTAAACATTGTTTGTAACTTCTTTTGTTCTAGTCATCATTTTGGTAATCATAACAGCCCAGTGTCCCACTGCAAGGACAGGCCTCCGCCCGTGACGGAGGGATACTTGGCCTACTAATACCACGCTGGCCAAACGGATTGGTACAGGGTTTAATTTCAAGTTTTCCTTCTTTTTATTACGTAAAGATAATTAATTTTTTTATTTTTTATTTGCACATTTATTTCAGAATAATTTTCCATATTTATTTGTTAGTAACACAAGCTTACAGACTATATTAGTAACATTTTTATCTATTAATATTATTATTTATTTTATAAATTTATTAAGTACCTAATTCATGTACCTCCTGTCCCCTGTTGTACTTAAGCCACACATATGTATAAATGCCCAGTAACCCATAAATGGACAATCAGGTCTTTCTGCAATAATTCTCAGAATGCTGTTGGAGCTCCCCCTTAATCGCTGCATCAGTGATGCAGTTCTTTTTCTTACAATTGCTTGAAAGCTATCTACTTGCATCTCAGCGAACATTCCTGACGCGCTACAAAAGCGTGGGAAACCCATCAACATTCTGAAAGTATTATTGTACTGCACTCGAAGAGCGCTGTAGGCCCTCTGTGTAAACTGTACCCACAGGCTGCAGGTATACAGTGTTTGGCAGTATGCTTTAAAAAGCGTGATCTTTACTTAGAAGAATAGAATAGAATAGAATAACTTTATTTGCATAGAAAGTGGTACATAATAAGGTATTGATAAAGTAAGAAGAACATCACATTTCACCAGTTACGGCATGCAAATATTTAGAATAAGACACTACATAAGATACGAGTATGTCATTACCTTACAAAAACAAAGAATAAAAAACATAAAAACTTTTTACAATATTCTTAAAATACTTAATTCTTAACATAATTCGGAAATAACTTAACTAAAATACTTAATCCAAAATATTCAAAATGATTTCAATTCGAAAAATTCCTTAATTGTGTAAAAATTGTGATTTAAAAGCCATTTTCTTAACTCCTTTCTAAATTTTGTCAAGGGTAGCTCACGAATGGGCTTAGGAAGTTTATTAAATATCCCAATACACATCATGTAGCAGTTTTGCTTAAATAACGATGTCCTGCAAGCAGGCATCAGTAATCTAGTAGGATCCCTTTTTCCTATGATGGAATTGTCCTGTGCCGTAGTAAATTCATTTGTGAATTTTTTCACATGAATGCAGACTTCCATTATGTATAGGTCCACAAGTGTTAAGATGCCGTGGTTTCTAAATAGAGGTCTGCATGAGTCCAGTGGACCTGCGTTGCATAGAGCGCGAATGCATCTTTTTTGACTAATAAAGGCCTTGTTTATGTCTGTCGAATTTCCCCACAGAATCAAACCATACCTAAGAACAGACTCCACGTAACCATAATACGCTGTTAGCGCTGCAGGTCTCCCAGCCTCACGTTGCAAATTGCGGAGGGCAAATACAAATTTGTTTAGTTTAGTGCAAACATTCTTTATATGTAGTTTCCAGTTACAGTGCTGGTCTATGTGTAATCCCAAGAACTTAATATTATCTACCTTTGCCAGATTTTCATTATTATATGATATATTTAACGTTTCATGCACTATTTTATAATTAGAGAATTGTATATATTTTGTCTTTGAGATATTTGCACATAAATTATTTGATTCAAGCCATGTCATTATTGATTGTAATGTAGTATTTATGGTATTATTAAAATTATTAGAAATGTCACTTTTAGGTATAATTATTGAAATGTCGTCTGCGAACAATATTGATTGATAGGGTGTGATAGTTGGAAGGTCATTTACATATAAAACAAACAACAGCGGTCCGAGTATGCTACCCTGCGGTACACCACACCCATTTTTCAGGAATTGAGATCTATAAGCAGTCATAGTTGAATTTTCATTTGTACGATATACTTCGACGCACTGCTGGCGATTTTTTAGATAACTTGTTATCCATTTTAGTGCTGGGCCACGGATTCCGTATCTTTCACATTTGTCCAGCAGGATATTATGAGCCACACGGTCAAAGGCCTTAGACATGTCGAAAAATATTGCAATCACGGGTATTTTTTTGTCTATGAACTGCGTTACTTTGTGTATTAAAGAAAATGCGGCCAGTGTAGTGGATTTTTCCTTAAGGAACCCGTTTTGTTCTTGTCGAATAATGTTAAATTTCTTCAGAAAGCCATACATTCGTGAAAACATGACCTTTTCAAAAATCTTTGAGATTATCGGTATGAGTGTAATTGGCCTGTAATTTGTGAGTTCATGACTGTCGTCTTTTTTAAAAAGTGGTTTTACAATTGATATTTTTAGTTTTTCTGGAAATGTACCTTGTGCAAATGATAAGTTTATTAAGTAGGTGAGGATAGGCGCCAAAATATCTGCACAGTTCTTTATTATACTCGTGCATACGGAATCATAACCCACTGCATTTGTGTTATTCAGACTTTTAATAAATTTGACGGTTTCTTGTTCTGTACATGGTTCCAAGAAGATACTAGGCAAGACATAATCTATTTTATTTGTATAGTTATAATTACTTTTAGTATTTTCAGAATACATTGCCGTTTCTATAAAAAAGTTGTTAAACTTATCAGCAATCGTAACAGGATCTGTGATTTTACAATCATTATACGCAGTCAATATTAGTTTTATTTTTATTATCATATTCTTTATTTTTAATAATATCCCATGTAGTTTTACAAACATTTTTTGACTGCTTGATTAGTTTGCTATTAATATTACGTTTCGAGGAGTTTATACATGTTCGCAATAATTTAGTATATTTTTTGTATTTACTTTTATTTTTATCACACCTGTTAGAATAATAAGTGTATCTTAATTTTCTTTTGTTTCTACTTGATATTTTAATCCCTTTTGTTAACCATTTCGGCGCACCGGTACTTTGCCCAACCTTGCACTTTTGTAATGGAAAGCAGAGGTTATACATCAAACAAAACATATCATGAAACATATTGAAGCCCTCGTTACAATCTTCAATAAAAACTTCACTCCAAGAGAGTGATTGCAAAGATTCTCTAAATTTTTTAATGTGTTCATTACAATAGTTGCGTTTGATAACAAAGCAAAGTTGCTTTGTCCCCTCCCTTTGCAAAATAGGGAAGTTCAAAGTTTGACATGTGTTATGGTCGGACAAATTATATTCATGTACTGAACTACTGGCCGAAGGATCTGTGATGTTACTTATTATATGGTCTATACATGTCCCCTGGCGTGTAGGTTCATTTATATGCAGTTTCAAGTTATAGTTCTGTGTAAGATTTATCAGGTCATTTGTAATATTATTACTTTTTAAAGTGTCTATATTGAAGTCTCCGCAAATAATATTTTTTTTATTATTTCTAAATGTAAGTTTATGCAATAGGATATTTAGATTATTCAAAAATATCGATACAGGAGAATTAGGAATTCTATAGACACAAACTACTATTGTTTTATAGGAAGGAATATCGATTCCGCAACACTCAAAACATTTTTCCATACTCATATCTTTGCAAAGTTGAATTTGTTTGTAGTCCAGCAATGTTTCTACTAGAATCGACACGCCTCCACGCCTTTCTTTGGCCCGGAAAAAACTAGATGCTAATTTGAAATTTTTAATTTTAATGTTACACTGCTCTCCCTCTTTCACAAACGTTTCACTGAGGCAAATAATAGTTATGTTTTTACCCTTGCTTTTTAAATCGTTGAGACATATTTCTAACAAGGCCATTTTGTTTAGCAAACCTGCAATGTTCTGGTTGAATAATTTGTGAACAAACATTTGTGAAACTTGTGAACATCGAGCAAACCTGCGAGGCGTTTTTTTTACGAATGCGAAATTTAACTATGAAAAACATTTAAAGTGTTGAGAGTGTGACTTTGTTATCAACATTTTACATTATTTATCCGATTTGCGAATTATGTTTTTTTTTTCTATTGGCGGCGCTAGTGAGCCACGGAAAGGCTCTTATATAAAAATAAAGCTTGTATTTGAACATACTTCCTTATACTTTTGCTTACACGTTTCTTACGTGCGTTTAAAACACTTCCATATCTTTATACATATACGTATGAATTGAATTAATCCACGCTCCGTGGCAACTTTAAGCCTACTTACGAGGCTACATAAAATACCGATTAGGCACAATAGTTTTAAATATGGTATTCATGCGTCTTTGTAATATTCGAACTTTGAAAGACCCTGCACGAGGGACCGAGGGTTAAATTTGACTTACACTTGATCGTTACACGGCCAAGTAATATACAAGACTTATTCATTTATTCCATTTGAATATTATTCACAAAAGGTTGAAAAGGTCGTCCAATAATAATATGAATGACATTTAAAATATGATTTGTGTAAAAAAGGGAATAAATTTGGCATAGTGATGTAACAATATCGTTCGTTGTAAGGAGAGCATGCAAAAAATCCCTTTTATTGAAACTAGCTACGGCCTGTTATCCATTATGTATAAGGCACTTGGGACTGTATTTCCGTTGACGCACGATATTAAGTATGTGAAACTATCTATCTGCAATCAGTAGAGTTAAAATTATCTGTACATTGAAACACTTAAAACTACACTCCGTGTGGTGACGGAGTAAGAATACAGTGTCACCACCCCATCTCATCCCATGGGTGTCGTAAAAACCGACTAAGGGACCAACCGTAAATAATATCTTCACGAAGTAAAAAGAAGGAAAACTTTAAATTAAACCCTATACCAATTCGTCTGGCCAGCGTGGTATTAGTAGGCCAAGTATCCCTCCGTCACGGGAGGAGGCCCGTCTCTGCAGTGGGACATTAAAGGGCTGTTATGATGATACATTGAAAATAGATTGATACATCCAAACACAAACTTACTCTTTATTTTCATGAGCTAGGCAAAGACCACTGAGTAACTTAGTTTTTACACGCACAATCGCATACACATACCATCTACATTTAAAACATTTTTAATAATACTAATTTATACTTATGACGGACTGACCACCTCATCTTATCAGGGGTGTCTTTAAATAAATAAATATTCGTCACACATTCACACAACGCCATCTAGTCCCAAACTAAGCAAAGCTTGTACTATGTCAAGTGTGTAAGTACTAGACAACGGATAAACAAACTTAAATACTATTTTTTTTGTAAATACATACATATAATGCATAGAAAACACCCAGACCAATACCGCAAGCAATCATGTTTATGCACACAAAGATTTGCTTTGAGCGGGGATCGAACCCGAGACCTTTGCGTAGCAGTCATGTTATATAACCACTACGCCACAGAGGTCGTTTTTAAACTTAATAGACGGTAATTCAAACAAAGAATAAAGATTTGTCACTAAATCCTTGACATAAATATTATACAGTATGTAAAGTGAGACATAGGCAATACTTTAGGGCATGATAGATAACGTTATTAAATGAAGGAAAAAAAATACAAAATAAATAAACATTAAGTAAATTACTACATAGTAAACGATGTGTAAAGCTTAGCCATGAATTTCACTAATCATGGACACCGCGCGGACGCAGCGAGCGATTGGTTTGCCAGCTGAGTTATATACATACCTACGACGCTCGGCGGGTGTCCATACTTAGTTAATTTTTGGTATTTTTTCGTCAAAAATTAAGTACCTAATTTTATTACATAATTGGGATCAGAATCACGTACAGAGTCACCTCCTTAATTATTGCCGATGACTCAAAAAACACCCTGTATAAACGGGATATTAACGCGCATTTTATAAATTTACCTTTATTTTACTTGACGTTTCGGCACAGGTTGCACCGGCCGTGGTCGCAAGCTTGACATAAATTCATCAGGCCGTCTTTGTATCTTTTGACCAGGTAAGTTATCCTTCTAACTCTTCACCATAAACAAGAAGATGTTATCAATTCATTTGTATTTGAAATAGTTTGTTATGTCACAAGTCATACTTAAGAATCTAAAATATTCTAGTGTCCATAATGATGACCAATATATTATACATACATAATAATATTATGCTTATACTGGTTTACTAAATATACATTATCTATACGAGAGAACAAATAAACTCTAGCCAAAGTAGGGTAAGTATCCATCCACCGACGAAATAGGCTTGTAGGGGGATTACCAACTTTCACAAAAGTATGAAAAAGGATAAATTTTAACGACTATTTTGTTTGTTATTTTTTTTTATAAGACGTTACAAACTTAAAATGCACCGTATCGTCCATAACATTGGAAACATACAGCAATAATGCGAGCATATCTGTAATATTCAGTTTTTGCGAGTGTCTTGTCCCCGGAGGGCCACTGTCTATGACACATGCGTGGGACTGAATCTAAAATGGGCCCCTTGAATATATTTGCTCAGCCAATATGAGATGTTACCTTTTTGTCACCATATGTGTGACTACTATAGTGTTTTTTTGGCTCATTGTTTTATAATGGCGTCTAGGTATTTGTTTATGTGAGTTTATGTATGTATGAAGTAGGTAATGGTAAAAATACATGGTTCTGCAAGACTTTTTTGTCGTGTGGATGTCGTAAAAGTTGATTAAGAGAATTTTTATAGGTGTCTACGAAAATTAAAGAAGAAAATTTAGGATGTAATTCTATACGATGCTAAAGCGATCAGCTAAGTTAGGTTAGGTTAGATTAGTTACTTAATTTTTGTAATTATGTTGATAATTACTTACTGTATGTTATTGTGTGCAACGAAATAAATTATTTTCTTTCTTTCTTTCTATACCAATCCATCTGACTAGCGTGGTGTTACTTAGATTGTGTTCCTAGTCTTTGAGGACATCCTGACATTATGTGAAACAAAATGTTGTCTATACAACAAAATATTACGAAGTTTTGCAAAAACCGTTAATCGACCTCTGTGGGTACACACTACACAGCAGGGCTCTGAATACCGTTAAAAATGAGGTATCGATACCTTCATTATACTATGGTAACGTTACTTGTAGAGGTATCGTTAAGCCAGGTATCGTTAATTGAATGGATTTTTACCGGTAAGTTGACTTATCGCTATCGATGATTTACCGGTAAAAAGTAACAATACTGTAAGTCAAACTTTGCTAACGTTACCATAGAAACACCGTTAATTGTCATTATAACTCTTTCCACTATAATAATTTAAACATAATATTAATATAATAAAACTGTAGAAAAGTCGTTATAGTACATTAAAAAAAAAATAGCCAAGGTATTACAAGACAACCAATAGAACCCATTTCCAGCAGTTTTGGAATTTTTGTCTGTTTGTCTGTAACTGTACCTATATCTGTGTTCTAAACTTTGTTCGGACATCACGTAACAAGTACGAAAGCAATGTAGATGATTTTTATACACAACTAGCGATCCGTCCCGGCTTCGCACGGGCATTATTTTCCAGCTTATCTGTTCATTTTCTTTGCTATAAACGTCACGGAGTCCGAGACCTTTCCAACAAATGCAAAATCGTGGAAATCGGTACGTGCGTTCAGGAGTTACAGCGTCAGGAAGGAAAACCCGACTTATTTTTATATAGTAGACGATTAAAAGTAACTTGAAGTTATATTCAGTTTTTGTTTCATTGCAAATGGGTCCGGCTATTAAAAGATATTTCAATTTAATTAATTAATATTAAACAGAGCCATCTTTCGAACTTAGACTGGACTGCATCAATAGTTGAACTACGTACAATCACGGAAGTTTCCGCTTGACCATAAGTATACATAGACATAACATCTATGTAAACTATGGAATGCAATAAAGATATGAATTATGAAATTATGAATTATTACATGAAAAAAAGTCGTGATTATCATTTTCACGTATACCTAAATAATATCAATCTCATACCGAATATATTCTGCATAATTCCAAAAGTCCGTTAAACAAAAACCAAGTCGTGAGTGTAGAAACAAAAATAAATAGCGCGTTGTCAATAGCCTGAGAGTGAATCGGAACTAATTAATACTTAAGAAACAGGAATATTTTTAGAGGCGTGTCTTAGCGGGGCTAGAAATTAATGCAACCTCATTGGGTAGTTTGTATCTATGTGTGTGTGTCACACTGTCGGTGGCTGTTTAAGGCAATTTGTTTAGAAACTGATCGAGCAGGACTTTCTTCGATAGTACTTAGTCATAAAAATAAATTGAATTTAAATAACATTCCTTTTCTCACAATCTTATTATAACTGCAATTTTAATAAACTTTTATAATTATTTAATACATACTACATATATATAGGTATATAATTGTAGTGATTTAATGAACTAATAATAATTAACCTTTAACTCTTAATTTAGATTTATCCCTAAAGCTGCCTCATTGATAATTGTATAATTATGTATTATGTTATTTAAGAGACTCCCTGATCTCACAGATAAACAGCCTCAGCTGTTTTGTGAGACTGATGTATAATTTGATGTAAACTTATTTGTTAATAATAAACAAAACAAAATAAACAAAACAAAAAAAAACAAATAGTGAAAAATCAAATCATTAAATAAAAATACTATTTAATTTTTAATTAAAAATAATATTTTAATTTAATTATAATACCCGTGAACAGTGACGGTGAATTTAAGTTACTTGGCTTAATAAAATATAAATAGTCACTTACCAACCATCAAGATTTATAGACAATTATGTTTACTCGTTGGAATAGATACATAATTTCAACACAATTCAATAAGATTCGATAGCCAAGGGTATAGAACAATCGACGTTACAATATCCTTTGAAATGGCGAGCGAAAAAAAAATGGTTATATTTAAAATGCATTCTCTCTGGCAGCCACTCACAGCCCGTTGCGGTCACAGATTTAAAAGCGTAAAATTTCACCGAGGTCATTGCATAGACGGGTAACCACTCAGTGGTATTTTATTAACCTATTGATTTATGCGTGATCATACAAAAAAAAACATACGTGTCGAATTGATAACCTCCTCCGTTTTTTTTCATCGGTTAAAAAATTAAATGTATTAATTAGTGATTATTATGAATTGCAATTAATATTCATTTTAATTTTTTTATGAAGAATGATCATTATGACTTTAAATTGTATGAGAAACATTTTCGGAGATCCGATGATATGAGTTCAAATGTTATGTAAGAAGAAGCGCTTCCTGTTGTGCGATATTGAACTTAATAGTTTTATGACATGCAACTAAAATGAGCTTTAGAGGTGATAAAGTCATTTAATAAATTAATTAATTTAATTGTCGACTATACATTTTTTTCGTAAACGAAGTCGCGGGTTACAGCTCGTATTGAATAATAATAGTAGAAAACAAAATAAGAAAAAATAAAAAAAACACAAAAAGTAATTCGTTCCTCAGGATCGAACCATAGCTGTTTTCTTTTCAGCCAAGCTCTATACAAGCAAAGCTATCGTGTTGACAACAGTTTTGATTAAATTGTCAATCTAGTATTGCGCTTTGAAATTGGCTTGACTTTTGTCTACTGTCATAATCACTCACTACAACTACACTGAAACTCGACCGCAGATGAACGACGCAGCGGGCGACGTTGCCGTTCAGTCATGCGCGGCTCCCGTACACTGCACGAGTTGGCAACATCGCTCGTAGGTACCGGTAAAAGTGTCGATACTCTTACCGATACATTGTTATCGGTAAAAATTTAATTCGATACCAAAGTAAAACTACCCGTAGTATCGTTACTAGGTTAACATTATGAAAGTAACGTTACTTAACGATACTTATACTGGGAATTTGGTACCGTTAACAAGCCTCTCAAGCGTCGACCATTACGAAGGACATTAGAAATTCAGAGCTGTATTATTTGCAAACCTATCATCAAGTGAACCAGTAAAAGTTGCAAACGATGGACGAAAAGACCCAGAACACTGATTTTTATGTGGAAACGTTTGAAAGAGGCCTTTCCATCTATGTTCGTCTTTAGGCTGAGAGTTATACTAATATTTTTGTCAGCTGTATTGGTCAGCGCGTCCTATAGTGGTTGTGGTATGCAGCTCCTGTTGTTGATGTTTATGATTAATGTTAAAAAAATATATTGTAAACACAACTGAATTTTAAAAGAGTTGCCGTGAGTTTCTTTGCCAGGTTTCTTCTCATTGGCTCTATGCATTTTGGAAACTGGAGTCTTGGATGAATTTTGGATGGATCAACACAGACAGCCAATAGATTTGAGTAGTAGATTGTTTTTATTTCTAGTTTCTTTCCTCCTTATTTAAATTGGACAATACAACGCGGTATTTTAGTGCTGTGTCGATCTTTTATTTTTAACTGCAGCTTCAATTTTAAGTAAATTGTTAACGACGATTTCAATCATTTTGTGATAAATTTTATGAAATAAAGCAATTTAAAATTTGATGTTTGTAAACTCCTTGCGACACATTATAAGCGGGAGCTATCTTTAAAAAAGGGAATAAAAAGAAGCAATAAAAGAGAACAGCTACGACGCTGCTTATGCTAGACAGATATTGAAGCCCCATAGCCCTGTATTTTAATTACCGGATTTGTTTCGAAAATTTTGTAAATACAATATGTCACTGTGTATTTCCAAAAAAGTGTCTTTATCTGAAGTCTAGTCACTAGGTAGTCATAGCACAATCTTTACTTTATTTATTTATTTAAACTTAGGAACTCTAACAAAGGAAACACTGTACATGCAATATTCTAAATGATTAAAAATATTGGTAGTGTGAATACAAAAAAAAATAAAAATTAAAACAAAACTAAGTCTACAAATCATTATCATTATCTATTGTTCTTTTCCCCTCATTTGTATGTTTGTATCTCATATCATGTTTACTATCAGTTTGTTTTTCTTTTGTGTGTTTAATTCTGTATGTAACTTTTTGTGCATGTACCTTGTTGCTATCTGTGAGGACCTATAACTGGCTCTATGTTTCTTAATTCTTCTAATCATATTGTCAAACTGCTGTTGGTCTTCCAAATAAATAAATTAAAAAAAAAATAAAAAAAATCAAAAACAACTTTTTTTTTTATTTATTTATTTATACATTTTAAAAAATTACAGACTTGTTTTTACACTTAGTCAAGGACTAGATGGCGCTATGTGAATGTATGCTTATTATAATGTTACACAAGTTAGTATTCTATCAGTATCCAATGGTTATAACTCTGTTCAGACCCGAAGTGTAAAATTAAATCACGACTCAAAGAGCTACGTGTTCTGAATAACACATTTGTAATGATATTACTTTACAAATATGTGTAAATGGTAATTAGATATTGTAAGAATAAGATATGTTATCTTTTAAGAGTATAACTCTACATTGTACTAACTAACTAATCATTATAACAGCACATTAATGTCCCACTGCAGGGACGGGCCTCCTCCCGTGACAGATTGGTATAGGATTCAATTTTAAGTTTTCCTTCTAACTAGTTTCTACATAATATAAAGGTCAAATCCACGTTAAAATCGTTTATAAGGCTCACTAGCGCCCCCAATTGAAAAAAAATCAAATAGGATAATAATGTACAATGTTGATAACAAAGTCTTGAGAAAAGGCTAATAAATTATCTGTATAACACACTCTCAACACTTTAAATGTTTTTCACTTATGTGGGATGTTTAATATCTCACACTACTTTTTATGAAAATACTAGTTTTTTTTGGAGAGTACCATAAAATCTCAGTAACTCTCAGTACACAATCGATCAAGGCTTCACGGCTCGTGTAACTACGCGGACAGGGTGACCACTCGGCTCGTCGCGATCTATCTTCATCCCAGAGCGCCGCGCTGCTTGCTCTCTCATATACTGTGTCCATTATCTATACTAATATAATAAAGAGGAAAGATTTGTATTTTTGTATGATACGGATAAACATTAACTAGTGAACCGATTTCAAAAATTCTTTCATCATTGGAAAGCTACATTCACACTGAGTAACAAACGCTATATTCTATTCCAGAATAAAATAGGGATATTTGCTGAAACATGATATAACTTAAGCAAGGTGTGAAAAAATGTGCTTTAAAAATTCTTTCGTTGCATGCACTGCGAAAACTATTAATGATAGAACAAAAATAATATGTTCTAAAATATTAAAGAGCATGTCAAAATCTACAAAAAAGTATTACAAAACATATGTCCAACTATTATTGTTACGTGACAATAACCACTTTTTATAATTTAAAATATGATAGAAATTCCGATCACCGTTCAGACATGTCATTCATACTTCTGTTTAAATATTTATCCAAACAAATAATAGTGTTATCTGTTGACACCGTGTGCAACATCGAAGATACAGTACACTACCCACAGGAATTTTTAAATAATAATTCTCATGAACTAAAATTAAAAATAGGTACGCCTCTTATGCTTTTAAGAAATTTATTCCCTCCCAATATGTGTAATGGTACAAGACTATTAATCATTAAGAGATAATGTGATTGTAGCAACTATCATTACGGGTCCCACGGCCGGTCAGCTCGCACATGTTTCGGGGATCCCGTTGATACCAACTGATTTACCATTATTTTTTTCCATTACCATTTTTTTTGTTATTTTTTTTGTGAAAGCGTCTTTTCCGTAAAAGTATATTCGTTTTAATTATTTTTTTTAATTATTATCGAATTATCTGACCCCCCCCCCCCTTTCCTTTTTCATAATTTGGGTAACAACATCAAGCATAAACAATGCTAAAATCGTCATTATTGCAATTTTGCTGTTGTCCGATGAGGAATTCCTTTTCATAGCTACGTAGTCCATCATCAGATCACTGTGGTTTTTTTATGGGACCACATTGAAAGCTAACCCTATCCAACAAAGAAAAAGCATAAAAATCGGACCGCCCTGTAAAAAGTTATGCGTGATCATACAAAAAAAAAACATACGTGTCGAATTGATAACCTCCTCTGTTTTTTTCGTCGGTTAAAAAATAAGTTTTATAGTTAAAGTTGTGTGATACATGCCATAAGGCATTAGGTAAGGTGTGGTGCTTTTGTATTTATGATGAATAAATATAATATATGTATATAGCGTGCGCAGTTTTGACGGCCGCCTATCATAGGCTCAATTTATACCGCCGCGGAAAGGAACGAAATGTAAGTTTTTGTACATCGCATAATGAACTTTATGTCAAGTGTATAACAAACAAATTAACTACGATTCATAACCTCTTCCGAATAACAATAAAATAGTCAAAGTAAAACCCGATACATTAACTTATACTAAAGAAGTTCAAATATTTATCAAAACAAGACATTAACCCCTTCCCTGACTCGGATGTCATTTAAAAAACATTCGCATTGTTTTATCTATATGTGGAACAGACAGCCTCTTAACCCTTTCACAGTTCCGCGAGCAGACACAATAGTTAAACAATGCACATGTACCATATGGCTCATGGGACAGGGAACGTGTTAATATCACATTGCAGGGACGGACATACTAATTATAATGTAATGATACTAAAACTGATTTATCAAACAATTCACATATTAAAGCCTTGTAATAATTGCTGGGGCCAATATTACGGGCCAACAGTTGTTGCCTTTCTTAACCCTGACTTATTGATAACCCAGTTCCACTCGTACTCGTGTGACCAAACAATTTCCCACGTTTATAATAACAAAGGTCACGGTGAAAATTGAACTTAGATATATTTTTAAAAGTTAACATAATATTCCATTCTACATATTTTTTTATGTTTTTATACCATTTTACTGAAAAGCTCATTTATATAGTATTTTGTTTAATATTTTATTTGTTAGCTCAGCAGTCAGCACTCAGTTATTTCTTAATCATTTCAAAAATCCGTTTTTTATTGAAAGTATTTATCAAAATTATGATTTATTGTGGAATTACTGTCAAACGTCCGAGTAAACAAAAGTTCTTATTAAAATCATTATCAAAGTCAAAGCCTTTGTTTTAAAATCGATTTTTACTTACCAAATTATCTTCGGCAATTCACCCAAATACGTCTTTACAGTCGCTGATCCGTCACTTTATTACCGTATCGTACGACAGCGTATACTTATCCCAGATTGACGGATAGTCTCATGTAATAGGGGGATTGAGTGATCGGCTCCAATCTGACAAGTTAGTTCTACTCTTTCCGCTGATCGATGGCCGAAGTACATCGAGTTAATACGACTATACGACCATGTTATTGATAGACCTTTTTTGGATATAGATTAAGATTAATAGTAACTGATTGATTTAGTTGTGCACTCATTTGTGAGATTACAGTCAGTTTGTTAAACTATTGATATTAATCGTAAACGGGAGATTAACGACACTTTTGTTTTGCTTGACGTTTCGGCACAAGTTACGCGGTGTCCTGCATAGGCGACGAACGCGGCGCGCGCGATGATACACGCGACAAGTATCCTACATGATTTTGGTCATTACCTCTCGAATCATGAAGAAGTACAGTATCATGGAAAGAAATTTTCCATCCGATAGAAAATGTTAATGACATGGTAAAGGTGTTTTACGAAATAGTTAAGATAGCAATTGAAAATTTTGTACCGAAACGCGTCAATAAACGTAACCACTACCCGCCATGGTTCAACTGCACTTTGATTAATTTACTAAAAGAAAAGTATAAACTCAGGCATCGCTACAAAAGGTACAAAAATCCATTAGACAATCTGGAATTAAAAATAGTAAGTAAAAGAATTTCGGCTATAACCAACTTACTCTATAATTCGTATTTAGAGACACTTGAGGACAAAATCTCAAATAATGTCAAGAATTTTTGGTCGTACGTAAAAACTAAACGTGGTGGTACTAGTTCCTACCCTGTTTCAATGACAAATGGTCATGAAACTACCTCAGACGGATCGCGAATTTGTGATATGTTTGCTGCATATTTTTCATCTGTGTATGGAAGCAAGGACAACACGTCAATGAATGCTAGTAATTACTTAAATAACATGAATAAATTTAGTTTGAACTTGACTCCCCCCGTCATAGGATATGACAATTTGTTATTTAAATTGGAGAGTTTAGACTGTACTAAGGGGGCGGGCTCAGATGGCATACCACCAATATTTATTGCGAAATGTGCCAAATATCTAGTAACCCCTCTACTGATGATTTTTAACAAATCGTTATCTACGGGAATCTTTTCCACGGAATGGAAGGTAGCTAAGGTGGTACCCGTCCATAAATCAGAAAAAGCTGACCTAGTAACTAATTACCGACCCATTTCAATACTTTCTGCACTTGCTAAAATTTTCGAATCTTTGGTTTGCCCATTCCTTCAAAAACACCTAAATTTATATGTAAGTGATAGCCAACATGGTTTTGTTGCCTCCAGATCTACTAGCACAAACCTGGTCTTATTTTCTGAAACTCTAGCTGAGACTCTAGATTGCAATAAACAATATGATGTTGTATACACAGACTTCAGCAAGGCTTTTGATAGTGTCTCCCACAAGATTCTTGTTTATAAATTGTCCATGTACGGCATAACGGGGTTTTTGCTAGAATGGTTAAAATCTTATCTTGAGGAGCGAACTTTCTTTGTAGTAGTTAATGGTTTTCAGTCTAGCATTAGGGGCATAACTTCTGGCGTACCGCAAGGTTCACACATCGGCCCAATATTATTCAACATGTTTATCAACGACCTCCCCACTTGCTTTCATTTCTCTGATACCTTTATGTATGCTGATGATCTGAAGTTTGGTAGAGTTATCGAAAGCGCAAATGACGTTTTGTTGCTTCAAGGTTATATAAATAGATTAGTGGATTGGTGCGTACAAAATAAAATGCAACTCAATCTAGCAAAATGCTGCCACATTAAATTTTCCCGTAAAACTCGCAATTTTGATAGCCACTACTTTCTGGGCAATGTGAAAATTCAAGAGGTAGAACAGATAAAAGATTTGGGTGTCATTATGGACAGGAAGCTCACTTTTCTGCCTCATATAGAAAATATTATAAAAAAGGCATCTAAAATGTTGGGATTTGTGATACGCAATGTAAAGGTTTTCCGTGGCAGCAAAATTAAAATTATTTTGTATAACAGCCTAGTACGCAGTATTTTGGAATACTGTAGTGTAGTTTGGAGGCCACACTTTGCGGTCCACTCGCTTCGATTAGAACGTATTCAAAAAAGATTTGTGTGGCACCTTTCTTACAAAACCAAAAAAACAAAAATACCTTACATTGAAAGATTAAAGCAGTTTCGGATGATCAAGTTATCAGATCGTAGGGACCTCAATGACAGCATGTTTATGTACAAGATCGTACATAACATTTTTAACAGTCCTCAAATATTAAGCAGGATCAAAATACGTGTGCCTGCAAGATACCCGCGTAACCGTATCACCCCCTTCTACCCGCCTCTACGTAGAACAGTTTTCGGAGCAAATTCGCCTATACCAAGACTTGTTAGGTTGGCAAATGAATGTAGTGACCTGGTGGATATCCACGCAGACTCGTTTAACAAGTTTCGGTTCACACTATTGAAATTTTACAAAGCCAAATGCCAATAATTCTAAACTCTTAACCACCTTTTCATCTCTTGTTTTTTTTGTTTTTCCTGGTTTTTTTAATACACATGTTTGTCAATTAAGACATTATGCTATTGTTATGGTTATAAAAAGTTATATTTAATTTAGTATTTAAGTAATTATAAGGCAGTGATTATTCAGAGCATGTTGTATTTGCCTATAATTATTTGTTACATTTTGTTTAATTTTATAATAAGAATGTGTTCCTACTGCTTGTAACAGTGTAAACAAATGTTGGCAACTCTTAATAAATAAATAAATAAATACAATTTTGCTTTGAAATCGTAGAGTCGCGTCTGATCACCCTCAAAATAAGTATTACGTCGCGTCTCGTCGCATACGGTCACATAGGACACAAGTAGAGTACACCCTTGATTTGATCGCGTACGTTGCGTTCGTCGCGTCCCGTCGCATTCGTCGCCCATGCAGGACACCAGGTTACACTTGCCGTGCGTGATCTGTCAAGTTGAATTTCTGTAAATATTAATCGCTCATTTTCATTAAATACTTACAAGCATGGATCACTATAATTTTAGAGTTATCTTAGTTTATTGGTCGTCATTTGTTACAGAACTATGTTTACAAAATAAATATATTTGATTTGATTTGAATTATTATTGTTAAAATTGATAAATAAATAATTTTAAAGATAAGGGTTTGTGTAACACATGAGTACGTGGTGGGAACATGGAAAACATTTTAATTTATTTGTTTAAGGTTTTTATTTAATTGATTTGGTTTCAATGAATAAAAATATTTAGGAGTACATTATACCTTTACACAATGATATAAAGACACTAAAGTTTATTAAATCATCATCATCATAACAGCCCATCAATGTCCCTCTCCAGAGACGGGCCTCCTCCCGGGACGGAGGGATAAGACACGGGAGGAGGCCCGTCCCTGCAGTGGGACATTAATGGTCTGTTATGATTATTATGATTTTTGTCAATATTATTTCTTAAGTTATTTTTATCTAGCTATTTTATCAAATCCCTAAGTGTATTCTTTATTACTTTCTCATAAGTATTGCTACATTTTATTATGACTATAGTATCATCCGCATAGAGAGTTATTGAATATCATATAACTTTTGCTAGATCGTTAATGTACAGAAAAAGTAAAGATGGACCCAGTATACCTCCCTGTGGGACACTATACATTATTGGCCGTTTTTTTTTTAATATTTAATTTTCTTTTTAGTTGTGGTATGCACCATAGTCAGTTTAGTATATTGAAAGCAGTTTATAAGATATTTTTGGAAAAGTTTTTGAAAGTTATTTCTTATGCTTATGGTCTACATAACCTAAAGCATGTGCCATATTCATGAATATGTGGCACACCGATACAAGTTTATTCATATTTACTGTAAAAAAATGAAAATTTGTTTTGTTTGTTTTAATGCTTTTAGAAAACTTTAGCTCTTTTACTAAAATATAAGGTTTCCGTGTCGGTTGTATGGTATTGTATTGTATTTATTTCATAAACAAATTTACATTTGTGTTGAAACTTAAACTTAAAAAAATAACAAACTAACTTAAGATTTGATTGATGAAGCTTGTGAGATGTATTTAAAGTGAGGTTTTTTGTCACGAAACTTACGAATGATTAAAATCCCGAAGCTTTGGCGGAAAGCAAAAAACAGTTCTATCAAAACTTGGTTAGAACACAAATCACCCCAATAATTACAAGAGTCGAGAACATTCATACAAAGTCCTCAAAATTACTGAATGAAATTTTATCTTTTGTTAATTTTTCATGCCATTAAACTAACCTACATTTTACTGATGGCCTAATAAACATTTGTTAAAAGGTAATTTAGAATTCATATTTTCCCACGTCATACACACATATCTGTCGAAGGACCGATGGCCGTTGGAGCAAACGTGTCCTAGAGTGGAGACCGCGACTTGGCAAACGTAGTGTAGGACGCCCCCCAGCTAGGTGGACCGACGACCTCATAAAGGTCTCTGGGTCGGACTGGATGCGGAAGGCGCAGGACCGAGTTCTGTGGCGTATATTGGGAGAGGCCTATGTCCAGCAGTGGACTGCAATAGGCTAGTTGATTTTCCCACGCGATGAAACACTAAAGTCCCCTAACCACTGAAGCTTCAATAAACGTTCATTAAATAGAGGTATAGTTTGTCTATATTTCGTTACAATCAAAAGCTTCATCATAACAGCCTATTAATGTCCCACTGAAAGGACGGGCCTCCTCCCATGACGGAGGGATACTTGGCCTACTAATACCACGCTGGCCAGACGGATTGGTATAGGGTTTAATTTCAAGTTTTCTTTCTTTTTATTTCGTAATAATAATATTCACGGATAGTCCCTTAGTCGGTTTTTACGACACCCATGGGATGAGATGGGGTGGTGACATATTGTATTCTTATTTTTCACTTTCATTTGTATTCTAATTGTATTCAATCAAAAGCTTAAGTTTTATTGATTCAGAGTTTAATAATTATACTAGCGTAGGCGTCGCCGGCGATAGACTCAAGCCAGCTATGGTTCTGTGTGGCTAAGAGAAGTTTATATGTTGCATATCCGCCTGACGCAGCGCTGCTCTTGAAATAACGTGAATCGAGCACGTGGAACAGACGTACGCGCCGTGCGCCCGCTTAACGCAGCAGACGCCTTAGTTCAGTAAATAAATAATAACTACTGTCAATAATTCTACATATTCACATGTGGAATTATAATAAAAATACTAGTTCTTGTTACATTCGTTTCATAGGAGTAACGAAGTCACAGCCCTGGTGAATATTACGGATGACATCAGATATGGTATGGAGAACGGACGTCTTACGGTCCTCGCTTTGTTGGACTTTTCCAACGCCTTCAACACTGTAGATTTCGACATTTTAATAGGGATAATGTCCTCTCTTAACATGTCTCCTACAGTGATGATTAATATAATTAATTCTGACCTAGCACGACTTAGTGACTGGAGCTGCTCGTATGGACTCAAAATAAATCCTACTAAAACACAAACTATTATTATTGGCAGTTCCAGGAAGGTTTGTGGAATTAACTGGTCTAACCTCCCACAGGTTACTTTTGACGGCACAGTTATTCCTTACAGTACGAAGGTAAGGGATCTAGGCGTTTTTGTGGACTCCGAACTGTCCTGGAATGACCAATTAAGGGAGGTTAGTAGGAAAATGTTTGCGTCGATTGGTTCTTTACGCAGGCTACGTAATTTTCTCCCGACCGCTACTAAGATTGCTCTTGCAAATTCCCTTTTACTTCCCATCTTGGATTATGCCGATGCCAGCTATCCAGACCTTACCGAGAACCAATTAGATAAACTTGAGCGACTTCAAAATGTCTGCATAAGATTCATATTTGGATTGCGCAAGTATGATCACATTTCCGATTTTCGTAAAAAGCTCAAGTGGTTACCAATTCGACTTCGCCGGAATACTCATATCCTTTCATTACTTTACAATATTTTGTTTAATCCTTTTGCTCCTTCATACCTCAAAGAACGTTTTGAGTATCTTCATGATTCGCACGTAAAGTGCCTGAGATCATCGGAAAGCTTGAAATTGACAATGCCATTGCACACTACTAGGTTTTACGACAGCTCTTTTACAATTTTGGCAATTAGATTGTGGAATGCTTTGCCGAATGAGATAAGGCATTCCGAAAGTATTGGCATTTTTAAAAATAGCGTTCGTAACTACTACTTAAACCAATAATAACAAAATTTGTTGTATATTATTTATTGACATATGTATTTAAATTTTATCTGTATTTAATATTTATGTGTAATATGTGAATGCTCATTTGTATTAAAAGAGTACCAAGATAGGATTTATCGTTTTTATTAGTTTATATATTTGTATTTAAGTAATATTTATCATAAGGTATGCCAACTACTGCTTTCACCTACTTCTTATTCATCATGTCCATTTATAAGGGTTGTCTGGAAGAAATCGCTTTTAGCGATAAGACCGCCCATGTACCAACTAATAGTTAATTGTAAATATGTTCTTTATTTATTTTTGGTGTACAATAAAGTTTATTTGTATTGTATTGTATTGTATAGAATGTAAAATTGATAAAAATTAAAGCCTTGTAAAATAACACTAAAACGCAGGGTGGAGATACCCTTCACACGGTGGATCGACGGCTTAGTTAGGACGGCGAGTAACCGATGGATGAGGGAGGCACAGTACCGCACAAGGTGGCAGTATTTCGAGAAGGATTATGTCTAGCAGTGGACGTCAATTGGCTAATATAGTCATGATGATAAACGCCTTGTAATTTCAAAGACCTAGTATTAATGTTCTATGATTGTATTTAAATGCGTATACTAATATACGTGATGCGCGTGGCTCTGTAACTATTCAGAAATGTAAACTTCAATTATCATCTGTCTACACAGAGTACGCGAACGTACAAATTACATCAATGCTGAACAACCCTCACAATCCGTTCAACAGTTTAACCTTTTCGACGCCTCTGAAACGTTAACGCCAAATCATCGGCGTAAAGGAAGTGGTACGTGCTCTTAGTAAATAAAAATAATAAAAGTAGACCTTAACACTTTGAGATAAATTTTTGGACGATCAGAATAATGGAGTCTGCCCACTATACCGTATACTATGACCGTGACCATGGTAGGACCGTATCAGTCACGAAAAGTAACACGATACAGTTTACCTTGCCCACTGAAATAGAGCAACCTCGTCCTATGCGCATATACGACGCGTATGATGCCCGTATGTAAACTGTTTGTAACCTGTTTGTTGCCCGTTACTATGATTTGGTTATATAACATGATTGCTACGCAGAGGTCTCAGGTTCGATACCCGCTCAATGCAAATCTTTGTGTGCATGATCATGATTGTTTGCTTTGGTCTTGGTGTTTTCAACCGCCAGCAGTGGGTACAAACATCAGCTCTTTAACAACTCGTAATATTTCTACCGAGAAGGGATCACGTTCAAACAAGATCTGATAGTCGTTGAAAAGCTCGGTAAAATTAACTTTCAGACTTGGAATGTATGGAGTACACCTTCTTCAAGGTATGCACTATCTGAACAATCTCCGACCTTACGAAAATGTAGAAGGTTTTGGGAATGGGATCCAATTTTTTCAGCTTTCGTCCAATCTTATAAAAAATCTGGACTAAGTCAGCTAAAGTTTGTTTTGTCAGTGAAATTTTCGAGACGAATTGCAGCTGTAAAATGGTTGATAGCCTGTGTTGAGCAGTGGGTTCTGGTATGCTGTTAATTAAACAGTGTGCTCTTTCTGGTGGGAATCGAATTGTTTTAAGGTTATGAAGTAATAAATTTCCTAATTTACTCAATCATCAGTAAGAGGTCAGTTGGATTAAGTTATTCCTCATAAATGTTCGTTGTTCCTCTATTCATTCTCTATACTCAATCTTCATACCTTTGAAAGAAAAGGTTTACATACTTGTTAGATTCATACCTGCTGATTTTTAACTTCCTAATAATGGTAAGTTTTGCTAGGGATTGCCTTAGCATTTATTTGATAGATAGGTACCTATACTTTGATCTTCGATGACATTTTTGCAATTAGATAATGAGAAAGTCGATGACCTTAGAATGGTTGCCGGACAGTGATATAAGAACGACCTGAAAGGGGCAGGTAGAGCTTAGGAAGGCTATGTCAAGGGAGACCGCTCATGGCTGACAGAGAGAGAAATAATTATACCATAATGCAAAAAATGCAATATTAATATGTAATTATGCAAAAAATTTAATAATAATAAATAATTATAACCAACTACTTTATGTAAAATCAAAATCAATTGTTTTTCTTCAAAATTAATACAATTTTCATTTTATCTTCTTTGACGACATTTATACTACTTAAAAAAAAAGAGTTTAAATACATTTCAAAGTTTAGAATACTTTACCACCGCCTCCAAAGCGCTAGTAGAGAAGAAGCGGCGCAACAAACTCTACTGCTGCATTTTCTTGACGTCATAAATTTTTAACATTGTAGATAACTGTAATTAGGCGCTGCAACCATTGTATACCATACATAACCATATAACCAAGAATTATTCAATAATAAAGGTAGCGTTATGTAGGTAGTACATAAAAGTTAGATCACCAAGTATAGATACATGCTTAGGTACATATTGTTAGTTCTCGATTACAAACTTCGAATGATTGTAAAATAAGTGAAAGAGGTTTTAATTATCTGAAAAGAAAGAACTAAAATTAGTAATATTAACCTCTTTTATCCCATACATTGACCTCACACAACACACACACTAAATAAAAGTTACAAACTTATTAAATTCAACGATATTAAAAGCATTCGTCGTTTAAAACCTAGTATTAGTTTTGTAGTGCACGTGTCTTACCGTAGCCATAGTAGTAACACCAACAGGAACAATACCAACAGCTTTAACATGTATTGGTTCTTGAACATTGGCTAAAAATATCAAAACTATTTTTCTATTCTTTGTATCCATGTGCTCCCAAGGTAGTCTATAAACAGCATCCTTTAGTTTTTCACTCTGAAATAAATATAAATTACTTTAAAATCAGTAGGAAGATGTTAAAGCAACGAATTTCTTTACGTCTATAACAATTTATCTAAAGATGAGGTCTTTAAAAATTAATATACTTATTGTATGATTGTTTCTAATATTTCCATTGATTAAAACATGCATTACACATTTTTGCTGTTATCTTTGCTTAAAAAATCATTTACAAGGTGCTATACAATTTTCAAAATCAATTAAACTAACTGTACTTACCTTATAACCTATCAGTTCAAATATTATCGATAATTGAAGCAACTGTTGAAATAAGCAAATTGTCATCGGCCCAAACTTTATTAATGCTTTAGAAGTCTGAAACAAATTTGAAAGTAACAATTTTGTATACAACCATAATTATATGTCTATGGTTCATTGATTAACTAGAGATACTTCAAATAGCGCTGCTCAACTAAACAAATCACAGTTCCTGGGAAGAAAACACCGATCTCGACATGAGCCAAATAGTAACTATGTTGCTACAGTGAACCCTTCTCAGGCTCCGTTGTTGTAGTACGAAACTAGTCGAGAATTAACGTCACCATCTATCAGGATTTGTGCTTCGTTTGTCATCTAATTATACCTCGACATATACTTATAACCTCTTACTCATAAACGTCTTTTAAATTTTAGTCAGTTGATTAGCTTAAATTCTTACGTTTTTGTTTGGCATAAGGTTGGTTTCGCTAATAAAAATCTCGCTAAACAGTGATTAAATTTAAGAGGCGTTTATGAGTAAGGGGGATATAAGTTTAGTAGTTACTTCAATTAATACTGACCATTTGAGAACATTCCAAAAGTAGCAAGCACTCGCTTACTTGATGAAAAATTAAGTAAATAAAAAGCATAAGTCCGAAAGCATTTGATAACTCGTCAGTAAACCTGTGAACAAAGTTATGTAAACAGCAATATTTTTAGTAAATACATTAGAACAGTGAATGTGCTTCATTCATTAAGCATGATCACTGTTCTTTGTCGCAGAAATGCATTTCGAGATATTCTTAAAAGGTGCATTGTAAAAACATAACGATTTATCCTGACATTATTATGGCCACACTATAATTTTATCTTACAAAAACAATTTATTTTTATACTTACTTGACAATGAAGCGGTGGTGATGTATACAATCAATCAATATTTTAGACACTCTTTTTATGTCATTCTCTGAATGCATCACAGCCATTTCCGAAATATTTTCGCAGTACTTTGGAGAACTTTTACTTTTAGACGGCAACGGCATGGAGTCTAGAGTATGAATCAATATTTTGAAATGCCCCCAAGTATGAATAACCATTAGAATGAGTAAAATTTCAATCGTTAGGAACCATGATGAAGTTAAGTACACTGCGAACCTGTCAACGGATGTAAGGTAATACAGATACTCATGAAATCATCAATGTAAAAGAATTTAAAATAACAAATATATTTAGATAAAAAGAATGTAAAAGTATGTAGGAGGAAGTTTGAAAGTGGCACCGGTGGCAAAAAAACTACGTGGCAACCGGCTGTCATGGTATGGGCATGTTATGCGGAGGAATGAGAATCATGTGGTAAGGGAGGTGTTGAACATATATGTGGATGGATATAGGGGAAGAGGACGACCAAAGAAACGATGGATGGATTGTGTGAAAGACGATATGGCTGCGAAGAGTGTAATTTGTGAGATGTCGTCCGATAGGAAAGTATGGAAGAAGAAGACAAGCTGCGACGACCCCAAATAAAATTGGGATAAGGGCAGGGGAATGATGATGATTGAGATACAAAAACTTACGTATTTAATATAGCTGCAAACACGTAACCTTCGTAAGTATTTGTAATATCGTAAGGAAACACAAAATACACGGAGTGTTCGAATGAAGTATCCTCTGTTATTACACCATTAAAGTTTCCCATAGAATAGTTGTAGTAAACAAAACATAAATTGAATAATACGGAAAAGAAACTTGCTTCAAATGCAAGTACTATAGTAACAATGTGTGAGAAAAGATGAACTTTCTTGGGGCCGGACTCGTGGTCACACCAGGTTGTCACACCAGTGTGACTATCAGGAATTATTTTCTTGTTAGTCACACCGCTACTAAAACAACACCTTGTATTAAATATGAATTAGTGCGGATGATTAACATCGATATTTCATGATGACATTTTATGCAAAAATAGATTGTTTAGCCTAGTGTTAGTTGTTCTGTTTATTCCTATCTTCATCTCTGGCAACCTAAGTTTATGAAGAACACACCAAATCAGGTTTGTGTTTTTCATAAACTAACAACTAACACGTTCCCCTATTTCGTGGGCGTAATTTTTAATTTTTTTTTTCTCTTCTTTAGGTCGTGGAGAGGCTCCATGCTCCACGGCAAAATGATATATAACTAAGATGATTTTTTTAAGAGTGTCAATTAAAATAAATAAACAATGAAATATCAGAAGGCCATTTCCTTGAATTTCTAAAATAATTTTGTACTTTTATTTAATATAGTTAGTAGGTATAATACTTTAATTTAAATATTTTTTTTTGTAGATATTATGATAACGAAATTTAATTTACATATCGATAAAACAGCACTAGTTGATAATGACAAGTGACGATACAAGGTGCTGTATTAGTAGCGGTGTGACTAACAAGAAAATAATTCCTGATAGTCACACTGGTGTGACAACCTGGTGTGACCACGAGTCCGGCCCGACTTTCTTGTGTATCTAAAATTAGAGAGAGATAAGTCATCAACAAAGTCATATGATTTATTTAATTACGGATGTAATGTTTGCTGATAATTTCATGCTTACAGATATTACAGATATTAATTGGCTATAGAGACCACTTGACAGAAAAATTATTATAAACTCTTAAATATTGAGCTGCTCAATATTTTGACAATAAATTAAATAACTAGTGGAGCATGTTGGTCAAAAAGTCCTTGTTCTCCATTGCCCTCTGATTGACATTGAGCCTTCTAAAAAAGCCCATAGGTCAAACTACAAAATTAAAATTGGATTTTTTTTATCGTAGCGTGATATTGTTCTTCCTGATAAATGGTCTATCCAACACAAAAAACTAATTTCAAATCGAGGAAGTAATTCCTGAGATTAGCGCGTTCAAACAAACAAACAAACTCTTCAGCTTTAGGTATATATTAGTATAGATATAGATTTAAGTGAACAAATACTTCGTACGACAGTGTAAATTCTATTGTGAAAAGGTTTAAAAAAATGTGTTCGATAAACTAAACACTTACTTTCATAGCTTCTTCAGATAAATGTTTAAAGTAAAACAGATGAACGTCCTTAAAAAACTTCGCAGATACGTATTTGTACCCCAATGAGGTGCCCATCACAAGCCTGGACTAAAATCACAATGTTTATTACATAACCTTACTCCCTTCTTTTAAAATAATACTGCTAAAATATTTTTTACCAATGCCACGACGACAACTAATTGTACAATTACCACTTGCGCCAATTTTAACGGTTCCAATGGTTTGAATAAATACATACAACCAGTTATGAGCAAAAAAAGCAATATTATAAAATTCCCAACCGTTATCAAGAACTTATACTTCGTTGGGTTCTCTCCAATCTCATTACTAGGCCACGCATTTAATATATTTAATTGTAAACGCAATATTTTATAATAAATATAATCTGATGGTTGGTTGATACCTCTGCAAGAAATTTAACAAAATAGTGATTAATAAAAACAGTCGGGTGATTAAACTCTGATGGTCGACACGTATAAAATCACTAAAGTATAGCAGCTGTATAAGCGTTTCGTCCTATTTGTAAAGTAACTGAAGATCTGAATTCCCAACAATTCGCTTTTCCATCCAGAAGGTTGCCAAAGCAACTTCGATTCTTTAGTAGTTGTGAGTTTCTATGGGTTGTGCAAATAATTTTCAATCAAAAACTAGTTTCTTCTCGTCACGAAAATAATGTCGTAATAGAACGGTAAATAATTACATCACTGGCTCATTTTTAAAAAGAAAATTCTTCATCGCAAGTGTTTTTTTATAAATGAGTTTGTAATTTATATATAGTTCGTGATAAATTATCTTCATTACTGCGATGAAATAAATGTAACAGTATTTTTTACATAATATGTGTAATTAGTGACAGTGGTTATTATTTATTTACTGAATTAGGGCGCATGCAGCGTTGAGGCACAAGGCGCGCGCGTTCGCTCAATCAATCAATCAATCAATCATCATTTATTTGCGAATATAGGTACAATAATTATGGTCTTACAACAGATTATTAGGTTTCTCCATATTCCACCTTTAGGCATGCAAAAATTATATTATTACAGGTTCATTATTTAAATTTCTAGTTACATTTAAAATAAATTAAATTATTAGTTTCTAATACAATTCCTAAAATTTTCGTCAAATGCATGCTGTTTACCTATCTAAAAATGTCTATCCTCTAAGTAGTCTTTTACACTATAGTATGTTTTTTCAAGTAATTTTATTTTCAGTTTGCTTTTAAATTCATTTACATTATCTAATTTACATAACTCGGCTGGTAGTCTGTTATAGACTTTGGATGCCATACATAGTATACTTTTATTTAAATAAGATGTCTTATTTGTTATAATTTTTATTTTATGCTGATGTCGGCTGCTGTGTAGATTATTAAACAGGTGTATATTCTTTTTGACAAATACAGCAGTCTCCAGTATATATAGACATGGTAGACTTAGTAAATTTAGGCTTTTAAAAACTGGTTTGCAGCTGTCTGTACTTTTCAGTCTATAAATTGCTCTAACACATTGTTTTTGCGCCCTAAAAACAAGTTCCCAGTCAGTTGAATTGCCCCAAAAAATGATACCATATCGCAGTAATGATTCTGCATTTGCATGATATGCTGTTACTACCGTGGATGTATTAACAGTCCTTGATAATATGTACAGAGCGTATAAACTTTTGGCAAGTTTGGAACATAATTTATCAACGTGGGTCTTCCAATTAAGATTGCAGTCAACATTTAAACCTAAAAAAGTTGCATTTTCGACTTCTGCTATCTTAGTACCGGCAAATACTATGTCTAAATCTATTTCAGGTCGAGTTCTGTTTCTAAATAGCATAAGGTTAGTTTTTTCTAAATTAATTACTAAATTATTGGTTGTTAACCAACCAACAATGTCATTCAAAGCTTCAGTTATAGTTAATTTTAAGCTGCCATAACTTGCCGGCGAAAACATCACGGTGCTATCATCTGCAAACAGGACCATAGGTGAGGCAACGGCTTTTGGAAAATCATTTATATATATAAGAAAGAGCAAGGGGCCTAAAATGCTTCCTTGAGGAACGCCATACTTAACCATTCTATAGTCAGATTTGTAAGACAGTTCTCTTTTTTTAATATTGGATATCTTGGAGATAACTGTTGCTTGTTGTCTATTAGTTAAATATGAAGTTATTAAATTTAAGGCACTACCTCTTATCCCACTATCGCTTAGCTTATTTTCAAGAATTTTATGGTCCACACAATCAAAAGCTTTTTTTAGATCCATAAATAAAGCACAGGCGGGCTTATTTTGGTCAACATTGATCATAACTTCGTTGAGAAATTTATGTATAGCTCTATTTATCGAGATGTTTTTTCTGAAACGCTCCACGTTTTATTTAATTTCAAGAGCTTGCGCTGCGTGAGGCGGTCAACCGTCGCACGCGTTGTGATAAGCAGTTATTAATAAGATTCTTTTAGTAACAATCGTCGCTGGCTTTAGTAAATCGCGGCGACGCACGTTTACTCCTATATAAATATTATACACTGAATTAATGATTTATGCAAAATTATTTAGATCGCCTAGGTTTTACACACATTAAATTTCTCTAACATGACATCGACGACCCACACCCCCCAGCTTAACGCAGCGAACGCCCTTAAAGTTTTAACTATGTAAATAAAGTTATTAACTAATTTAAAATAGAAGTAAAGGAGTGTTACATTACCTTAAAGTTTTATTGCTTTGGAGCCCAAATTGTGGTTATTTTAATACTTATTGTACAGGTATTTCCTCTCGTTGCTTTATCCCCAAGTGACAAGTAGAATTATTTCTAAAAAAAAGTGATAACTGGAACTATTAAAACCTTTGTTATCAAAATAGTTAGATAAGCGTTTTTAGGATAGCTGTAAAGCCCAATTTACACATCGACAAGTACAGTAGCGAGTTACTTAAGTACGAAGTATTCTCTCGCATCTCGCCAACTTAACTCGCTAAAAAATAGGATGGAGATCTATTTAAATCAACTTAATCAACAATACTACTTAACTCGCTACTGTACTTGTCGAACGTGTAAATCGGGCTTAATAGAGTTTAACTCTATATAGCACAAGCTTATATTATTTGCTATGCACTGGTACAACTTACCACATTTTGTTTTCGAAAATCTTTTTTAATTAATTTTTTGTTGCAAATAGGCAGATCAAACCTCTGTTTATTGAACGTTTATTGAAGTGACAGTGGTAAAGGGCCTTTACTATTTCATCGCGTGGGAAATATAAGTTCTAAATTACTTTATAACAAATGTTTACTTGGCCATTAATACAAGGTAGGTAATAAGATGCAGAATTAAAAAAAGATTAAATTTAATTCAATAAATTTGAGGACTTAGCATGAATGTTCTAGAAATGTATTTAAATGCCTGTAACTAATATACGCAATACGCTTGTATCTGTAATTATTCAGAAATAAAATCTTATATTTGACTGACTTCCGATTATCAACTATCTAGACAAACTAGCCGACCGCGCAGATATCGTCAAATCTAAGCAACTGCTAAATTAGTGTCCCCCGACAATGAAAGTGCTTCAACGCCATCTCCAATGTAAGTTTAACCTCCACAACGCCCCTGTGAAGCAACTGCCAGATCATTAGTGCTCACAATAAAGGTTCATCATCATATCAGCCAATCGACGTCCACCGCTGGACATAGGCCTCCTCCAAGTATTGCCACCTTGCGCGGTCCTGTGCCTCCCTCATCCATTGGCTACCCGCCGTCCTAACTAGGTCGTCAGTCCACCGGGTGAGGGGTCTTCCCACCCTGCGCTTTCCGGTACGCGATCGCCATTCCAGAACCTTTCTTGGTAAACCTTAAAAGGTTCATAATTTGTATAAATATTTAATACTGTTGGAACAAAAACACTTCCCTGCGGCAATCCATTCTTTTATTTACGCCACCTGCTCTTATAGTTGTGTAAGTAAAGTTGAAATCAACAGTTTGAGTGAAGTTTTCGGATGATCAGGATAAACCCTAAGACTTTGTAATGTTTTGCACCATAATAAGGAACTTTTTTAAGTTAAGCATATCGAAAGCGGTCGAAAAGTCAACAAATGTAAAACCCTACCTGTTTATTTGCAAACCCATCCTCTTTGAATCGTATCTGTTTTAGGGACTGGGTGATCCAGGATTTAGCTCATCAGAAACTTTCTTACTTGGAAATAAGCGTTGACTCTGTTTTAGAGAAGGGCCGTTCAGGATCATCGTTTTAAAGAACTTCAATAAACAACAAATTAGTGACATTTGAGGGTAATTATCAGGGTGATGCATGGCATTGATTTGCAGGTAACCTATTGAAATCTCGAATTTCTGTTAACCGAATCTTAAAACCCAGAAAACAGTTGGTAGAAGTTATAAAAGACAGATGTAATAAATGACAAATTTTTAAAATTCCGTTTTTAATTTCCCAGATGAATCAATTTCCAGATGCACTTAAACGAAATTTTCAAACAGTATTTTTGTTTCCCTACAATCGTGTCCCAGCTAGACTATTCCAATACATAATAAATTTTTTTGTCTCTTAAGTTAGGTTACAACTGCGAACCGACTCGCTATTGTTATACTTGCCCATTACAGATAGGTTTAAGTATCAAATTCGACTTAGTTGGTTAGGTTAGGTTAGAACTGCGACACCAGAACCGACTCGCTATTGTTTTAGGTCGCAATTAGATAGGTTAAGGTAGATAGGTGGTACCTAGTTATTCTTCCAATAGTTTATGGAATTTCATTAGCTAATAATAAACTAAGTGCTAGAAGACACTTAACTTCGTCTCTGAAAATTAAGTCTGTTGCGTATTTATGTGTCAATCCTTGAGTTTCTTCTTCTTCTTCTTCTTTCTTTTATATGGCAAACTATGCCGATGTCGACAATTCTGCCAGAGTCCGAAGTGCTATGACTTAATGTGAAGTGATAAAAACCAAAACACTAATTTAGATTGGTTTTGTGGCTGAAACAGGAACTAAATGGTCGAATTCGATCGGATTAAAAAACTGCAACGAGAAAAACAAATTGTTTTTAAGTTCACAAAGAATAAGAAGGTAAAAAAAAGGGGGTATGAACACATAATTAGTAGGAGAAGGATTATAGTTTGATGGAGTTACGCTGGATAAAGTGGATAAGGGTGATAGCCAGGTCGGAAGAAAAGTACGTTAGAAGGGAAGAAAAGTTAATGGGAGTGGGAATATTAAGTTCTGGAAGAAGGTCATACAGAGGAGGAGTCCTGTCATTAAGAGTACAATTAAAGAAAATGTGGTCCAATGAGCTAACCCACACTCACAAAGAGAAGAATCCCTAACACGAATTTTGTATAAAAAGACCGGGGAGCAACAGTGTCCTAACCGTAGCCTCGATACAATGGAAATGGAACGCTTACATACTTTTTTATATTTGGTAAACCAAGGTTTTGTACTAACATTTAGTTGTATGGCATGATAATGTTTACCCTTTTGCTTACTTGAGTGAGTCCACAAATTCTGCCATGAATCTTGGAGAATTTGTTGGGGAAGGTTTAGCAGGTCATACCCCTGATGAACCAAATATCTGCAGTCAGATGACAAGGAGGACACAGCAAACTTAGCTAAAGCATCTGCTTTATCATTGCCTGGAATACCACTATGGCTAGGAATCCAGACAAGTTGAACAATTTTCTGTTGATTATAACATGAAAGTAGCGTATGTTTAATTTTTAATAACAAAGAGCTGCGTAGACTGCTTTTAAACGGGTTTTGATGAAGGGATTGAAGGCAGCTTAAAGAGTCGGTGAAGATAACCGCTTTATTGATGTTATAAGTCAGTATATAAAGGCAGGCCTCAAGCACCGCTACACATTCGCCAGTAAACACTGAAGACTCTTTTGGGCATTTAAATAAAAGAATTATGTTAGAATTTTGATAATAAACAGCTGCACCAGTGTAGCTGTTGTTAGTAAATTTAGAGGCATCCGTGAAAAATATGTGAAAACCATTCCAGTGCTGTCCCACGAGTGCCCCAAAAGCAGAGCCAGCCGACGGGTCGTCTTTGGAAATGCCAGTATGGAATACAATATTGGGTTTGAAGCAAATGACTTCAAACTTGAACTCAAAAAGAGGAAGACTGTTAAGTCTAGAGATGGGCGACTCTAGATTACGGAGAATAGACAAAGCAGAGGAGGAGGGAGAGGAGGAGGAGGATTGCAGAGGAGGGGAGGGATTTTGTGGCTCCAAAAATTTGATGAATGAGTGAGAGATTGTAAAGTGAATAATTTTGGTAATAGGGGATGAGAATGTCTAGGATACAAGCGAATAAGAAAACGGGATGCCAAATATTGCCGTCTTAAGGCCAAAGGGGGTTCAGCACACTCAACTTGAAGAGCATTAATAGGAGAACTTTTCATACAGCCAGAAACGATGCGAAGACACTTCGCCTGGCATTTGTCTAATTTAGAAAGAGCTTCTTTGTTACATGGACCTATAAGAAAAGAGCCATAGTCCATGATGCTACGCACAAGAGCGTTATACAACAACTTAAAAGTGAATGGGTGAGCTCCCCATCAGACTCCAGCAAGGACTTTTAGAATTGGGATCACCCGCTCAGTTTTTCTGATAATATAGTTCAAATGATCAATACCTGTCAATTTTGAGTCTAGATAGACACCTAAAAATCTTGCATTGGGAGAAAAGGGAATGGTACTTCCATTGATGGAAATGTCAATGTTTGGTAAGGTTCTTCTGCGGGAGAAAATAACCACAGAGCTCTTTTCCGGAGAGAGATTCAGACCATGGACTAAAAGCCACCGGTTTAGAGAGTTCAGGGAAAGGCTGAGAGAAGAAGAAGCATCAGCGACAGAAGCGTCAGACACGTAAAGCGCTAAATCGTCAGCATACTGTAAGATAAAGCAATTGAAATTAAGGCAAGAACCTATATCTGCTGTATAAATATTGTATAACAAAGGGCTGAGAACAGAACCCTGAGGCAGCCCCTTCCAGGTCTTTCTTGCCTCAAACTCCTCGCCCGGAACTCTCAAAACCAGGGAGCGAGACATAAGCAGATTGTAAATGCATCGAATTAACTTTAACGGAATCCTCATTTGTTCCAATTTCTGCCTGAGGATAGGAAGCAAGACACTGTCATATGCTGAGGAGATGTCTAAAAACGCTGCTATGGTAGATTCATTTTTCGTTAAAGCAATTCGAATGTCAGTTAACAAAATGCCTATGCTGTCCATAGTGCTGAATCCCTTCCGAAAACCAAACTGAGAATTTGGCAATAAATTTTGAGATTCAAGGAGCCACTCTAAACGATTTTTAATAAGATGTTCAAGGGTTTTAGAAAAGATGGATGACAAGGCAATTGGTCTAAAGCCATTTGGATCACTGGCGTTTTTGCCTGGTTTTAAAATTGGAATGATAATTTGCGTTTTCCAAGGGTCTGGAACCCAGCCATTGCCAAAACAATAATTAAATATATTTAATAAATATGATTTAGCCATGTCACCAAGATGCACCAAAAAAGAGTAAGGAAATCCATCTATGCCTGGAGTAGAATCTCGCACATGGCCAAGAACCATGTCCAGCTCAACAGATGAAAATGGGGAGACCAAAACATCATCTGCCGTGCCGGACAGATTCCCAGCCATGAACAACGATTCACTTTCAACAGGTACATATGGGGGAGCAATTTTGTTAAAGAAAACCTCGGCAATTTCTCTGCTCATGGGGGAAGAAACTCTAGGAGAACAGCCAGACCTATAGCGGTTTATATTTTGCCAAACTATACTTGGAGGAGTAACAGGCGACAAGGATGAGCAAAATTTTGCCCATCCAGCTCGTTTCTTTTGCCTTAGCAGTCTTCTGCACTTGGCAGATACATGCTTGTAGTGCAGAAGATTTTGACTGGACATATCTCTGTCATATAATTTTTCTGCCTCCTTTCTTTCCTTGATTGCAGTCGTGCAATCCCTATCCCACCAAGGAGGAGATGGAATTTTGTTTCTTGCACAGTTTTTAATAGCAAATGATTGGTCAGCACAATTAGAGACTGCAGAACTGAAATCAAGGATGCATTTCTCAGCATGACAATGACCACCACGAGAAGCCGGAAAATTTATATCTGGAAGATTACTGACATAAATTTTTACCAGATTTTTATATTTAGGCCAGTCAGGGTTAGTTAAATTGTATTTCAAGAGAGGAGGGGAAGATTTTTCATAAAAAAAACGGTTGGAGATGGTTGTAATTATTGGATAATAGTCACTGCCATGCGTGAGGTCAGTACATTTCCAAAATGCAGCAACTGCCACATTAGGGGAACAAATAGTCAGGTCTACACAGCTACTATTTGGCCCTGGTAAGATTCTACGCGTAGAGCAGCCGTTGTTCAGAATACAAAGATTTAGCTCATCAAGGATCTCCACCAAAGCTTCCCCAAAGGCATCACAACGTTCAGAGCCCCATCTATAATGGTGACAATTAAAATCACCCATTATTAAGATAAGGCCAGTTATGTTAAGAAAAGATTGTTTTAAATAAGGGATGAAATTAAGATGAGGGTGAGCAATATAAATAGATATGACCGTGATATCGGAAATTTTGGCAGCAACCAAGCTAATGTCCTGAATAAAATGATTAGGAATATGAACATGAGTTAATGGAATTCTGTTGGAAATAGTGAGAGCCGATCCACCATAGCCATCAGGCCTGTCACATCGGAGAATGTTAAATGAGGGAATATGAAAGTTAAGACTTGGAGTAAGCCAAGTCTCATAGAGGGAACAAATAATAGGTTTAAATTTATTTAAGAGGAACGTGAGTTCATGCTTCTTATGAAACACACTTCTCACGTTCCACTGAAGAAATACCAGAGGAGGAGCCATTTTGGAAATTTTTTAATAGTTTAATAAGTGATTCAGCAACGTTGGACAGTGATGTAGAGGAATTAGAAATGTCAAGAGATTTTAAAAATTCAATAAGAGTATTAATGAGGAGAATGTTAGCATTGGGATTGATATTACCATGAGAGAGGCAACAGCCATTGGGCAGTGAAGAAGGCGGAGAGCTAATGATACTGAGATGAGCTTCTTTGTTATATGAAGGGGAAAGGGGGGCATGGGACTTGGGGGAAAGATGAATAGTTTTACGATAAGACTGAGAGTTAACAGGAGAGGACTTTAGTACATTAGCATATTGCCTTGAAATTAAAGGAGTAGCCTTGCTGGCTTCCGAATATGAAATGGCCTTTTCAGCCACGGTGGATTTAATGGCTTTCTGCCTATTAAATTCTGGACAACTCTTGCTATTTGCGTAGTGATCTCCAGAACATAATATGCAGCAAGCCTCAGCCTCACTAACATTGCATGATTGATTTGAATGATCTTGTCCACACTTCAAGCATCGAGGCTTTGACCGACAGGCAGACTCTACATGTCCAAAGCGGCAGCAATTCCGGCATTGTATTGTTGGATAAATATATTTTGTAACTGGGAGCGATGTGTAACAACAATACACCCTTGCAGGCAGAGTCTGACCATCAAAAGTCAGGACACATGTCTCCGTGGGTTTCCACTCAAAACCTTTATCGCTAAAACTTTTACGGTTTATACGCCGTACCTTAATAACAGGACCACATCCATGAGGAACCTCAATCAAAGATTTAATTTCCTCATCTGTCATATCCTTAGGGATGCCACTAACTACGTCCATACGCGTCACATTAAAGACCGGGATAAATGCTGAGTACTGAAATTTAGGTAATGCGCTGTGGGACAAAAATGCATTGGCATCCTGATGCTGAAGAAATTCAACCGCAACTCGGTTTCTACCAATGCGTTTTATCCCACCGCGGGCAATATTATTGATTTTATATTTTTGTAGGAAAATGCCAAAAGAAACCGGATGAAGAGTAGAACCAGAGTTTGATTGAGATTCCAATTTTGAAACATGAACTAAAAAAGGGGACTGATCCGAAGCAATATATCGGTCTCGGGCGACCTGGCTTTTGGGTAGTTTCATGGGAGGAAGATCTGAGTCATGTTCAGCACCCCGCACTGGACGCTTACGAGAACCAAGAGACGATAAAGCTTGGTCTACATTGCAGGCGACTTCGGCAAATTGGGAAAGAGAATTAGTAGGAGTTACCGCTTGAGGAGATGAGGATGGAGAAAAAAATATAGGAGTAGTAGGTCTAGAAATGTCAGGCGGATCTGGGGGTTTTTTAACTTCCATTATTAATATTTATCATGCAAATAAAAGCGAAACAATGTTAACGAACCTTCGACTGGTACTACAGGAAACACTAATAGCCACAAAACACTTAATACACACCGAAAAACTGTAATAAATTCCAAACACACGTAGTCGTCAGAACACTCGGTGACAGAATCTCAATCCTCGAGTTTGTACTTGACGGTTTAAAATTTGTCCCAAGTGAAAGTGACAACCGTGTAATATGACGTCTTCATAAACATTTTTCAAACTCTGAATTCATGCCTTTTCAAAGTCCAAAATACATATTTTGGGACTAAATGTCATATCATTCTCAGTTCCATACTCGTTAAGTAATTCGAACATAATATCATAATTATTATGTCTTTCTGTTTTTGTTTATATGTACACAAACAATACAAAAGAGGAAATGTTTTTGTTTTATTTCCTGTAATTGCAATATTTCCGTGTATAGTATAAAATTGTTGGAAAATCGTTGGAACTATTTTAAAAGTACCATCGAGTACCCAGTAGTCTGCAGCTTCTAATAACTTCATCACATTTTTAGTTGATAACAATATAATTCTTTTATTTGCGTCATAAATTTTATCTTTTATTATAAATTTTTGGTTTTTTATGTTGGCTTCATTTTCATCTATTTCAAAAGATATGTCCTTTGGTTCAATCTTTGAAGGCACTTTGGATTTCGCTCTATAGATAATTTGCTTTTGAGCTGGCTTTGACGGCAAATTGTCTAGGTTCACTACAACTAGATATTGATAGCGCGCGAGTTGAATGCAGTCGGGGTCTGAGGTAAAGGGCGGGAGCATCTCCCCCCGCTATCCGCACGCCCCACCTCACGCGCCTGCGTGTAGTGCTGTGCCATCCTTGTCAACTATCGTACGTTTGCCGTGTTATTGTGTTAATAGTAATACTGAAGTTCCCGTGTTATTTTTTTATTCCGTTTTATGAAATGATTATTAAAACATCGAAGTCCCCGGGCAATAACCACGTAATCGCAAAAATCAAATTTTACAGGAAAAAATATTTAGTGATTTTTAACAATATCTCTTAAACAAAACATTATTATACCATGTTCAATGTATCAAATGAAAGCTAATTTTTTTAAGAATCAATTTACAGTATTACAGTTACATTATATATTCAAAGGTTTATGTAACAGATAAAAGTAACTGTTACATAAAATGCTTTTGTAACGTTTTAACAGTAATTGTATCTTACCGTTTAAAATAATAAAGATGAAGCCAGTAATATCAACTTACAAGATTATTGCGGTATTTTTTTCAAATTTAATAGTACAATAATGACTATTTACTGTGTTCTCTAACCAACTTTTTCAATGAACATAGAAATGGTAACGTTCTATTACTGGCTTATTGCCGTGAAATCTAAAGCGTCTCTAAACAGTAAATATCTAGTACCGCAATAAACTTTTTGTATTTGAAC
Organism: Schrankia costaestrigalis; assembly: GCA_905475405.1. Lineage (NCBI taxonomy): Eukaryota > Metazoa > Arthropoda > Insecta > Lepidoptera > Erebidae > Schrankia > Schrankia costaestrigalis. The sequence goes on from FR997851.1 coordinate 5,988,207, forward strand.
TGTATCTTATGTATACTGATATATTTTGACAAGTCTTTTTTGAAACAAAACTACACATAAACACAAAATTATGGCGGTTTTTAAAAAAAAAACCAATACACATCAAACATAATAATACAAACAGTCTTCTGTATTAGTTATAGTTAGTAAAATCAAATAAAAAATGGAGTGCATTGCTAATTGGAAAAGGTTGATGATAAGCCGGTTCTAGCGCAATATCTTCAATCGGTAAGCCTGGTTTAGATTTTCGTCCCCGTAGTCTAATTTGAGTTATGTGATAGGTGTCTAACTCCAAATATTCTTTATCAAAATCGTATTTAAACTAAATCTTACCTGGTTGTGTAGGCGGTACATGAAATCAGATCAACGAATAACATTTCCATATGAATTCCGACGCCAATGGATAGCAGTAACTATTTTTTTGATGTCTGAATCATCAGATTGCTCGATTTCTGTTATGGTGTACTATTCCTACAGTTGTGTACCTATTTTTATTCTCCCCGTAGCACACATCAGAGTAGTTCGATATTGTAATTAATTATTTTAACAACAAACAACTACCAATTGCCATACATAGCAGTACTCTATACTATATTTACTCATAATATGAGTAAAAAAGGGTACCCATATTATGGGTATCAAATTAAAGATCCCATCGAGAATAATTTGAAAAATAATCTAACATGTCGAAATAGTTTTTTTATACTCTTCTGCAATATGGGTATATCAAATGAAACGGTTTGCCGCAAATTTTGAGATTTTAGAAGATATTTACACCCGTTAATTATCTAGGATGCGATTCAAACTTAAGTTAACTCGACACACTACTGACAAAATCACGGTCGTCAATTTGCGTTAGATTAATAATACTCTCCGACAACTTAAGGACGACAAGGTTTTATTACTGAAGGCCGGGGTAGAACTCGTTCTAGGGTCATTAGAATTACATTACAAATCGTACCTGAAAGTTATCACGAAAGGTCTCGAACGCAGACTGGATGACTTCCAGCCTTCCGAACAAGCCGGTTCGGTAAAAAAACTATACTATATAATATATCACAAGCATACGCTGCGGCAGGTTATACAAAAATATTATACCTCTGTCGTGGTTTATAAAGACTTCCTGAGGATGTTGCAGATAGCTAACACGATTAAGAACTTGCGAAACACATCCTCTACGTGAATCCGAGTGAAAATCGAACAGGGACTCATCTGTAAACACCATTACCGAACACCAGAACAGCTTATCTTTCCAGAGCAAATGTTTACGAGCACACTATAGTCGTCTCTTTTGCAATAAATGCTCCGCTCAGTAGCCGCAGGCAAGAGCATGCCTAGCCTACTACTCTTAACATTTCCTCTCTGATTAAATAGCGCCGCTGCTTGATGCACACAATAACATTTTATCATATCAGCCAAACCTTACGGATCAGAGACGTGGTCGCTAACTATGGGCCTTCTCGGAAGGCTCATGGTCACTGAAAGGGCAATTGAGAGAGCAATTGTTAGTTTACCTGCGTGATTAAATCAGAAATGAGGAGATCCGCAAGAGAACCAAAGTGACCTACATAGCGCTCAAAATTGCCCGGCCTACAGCTGTTGGAGCAGAAAGGTTCTGGCGTGGCGACCGCGTACTGAAAGCTCAGGATGGGAAGACCACTCACACGGTAGACCGACGACCTAATTAGGACGGCAGGAAACCGATGGATGAGGGAGGCACAGGACCGCACAAGGTGGCAATAAGTGGAGGAGGCATAGGCCTCCAAATGTTATTGTCCACTGCTGGAAATAGTTCCAGCAGTGGACAATAACATTTAATCGAAATGAATCCTTAAATTGTTTTACAACAATTAAGTTTAATAACTTAAATTTGACACGAAAAAAAACAGTCTACTTGGGTCATTATACCGCTTAAATCTTTTGTATATAGTTTTTTTTTTAAATTCACATTTAGAATCGTTAATAAAGTTTAACATAATAAGATTTTTCATCAAAATAATTTTGAAATCGCCTACATAATGTGCGATACAATTCAAAAAGTGTTTGTGATGAGCCAGTACAAACGTTTTATCGTGTATTTCAATTCGTATAAATACTGCTACCAACCATTACCGAAAACGTCTGCCTCATATTTCACGGCAATAAACTTGTAATCGCGATAACCAAAACTTTACAAGAGTTATTTTCCAGTATTACTATCATCATATCATCATCATATCAGCCTATAGACGCCCACTGCTGGACATAGGCCTCCTCCAAAAGCTTCCACCCTGCGCGGTCCTTAAGCGCAGGGTAGGGAGACCCCTCACACGATGGACCGACGACCTGATTAGGACGGCGGGAAGCCGATGGATGAGGAAGTATTACTATAATACCAAATAATAGTTATAAAATTTATAAAGTTATATTGTATTATTTGATTTTTGCCGTATAAAAATGCGATGAAAGTTCCATGCAATAAAACTGTCATTGATCATATTTTCGTAATTAACCGCAGAAAAAATCTATAAAAAATTACATACATGAGTTCTAACCTACTGAAGCTAAATATCAAATAAAAAAAAATTCCAGTAATTATTACTGGGTTATTACCCGGGGACGTCGACACGTAATAATTATGATATTGTTTTTTTTTTCTAGAGTACTAAATAAAATTAAACTTATAACATTGTTTAAATTTATCGACATGAATGTCAATCAATAATTATAATTAGGTCACAGCACTACCGCATTCCTAAGCTCTGCATTCAACTCGCGCGCTAACAATAGATTATTATGCAATATTTGACACACTTTAGACCAGTTTTAGCATCCTGTTTTAATTTTTCCTTAAAATCAGTCATTTTTTTGCGAATTGGATCGGGTTCGTGATTATGTTCATATTCTAAGCGTTCTACATTGTGCACTTTATTATTCACTTCGTTTTCTGTACTTACTGCTGAAGCTTTACACTTATGAATTTCATGTTTACTAAATTCACAGTTCCAGTAAAAACGATTCTTAAAAAGCTTATTTTTTTCGTAGCTATATCCCTGATAAAACAATTTTAAACCGCCTTTGTTTGATTTAAATAATTCTTCCCATTTATCAGACATTTTACAAAAGTACTTATCAATAAATTGTAAACGAGTTTAATGGACACGCACTTAGTAATTTTTTTTTTTTTTTTTTTTTTTTTTTTTTAAAGACAACTCCCGCACTAGGGATCATGCCCTGTGTCGCGGGGACTTTTACAAACATCAATTAACGGACACATAGAACACCCAGACTCAGGACAATAATTTGTGGATCTCACAAATTATTGTCCTGCGTGGGGATCGAACCCACAACCTCATGCGCGGCAGCCGCTGGCTCTACCGGCGCGCCACCGAGGTCGTCAAGTAATAATGCATTATCACCGTATAATTATTTAATTATTAAGGAAAATGTGGGTAGTTGTGTGGGTAAGAGTTATAGCTACTTACCTCCTTTTTTCTAGTTATTTTAAATAAACAACAGTTATACAGCTTATAATATAAGTAAGATAAAAGGATGCAGTTTATCTGGATATAGTTTATTTGAATTTCGAAAATATTGATTTTAAAAATCTGGATATTGTTTGTCTGGATATCATTACCCGTATTTCAAAAATTTGTTTTATAAAAATTGGGCTTTAGTGCATATGGATTTCGGTCATCTGGATTTCGTGCATATAGATTTCGTGTGTCTGGACTCATTCACATGGATTCTAAAATGGCGTACAAATAAATAAATGGGCAAATGAAATTCGGAGTTTCGATTATATGAAAATAAAACTTCGAAATTAAAAAAAATGGGATTATGACGAAATGTCCAAACGTTTTCTGGATTTTGATATTCGGGATATTAAAATTCGGGATTAAAATAGGTAACCTGATTTGCAACTACCTAATACCGTCCCAAGTATTTCATAGTACTTATGTATTTTATTAGACTTATACTTTCTTAGATAAAGACACTGTTGGTTTCATCACATTTAAAAAAAAACATTTTAAAACTAAACTAAACTAAAAAAGTTACTCATTTAAATACCGGTTATAGGGCGTAACGTGTGCTAAATGATGTCATGAAACGAACTGATTTGTTCTCTATTTAATGTAGTCATTAGTGATAGATACTACACACTATCACCATAGTACAAGCTCTGCTTAGTTTAAGACTAGATGTCGTTGTGTGAATGTGTAAGGATTATTTAATCATTTATTCATTTACTACTAAAAAAATAAGAAAATAATATACTACCTGAAAACAGGGCAGAATTCAATTGCCAATTAATCAAAATAAATCAAATCAAATCATTTATTCAATTTCCAAAAAATGGTCTTATAATATAGTTAAATTAAAACATGATTATGTGCTATATAGTTTAGTATGCATGTACTAGGATTAACCCTGTGTTATAGGCGTTTTACGTGCTAATTACATACTTATTAGAAATATATTTAATCATAACGCTGTCTCTATAGAGTACTTTTTGAATTAATATCTATAATTAATAACAGTAGGTATGATCCCCGTTGGAGTTTTTTTTCGTGTGGTGACGGAGTAAGAATACAATATGTCACCACCCCATCTCCTCCCATGGGTGACGTAGGAACCGACTAAGGGATTATCGGATAATATTATCTTTGCGGAATAAAAAGAAGGAAAACTTAAAATTGTACCCTATACCAATCCGTCTGGCCAGCGTGGTATTAGTAGGCCAAATATCTCTCCATTTCGGGTGGAGGTCCGTCCCTGCAGTGGGACATTAATGGGCTGGTATGATGAATATTGAGAAAATCTTCTCTCTTAGGAGAGAATCTCTCGTGGCGAGAGATTAGGAAGGCCCAACAGAGGACTGCTCATGAGTCTGACAGAGAGAGAGTTATACAATTTTTCAAAAATAAGTTAATATTTTTTAATAAGAATTGCATGATCTTAGTATTTATTTGAACCTACGTTGGATCTCTATTATAGACTTCGAATAACAGTAAAATAAGTAAAAGATGTTTTAATTATCTGAAACAAAACATATCTCATTCAATTGTGATCTTACACGACACACTAAATAAATTTCTTATTAAAATCGAATTTATTAAAAGCATTCATTATTTTTTTCTCCGTGACGGAGTAAGAATACAATATGTCTCCCCATCTCATTCCATGGGTGTCGTAATAACCGACTAAGGGACTATCCGTGAATAATATCTATAAGGAAAAGTTGAAATTAAACCCTATACCAATCCGTCTAGCCAGCGTGGTATTAGTAAGCCAACTATTCCTCAGTCATCGGAGGAGGCCCGTCCATGCAGTGGGACATTAATGGGCTGTAACGATGAAGATTATTAATTGTTTAAAACTGTATTAGTTTTGTATTGTACGTGTCATACCGCTGCCATAGTTGTAACACCAACAGGAACAAGACCAAAAGCTTTGACATGTATTGGTTCTTGAACATTGGCCAAAAATATCAAACATATTTTCCTATTCTTCGTATCCATGTGCTCCCAAGGTAGCCTATAAACAGCATCTTTTAATTTTTCACTCTAAAATAAAAAAAAATATACCTATTTATCTATTTACTTCACACAGTTGATAGAAATTATACATTTCTTAAAACTAAAGTATACTTTTGTAAAATCCTTGTAGGGTGTCATAGCCCTGTGTAACAAATCACCAAACTTAGATCTCATCAGATTAAACATATTACTATTTCACGTAAGAGAAACAGGAAAGCTTAAGGGCAATGCATTGCTCAAACCCTAAAAACACGCTCGGTTTGGAGAAGTTTGTTGACGAATTCTTACATACGTTTAATTCACAAAAAAACATGAATAAACTAGATAGGTACTACCGAAAAACTTTGTATTGATTAAAATCACTAATTATTTCTTCAAAACTCCAAAAAAAAATAACGAAATCTGGTATTATAATAACTAAATATCAAATTGTATATTAAACGGATGATTGATTTTATTCGAAATTTATACAAAAAATGTGTTATATTCTAACTAATAATCTGCATTGATTACTTTAAAGATAAATAATTAAGAAATTATTTGTAATATTTAAAATAATTGATAAAAACCAGATTTTCATAAAATCCCCGCGCCTGCACCCCCGCTAATCCCGTGACAATTGCTTGGGAGTCGAACATTCAATGTCGTTTCGACTCTTGTGACGGGTACTGGACTCGGACTGTACGACCGTATTTTGAAATCAAATAAAACTTTAAACCGACAAACTTTAAATGAAAACATATTGTAAATAAAAAGTACACAATTGTTTTAAATAATACTAGTTCTAATTAAATACTTATGTGTAATATACCCTAGTTTTTAATTAAATTTTGTTTTTGAATCAATCATAGACTATGCCTAAATATAAAAATAAAAGTAATGAGAAGCGTGGCCAAACTCTTCAAAACTTATACTATTGTACCTACACGCTTTATACATTAATATTTTATACCTTAGTATGCTTTAGACACGTCTTTATTTAAACGATGCATGTTTAAATTCATTTAAAGAGCGTCGCTTCGATTAAACATATATTTTGAGACCTTCAGAAGACATAGTGTGGTAGCATCAGTAATCAAATAGGGTAATTATGAAAACTGCTGTTACCATGTCCTTATATTATACCATAAAATGAGTATGTATAAAATTGATATCCCCCAAAGAATAAATAAAATTCAGGTAAAAACAATGACTGCGCAGTGTCGCATCTGTGATCTGAATAATCATAAGTAGATTATATCCTGGTATAAATTTCTGTTAGTTGATGGCGCTATTTTTGTGAAAGCTGTAACAAACCTCAGATCTTCAAGGTCATTCGGCAATGTAATGCCCTTAATGTTTTAGCAATAGACTATAAATTATGCTGATGAATGCAAAGGTGTTCTGTGATCTGTCTAAAGCATTTGATTGTGTTGACCATAAAGCACTTTTGCTCAAGCTACGTTGGTATGGTTTTGACAATAAATCCATTATGGACCATTAAAATACTACTCAACAGATAGGGTCTCAACGATAGATGTGAACAACGTTACATCAAATTGATCAATCGTCTAAATAGGGGTGCCAAAAGGAATAATCCTAGCACCTTTTTTCTTCCTGTTTTATGTCAATGACTTGCCTTTTGTAATCAAGACATTAGCTGCCATAGTATTGTTTTCAGTAGACACATTGCAAATTTTCAAAGTGGATCGGCATAATAGAGGTGCAAATAATGTTAATTATAATTTATATTCCATGATAACTTTGTTTTCAGAAAACCAATACATGTACCGGTGTAGTAATTACACTGCCCAATGTAAGGCAAGGACGCGTCGATGTTGAACTGGGGGAGAATAAGCTAGAATTTGTGCATAGAACCTTTTTTATGTCAAACTTTCTAAAACCAAGGTTGCACTTCTTTGCAATTTTTCACACAAATTATTCCATTATATATCAAATTCATTTTTCAACATGGCAATCCAGGAATCAAAATCTATCAAGTATCCATTTTAATATCAAATTTTACACTATTTAAATAAATCATCACCAAGGCCTCCACCAATCCGGGAATTAAAAACTCGTACTTACCATATAACCTATCAGTTCAAATATGATTGATACTTGAAGCAACTGTTGAAATAAGCAAACTGTCAACGGGCCAAAATTTATTAATGCTTTAGAAGTCTGCAACAAATTGAAAAGTATTAATTGAAAAGTAAATATGATATTTTCCAACGAGTGTTTTAGGATATTTAATTTATACTGACCATTTGAGAACATTCCAACAGTAAAAAGCATTCGCTCACTTGATGAAAAGCTAAGTAAATAAAAAGCATAAGTCCGAAAGCATTAGACAACTCATCTGTAAATCTGTGAACAGAATGAAGTTTATAGCAATTTTTTTAGTAAATAACAAAGGAATCGTAATCATGCTTTATTAAGGGCCCTCGCCCACGGTGACTTTTTGTATTACATCGCTTTTAAGCAAGTTAGGCGCAATTTTAACGTGCTGCTGCATCACGCTAATGCAAACGCGCTACCGTGTCGGACAACTTTAGGGTGAGAACGGAAAGGTGAGGCGTGAGTGGAGAACCATTCCGTTAGCAACGTGACAGAAGCGAGCGTGTGCAAAGGTACACAACTAGCGACCGCTTCGCGACTGTATCAATGCTATCGCATCGCTACAGAAAGCGGTCGTAGGCGGAGAGGCCTAATTTGCAAAAAATGAATTCCAGGCGGATTTATTAGATGTATTCATGCAATATACACATAAAATAATACAATAATTACTTATAAACAAAAATCTATCAAGACTTGCTTCAATCTCAAATGAGTTCCCTTCCAGCAAACCCTTGGATCAAGGGACTTTTGTGTTGGATAGTTAGGTGTACACTTTATAGAAAGAAAAAAACTTCTCTTCTAATTATTCTAACCATAAAATTAACATATTATTTAACAAAACCAGTGAATTTATTACAGAACTTACTTGACAATAAAGCGATGATGGTTTATACAATCAATCAAAATTTGAGATACTTTCTTCAGGTCATCCTCTGAGTGCATCTCAGCCATTCCTGCTACACTTCTGCAGTATTTTGGAGAACTTTTACTTTTAGAAGGCAACGCGTGGAGTTTAAAGTATGAATTAATATTTTAAAATGCCCCCAAGTATGAATAACCATCAGAATGAGAAACATTTCAATCGAAAGGAACCAGGATGAACATATATACGATACAAACCTGTCAATAAGGTATCTATCAGTAAGGAAATAAGTAATTGAAAAATCACCCATAAAACTATCAATATAGGTACATTAATTTGGATTTTCGTGCTATATTAAAGAAGTGTAATGTTGCAAATTAATATGAGATGAAATAAACTTACGTATTTAAAATAACAGCAAAAATGTAACCTTCATAAGTATTTGTAATATCATATGGAAACTCGAAATACATGGTGTGTTCGAACGAAGTTTTCTCAGTTATTACACCATTAAAGTTTCCCATAGAATAATTGTAGTAAATAAAACATACATTGAAAAATACGGAAAAGAAAGTTATTTCAAATGTAAGTAATATTATAACGATATGTGAGATAAGATGAACTTTCTTATATATCTGAAATAAAAAAGCATAAATTATTAGCGAAGTTAAATGATTTCATGCATTTTCTTAATTTTCTAGCCAGTCCAAAGTCCATGAAAACAAGAAATTGTGCAATTGGCACAATTTCTTGTTCATTTGTTTAAGGATCAGCAGTCTGCAGTATCCAATTCAAACGGAATTTTGAAAAAAAATTGACTGCATTGGTCATTACATTCTGCGCGAAAAATTACATTACCAGCATCATCTTTAGATTTGTATAGTTACATCGTGTATTTAGCTTACTGTTTTTCCGTCGATGCCGATAGAAAGAGGCTGGATTCAAGTAGCACAGTTTTAGGAGTACCTCAATATTCAAATCTTGGAAGTGGGGAAAAGAAATAGGCCACTTTAATATCTTTGTACTTATCATGTATATTTGCTCAGAAACTTAAACAGTTGCGAGTCATACATCTTTACGTATGAGAGCTAGTTTGTTACGCCACCTTCTTCTCTACTACCACCTTGAAAGCAGTGATACAGTTTGAAAAACTTTAAATAACTATGTGAACTTAGATTAAGTTGCTTTAAATTGACGTCAATAAGTTGTTATTATGTAACATTCCGTTGAAAAATAAATGAATTGGAGTTAGTAGGATTTTTGTTGATGTATCATCAGCAATGAATAATTTGCTAGCTTGGGCCTCGGTCATATAAGACAAGTCATTTATGTAAACTACTAAAAGACAAAGGTTCTTGGGTTGATCCTTGGGGAACGCCTATTATTACTTTTCATTCATTCAATTTAACATAGCCCACACCAACCGTTTGAAGGCTATCTGTGAAGTAGGATTTTAATACTTCTAGGGATTTCTAGTCAAAACCATAACGACGTAGCTTGAGCAAAGTTGTTTGACGGTTACAAAATCAAATGCCTTAAAAAGATTATAAAATAACTTATAGAATATTATTGACTTCGGAAAACATTATATTGATTACATTACAGTTGCATTTAAGCATCACCCAAAATAATGAAGGGTGGTAGTTTTCAAATTCTCGTTTAGATTACAACCATCCAAAATTACGTTAGTTTGTGGTACATTTCTGAGATAGATGTCATGTACCGTGCCACTAAACGTAAAGCAGCCCCTTTCTATCTAATTCGAGTAAACGAATCACCTCGTACGAGTCACGATTGCTTAACGGTTTTTAAAAATGTGTTGGCAAAATAAATTACTTACTTTCATAGCCTTTTCCGATAAATGTTTAAAGTAAAATAGGTGAACGTCCTTTAAAAACTTCGCAGATACGTATTTGTAACTTGACGAGGTACTCATTATGATCCTGGACTGAAAACAAAACAATTCTTATGTTGCTTATTTTGCTGGGGTATAGACTTAACTGAGTATTTTCAAAACATTCTTAAAATAATTCTTACCAATGCCACAACGAATATAAATTGTTGAATTAACACTTGTGCCAATTTAAACGGCTCCAATGGTTTAAATAAATACATGCAGCCAGTTGTAACGAAAAAAATCAACATTACAAAATGCAGAACGGTTATCAAGACCTTGTACTTCGTTGGATTCTCGCCGATTTTTTCACCAGGCCACGCGTTTAATATGTTTAATTTCAAACGCAGTACTTTATAATAAATGTAATCTGATGGATGGTTGATACCTCTGCAAGAAATTTGTTGAATTTTCTTCTTAAGTATAAACAGATTAGTTTAGCGCGATCTAAACAGAGTGCTATGGATTTTACCTGAGAAGGTGAATTTACGAGTATCTATATATATAGTTGTTAGAATAAAACCAAGAATGATTACTAATAACAGAAAAATAGCAACCTATTTATAAAAGAAAGCTTAACAAAAAAGAATCTAAAAGTCTTATTAAACAAATGAGATAAAATGCGTCAGCTAATTGAATTTTGGTGATCGACACATAAAAACTACAGTATCTTTAGAAATAGCTTTACGCTGCGTTTAGTCCTATTTGTGAGATGGCCAAAGGCCTAAATTTTCAACGTGACGGTTTTCCGTCCTATTGGTTGGCAGAGCATCTGCGATTCTTGTCTATTTGTGACGTACTATGGGTTGCAGAAATTATTTTGAATCAGATCCTAGTTTCTCTTCACTAAACATAAAAGAATATATAATTACATCACTGGCTCATTTTTAAAAAGAAAATCCTTTAACGCAAGCATCTGTAAAGAATATAATGTTTGTAATTGCCTTAACAGTTACTGCGATGCAATAAAAGTAACTTCAAGACAGAGTATTTAACAAAGTAATACATGTAATTATTAAAATTATGCATAATTATTAATTTGCTGGTTAATGGGCAAAAAAAGTTTTTAAATAATTTACAATAGTTGTAAAGGAGTTTCACATTAATTAAGGGTTTTTTTTTTAGTGGCGATTTTTTTTAATGCTTATTAAGTATAGTTTTAGCTTTTGACTCAGTATAGCACGAGATATGAGCCATGAGCATCATTATCATCATATCATTGGTATAACTCTCTACATTTTGTACCGAAGAATGAAAGTTTTAACTTGATAGAGAGACCAGTATAATTGTTATCATCTGGTTTTTACAGTTGATTTTGTTGAATAATTAAATGCCTTTGAAGAAAGCACCTAAAACATCGTTACATTATTCAACTACTGCTAACCTATAACGGGATTCCGTTTTATGGGGTAATTCTTTTAACAAAAGATAAGTCTGTATATTACTAAGGCTTTTGATGGCATCTGATACTTTTGATAATGACAGATAACCTATGAATTTAACCAATAAGAGTATTTCTGCTTGAGCTTGTTCACGAAGGCACTTCGTCGAAGGCAATCACTTGTCAGTCAATGCTGGTGGTGGTAGCACAAGGCTCCTCGACGTCACTTTTTTCTTTTCCTTCCACATATTATTATGTGGACTTTACGCGAATGCTATCACATGCAATCTTCATAGCATCGGATAGAATCTGGGAGACCCAACAATCGGTGTATCATAGTTCCTGTCCGACTCTGATCGGATTTGTATACCGACTAAAACCTATTTAGCCACCGAATGCCATAGTAAAAGTAAAGTAAAAAATATTTTATTCGAAAATATGTAGTACAACTTTTGTTCTATCTTTTTTGACGTCATTTATACTACTTAATCTAAGTTTAGATACCTACATTTCAAAGTTTAGGAAACCTTACCACCGCCTCCAAAGCGCTAGTAGAGAAGAAGCGGCACAACAAACTCTACTGCCTCATTTTCTTGACGTCATAATTCACGGACGCGAAAGGCTGTGGGCAATATTGTATTCCCACCACGACGAACTTGATAGTCTCTTTGCGTTAAGGCTAGATGGTGTGTTGAAACAACCTTTTTCCCTTACTTCACGTCGAAACTAAAGCTACAGCCTAACTAAAGCCTTCCGTTAAAAAAAATTGTAATTTATATTCACACAGTTTTTATTAAAGCGACAATGGTAAAGGGTCTTTTCTGTTTCATCGCGTGGGAAAATATGAGTTCTAAAATTACCTTGCAACAAATGCTTACATTGGTCGCCAGGTAATAGCATGCAAAATTAACCAACATTAAAGCTTTTTGATTCCGACGACTTAGCAAGAACGTTCTAGATTTGTTGTAGTGTAAATCGTATTTCATTGTGGTATGACTTGAATATTAATTTTTAACCTTTCTGTTCAATGACTTGGAAACATCCGCGAGTGGACTGGAGTCAGAAGCGCTGCTGTACTCTTTCACCTCGCCAGAAATAGGGAGGGGCTTTCTACGCTGATGCCCAACCCTGGAGAAGAACAATAAGAAGAAGAAGTTCAACAGGACTAAATACTTTAAAAACAATAATACTGATAAATGACCACATTAATGGATTTTTTAATTCTATTTCTTATGTATCTTACAAAAATAAAATGACTGTAGTTAAAATTTGCTTAAAAGTGCTGTTTTAATATAATACTTTTAATTCAGTAACTCTTTATTTTAGAAGGTTGTATACTTAGCAAACGTGTCCTAGAGTGCAGACCGCGACTCGGCAAACGTAGTGTAGGACGCCCCCCAGCTAGGTGGACCGACGACCTCAAAAAGGTCTCTGGGTCGGACTGGATGCGGAAGGCGCAGCACCGTGTTTTGTGGCGCGTGTTGAGATAGGCCAATGTCCAGCAGTGGACTGCAACAGGCTAGTTGATTGATTGTATACTTAGCACTTGGAACCAACGTTGGTGCTTGAAGACGTGTACTGCAGAACTGCCTAGAACTTTTAAGAATAGGACCCTCCCTTTTTGGTGGTGACATATTTTTTTATATATTTGGCCATGTAGACATGACTTTGGATTAGTAACACAGTGGTCCAGGGGTTAGAGAGTAGGGAGTGAGGAGACCGCTCACACGGTGGACCGATGACTTTGTTAAGATTGCGGAACATCGATGGATGAGGAAGGAACATGATCGCGGAAGGTATTAGGTAGGATATATTTGAAGAAGGCTTATGTCCAACAGTGGACGTGTCGATTGGTTAATGGATGGATGGTCAGAGGTTCAAATGAAGAGTAAGAAGTCGATTTTAAATAATTTTGTTCATAAATTGTAATCAAGTAATACAGGTATGATGCTTGTGAAAACACTTGTGTCTTATTATTATTTATTATTAAAACTATATGACCTCATAATTCAGGCCACCAGAACCAGAGCGGCCCAGACAACAATTTGTGATTTTTTTAGTTAGGCACGGCAATGCCACCCTGAAACCCCTAAGTTTATAATCAAAATGATTTTAAGTTAATTTTAAAATAAAATCATAGATGGCGTCATAAAAAAGAGTTTTGCCATTTCGAATTTTAAAGTAATAGCGAAAGACCACAGTGACCCAGATCACTTGGGTCACTATGGTTTTCGGCGCCATTTTGGCTCATGTGACATGAGTTACTCTGGTTTTGAACCTTATGTTTTTACGAGTAGAGATTATTATTTTTGTACTTTTTAATTACTGAATAGTGTTTTTTAGAAATAAGTGTGTATAAATTTTTCATTATTTTACGTAAGCGTGCAAGAAGTTTGCAGTACTGCAATAAGTTTAAAGGGAAGAATATCAATTTATTAGTCAATATTTTTTTGTTTTTTGGCGGCAACTAATTCAAACTTATAAATTACCATAATTTAAAGTATTTTTGTTTAGGATAGATCTACCTGGAGTTACAATGAGTGTAATTAAGAATGAATCCACTGACTACATTGAAGTTGACTTAAATGGCAAGTTTATCTTTCTAGAGTTCCGTAGTACAACAATGTAAGTATGAAGTTTTTCGCGGATCTTGGATAGTTAATTTGAAAAATCGTTTTTAAATGTAGGGGCGTTACAGACGGGTAAGAAGCTAACTATAATATGATCTTATGATTATAAATTATATATTAGGCCATCACAGACTACAAAGATATAATATACTTATCACAACAAAGTAATTATTACATACTTGTAATAATTACTTTGTAGTTTTCCCTCATCAAATTCCTGTAACTAAGCTTTTCTTTTTATCCGACTCCATATATTTTTTCATGTTTGGAACTTCATAACTCAGTCAATTATAAACCGATAAGAGAGAAAGAAAGAGAAAGAGTTTTCATTCTGATTAGTCTCATGGCAATTTTATCAGAATAGGTTTAGTAATTTTTTACTATGTAATACCAAGAACACCGTACCATTTTAATTAGTCTCTAGCTTAAGTAAGTTTTTTAATTGGAAATTTATAATAAAAAAAATCGAGTGGTGACAGATTAAGAATACAATATGTAACCACCCCATCACATCCCATGGGCGTCGTAAAAAGCGACTAAGAGACTTTCCGTGAATATTGTCTTTACGAAATAAAATGAATAAAAACTTGAAATTAAACCCTATACCAATCCGTCTGGCTAGCGCCAGCAGCTTGCAAACTTAGTTTAAGAGGAAATCAAACCAGAGTTTTAAATGTTTTGTTATTATTCACAATTGCTTTATTTAATACGAGACAAATGTAAACATTTGTAAATTGAAATGTAAAATGGAAACTGACGTCTGAAAAATGCAGTAATAGAGTTTGTAGTAAGTATCCCTTCTTCTTTACTACCTAGACAGCGTTGGCAAAGTTAGGTATCCTTCGGAACATTAACTACGTCAGTCTAATTATTCGATATTGAGCCAATTTTTCAAAAAAAATCAAGCGATTAAGTCATAGAAAAGAAAAACTTATACATATAACTTACTCCAATAGTTTGGCTAATAAAATCTTTAATATTTGCATTCGATTATTGACACTTTTTATCCATTATTTTGTATGTAAGCCTAAAAATCACCAAAAGTGCGATGTTATAATTAGAAGCCTTATTTATTTAGTTTATTACAATGTTCTGACATTCAAAAATAGTTTAGTATAAGTATTTATTAATAGGATTGGAAACGATTCGAAACTAGTTATCTAAGTGCAGTGTTTACGTGTTATTCAATGTATGGTTTTGCCCACGTAAATGAAATGTTATTTTTTATTTTAAAAGGCTAAACTAAACCTATTTATTAAATAAATAACCGTACCAGATTGTCCTAAGACGCGCTAAGTGTTTATAAATAAGCTAAAATTAATATAGTCTAAAGTCAAAATTAAACTAAGAAAAAAAATTAAGATAAGACATTTTAATCAAAGTTACACAGTAAATAAGTTAGTTTTAATTTTAATTTATCCTATTTAAGTTTAAAAAGGCCAACTTGCATTTAAATCAAAAGAAAAGGTTATAAGTTTCATACCTAGTGGCCCAACCCACTACACTATTTTTAAATTTATTGTCAATGCTAAATGCCATAGTGGCCCATGTCCAAATAAAATGGCAAATAAGTAAAATACCGATTGTTTTAATAGTTTATCTAAATTTTATCAATAACTACATCATATTTTTACAAATATTAAACATACTGTCCATATATTTTTTTTAAGTTACATTAACTTAAAATTTCGCATAAACTCTTTTGGCAGATATCCACATAATTGTATTTTGGGTCTGGGCCACTCTGGTTCTGGTGGCCTCAATTATCTTTGAGTCGAGTGTTGAAAAGTAGATGCATTTGTGGGTCAATCTCCAAATCGGGCGTATTCGTGTGATCGCTCTGGTGCTTTTCAGATCTTGATATTTTTTGGTAATTATGTATCTCATTGAAAATAATGATATTAAAATACTACATTTTTACTATTGGCCTTCATTTTTGACAAACAGTTAGGGAAATATTTAAGTTCAAACATTTTCGCGTCCAGAGCAATCATGATAGGCGCTAGAGCGATCATAAATGGTGAAACAAAAATAATAAAAATGGTAATATATTATTTATTTACTCATTTTTAGTCTTGCATGTTACAAGATTTTATGTTCAGGGGATATATCTAGAGCTTTTTGAGAGCTCACCAGTTGGAAACTTGTTCATTTTTAGGGCAGCTTACCGATTTTAAAACATCGGAACCCTTATAGGATCACTTCGGTGTCCCTCTGTCCGTCTGTCTGTCTGTCAAGACCATTTATGTCAGAAACGCGTGGAGGTATCAAGCTAAAATTTTCAACAAATATTATTAGTGATGAGACGTGACGTCATAGAATTTTTGACAGATAAGTAAGTCGTGACGTCACATAATTTTGGCAGGAAAATATTTTTTGACAGCTGAGTCGTGACGTCATTGATTTTTTGACAGATGTGTCGTGACATTACAGAATCTTTGACAGATGAGTCCTGACGTCATCACAATTTGGTGAGAAAGTAAACAGGTTTGTACGGAACCCTCGGTGCGCGAGTGAGACTCGCACTTTACCGGTTTTATAAGGGTTCCGTACCGATTTTGGAAAAACGGAACCCTTTGTTGTCCGTCTCTCTATCAAGACCATTTATCTCAGGAACGCGTAGAGGTATCAAGCTGAAATTTTTACCAAATACTAAGGTCTGTTGCCTTTTAGTGCTGTAAAAAAATCAAACTTCTAATCTAATGAAATCAAGACATATAGCCGTTTATGTCGCAAATTTTCGATGAGCAAATGGCAAAAAGCTACAGGGTACTTCCAGTCTACATACAAACTTGAAATTTGGCATGAAGCAAGTTCTTATAGTGCATGTATAGGACTTCCGAAAACTTAAAATTTTGAGTTCCATCATATTATATTTTGATAATTTCGTCATAGTCATAATGATTTAGACAGCTGAGTCACGTTACTGAATGAATCAGTCGTGACGTCCTAGAATTTTGCAGGGGAGTCGTGACGTTATAGAATTTTTGACAGATGAGTCGTGACGTCACAGAATTTTTGACAGCTGAGTCGTGACATTTATCGTTGTAACAATCTGGTATTATTACTTAAAGTAGTTTTATAACGTACAATTATTGCAAAAGATCATCGCTCTGGTCTTTTTGACAGAGCAATCATAGCCATAGCGATCAAAAAAAGTAATAAAATCATTAATATAGCCCAAAATAAAAACAGTAGAAAGTTGTGTTTACGTCTCATAAAGAACATCATTACTATCACTTAATTCACTTAATAAGCACATTCTCAACCTTACTACTTAATTTTAAAAACATGTCATATCAATCATCAAATTCGAGAACCAAACCCAGATAAATCATAAACTTACCCTCGTAATGTTGGAGTGGGCGACCGTGGCACTAATGTATCTTCCTCGGCGGTTAGACCACTACAGCCACTACCCCGGGGGAGGGGAATAGAGTTTCTATTTCGTAAAACGAGGGATGAGCGTGATGTTTTACTCCAGCGCAGAGCGATGAGATAAAATGGCAGGTCATGACGATAAATTTAAATTGAGCCAAAAATATTGATAATATAATTTTAAAAAAAATATTACAATGAAGATTAACTATTTTTTATGTAATATAAAATAACACCGGACATATGAACCTTCTCAATAAAAAGTTACACAATGTTTTCTTATTCAATCGGGAGTTAGGTCAACCCAGAGCAATCAGGATTTTACGGTTTATGATTTTTTTTTAAATATTTCTAATAAACTAATTCATAATTTCAGCCCTGCACCACATAGATTAGACACCAAAGAGTACATAAAAAAATGTAATGAAAACGTTTATCGATTTCAAAATAGGTTTCTCCAGTCCGACACGATAAAAAATGCCTCTGGAGATCTACCCTTGTACGTACAGTTGCTATCAATTACATACTTCGAATAACGGTAAAATAAGTGAAAGAGGTTTTAACTATCTGAAACAAAAGAACAAAAAACTGGATAACTTTTTAACTTTTATGAAATTTACCCCCGGTTTCCGAATGACTAGTAAAAATCAACTAATCAAGTGTCAAGTGTCAAATTTTAGTTCCTGAAAATGATAGTTGACAAGAGTTTTGACACTTGATTATTTGATTTTTACTTGATCAGTCATTCAGAAACCGGGGGATAGTTTTTGATATAGAAAGTTTTGCACGTGTCATACCGTAGCCATAGTTGTAACACCAACAGGAACAAGACCAAAAGCTTTGACATGTATTGGTTCTTGAACGTTGCCTAAAAATATCAAAAATATTTTTCTAGTCCTTGTATCCATGTGCTCCCAAGGTAGTCTATAAACAGCATCCTTTAGTTTTTCACTCTGAAATTAATATTAATTATATAACTAGATAAATTATTACGAATAGCAATGCATGTGTAATTTTATTTTTCTAAAAATCATGGAGGACGTCAAGGTTACCACATAGACTTTATTAGATTTAAGAGCGTTTATAGGGCTCACTAGCGCCGCCAATTGAAAAAAAATCATAATTCGCAAATAGGATAAATAATGTAAAATGTTGATAACAAAGTCTTGAGAAAAGGCAATAAAGTATTTGTAAAACACACTCTCAACACTTTAAATGTTTTTCAATTAAATAAATATTGCATTATTAACAAAAACGGCCGTTTTTTTTTCGAATGCGAAATTTAACTAATTAAAAAACATTTAAAGTGTTGAGAGTGTGTTATACAAATAATTTATTGCCTTTTCTCAAGACTTTGTTATCAACATTTAACATTATTTATCTTATTTCCGAATTATGATTTTTTTTCTATTGGCGGCGCTAGTGAGCCACGTAAAGGCCCTTAAGCGAGGCGGTTAAGTCGTTCGATTTGGTGACCTAATTGGATTGCTAAGTATTTTTAACATATTGCCAAGAGCGATCGACTGATTTCGCAGTCACTTGTTTTGTCGCCTGCAACGTAGTCAGTGCTCAAAATAATTTTCCTTTTTGGTGCGAAACCAAGGCCGGTGTACCTCAGGGAGGCGTGCTATCTCCACTACTTTTGGCCTTATTTGCTTTATTCTTAAACATCTATTTTCTTCCTTTGACTAATGACAGATTTCCTCCAAATATATTCCCAAACAAAGAGTTTGGGAATATATTTGGAAAATTTGAATAGTACCTTTTAAAAAATTAACATAGTTTAATACAAGTTGTGACTAGTGCAGAGCTTTTGGTTTGATATTGAACTCTTCTAAAACGAAAGTTATTATTGTTGGAAGTTCTAGAATTATTTATTGGAACAATTGAGATACATTTCCTTCGATTGTATGTTCAGGTAGTGTTACACCACACAGCAAGCACGTTAAAAACCTGGAAGTAGGTACTTACTGATGGAAAAACCTGGAGGCACTCTGTCGTAAGAATCACAAATGAAATAAGTATATTGTTTAATTTACGCTCCCAAAGGATATCAGTACTTACCATATAACCAAGTAGTTCAAATATAATTGATAGTTGAAGCAACTGTTGAAATAAGCAAAGTGTCATAGGTCCAAACTTTATTAACGCTTTGGAAGTCTGCAACAAATATGGAAGCAATAAATTTAAATACTACACAAGTTATTTATAAGACAAAGAGCACTTGTAGTGGTCCTTTCTGCGATTGATAGATAGATCTACGTAGAATATTCGTAGTAATGATGCTCAAATAAAACAAGCAATACTTCTTAGAAGAGAAGTACCGATTGAATTTTGCTCCGGCTCAATATTCCCAGACTTCAATGTAGCACGTCGCTGACATATTACATAAATATAAGTCAAGTTGTTACTTCAATTTATACTGACCATTTGAGAACATTCGAACAGCAACAAGCATTCGCTTACTTGATGAAAAACTAAGTAAACAAAAAGCATTAGTCCAAATGCATTAGATAACTCATCAGTAAACCTGTAAACAAAATGAAGTAGGTAGCAATATTTATGGTAAAAATACATTGCAAAATTTATTTTAGATATTCTGACTAAGTGTATACAGCAAACGAGCTTTTATTTAGGCCATAATATCATTCTTTTATACATAGACAAATATTTATAATATTTATATATTTAAATATTTTTTTATAAAACTTACTTGACAATAAAGCGATGATGGTTAATACAATCAATCAATATTTTAGATACATTTTTTAAATCATCCTCTGAATGCATCTCAGCCATTTCTGCTACACTTCTGCAGTGTTTTGAACCTTTACTTTTAGACGGCAACGGCATGGAGTCCAGAGTATGAATTAATATTTTAAAATGCCCCCATATATGAATAACCATCAGTATGAGAAACATTTCAATCGAAAGAAACCATAAAGTAGTTAAGTACGTAGCGAACCTGTCAACGGATGTAAAGGAAAACATTTACTGATGAAATCATCAATATACACACAACAATATACAATTTGAAACTTTTGTTTCAAATTAAAAACATTCTATTAAAAAACAGTCAATTATAAAGGTGTGTCCAAACATTGAGCAGCAAGAGTGCGGCACCAACACGCGGCATTCGTAAGACACATTTCTGCCGCGCTTTAGTTTGAACAAAGCCAACTAATGTTTGCGCGGCAGTACTGCGCGGCACAACCAAGATATGCCGCGCGTTTCGGTTGACATCAGAACTAAAATAAAAGCGGTCGCATGCGTCCACATACAATCGCCGGCGAATGAACAATGATAACGTTCGCGCGCGGCTGGTAATACAGGGTTGCCGCGCGCGCCAGTCGTCCAATCACAGCGCGGGCAGCCGCGCTCGATTGACGCTCAATGTTTGGACACACCTTTAGATGAAACAAACTTACATATTTATTAAAACAGCAGCAACGTAACCTTCATAAGTATTTGTAATATCGTATGGAAACACAAAATACGCTGTGTGCTCAAACGTTGTTTCCTCTGTTATTTTGCCGTTGAAGTTTCCCATAGCATAATTGTAGTAAATAAAACATAAATTAAATAATATGGGAAAGAAACTTGCTTCAAATGTAAGTATTGTTGTAACGATGTGTGAGAGAAGATGAACTTTCTTATGTATCTGAAATAATAAAGCTTATGTCATCGGCAAAGTTACAACATTTCATGAACTTCTCCCTAAATTTATAGTCAGCCCTTAAAGTTTGGAATTGGGCTTTACATAAGGAAAATTGAAGTCTTACGGTGTTACTGGTACTGCTTTGTATTGTGGTATATAAATAATTGAATAAATATTCCTCACACTTTCACACAACGCCATCTAGTCCCAAACTAAGCAGAACTTGTACTATGGGTATTAGACAACGGATAAACATACTTACAAATACTTTAGGTCGGTACATATTATACATAGAAAACACCCAGACCAATTAAACAATACAATACAATATAGGTTGTTTTTCATTCTGGGATTCATATTTTTGGCGTTTTAAAGTTGTGCTAAATCAGTGTTGGAATATAGGAGGGTTGCGAAAAAAAGTATTAGTTTATTTTTTAATTGTTTTAGCAGATATTTTCTTAGCTTCGATATAATAATTATGTTTGCTAGCAATCTCAAAGCCCTTCGGAGCAGAATGAACACACAGAATGTACACCATAAGGCTGGTCTGTATTAAATAGTATGCTCTCTTGACCATTTAAGCAAACGGCTGCTGTGATTTCTTGTGACCATTGGAGCCCGGACATAAATGCTTTAAAATTATTTTTGCTAAGTTAAGTACTTCTTACTTACTCTCATGGCCTCTTCTGATAAATTTCTAAAGTAAAATATATGAACTTTCTTCAAAAACTTCGCTGATACGTATTTGTAGCTCGAAGAGATGCTCATTATAATCCTGGACTGAAAACATGATAATGTGTTTTATATTACCTTTACTGTCTTCTTCCGTCCGTGTGGTGACGGAGAAAGAATACAATATGTCACCACCCCATCTCATCCCATGGGTGTCGTAAAAATCGACTAAGGTAATAACCGTAACTACTATCTTTACAAAATAAAAAGAAGGAAAACTTGAAATTAAACCCTATACCAATCCGTCTGGCCAGCGTGGTATTAGTAGGCCAAGTAACCCTCCGCTACGGGGGAGGCCCATCCCTGCAGTGGGGCATTAATGGGCTGTTATGATGATGATGATGACTGTCTTCTTCATAATGATGACCTTTAATTTAAAGGTTTAAGTAACTCTTCGTGTGGTGATGGAGTAAGAATACAATATGTCACCACCCCATCTCATCCCATGAGTGTCGTAAAAACCGACTAAGGGACTATCCGTGTAAACCGTATCCGTAAAACTATATTATCTTTACGAAATAAAAAGAAGGAAAACTTGAAATTAAACCCTATACCAATCCGTCTGGCCAGCATGGTAATAGTAGGCCAAGTATCCCTCCGTCACAGGAAGGCCCGTCACAGGAGGAGGCCCGTCCCTGCAGTGGGACATAAATGGGCTGTTTATTTAATTTAGTAATATTAATTCAAATATTTTTTGAATTAATATTCAAAAAATATTTTGAATATTCATTCAACATATTCAATGAGTATTCAAAATACTCATTGAATATTTTGAAAATACACAGTAACATTGTATTTTCAAGATGTAAGTGCAGTGGGATATTTTTTTATAAAAATTAAATGTACTTAAATAAATTTTACCAATGTCAGAACGGCTATGAATTGTTGAATTAACACTTGCGCCAATTGAAACGGCTCCAATATTTTATATATATACATAGTGCCACTTATAAGGAAAAAAAACACAGTTATAAGATTTACAACGGTTATCAAGACCATGTACTTCGTTGGTTTCTCTCCAAGTTCTTTACCAGGCCAAGCGTTTATAAATTTCAATTTAAAACGCAACATTTTATAGTAAATGTAATCTGATGGATGGTTGATACCTCTGCAAGAAATTTAATAAATACGTTATTATAAATGTGAATCTCAGGAACATAACACATTATTTAAAACGTTTAAAACTATATAGCGTTGCATGCTTATAAATGTCAAACTTAAACAAGAAATCAACGCGGCGGCGTGTAATTATCTTTATTTTGCTTGACGATTCATAATACAGGCCGTGGTCTCAAGATAGCCAGCCAGCTTGAGCTTGTTGAGTCAACATAAAATAGGAGAGCTCTCGTAAATCAAGAGTAACAAAGTCCCTTAAACTTTACTCTTCGTTCTATATAGATTTAAGAATTTTCTACACCACTCTTCTATAACCAGATTTATGCTGTCCTAAAATTTTTTGAACATGCTAAATCTTGTAGAGCCTGTCCCTCCATCAAAGACGAGACAAGGAGAGAAGACTCGCATTACTTAAGCCTTCCTATTAGATGTAAATCGCCTCTTCTGCGTTCCCCGAAAGCGGCCAGCCCACTTTGCTGCTGCTTGCTTCCTAACATTCCACTTTCCCGGACTCAAGGTTGATAAAGCGGCTGCGATTTTTGAATCATCATCATCACCATCATATCAGCCAATTGACGTCCAATGCTGGACATAGGCCTCCTCCAAATATTGCCACCTTGTGCGATCCTGTGCCTCCCTCATCCATCGGCTTCCCGAATAAATAATTAGATTTTTGAATAACAAGTTGTAAATGTCTATGGGTTGCGCAAATCACTTTTAATTAGATACTAGTTTTACACAAAAATATGTAATAAAAGAGTAAATAATTACATCACTGGCTCATTTTCCAGTAGAAAATTCTTCACTGCAAGCATCGTGGAAATAATGTAATGTTTGTAATACACTTAAAGGTTACTGCGATGCAATAAGTGTAAGAATTTGTATGAACAACAAATACACAAAGTGTATTGAATATGTAATTATTAAAATGTGTTGTTATTGATTCACTGAATTAAGGTTTTTGTAATAATATATAATTTAAGATGGAAATAAAGGTGTTTCACATTAACTGAAAGGCTTTTTCTTGATGCTTAAATTAAATTATAACAATTCCCCAGCTAGGTGGACCGACGACCTCAAAAAGGTCTTTGGGTCGGACTGGATGCGGAAGGCGCAGGACCGTGTTCTGTGGCGCGTGGTGGGAGAGGCCAATGTCCTGCAGTGGACTGCGATAGGGTAGTTGATTGATTGATATATAAACTTAATTGCAAGATCACCGCTCAAAAGTATTAGGTACAGTCACGAGCAATAATATGTACACATTTTCGCATTTTGTAAACCAGTTATCTAAAGTTCTGCCAATCCAAAATTGAAAATTCGAAGATTAATTCAAAACTGTACGGAACCTCTTCTAAATTACGAATTCATTTTGATATTGTAATGTCTAGATAAACGTGCAGATAGTTTAGAAAATTTGAAAATGTGTACATATTATTGCTCGTGACTGTACCTATTGACTATGTGCGCGACGGTGGCGACGCGTAGCGTTTACAACACTTGCGGAAGCTGAACAACAGTCATGGCCCATTTCTTTGCTTTCATTTTGTACTGCAATCAACACCTTTGACAGCTGATCATTCGAATTTGTTTCCAATTTCTGCCATGTTGTGCGCTGCGGTCGTTATCTGTCCGCATTGCACATAGCCGATGCCTAAAATAAGTATTCTTTATTCAATATAATTTACACTAAGCGCTAACTAACTCGACCGGCTTGAAGTTGTTACAGATGGATAAGCAGATGTCAGTTTTTGCCGCCCGCCATTTTCCCCAACAAAATGGCGGGGAGGCGTTTTTTTTATATGATGGGAGGCAAACGGCCAGCAGGTCACCTGATGATAAGTGATCACCACCGCCCATGGAAACCCGCAACATCAGAGCTGAGGAATCACAGATGCGTTGCCGACCTTTAAGAAGGGAGTACGCTCGTTTCTTGAAATATCGCGAAGAGAACAAGTGTTTTACTTGTCAACACTAGGTACTTACATGCGCAAAACTTTTCTGATAGCGAACTTCAGATCAGACCAACTTAGTTATTTAGCGAGAACAGTACCTAGTGTACCCATGAAGCGATACAAAATAATTAATTATAGTTAATCGGTTCTGTACTGCGTGTGACAATGATGTCATTAATTTTTGACCTACATGTCAATTCTCGTTCCTAAAATTCGGTTAAGTTAACTTTTAGTTGTCATGTTTTTGCTATTGCAATTGTAATCTTTTGTGGTCGTGTTAAAGTTTTATTTAGAGTGTGACAATTTGACAACTAAAATTAACCGAATTTTAGGTACGAGAATTGACATGCTTATTTAAAAAAACATTTATTTTTGTTTCGTTAACAGATAGATTTTATAGTTCATATTTACATAAAAATGAATATTGAATCGACAGTGGCAAAGGCCCTTTACTATATCAACGCGTGGGAAAATATCATTTTTAAATTACCTTATAACAAATGTTTACATGGCCTTTAATAGTACGCAGTTAGGTAGGTAATGCAAAATTAATAAAAGTTAAAGCTTCCTAAAACTTAGTAGGTATTAATGTTCTAGAAATTGTATTTACCTGCGGATAGTAGGTAAAAGTTAGAGATTTATTATCGTTCACAATGTTATTATTCCCTATTATATTATTTGGGAAAAATCCCTTTCAATGCCGCGGCATCATTTTAAAGCATAGCAATTTATGTCGTATTTCTGTAACAGTACGGTTGAATTTCCATTAGTAAAAATTAAAATACTTTGCCATGCCGTCCAGGTCTGCGTTAGCCATAAGGGAATTAATTGGAATATTAAGTATTAATATAAATTATCGTCAATGTTAATTCGAGTTGCCTAAAAAAATAGTTTGATTTTATGGTTTAGATTGGTCATTTTTAGGTTTGTGCCAGTTTGGTTTTTTACAGTACGTACAAAATTTCCTTTTCGTCAAATCTTTACTGTTTGATGCTTGCTCTTGTAAATCAGAATTTTTTACAGGTTCACTAGTACCTATGCGAATTATTCTTTGAGAATTGCCGCTTAGTATGACCGAACTGCCCACAAGAGATCGAAGCATTTTGATGTTATTGGTTTTAGAATCTATCTTAAAACGGTTATTAGGATGCGAGTTAGACTGGTCCTTACTGTTACCGTCTATTGATCTTTTCTTTATTTTCGTATATGAAAAAAAAAAAACTGCTTATCGGGCTTGGATCAGGGGCCGCGCAGCAGGTGACCCTAACCTAGCATCCCTCAAAGCAGCTTACAACAACGCGACCAAGTCTTGCAAGAGGGCTTACATAAGAGCAGATGCTAAGCGTGTCACACGCCTTGGTCAGCAGCTGGTTGCCCACCCAACTGGCAGCCGAGCATACTGGAAGCTGGCTAAAGCCGTGCAAGCCAACTTTTGTCGCCCGTCGTTACCGCCTTTGAGGTGTCCTGACGGAACATTGGCTTACAGACCTGAGGAGAAGGCTGACCTGTTAGCCGACCTCTTCGGCGCAAACTCGCGTATTGACGATCTCAACGCGGAGCCGCCGTCTATTCCGAACTGTGGCATCGCAATGCCGAATATAGTTTTTAGGCAATGTGATGTTCACAGGGAATTACAATCTCTCGACGTGCGGAAGTCCAGTGGTCCAGACAGGATACCTCCCATTATCCTTAAAAGGTGTGCGGCGGAGTTGTCTCCCGTGTTAACGCGCCTATATCTCCTCTCGTATCGGTCCGGGATTGTACCACTTGCCTGGAGGGAGGCCATTGTGCATCCTATTCCCAAGAAGGGAGATAAATCAGACCCATCAAATTACCGACCAATAGCGATTACTTCAGTGCTCTGCAAGGTGATGGAGCGGATTCTTAATACCCAGATAATCCGGCACCTAGAGCGTCAATCAATTCTCGACGATCGGCAATACGGGTTTCGTTCAAACCGGTCAACGGGCGACGTTCTAGCGTATCTAATGCACCTCTGGGGTGACGCTATCGACAAGCAGGGCGAGGCTTTGGCGATAAGTCTGGATATCGCCAAGGCATTCGATCGGGTCTGGCACCGTGGCCTCCTTTGCAAGCTTGCGGCTTATGGTCTTCCCAACCATCTATGTGAGTGGATCTCCGGCTTCCTGCACGAGCGAAAAATACGTGTTCTAGTCGACGGAGGCATGTCAAGGCTCGTGTCAGTCAATGCCGGTGTGCCACAAGGCTCCGTGCTGTCACCCACTTTTTTCCTTCTGCATATCAATGATTTGCTTTCTTCTGGCCGCATTCATTGCTATGCAGATGACAGCACGTTACACGGATGCTATCATATGCAGACCTCGAGCAACCGGGAAGACCTCAAGAGGAACAGGGAACATCTTGTCAATGAGCTCAATAGGGCCCTTGAGCAAGTCTCAGTGTGGGGTTCCCAAAATTTAGTAGAGTTCAACGCCGAAAAGACACAGGTTTGCGCGTTTAGCACAAAAAAGTCCCCCTTTCTACCACTACCCTCTCTTCAGGGCACTACGCTGTCGCTGCAGACAAACTTAAACATCTTAGGGATGAACCTTCGACGTGATCTAAACAATCGTGACTACGTCGAAGGAGTAATCACCACAGTTTCACGTAAACTTGGTATCTTGAACAGGGTGCGGCGATACTTCACACCGGAGCAGCGGTACCTGCTCTACAAAACGCAGGTTCGGAGCAGCATGGAGTAATGTTCGCATCTTTGGGATGGCTCTGCCAAGTATCTCGTGGAAGCCCTGGACCGACTGCAGCGGCATGCGTTCCGCATAGTTGATGACACCCAGGTCACGGAGCACGCGGAGTCGCTACAGCTTCGCAGAGATATCGCGTCTCTTAGTGTGTTCTATCGCATGTACCATGGAGAGTGCTCTGAAGAGTTATTCGATCTTGTTCCTCCGTGCCCTTTTCATAACAGGACCACTCGTGCCGGTTTGCGGAGTCATTCTCAGACGGTCTGTCGGATATCGGCTCGCACCAAGAGGTTCGGGAATTCCTTCTTATGCCGAACCATTAAATTGTGGAACCAGCTTCCGGCTCACGTATTTCCTCCATCATATGATATTGGGTCCTTCAAACGCAGTGTGAAGAAGCATTTGGCCAAACCGGCAAGATGATGACGACGGATTGAAGTTGTTTTAGGACTTCTATCCGTCGGCTTCATTTATGGACTATATTCGCGCTTTCCATCAGGTTCGATATAGTCATATTGCCGTGTTTAATATAAAAAAAAAAAAAAAAAAAAATGAAGTGAATAACTCAGAGGTACTTTTAACATTGCTGTTGAATGAAGCCATTCTTACATTCCTTCTTCTCTTTACATCAGTTATACTACCACAAACTAACTATCATTTGACACTGTTAACGTAATTTTTGTATTTTTTGATAACCTAATCTTTTTTTCGAGCATATTCACAATAATAATCCGCTGTTTCCGATGTATACAACCATTGAGGTAATATGTACTACGTACTAGAGAAGACACCCCGAAGAAAATGTGTGCTCCAATTTTCAAGCTACATTGCACAATACAAGTTTTGCACGACGTTTTAACCCTTAACTGGTATTGGGGTCTAAATTGACCCCAAGAGCTTTTGATTTTATTCATAACTATGCAGTTTAAGTACTTACACTCTCGCGCATCAAGCAATGTAATCCCATGTGGTCGCGGGGTGCGGCGGGTGACAGACGCTCGTAACTTACTTCCTACTAGGTACGTATCATGTTGGGGTCAAAATTGACCCCGATACCAAAAGTGAGAATTTTATTTTATTAGTTGTCTTGGTATATCTCAGAAGAAGTGTATTATTTTTATTTTATTATTTAAAGAAAACGATTTTAATATAGAACAGAAAGTTATTTTTAGTTTTTATATTAATATCAATACCTAAAGTAGAGTCAAAGAAAAAAAATAGATGTGATTTCTTGTTAAAATTAGTTAAAAATTTATCTTATGTTTATAATATAAGTGCTATTTTCCTAAATAAAAGTAAAGTTTAATCTATATAAATGTTTTTTTAATATTTATATACACATAATATGTCACTCACCTCATCGGGGTCACTTTTGACCCGATACCACTTACGTTGCACTTTTTAACGATACCAGCTAAGGGTTAAACGTCGTGCATTCATTTCATATCATTTTGCACAATATAGACTAACTAAATAGCTGTTAACAGAACGGACACATATAGATTTGTGCCTAATTCAATACGTATAAATTAAGAGTTTTTTTTTTTTCATTACAAGTGGGAATTCACCCAAGTAAATTAAATGTGATTTTTGTTCAATTTTTTAAATTATTCTATATGTAATAAAATACAATAATAATACTTCATAGTTCTATTATATTATATTGACTAACTTTCAAGATGAACGAAAAATGTATTCTGACAATATAATAGCATAATGAGTTATTATTAATATTTTTAATATACTGAAAGTACAATACAGATTAGGTACAATAGTAAAAGATCTGTCTGTGGATGTTTATTTTGTTGATCTATGGTAAATATGTCTTCTCGCTACAAGGTTCAAATGTCGACTGAGACAACTGAGGTGCATGCACCTCAGTTAATGGAGCAAAAATTTTGTTCGGATGTCATCTCTAGTACGTAGTACATATTACCTCAATGTATACAACACTGCTTTTTGTAGTTTCTCTGCCAGATTCTGGGTTAGCGGTAGCCATCAGGTTGTTATCCTGGTTGTCGTCTAGGACAACGTTGGGGCGATGAGGTTGAGGAGAGGGGCGAGGGGGGCGCTCGGGGCGCGCTCTGCTTGCTCCTAAGGGTCCTGCACCGGTGTGGCGCGCCTCTCTTTTAAAGATGGGACACTTGGCGTGGTTGGCCGGGTGGTCGCCGCCGCAGTTAACACAGGTGGCCGGTTCATCCTTTCACTGGGCGGTGGCATTGGTGGGAGCTGTGCCGGAACTGCTGGCACCTGTGGCATTGGGCGGGTCTCTTTGAGGTGCGCCAGGCCTCTATGACCACACCCGGGACTCAGCAGCTCAGTGATATTGTAAATCGGCGGGGTCAAGTCTGGGGTCTTCTTGAGCAGGGCCATTAGAATACAACCTGGTCTGCCACTGCGGGCCCTGATATTCCTTATGTACTCAGGGTCGAAATCCTGAGCCTGAGCTCTTCTTCAACCTCCTCCGGGGTGGCGTTAGTGGGGAGGCCCCGGATCGCAACCTTCAGGCTACGCTCTGCCGGGAGGGAGTACGAGTACCAGGATACTCTCTCCCGTTTCTCGAGGTCCGTGAGGTACTTTTGAATGACGCGGTATTCTTGTTCGTCCGCCGGCGAGAAGCGGACCCCTTTTCCGAAGGGGCGCACATTGGCAACTCGGCCCAGCAAGTCCTTTAGGGCTAAGGTGTGCTGGGCCCAGTTCGGGAGGTGCTCCACTATGAGCGGGGGGTACCTCGGCTTGGGTGTCGGGGGTGGAGTGGTCTGCTTGGTAGTATTTGTCCCCGCCGCGGGGTCGCGGGCGGGGCTTGCGGGGGGGGTTGAGGGGGCCTTTTGACCGCCTCGGTGTAGGTCAGCTTGTGTCTCTTGAGACGGTCTTGACCTTCGTCGTCCTCTTCCGGCGATCTCTGTCTTCTCGACGGTGTCATTAGAGTCTGGGCCACTACTGCGCTTGTCTCGAGTTGGCCGGAGCGACCGCTTTTATAGGCGGTAACAAACAAGTATGACTCATCGTCGATCGTACAATTCATAATTGTTTGTGTATTTTAAAATGGTACAATTTTAATATAAATCGATTTTATTTATCTAATTAAATTTTAAATCAATTATTATTGTACATAATAACATGAAATACATGATTTAATAACAATTATTTTAATTATAATCTAACACACGCAGAACTAACGAATTTGAACTAAACGAGGTAAGAGGTAGAAAGGATCTAGAATGGCATCCGCTTATTGGACAATGGAGGCTAGTACTGAGTAAATTTGAAAAAGACTGTGAACAGGTGTGTAGATGATGATGTAATTTAAAATCCGATTTATTAAAACGTAAACATAGGTATCCCTTTTCTAAGTAATATAAAAAGATTTATAGTTTATCATAAAAATGTTTACAAATACATAAAATGTGTCAATTTGTTTTGTGAATTAAGAAATAAGTTTGGATGTGTCTATATTTAGAAAAACAGAACGTTTCTCATTTGACGTTTCATACCATCAATCAAACAAATATGACAAATTGACAAGTGAGTGAAAACATCTGTAAGGTTTTGTTTAGAGTTTTAGACACAAAAACTAATGAAAAAAACTTGCAAAAGATTATAATAAGATTAATAATGAAACGTGTATGAAATTTAGTTGATAAAAGCTAGCGTACTTTAAAATAACTATAGTTTCTCGAAGTTTTGAATTAGGTTATCTTTTCTTATGAGTCAATGTGTTTATGTTGCATGATATGACCGTTTTATATTGTGCTACCTGTTTAGAACCTTATACGGAATAAAGAGATTACCTGTTGTTTGTTATTCACTTTGTTTGAAGTTTTGAAGATGAGTGAACGTGAAGGACCTAGTGGTTCTGGGTCCCAGGGATCAGACAAAGGAGAAGGTGGTACAAGGACACCCTCAAAGCCTATGCCAACGGGATCAAGGTAAGATTTTGACACAAAACTAAGTGGAATATTAACGAAATAATATGCAATGTGTGATTCTAAAGTTATGCCTTAAATTTTCAATGTCTAATTTAATCAAAATTTAATTGTTGTGAAATTAATATTTTGTCCAATTTTTTTTCTATTTCATTGGATTTGTCACGAGATTCATGTGTACAATATGTAAATAAGAATTAAAATTAAATTCAATTTTTTTTATAAACCTTTGTTACTTTGTTCTTAATCTCAATATGCATAGGCTAAGTAACTTAGTATGTAAATACTTAAAAAAAACTACAATAGCTGCATCACAATATTTATTATTCATTATCTTCTATGTTATAATTGCGGGTTACATATAAAGGATCAATTTTCTAATAACAAATCATGTAAAATAAGTTTCTTTCTACTTTAGAAATTAAGAAATTAAATACATAATTTTGAAAAATCTTTTGAACTATAATCAAATATCCTGATTTACTATTGTATTTTGTGCTATGCCGATGTGCTATAAGTATATTGTCTATAATATTGTTAGATAACTTGTTGTCCTTCATAATAATGTATATTGTCTAGTTACTGCAATATTAATACTTCCTTATTTCATAGACCCTTTGTCTATATATAGACGATTTCTTTGTTATATAATTACTTAACTCTTTGTTCTCTGAGAACTAAACCAAATACTTTCATGTTTTACTATATTAGTAGAGTATAGTATTTAGTGTTAACATGATTATTTGCACTTTTTTTGGAATATACAAAATACAACAATTGGCCAGGGACAGATCGGGGTGGAAAGGGCTTAAGGAGGCCTATGTGTCTGAAGGACACGCTGAATTAAAAATTAAAAAAATGTTATTGATGTGTTTTTATGTTGTAACCTATTATAAGCAATAAAGGCTTTTGTATTTTTGGAATACATGGTGACTCAAAAGCATGCAAGAGGTCATGGAAATAAAAACTTCTCTCACACTTTTTTGGTCATCATGACCAAAATAAAAATATGGATCGAAATACTTTTGGGACACCGTTTGATCACTTAAAATAATTATTTAGAATACATGATGACTCAAAAGTATCGATAGGTTAAGGATCATAAAACAGAAGTTGATGCAATGCATTGTGTGATTCACAAATTGTATTAAACCAGAATGTTCTTTATGTTTGTTAAATTGTTGATTGTATCTGTGACATTGTACTCTTAGTGTGGGAGTAGTAAAGTAGTTAAATAGCTAAGGAAGAAAAATACTTAGTACATATTTTATGTTTTTTTTTATAAATAATCATAACAGTCTATTCATGTCCCATTGCAGGGACAGGCCTCCTTCCATATCGGAGGGATACTTACCTACTAATACCATGGCCAGACCGATTGGTATAGGGTTTAATTTTAAGTTTTCCTTCTTTTTATTTTGTATTAATTATATTCACGGATATTTCCTTAGCCGGTTTTTATGACACCCATGTAATGAGATTCTGGTGACATATTGAATTGTTACTCTATCACCACACGGATTGAATACTATATTGAGCTTTAATTGCAACTTTGACATTTGCTAAGCCGGCTACAAGACTTGGCATGCTTGACTGAAATTTTGAAAGTTAGCGGCTTTTAAATCTACATCAAGCAATAACATTAGTAATTTTAATTACTGTTTTAATGTTAGTTTTATATTACATGGCTGCTATGCACATATCTCAGGTTCGATTCCTGTTCTACGCAAATCTTTTGGTGCCTGAACATGATTGTTTGCATTGGTCTGGGTGTTTTGCTATTTATAATATGTAGGTAATT
Source organism: Schrankia costaestrigalis (assembly GCA_905475405.1). Lineage (NCBI taxonomy): Eukaryota > Metazoa > Arthropoda > Insecta > Lepidoptera > Erebidae > Schrankia > Schrankia costaestrigalis. The sequence continues at coordinate 6,021,879 of FR997851.1, forward strand.
ATAACAAAAAAAAATTTAGTATGTTTATCCATTGTCTAGAACCCATAGTAAATGCTGTGTTTATTATGGGACTAGATGGTATAGTGTGAATGTGTGAGAAATATTTATTAATTTATTTCCAGTTACTATGCCAGTGAACCGATACAGTTCAGAGTTCGGGGTTCCACAATCACTGGAGCCTCTCCACCCAAGTTTGTTACACTGGAAGATATCATGAAGGCAGCCCATGGTATGCAGAATATGGCACTTGCTCACGAAATAGCTGTTGACCAGGATTTTAAGTTAGAACCGTTTGAGCCACCAGATAATAGGTAAGTTTTTATTATTTTATTGGTCTTTTATAATTATATTATTATTTCATTTTCTATGTATAATATGTATGTATTTATAAAAAAAGTATTTAAGTGTGTTTATAGGTTGTCTAGTACGCATACTATAAGCTTTGCTTAGTTTGGGACTAGATGGCGTTGTGTGAATGTGTAAAAAAAAGAACTATAAATACCCCGATTATTTCCAGTAACATAAGAAAGCATAATTTATGTCATGTGTTTTGTTCTTCTTTTAGTTATCAAAAGCTAGTAAAGGAAACCATGCACAAAGCATATTTCGATATATTGAGAGAGGAGTTAAATTCCGACCCACCAGAGTACAAGCAGGCTCTTGTGCTCTTAGAAGATGTTAAACAGGTAAATATAATATCTTGTTGAGTACCTCGGTTGCATAGTAGTTATAGTTTATTAAGTTCGATTCCTGCTCAATGCAAATCCTTGTGTACAGGAACATGAATGTTAACATTGGTTCGGGTTTTTTTTTTATGTATAACAGGCAAGTATTTACAAAAAAAAAATTATTTAAATATGTTTATATGTTGCTTAATACCAATAGTACTAGCTCCAATTACTTGGGCCTCGTTGAATGTCAGAGGAATATTGTTATCCATATTATTTTCCACTTTATTATGTAATATTATATACCTAACGATTTTGCTGTCCTATGATTATATAATACATTCGCATTATTTTACTATTGTGTCTACTGGCGCATGGCAGGCATCAAATTTAGAGTTATTGTAGATTTACAGGACCGTTAATTGTTATATATATACATGTTTAAGTACATATTTCATACACGCTTCATCTTAACAGCCCATTAATGTCCCACTGCAGGGACGGGCCTCCTCCCGTGACAGAGGGATACTTGGCCTACTAATACCACGCTGGCCAGACGGATTGGTAAAGGGTTTAATTTCAAGTTTTCCTTCTTTTAATTTCGTAAAGATAGTAGTTACGGTTATATCCTTAGTCGGTTTTTACGACACCCATGGGATGAGATGGGGTGGTGACATATTGTATTCTTACTCCGTCACCACACGTCATACACGCTTAATTGGTGATAATACAGAGTTATATCTGTCTGGAAAGGATCTCACTAAACTATTTTGACACTAGTTTACACTGGAAGAGTATTATTTCTACCAATTCCACTTAATTATTATGAAACAATTGTATTTGTGTTATCAATAGGCCTTTTATCGTAGTCCAATGCTGAACATAGGCCACTCCCAACACGCACCACAGAATACGAATCTATGTTTTGTAATGTTTTATTGTTTGTACAGTATGGGGACATTGATAATGTGATTGGCTTTTAAAGAAAGACAGCAAATCAATGAGTAAGAAAAGTACATCCGATTACCGAAAATAGCTGAATAATTTTAGCATAAGTTTTGAAAATTATCATATTAAAATGTATCTTATGGCGTTCGGCATAAGGTTGAAATTATAAAAGATTGAATCCCTACTTACTTCTATTTGACATTGTATGTTTCATCATGTCTTACTAAGTGACACTGGTGACGGAAACATTGCACTTCGATATAAAGTCATTGCAGTGCAACAAAATATAGCACTTATTGTTAACGTTAAAATATTAACTTTAAAATTTTCGTGTTTCATTTTATATAATTATTATTTACACGGGTATTAACACGATTTATTATTATTTGGTAAATATTAAGTAATAATTTACCTTTGAGGCTCTCGACGTTTCGGCCAGGTTACACCAGCCGTGGTCACGAGTAGACTGATGCAGCGATGTCACAACTCCGTCTCCGAGGTAGAAGATTTCCTTTCTACCCTCATTTTGCACACAACACTAACCGTGTCCCTATTCTGATGTTTCACCGATTGCGAATCAAAGTGAGGTAATGTTTTTTGAATCACTGGATTCCATGTCGCGGATAACTTATAACCATCTTCTCGATTGAAAGTCTTATGCTTTTTGATTTCAATCGCTTCTCGTACGACTCTTGAGTAGAAGTGGCGTTCCGTAGAGAGGACTTGTGGACGATGAAATTCAATCCAGTGATTCGTGCCTGCTTGTAGTAAATGTTCCGCAATCGCTGACTTCGACGCCTGGTGGTTTTTTACAGCCGCAATATGTTCTTTGACCCTTTCAGCTATGGTCCGCTTAGTCTGGCCTATATAGGAACTACCGCAACTGCAATTTATTTTGTAGACACCTGGCGTTTGAAACGGCACCACATCCTTCGGCGTACCCACAAGACTGTTCACCTTTGTTCCAGGTGTATATACGGTGTGTATGGAGTACTTCTTTAACACCGTGCCGATCTTATCAGTTACTCCTCTGATGTAAGGCATGTAGGCCGGCTGCCTTCTTACCTCAGGACGTGTGCATTTTTTGTGAAACCGAGTCGTCTGTCCACTTACACGGTATCCGTTCTGTTTGAGTACCTCCTGAACATGTCCCAGCTCCTGTCCAAGATGTTCAGGGTCACAGAGGTCATGAGCTCTGTTTTTTAGTGATGTCATCACGGATTGCAAGTGACGGGGGTGGTGGTGTAAGTATCGGTCCGTGTGTGTGGGCTTACGGTAAACACAGTGTGCCAGGGTTCCATCAGGTTTTGCGGTCACCTTGACATCTAGGAACGACAACGACCTGTCCGTCTCCATTTCATAGGTAAAACTCATGTTTGGGTGAATGGAGTTTAGGTGGTGCATATATTGTTCTACTTCCTGTTGACTTCCTTTCAAGATGCAGTAGATATCATCAACATATCTCTTCCAGAGTTTGATGGTTTGTGGTCCTAGGCACAACGCCTTTTCTTCAAAATGTTCCATCCAGAGATTAGCTAGTACCGGGGCTACAGGACTGCCCATGGCGACGCCGTCTATCTGGAGGTAGTATTGACCTTGGAATAGGAAGTAGTTGCCATCTAAACAGTTGTGAAGTAGATCAATATAGTTAAACGGCATCTCGTTGTCTTCCAGTTTGCCCTTGACTACGTCCAGACACTCCTTTATTGGAACATTGGTGAAGAGTGACTCCACGTCAAAACTTACCATTATGTCATCCGGTTCCAATGTGAGGCACTTTATTATCTGAACGAAGTGACGTGAATCTTTTACAAAAGACGGTGTTTTGCCAACCAGCGGCTGCAGTACAGAGGCAACATGCTTTGCAAGGTCGTAAGTAGGAGAGGCAATTTGACTTACAATAGGCCGCAACGGCACGTTGACCTTGTGTATTTTTGGCAAGCCATATAACTTCGGCGGTTGCTGTGGCTTCGGTTTGTATAGCTTCTGGTACTCGTCTTCTGTAAAAAGGTCTTCGTTTTCCCTGATAAGAGTACGTATACGTCGTGTTACTCTGGCCGTAGGATTATATGAAACCGGTTTATAAACCTTGCTATCACATAACAAATGACGCACTTTGTTTTCATAATCTGTAGTATTCATCACTACGGTGGCGTTTCCTTTGTCGGCCTTAAGCACTAAAATATCCCGGTTATCCCGAATGTTCTTAAGTGCTCGACGCTCTTCCATAGTGACGTTGCTAACCGGAAGATTTTATTTTCGCAATATGACCGCGACATCCTGTCTCAATATGTCAGCGTCGCTAGACGGTATTCTATTACGAGAAATCGTTTCTTCTACACTACTAATTACTCCCTCGTACGGTATTCGCCTAGGTGTTAAGGCAAAATTCATACCTTTAGCCAAGATGTTAACGGTGGGCTCATCTAAAACCGCGTCTGATAAATTGATAACGGTATTTTTCTGTGGGCCGGGCTCCGTGGGTACTTTGTTATCAATATACCTTCGGTTCAACAACTTTGAGAATTTCTTCTCATGTTTCGCACTACTTAGATAAAAAATGCGACCAGCTTACCAATACGTTATTCGATCACACACATCAAAGTCTTCGCGAGATAGACGAGCACAACACTTATCATGTAACATATACAACTCCGTATTCACACTGTTTAGCTCACTGTATTTATTACGTATTAACTGTCTCAGGAGGCGTACACTCGCGTTACGTAGAATTTTACGGGAAAAGGCAATGTCACTACGCGGTTTTATACGCACACACGTAGGTAATAAGTCCCAATCGCGACACTTTGTTAAAAATATCAACGATGTTTCAAGTATTGCACGTTTTTTCCGCAACAATTCAAGATGGCGAACTAATGTTAATCACTACGGTGACGTTTCCTTTGTCGGCCTTAAGCACTAAAATATCCCGGTTATCCCAAATGTTCTTATCTACGGAACGCCACTTCTACTCAAGAGTCGTACGAGAAGCGATTGAAATCAAAAAGCATAAGACTTTCAATCGAGAAGATGGTTATAAGTTATCCGCGACATAATGGAATCCAGTGATTCAAAAAACATTACCTCACTTTGATTCGCAATCGGTGAAACATCAGAATAGGGACACGGTTAGTGTTGTGTGCAAAATGAGGGTAGAAAGGAAATCTTCTACCTCGGAGACGGAGTTGTGACATCGCTGCATCAGTCTACTCGTGACCACGGCTGGTGTAACCTGGCCGAAACGTCGAGAGCCTCAAAGGTAAATTATTACTTAATATTTACCAAATAATAATAAATCGTGTTAATACCCGTGTAAATAATAATTATATAACGTTATAATATACAATTTCAAAATCATCAATAAATTATAATCTCACTTTCTCGCTTCCTCATTGTTGTCTGTCTTTCTACCAAACCAATCATATTATCAATGTCCTCATACTATACATAAGTGTTTAATTATTTATTTTTTTTAATATTGTTAAAATTTACATAAAAGGGAGCCTGATCTGCCAACAAACTGCTGTGCAGTTTGGCGGAGATGTTTATTTGTAAACGTTTTTGTGAATTTTTAATAAACACTTTTTCATTTTTTTTTACTTTTTTTTTTCATTATATTAAAAACTATTTGTTTTCTTTTTCCAGGGCTTATTTTCAATTCTACTACCACGCCACACTCGTATACGAGAAATGATTGAAGAAGTATTAGATGGGGAGTTTATAAAGCAGCAGGCAGAGAACAATAGTCTAGATTTTCATAAGTACGCTAGTTTCGTAATAGATTTGATGGCTAAGTTGGCAGCACCAGCGAGGGATGAAGTTATACAGAATATCACTAAGCTTACAGATACAGTAAGTTATTTATTTATTTTTTTTACTAACGGTGGTGACGGAGTAAGAATACAATATGCCAACCCCATCTCATCTTATGGGTGTCGTATAAACCGACTAAGGGACTATCTGTGAGTATTACCTGTACATAGAAAACTGAAATTAAACCCTATACCAATCGTCTGGCCAGCGTGGTATTAGTAGGCCAAGTGTTCCTCCGTCACGGGAGAAGGCCCGTCCCTGCAGTGGGACATTAATGGGCTGTTATAAAATATATTTTTACTTTTAGAATATAGAAGGAGCATTTGGCCTTTATATGTCACGCTGGCTGAGCAGTTAAATATAGGTGTTTCAAATTTTCTGACTCTTAATCATTAAACAGATTTCAAATTTGGTTTCTAGGATCACACTGGTCAGACGGTTCTACGACAACTATGGAATGAGATGGTGTGGTGAGACACCATAAGTTGTATTATGTTCTTACTCAAAAATTATATAAATAAGTGCTATATAAAATAGATTATATTATTATTACATTTCTAGGTGGACATATTCAGGGCAATATTAGAAACACTTGAAGTATTAAAGTTGGACTTAGCGAACACACTAATCGCTATGATAAGGCCCCATGTACAACAGGAGAGTGTCAACTATGAAAGGGCTAAGTTTGACGAATTGCTTAAAGTTACTGAAGGTAATTGTATTATTTTATTTATTGTTTTAAAAAATCAGACCGAAAAGTGGTCGTGAAAGCAGCTATCATGCACGAGGTCGCGACTTCGAATCTCATGTAAGATAATAATTAAAGACATGAGTGAAAGAAGGGTAGATGTCACAATTTGTAAAGAGTGAGAAAAATGGCATCAATGCTTTGTTGCTTATTATTGAGATAAATCTCTTTCAGTGTGATTTTTATTTTATACTGGTACATAACCCGTTCATGATTTTTTTTTTGCCGAAACAGCCTAGTTAATGTTTTTTTAAGGTTTGATATAGTTTAATAACACCTAAAACCTCTATTCGACGAATATAAAGGTTTTTAAAAAAATGTAACATAACTCCTACATCCACTCATGTCTTCAATTGTTTGTGTAATCAAGAAAGGAAACAGGGGCCTTCTTAAAATCAGCATCAGGCCAGGAAACTAGGCTGACATTATGCTGAGAAGGCCACCTTTTTATGGACCGGGCAGGAGTCGCGCCAATTTTTTTTGCTTTCTGTTTTTCCTTTCTATTTTTACTGGGTTTACACCTATTTTCTTTTTTTTTTATTTATGTAATTTATTACTTTTTTTTAACATTAATTAGTGTAAGTAAATATTTTAAGTTTTAATGTATATTTTTTTTGTGTGTCTTGTGTCTGTTCCTAAATATTTTTTTTCTTTCTTTCTTTCTAATCCACTAATTATTTTCTCGAGCCCGGATGTTTTTGTGTACGTTAATTTCTTGTCAGTTAAAGTCCTCGTGCAGGAGTTTTTTTTTTTAAATAAAACTAATATCTGGGTAATAACTTGTGAATCGCACAAATACTTTCCCTGCGTGGAATCGAACCTGAGACCTCGTGCTCGAATCTTTAAGTCAGCATTCATTCACCTCATATTTTTTAGTCTTCTTTTACGACATTATAAGTACCTTACCACACAGCTATATAAATAAACCCTCTTCTTTTCATAGATGGCTTGCAACACACTCGTGAATGGCTAAAACGGAACACGGATAAGGAGGGCCTAACTTTACCAGTTACCGACAAAGTAATTATTAGGAACATTACAGCACAGAGTTTGGCAAAGGCCTACCTTGAACTTTTGGAATGGAATGGGTCCGGCGAAAATTATCCAGAGGTAATTAAAATAATAAATTATTTTTAGTAACTTGAATTGCTAGTTATTGAATATGCTGATGCTTGTGAAGAAGCCTGAAAATGTTTAACATCAATCTTGATCATGAATTTACCTACATTAATCTGAGTGTCATTTATGTAAAATATGTAAGTATCCATATAAATACAAGCTTTCCTTAGTTCGGGACAAGGCAGCAATAACACTGCACTATTCATGTCTTTAAGGGTTCTTACAGTGCTGGAATTGTCTTTTAAAATTAAAAAAATTGCCTTTAATTCAATGTATCCATTATGCTAAATATATTTTCGTTTTACCTTCTTACACATACAATTAACAGACACGAAGAACTTAACTATACTTTTCTATTCACAGACGGTTACTCTAGACGCGCCACGTTTCGCGGAACTGGGCACTCAAGTTTACCGTCTCATTATAACAGCGTCGCTTATGCTCGTCAGTCCCTCATGTGCTACGGACGCTAACACTGCGGCCCAACATAAGCAAAACCTTAAGGAGAAGATTGTGATCATTATTGATAATACTACTAATGATATGTAAGTGATTATGAATAATTAAAGTATTTTATAAGGCCTAGTTAGGACGGCAGGAAACCGATGAATGAGAGGAGGCCTAGCCAGCCTAGTCCAGCAGGGGCCGTCATTTGTTATTTATCCAGCGATGCCACAAAAACTTGTCCAAATGCCAATAATATATTTTTAGATTAAAATATTTTACAATATTGATTGAATTATAATAATTATCATGATTTAATTAAATGTACATTTTTTTTGTATGAGTATTAATCTAACATCTAGACAGATTGGTTAATAAGTTTTTTTTTATGAATTTTCTGTTCCGACACTATGTCACCTTTTATGACAACCTGTAGACTAAGTGTAGTAGCTTAGTATTCTTAACCCACATAAAAAAATTACAGTACTAATATATTAAATTACAATATTCTTTACAGTGAACTAAAATCAGTTCTGCCGTCTGTAGCAGAGGAAGTGATCTTAGTAACAGAACAGCTGTTAGAAAATCTAAATCAGCCAGCGTTGAATACTGATACAAAAGATCTTATTAGAACGCAGATTACTTCGTTGGGTGACCCTGAACATAGAGTACGGGAGATTGTGCGTAAGTATAACTCATTGTTATTTTCGACCCCCATGACAATTACAAAAAACGCCAAGACAAAAATTCTTTCATTGTTTAGGTATACATGCAATTATTGAATTGTATTTCCACGTATAGCCTATTTATTTTGTAACATAATATAAAGACGTCGCTGGCGTACAGGGTCAGTTTTGTTTATCATCTATAGATGACTGTAAAAGTCAAAAGCTTAAAGGAAAATCCTATATTAATCTGTTTGACTAGAGAAATAGTTAAATTATATTACACGAATAGATCTATTCGTGTAATATCCTATCAGATTAATATAGAATTTTAAGTTCTCGTCTACTGTAGAAGGGTATATGTACACCTGTGTACAATATACCCTTCTACTGTAGACAAGAACTTAAAATTTAACAGTGATCGTCAAATTGGAGTACGACAAATAAGCCCTCCTAGTTTACTTTAAATAAAAATTAAAAATTACACAAATTAAAAAAAAACATATTGTATTTTCCAACAGGTCAACGAATATTCGAATTCTTCAAGACAATCCTTGTATGTGGGGGTGGATCGAGACAAATCCCTGTCGGTCTTTCCGCTCTATCACGGGAACTGACGTCAGTTTCGGGAACGCTTTTACGTTACGTCATGCACAATAAAGCTGTGTTCACAACACACTATCTTGACATCGTAGAGGAAGAACTAAATAGAAGCTAAGCAATATTTTCTTAATTTAATTATTTTTTTAACATCGACTAAAAAGGCAACAGTTGCCGCAATAATTTTAGGTTAAATATTTTTTATACAATAAAACTTGCCTGGTTATAATTTTGAAAAACAAAAGTTGAATAACATTTTCAATATTACAAGATCGCTTTACAGAAAATTGATGGTCAGTGTTTAATTAACATTACTATAGGCAGACCGTTTAACTCAGACCCCGCCTGCGGTAATAGGGGTGCGCGGGGGGCGAGGACAAACGAGAGAGCTATCTCTTGATTTTTTGGCAAAACGGCGCCATCTAGATACTGTGATCCGAACTACATCACATCACAACACAGATCTAATTTTTAGCTAGCTTATTTTTATGAAATAAAAAGAAGGAAAAATTGTAATTATACCCTAAACCAATCGAAATACCTGAAGAGGTTTTTTTACTTTTCTGGTCAGGCTTTAAATTGTGTAATAATTTAGACTGCATATTTTCTCTAACAAAGTACGAGATTTAGTGGCAAGATGACGCCACTATCTTTGAAATTTGTAAATTGTATAGAAGACGGACTAGCATACTGCACTAGTGTCATACTGACATACTGACTAGGTGTCCGTTATGGTAGCGTCCGTGTTCTTATTATCTGTAAATATTTTCTAAGATTGATTCTTTCAAAATAATAATAGAATGTCTAATTTAATGTTGCAAAACCAAACATATTATGTTTGGTTTTGCAACATTAAATTAGACATTATTTTTACTTAATTATAATCTAGAGAATAGGTTCTTTTCTTGTATTGTCCTTTTTTGCCATTCCAGAACCTTTCTGACACAACGGCTGTCGGTTCTCCGCTCTATGTGCCCTGCCCACCGTCACTTTAACCGGGCAATTCTGAGCGCTATGTCGGTTACTTTGGTTCTCCTGCGGATCTCCTCATTTCTGATTCGATCACGCAGGGAAACTCCCAACATAGCTCTCTCCATTGCCCTCAGAGTGACCATGAGCCTTCTGAGAAGGCCCATAGTTAAATTGATTATGATTGTTTATGGATTGGTTTAAAAATTAAACAAATATTAAATAACTATTTTTTATCATATTTAAATAAATATATTTAAAAATACCTGTGTCACGTTCAAACGTTTTAATATACCTAAAAGCTCTAATATACCTATTTAGTAACTGATTTAATATACTGTTAATAAGTTTTAATAAACCTATTTAGTAACTGATTAAAGCTTTCCATAACTTATGGACGTTTATGAGGCTAACCAGCACCGTCAATTGAAAATAATCGTAATTCGCAAATAGGATCAATAATGCAAAATGTTTTTGAAATGAAATGAAATCATTTATTTGTAGAACATAGGAAAAATATGATGTTACAATTTACTTTTAGAGCGCTATGTCTAGCCTTCAATGGCATACAAATATTTTCTTAAAACTACTTATCCACTATTTATTGTTACTATTACTATAACCTATTGTGTGACAAAGACAATATTGAGGTATGAAAATTAAATTTAAATTAAATTACAACACTTAAACAACTACAGTTTGTCAGCTAGATAATTATGTTATGTCTACAAAATCGTTAGAAAAGGTAATAAAGTTTTGTACACATTCTGATCACTTTAAATGGTTTTTAATTAGATAAATATTGCATTTAAAACAAAAACGGCCGTTTCATTCCTAGTACTTATTTCTCATATTAGTCTTTAGTCTGTGTATAACACGACGCCATATTTCTTTAAATTTTAAGTCAGGAATAAAAAATAGAATATAACTATCGTGGCTGACACCGACTTCAAAAATAACAATAATATTACATTATTTGTAATAGCTTGATTATATTTTAAAGAATCTACAAATAAATATATTTGTAGACTCTTCAAGAAATATCCTTAACAATACCTTTTACAATAATTAAAAGAACCTATTCTTTAGATTATAATTAAGTAAAAAGAATGTCAGATTTAATGTTGCAAAACCAATATACAACTAATTATTATTTACTTTTTAGTGAAATTTTTGTCTTTGAAGTCGGTTTTTTTTTGTAAAAACTTATTTTGTTTGGCATAGTAACCAACTCGATATAGCTCTTGTGTACGCTACCATAACGGACACCGCTACCCCGCCTCCTCGTCCCTTTCATACCGCAGGCGGGGACTGAGATAAACGGTCGGCCTATAATAATAAGACTATTTTCTCTTATCGTCAGAACACTTGCTACACTTACCCCCGGTTTCCGAATGACTGATCAAGTAAAAATCAACTAATTAAATGTCAAGTGTCAAATTTTAGTTCCTGAAAATGATAGTTGACAAGAGTTTTGACACTTGATTAGTTGATCAGACATTCGGAAACCGGGGGTTATGGAAACTTTTACCGTTGAATTTTTTTTTTAATAATTGGATCTGTTAATCAACTTTTGTTGACTGTACGAGTAAAACTATTATGTAACCATTGTTACAATTTTTAAGTGAAAGAAAAAGCCGAGGTGCTGCTGTGTGATTAATTATATTTTTTGTACTGGAAACAATTAATAAAAATGATGTTACCTAACTTAACTTATTCGAATATACGAACTTGTAATCGTTTAAACTTTACTATCTAAAAAAGCTATATGAACTAAACTATTCATGTTGTATAACTTTAAAAAAATACTCATTTTATTAGGACTTCTAACAAGTTAATGTTTTCTGTAATACTTATTAGCATGCCTTATTACGGCACATACTCGTATTTTCCTAAATCTTTCCTTTTTAACCTTATGTAATGAAAAAGATTTAACCAAATGAATATAGATTTTCAATAGATAAGTATACTCTCCTATTAAATTTTGCCAATTCAATTATATACAGAATAAAATACATTAATGGATAAAGATTATATTTTTATAATCTAATTGGTGATAAACCTACTGTATAATACCTAAATCATATAGGACCCATAAAATGTAGTTTTCTTGATTATATTGTAGAATAGACTTAAAGTCCAACCCCACCAAACGGCCCGCATCGGCCAGTATCGCATCGCACCGGCCGGCCGGACGTCGTCGCATACTACTTACCTTTGCTTCTTTTTAGTTTCATAGTTTTAAGCCTCGAATGCAGACGAGTGCATTCGGCGGTATTTGAACGTATGCGCGGGTAGCCGTACGCACGCGGACGGAGCCGATCGCGTGTCAATGTCACCTGCTGTGTTTTGCTTTGATTGGTAATATAAACTTTAAACACTGTATACAAGATTTAATTTTGTTTAAAGATTTTATAATCTTTAATAATAATATATCTATAAATAATTTTATATCTTTAACGAAATTAAATCGTTGCGACCCGGCCCTTTGGTGTGGTTGGACCTTTAAAGTTTAATACGCCTTTAGTTATAGGTAACTTCAAGAATTTATTATTAAAATACCTAATCCTTACAACTGTTTATTATTAGTTATTACCACAAAATAAAAATGTGAATGTGAAATGAATTAAAAAAACATTGTAATTTTTTCCAATATTCCTAACTGGAAAAATCTAAGTGTATTTTAAAATAATCATAAAATGTATAACACCTACTGATAATTAAAGACATAAGTGGATGAAGGCGAGATGTCACAATTTGTAAAATGTGAAATATTATCGTACACAATAAATCACGCTTTTGTTGATAATTGGCTCCTTTATTCACGCACTAAAAGCAATTAACTTTTACATTTTTTAATGAGAAGTATGTTAAGTACCCAGGTTCCTTTCATTCATTGTGATTTTCATTTTATTCTGGTACATAACCCTTTCATGATTTTTTTTCTGGAAACAGATCCTAGTTTACGTTGTTTTAAGGTTTGATATAGTTTATTAACACTTAAAATCTTTATTCGACGAATAAAAAGTTTTTAATAAAAACGTAACATATCTCCGTCATCCACTCATGTCTTCAATGTTTATGTTATTACAGTAAACGCTTGCAAAGTTAATACATTATAAAAGCTCTTTTGCATAATAATTTTTCTATAAATTGTAGTAAGAATGTTGTATTATTTGAGTGAGATTTTGTGTTTAATTAAGTACCTAATATAAATAAATATTACGACAAAATAATTAATGTATACTATAATTATATTTATAGTATACATAATTTAATATTATCAAGTTTTAATTTCAAAACAGAATTCCATTGTTTGTATTTATTACGCTTTCTATATCAAGCCATCCATTCCCCTTAGTGTGCGAGTTATATAATATTAAGTTTGATGTTTTATTTTGTGTACCTAGGTACACTATGGATATCGCATTATTATCTGAGTCTTGAAGCCGTATAATTTGTCTATATCTATCTCGCTTGCACTTATAGGTATTTTATTCTTAAATAATATCTTCTATCTCTTTTTGGAGTACCAGATTCGGTCGCGGTCTTTAGCCTTTCAGTATTCAAAGGTACAATCGAACAAAAATGTGGTTTACCACAATACGATTCAAGTAGGTGCGTTTGCCAATCATGGCTTAATATTAAGGTATATTCCTTGGCAATAATATTATGGTGCCTTTCTTTTATTCCGTTAGAAATCAACCATAGAGACAGCTATAGGTATATAATATTGACAAAAATGATACTTTATATTTTAGTCTGTTAACAACCAAATGTTCATAATTTATATTTGTGTGTGTGTAATAGCTTGGTAATAAAGGTTAATATGTATATTAATTCATTGAGGATTTATTTATACACTAATATAAAAGTAAGTAGGCCCTCCTTATTTACGTTGACATAAAATAAACTAAAAGTAGGCCCTCCTTATTTATCTTGAATAAAATTTCAAGATAGGGTCACAATTTTATATAAATAACATATCATAGAACAATGGTAAACTATAAAATGGTACCTACAACACTTATCACTGAATTTATTTTAAGCTTTTAACTTTTGTGTTTCACATTTAATAGGACAAATGAAATGCGGATAAATGATTTTTTATTTACACTCTAGTTTTGTTGATAATCAAATAAATGATGCACTAATAAAAATATTAATACAATTTACTTTGTTTTATTATGTATGAAACCTATTTCCGTGTAGTCTACGATGTTGAAGTATATGTATACTTCAACATCGTAGTATCAAAAAATCTTCATGCACTTTGTAAGTATAAGTATGTACTTATACTTTCAAAGTGCATGAAGTTTTTTTTTTATTTTATTAAAAAGACATCTCCCGCACTAGGGATCATGCCCTGTGTCGCGGGAACTTTTACAAACATCAATTAACGGACACATAGAACACCCAGACTCAGAGTGGGGATCGAACCCACAACCTCATGCGCGGCAGCCGCTGGCTCTACCGGCGCGCCAGAGGTTTATTGTCGTAAGAATATACCGAAAAACCTCGTCAGCAAACATGCATGAAACCAGCGCAATTATTTGCAACAACTTCAAGCCGGCCAACTTAGATTACGCATACTGTACGCCCAACTTCAAAATAGGTCTATCAAGACGCATAAAGGAAATAGAACTATGCACAACAGACATTGACTAAATCAGCCATGGAAAAATTGAAAATCAATAAATAAAAGACCTATCCGTGTGGTGACGGAGTTAGAATACAATATGTCACCATCCCATCTCATCCCATGGGTGTCGTAAAAACCGACTAAGGGAATAACCGTAACTACTATCTTTACGAAATAAAAAGAAGGAAAACTTGAAATTAAACCATATACCAATCCGTCTGGTCAGTGTGGTATTAGTAGGCCAAGTAACCCTCCGTCACGGGAGGAGGCCCGTCCCTGCAGTGGGGCATTAATGGGCTGTTATGATGAAATGAAAAGACAATAATTGATGAAACGCTTTATTGCATATACAGTCCGCGTTTACAATGTGGAGTATTGGTTCTCTTAGTCACACATTACTTGGTCACTCAGTCAAAATGTAATGTTTTATCATTGATGCATAAATGATTATCTAATCCGACCCGCTGTGACGAGACGAAGCGCTTGATGCTGATCTACTGCGGGAGCCCTGAAAATACATAACATTATTAATATACAAAATAGTATTCTTAAATTAACATACACTTAAATAATGAGTAAAATGGGCCCCAGCTAGACAGGTCAATAGTAAAATACCATTTTTTTTTCAACTTGCGAAAACTGTTAAAAGGGCCTATCCCCTTTTGGCCCAGGTGTGTCGTAGTCCTGAAATTATGGTGAAACGGTGTACCGACAAAATATCTAGCTAGGACACTAAAAGACTGGCATTACTCAAGTCCTCCCTAAGGGTGCTGGTTAGCAACTACGGGCTACGACAGACAATATGGCAGGGCCATGACTTTCCTCTGTAGAAAGGCGTACCGTAGGACACTGGCGTACTGTCCTGCATTATCTTTTACGGTGGCAAACAGTTTGTCTGACATGATGATGATGAGTCATGGGGTCAGCCAGAAAATTAGCTTCTGCATCTACCTGTCTAGAACCACTGCCAGATCTAGCCGAGCCGCTTGCAGAGCCGGGGTTCCTTCTACAGCTGGCTCTAGACGAAGCCTTAGAGCTTGACGCTTTGGACGAGGCGCGGGACGTAAGCTTACATACATCCATGATTATAACGGACACAAGGAGTATCCATGCTCAGGGCAACAATTTTTGTGGATCCCACAAATAATTACTGTGGGATTTGAACCAAAAGCTTCTTAAAAAACATTTTCGGGTTCGGTTCCGGCTCAATGCAAATATTTGTGTGCATTAATTGTATGTTGCGTTAGTCTGGGTGTTCTCTAAGTATAATATGTATGTATTTATAATAAAAAGTATTTATATGTTTTGTCTGTTGTCTAGTACCCATAGTACAAGCTCTCCTTAGTTTGGGACTAGATGGCGTTGTGTGAATGTGTGAGGAAATATTTGTTTTTATTTATTTGTTTATTTACCTGTCTAGAACCACTGCCAGATCTACTCCTAGATCTAGCCGAGCCGCTTGCAGAGCCGGAGTTCCTTCTCGAGCTAGCTCTAGATGAAGCCTTAGAGCCTGACGCTTTGGACGAGGCGCGGGACGCACGGGATGAAGCGCGGGACGAACGCTTACTGCCACGGGATGAAGCACGGGAGCTGGCACGGGAACTTGCGCGGGAACCCTGGAATTGATTTTGATTTATTTTAAGTTAATTTTAAATGTAGTTATGGGTATTGCACAAATAAAATGTTTGATGCACCTTACAAGAATTAAAGACATAAGACAAATAAATATTTAAGGGCATATTTTGAGAAAATAATTTTCGACAGATGAATCGTGACGTCATAGAATTTTGACAGATGAGTCACGTGACGCGTGAAATTAAACCCTATACCAATCCGTCAGGCCTGCGTAGTATTAGTAGTCCAATTATCCCTTCGTCATGGGAGGAGGCCCGTCCCTGCAGTGGGACATTAATGGGCTGTTATGATGATGATCAACACTTTCTCAACACTGTAAAGTACCAAAATAGCAGCATACCTTATCACTAGCTTTAGAAGAAGCTCTAGACGCTCGACTACCAGAACTAGCGCGGGATCTCTTCCCGCTCTTAGAACTTGCTCTAGACGAGGCCTTTGACGACGCGCGGGAACCGGACTTGGAACGAGATCTGGATTTGGAACGGGAACGAGAACGGGATTTTGAACGAGATGCGGAACGGGAACGGGCTGATCCTGATCTGTAAAATAAAAGATTTTGAAGTATTAAATACAAGTTATAAAATCATTCCTTCATCCTTATCATCTACACAATTTCAAATGTAGTTAATACTAAAATACATACATATTATAAATTCTGATACATACCTGGCAGATCCTGATTGAGCAGATCTGGAACGAGATCTCGACTTCCTAGAGCCTGAAGCGGAACGTGATTGAGCCCTCGATTTAGACTTGGATCGTTCTCGGGACCGCGAACGAGACCTGGATCTGTAATGAAAATATCTATTATGTAATAAATAAAAAAAAATATGTCACAATGAAAGTTGATGTTGTGTAATGAATGAAAATTTAATATGTATAGACAATGAAAATTTAATGTAATCGAAAAAAAAATTTTATGTGATCTATGAAAATTAGATGTTATTGAAAGAAAATTTAATGTAATCAACGAAAATTAAAAGTAAATGACAGCAAATTTAATATAATCAATACAAAGGAGAATGGGCAAAAATATATGGAGCTTGGTCCAACTTTCCACCATCAATAAGAACTATGACATATGATGGAACACTGCGTTCTGAATCATTATCAGAAGACTGCAACCCAAAATATTTACTCAGTAAAAAGTTATGACCCCATGAGAACTTGCAATTAAAAATATATTTTGTTTTTGTATACCTATGCCCTTGGGTTAGTGTACTTTGTAATGCAAAATGAATAAAACATTATTAATAAAAAAAACATGTGTATCTATGTTCTATTCTACAGTTTTATTAAACTTTTTTTAAAAACCTTTTTACGCTTAATTATTTCACTATATCTTTTAAACTACTCGATTGATTAAGGTGTATGACATTTCTTTGTAATTCATACGGTATTCTGGTCAGGGGGAGTCAACTCTGTTCTACACAATGTTTCTATTAGGGCTGTTATGTACGACAGAGAGAAAAGATGCAATAGAAAATGTCATGTCATTTCCTAGCAACCACCTAATACTTGTATAAATTGGAGCTGTCAACAGTCAACACTACAAGAAAAGAAACCGTTTATTTTGTAAATTCCTAAATATCTTGTAAATAAATAAAAAATATCGCTAAATAATAAGTTTATCCTGCATTAAAAACGTTGCACGAGCATTCTATTCCTTAGTTGAAGTGTTTTTGTGAAATTGAACGTTATTGACTCCAGTTCTGAGAAAGTGACTCCTATAGGGTTTTTGTTATGATAAAATGAGTTTCAATGTAGAGAAGAATGTTTCAATGAAGAATGTGAACATTATTTATTATGAATATTATTTACATAAATAAATTGTAAAAGAAATGAAGTTTTTTATTATCAAATCTAACTCCACATAAATATACATTAACTCGGAAAATACAGTCACCCTAATTTAAACCTTCAACAAAATAAACAAAGAGATATATCTAACGCCCTACGTAGGGCGTTAAGATTTATTTTTTTGTTTATAATAATTAAAATAACCATCAATTTGAATATCCCACGCTGCTGACATTAACCGTAGTTTTAGGGGGGTTGCCAATAGATGGCGCCACACGCTTAGGAAAAGTTTCCTCACGAATTTTATATGAAGTTTACATTCTTCTCCTTTGAGTATAAATGTTCTGTGATTCTGGTTGATATAAACTCTAAGAGCTAAAATATTAACAATGTGGCGGTCGCGGTAGGTATCTCGCTACGTCAAAAAAAACAAACCCTATCATGTGGGGTATCAAATCAAATGAAAGGTCTTATAGCTATCTTTACAATGCTTGTTTATTTTAAAATATTTGTAATACTGGGAAGAATGTAAACACAAAAATATCACACAAGTTTTATTTATTCCTGTCTCACAGTGTGGAGTCTGTCCTTATAAGAATACATCTCATGTCTTCACCCACAATAACATTGTCCAAATTCGGAGCTGGAAGTAGAATTGTGGGTTGGTGTCTTGCCCATCCAAAATAACAAATAATTACCATGACATGGGCACCCCACAGTTCGCTTTCCAGAAAGACAAGAACAGTAGTAGTTCGAAATGGTTTTTCGATTATGGATCATTACACATGTAATATCACACGTATGTATACGTGTAGTGTTGTCTTGCACGTGTGAAAAATACTTTTAGCACGATTGCGAACCGTCCCTATTACATTTTTATATGAGTAAGTGTGCTAAGGTTATCATTGTATACTTTGCAGACTATTTGAGCGCATTACAGAACAGGGGGAATCCGTCTACCATGTTTTTACTGCTTGAAATGTGGCTATGTGCGAAAAAATTAACGGTTAAATAACTAAAAATACGTATTTTTAAAACAGTCATAACTTTTTTTTGAGTTAATATATTTTTCTCACCTAGCAATTAAAATTGTATGGTATTTAGTCGACTTTAAGCTTACATAGCCCCCAATAGTGGTGGAAATTTGGACCAGTTCTGCTCATTGTCCTTTCATGTTAATTTGAAAAAATTTAATGTACTTAATCAACGAAAATTAGACTGATCTAGGTTATTACAGATATTTATCAAAAAACTATATTTAAAGTAGGGACCTACTTTAAATATGTATAAAGACGTTTTAGCGGGTTTTGAAAATACACCACTCATATTATAAAACAAATAAAGAAAGTTTATAAATATAACAATACCTTTCCTTCTCTCCGTTCTGTTCCTGCTTGTCTTCTTCTTCTTCCTCGTCATCCTCCTCCTCTTCTTCATCTTCCTCCTAATTAATTATTACAAGATACATATTAAGATCTGTTTAAACAGTGTGTGGCAGCTATTTGCGGGACGCATATTTGCCGCAGGACAATTTTAGACCTGCCTGGCATTTCCTAGACATGCCTCGCTCTTGTGTCATATTGAACCCACACATGACGACCTCTGTGGCGTAGTGGTTTTATTACATGGCTGCTACGCAGAGGTCTCGGGTTCGATTCCCGCTCAATGCAAATCTTTCAGTGCATGAACATTGTTTGCATTGGTCTTAGTGTTTCTATGTATAATATGTATGTATTCACAACAAAAAGAAAGTAAGTATATAAGTACTAATATCGGTTGTTTTGTTACCCATAACACAAGCAGGTTATGCCTAGCTTACTTTGGGAACAGATGGCGCTGTGTAGAGATTTCCGTGAATATTTATAATTTATAACACTAAAAGCAGATCCGTGGGTCGTAGCTCACAAAAAGGTTTATATTTAGATAGAATCAAACCTCTAAGTATCTAAGTTAACGGTACGATGTAACTGCCATGTATTTCCGTACAAAAAATCCTAAATTAAAAAAGAGATTTTAAAAGTCCTTTATGCTAAATTCTCTAGTTCTTTAAAATCCCTTTTAATGGGATCCGGCAGCGGTCGGCGAGTGCCAAAAACAACTTTAGGGCGTTTTTTAAAATGACATTTAGATAAATGAAACTTATTATTTGCTAAAATGAAAAAAGCTCAATTGAAATTTTAACATTCAACACATTTAGCAAGTGTAGTGATTGCTAACAGATTATTTGCTAAATTAGTTTTTACAAGATAATACTTTTGAAAAATATCTCGATTACAAATGAACATTTTGTCAAATATTGTTTGTCGAATAACCATTTGTCAATCATTTTTTGGTCAAACATTAGTATCCTCTTTTCATACATTACATAAGATACATTCACGTTGTTTTACTATTGTGTCTACTGGCGAAACAAGCAACCTATTATTAAAGTACTAGAGTCTTACCTGTGTAGGCTCCAACTGCTTCTCTCTAAGTCTCAGCATGCGATGTTCAGGCGCGCTAAGCGGTCTATGTGTAACGACCAGTCTTGTCAACGCTTGAGCGGCCGCCCCGGCCCTGGCGCGACGTTTAGATAGACGCACACGGGTCTCCAACTCGTTGTAATATACACAGTGGTTACGTACAACCTGAAAGGATAACATTTTTATTTAGATTTTGTTTTGAGATAATATTTTATGTGACCCCAATGATCGCTATAAAGAGCGGTCATGGGGTCAAATTAATTCGTACAATCAAAATAAAAAAATAAGTCGGACCCATCAAATTACCGACCAATAGCGGTTATCTAGTATCTCACTTTATTCTGAAAGATCAGCAATACATTTTTCGTTCACAACATTCAAAGGTTGACATTCTAGCCTACCGGTGTCTAAAAACAGAGCGATGCTTTATAGGTAAGCCTGGATGTCGCCGAGGCTTTTGAGTGACCTCGTTTGCAAGTATGCCTCTCATAATAATTGCGGTAATCATATGTTTAATATTTTATTCATCATCATAACAGCCTATTGATGTCCCACTGCAGGGACAGGCCTTCTCCTGTGACGGAGGGATACTTGGCCTACTAATACCACGCTGGCCAAACGGATTGGTATAGGGTTTAATTTCAAGTTTTCCTTCTTTTTATTTTGTTAAGATAATAATAAAATATTTTATTATTTAACTTACCAAGAAGTAATTCTCTTCGTAACCTTTAGAAGCTTTGCTCTTTACGTTCCAGTTATATTCTCTAGCCATCTTATACTCATATGTATCACCGTCCAAGTATAACATACTTTCTTGTATGTCACGGCGACGCTTCAATATTGTGTCTTCAGTAGGTAAGCAGTAAGCTACGAATTGTTCTCCACTTTCATCCATCACACCTCTGGAAACAACAAGAAAATGTCTTATTTATTGTCTTTCTATTGGGTTAATATATTAAAATTTGGAGATTATGGAAATAAGCTACAATAGTATAGCTTATGTTTAGAACAATTGAAGTATCAAAATCGTAACATACACAATTGAAGTATCGAGATTGTAAGGTACAATAAACTTTGAGATGATGATGTGTCGCAATAAAAGAGAATAAGGTACAATAAACTTTGAGATGATAATGTGTCGCGATCAATGAGAATAAGGTACAATAAACATTGAGATAAAATCCTGTGTTGTATAGTAAAATTATTAAAATTTTCACCATTATACAAAAATCAAGTCATTAAAATACACTATATTCATGTGGTGATAGAGTAAATAAACATTATGGTTTTCTCTCATCCCACAATGTTAAATACCCATGAGATGGAGGCACAATCATGAAGATCAACAATAATGCCCTAGTATAATGAAACTTAATACATAATAATTATGTATAAAGATAACTCTCCAACTATTGAACTGTGACACTCACCGAATCATAGCTTGAGACATAGCCTCTATTTGTCCAGCAATATTCTTATCTGCAGGCGCAGGATCAGAGTCAAATATAACTTGAGCACATGGGTATTTCCACATTTCAAAGTCAGGGAATACAGGCATTATTTCTACTGGTGTAACACCAGGTTTGCTGTAATGTTTCTCTATAGGTTTCTTGTTATCTTCAAATGTCTTCTCAATAGCCTTAATTTGACTCTCACGGTCCATGTATAACGTTTCTTCACTGAATATTTTCTTGACATTGTAACCGACTTTAGCTTCAACCTTTAATTTAATAAGAGCAGATATCAGTAACAATGTTGAATAAATAAATGAATAATAGTGGTTCTGCTACTAAACAAAGAATACATGTATATGAATAGCTTAATTAAACTAAAATACTTGAGAATGTATGGTATAGATACTAATAATTTGGTATTTTATTTCATTTGAACTACATTCAATATTTATTTGTGGAATACAACTTCAGTAGCAATCTTTCTAATAGAAATACAAACTTGAGACAGCTACAATCAAAATGTAAGCTACTTATTTATTGGCACATATTAGGAACAAAAACAAATTTTAATAAAGTGTCATGAAGACTAAACATAAACATACCTTCTCCATAGATTGAGGCTGGAATCTAGTCTGTTCAGTAGATATGTATTCAGACCGACGCAACCAAGACACATTTTTAGCATGATGCCTTGACCTCTTAGAGTCTTGATGTGTAAGAATATCATCTTCTAATAACTTCTCATCTGCGGGATCCAGTAACGCATTGCCATCACCCTGGTATATGTCACGATTTATAAGATCTATGTGTACACCCAAATCATGTTCCGTAAGAACTTCATACCGATAATTCTTTTCTAATGAGGTTGGATTGTATTGTATAAATCGAGTTGAAGGAAATGGGTACGTGATAAACTTTAAATCGAAAGGTATGTCTGGCAATGTGTTGCAGTATTTGACGCGTGACACCAGCTCAGATCTGTTAAAATAAATCAGTGTTACATTGCTGTTTAGATTTAAATCTTAAGTTAAATCCAGTAAACAATACTAACCTTCTTTCGCCAGCTCTTTGAGGACGTTTGTCCCTTTCGGGTTCATTTGTTTGCACCGTCGGCACCGGTGGCATTTTCACCAGTTTATTTCAATCAGGTTAGCCGCTAATACATTATAATATTGTACTTATATTAATACTACATACAACGCTAGAAATAATACAATTTAATCTAAAACCGACGAGAACTACACGGGAAAACAGAAGCCCGACCGAGTACTCAGTACAGGTTTTGACTCAAAGAGTATTAATATATTGGGTATTTTGACTTGATTTGTCATTTGTCATTTCATGGCTGTCAGTCAGTTGTCATAAGCATAGAATGATAAAAGTATGTAGATAAAGTAGAATAATTTTTAACCGTGATCGGTACAGTATGATTATCCCAACATTCCCAACAATGTTACCAAAACACGGTAAGACAGAATCAAATTCCATAAAACAGGATAATAACTAGAATCCACGTACAGCCTCGTTAGCGCGGTGTAGTGCAAGCGGCTGCCGTGCACGAGGTCGTGGGCTTGAATCCTACGCAGCACGCAGCACAATATTAAAATTTGTATTATCCACAAATGGTTGTCTTGAGTCTGGCTGTGCTTTGTGTCCATTAATTAAATGTATGTAAAAGTTCCCGCGACCCAGGAATAATTCCTAGTGCGGAAATGGTCTTTTAATAACAATAAAAATAAATAAAAAAGATACGACAAACATAAACATTGTAGCTTCTACACAAAACAGATAAACATGGAGTAGCAATACTTATATCAATTACTTTCTTCATATTTAATCGGCCACCGAGATCGTGCGGCTTAACCCCGCTAGACTCCGCCTTGTGGGATTTTTTTAGTAGCGAAAGATCTGCGAATATGCAACAAAGCACTGCGGCCCTCTAAGTTCCTCTAAGTCATCATTATCAATGCCATTGCCATCGGTCAAATTCAGCCTGATTTATACCCAAAATTCATGGAAAATTAGAGTAGTATGTCACTATTTTCAAAAATAAGTATATACACTCTGTCTATAAAGTCCTGAAAATAAATGAGGCCGCCACTGTGCTACACGTAGCAACCCTATTTAGTCTGAGAAAATAGTTTTCATACTAGTAATTTATTGAAATAAAATAAGTAATTTTGAAACACATTATATCTAAAATACTCAAGTAAGAAATTCACACAACTCATAATGAGATAATTCATTTCATTGGTTGAAACCCTAAGTGATTGAGATATTTGAATAATTGTTATAACATGACCTTTATAAAAGTAAAGTAGTGTTAGCCCTTTTAACATTTTAGATGACGATGTTTTATTTCTGTTTTATATGCACTATCGTCAAGTCATTTTAAATTTTGACAGTTATTTTGAGCCATAGAATGTAACATAATTTAGTGTAAGAATTATGAGCCATAACGTAATTTTTGACTTCTGCAAAACAATTATGTTCTATGGTTTTAATTTTAGTGCTGCTACTATATGGCTGCTGCCACATGTATACCAAACTTAAAAAACTAAACTATAAATAATAATCGATTATCGATTAATCACTTGTTATCTAAATCGATAAATCTCTTAATCGATTTCATACACCAACCCTAAACTACATGGGTCAAAATTCATCTATTAGAATGGTATGGGTATTAGAATAAATTAACGGATTGAATCAGAGTAATAAAAACGCATGTACACAGTTAACAAGAAGATTTATTCATCGCTTTCATCATAGGATTTTTTAAATATTCGATGTTGAGATAACTTTCGTTGCCACCTTCATCGTCATCACTAAAGCTTTCTTTGCTGCTGCTATTATCGTCAGTATTTCCCCACAGGTGACGTCCTCTCTTGTAGTATTCTGATTCGAGCTTCTCGACGCGATGGCAACTGTTTTTCCAAGTTTCAGCTGTGATGCTGCTGAAGGCCCTTTTTAGAAATTGCCAACATTTTGTAACCTGCGGGAACATAAATAGTTACTTGTTAGTGATGATTTTATAAAATATTCTGTTATTTTATATATCAATTGGCCTACTGGTACCACGCTGGCCAGACGTCAATACGTCTAATCAAAATAATAAAACAAAAGAAAACTTGAAATAAAACCCTATACCAATGTATAGGGTTTTATTTCAAGTTTTCTTTTGTTTTTATTTCATAAAGATAATATTCACGGACAGTCCCTTAGTCGGTTTTTACGACACCCATGGGATGAGATGGGGTGGTGACATATTGTATTCTTACTCCGTCACTACACGGAAACTACTGATTTACTAACTATACTAATATTATTCTTAAAAAAGATTTGATTATTGGTTTATTTGGAAGGGCGTATAAGGAGTAAAGAGGAATAGAATGGGAAAATAGGCTATAAATTATTATTTTAACTATTTTGTACAGTTAATAATGAGAAAACTTACTATACAAAAGAAAATGCTTTATTATACAGGTTACCTTGTATGAAGAATGATAAATAATGTCTTTCCTTAGTTCTTCAGGCAAATCTCGATTTTTATATTACTAGGGCATATCTTGTAGGTAAAGCCTATTGCATTTAAAATTTTGCGTAGAGCTTCAAGACTACGATTAAAATCCATCTCAGTTCTAGCTATCACCTGCAGTTATCTGAGGGTTTGAGCCTGAAATTTAACAAAAGTTATGTTGATTGAACATTTGATTATACTTACAATAAATTTAGGCATACCTAGACACAAAATATGGGATGGAAAGAATAACTGCAATACCTAACTAAAATGTATTCAGTGTTAAATACCAACAAGATATCATTTAAAATGGAATTACTAAGAACTAAAGAATAAAATATTGCAATTAATTATTTATTGTCGACAGACCAGTTGATGCGAAAGTGACATACTTAGTTTAGTTATCAACCGTAATATAGACATAAAGCAATTAATTCAACTTCAAAATTTTGGGATAAATATTGAATAAAACTAATGCAACTGATAATGTATCAACAGAAAAGGTCGTACTACAATATTTCTTACTTTCAAGGACAATCTTACCTAAAAATATGCTATGTACGCAATGCCTGTTTTTTGGTCTCTAAATCTCAAATGGAGTGAATTTATTACTTGAGACAGATTACAAAACACAGTAACACGATTACATACCCATCAAAGTTGCAGTTCGCCCGTAAACATCATCCAAATCACATAAATATTGACTAGCTTCGTGCTCCGTCAAACAACGCCTTCTAACTTTAAAAATCACTTCCCACGTGCCACTTTGATTTACTCTACTCATTGTTTATGTTGTTCTTCGTATGTCAGTATTAGTTTATTGTAGATTAATGAACTTATAAAAATCACAAAATGAAAACTGTTCCGCAACTTCTACTCGATGACAGCTCATGTACAAGTCTATTTTGAATTTCAGTGTTGCCAGACACATGAACAATTTAGTTCCTCAAACTTTAATTTCTTGACTTTATAGACAACCTGTAAGTATCTGCTTAGTTTGGGACTAGATAGCGTTTTGTAAATGTGTGATGAATATTTATTTAGACCAAAACGTGATTATTGACCCAAAGATTTGTATTACAAGAAAGACGCTCCCATAAGCTGTACGTAGCGATCCTTTACTACTAAATGAGCTCTGATGAAATTTGTTTTGTGAGCAATAATAATAAAGTTTATAGAAAGATAATTTAGTTATAGAGATGAGAATAAAACTCTTTTTATAGGCCGGAAACAGGTAGTTTGTTTGTGTTATCTGTGTATTGAGTTCCCTCACTCTTTTCCATAGACGTTCTTTCAGTCATTCACCAAACAAAGATTTCATTTTCAATTTCAAGTCAGAAAATCGCTCATTCGCCGTATTCCGTCGCCATCTTTCTTTTCACAACACTGTCGGCAGTGAGGTACGTTATTTTAAATTCATTATTTCGGTATTTGTTACCAGTTAAGTGTTATAAAAATCATTTCACAGCTGTTAAAATTCATTTTTAAATCATATTGTAATACGTAAGTGGACTTACTTCTTAAGTTGTCGGTAGAACAAAGTCGGCCATGTGGTCGGCCGAAATGGTTTTTCAACGTACTACGCATTATGTTTTACGTAGTAATTCTTAAAATACGCCAATTCGTTAAGTGGAAGTAATTATTTTATATCATTTTATGGTGACATTGACATACTTAATCAAATATCATTTGCAAGGGTATTTGGCAGAAGCCGGTATGATAACCAACGTGGCGCGAATATAGTTTTCTCACATGCTGTTCTTGTTTTAGCAAAAAGCATGGGTACCGTAGAACGCGCTGGTGATGACCATACCTCTGAGGTGGAGTCTGGAGAGGAAGAGGAAATCGTTGGAGGAGGCGAGTTAGCACAACATCTAATGAAAAGGTACGTGATATAGGTTATTCAAGGTGATTATTATTGGAATAAAATTATTATGAACGTTAGATGGATATAATATTTAAGTAACTATTGTAGAAATTGTGTGTAAAAGCCTTGTTGTATTCTTTTACTAATGATTGCACATCTATTACGCAGTTTTAAAGTAATGGTTTCATGAAAAACTTTTAGTATAATTAATAATTAGACATGTAAAACTATACACATGACTGAATGTAAATTAATTTCTGAGAACCATGATTAATTCAATTAATTTGGTCACATGGTGGTCCACATCCTAAATTATTGTAAGATGAATCATCCGCCCTATTTAGAGATCATCCTATTCATTCAATATGTTAATACGGACTTGTAACTGCTGAAATTTCAATGTTACTTTGTACCAATGTTAGAGTAATTGTAGCCTACTACAATTACTATAACGTTAATACAAAGTAAGTAATAAATAATTAATCTGTGAATATTGTAGATGTATGAATCATTAAAATTAATTTTATTTGTATAGTAACACTAGCTGATTTGCATGTTATAGGTAGCTTAAATGTTATTCAACACCCCAAGGTACCTATATTCCAAATTTCATCAAAATCCATCCGAGCGTGAAAGAGTAACAAACATCCATCTATCCCTACATCCTCACAAGCTTTCGCATTTATAATTTGGATAGGATACAAAACATATACATAATTAATTGTTATATTAAGCTAATGTATTATCATCTTCCCCTCACTTATCAAGGTCATTTCTAAGCAGTGATAGGGTTAAAATATGATGATTAAAACAGTTGTACCTATCAGTCCTCAGTTTTGTTACTTTTGTAGCAAATTGTCTCTTTTAAACATGGCATTTCTTTATAAGTTATGGTGTTATATTCATATCTAAAGAAAATAAGTCTCAATTATTACCATTCTAAAAATAATAATTACTACTATTTTAAGAAGAATGTGATTTCAAAACATTTTTTTTATGGCAGCATAAAGCAGCCACATGGCTTTATAACCCTCAGTAACATGTGCTTCTACAGAGTTATTATTACCAGGTGAGGCACATAGTTTTCTATAACAAAGAAACTGATATTTTAATGTTATCTTAAATGTTCAGTAACTGTACATACCTACTCCTTCCATTCTGCGTTATACTGAACTGAATTTGTTCTGAACTATTCTTCTTGGAGCTTGTTGAATTAAACACTACTAAACAGAATATTGTATTGCCCAACATTTACTAATATCATCATCATCCATTTTAGTTATAATATTTGTAAAGATTCTAAATACAATTACATAGATTTATAAAGACTGATGGTTAAAATGTACTTAGTTTCCTTTTCTGATAACATCTTTAATTTAATCAT
This sequence comes from Schrankia costaestrigalis, assembly GCA_905475405.1. Taxonomy (NCBI): domain Eukaryota; kingdom Metazoa; phylum Arthropoda; class Insecta; order Lepidoptera; family Erebidae; genus Schrankia; species Schrankia costaestrigalis. The sequence goes on from FR997851.1 coordinate 6,050,617, forward strand.
ATAATACATCATTATTAATCTTAATAAAGTGGTTTGATTGGTTAAAATAATCTTCTGTTGGTGTTTCTCTTGATTTTGAGAAGTATTGCCATTCTTGAATGGCTTTAGAGTCATGACAATGAATAGAATCTTTGTTTTATGTAGAACTCTAAAACCCCAAGGACACTTAAACTTCATGATGTAGATCTTTAAATATCACTAAATAAATAATTTTATGGGTCATCATATCAGCCAATTGACGTCCACTGCTGGACATAGGTCTCCTCCAAATATCACCATGTTGTGCGGTCCTGTGCCTCCCTCATCCATTGGGTTCCCGCCGTCCTAACTAGGTCGTCGGTTCATCTTCCAGTCTCCCCATATTTTATGAATAATACAGACTGTAAAATAATATTTTCATGTTTGTGCTCCATACATTGTAAAAACTACCACTAACCTTGAACGGCAGACAAGACAATAAATAGAACCTTTTTTTATAATATAGGAAGTGTAGGTATGATATCGTTTAAAAATGGCACGAGATTACGGGTCATTGAACTAATGAGTCATTTCACGCTCTAGTTCAGTACTAAGTGCTCTGTCTAGCTCACGGAATTTAATAAGCACCTTGTGGAATGTAACCATGCAGAAATATCAGGTGTATTTAATTAAGATAATATTAAATAGCGTGAAAGAGATGTTTATTAGGTTGGGTGAATGAAACCAAGCAACCTTTGATGAAGCTTGACTTATGACACCAAATGTAGGCCAGCCTTTTCTGTCCTATGACTCGATTACTGATTTGATTTTCCCTTTATCACTGTATATTGTGACTTTTTTGTGGAGTTATTATTCTTTCGCGCATTGATGGATTCGCTATTTTTTTCTACCTTTTAATCAGTTTGGATATGTTTTATTGAATTAAATAAAGAATATACCAAAAGATGACATGAGACATTTTCATTTTTTTTAGACAGTTTGGATATGTTTCATTAAATTAAATAAAAAATATACCAAAAGATGACAAAAAATAAATACGAGACATTTTTTTTAGACTTTAAAATGCTATTTTGATTAATTTACATCTGTTTAATGTTAGTTTGCCATGGCGGGAGATTGAGTCAAGGTAAAAACTTTTTTCCTGTCCTCTGGGGCTTGTTTAATAAACGCGACAATAACAGGTGATAGACGACAATTTGTAGATATTTTGTTTAATAAACTTGTTTTTTTAACACCAAATTGTCATTTGAAGCAGACTTAAGCGCCGATTACACTACCCTACATGTAGGGCCCTACATAACCTAGTGCACTACATGACCTAGTGCACTACATGTGGTAGTGCACTACATGTGGTAGTGCACTACATGAGCTAGTGCACTACATGACCTAGTGCACTACATGAGGTAGTGCACTACATGATGTAGGGCGGTCGGGACTCGCCAATCTCCGATATGTAGTGTCCATCCAGATCTAAACAGAGCTAACTCAAAAATTGACGTTTTTGACTTTTACACGCAGTCGAATTTTTTGATTCGTTACGCATCGACCACGAAAACAGATTTAAATATATCAACACTACACGACGCTAGATGTCGTAAGGAGTCTTTTTTGTTGGATGAACGGACTCCGCTCCTCGGAGTTATTTTGATTTTACTGACTATATCTAACATTTTACGTAATTTTATTTTGAGTTGTCTCTATTTTAACGATTAGTTTCAAGTGTCTGAAACTAATCGTTAAAAATGAAACATTTTGAGATAAACTTGTATTGCTGGTCTACATCTAGCGTCGTGTAGTGTAGACTCGTATATTTAAATCTGTTTTCGTGGTCGATGCGTAACGAATCAAGGAATACGACGACCTTGGTGGCGCGACGGTAGCGCAAGCGGCTGCCGTGCAAGAGGTTGTGGGTTCGATCCCCACGCAGGACAATAATTTGTGAGATCCACAATTTATTGTCCTGGTGTGGGTGTTCTTTGTGTCCGTTAATTGATGTTTGTAAAAGGTCCCCGCGACACAGGGCATGATCCCTAGTGCGGGAGTTGTCTTTTAAAAATAAAATAAAAAAAACTGTGTGTAAAAGTCAAAAACGTCAATTTTTGAGTTAGTTCTGTTTAGATCTGAATGGACACAACATATCGGAGATTGGCGAGGCCCGACCGCCCTACATCATGTAGTGCACTACCTCATGTAGTGCCCTACCTCATTTAGTGCACTAGCTAATCTAGGGCCCTACATGTAGGGTAGTGTAATCGGCGCTTTAATTGTGACAATTGTCATAAATTTTCGACAGGCATTTCATCCATTGTCAACGTCAACACTATTCGGCAGTTGAACTAATAAAATTTACTAAAAATTATGCTTTATATTTTACCGAATAAATCATTATTATTTTCGTTAAAAATCACTTAAATTGTTAATTTGACAAAAAACATGATATTCTCATATATTATGCCAATGTTGCGAAAAATATTTCAAAATTAGCGACATCTTTGTCATTGTGACAAATATTTTCATAGAGACTCGACAGGTAAATCTGACAAATATTGCTTTTATTAAATAGGGCCCTGATTTTATTATTTTCTTTAACCAATTTATTATTACTAATAAGCATTATTTAATTTCTGATTGAGCGCATTTGAGATCTGTACACGCACCTTGGATCAGACAGAAAAGGTTATTTTCAACAGAAACTACATAAAGTAAAGCCTCTTTATTTTGTTCATTATTTACCTTATCATTATTACCTTTTACATAAAGCAATTTGTAAACGAAGAAATAAAACTTGTATTTTGGAATTACGGAACACAATTTGAGAAATACCAACCATTTTAACGCCCTGCCGACTACCATAACTAACAAAACTATTTTTAACATATTTCTTAAACATTTTGTTAGCATCCTTGGGCATTTTTAACCCATGACGACGAAGTTTCCAGCCCGCCCGTAGTTCACTAATACATACCTACGTATCGAACAAACTAATACATACTATACTATTTTTCAGATCTTATGGGTACGGTGACGTTTAGTATTTGTCATTACTAGAGATGTAGTAACACTAAAATCGTTTTTAAAAATACCGATTCTATATCTAACCGATATACTTTACAAACAAGAATAAATCGATTATAGATACAAAATAAGAAACTAATCATTTTTTAAATATTTATTAATTATGCCGAATCAATGCGTGATTCATCTGATGAACAGCTTGATGAATTACTTGATTCGTCACTTACATGACATAATAAGTGAAAATCTACTGAATTGTCTAATCTGATGTCTCTTCCTCTCACAGTCATGAAGTATTAGATTTTTGTTTTTTCCCATCATCGGCAGTTACGTGGTCACAGGTCACACAGGCCTCTTTTAATAATGACATCATCAAGATTTTATCGCTATGACGTACGAATCCCGCCAAAAAAAAAACTTGCGGCCTATCCTCGTAAAAACTAATATTGAGTTATAAGACAACTGAAATTATTATATTAATTTCTATGATTATAAAAAAAAATTTAATCGATTTAATCAATTTTATAAAAAACCATTCGATTTTAACAATTTTATTGTGTCAATCACTATTGAAATTCGTTCCGAGTCGCGCATACGATTTTAAAATTTATATGTTTATATTTTACATATTAGGGTTGAAGATGGAATATAAAACAAATATTTCATATAATTTAATTATATATAAACGTCTAAATAATATTTTTAATTTTTTATCAGTTCGGATTCATAAATTGATAGCTTTTATTTTTAAATTCTACAAAAGTAAACTAAGTAACATGGAAAAGATCAAATGTCACCGTACCTTTCCTGTCTGATAAAGACTATAATAAAGCAATCTTTGGCAAATAATACTCCGCATATAAAAAGCCGGATCCCTCCGTGTATGATGTCCATCATTCTTACGGCGTAATAAGAGGTTTTGGTATAAATTGAAAACGTTAAACGTTAGATTATATATTGTTTAAAAAAATTATTTAAAACTTAAAATATTTATTTATTTAGAAAAACCATAATTTCGTAAACTTAATAATCTAACTTATGGTAAAAATTGATACCATACAGGTTTAAATATCAAGGCCATGGTACAAAAACAGTGGGCCATGACTGATGCTGCCATATTTTGAAATCTAAAGTAGTATTGTGGAGCTTATGAATTATAAAATATATTTCTTTTTTAATAAATTGTTAGATTACTCCTCATTTCGAAAGCCTCGGGTAGTGTTAAAATCGGAAATAAATTATATTCATTAGACAACTTGTATGAAAATAGTCGAGTGGCCCTAATTAGTTACTTTTGTAAGTAAATTTATGATTATAAATAAATCATTATTTCATCAGTTTAGATTACTTTTTAATCTTGATTAGTTTTTTTTTTTATATATCTCCTTGCCGTCTGTCCAACGTGTGTCCAATAATCACAATATTAAGTCTTTACAAATAATACTTCATTATTTCGTTGAAACTGATGACTTTGGTTTACCAATAAAGTTGTTATTCTTTTATTACTTTCGTAATTTGTAATTGTGCGGATTAATCCTAATCTTTAATCATAATTCTGAATACTCGTTGCCCAACCGTGCTTATAAGTAATAATAGTTTTATTCGTCATGCTCGTGTCGTTTTATGGAATGAACATTCGATCGGTTAAGATAAGTACTACTCTTCATCGGTTTTACTAGCTTAGATTTATGTAAATAGTGATCTAGATACAGATAGACATTATTGAATATAGTTTTTATTAAAGTTGGTTAATCGGCGATATGGCTTATTCCAACTACGACGGCGTTCCTAGCAGTTTAACAGATCAAAACGCTTTCGAGTAGTTTTTTTGATAACTGCCGCTTTCGCCTTGCCTTTTATCCTGTCATTATGTTAAGCAAACACTAATTATTTGCTAATTTAGATATCCAGAACTTACTATCAGGCGTTCGTAATTCGTGCGTGGAGATAATAACAATTTGGAGTGGTTAGTGGAACCGTTCGTTAGGTGGCAAAATTGCGCAGTAACTGACAATAGGTCAAATGATTTATGGTTCTCATTCATTACATCGTTTGATGTTTTATAGCTGTTCTCACGGTGACTAATAACTTCAGTCAGTACTACTAGTACTATTAGCACAATTCTTGTACCGTATTTCATTCACAAACTAGTTTCATAATATCATTGCATTATTAATAACGCGCAACGGCCCGTATATGCGGTTAAGATGTCTTTAAATGTCCTCCTACGGGGACAGGTAATTGATTGAATTTGTGTCATCATCATCATAACAGCCCATTAATGTCCCACTGCAGGGACGGGCCTCCTCCCGTGACGGAGGGTTACTTGCCTACTAATACCACGCTGGCCAGACGGATTGGTATAGGGTTTAATTTAAAGTTTTCCTTCTTTTTATTTCGTAAAGATAGTAGTTACGGTTATTCCCTTAGTCGGTTTTTACGACACCCATGGGATGAGATGAGATGGGGTGATGACATATTGTATTCTTACTCCGTCACCACACGGAAATTTGTGTAATGGAGAGAAATTACTATTAAAATATGAGTGAGCCATTTTTGCTAGACTAATTGCTACAGGGGGTTCCTTTGTCACAATAACCTTACAAAAAGGCCAGTGTGAATGCAGCCTACAAAATGATTTCAGCAGGGCAGCATTTTATCGTTCGAATTGTATACGTAATGATAATGTTGTGCAACAGTAGCTATTTCTGTTAAATTGGAACACTAAAATGTAAATCCTCAATGCATGTGTTCCTGTTTCGTGAACATTTTGAAAAATGGCAGCATCGGAATGAACGTACAATAGTATATTTATATGAATGTAAATTAATATTATATCCTTATGGAGCTAATGAAATAAGCTATTTAAAGCCTTATCATTAGATAGGGAGCCCTTTACTTCCTGCTAATCGTCTAACTAGTAGTCCCTAGTGATCCTTCAGGTTATACATAATAAAACAATATATAAGTTTGATGTAGGATTATTTTTAGAAATTAAAACGGAAAAGTAAATCAGATCTTAATGCAGTGCTATCTTCTTTAGGTTTTATAATGAAACTATTATATTCAGGTTGTTTCCTGTTATGTGTATGTGTATTTTCACACAGACTGTATGTATCTGATATTTTTGTTTTATTTTTTGTCAACAGTGGTATTACACGTAATGATGTGCTAGCAGCGATTACAAACCGCATTCACGTTGAAGCAATGGCGTCCCTTCCCCCGAACGTGCGCAGACGCATTCGTGCTCTTCGTACCTTACAGAAAGAATTCGTAGAAATTGAGGCTAAGTTCTACAGCGAGGTACATGAACTGGAATGCAAATACGAAAAGCTTTACAAACCAGTCTATGAAAAGGTAAACTAATACGGCCTTATTACAAAATACGGTCTAACTATAAACCACGTTTTATTACGTCACAAAACCACTGTTTTTGAAATTTGTTATTGCAAAATCCGTCTTAATGCTAAAATGTTAAAACTGATTTTGTATTAACAAATTTATGATTTAGTATTTGTTAATACAAAATCAGACTTCCGGTTATCACACATAGGAAAGTACACGTATATTTCATTAGCTCTCATAAAATAAAAGTTTTTGGTGATTAAAGTGCTTCGGAGACAGTAAAGAAGGTGTAAACAGCAAATACAGTACCTCAGTTGGCAAGTCCATTCATATTCTTTGTGCGCACAAGCTAAATTGCTACATAAACAGTTCATTTTAATAACTATTGGTGTCAGTTATATTTTAAATTTTTGCTTTTTCCAACACTCGAAGGGTGATACAACAAAATTTGCCGGAAACATCTTTCTATTTTTGTATACATTCATACCCGTAACACAACAAATGACCAATGTCAAAGTGACAGTATCTAACGTTTAATTATTGCTCCACACAAGGATACCTAAGGCAAAGAATTTCTGTCATACTACCATCGCAAAAAGGTAATAAAAAAATAAAATAAAAAAAAAATAAAAAAATAAAACAACAATGGAAAACAACGATGAAATCACATCTCCATCTGCAAATTACTATGAGGGCTCCCCAAACAGCAGTGGAAGGCGTAATATAACGCACCGAAATAAATACACCGTCAACGTAAAAACAAATAATTCTTTTACCGAATTGACATCCTGTTCCGAAGATGAAGATATTATGGAGTATACTTCTTTGAATTCTACACCTAAAAATAAGTTTAACCGTAGCTATCCCGAAATATTAACAAACACAACAGCTGAAGATTTAAATGAAATAAAAAAAAAGAATCATGAACTCCAGGAAAAACTAGAGATAGCGGATAACGAGATAGCAAATTTACTGCAAGAAAACTACAAACAAGCAAAACAAATTCGAGACCTTAAACTAAGAAATGAGCAACTGACTCACATCTGTAAAAGTACTGCAAGAAAGAAGATAAAGAAAACACCTCGCAAAAGTTTGTTAAAATCAAAACTTGATTTCTCCATGGCAGAAAAGCAAGCTCCTGATAATGAAAACGAAAACACAGACTCTCCACAAACATCATTTATGGTAAATATAAATACAGCAGAGAACGGGTCCGAGCAGCTTCACAAGACAACAAATCACAGAGATAAGATTAAATCAAAGAGACAAATTATTATCATAGCCGACGACCAAGGACGTGACATGCAGCGTACGATGCAAAATATGATTGGTGACCGATTTCAGGTCACTTGTTTCTGGAAACCAGGTGCCTCTTTGCAGGATGTTTTGTCATCAGACCTTGCACGTATGAATTTATTGACGAGTAGGGATTACATTGTTGTTCTCGGCGGTATAAATGATAGATCCCCGACTATTGTAAAAATATGTATTAGTCATTTTTTGTGTCAAACTAGGAATACTAATGTAATATTCACTGAGGTTCCGTTTAATAAGTATTTGAGAGAAATTAAGTTAAATTCAGAGATACAATTATTGTGTTCTAAATTCCCTAATGTTAAATATGTAGACATGGGCTTTGTCACATCTATTCCCCCTCGTCGTTTTTTTGCTAAACATGTATGTCAACTGGTACATAGGGAAGTATTATGTGTAGACTATCATACTCAGTATAAAGATCACTGTCAGTCGATATTAAAAGTTAACAAAGCTGTTTTGCTAGACAAAACAACACAAACTGATTTGTATCCATCACCTACGATCTGTAATGTAATAGAGAATGAGAAATGCATTGACCTGAAGCATACTGAACTAGAGAATCAAGTGTTATCAATAAATAATGATTTTTTTCGTTCTTAAGTCACTATGTGTACTACATCAAAATATAGCAGGTTTGATTAATAAAACTGACGCTCTTACTGTAGCTTTAGCAGAACTTGAGGAAAAGCAAACTAGTATAGACATTCTCTGTATAACTGAGCATTTTATGAAGGCTGGCCAAGAAAGTATTCTTAATATTCCCAATTTTATGCTAGCGGCATATTACTGTCGCTCGGACCGAAGTAGAGGCGGTGCTTGTATTCTAGTGAGGGAAGGGCATCTGTGGAAGGACATACCTGATATTGCTCAATTGTCTATCACAGGCATATTCGAATGCTGTGCGATAAATTTAATTAATTATAGATTAATTGTCATTTGTATATATCGGATACCTAAACACTCGCAACTAAATATTTTTTACCAAAAATTAGAACAGTTGTTAAATAAAATAAATAAAATTAAAAGTAAAAACATAATATTGACTGGGGACTTTAATATTGACATTCTTAAAAACAATAGTGTAACTATGGAGCTTAAATGTTTGCTACTAAATTTTAATTTGACTCTTGCTCTTAATGAACCAACGAGATTGAATAGCCAGACCTGTATAGATAACTTTGCCCATAACTTCATAAAATCACATGTCACAACAAAGGTAATAGAGCTTGCCCTCTCTGATCATACGGCCCAAATATTCAAGTGCCCGATTGAACGATCATGCATATTAAAATACTGGCGTAAAGAAATAAGAGACTATTCGACAGAAAATATAATTAAATTTAGGCAATGTATAGAAAGTTTAACATTTAATGAAATATACAATATTGCTGACGCTAATATTGCATTTGAAGTATTCTCGGAACAATTTAATCTTTTTCATAATCTTTGTTTCCCGATGAAGGTTATCACTATAAGAACGGCCATAAAACCAACATGGATTTCCAAAGGCATAAAGAAGTGTAGTAAAATAAAAAGACAACTTTTATGGAAATCTAGAATGAAACCTTCGGTGTCAAATAAAAAAAGATATACAGATTATGCTAGATTGTTTAGAAGAATTATCAAATTAACTAAACGAGCTCAAAATGTTTACAAAATTAACACTTCTGGAAATAAGTCCAAAACAGCGTGGCAAATTATCAATGAAACCAAAAATAGAACCCATAATGGGTCCGTGAGAACTTTACTAGTAAATAATAAACTTATTACGGAACCAGATGATATTGCGAACAGCTTTAACAACTATTTTATTGATAAAATAGTCCCAATTCCTGATGTTGGAATACAAGCTACAGCTGATATAAAGAACCTAAAGAACTCTATGTACATGCCCCCTAGTATACCACAAGATGTATTGGTTATTATAAATAATCTTAAAAACACAAATAGCGTGGGATATGATGGAATCTCTACTAAAGCAATTAAATCTGTAGGTGATCATATAAGTGTTCACCTTAGCCACCTACTTAATCTAGCAATTCAAACAGGTGTCTTTCCAAATTACTTAAAAACTAGCATAATAAAGCCAACGTTTAAAAAAGAAGCAAGAGAATTAATGTCGAACTACAGACCAATTGCTCTTGTTCCAATATTTTCGAAAATCTTCGAAAAGTACATTTATAATAAATTATATAAATTCTTGGAGACACACAAAATCATTTGTGCAGAACAAAATGGTTTCAGACAAAACACAACTATTAATAGGGCTATATATGGTTTTCTGCAAGGGATTATGATGCATGTGGATAAAAGAAACCCAGTTTGCGCGATATACTGCGACATGACCCAAGCGTTCGATTATGTTAAACATGACACGCTCTTAAATAAGCTGGAATGCTATGGTGTGAGGGGTAATGTCCTGGAACTATTGTTATCATACCTATTGAATAGGAAACAGGTTACAACTATATCTAAAGTTAATGTTAAAACTAAAAGAGAGATTAATTATACATCAACCGAGCGCATAGTCACATATGGAGTCCCGCAAGGTAGCGTGCTCGGTCCGCTGTTGTTCATACTCTACATTAACGACTTACCCAAATGCCTAAATCACACGATGACGCTTTTTGCTGATGATAGCACTATCACAGTCCCATGCAGCACACTATCATCTTATGAAAGAGACATTAACGATTCGCTTATGTCTATTATATCGTGGCTAAATAATAACAATCTTAAAATTAATTTATCAAAAACGCATATAATGCACTTTAGTCAACGATCTCCTTTAACTCCGCAATTACACATAAGTTATGGGGACTGCGAAATTAGTGAGGTAGATGTAAATAAGTTTCTTGGTCTAATTATAGATAAAAAACTAAACTGGAAAGCCCATGTAGAGAGGCTCTGTAAGAGGGTCAGCAGCAGTTCCTATGCTCTATATAAACTTGCTCCAGTAGTTAATACATACGCCATTCTCACGGCTTACCATGGACTAGTTGCTTCTATACTGAGATACGGTATTATATTCTGGGGAAATTCGATGGATAAGGATATTGTGTTTAAACAGCAGAAAAGGTGCATTAGATCTATGTTTGGGTTAGAGATGACAGATAGCTGTCGACCATACTTTACAAAATATAAAATAATGACACTACCCTCACTTTACATATATGAAACAGCGGTATTCGTAAAGAGTAATCCTGAACTGTTCCCTCTTATGTCCGATGTCTCGGTACGCAGCCGAAGAGATAATAAAAAGCTATGTTTACATAATGCGAACACGGCACTGTTATCTAAAAGTGTGTTCTGCATGGCACCCAAAATCTACAATAAGACTCCTAACGCCATTAAAGACCTCAACATACACTTATTCAAGAAAAAACTGGCTAGCCTTTTAATAAGTAAATGTTACTATAGTGTGAATGATTTCCTTGATGACCGTGACTTGTAGAATTAGAAACCATTGGATAATTTCTAATTGTAAATTAATGATAATGCTGACTTATGTATGTTTGACCATTTAATAATATTAATGACTGTATATTTCATAATTTGTAATTTAATAATGTTAATGACTATTTTGTAGGTATATCTGACAAATTGTGTTTTAATAACATTGATGACACTTGTTTTATTGATAATTTGTAATTTAGTAACTACACTGTTTAAATTTTAACATTTATAATCAATAAGATGGTATATTGTATCTCGTTCTATTACATTCTCTCATGGGCGAACTTTAGTAATATTAAGTATAACATAATGTATAAATAATTCCAAAGCATGGGTAACGAAGTGCTCATAAACAATTTGTATGTCTCCAATTTATAGACCCAGCGTGTTGAAACCTATCAATGTATTCACCAACAATAATGTACACATGTTTGGACAAATAAACTTATTTGATTTGATTTGATTTGAACACTTTAGCGTTAAGACTGATTTTGCAATAACAAATTTCAAAAACAGTGGTTTTGTGACGTAATAAATCGTGGTTTAAATTTAGACCGTATTTTGTAATAAGGCCGATAGTGTTTTTTATAATGTTTACTATAACTTGAAAAAATATCAAGTATAGCCTTAATATTAATATGCAAGTGATGCTTTACTACCACCAAGAACTGAGTCCTGACGATTTGTTATCAAACAACCTTACTGATGGAATATTTAAATACTAGCTGTAACAATTATTTTATTTCCTAAGTAATAAACAGACGTGTGTTTTTAACAGCGTGCCCAAATAGTAAATGGTGTGTATGAGCCTAATGACGCCGAGTGCCTTAACCCGTGGCGTGACGAGACGGAGGAAGAGGAGTTGGCACGTGCTGTACAAAACGCCGCTATCACTGAAGACACCGAAGAAAAGAAACCTATCGAAGAGAAACCCCAGGAGTAAGTACAAATCATACACACTACAAATCTCACTTGTATTCATTCACATAAATGACTTTTAATGCGGGGATCAAACCAGCTACATTCGGGATTAACAATAATAATAGCTACTCCAACTGGTTCTCAAAAAAATTTAAAATAATTTTATAATGATGACAATCAACACCACAATCTGAGAATCAATGATTGATTTGTTTAACATGCATCACCAACTGAGGTTTCAATTCTTAAACCACTTTAAATTGTTGATTTATGATCATGTCTAACAGTATGTGCTTTGTTTTAGGCCCCCAATGGATCCTAATGTTAAGGGAATACCAGACTTCTGGTATACTATATTCAAGAATGTTTCAATGCTTTGTGAAATGATGCAAGAACATGATGAGCCTATTCTTAAGTGCTTGCAAGACATAAAAGGTAAATATAATATGTTATGTTAACTTGGAAGCTTGAGAATTTATTACTAGACTTTGCAAAGACAAGTGAGATATAGGATTCTCAGCTCCAAACAATATGTAACTTCAAAATAACTTTTTATGATGACACACCAAACACCATTAATTGATACTAATGAAATTTTGTTTAACATGCATCACCAACTGATGATAATCCTTATTTTAACAAATAGTATTAAAAAACCATGTACCTTCTAAATCTTAAGTCTTTTTGTTTAGTGCTAATGCATGAGGACCCTATCGGTTTCTCATTGGAGTTCCACTTCGCGCCTAACGATTACTTCACGAATACGGTACTTACCAAGGAGTACTCCATGAAATGCAAACCTGATGACGAAAACCCACTTGAATTTGAAGGACCAGAAATCTATTCTTGCAAGGTATGTAATCGGTTTCATGATTCGTAAAAATGTAATAATATGTAAGTAATTTGAATTACATACAAAAACTTATTACAAACATTTTAGAAGAACAACTGTTAAGGCACATTTGTTAAAATTATAAGGTGCAATAACCATCCACCCTATTGCTCCTGCTCTTTGAACGGCAACAGAAGCATTAATAGCATGTGTAATATTATGCACATACAGGATAATTACATGTGGAAATTAAAGTACAGTACCTAGATTTAAAGCTCCAGGATACCTATTTCTCTTTGTCTTAATTATTTTTATTTCCTGTATAGGGCTGCGTGATTAACTGGAAGAAAGGCAAGAATGTGACTGTGAAGACAATAAAGAAGAAGCAGAAGCACAAGTCTCGTGGTTCTGTCCGTACCGTCACCAAGTCAGTGCAGGCCGACTCATTCTTTAACTTCTTCTCTCCACCTACGATGCCTGATGACCCTAACTCTACATTGGCCTCTGACATTCAGGTAAGAGAAACCATTGTTGTTATTTTTCTTTCTATTTCAGGGTACTTACATAATTTTTTACTTAGTTTATAAAAGCTAACTTTTACAAGGTAACACAGCAACATACCATGCTTGTGTCGCCCCTAAAGTGAGAGAAATATGGGATTTCCACATGGAAAATCTAAAATGTATACTCACGCAATCTTACTTGGCGGAACTGAAGTTAGCTTTCAGAAAAAATCGCGCAAATACATCATTTGTGACAACTTAAAGCCGACCAGCTTTCATTGCGCAATAACGTGACATTCTTTTATTTATTTAAGTTCCACTTCTTACATTTCATGTATGATTTATCAAAGTATAACACTCCTGTCATTATTGTTACAGGCATTATTAACAGCAGATTTCGAGATCGGTCACTACATTCGTGAGCGTGTCGTCACACGCTCCGTACTACTTTACACAGGCGAGGGGCTCGATGACGAGGATGATGACGATTATGAGGAGGAGGTAAGAAACACGACTAAATGTTAATCTGCGTACGTATCTTGAATGCTATGTTTAAAGAAATACTTTACACTGCTAAAAATGCACTACTTGCACTAACAATAATCTTATGATTGCAAACGTTAGCATTCATGATTCGCATCTTTAATTCTAAGCATGTATGATGGATTATCTGATGCCTTAGCCCATATCTTGTTGAGGTAACTATTATTATCAAATATTGTTTTGTAAGTTACAATTTTCATATATAAATAATATACATTTGATAATAATAAAGTACATACTAAATAAAGAGGCTATTTTGCATTCAGCCCTATTTAATTTGGTTTGAGTGATAAAATTGTATTGTTTTATTATAACACTCAAACTAGATGAATGTTGAAAGGGAATTTTCACCATTACATGTCTAAATTCGATCCATCGTGTTTTAATAACATGTAACTAAATGTAAAACCACAATAATATTTAGTATTGTGTACCGGGTCTAGTTAATCTTTTGATTATTATTACTATACATGTAATGGCGATTTTATTATGTGCTTGATCTGCGTATCTCCATCAAAGTGAATTCTACAGCCATCTAGCATTTCTTATAAACGTCAGTTTGAAACTTGCATGGTAGAACTTTTCTGTTGCTTGCTTAGCTAGTTAGTTACCGACCCTGCTAAACGTGATTATTTTGCCTCCCCCAACTGCCCTAAATCAGACGAAGGTACAGTATATATTCTCAACCCTACTCCCGTATTTAATGAAATGATTGTGTACTTATTTATTGCGCTGGAATGTGTGTATTCGTTGTAGGGGTTAAGAGTAAATAGTATCTACGTCTGGTGGGTTAGCGGTGGGCTGGTGGCTGCTCAAACAAAAGCGGTCTATTTGGTTTCAGGAGGATTCTTCGTACTTTGGTGAAAACTCTTGGACGGAAGAAGTGTCAGACGCGGAAGATTGATGCAAGATAGTTGTCCGACCGCCCTTAAACGTTATATAATAACGTCACACGGCAGCTCGCTTCTGTCCCCAACACAATCGAAAGTCTCCGATGTCTGCCGTAGGGCTATATTTTCTGAGCTCAACGCACTTTTAGGATAGTATATCACTGGCATAATTTTCAATCTACGAGTAGATTGAATGTTTA
The DNA here is from genome assembly GCA_905475405.1 of Schrankia costaestrigalis. NCBI lineage: Eukaryota > Metazoa > Arthropoda > Insecta > Lepidoptera > Erebidae > Schrankia > Schrankia costaestrigalis. Next base: position 6,065,618 of record FR997851.1, read on the forward strand.
ACCAGTGTTATCTTATTTCCAATTAATATTTGAGACCATATCAGCATAAATATATCTTTTTAAAATTGTACCAAAAACGTACTCGGCTCGCTAAGCGAAACGTGTTACGAACATTTCTGCGTCGCGTCGGCTTGTTGTCTTTAAATTTGTAGTATTTGTACGCTAGGTTATTTATAATAGGAACTTCTCACATTCACTTAGTTCTATGCATGGTTTATCTGTGAACCGATAAATATGTTGTAGAGCAAATTTAGTGACAATCGCGAGAAGTGTTGAGGTGCCTTCATTATCGATGTTATTATTATTAATGCATGTTAACTTGCTAGATGTCTGTTATGACTACTATTTTGCATTTCTAGTTTAGTTATACAATTACTCGTTTTTATTTATTATACAGTAATTATTGTGTGTATTTTTGTTTACTACTATTTTTACAATGAGTACTTTTGAAATTTCATGTGATATTAATTACTACTCTCTAAGGCTATATTTAAATGTTTCCTATGAATGAAATTGAAGTATTGTCATTCCATTGAGAAGCTAGTTATCCCTCGCAATAAACCGTACATTACGGGTGTCGTCGGCTCAGATATTTGAGTTCGCTGAATCTCTTTTTAGTGCCAAAATGCATTTTTACACCATCACTTGAACATCGCCAACTGTGATCTATCTGATATGTATTTTTAATAAAGATTTGACAATAGTTAGGTCGGATAAATAGATGTATATTTTTTATTTATGTATCTTCTATTGAAGTTAGCATAATAATGTGAATGTATAGCAGCTCGTCAGGTAGATTTTATTTATCGGTAATGGCTTATGTTTTTGGCATGATGTCGTAATTATGACATTAAAATTATGCTTTTTACCAGTGTGTTTTATTTATATTATCCTTATTTGCATGCGAGTTTGAGAATGCAGATGGTTGCAGAATTCACGTACCTAATTAATGTGTTAAGGTAATGGAAAATTTATGTTTACAATTAAATAAGTTATTGTATATGTGCTGATGTAATGTTGGCGTTGTCAGGAGGAGGAGGAATGTTCGACGGAGGAGAGTGAAGACGATGACCCTGTGCCTAGAAGACGAGGCAAACGACCAATCAAGGCTGGTCCAGATGTGAACCCTGCAGATTGCAAGCAACAATAGCATTCGGGTTTGACTCGAAGCCACTTCAAACGACGTGTTGGTGGTGCTGAGTAACAATCTAGCCCTCACTACGTAATACCCAATTTTTATTGTAAAGCGCTTATTTTTTCTATTGAGAATTAAAATTAGGCCATATTTTATCTTATTAGCCTAACGTTTATGTTTATTGGGACTGTAGTGGGTGGTAATGTTCTTTGTCAGTTCTAACTTATAAATAGGCGAACCGTATTTAGAATTTCATGTTATGGCATTCGATTTTAGTACTGCAAAGTTACGAGAGGCAACCTGTATTCTATAAAGAGTTCCTGACACTTTGGAGGACGTTTCATTTTTCATGAATTGTGGCTTATGTAGAAGTATTCCTTGGCCGTTACAAAAGTCGACCGGTGCGTGCGCGCATGCTCTTTAAACGACAGTGTTTAAAGAACAATATTAAACATTTTACGTTCTGATTTCCACATTCCTTATTTATAGTTCTTAAAACACAAACTAAAGAAAGGCAATTTTAAGAAACGCTAATAATTTCAAAAGCATTTCGCATATTAGTACAGTCGCGTGCGCGCCTCGAAAAGCATTCTCCCTGATAATGTAAAGTCCGCCTTTATGTTCACTGTTTATTATTAATTTGTCCATTGTTATATTTTTATCGGTTTGGTGCTACATGCACGATAGCTAGCTTAGTACAACTTGTGATGTAGTTACACTGCCTGTTAACAGCTGTTGGATTTTAACGGTCTTTGAGACTAATGAATATTAAAATAATGTTATTTTATAACTATTATGCCGATATGTACGGCAAAACCGCCCGTAAAATAAGCATCCATTAAATACGGCCACAGAACTTTAAATATACTATGTGATAGGTAATTGTTATGTTGTTACAAAAACACCAATGAGAATGTAAGGCTATTGTGAATCCAGTGGGTTATTACTAAAATTGTAATCTGTATTAGGTACCTACTGTTATGCTCGCGTCGCGTACACCAGCTATAGGGTATTTGTACACATAACATTTTTAAATAAATTTAATATAAAATATATGATTTTAATTTCTAAACCCATTCTTCCTTTTGTTACATGATATGATTTTTACGGTTCTTCCTCGTGGTCAAACTATTTTGTCTAACTAGTCAAACTAGCATAACCTTTTTACAGAACATACTGTATGCTATGAAATATAATAGTACAGGTATAAATAAAAATAAATTGACAATTTGTATGTCCATGTCACTTGTATTATTTTGGGTTATTAGGACAATGACTGTTTCGTTAAATGGCTACTCATAACGAACGACGACATCGCAAAATGTCCACTGCTCTACTCTTAGAATACCAAAGTCGTTAAATACCTTGGTCGCAAAATGACTACATTTCAAAAATACTTTTTTACTAGCAGGTAGTTAAAAAGTCTTGGTCGCATAATGACACAAATTCCCAATTTTCTAAAAAATGCCTTTTCGTAGCTGTATGTTCATCCTCCTTGATGACTGGACTGGCCACTTATAATATGAAATGATGATTAGATAAAATTATTACGATGACGTGTTTACTTCTTCATTGTCATTCAAACTTCAAACATGTCTGACACAAATTTAATATTTCATAGAAATAATAAAAATGGACTTGCTCTATCTTGCAATGGCTATAGATATAATTGGGTAAAAGAAAACGTTTCCGGCAACTCGTTTTGGCGAAGCTCAAGTCGAAATGAGTGCAGTGCGTCGATCACATTAAATTGTGATAAAACTAAAATAGTCCGAGTAAGCGCACATGTATGCAGCCGTGACCCCGGAAAGATTAAAAAAAGCATAATTGTCAATGCCGCAAAGAAAAAGGTATGTGAGAGTATGGCATCAGTGCAAAAACTTTTCGAAAAAACTGTACTAGAATACATCGATGAAGATGAGGATGAAAGTGATCCCATGCCAATGTTATCTTTTAAATCAGTTCGTGATACGTTACACAGGACGCGAAAAAAGTATTTAAATGTTAATAATACACAATACTTAAGATCTGCTGATGTAGAAATTCCAAAAATAATAAAAGAAAAATTTTTGGTTGCCGAATTCGAATTAGATCCTAAGCGGAAGATATTTTTGTTTGCAAATGATATATTTTTACATCATGCGAAGTCTAAAAATAGCCAGAGAGTATTCTTTGGTGATGGCACATTCAAGCCAGTTCCAGCTCCTTTTTATCAGCTCTTTACAATACACATGGATGTGGCAAGCGATGAGCACCATACAAATGTTCATGTGCGTGTGCTCTGAGGGCCACTTTCTCAAAATCCTTTGAAAACATGCTTATGATTTAGTGAACATTCCAAAAATATTGTGAAAGTTGGAATCAGATTTTGTGAACATCAAATACGCGAGTTATAGGCTTTAAAGTTGGACCCTCAGTCCACACATAGAGGATTGAGGGTCCGCTTGTACCGGCTAAACTAAGGGCACTAAAGAAAAAGTGTTTACGCCAAAGTTTAACGTAAACCCAAACAAAAATTATGAATACATGAAAATTTAAGAATACTTTGTATTATTTTCTATATCTCCGTTCAAAATTGGCCCTCAGGCGGAAAGTTTATACGCTAATTATAACAAAACCATTAATTTTTTGCTACTTTTTATAATCTTGTATTATAGGAAATATATTGTGAAAATTCGTGAAAGCAATAACAGATCACAAAATCATATTGGTAAAAAAATATCACCTTGTAAAAATTCGGACCCTCAATCCTCCACTTTTTTGTTTTCGTTTTTTTGTCGCTGAAGTATGATAGCTAGGAAAATTACAGAAGTACCTCGTACTGTAAAATAAATTGTGCAACAAATACAGTACCATTCGGTAAAAAACAGTACAGTTTTATTGTATAAGAAAATCAACTTTATTATTACTATGTAAATAGTTTTGAGGTTATATTAAAATTTGTAGCTTTGACGTTTTTATTATGATTAATTATTATTATTAACAAATTATATCAGTTTGTTGCACAATGTTTTCTACAGAACGAGGTACTTCTGTAATTTTCCTAGCTATCATACTTCAGCGACAAAAAAACGAAAACAAAAAAGTGGAGGATTGAGGGTCCGAATTTTTACAAGGTGATATTTTTTTACCAATATGATTTTGTGATCTGTTATTGCTTTCACGAATTTTCACAATATATTTCCTATAATACAAGATTATAAAAAGTAGCAAAAAATTAATGGTTTTGTTATAATTAGCGTATAAACTTTCCGCCTGAGGGCCAATTTTGAATAGAGATATAGAAAATAATACAGAGTATTCTTAAATTATCATGTATTCATAATTTTTGTTTGGGTTTACCTTAAACTTTGGCGTAAACACTTTTTCTTTAGTGCCCTTAGTTTAGCCGGTACAAGCGGACCCTCAATCCTCTATGTGTGGACTGAGGGTCCAACTTTAAAGCCTATAACTCGCGTATTTGATGTTCACAAAATCTGATTCCAACTTTCACAATATTTTTGGAATGTTCACTAAATCATAAGCATGTTTTCAAAGGATTTTGAGAAAGTGGCCCTCAGAGCACACGCACATAAATGTTCTCCCCTGCATACACGCTTTGTTGCCAAATAAGACTCAGAACACATATACCGCCTTATTTACACTAATTCGTGATGTGCTGGGGATTAACATTAATAGATATAAATGTGACTTCGAAATGGCGCAAATTAATGCCTACAGGGATGTATTCCCTGCCGGGAGGGTCACGGGATGTTTTTTCCATTTCTGTCAGGCGCTCTGGAAAAAAGCTGATCTATTAGGCCTGGTCAGTACCAAGAAAGGAAAAAAGATTGTGAGACTTGTGTGTATTTTACCACTACTACCATCGTCCCATATAATTCATGGGTGGAATCGCATAGTAGATTATGCAGGCACTTGTACCGGTATGAGTGCATTTATTGATTATTTCGAGAAACAGTGGATTAAGAATACATCACTCATATCATGTTGCTTTGAGAGGCATCGAACCAATAATGCCCTAGAAGCCTGGCATCGTCGAATTGGGGTGCGTATACAGCGACATTCCACATTAATAAATTTTCTGTACAAACTCAAAAAGGAGTCAAGATTCCAAGCCATGAAACTGAGAGGTTTATTATCCAAAGAAGAAAACAGAAAAAAGAAATACATACTTTTTGACAGACAATACCGCCGAGAATTGAATAATCTTCTGAAAAAAACCATAACAACGCTTGATTTTATAATTAGTATTGATCAGCTAAAACTAAAATTAAATTTGAACTAAAGTCTATTTTTTTATCTCGGACACTAAAATGACAACTACTAATGTCAAACGTAAAACTAATATAGCCAGCTTTTAAGAAACAGTGCTGTCCCTGTGTTTCGATTCGTTTTGTAATTATTGTAAAATATTTACGGTTGTTAGTATAGTCGAGAACTAAATGCCTTTATCGCCTCTAGAGTTAATGTTAGTTGCATTTCATAAAACTATTAGGGTCAATATCGCACAACAAAACATCAGCTAAATCATGACGATACTTTGACATAATATCAGTTCTCATGTATTAGCAAATAGTTGTTAGATATTTATAAAAACAAATAGTAGAAGTTGCTGATAGAAGAGGTAGGTACTTTATCCTCTTTCCATTGGTATACAACATCCTATAAAATAGTAAATAGTTTCTCTACAAAACATGTGTAATACATAAACATACATACTGTTGGTGTGCTTAACAAATAAATAAATAATTCGAAGTAATTATTGACGCTATAGTAAATCGTCGCCTGAATGCTTATTTGCTCAACCGACCATTTTAACGAATTTCACTTTTTAATGCAGTTTTATTAAGGATCAAATTGCGCTTCGATTGGTATATAATACTTGCTGTTTGGACTTTAAATACATGATTTAAAAGGAATTTAAGTTTTTTTAAACTAACACAAGAGAATTAAAACTTCATGCTTAATTGCTCAAAGTCCGTAGAGAAACACCAAACGTGCATCCAAGCATCGATTGCGTGCTTAAGTATTCAACCTCCACACAGGTAACCAATCACGACATCGCATTTTGATGACGCATACGCCGCCATCATTAATTTCTTATGTGACGAAGCTGGTGCTCGCACGCATTTAAGTAAAAATTAACGCCAAATATAGAAAAAAAGTATTAATTTTAATAGAAAACAGTACCTAAAAAGTCCGTTACGAAATGTAAGTCGGAAAATATAGTCGCAACTATAGAAAAGAATCGGTTAGGTGCATTTATGTTAACATTTCTTTGTAGATTATCACTGCGTATCGTTAACTTATAGTACAGGATGTTCAAATTTAATTCTTATAATTTAAGATTTAATTATATCCCTAAATGAAATTGTGATCTATAAATGAACAGATTGTTTTGAACATTTCGTAAGGTTGTAAAATATAACTAAAATAATAATAAAAAATATTGCTTTTGTGCGGGCTTGTTTAAAATGCCTTATTGTATGATTTTTTGTCAAAATATACCTGCCACTACCATATTTGCTAATTGTTAAATGAGTAAATTTCTTACCATTATAAGTTTTGTGTTTACGTATACCTACGCTTTGTGTTTGCAATGATGTTAGATGCTAGATAAGTAGATTAATACTATTTTTTACTCGCCACTGATCCACTCACATTGTACATCTATTTTTATTACGTCCGTTGCTTTGCATTTTCTTCCCTATTTTGGATAAGAAATTCAGAACTAATAACGCCGTTGAAGGATAGATAGCCGATAAATCAAAGAATTCCTTATGAAAACATAAAGAATCGTCAAAAAAGGGTCAATTTGCTTGAAAAAATAAATCAATTAGTCTCAGTATATTAATTATTTTTATACGTACCTATAGGTATGATATTATCACCGTTTTATTTTCAATTTATGTTGTTTTTATTGTACATATTTAAATGAAGAAGTGGAGTCACGGTTATAGATGCTAGCGGGAAAAAATCCGAATAATTCAAGTTGATTAAATTGGAATAATACAGAAATATACCGGAACTTTGGGATTTTTTCAACTGATCGCACTGTCACGTGATTTATTTATTTTATTATATTTATTATATTATTTATGTGCTATAAAATTTATATTATTATGTTTTTATTTATTATGTGTATAATTATAATTTATAGGTAAGTATAAATAATTGTAAATAAACTATTTATGCATTTTGTCTGGTACCGATAGTTTTATATTATTATTTTAGATTAGTTTAATATTCGGGCGATATATTTGACGGAAAATTCGATCGAATCTTTCACTCATTCGCGGGGGGAAAGCTCCTCCGCAAAGCATGTCCTCTATCTCTTACCGCACCAGGCACCGCTGCCAAACAACTCGAGTGTCATGTCACATTGTCACAACGTGAACCACTCACGTCGTGCGTGACATGAGTCGTGCAGACGGGCTCGCGCCCCCGTGAGGCTGCGGCCGGCGCACAAAGTTGTAGCGGCGCCGGCGCGTCGCGGCGGTGATCGACGATCGATGCAAAATACTATTTTTCAGCAAATAAAACATAAAAATATTTATTAAATAAATTTTGAATAAATCCGATTTTATGAAATTTTCCCTGATTTTTTCCGGTATTATTCCGTATTAATCAGAAGTTTTGCAACTATAGTCACGGTAATACCATAGTTTCATTTTATGTTGACATTACGACGAATCAAGAATCTGACCAAACAAGAATCCGACGAATAAGAACTAATTCAAATCAGACACTAACCAAAAAGAAAATTAGAAGTACCTACAAATATATTATGAAAGCTGACGACAAAACCTTTATGGAAGCTCTAATTAAAAAGGTTTTGACAGGATCAGACAACATAAACAATACCAGGCGAAGTAACCGATCTTGTATCGGTACAAAAACAAAAAAAAAACAAAAAAATAGTCTTATGTATTTTACATATTAAACAGTATTTTTTTTAAATTCTGTGTTTTTTTTTTATTAATAAAATTAGCAAGTTGACTAGTACTTAGTTTATCTTTCCTTTTTACCACGATACCCAAACATACTGTATTTGGTTATAGGGCACTTAAGTACTAAATATATTCGAATGCAAAATGCTCAACCTCCACTCCAGTAGTGGTCTATCTCCAGTTGCATAATTATTTATGTGTTTATTTGCTCAACCTCCATAAAAAATTGTGAAAATAAACAAAACTGTTTGACTTTTTAATGATTATTTGTAATATATCATATCATATACACATTAACTATTTTTTTAATATAATACTTTTATAAAATCATATTATTTGCTTAAACTAATCAGTTAAACGTCTCTGGTGTAAAATGTTGAAAATGGAGCTTGGCCACTTAAGTATTCGTGCGACGAAATGATGACTTTTTTTTTCTTTTATTATATTAAAATTAACTCTAATGTGATAAGGTAGACCCACTGCAGTGACAAAAAAAGCTAAAGTAACTAGGTAAGTACGCTAGAATGAATCAATTATAGCAATTATAGCTAGTAAATTTACCTGTGCTTATTCATCAAACGTGTTTTCTTTACTTTGAATTATGTATTACACATGTTTTGTAGAAAAACTATTTACTATTTTATAGGATGTTGTATACCAATGGAAAGAGGATAAAGTAAGGCATTTATTCAGAAAATGGAAGAACTTTCTCTCTTTTATTTATTTTTTTATTGTACTGTGAAGTTGATCATATCTTTAAATTTTACCTGTCTCTATAGTTATAATAAGTCAATAAACAAAAAGTTGACGTTTTTGGTGAGCTATTATGAATTTATTTGATGCTCCTAGTATTAAACTTTAAAACAAAACATAATTATGAGGACTCACGGAACAATTTTTTTTTTAAATTTAAGTGTTCATGGTAAATATTGGGTTTTTCTTTTAAAAATAGCTTTACATCGATATCTAAAATATGTTGAGGTTAAAACCAGCTAGGGGAGTGAGGAAAGACTGGTAATGACCGCTTCTATCAGCTACTTTAATTTGGCAAACGATGTACCAAACACCCTGTATAATTACGACGACCTCATTTAAAATTGTTTCTTATTTCAAGGTATTAAGGTACATGAGTGTCTAGCTTGATTAGTTGCTGTGTGTACAGTCGCGCGCCTTTAAAAGTGATTTCTCAGCAGTCGCTCAAATTACAATGTTGTGTCCCTACAAATCTAATGAATTTCTCTCTTTTTTCCTTCTATGTCCATCCCTATAATTTCTTGCATGACGTCATTGGCGTATATTTCTATTTTAAGTTTTCGTAATTTTATAACATAAAACAAATTAGGGTAAACCACCTAATCGTTAGAAGTCCTACAATTGTTGGCACTTAACCCAGTTGGATCGACCGACCCATGTATGGGTTTCGGGAAATAAAAAATTCTGCCCCCTTTATACGGTTTTATTAAAACAATTTATAAATACTTTTGGAATCGACAGTTAATGACTGTTAGCTGTGATGACAAAATAGGTAGTAAATTTAATTATTTATAGTTGTTTTTTCCAAGTGAAAATGTCTGTAGTGAATATGGTAAAACATGTCCCTAAAAAAGTGAAATTATATTACATATATTGTTATATTTCTATTAATATAATATCAAAAATATAAAGCTTGAAACATAACAATATTTATATTACAAAGAAAATTCATGCTTTTAACGAATAAAGAATAAAAACCATATAAATATCAGTACAAGAATAACCTTGTCCAGGGATGGTGATTCGTTTCTATAAAAGAATTGATGTTTAATTATGAATTATATATTAATTTTATTATGAAACAAGATTATTATTATTTTATTATGCAGACTCAAAGATTAATTGTACTTACAGCCAAATAAAAATAAATTATGTACCAAAAATAAATTTTGTTTCATTTACTTACCTGAGTTTAAAATTAGAATTTGCACATTTTATATTATTACTTCCAAAAAACTGTATAAAATTTAAATTTATCGTTAACTGTTGATAGTGGTGGTACATCACCATACATAAATTGCACAAAAAAAGGTAACAGTAATGATATTTTAGTATTCGAGATTAAAAAACAGCCTATAGTCTCTATTTACCGTAATCGGCGGTACTAACCTATATTTTTATCGGTAAGTACCGGCTGTACCGCATCACTATTTATTAGTTGTAAAAAACAGGCAACACATGAAATGTCATTTTAGTATCTGAGATAAAAAAATAGACTATAGATGCCTACTACATACAGACTTTATTACTAGATTACATTTTTTTTTTAAGAAGAAGATTTTTTGTTAGGTATACCTGTAAAAGCAAGAAGACTACAGATTGTTTTAATTATTATTTTTAATAAGGAAAAATATAATTTAAGTTTAGAATTAAATAACCCATGTGTTTTAATATATCTACTTATACCACAAACTTACTACGAATACTTATTTCTATATTAGCCTTTTATGTTTTAATACGTGCGTGGCGTACCTACGTACGCGACCAAGAGTAGGAGGAAATTGGACCCCAAATTTAACATCAGGCGTAGTGAGTTTACTGCGTCGAGTGATTATAAAAAAATAGTAGTCATTTTGCGATTAAGGTGTTCCGAGTTGCAGGTAATGAGCGATCAAGGAATTATACAATTTTAGTCATTTTGCTGGTGTAGACGTTTTGCGTTTTAGGGAATATGCGGTCTAGACTATAAGCGATCTGAAAATTTTGCGATGTCGTCGTTCGTTATGTGTAGCCATTTAACGAAACAGTCATTGTCCTAATAACCCATTATTTTCCCGTTTTTATTTGCCTTTGCTTTTTCTTGTTTAAATAATTAGAGAGCTACACTTATGCCCGAATACTCAAACGCTAGTTAAATATTTATCGGTTTCTTAGCTACAAAGTAGCTCTTATCCTATACACAAACCACAATTTTAAGCAACGATTTATCTTAAATTTATTTGTACTTAAACGCCGACTTAGTAATAAATTCCCGTCCGGGCTGTTTGGAACTAAACTCAAAATACTCACTGCACAATACGACCTAATATCTAAATGACCTTTTCTCACAAAGGATAAAACCCAAATGAACTTACTACCAATAAGAGCGGTTTTCATCATGTACTTTAGTCAATAAGACCCAATTTCAAATAAACCGAGTCTCATAAAATCCTATTCCCAAAATACACTAAATTTTAGTATCGATATACTTGATTGTCATAAAAGCGGATTCTTAAAACGTCATAGTCCCTAAACACACTAAATTCCGCCACGCCTGAGTTTCGCTTTCGACGCAGTCAAATTTCCTAAGGCTTTTTTGTGATGATGTTTTTTATGTAATGGAAGGCAAACGAGCCAGCAGGTCACCTGATGGTAAGTAATTATGGACACTGCCGCCCATGGACACCCGCAACACCAGAGGAATCACAGATGCGTTGCCGACCTTTAAAAAGGGATAGAAGCCTAGAAGGTACGCTCGTTTCTTGAAGCTCCCCAAGTCGTAACAGTCCAGAAATATCGCCGCAGCGAGCTTGTTCCATAAAACAGTTGTTCGAGGTAGGAAGTTTCTTGAAAATCGCACAGTGGATGACCGTCAACCATCAAGGCTGCTTTTCCAACAGAGGTGAGCGAGTAAAATGTGTCGTACGAGAGGTGTAGCGGAGATGAGAAAATGTGTATTAATGTGTGGTGCGAGGATGCGTTGCAAACACATTTCTCGTAACACATCCTCGCACATCTCTGGGGCAAAAGCAGCCTAATAAAGGTTTCTAGTTTTCCTCTCATTAGGTGATAATCTACCTGGTGCCGTGCGTTAGAAAAAATAACTTTATTTTGACGAGCTGCGGCAGCAGCCGGTGAATGCCAGAATGAAAATTCGTGATTGCCTGTTTTCGTGGTAACGTTATTCGTGATTGCTGGTTTCGTGGTAACGTTATTCTAGGTTCAGTAATTCGGAAATCAGTAATTCACCCCTTTATTTTACGTATATACTTATTGCAGTTTGAAGGTTTTATTATAGTTTATGACATGTTTCCTCTATTTTCCTTTTACAATAGAATATCTGCATATCACTTTATATTTAGTGTATTTTGGGCCTAGGATGTTTTGAAAATTAGTCATTATGACAATCATGCTTTTTGATATTTCCATGTGAAATATTTTAGTGTATTTTGGGAATTAAACGTTTTGGGAATAGGATCTTATGAGACTCGGTTTATTTGAAATTGGGTCTTATTGACTAAAGTACATGATGAAAACCGCTCTTATTGGTAGTAAGTTCATTTGGGTTTCATCCGTTGTGAGAAAAGGTCATTTAGATAATAGGTCGTATTGTGCAATGAGTATTTTGAGTTTAGTTCCAAATAGCCCGGACGGATAAATTCGTATACTCAAACGTTACTTAACTTATTTAGCTGTCAAATGACCTGCCAAATTGATTAAAGTAGCTTAAAAACTTGAGAGTGGTCGCAAGGTCTCTTAAATCTCCAAAAAGTTAATAAACAAGTGATTATGATGATTCAAACAGTGGTTCAATGTCTGGAAATCAGTAAAGTAAGCGTCAGTTGCCGCACTAGCGGTAGAGTAAAAGTATACAGGCTGTTAAAGTCATTAAAAAATCTCTGGAAAACCTCAGTTTAAAACACATTTATAAATAAAATAATCGTCAGCAATATGCAGTTAAGGCGGCTTCAACGTCAATCGGATTCGATTGAGAAAAATATTTTACGTCTAAAAATAGGTCATGATGTTTACAATCTAATATTGCTATAAAAAAATCATCAGGCGTTATATAAATATTTTCACTCTAATTTAATGGACTTAACAACCCCTCTCGTCCCTACAGCTGACGATTATCGCTTTAATAATCAAAGAAGTGTATTCATTCATCGAATTGTACATTAAATGACAGCCAAAACTTTGCATTACAAATGTTATTGCAAGATGGCTAGGTTCCGAACATGATAGCACAATATTAAATGACTTTCCTCTATGTGCACAGTTAGAGCGTGGAGATTTTCAAGCCATGAGACTCTACTTGGTTATAGCGGTTATCTGTGTCGACCGTACCTGCTAACCCCATTATAAAATCCACGAACACCAACAGAATAAGCTTACAATAGAGCCCAAATAAGCACCAGAAATCCTATAGAGGCTTTTTGGTGTACTAAAAAGGAGATTTCCCTGTCTTCAACATAGAATGGGTTTAAAAATTAATATTATTCCACTAGTTATTGTGGGATGCGCTTTGTTATACAACATAGCGCTGCGTAGGCGAAATGGGATCTTAGAAGAGGATTCACTTTCTACCGTAGAAGAAAAACCTGTAGGTACCACAGCCTAGAAGCCTTTATACTAATCAACATTTTATAACAAGGACTACTTTAATAAATACACACTTTTTTAATTATAAGTAGTTTTATTTATATACAACATAATTATACAAGATTATTATTTACAATTTTTCCATTTCTATTCTGTACTTATTGATTTCCATTCTGTTTTTATTATTTTTTGACTTCTGTTTGTGTTTCTCGTAAAAGTGTCGCAGTTGTTGCCATGATCTGAAGCCACTCACAGCAACGGCATTACAGTGCTGACACACAAATTCCCAGGTCTCTCGCTTCTTATCATGTAGCCGTTTATTTCCTTATTTTCTACAATATTTTGATATCTGGAAAGTCATTGTTGATTGAATTGAATCACAAACTTGCAATTTAAAAAGAAGTATGTTGAAATGTGTTCACATTAAATTGTCTCATTTTCGTATTACGTTCACATTTCACTCACTTTTTAATTATTTCTAAATGATTTCATCTCTTTTCGAAAGTAAAAGATTCTTCTTAAAAATTTTCAAGCTGATGAAAACTCGCGCTTTGTCGTGTTGTGTCAGTGTCACTGAGTAAACGTTTCGTTCTTTGTGCAATGATCGTGTCAATCATAGATAAAGATAATAACCAATTATAGGGATATTTAAAAATAAAGAATGGTGTAATTCAGTTTGTTTATTGAAATTGTAATACTTATGTCTGAAAATTTCCAAGTGAATATTCAATTACAATCGTAGTATGCAGCACACAACTGATTATTATTTTCCATTTTCTGCGTAAAACGAAAACACAGCTTGGTAATTAAATTTTTAATTGAAAACATACTTTATGAGGTGAATGTTACCAGTACGTAAACATTTATCGGCTGCTTAGCTAATCAAAGATATGAATGACTTAAGTGGCGTTTGTGTATACCGAAAAAAAATTAAGGATCCGAACGTTTAGGATGCCGTTTATTGTTAGACGATTTAAGTGAGGTTTGAGTATTCGGGCGTTAGTGCATTAAATATGGACATAAAATTCATAAAGCGTAAAAAAGGAACACTGACACAACTTGCCAGACCAATTTTGTAAATAAATTTGATTAAGTTAGGACAAGAAAAATAATTTGAAGCTGTATTTTGAATGATATGAAAAGTATGCCATTAATGAAAATAGAACGATATACACCTAAACAACGCATTAAAATCATTAAAATTCACTTTAAAAATGGTGAAAATTTGGCAAAGACGCTTCGTAAAATTAAAACATTTTTGGGTCATCGTGAAAGACTTTGCTTGACCGCAATACAGGTTTGTTGATGAAAATAATGTTAAATGTAAAACCTACAGAAAAATAGACTTAAGTACCTATAAATAAACTTTTTATGAAAAAAAATTATTATAAATTATAATTAATTTTTATTTGTTTTAATTCATCTTTTGTTTAGTCGACGTTAATTTGTTTTGTCAAAGTTCCTTTAATTCTATTACAGCGAGACTCACTTTTATGTCCTAAGAATTTGCATGAAAGTGTGTATACCATTTCTGTCTTTTTGAGAATCTGTCTATATGAGAATCTGTCCTTATGCGATAAAAGGGAGAAAAAACGCAATTCCTTATAGTCAAACTAGTTTGACTTAAAACAAATTAAACTAGTTTGACTATGAGTAAGAAAGCTTTTGAATATACCTGTACAATTTCATTTCAAAACTAGACACATGGTGTTCGTTTTAAATAGATAGGAAGTTTGACCACGAGGAATTGTCAAAATTCCTCGTGGTCAAACTAGTTAGACAAAATAGTTTGACCACGAGGAAGAACCCGATTTTTAGGGCCAACGCTAAAACACGGGCGGATGCGGCGCTCGCGTCGGATGACCGCCGAGGGCCACGAATCCGCGAGCGGGCAAGTCGAGCGTCCGTATCCGCCTGTTTTTTTAGCGTTGGGCCTTAGTCTTGAACCTGTAAGCTTTGTGGTTCCTAAAATGTCCACTTCTCAAAACCTGGATCCACATCAAACGATCCAGACCGCGGCAGGAGCGCGCTCCACAGGAGTGTTTGGTTTAGAGACCTGCATCGCGCGATCCAAACTGCGCGGCGGGAATCGCCCGCTCCTTGCCGCGAGCGATCCATCAGCTGTCTGTTTTTGTGAGTAATGCCCGATTTACACATCGACAAGTACAGTAGCGAGTTAAGTAGTAAGTTGCTGATTAAGTTGATTTAAATAGATCTCCATCCTATTTTTTGGCAAGTTAAGTTGGCGAGACGCGAGAGAGGGGGCTAATTCGTACTTAACTTGCCAAAATATAGGATGGAGATCTATTTAAATCAACTTAATTTTAAAATACTACTTAACTCGCCACTGTACTTATCGATGTGTAAATCGGGCATTACACACAGGCGCCTCAGGCACTGTGTGCGCTCGATGTAGACGTTTGTGTGTGGAGCGTGGGAGAGCACAGCATAGACCTACAATACCTACGGTGTTAGGTAGATACGATTAAAATAATAAGTATGCATATCAACCGTCTCATCTCATAATGCCAACTTCGCAAAATGACAACTTCTCAGAATGCCAACTTCTCGAAATGCCAACTTCTCAGAATGCCAACTTCTCAAAATGACAACTTTTGAGGGGGAGTCCGGCAGGCATCAAAATTACCAAAATCTTAAAAATCACACTATGTACCCCTAGACAGTATAATTATATAATAGTAAATAATATTACACATTAGCTTCTGCTCGCGGCTTCGCCCGCGTGGATGTCGGTTATCGGGGTGAAAAAGTAGCCTATAACCTATAATATATAACGGTTATAGGCTACTTTTTTAGAGATAGAAATCTACAGGTACAGATAGATATCTGTATACCAAAATTCATCAAAATCGGTGAAGCGGTTTAGGCGTGAAGGCGTCACAAACAAACTCACTTTCGCATTTATAATATTAGTATGATAGTATGATTACTAGGTAACGGGAAAAAAAAAATCACAGTGAATTCAATTGTAATGTAAATCTATATAATAAGTATAGAAAGAAATCACAGTAAATCAAATAGTACAATAAAATATAATAAACATTGATTTTTGCTTATTTTTTAATCAATCAATGTTTATTATATTTTGATTTACTATTATATAATTATACTGTCTAGGGCTAGGGGTACATAAAGTGTGTGATTTTTAAGATTTTGGTAATTTTGATGCCTGCCGGACTCCCCCTCAAAAGTTGGCATTCTGAGAAGTTGTCATTTTGCGAGCGGTTGGCATTATGAGATGAGACGATATCAACGAAGTGACTTGTCAAAAGCTACTTTTTCAAAATGACTACCTACTTTCGTCAAGAAAATCCCGATGCCATCACTACTTAGTTACATGGTGTGTTTATTTATCAACAGAACTAATGGGAATAAAAAGTGCCACTAGTTCTGTTAACAGAACTGTTCAACAGAACTAGTGGGAATAAACGGCGCGATCACACACAATAGATAATTTTGAAAGTCGTGGTCTAATATCCCTATGTCCACTAAGATCCATTGAAAAGATCTCCACGTAGGTAATCGACGGACAAAAAAAGGCCTTAGCATTTTCGCGTTATCTATTGTGTTTGATACACTCCTGGTCAATTGCAAATCTGGTGAGTTATGTAAAAACCTGGAGAGTTCCGAATCTGGTGAATTGAGAATCTGGTAAAATGCTTCGGAGTCTATTCAACATCCCATAGTCTCGAATCAGGACTGAAATATTATTTTACACCTAGATTCTCAACGAAGACACGAAAAATTTGCCCGTTTGATATTGACCCAATTACATGAGGATTTTTATCCTTAACTTAACCTCTCTTTTCATAAATTCATATCAAAAAACTTAAGGTATGAATGATGTCTAGAAAACTACACACATCAAAAAAGTCTAAGCAACATGCATGATATTACAAATTTACCATTTATATTAATTTATTTTACCATTTACTTTAATTATAACGTTGTATTTTATTTTTAAAATAATATTTTTAGGGTTCTATGATGTAAAAATAACAGCTGTTTTCTTTATAAGTTCTTTTAATAACAGAAATTAACAATATTAGAATATACAGGTACATAAGAAACTAAACTTTTTTTTTACAAATTGAAATTTCTTAAGAAAATGAATTTATTGTGAAAGAATAGGACAATTTAATACAAAGTATGGCCTCCTCTGCTATTCAGAACTTGTCGGCAACGATTATTCATTGAATTAATGAGACTGTTTATGTCATCTTGCGGTATTCGCTCCCAATGGAATTGTAGCAAATCCTTCAGCTGTTGGGTTGTTGTCACTCCGTCCAAGTCCTTCAAAACACGTCTCTGGAGCATGTCCCATGCGTGCTCGATGGGGTTGAGGTCTGGCGATTGTGCAGGCCAGGGCAATACCTGGATGTTCTCCGTTGCCAAGTATTCACTGGTTCGCCGAGCTGTATGTGAACGCGCATTGTCATGCATTAACGTAAAATCGGAGCCAAAGGTTTGTGCAAATGGATGGACATAAGGTCTGAGAATATCCTCAACGTAATTTTCAGCGTTCATGTTTCCATTTACAAAAACGAGCTCAGTTCGCCTGTTCTTCATAATACCCGCCCATACCATAACTGTTGAGCCGCTGTATGGATGAACTTCCTGAACGCACCTGAGTCTTTCAGTATTTCCGGGTCGACGGTACACTCGCACCCTTCTTGTATCAGGCCTAAACCCGAATCGCGACTCATCGGAAAACATAATTTTATCCCATTGTTCCTGGGTCCATGTTATGCGTTCTCTACACCATTCATTTCGACGAGCGCGATTCCCGTGACGTATCGGTGGGCACCTGATAGGGCGTCGAGCTCGTAGGCCGTACTCATGCAGTCGATTTCGCACAGTTTGGGGACTTACATCAACACCACTTGAATTTTGTAGCCTCAAACTTATCTCTCGAGCGGTTAACATCGGCTGGCGTCTTGCAGTCAGTTGTATGTACCGGTCTTGCCGAGTGGTTGTACTCCTTTTACGGCCTGGATGCTGTTCAGCGGGTTCCCCTGTATTATTGTAGCGCTGCCAAAGACGACAAATAACACTTCTATGAATACCAAAATGTCGAGATACCTGAGATTGATTACTTCCCGCTTGCAACATCCCTACAGCTCTTTGCATTTCATCTGCCGTCAAATGACGTCGCTCCATGACGTAAAGAATATCTAACAATTCAATTTTGTCGCCAACTGTATTTAAATGGTTGGTAAAATTATAAAATCAAGCAAAAATACTGAAATTACTTTAATATTTCACCTGAAAACTCGTTATTGTTACAAAGCAATATGTCATTCGCAAACCGATGAACATTTAGTTACGCAAACTCTACATGCGTCAATCGTCATAATATACATGATAAAGGGCAATTTATATTGATGACAAAGGACCAGAAAAATAGGTGGATGTGTCAGGAATGCAAGAGTACGCAGCCTAAGGTGGGCAATACTGATACTCCGTTACGTAATCTGTATGATACTACAGCTGCATGCAGTGCCGACTACGATAATGGATCGGAAAACGTCACAAATAGAAATAAGCAGTCTAGTTACCAACATACGCCTAGTAGCAGCTCAATTTCTACCAATCTGATGGAATATAAGGATGAGGCAATTATATCTGCAATTAGCGAGCGGGTTCTTGTTGCAATTAGGGCTGAGCTTCCCAAGTTAATGTCGAGTGTGTTGCAAACTGAGCTAGCCCCTGTCAGAATTGACTTACAGGATTTTCGCCAATCACTGGACTTTCTTAGTGAAAAACATGACGACATGAAGAAGTCTATTGAATCGTTGGTTAAGGATAATGTACAACTGTCTAAAGAGAACACTGCATTGAAACATACTGTGCGCGAACTATCCGATCGTTTGAATAATATGGAACAATATCTACGCGAGCAGAACCTTGAGATACAAGGTGTGCCTGAACACCATAATGAGAATCTGCCTAATATGTTACAACAATGCTCTAAAGTTGTTGGGTTTGACCTGAAAGAGGGTGACATAACCAAGTGTACTAGAGTTTCAAAAATTAATAAAGACAGTAAACTTCCTCGTAGTATTGTAGTGAAGTTCCAGAGTGTCAGAGTTCGTGATGAATTTTATTCGGCAGTGCATAGATTCAACAGGACGAAGTCTCCTAAGGACAAACTACACACTGCATTGTTGGGTATCAGTGGAGATATTAAGCCAGTGTATGTGTCGGAGCATCTCTCACCTATAAACAAATCGTTGTATATGGCCGCGCGAAAGAGAGCTAAAGAGGTCGGATATCAGTTCACATGGATAAAAAATGGACGCATATTTGTGAAGAAAAATATAGACTGTAAGCAAATATATGTAAACAGTGTTGAGAGCCTAACTCTGATGTCTTGATGTAGCATTTTCGTTCTTGCGGTATACTTATTGTGTTTTAACTGTTAACAGTGCTTTTGTCACTTTACTATCAAAATGTCCGTGGTATGAAAAGTAAAATTATTGATATTTATAATACAATATTGTGTAACAATTTTGATGTTATATGTTTGTGTGAGACATGGCTAGACAATACTATACTATCTTCTGAACTTTTTGACGATAGATACTGTGTGATACGTAGAGACAGAGACGAAGCCTTTCGATTACGGTTTAGTAAGAGTCATGGTGGAGGTGTACTGATCGCTTATCTAAAAAACCTTCAGGTGGTACTTAAGAATGAGCACCGGTCTACATTGTTGGAGGATTTATGGGTACAAGTAAAGATTAACAGTGTTTTTACAGTAAATTTGTGTGTGGCCTATCTGCCAGATTATTTGCCTACAACCATTGTTACCGACTTTTTTACAAAATGTAACAATTTACTTAATACCGATATAAATCAAATTACGTGTATAATTGGCGACTTTAACTTGAGTGATATTCGTTGGACCACAGCAGGAGACTCTCTTCTAAATTACTCTTGTGACAAATCTAGATCTCTTTGTGACCTATTTCAGTCAACAACGGTTAAGCAACTTAACTATATACAGAACCATAATGCCCGATTTACACATCGACAAGTACAGTGGCGAGTTAAAAAAATAGACAGTTACGTAGTAAGTAATAAGTAGTAAGTACAGTTCACACGTAGGCGAGTACAGCTCATAAGTTGCCAAACAGAGACGAAGACTAGTCGCGTCGGGCGTGCCTCGGCTGAGATTGTTTACGTTTATTTTAAGCGATCAAATGGACATTGAACAATTGAATACCAATTTACGCGCTATTATACGAAAAATAGTATTAACACTGAACATGCAACACATTAAAAATGAAATTTTAATAAAAAGTATACTTAGAATAATAAAAAAATAAATATTCCTCACACTTTCACACAACGCCATCTAGTACCAAACTAACCAGAGCTTGTACTATGTGTAATATACAACGCATAAATATACTTAAATACTTTTATAAATAGATACACATTATACATAGAAAAACAGACAAAAATAAAAATAAATACGACATTAGAACTTGTGAACTGTACTAAACTCGCCCGTCTACACGGCGCCCGTCTAGCCGGCGGGGTGAGGGAGACGCGAGAGAGGGGGCTACTTCGTTCTTAACTCGCCGAAAAATAGAATCGAGCTGTATTCAAAACAACTTGATCGGCAACTTACTACTTAACTCGCTTTTGCCGTCCACACGCAAAAAGTGACTTAACTCGCCAATGATGCAAGTTAACTCGCTACTGTACTTGTCGATGTGTAAATCGGGCATAACGGACGAATTTTAGACCTTGTTATCACTGATCACCCTGACTTGTTCAGTATAGTGCCTGCAGTGCCTATTAGTCGTCTAGACGAGCATCATCCACCTTTTGAGCTCGTATTTCGCAGCAATACTCCTGCACTCTCGCAGAATACCCAGGATATGAAGCTTTGTTATAGAAGAACTAATTATGAAAGATGTTTAAAAGAAATTACTGAAATTAACTGGGCAGAGAAGGCTTCGTTCTTAAATTGTAATGAGTTTGTACATTTTTTTTATAATTCTATTTACAATATAATTGAAAAATATACACCACTGACCAAATACTCAAACAAGAAGTACCCGTCGTGGTTTTCAAAAAATCTAATAAAATTACTTACTACAAAGCATAATGCCCATGCTAGGTACAAACGCTATCGTAATCCTAGAGACTACGATACGTTTTCTTTGCTTAGGAAGAGAGCTAAGTTGATCACTGATCAGTGCTTTCGTGAATATATTGGTCGTATAGAGGAAGACCTCAAGATAAATCCAAGGGCATTTTGGCGTTACACTAAGGAAAAGCGTGTTACTAACAATTACCCGAGTAATATGTATTATCAGGACCGAGTGGCTACCTCGGGACAAGATATCGCTTCCCTATTTGCAGATTATTTTTCCTCTGTGTATTGTTCTACCTCTACAAATAATAATTATGTTCCTACATTTCCGCAATCTAACTATCCTATTAGCAACCTGCAAATATCGGAGGTGGATCTGTTAAAAAGACTAAAGAACATTGATTTAACTAAGAACGGTGGATACGACGGTATACCGCCCATTTTTATTCGATTATGTGCAACAGGACTAGTAACGCCTATTCATATTATCTTTACCAAATCATTGAGAGAGGGTGTTTTTCCTGAACTTTGGAAAGTTGCTAAAATTACGCCGATTTATAAGGATGGGGATAAGTGTAATGTAACTAACTATCGCCCTATCTCGATATTAAACTGGTTTGCCAAAATCTTCGAGGGTTTTGTTTATAATCATTTATACGCTCACCTAAAACACTTGCTAAGCCCTAAGCAACATGGTTTTATTACTGGTAGGTCAACAAATACAAATCTTCTGAGCTATACTAACTACATATGTGACTCATTTAATAAAAAAGTGCAGGTGGACTCTATATATACTGACTTCTCGAAAGCATTTGATCGTGTCGACCATTCAAGGCTCCTTGCGAAGGCTTATCATGTAGGAATACATGGTAATCTGTTGCGATGGTTAACGTCGTACCTACTAAATCGGACGCAGTTGGTCGCGCTCCAGGGATATGACTCAATTCCTTTTTTGGCAACATCTGGCGTTCCCCAGGGATCGAACCTCGGTCCTCTATTATTTTTAGTGTACATTAACGATCTGCTGGGTTCTATTCGTTGTGAATGTCTGGCTTATGCGGATGACATAAAAATTTTCAAGTGTGTATCCAACTATCAAGACTGTGAAAGTCTTCAATTTGACATAAACACAATATTAACTTGGTGTACTGAAAATTGTATGTCTCTTAACATAAAAAAATGCTAATGCATCACATTCACTAAAAAGAAAAACCCTATACACTATTCGTACAATATTAACGGTGTTAATATTGACAGAGTCACCGTTGTTCGTGATCTGGGTATAATTTTCGACTCGGTTATGTCATTTCGATCTCACTATAATCATATTTGCAACAAGGCTAACAGGATGCTGTCGTTTATATTAAGAAACGCTAGACCGTTCAAGGAGCCTAGCTCTCTTATTACGTTATACTATAGTTTGGTCAGGAACTTGCTTGAGTACTGCTCAGTGGTCTGGTCTCCTATATACATCACTCACTGTGATAGAATAGAAGCAATACAAAGAAGATTTGTTAGAGCTCTCTGTTCGAAGCTTGGTCTAAGACGAAAAATACCACTTTACGAGGACAGACTCCAGCGGTTTAACATGATGACGCTTGAGGGGAGGCGCTGGATGAGCGATCTGTACACGCTTCACAGGATTGTAAATGGAACCTTTGACAGTCAACTTGTTGAATTATTAAACTTTAAAATACCAACGCGGTCCGTACGTATCCCACAGCTGTTCGTTGCACCATTAAGCAATAACAACGTCTCCCAGAACAATCCAATAACACGATTATGCTCTCATTTTAACTCTATCTGCTCTACGGTTGATATATTTGATGGAAATCTGCATTCTTTTAAAAAATCAATATCTGTGCTCCAGTGTAAATGATGGTTGATACCATTTACATAACATGAAATAAAAAAAATTAAAAAAAAATAAATAAAAAATTATGCATGCCTACACTTTAAGCCTACTCACTTAGTATAATATGTTTAAGGATGCTGTGTACAGACATAATTGGTTTGCAGACCTGACATTGTATGTAGAGATTTATTATAAATGTATATTTTTGGTTTGTAATCTGTTTCTGTACCAAATAAATAAATAAATAAATAGATGCTAGCGGGAAAAAATCCGAATAATTCAAGTTGATTAAATCGGAATAATACCGAAATATACCGGAACTTTGGGATTTTTTCAACTGATCGGACTGTCACGTGATTTATTTATTTTATTATATTTATTATATATTTATGTGCTATAAAATTTATATTATTATGTTTTTATTTATTAAGTGTATAATTATAATTTATAGGTAAGTATAAATAATTGTAAATAAACTGTTTATGCATTTTGTCTGGTACAGATAGTTTTATATTATTATTTTAGATTAGTTTAATATTCGGGCGATTGACGGAAAATTCGATCGAATCTTTCACTCACTCGCGGGGGGAAAGCTCCTCCGCAAAGCATGTCCTCTCTCTCTTACCGCACCAGGCACCGCTGCCGAACAACTCGAGAGTCATGTCACAACGTGAACCACTCACGTCGTGACATGAGTCGTACAGACGGGCTAGCGCCCGTGAGGCTGCGGCCGGCGCACAAAGTTGTAGCGGCGCCGGCGCGGCGCGGCGGTGATCGATGCAAAATACTATTTTTCAGCAAATAAAACATAAAAATATTTATTAAATAAATTTTGAATAAATCCGATTTTATGAATTTTTCCCTGATTTTTTCCGGTATTATTCCGTATTAATCAGAAGTTTTGCAACTATAGTCTCGTGATACCTTCTCGCTTCCTAAAGGAGATTCTTCAGCTCTTACACATTGTTGGCCTACACTCACGAAAAATATATGATAGTCAAGGTCCCTCATTTCCAACTTGACAGATTTTTAAGTCGTCAGATTTGCAAGTCGACAGATTTTCAACTCGTCAGATTGTCAGGCTGTCGTTAATTGTACAATTGAATACACATTTTCTTATTATTTTCCTTATATATATTTCCTTCCAACGTGATTTTTATAAACCATTTAAAACTCATTACAGGAAACCTACATCTTAGGTGTCATAGAACCTACTTGCTTGAATGTAAATTTGTAGCCTTATTTAATCTAAATAAAATATATGTACATAAAGTCATTTTCTTCTCACAATTGTCAAACGCGTCTTAGAACATAATACACTCGTCTTAGTTAAAAATGAATGAAAATAATGAATTATACCCTTTCCACTATATTTAACGACATTTGACAGGTTGACGTTAGTGACGTTCAGCAGTATCTCGAATGTAATGCCATTCGATTGTAAGCGATTTCGTGATTTTTCAAATTACTTTATTTTACACATTTGGATCCTTACATCAACTTACATTATCATTTTATTACTGTTTCTTTCTTTATCTATGTTAAGAGAATTAGCCTATACCTAGCTTAAAATGATAAAGTTATAGTTAGCTTAGGTATTATTTAAAATACATAATTTATCGTGACACACTCGCGGGTTATAGCTAATCTAAAATATCATATTACATTTTATAAACGTATTAAGAAGAGTTCCGGTTTATTCATAGCATTTATTTCTACCGATTATTTGTAATTTGTTTCATAATGGGGGTAATCGTTATGAGTGTCCATCACTAAGTAACCATGGTAACTGAAAAAAACATGGGTACGTCCATGAAATACAATATTATTTGTTTGAAAAATAAGCAGAAATATTACGAAACTTCATGGACGTGAACTGTCAAAAAGCTAAACTTACGTTGGAAGGGGTATAGTGTTTGTGACTAGTCAAAGGCAACGAAAAATATTACTAAATGATGGATACATGTACAATTTTATTTTAAAGAATAAGTCCGGCAGTGCAAATTGGCACTGTGTTAAACGAAATACACTTCTCATCAGAAAAATCGAAACAGTTGCAAGTTTGTGTTTTGTAAGGATTATCTGAAAAATGTGTATATTTAGGAATATGTGTTATATATCATTTAATAGGGAATTTAATGAGGTTTTCAAATAATAATGTTAATGTTCTAAATTCAAATTAAATTTTCATAGATTTCGTATTTTGTTTAACAAGTCGTATTTACCCTGTGCGTAGTTTGACGGAAATTGACAAAATTAGGCACGTAAATGAAAAAAAAAGGTGACAACGTTTATTTAATAACCCGTATCGCGCACTTAGAGTTCCTCGCTCCTCTTATTACACCGTCCACGCGATGTTTACCCGCAAAAACCGCCAAGTGGTGGCATTGCTGAATTCTGGACTTAGTCAGGTTATTACGGCTGAAAGATTGCATCTAAGCTTGTCGTCTTTTCATAGAATCTGCAAACGCTATCAGGAGACTGGTTTGCTCACGCGCCGTTAGAGATCTGGCAGAAAACAGGTAACTTCAGACCGAGTAGATCGATTTATAGTAAGACCTTTCTTACAAAATCTAAATACGCCTTAATGTCTTTCAACCGCAGCAGCAGCTTCAAGATGAACCTATGGTGGCTGTAAATGACTCTACAATTAGAAGAAGGTTGAAGAAACGTGGACTTGTACCGTACAAGCCAGCAAATAGGGAGGAACTACCTGCAGATCATCGAAAAGCGCGCCTTAACTTTTCACGTAATTACCTAAATTGGTCATACATCTAGTGGAACAAGTTCCTCTTTTCTGATGAGTGCAAAATTGTATTGTATGGTAACGATGGAAGGACTAAGGTCTACAGAAGTGATGAAGAATGCTTTGCACCATGCAGGATTAAAAGAAAAGGCCATCCATGGTGGCGGTTCATGGACTGTTTGAGGAGAAAATAGTGTAACGACAAGACAGAGTTTGTCTTTGTGTTTGGGTCACGTCTGCCCTTATTTAACAGTCATAGGTACATCGAACAGTATCTTGAACCTCTTGTGATGCCCTATGCACATTTATTTGACCCCGGTTTGACATTTATGTACGAGGATGCTAGGGCAAACACCGCGAGCGTCGTAAGAGATTATGTTACTGAAGTCGATATCTTTATTATTGATTGGCCAGCAAGAAGCCTGGACATGAATTCGACTAAACATCTTTGAGATGAATAGAAATGACGAATTAGTGTTAGAAAGCATGCCTCAAAAACACTTAGCCAGCTTTAAAATGCAATCCAAGAGGAATGGAATAGGACGCCACTATATTTGATCGTGACTCTCATCCTATCGATGAAGAACCGTACAGAAGCAGTAATGAGGGCTAGGAAAGGGTATACGAGTTATTAAATATACATTTCCTAGCTTTTTTTTTATTTACGTGCGTCATTTTATCAGTTTACGTCAAAGTACGTACAGGGTAAAAACGACTTGTTAAACAAAATCCGAAAAAATTAATTTGAAAAAATTAATTGAAAATTAATGTGAAAATTTAATTTGAATTTAGAACATTACCATTATTATTTAAAAACGTCATTAAATTCCCTATTAAATGACATATAACACATAATCCTAAATATACACATTTTTCAGATAATTCTTACAAAACACAAACTTGCACACCGTTTCGATTTTTTTGATGAGAAGTGTATTTGTAGTGCATCTGTAACCACGCGAGATGGTAAGATATTGAAGCAAAGCCTTCATAACTGTAATCGGGATAGGACTTCAACATATTTAGATAAAGTATTTGATGACTGTAAAGCCGAAGTGCAAACGAACTCTCATCATCACCTAACATCTCTTCAATTAAAAAAAAGTTATTTTAAAAGTGCAAAAGAAGTAAAGTTACCAGATTTTTTCTTCTTCGATTTTGTGAAGTACGAGGATGGTGAAAAGGATAAAATAATAATATTTTTAACACCATTAGCAAAACAGTACATTACAAAAATTTCAAATTACTATGGAGATGGAACGTTCAGAATTTGTCCTAAACCATTTTATCAACTTTATTCCTTACATGCAAATATGGGCGACAGTAACGAAGATGCTAACTTTATACCATTATTATACGCCTTGTTACCTAATAAAACCCAAGAAGTACGAGTAGGTATATACAAGACTATTCACAATATTACGAGACAGATTTTCCCTGCATATAGTTTACTATAAATGTGATTTCGAACTAGCCGCCATTAATGCGGTAAAAGCAGTTTTGCAAAATGTTTTAGTAAAAGGTTGTTACTATCATTATGTCAAAGCAGTATGGAAAAAATCCTAACAGTTAGGTTTAATCAGTACCAATGAAATGTGTCTACACTCAGCGGGATCCCCTGTCTGAGAGACTAATGAATGATGCAGAAAATTAGATCTGGATATGTTCTACTGAATTATGCTGAAAACAGAATTTGTTCCGTATAATAAACGGAAATTTAAACTTTTCTAACCGACCTCCAGCCAGCGGAATATTTACCAAAATTAAGTCTGGGGAACTAAATATTGGTATTAACTTTTAGTTCCTTATTTTTTCTGTTTAACAAAATAAAAAACATACTTCTAATGCCCTTACTTCAGCTACAATCAAGCTGAAATGAAACCTCCAGTCAGCGGACTTTTTCTTCTAAGGACATTTTTTATACGAATATTTGTAAGGATGGATATTAGTCTAATATGTATGCATGTACTCTACTGAATCGATTTTGATTCAGTAATATCAATCCTTACAAATATTCGTATTTATAATACATATTAATTAATGGAAGATAATGCAGACTGGTGAGATTTTGTATTCTACCCACTTACTAGCTTTCAAATTCTATACTTTTAATTTTTATACTAAGTAGATATACGAAAAGGTAATTTAAGTAAAATTATAGTCGTAAATAATGTAAATGTTATCAATTTAGTGTAAAAGTTACAAAAAAATGTCCTTAGAAGAAAAAGTCCGCTGACTGGAGGTTTCATTTCAGCTTGATTGTGGCTGAAGTAAGGGCATTAGAAGTATGTTTTTTATTTTGTTAAACAGTAAAAATACAGAACTAAAAGTTGATACCAATATTTAGTTCCCCAGACTTAATTTTGGTAAATATTCCGCTGGCTGGAGGTCGGTTAGAAAAGTTTAAATTTCCGTTTATTATACGGAACAAATTCTGTTTTCAGCATAATTCAGTAGAACATATCCAGATCTAATTTTCTGCATCATTCATTAGTCTCTCAGACAGGGGATCCCGCTGAGTGTAGACACATACCAATGAAGGCAAAAATCTAACTAAACGCTGTTCCCGCCTTGCGCTGCTGCCGCCTGTTTTGATTCCTGAAGCCTTTTTGTCAATCTTTGATGATTTAAATTTAACTAATAATGAGTCTATCACACTTTTTCAAAATTATATGTTAAATGAGTGGATTAACAAGATAACCTGTGACATATTTAGTTGCTACAAAGAGTCTTTCAGAACTAATAATAGCGTAGAAGGCCTTTTTGATCACAATGTCTACACTGTAAAATGACTTTAAAGGATTACGCATAAAATGCATATTGACCAAGTAGCAAAATGCCTCAAATCATAACGACTTAGTAATAATACACCTTTAAATGAAAATGACTTTGTAGTAAAATGACTACGAAGTAACGCGACTTTAAAGACAAACGTCTTAAGTGAAGATGACTTGAAATCCAAAATACCTAAAATGCAAAACATCTTAGTAGGTAGTTTTATGACCAGAACATGAAAATGCACCCCCTGTGGGCCACGAACCTCGCCCTGGACTGTCACTGACTAATAGGACGTGCGGAAGGCACACTCTCTAGGAGCAAACGCGGCACGTGTTCCGGCCTCGACGGCGAGGACGGAACCGCGGACGTGTTGTCCGATGGTTAGTTGGATCGACATCTTAGACTCCTTCCGGAGGAGCATGTGCAGCAGTCCCATCACAAACGAGGCCCGCTTGCGAACTATGTTTATGTGTCGAGTATGAGTCCAAGATATTTGGCTTCCCTCGCTCAAGGGATCAGGGAGCCGAACATCTTGACTTTTGGTGTCTCTGCCGAGAGGGTCTTGTGGCTTTGTTTCATGTGAAACATTACCGCTTGACTCTTTTCGGGGTTGACTGTTATCCTCCATTTCTGGAACCAATCGCTAAGGGCGTTGGACGCAGATTGGAGTTCCCTAAATATCGAGGGGGAGGGGGAGGTGCCAGAGGCTTAAATAGCTTTGTCGTCTGCAAAAAGGGCTGTTTGAAAACGGAGTTTATCTACTATTTCATTTATTTGAAGAAACCTGTTACTCGTCTACTTTAGGAAATAAATAAGCAGTAATAATTAAAGTAACATTTTATTTCATTTATAATAATTCACAAATAAAAATAATGATTATTTGATTTATCGTCGTTTTGATTCTTAGTCCTAATGGCATATTGTGTATTATCCTTTAAAGTCGTTTTCAATTTTGAGACATTATGCTGCATAGGCAAGAAACAATACAGATGTATTGCAAATTAGTCAAAACACTTTAGAGATATTGATTTGAGGCATTTTGCTTCAAAGTCATTTTACAATGTAGACATTGTGATCATAAAGGGTAGAAGGCTGGCATAGACGCATAAATAATAGAATACCAAAAAACCCATCCATACTGTATTTTATAATGTTGTTAAAAAAAAAAGCATTTTATCAAGATAAACAAATAAAGAACAGTGAGTATCATAATCCTACGAAGAAACGAAGAAAAGCGGAACTTGAAAAAAATATGAAAATAGACCGAATTATAGAAGATGGATTGAAGAGCAATAATAATGTGGATAAAATATTATCTACACTATGTAATGCATTAGATTAATAAAATTTTAAATAATTTTATTTTTACCCTTTTTTTGTTGTAAATAAACTTCTCTTCTACACTGTACTTTTATGATAATATCATGACATTACGTCGAGTTGCAAATCTGACGACTTAAAAATCTGTCGAGTTGGAAATGAGGGGTCAAGGTCTTACCCACATTAGGCGTGAGCGTTCTTAGCTTATGGAGCACTTCAATCAAGTCTTGCGACGATACTGTCACTGGCCGAAACAAAAACGGGCAGCGGGGATAGCGGTCAAATCATGTAGTCAAACGGCGACAAAAGCCTTATGCTTTTTTACGACATCCTGATGTCCCTATAACACGAAAACGTCAATAGGAAGAAAATTGTTTTAAACTAACCGTAAATATTATCTTTACGAAGTAAAACGAAAGGGAAACTTGAAATCAAACCCTATAGGTACCAATCCGTCTGGCCAGCGTGGTATTAGTAGCCCAAGTATCCCTCCGTCACGTGAGAGGGTCCGTCCCTCCAGTGGGACATTAATGGGCTCTTATGATGATGATAATGATAAAATGAATAAAAACAACTTTTTCGTAATATCAATTTATTAACTTTCAATGATTGTAACAATTTATTTATCACGGTTTGTCTTTACAGTGTGATCAGATCTAGGGTAGGTCTACAAAATATACATTTCGTGAAACATTCTGACATAATTTATTGTAACATATTATGGTACAGTACCCGGCCGTAACTATTGCACATCGACTTTTGTAAACCACATGTCCACAGGTCGATGTGCAATTTTACGGCCGGATACTGTACTAGGTATTATTTCCTAACACCATAAAGGCTGATTTACACAGGGTCAGTAGACAAGTCAGTCGCAGCGCCAATGTCGGCGCCGCGACTGACTTTAACTGTTTACATGAAGTAAGTAGAAGTGGTGCGTTTCTCACGGTGAGCACACGTGTGTGAAGTCAGTGGGAAAAATGAATTCGCGAAAACAACTGAAACGAAGATTTAATTACTTATTTGTTAAAAAAAAATCAATTTTGCTGTTCAATGAGTTAATAGAAATGGTAGAAAATGAGATAACTAAAAATAAACGACCGTAGGTAAGAAAATGGATTGACGATAGAAACGAAACTGGTGGCTCTGCTTTGTTGCTGAAGCAATTGCAATTTGAAGATCCTGCGGAGTACAAACTGGTTATGAGAACTTCATTTTGAAAAAAAACGTGGTTACTCTACAACGCAGCGGCAGTGACAAGCACGCAATGACTTGTCTGTTTACACGGGGTTTATTTGGCTGTCACGGGGGTGCGCGGGTGGCGGGGGGCGCCAACTGACTTCAAAATATTCGTGTGCGAATATTCAAGTCAGCGCTGACTTCAAGCCACTGTACTGACTTCAAATCAGTTTACACGGGCTTTTTTTCGAGTCAGCACTGACTTGCCTCGAATTTGAAGTCAGTTACTGACCCTGTGTAAATCAGCTTTAAAGTAAAACTTCTAGGCCCAAGTTACCATAAAATAAATCAGAAGTGAATTAACTAAATAAAAATACCTAAAATCATGTTAAAAATTAAAATTATCGCCGACAATCGCACCATACTGTTATGGCGGACACAATAACATGTAAAACACTTTTACTATTTGTACTTACACCTCATATACAATTTAGATATTATTTAATTTCATTAAGTACGATAATGTTGGTAAATATTATAGGGTCAGCAACAAAAGGTATCGCAAAGTTTTGGTAATAATTGGAAATCTTAATTATCATGTATCATAATCATAATAAAATTAATTTTGTATAATTACCATAATCCTTGTTTAAAATAATATAGGTACAATTAAGCAAACAGCATATTACAAAGTATTTTATTAAATAGATATAAATATTAAGCTTTTTTGTTGCTGACCCTACATGTTTCAAAACTCGGGAATCACACAGTTTAATAATATATAAACTTTATAATTTTACAAGTCTTATTCAACAATTACAATACAAACATAATTTTGTAATTATTGCGTGGTTATCTACAGTAGAATTACAGGGCTACAGTATTTAACAGCTCGTACGCAGAAACGAGCGCAATTGAGTGTCACTTCATACTTTATATTTGTAAAACAAGGAGTTTTTGTGTAGTTAAACGATAGGCTTACCCGGCAGGCAAGCAGTTCTTTCGTCGCTTTACAATGTTTCTGTATTTTAACAGACTCTCGCTTTTGACACAAAAAACATCCAGGCTTAGTAGGTATAATTATTTATGAACCACACAAATAATAATCTTGCATTGGATAAAAATCCGCGATGCGCAGCAGGATTGTTTGTATAAAAAGCTAAAAACCATATTGTCATTATTAGAATATATAAAAAAACCACATTCAAACCAGCGGAACATTAAATTTCATACAAAAATTTGAGCCATGCCAGTCTAAGAACATTCATTTAGCACCATATTGCCTTATAAAATAATTATATACATATCGCTAGGGGTCAATAAAATCGCTATCGTCTAAGCGAATAAGGGAATGACGCGATATTAAGTAACTCGATTATAATTATAACTTATATTGCGTATATTACACTAGCATATGAATGAAATGTATTGCGTTTCAGAAAATATCAAAGCACTCTTTAGCGTGGTATTAAGACCAGTTTTCGGTCCATCACTGGAAGACGCTCGTCCCAACAGTGGACATTAATGGGGGGTGTTATAATTATGATGATAATAAGTATATTTTGTCAAATACAGTTGGATATTTACATTGTTTTACGTAAGTAACAAACATCTATGGAGACTATTTGTACTAATATTATAAATAGTTAAAGTTTCTGTGTTTGTTACGTTGTAAGGGGTGATCTCTGAATCTAATGAACCGATTTTAAAAACAATTTCTGTGTTGAATAGTCCATCCATCCATTTATCGGACTAATAGGAGTGGAGCAGTAATAAAATATGTTTAAAAAACGGACTCATATTTTTCGCCGCCCAACGAAGTAGGCACGGGTCAGCTAGTTATCTATATTTATAAACGACTTAAGACTTTACAATGTTTCATAAAAAAGAAAAATAACGTCTTTAAAAAAAAAACCCCTTATTATATAATTTTGTATAAATTGTAACTTACAGTACAGAAGTATCTGTCTACCCCTATGAAAAAATTCGTGAGCTTATTTATGTATGTATGTAAATAGGTCCAGGAGATATTTTCCAAAACGCATTGTAACTACTATAATCACAACATAAACTGAGCTCTCACATTTATATTACAAGTCGTAATGATATCGGTGAATATAAATAAATAAATGAATGTGGGTATTATAATGTCATTGTTACAATATGATAAGAAACAAGTTATGCGATTTAATTTGTTACATTTACAGTTATTATTTATAATCAGTTAAAATTTGCTAATTAAGACGTTTTTAATAAAAAAAAATCTAATACGATTTCGAACTGAAATTTTAAGTCTCAGGATTAAAACAAGCAAAAAACACACTTATGAGCATTCATAAAAATAAATATTAATTTAATCATAAAAATATTTAACACAATTTATTATTTTACTATTATAAAATATTGAAATATTATATTTCACAATTTTTTTTTCATTCTGTACACAAAACCAAATAATAAATTATTTAAAAAAACGCCATGATAGTTTTGGGGATATTGGATTGAACAAAACAACATTCCAAAAAATGGACAAGTACATCTCAAATTGTAATTATTTAGTAAAAAAATATAAATAAAAACCATATATAAATAAACATTTATATAGAATCGACGATATAATATATTATTATATATCTAAAATATACAAATGAATGTCTTTAATTCTCCTGTATGAATAACGAATTTATTAATCTAACTATAAGTAGCAAACATAATACCTATACAAATTATTTAGGAATATATTACATACTAACTCTCAAAGTTATACACCACTAATTCTCAAAGTTATACAACTATAACTTTCAAAGTTATACAACTATAACTTTTAAAGTTATACATCCGACGTATTTGAAGAAGTGTGATATGGTTTAGTAAACTAAGAGAAAGGCAATTCTGTATTATATCTGCTATTAATAGAAGAAAAATTGTATTAAAACTAAATTGTCACGTCACTTTGATGGTTAACAAGACTATGACATCACAACATTTTGTATGGCCACCAAAAAAGGGATCACATTAAAAAAATCTATTACAAATAAAATTGGGATTCCATTAAGTACGTATTAAAATTCAATTCTATTCCTAGCGGTGTGCTCAAACTGCAAAAAACGTGGTTGGAAATCTAGTTTCGGGGGAAGAAAATTACACACAGATTTTTTTTTACAACGCTCCGTCAAATAATACAATAAATGTCGAATACAGCTATAAAAGGACGAAGCGCACAATAAATATTTACGCTGGAAGTAATTACCCTAGTCTATCGCGTAAGTATAAATATACTATATTTTTACTATTTGTATTTGGCATACGTACAGTCCTTAGTCGATTTTATTGAGAGACCTTTGCAGCTCATTATGATTTAGTCGAGTCACTACAACACTCAGAAGTAATTACATAGAAGTCCGATGAGGTTGATCTTATCGATATAAATACCCATACAATGCACAAAAGGATTTTTTTCAATGCTCAATGGTCTATCTAAACTAAGCCTCAAATATACCAAGAAGAAATATACGAATTTAATCAATAAAACGACTAAATCAGGAAGACTTCCTAAACCTTGATAACTAATTAAGAAAAACGTACAGCACTAATAACCTCTTTTACCGATCTCAATGAAAAATTGTAGAATACTATTATGGTACTTATTGTTAGAAAATGTACTAAATCTTACATAAAACAATATAAAATATAGGTAAACTAAAACAGTTTGATAAAATGATTTACCATTGCAAAGAAGTATTATTTTTCAACCGACTTCAAAAAACGGAGGAGGTTCTCAATTCGGTTGTATTTTTTTTTATTTAGTTTCTTTTTTTAAGAGCTTTGTTTTAACTTGATAATTGATTCGCTCCGTAATATCAGATTGATTTCTTCCCTGCGATACATATTTAAATTTGGCTAAAAATGAGACTATTGGAACTGGCCATCTAAGTTGGAATTGACTATGATTATCAGAGTTTCGTACGCTGTATTTAGTGTTTCATAGTGATGATGATTATGATAGTATTTAGCGTGCCTTTCAATTGCTCGGCCACGATACTTTTCTTCGACAAAATTTTGGTTTGTACCATTCGATTTCGACAAAATCCCAGACTATTTTTTTCTGTTTGCGTATCGTGTCCGAGCAATTGAAACGCACACAGTATTTGCTACAACAAAATAGTATTTTTTTATTTTAATTGATCGTTGTTTCCATGATCAGGACTTGTGAACCGAACAAACTTCTATAATTCGAACTCGCAACCTGTGCTTTAGTACTTATTGTACTATACATACATTATAATAAAACCTTTACGACACCGTCAAAACTAGCGGGGTTACTAAAAACAACTACCTACCTATATTTTATATTGGCTAAGTATTATTTCGATAAAACGTACTAATTTTATCTCGAAATTGACATTACTATGTAAATAAATAATTATTGTTAGTATTAGGCTCTACAGAACCTGTATTTGGTTTCAAAATTGACTTAATACTTAGCTTCGATAATTTTAGTCGAATTAGGCCTTTTATACATTTAGAATAGTCGATTTTTTTTAACACATCCTTACGGGTGCGCCCCTTACACGGAATCACATATTTTAGGAAGCTAAACTTACAATTCATAAATATAATTGTTTATTTAAGGTGCTGTAACTGTGTCAAAATAGCTGTGGATAGATTATTAATAATTTGGAAATGTGACAAAATGATATTATAATTACTCACATTTGTTTGTATAATTTACATATATAATCAGAACATCTTTTTAGACACTGACTTCCATTAAAAAAACTATTATTGCCTCAGTCAAAAATTATTCATAGACAAAAATGTAAAATTTCGTAACAATAACAACAGACTACATTAACACAGTTGCAACAACCTATACTGATGAATTATTATTCATACTGAATGACGAATGATGAATTGTTATCACCATTCATCCATAACGAATGATGAATTATCATCACCAATCATCCATAACGAATGACGAATGATGAATTACCATCACCAATCATCCAAACCGCTTATGAACATTATCCTCACAGTTACAATGTCCGCTTCGTCCTATAAAATGATTGCTGTATCAATAATACAACTAAATGTGTTACGTCACGCGGGTGTCTTGGCTTTTTTACCGAAAGGTAGATGTATCCTA
Organism: Schrankia costaestrigalis; assembly: GCA_905475405.1. Classification (NCBI taxonomy): domain Eukaryota; kingdom Metazoa; phylum Arthropoda; class Insecta; order Lepidoptera; family Erebidae; genus Schrankia; species Schrankia costaestrigalis. Next base: position 6,102,192 of record FR997851.1, read on the forward strand.
CGTTTACGGGGTTTAGGGACCCCTTCGTCGTCCATTAGTGACGAATCTGTTGATTCTTCCTCGGGTGGGGTGTTGCTTGATGGTGTTGGGACGTCTGGAATGAAATATTGTAATATAGAGGTTGGATTTATAAATGGTATACAATCTTATCAGTGCCCTTCCCTGCAGTGGGACATTAATGGGCTGTTATGACGATGATACCATTTTAACAAGTACAGCGTTGGTTACCATGATTTAACCATCGAGTGACATGTTATACTTAAAAAGTTTTCTTAAATTAATTAAGATTGTTAAGATATTTGTTTTGGTCTAAAAATAAAAGAAAATTTATATCTTTGACAGTACTATATTGAAGATATAAATGTATAAAAAAATCAGTAAAATATAAATAAAAAACTCAAGAAATAAAGACACAATATGAAAAAAAATACATTTCAAAAAATGTCGTTGCGTGCAAAATCGTCTAAAGAGTGATGGACTTTATATGTGTGTAAATGTTATGGTCTCGTCTTTGTAACGAGTCTCATAACAATTTAACAATGTACCCCCTTACTCATAAACGCCTCTTAAATTTAATCACTGTTTAGCAAGAATTATATTAGCAAAACCAGCCTTATACCAAACAAAAACGTAAGAGTAAGTAAGAATTAAAGCTAATCAATGGACTAAAATTTAAGAGGCGTTTATGAGTAAGGGGGTAATGGTTAGTTTGATGTAATTTACAAAACAAAGATTACAATAAATATAAAGTAAAATTCCGACAACGGAATAATTGTGTTTATTTTTAAACACACATGTGGTGAGAGATTAGGAATACAAGTCAGGCGAGAAAAACAGTATTAAAGATTTTTATGGAACATTTAGGGGCCATTATGAAGCTTAAGTTAGTAACATTTTAATAAAAAAAACATTACTTATTTTAAGTATACCTACCACTAAAACCGTTGTCAAATTATACTTTTGCATAGAATAAATAAAGAACTTGTGATCACAATGCCCACATTATGAATGACTTCATGCAAAAGAGTATAAGTATAATTATATATATGAAGAAAACATTCAACTATCAAACCAATCGAGCCATTACCGCCGACTTATCATAAATTATATATTTTAACTGTTTTAAATAAAGCTTCAAAAATCATTGCTATACAGGGTGTCCCAAAACCCGACATTAATTCGAAACCGGGTGATAAGGCAAGTCATGCTGGTTATCAGAAAAATATTTTAAAAAATCTAAGTCGCATGATTCTAAAGTTATAGGCCTTTGAAAAAAAACGCAAAAATTCCCACTTTGTGACACTCTTTTCCCTCCTGTTGTCACAAATCTTAACTTTTTCCAACTTTTTTTTGAGCTGTGTTACCCTGAATAGTGCCTCTTTAAATTCTAATAAATAATTTAAAACCACCTGGTCTAGTTTTCACATCAATAGGACTTATTTCTTAGAATAAAATTTATTATGAAAAAAATGTCCAGTTTGAATTAACTGTAGTGAAAAAAAATTTACTACGCGAGTTTGGCAAGTTCCGCCAAAAGTTGGCGCATTTAGTAAGGATTTGAAAATGGTATCATACTTGGTAAATTGATGCCGTTATCATGAACCAAAAAAATGAGAGCGTCAAGATGGCGGGATCAAGTCTCCGATTCAAAATATAGCACTTTAAGGGTTTTGTACTACATATGTACTAATTGTACCCTAAACCACACATTTGTACTTCTTAGGGTAAAGGAAGTATGCCCTAACTTACCTGGACCCGCTACTTTGATGTCAAAGTGGCTGGACCTTCTGCAGCGCTGCTCAGAGGCTGGAAATTCACACACGAAGGTTTAGTGCTATATATGTACATACATGTACTCAATTTTCATTACAATTGTATGTGCCGAATAAAAGTTAACCGATTAGAACATTGGTCCCGCCACTTTGATGTTTCATGTTATAGCTGAAAACATATGAAAATCGTTAGATCTTAAGTAAAATCAAATGTGTATGTTTAGTACGACCTAAGTACAAAAACATATATAATATTCATATGTATAATCGATGTACTTTAAAAGTTATCTATCTTTCATCGTTATATTTGAAATGGACACTTTTATGCAGAAATGAAACAACAAAAATATTATTATGTATTTATATTGATTTAAATTATAACTGCTGCTTTTTGTGTTGTAATGATTAAACTAACTTAAATAATAAAAATAAAGTTCAATAAGACTTATTATTGTGCAGTTGTGAAAAAAAAAATTAAAATTGCGTTGAACAGACCACGTATGAACTTTTCGGAGTCATTCCAAAATTAATTGTCTACTTATATAATTAAACACTTGGTCATTTGATGATGGTATGCCGTGAATAAAAAATACTTTGTTATTTTCAAATAGGTACCTTTTTTTGGGCTTCTCATGGCACTATACTTTTCCGGCCTGGTAGTATTTTTCTCTTCATTGTTAATGTAGAATACCACTAACACAATGTAAATTAACTTGTTTTGTCGCTCACGTAAATACAGATATTATTATATAAATATTACTACAATTATCAATCGCGTTTACGTATAGAAAGATGATACAGTACCGTCGCAAAAATCATTATGGTTGATACTCAATTTACTACCTACCCTCATGTTTAATAATATTAAATACATACAAATCAAAAAAATAAAGGGATTTAGAAAAAAAGTAACATAAATAAAATATTTGAATTGTTTTACAATATTAGTGCATACACCTGTCCAATTCTATGAAAATAACGAGATTTGGAAATAAAATAACGATAATGTAAGATATTTTTTAAATTACTTAGATTATAAATATGAATATTATATATGTTTTTGTACTTAGGTCGTACTAAACATACACATTTGATTTTATTCAAGATCTAACGATTTTCATATGTTTTCAGCTATGACATGAAACATCAAAGTGGCGGGACCAATGTTTTAATCGGTTAACTTTTATTCGGCACTTACAATTGTAATGAAAATTGAGTACATGTCTGTACATATATAGTACTAAACCTTCGTGTGTGAATTTCCAGCCTCTGAGCAGCGCTGCAGAAGGTCCAGCCACTTTGACATCAAAGTAGCGGGTCCAGGTAAGTTAGGGCATACTTCCTTTACCCTAAGAAGTACAAATGTGTGGTTTAGGGTACAATTAGTACATATGTAGTACAAAACCCTTAAAGTGCTATATTTTGAATCGGAGACTTGATCCCGCCATCTTGACGCTCTCAAAAAAATTCTTTGTTGGAAAATTTAGGAGCCGATTCCAATGCTGAATAAGTTAAACTGCTAAGTAGTTGAACCGGAAAGAGTCATCATATCAAGTGAAAAGTAGTAGAAACAGTAGTATTAGTTAAGTGTCAAAAATACAGCCCATCGTATTTTAAAAACACACGAATTTCTCCCGTACCACGTTAGTACAGCGAGTACAAACGTTAGTATCCGGGGACTTCCAACATCGAGTAAATTTTCCCGGACAATATTGAAGAGGTACTGAGATGACTCTTTTTTTTTTAAAAACGTTTTGTCCTGATGATTTAACACTAAAAAAGACAGCAACATGAACATGCATAATTTGCATGAATGTAATGAGTGTAACTCGTGGCTTTTTAAAATTGCGATAGGCTGTACTTTTGGCACTTTCAACTAATACCATAGTTTCTACTACTTTTCACTTGATATGGTGACTCTTTCTGACTCAACTACTTAGCAGTTTAACTTATTCAGCATTGGAATCGGCTCCTAAATTTTACAAAAATGATTTTTTTGTCCATGATAGCGGCAACAATTTACCACGTATGATACCATTTTCAAATCCTTACTAAATGCGCCAACTTTTGGCGGAGCTTGCCAAACTCGCGTAGTACATTTTTTTTTCACTACAGTCAGATCAAACTGCACATTTTTTTTTCATAGTAAATTTTATTTTAAGAAATAAGTCCTATTGATGTGAAAACTAGACCAGGTGGTTTTAAATTATTTATTAGAATTTAAAGAGGCACTATTCAGGGTAACACAGCTCAAAAAAAAGTTGGAAAAAGTTAAGATTTGTGACAACAGGAGGGAAAAGAGTGTCACAAAGTGGGAATTTTTGCGTTTTTTTTCAAAGGCCTATAACTTTAGAACCATGCGACTTAGATTTTTTAAAATATTTTTCTGATAACCAGCATGACTTGCCTTATCACCCGGTTTCGAATTAACGTCGGGTTTTGGGACACCCTGTATATTAAATTTCAGTACGATATCACCATTATTGGTGAAAATATTTAAAAAAAACCTTCTCCTGTAAAATTTAGTTTTTGTCGGTTATGATAAGTCTGCGATAATGGCTCGCAATATATAAATATAAATAAAAAGGGTATACTACTATAAGGTAGGGTATTTCGAAGTTTTTATGGGGAATCATCATCTGCCATTGCTAAATGTTCTACGAATTTAGTCCAGCCGTTAAAAGGGTCGCTTGAAGATGGATCGCGTTCGTGCTGACCATACGTAGGTTTCACTGGGGAAGAAGTCAGTCAAGTTTAAACTAGAAAACTGGATCAAAGCAGGCAGGAAAGATATAGTTCTTTATAAATCTAGATGTAAGGTAAATTTGTGAAAGGAAGATTTATATTATTAAAGATAGGAGAATAAAGATAAAAGCTAAGTAGAGGCACTAATAGTGCCTACATAGTTGTTAGATATGGTTACGATTATATTCTAACGTGCATTTTATTGAGAAGGATTAGATAGAATGTAACATTTCATTCGGCCAGAAATGCTTGAGTTAAGAGTGCCACTACACTGATGGAAAAAGCTTGTAATAAAACAACTTTGACTGTGGCATTCGGGTGAAATCGGTGGGTTGAAATAAAAGGGTGAAAGGATGATCTGAGTAAGCGAAAGAGAAAGACGAATAGGAGAACAGAGTCATTGCAAGAAGATCTATCTCCAGTTGTGTTCATATTTTAGCTGATGTGATGAAGATAATAATAATTAAAAGCACTAACATTAAATTAGTACAAAGGAAATTAGGTTTACTAGAACTACTACTATACATAAAAATATACATAGATACAAATAATAAATAAACTAAATAAAAGCAATATTTAAAAAAAATAAAAAATTGTTTTACTTGTAAAACAATTTTTAAATTGTTTTACTTTAAAATTGTTTTACTTGTAAAACAATTTTTTTGTAATTGTTATACCCCTTCCAACGTAAGTTTAGCTTTTTGACAGTTCACGTCCATGAAGTTTCGTAATATTTCTGCTTATTTTTCAAACAAATAATATTGTATTTCATGGACGTACCCATGTTTTTTTCAGTTACCATGGTTACTTAGTGATGGACACTCATAACGATTACCCCCATTATGAAACAAATTACAAATAATCGGTAGAAATAAATGCTATGAATAAACCGGAACTCTTCTTAATACGTTTATAAAATGTAATATGATATTTTAGATTAGCTATAACCCGCGAGTGTGTCACGATAAATTATGTATTTTAAATAATACCTAAGCTAACTATAACTTTATCATTTTAAGCTATAGGCTAATTCTCTTAACATAGATAAAGAAAGAAACAGTAATAAAACGATAATGTAAGTTGATGTAAGGATCCAAATGTGTAAAATAAAGTAATTTGAAAAATCACGAAATCGCTTACAATCGAATGGCATTACATTCGAGATACTGCTGAACGTCACTAACGTCAACCTGTCAAATGTCGTTAAATATAGTGGAAAGGGTATAGTTACAATTTTATGTAATTGTAAGTTACAATTTTATGTAATTGTAAGTTACGATTTTATGTAATTGTAAGTTACGATTTTATGTAATTGTAAGTTACAATTTTATGTAATTGTAAGTTACAATTTTATGTAATTGTAAGTTACAATTTTATGTAATTGTAAGTTACAATTTCCAAAACGAATCTATGGTTAAACAAATAATTAAGTATGTTAAATACTAAAGCATAGATATATTCCTACGTAGGGTAATATTAGACCAATCGATCGAAGCATCGATCAACGTTGATCGACCGATAGCGTTCGACTTACGAATCGATTGATTACCAGTGCAGTGGATGACGTTAGTCGTGATTAAACGATATTTGTCGACGATCGATCGAAGTCAACTAAACCATTCTGCCATCGATCGATGGATTGGTCTAAAAACATCCATAAATTGACTATTTCTACACACTTATTATTAAATAAATAAATTAAAAAAGAAGCGATCAACAATTCATCAGTATTAAAAAATAATCCAAAACTAAATACCTTCAGCTAACGTCCTCTGCTTAGTAAAGGGTCCCCTGGGCGGTGGTCTAGGATCGTCCAGCAGCTGCGCGGCGAGCGCCACGTCGGTGCTGCGCGAGCGCGGCAGCGGCGCGGAGCTGAGCGGCGCGGGGGCGGCGCGGCGCGGCGGGGGCAGGGGCGCGCCACGCAGCGACGCGCGCAGGGTGGGCTGGGACATCGAGTGTATCGCACGCGCTAGCTCGGGCTCGCCTGACCAGTTCACGCTGGAAATTGAGCTTTTGTTTTATTATGATAATGCTAAAATCCATTTTATGACGCTCAAGTCTGGTCAACCCCTTGACATTCCACAGAAGTCCCGGCCGCCTCCAGTGCTGCAGGGTTTTTTGGCCTACAGCAGTCAGTGGCATTACTATAAGGTACTAGCTGAGCTGTAAGGTTTTCTCAAATGATACTATTATTCTTTCCTAATGGCAGTACACCATGTTCTGTAAGCCTACGTCTAGCAGTGGACTGCGATAGGCTAATTGATTGATCATTATGACGGAAAAGAGTAAGTAAAGATGAATAACTACTAACTTGTCGCCCCCCAATATAAAATGTACGGCATCCCTGCTCTGTTCCGCGGCAGTCTTGCGCACGTCGTTGTAAGAAGCCCTCGCTCTGAGCTCCTCGAGCGCGGCGCGCTTCTCGTCCGCCCTGCGCTCGACACGTTCCAACTTGTCATCCTGTCGACGTTCTCTAGCTTCTTGGGCTTGACGCTCTTCTAGTTGGAACCTGAGGAACATAAATGTTTGTAAAAGAATATAAAAAAATACTTCAAACACCACAGTATTGATAACTAAATTTTAATAAGCTACAATATGCGCAATCTAAGTTGGCCGGCTTGAAGTTGTTGTAAATGCTAATGTGTTAAGATACTGCAAAACAGATAACTTGATAAGGCTAGCGATGTCGACGATAGGGGGAAAGTACTTTAAATATTGACAAGATTTTTTACATTAGATCATTGTATAGGAACCTATATTAAAAAAAAACCACCAATTTCTATCTAGAATTATACCTAAACAATTAAAAAAAAACCAAATGTTTAGATCGTAAGTTTATTTTTCTAAGATTGATAATGATATAAGATTGTAAATATTATGTCAATATTTGTGTGCATGAACATGATTATTTGCATTGGTCTGAGTGTTTCTATGTATAACATGTATGTATTTACAAAAAAATATATATAAGTATTAATATCCGTAGTTCTGCTACCCATAACACAGGCAGGTTAAGCCTAGCTTACTTTGGGAACAGATGGCGCTGTGTAGAGATGTCCGTGAATATTTATTTATTTATTTATTGAAACTATTTATTATTCTTACCTAGCTTCAGCAAGTCTCAGATCTAACGGATAATGTGGTGCGTCTGTTTCGCTTCCGGACGAATCCTCTCTCCACATAAAATTATCTGCCGCCACTATAATATTAAAAAAAAAAACAAATACATAAAAAAATCCCATTTAAATTGTTATTTCAGCGAGACGAAGCCTCCGCTAATGTAAATTCAGTACTTCAATGAAAAAGCATGTTAAATAATATTTTGAAAGCATGTATGAAATAATACGATGAAAAAATTTTACACTACACTAAAAGCATTTACAAACAGTTTTATACATAAACAATCTCTTACCTCTTAATGTTGCCAGGTTTATTACACTCATAAAGCATATCTAATAAAAAAAAACTTAGATAATATCTTGCAACACTGGCGAAAGCCGGGAATAGGGAAGTGGCGGCAAAAATAAAACAAAATCACAATCGTTCAAAAGCTTTCAAACGTGCATAGAGTAAAAGTCATCCGTATCAAAATCGACTAAAATAATCTACTAAATGAAAAGCTATGGTTCTACTAAAAGCGATGGATTTTATATAAAAGCGTGGAAGTAATTATTTACAAGCAGATTATTCGCAATTGTTTAAACCAAAGCAATGTAAGTATCGAGGTTTTTTATAGTTATTGATCAAGTGAACATGCGAAGTAAAAATTCAAGCTTTCGTATAAAACAATAACCTTCCTTTTGTGTATTAGTTAAAAAAACATGCATAGGAAAAATGAAAGAAAACCCACACCGAAATTAAATGTGTATTATGCACTAAAATATAATTTGTATTATTTCATACATGCTATAAATAAAAACGATAATGAGAATTAATAAGAAAAAAAAATATACCTTCATTTATGCCTGAAAGCTTCGTATCGATTGTGAAGATAATATTTTCATAAAAATAAGATTTATTAAATCAAACACATACATAAAAACTAGTACTTAAAAACTAGAAATAATAAATAACATTATTTTATATTGTCTTACTATTAATGTCACCGTTTGTGGTTTAATAACAATCTATATGAGGAACTCGACTAAAATACTCGACTATCATAACAATGAAAATCGACTAAGTGTGATCGGAAAGTAAATATTTATTGTAGTAAAATAACCATAGATTTGTTGATAAACATTTAAGTATTTAAATAAAAATTAAGTGTTTTAAGTTATTAATGTTAATCGACTAAAACGATCGTATTGGTACATGTAATTATTGTTTAAGTACAGAAACTAAGAATCTCTGCTTATTATGACAACAAACTTTGAGCACAGTTTTTAACAATTTAATATAGCTACATTATTAAAAGGTAACTTATGAGTTAAATATAATTTTATAAGCAAACTTTATTACTTACTTATTTCCTAATTTTATTATTATCACATGTTTTTAATAATTAGTTATACCCAATATTGAGAATGTATTTTGTGAAATATTTGATATAAAAAAAATCTTATTTTATAAAATACTAAATGTTATAAAAAAGGCAACATTTTAGTTATGCAGCATGGAATATACTAAATTGATTAAAATAATTTAATTTGAATTAAATTGCTAATTTAGAATAAACCAAAGGTAAAACGGACTAATTATTTAATTTCGAGTAATACGCGCCCTGGGCAATTATTAAATATTAAGTACCCATTATTTTTAATTGTTTCTGAATATAATTTCTTTGATGACAATTTTTTCCCTAACATGAATAACCCAAATCAAACTGTTTTTATCAATTTTTTATTCCAAATTATATAAAAATATCCTAATATTTCAACTTTAAACGATTTATAAAAATGGTAGGAAGAATATATTTTTATTATTTTAAATTTATTTGTAATTGTCTCTTTTACTCTATATTTATGCAAGAAAATAAAAAATTTTATTACTTTTTATTGTATAATTTAAAGACTTAAAACAAAAAAGATACTAAATATTGCTGCCGCCATAGCCGCATAAGTATAAATGACTAAAATTATATTTTAGTGTGACTAAAATATTGATTTAACTTTTTGACCGCCAGTAAATAAAATGACCACCGATCTACATATTTAAAAACAAAATTAAATATCGGTCTTCTTTGGTTGTGTTCTACAGTTAGCATTTGACTAATAAAAAAACGCATTAACTATGATATTAAATCAAATTTTATTAACATTTTACAATTAGTTAATTAAGTTTAATTTTATTAAAATATCTATTCTGAATAGTCACCTTTGACATCTGTCAAAATTAATCTCGCAAAAAACGTCAATGCTAAACATAGACACGTAAACCAGCGATTTGATTTGACGTTTATATTTCTAATGTTTCTGGCGTTCAAAGAGTCAAAAGAGTTGATATGAAGTGTTCTAGATTTAAAAGAGGAATTAATAAAAAAACTTACAACTGAGATTCGTTGTTCAGAAATAATATTATTTTAATCTCACATGCTTTTCTTAAAACACTTCGTAAAAATCTTTTTTTAAATCACTTTTGCTAGGTACATTAAATGCAAAACAAAAATGAAAAATAAAAAAAATGTCTTTTGGCAATCGCTAGTAAATTATTTACTGCGAAGTAAGCTCCGTTTGAGCGTTCATAATTTTGACGAGATTTGGCTTTTTACTCAAGTGACACTGTAACCTAAGTTCGAGTTTATCAATTCGTCAAAAGTTTTCGATTACTATCTTAAACTTGACAAAAATTAATAAAGATATTTTTATACTTCAATACTACTGCATATAATAAAATATCTTTATTAATTTTATCTCCATCTCATTTGATCCTATTTTTAGTATTTCATTTTTATAATATTTATGTGTTTTAATTGAGTAAAAGTCAATTTGACAAGTTCATACACGCCATTATTTACTGAATTTTGAGTCCTACTACACTTGACATAAAGCTCAAAGTCAATATTACGAACGCATTTTGTATAAAGGTAGGTATACAATGTCCTAATCGATGTGATCGTGCAATACCGAGAGCTCGTCGTAGTTCTTACCTGAGCCGCATAGTGACGCGTCATCGCCCACGCTTAGGTCGTCCTGTGAACTACTCATACGACCTGGAACGAATTTTATGTGTTTTAGTCGATTATTGTGAATAGGGATGTATTTTTGGAAGATGCTTTAGGGTTAGGGCCATCACGGTTGCATTAGGTTCTTGTGTGTTCAATTGTCAGTCAATGCAAATGTTTGTAGGAACAATGTTGGATGTTTTCTATGTATTGCAATTTTTCTTTACATTTATAAAAATTGTGTTTATAGGTTCTCTAATACTCTTTGGTGTAGCGGGGACTATTACAGACATTAACCTTAACATATTTAACGGATACTAAGATTATTCAAACACAGGGCAACAGTTTATGGAGCGCACAAATAATTGTCCTGGTTTGGATTTTAATCCAGGGCTTTGGAAATGACGGGTGGATAGACGACAACAGCACCAATAAAGCAGCTTCATGGTAGGCCAGGTTTCACTCTGAAGAAGGAACTGAAGGTGTGATGGTGAATTAGCATACTACATCTATACTAATATTATAAAGAGGTAAAGTTTTTGTGTTTGTGACGTTGTAGGGGGTAATCTCTGGATCTAATGAACCGATTTAAAAAATTATTTCTGTGTTGAATAGTCCATTTATCGGGGAGTGTCATAGGCTATATAGTATCACGCTATGACTAATAGGAGTGGAGCAGTCATGAAATATGTTTAAAAAACGGACTCGTTTTTTTTGCCGTCCAACGAAAGCGGGCATGGGTCAGCTAGTGTATAATAAGGTTACATACCTCTTCCAGTAGGTCGTCCATTGGCGTTTCTATAAAGGGTTGTCTCAAGGAACTGGAGGCCATTGTTGTTTATGATGTTAAAGCCGCATAGACGTTCGATTTGTTTCCATCTGTGCATGCGTTCCTGGTAAAAGAAATAGGTATATTTGTGATAGATAAATATGCATTTATAAAGTGAGAATACAGTGTTATCACCCCATCTTACCTTTATGGGTTTCGTAAGAGCTGACTATAATCTCTGTTAAAAAATCCCTCCAAAATCAATAAAGGAAAACTTGACAAAAATAACTAACCAATCCACTTAATGTGATATTAGTAGGTAACTCAAGTTTTTTTACGTCAATGAAGGACGTTTCTACAGTGGTATATTAAAGGTATGGTATAAATGAAGAGTTGACGGTAGTAAAATTAAGGGGGGTTTACACGGGTGACTAATGCCGCACAATTTTTGCCGTAAATCGACCATCTTAATGGCAATTCGGCTAGGCCGCAAGGGAGAATATGCAAGGCGATTTGTCAAGCGATAGCCGCAACGGGGAAAATCGACCCGTGTGTAAATCCCCCTTTATGTGACATCATCTCACGGTGACACACAAACACTGACAAAAAGAGAGTGCGTTGATATTATCCTTCCTACCACCCTTAGAAGGTCGTCTGTCGCTCGCGTCCTGCGTGCTTTGTAAACAGCCCATTGTCACTTTAAACTGGTCGATTTCTGATTCGATTGCACTGGGAAACTCCCAACATAACTTTTTGTATTGTCTTGTTCAATTGCCCTCTATTTAAAATCATAGACCACATAATCTGCCATTTAACGAAAAAAGGAAATAGACATACCTGTAACTCCTGCGTGACCTCGTTGAGTGCTGTGCGCGCTTCAACAATGGATCTGTCGACGTCGTCTATAGATTTACCGTGCGTCGATACGAATGCGCTCACGAAACTAGATCGCTTCTTGCGTAGCTTTTCACACTGAAATGATCAAAATATTATTGTTTTAATACAACAGCCTTTTAATGTTATACACCTAAGAAGTCATTTTATAAGAAAATGCCAATCTTAGTACAAATTTCGATTTTAACCTTCCTACTCGCGCCAATCAAAAATGTATGTAGTCGTCACAGAACGACGCGCGGATATAGGAAGATTAATCCTGTACTTCTTGATACATTGATTTCGAAATTCTGTTGTTCATGTTTTGTGACCATCATCAATGATATCGCTGGTTACGCAACATCGGCAAGGTCATTGCATATAAGCGAACGTTTAGACTTTTATTTCATCTGAGTTATTCAGTGTCTCGGAGGGCACATAAAATATTGACGCTTGTCGTCAGACTTAAGCGCCGATTACACTACCCTACATGTAGGGCACTACATGTTGTCTAGTGTAATCAAATGTAGGCTGTTAGGACACTACATATCGGAGATTGGCGAGTCCACCCTACATCTTGTAGGGCACTACATGTTGTTTAGGTAATAATCACCTGTAGGCTGTTAGGACACTACATATCGAAGATTGGCGAGTCCCGACCGCCCTACATCATGTAGTGCCCAACAAAACGTAGGGCTCTTTTTTTACACATTCACACAGCGCCACCTAGTCCCAAACTAAGTAAAGCTTGTACTATGGGTACTAGACAACAGATAAACATATTTACATAATTTTATTTTTTATTTTTTGTAAATACATACATATAGAAACCACTCAGACCAATGCAAACAAACATGTTCATGCACACAAAGATTTGCATTGAGCGGGGATAGCACCCGAGACCTCTGCGTAGCAGCCATGTAATATACCGACTGTGCCACAAAAGTCGTCAATTTTTAGAATAAGATTAAATTTATTGCACTAATAAATACTTTTAATACACAACACTTACAGCTTCTCTCGCCTGCTGTAGTTGCATATCTGCTTGTTGTTTCTTACGTAGATAAGCTCTGTTTTCCACTTCATGTGTTAGCTGGAGCCATTGTTGTAAGCCGTGAGGGGGTGCCCAGCATCTGTCTTCTAGTTCACCTTCCGCACGACGAAGTTCACCACGTAACATCTGAAATTTACATAAAATTATGTAAAGAAAATGGTAAAAGAGATTATTTTCAAGTTACGTATTACTACAAACATAGCTTTTCATTTAGTAGATTATTTTAGTCGATTTGATAGGCATGACTTTTACTCTATGCACGTTTGAAAGATTGTGATTTTGTTTTATTTTTGCCGCCACTTCCCTATTCCCGGTTTTCGCCAGTGTTGCAAGATATTATCTAAGTGTTTTTCATTAGATATGCTTTATGAGTGTAAACCTGGCAACATTAAGAAGTAAGAGATTGTTATGTATAAAACTGTTTGTAAATGCTTTTAGTGTAGTGTAAAAATTTTTCATCGTATTATTTCATACATGCTTTCAAAATATTATTTAACATGCTTTTTCATTAGAATACTAAATTTATTTATACCACGTTATTATTATTTATTTATTTCATAACAAAAGTACATTTGTGTGGAAATATATGCATCATTTACACATTATACATTAATTACACATTATGTTATAAAAATATTTAAAAATACATGCACACATCAATCATTAATACATGGTATAAGTATGTCAATCATTGAAATTTAAAATAAAATATTGAATATAATTACAAAGTACATGATAACAAATAAATTTTTAATAAGCAGTATTTTCATTCAATTAAATTCTTAATTATTTATCATTACAAAATTCTTTTATAGTATAATAAGCCTTTTTCAATAATAGTGTCTTTAACTTGGTTTTAAATATGTTAACACTTGCAAAAAGTGTCACAGACTGCACGTAAGCTGAATGTTTAACTATATTAAGTTTTGCTTGTAAGATAATCTGTAAATCTTTTCTCCTAGTATCCACTCTAAGTTTACTTTCCTGCTCTGTTTCAAACTTGTGCAAATTTTTATGAAAGTGAGTAAGTAGGACTAAAATATACAAGCATGGCACTGTTAAAATAGCCAACCGTTTAAAATGTTCCTTACAAAATTCTGTTTAGTCTATTCTAAGCATAGTTCTTAGTGCTCTTTTTTGCATAACAAAGGCAGCATTTATGTTGTATTTATAGCTGCCTCCCCAAAATTTGATACTATACCTAATTTTGGATTCAACCAGGGCAAAGTAAACAGTACGAAGTTGTGCCAGTGGTAAAACTGAACCAGTAACTGTCTAGTCAAAGTCTTAGTGGTTTCAAACAAAAATTGAAAAGTACTTTTTTATTTATACAAAAATCCAGCACTTAGGATGTTTATTAGTAGATAAGATTAAAAGCGGTAAGAAAAAAAATGTATTTTATGTATTTAAATATTATTTATTCATTTCATGTCCAAGATCAACACTCAATTCCACTCCATCTAACGATTTAAGTAGTAGTTAATAAGTAATGTATACAAGTTTTATTTATTTTTATCTTATTTTTATTTTATTTTAATTTTGTATATGGGTTTTAAAGTCCGTAGCTCAGTAGTGGTTCAGCTGAAAATCAGCGCTGCGGTCATCCGTAGCTTAAGCCTGCTGAAACCTTTTAGGCATCCTTCTACACAGCACTGCACTACACATTATTTTAATTTTTATTATTTGTTTTTGTTTGATATTATTTTTATAATTGTTTATGTTTCATTGTTTGGTGTTGTGTATGTTTGTATGCCTAATAAACGTATTTTCTTTCTTTCTTTCTTTCTAGTTCAGTTTTCCAATTCAGAAGTGAATCAATATGCACACCTAAAAACTTTATATTCTCCACTACTTCAAATTGTGCTCCCTAATGACACTATGTTTATAGATGCATTATTTCGCATTGTAGATCTAAAAAGTACGCATTTGGTTTTTTTAACATTAAGGGTTAGACTATTTATGGAGAACCAGTTTTCACACGTTGGGCAATCAGATTGGTAAAAAATATCTTTTTGGTTGGTTTTACGTCAAACTTCCTTTCGTATTAATACAAAATATCTAATAGGGGAGAATTTGACTGGACGCCATGACGAGAGGTTGAGCTGTCATTTATATATTTTACAAATTGATTTTTCAAAGATTTTGTGATGCAGAAAAGATGCGGTTTTGTTTTGCATGTTCATCGTCAGTAAATAAATATGTTTAAATATGCAAGTGATTGGTGAATAGCTGGTGGCGGCGCGTCGTGATCAAGCTGTTTCTGTCTCCATCATACGCGTTCCGGTGAAGTTCTCCTGGACGACAATGAAAAGAGAAGCATCGTCTTTTTAATGTTGTATTTTTTGTATGTGTTAACTTATACTCTTACTTACTGAATGTAATGTATTTCACTTGACACTGGCAAAATATGTAACTATGTTCATGACGCCATAATAAATAAACATAAACATAAAATATCTAATAAATCGTGAGTTACTAAACGCTGTATTCTTACTGCGTCATTGTACAAAGATAAACAAAAACTAAAATTTCTGGAAAAATAAAACTAAAAATTTACCTGAACAATCATTTTTACACTTAATTACTTTGTTTTGATATCATAATAAATAAATATGATCAATATTCATAACGTCACAGTAACAAACACAGAACAAAAAAAACCTTTTAAAATAACTTGTCTAATTGTTTAAAATAAATTTAAATCGATCACACACTAGACCACCATACATAACGAGAACAAAACACATACTCCCTTCATTCAATCACATTTGTCTAATAGTTCTATCGGAAAGGCAATACGTCACACAAAAACCCATAAAAAAGTAGAACCATAAGTACGTTTACTTTGAAATCTTGTACAAATGACGATGAAGGCAAGTACGAACAAAAGGCCATAAAAAGTATAATATGATATCATTCAATGTGGTCTAAGCATTCGTAAGAATAAGGGCTTATTTCAGCTGGTCGTAATTTTACGTACGGAAATATCTAGGAAAAGATACTATTGACGGCCTGTAGTAGAAGCCTTTGTCATTTTCCAGACCTATCCAATGGCATAGTCGTAACATTGCATATTAAGCCCCGGTTTCCGAATGACTGATCAAGTAAAAATCATTTTAAGGTACTAAAAGACGGTTTTGACATTTGATCAGTAGATTTTTACTTGATCAGTCATTTGGAAACCGGGTGTTAGTGTTGTATTCAGACTCGATGTCTGCTCGATATCGTTAATCAGATTCCTACGCCGAAACATTGAATTGAGGAGATATCTTCCAGTACAAGAGTTCCCTACCTAGTCCCACTAAGTGGTAGAGTCGGCGTGAACTTTTTATGAATACCTTCCATTGCTAGCTGCCTTTATATCTGATCTGTTAAGCTCGTAGCACATATAACGTAACGTAAAGGGATCGGCACCGTATCAACTCCAGCCGTTCAGTATTTGTATGAAACTTCTTACTGCAACGCACACTAATCGGAATCGTAACGTAATCGGATTTTTGACTTTTGACACCGAAGAAAAGGCGAGGCGATGCCGATCCGTTTACGTTTCGATATATCTGCTACGACCCTTACTCTTTCCTTCATGATACAGTCATCGTCGTCGATTTAATAAAAGCATGAAATACCTATAATTTGATGACACCACAAACACAATACCTACTAAAAAACTAGTTTAACTTTTCGCAGAATAAATGGACATAGATTTACAAATAAACATTGTACTGTCAAGTAATAACACTAAATTATTATATAAAAATAACTATTCCGTGTACAGTGAAATAATAATACAACAAAAAATATAACACAGTCATGTATGGATGAGTCATCCATCATTAAAGTTATAGAATAAATAAATGGTACTGTATGATTGCTGTTTGTATTGCTACATTGTACGAACGTATGTAACTTACAGAGTATTGACGTAAATTACAATAGGCTTTTGCCATCACTCCTACTCTTTCCAATTGCCTGACTGATTTGGTGGTGCACAAGTCGCTTAGGCATGCTCACTGTAGGGACGAGCCTCCTCCCGTGACGGAGGGATACTTGGCCTACTAATACCACGCTGGCCATACGGATTTCTATAGGGTTTAATTTCAAGTTTTCCTTTTTTTTACTTCGTAAAGATAATATTTACGGTTAGTCCCTTAGTCGGTTTTTGCGACCCCCATGGGATGAGATGGGGTGGTGACATATTGTATTCTTACTGCGTCACCACAGTTGCTACGCAGGCGGCGCGCTTAGTTGACATATTACCAAACAAAGGTTTTTAGCATCAATCAAATCAATCAAATCAATCAAATCAATCAAATCAATCAATCAATCAACTAGCCTATTGCATTCCACTGCTGGACATAGGACTCTCCTAATGCCCGATTTACACATCGACAAGTACAGTAGCGAGTTAAGTAGTAAGTTGCTGATTAAGTTGATTTAAATAGATCTCCATCCTATTTTTTGGCAAGTTAAGTTGGCGAGACGCGAGAGAGGGGGCTAATTCGTACTTAACTTGCCAAAATATAGGATGGAGATCTATTTAAATCAACTTAATCAGCAACTTACTACTTAACTCGCTACTGTACTTGTCGATGTGTAAATCGGGCATAACACGCGCCACAGAACTCGGTCCTGCCCCTTCCGCATCCAATCCGACCCAGAGATCTTTATGAGGTCGTCGGTCCACCTGGCTGGGGGATGGATTTCACTGTACTCAGAATAGTTAGCTAAATAATAAATTTTAATTAACATCATTGACAAGCGAAGTCATTATTGTTATCACATGATAGAGACGGGCTTTCCTGCTTGGAGGATGGCCTATACGTTCTATTCGTATGTACATACATGGCTTACCCCCGGTTTCTGAATGACTGATCAAGTAAAAATCAACTAATCAAGTGTCAAAACTGTTATTTTAGTTGCTGGAAATGATAGTTTAGATACTTGATTAGTTGATTTTTACTTGATCAGGCATTCGGAAACCGGGGGTTAGTATCGATAACAAGTTCGTTTAACTTTAGTAAAATATGTAGAGCATAGTTACCTCGATTTCTGCCTTTAGCTGTGTAACTTCTAAATCTGATGACGCTGAGTTAAGTAGGGGTGTGTCGCCGGCTTCTCTCAATTTTTTTTCTAAGTTTTTCTTTTCAGTTGTAACATTTTCCTGCAAATTATAAGAACATATTTTACGTTACTAATTATTCTTACTCGCACGTGGAATTACTTAATTGTTAAGACACAAGTCAAGGCTTAGTTTGAGAGTGCAAAGTACCTATTCTTAGTGCAGAAAAATTGCGATCTTATTTTATAGATAACAAATTGTAAATGTTGAGATAGAGACTAAACATACTTTTTATTTATTTATTATATCACAGTTTCTCATCAGCTATGCCTTAGTCTCCTTTTAGTAACTCAAGATAGGATATCTCATGGGATGGGAACCTACATTATGTAGGTTTAGAAAGTCTTGTAACCACAATGACACACCTAGATAAAATTATTTGTTTAGTGTAAAAGCGACGACATCTGTGGCACAGTCGGTATATTACATGGCTGCTACGCAGAGGTCTCGGGTTCGATTCCCGCTCAATGCAAATCTTTGTGTGCATGAACATGATTGTTTGCATTGGTCTTAGTGTACTTCATGTTCTACGACATGCATTAGAGATACCCCTTTAGTGATAGATCAAAAGAAAACTGGGCAACAAATAAACTAGATTAACTCTTAAATTCAATCCCGATAGATCGGGATAGAAATTCTAATATTTAGTTCAATTTCGTACACTTATAATTAACATTAGCGCCAAATTGTTTTCAAATTAGGTGTTCATTTGTTGAACTAAATAAAATTAGCTTGAAATCGCTACTCTCGAGTACATTTTAACAGGTGCGTATTACGTTAAGATTGCGTTCGAATTGTTTTGTTAATTGGTATTTTTCCAATAGCACGTAAGGAAATTTTTTCAAAATGTTTTACGTTATTTGTGAACTATTTTTTCCACATTAATCATGTGTTATTATATAATTATTATGAAAAAATTGACTTATATCAAGGATTTAATACTTGATTAAGTAATAGTTTATACAACAGTCTTCCAACTGTTTATACCTAATATAAATAATTAGTACTTTTTATCTATTGTTTAGTAAGTACCCATAACATAAGGTCTGTTTAGTTTGGAACGAGTATTTTATAGTCGAGTGTTTAATTTTTAAACAATTCCGTCTAATATTTTATAAATACGATTGCATTTAGGTTGTGATTACATAGAAGAAAATCTATTTAATTATAAGAAATTGTATTGTAATAGATAAATTCATATTAAAAAATATCGCAGTTAAAAATTATATCGAAATATTCAGATTCAGGGTAACCCACCAATTGCACCAATTTGCCATCTTTCCCTGGGCATTAAGTTTGGCAAGTAAAAACCTATAATTCAAAGTATTAATAACTATCTATATAAAGTGTAAATAAATACTACAAACCTGTTCCAAGCGAGCCTTCTCCAACTCCACTTGCATATCATTCAGGGCCATTTCAGCCTTCCTTAGCTGTTCCATATCGCGGAGCATCCTCTGGACTTGGGAACGGCTCGCGCGTCCAGCACGCAACGCCAGCCAGCCTCCAACAACAGCACCCAGGAGCAGAGATGCTAGGAGCCAGTCCTTCCATCTGCTGCCTTCTGTCAAATGGATGGTGTTCATACGTCGCGTGATTAGGGTTATTAGTGTTGGAGCAAATTTAGTTGTTGGTAAGGTTCTTTGGATTTTCACACTGAAGGGACATGCTGTATCACTCGAAAAGTTCGTGCTGATTATATCTAGTTTATAACTTTCTGTTTATTTCGGTAGCAAAACACTAGGATAGTTTTTGATTTCTGCAGATCTTTTATCAACGTGCTTGTGTTAGGATAGTGTCACATATTTTGCGCATCATAATCACCCAGTGAACGTCCACTACTAGATGTACCCCCGGTTTCCGAATGGCTGATCAAGTAAAAATCAACTAATCGAGTGTCAAAACTGACATTTTCAGAAACTAAAATGACAGTTTTGACACTTGATTAGTTGATTTTTAGTCTTCTCCAAATATTTCTACGTTGAGCGAACTTTATATGTAATTATGCTGATACATTATTTAACTAAATAATAAAGATAGTAGGTATGTATATAGGTTGATGTTATTACATATTTCGCAACTTCCAATTTTGTTTTTGCCGTGAATATTACTAGGCTTGGTTCAAAACAAGCTTCTGAGATTTGTTACAAAACGTTGTTACACTCAACACGGATTGGATCTAAACCTATTATAGCGATTTTATTGTGTCTCTGTAACTTAATAAAACGATTTCTTTCTAATTTGAGGTTCCATCTAAACGAAACTAGTGACCGAAAAGTCTTCGAAATTAAGTCTGACGCCTTCTTTTCACAGCTACATAAGTTATAGTACCTTCGTCAAAACCAAAGTCTCTATGTGTGTGGTCAATACAAGTGGTACAAAACATTTTGATATACAATAGGCTGCAGTATTTTCTTTTATCGTATAGCCCAGTCAAAATAGACTAAATTATGATTAAAGTTCGCATTAATTCCCAACAAGCTGGATTTTTGTGCAGGCCTTGAATACGTCATTACAAATTATATGTCAAAAGTCCCCTTATATCCCGCTTGTGCGTTGTTTTTTATTCGAGGTCAAAGGTCACAAATTAGCGTTTTTTGCGTATATCTCTGAAACAACAAGAGCTATCGAAAAATGGTTTAGACAAAGTTTGTAGATCGTAAAATTGTCTACAAAAAATATGTCAACACTTTTCTCCTACAAAGCATCGCTTTCGAGATATCGTGACTTTAGAGCGCAGGAAAGTCGTATTTTCGACTAATGAACACACTAGCTTTTTCCCGCGATTTCGCTCGTTTTCATAAGTAGTATTAAAAATAAGGCTTATTCCAATATATAGTAGCATATGCTTGCATGGTCTCAGCCTAATCGGTCTAAAATTGGCAAAGTTACGTACAAACTTCCATCCCCTATCTTATCCCTTTAGGGGTAGAATTTATCAAAATCCTTTCTTAGCGGAAGCCTACATTATATCATCTACCTGCATACCAAAATTCAGCCAGATCTGTCTAGTGGTTTAGGCTGTGCGTTGATCAGAGGTGGTGCGGAAATCTTCTATTTCTATAAAACTCAAGGGTGACTAACATAGTTATCTATCAACGCACAGCCTAAACCACTAGACAGATCTGGCTGAATTTTGGTATGCAGGTAGATGATATAATGTAGGCTTCCGCTAAGAAAGGATTTTGATAAATTCTACCCCTAAAGGGATAAGATAGGGGATGGAAGTTTGTATGTAACTTTGTCAATTTCAAACCGATTAGGCTAAGACCAAGTATGCATAAGCTACTATATATTAAAATAAGCCTTATTTTTAATAATATTTATAAACGCGAGCGAAATCGCGGGAAAAAGCTAGTGTGTATATAGTCGAAAATACGACTTTCCTGCGCTCTAAAGTCACGATATCTCGAAAGCGATTCTTTGTAGGAGAAAAGTGTTGATATATTTTTTGTAGACAATTTTACGATCTACAAACTTTGTCTAAACCATTTTTCGATAGCTCTTGTTGTTTCAGAGATATACGCAAAAAAGGCAAATTTGTGACCTTTGACCTTGAATAAAAAACAACGCACAAGCGGGATCGATGGGGACTTTTGACATATCATTTGTAATGACGTATTAAAGGCCTGCACAAAAATCCAGCTTGTTGGGAATTAATGCAAACTGAATATCTATTTTGACTGGACTAGTATGTCTGTGATGATTGTAAAACCCCCACCCCAACACAAGGCGTCTAAAGGGTTTAAAATTTTTTATGGAAGGTCTCAAACGACTTAGGCATTGCTTCTTATAAAAAATGTGTGTCTGCTTGTCTTTCTTTCACGGCAAAACGGAGCGACGAATTGACGTGATTTTTTAAGTGGATATAGTTGACAGGATAGAGAGTAACATAGGCTACTTTTTTTTTCTTTTGTGTCCAGGAGAGGAACAGTGCTACCCCGAATTTAACGCGAGCGAAGCCGCGGGCAAAAGCTAGTCACTACTAAAGAAGGAAAACTTAATACGAAATAGTAAACGTCCTTAAATATTTGTAACAAATAGAGAACTTCTTTGGTTTAAGTCTTGCATACAAACTCACAAATTATTTCGTATAACTGAGGCTACAACCTCGTTTCGTGTTGAAGAGTTTTAATGGTATAAATATGTGTAAATATTACCTGATAATTCAATTCATTTTAACCGCTTCAACATTTCGATGTGGTTAAAAAAATAGGCCAAATAAGAAATCTAAGCAGATTATTTCTCTCCGAGAATTGAATAATTTGGTAAAACCCCTTTACATGAAGCGTTAATTAATCTTAATTAACGCTACGTGTACTGTTACTGCGGAAAGCACACAGGCTGAACTGATAGCGAAAGTTAGAATTTGGTGTGTATTCTCTCTCCGTGTGGTGACGGAGTAAGAATACAATATGTCACCACCCCATCTCATCCCATGGGTGTCGTAAAAACCTACTAAGGGACTATCCGTGAATATTATCTTTTTGAAATAAGAAGAAGGAAAACTTGGAATTAAACCCTATACCAATACGTCTACCCAGCGTGGTATTAGTAGGCCAAGAATCCCTCTATCATAGAAGGAGGCCTATCCCTGCAGTGGCGCATTAACGGACTGTCATGATGAATAGTCGCAAAAAGAAAAGAAGATACATTTAATTATAAATAAACTTTGTAGCTAAGTGTTGTGGAATTTTAAGGGCATGTCGCATATTAGATCAGATTACTAAGTGCCACTTTATGATAGGACTATGATATGATGATACAAGCTATGCATATTATTAGTTAATTGAATTACCACCTGTTGACCGTAATTGCTGTGTTACAGCGGGTTAAATTTGCCATCAGTGTCAACTTGGTCTGACAATTTAAATAAAACACACACAGCAAGATATCCAGCCAGTATTATCCAGCTATTCGTTTTTATTCGTTAGTGGGTCTTTTTGTGTACAAGTAGGTATGTATCATCATAACAGCCCATTAATGTCCCACTGCAGGGACGCGCCTACTCTTGTGACAGAGGGATACTTGGCCCAATAATACCACGCTGGCCAGACAAATTGGTATAGGGTTTCATTTCAAGTTTACCTTCTTTTCATTTCGTAAATATAATATTCACGGATAGTCCCTTAGTCGGTTCCTACTACACCCGTGGGATGAGATGAGGTGGTGACACATTGTACTCTTACTCCGTCACCACACAGAAAATATATGTTTATGATATGTACAGTAATACCTAATTTATACAAATTAATGAAAAGCAATTGTAAAATGTAGATCGAATTTTCGCATTACATTAGACCGGGAATCTGGACTGATGTCTCTGTTAAATTTTATTTTAAATCTTTGTTTTTTAGAAATTCTGCTAAATTTCTTCTCTGAATACAATAATGATTTCCTTTTGGACTCTTACAGCACCGAGACCAGAAGGCATTTTTACATTTTCAACCGACTTCAAAAAGGAGGAGGTCCTCAATTCGGTTGTATTTTTAGTTTGTGCAACATACACTTTGAGAATATAATATTGGCTACAAAAAAAAATACAATGCAATAGTACAAAATAGGAAGAGGTTTATTAAATTCAAGAAGATCTTTGGCTGTCATGGTTTAAAATTAATTTTGAAGGTTTTATGCTAAACTAAAGGTAATCAACATTGGTATATTCTTACGTTTTCCTTCTAAACAAGTAAAAGATAATACTGATTAAAAGTTCTCTGAAGGAACCTTGCGTGATTAAACCACTATTTTATGACAATTTGACAACTAACCGAACTTTTTAACGATTTTAAGGAACGAGAATTGACATGCTGTTTTATTATATAAACTTAAAAAAAAAGTTATTGAAATTATACTTAGTTGTAAAATAAAATGATAAATTAAATACATAGTTGTCATACACAAGAAAGAGACAGCGAATCTATTAATAGAAATATCTATATTGTATTTACTAAGTCATCAAAGGACTACAGGGCGTTAATCTTTGATGAAGATTATGATACCTGGGATTTCAGTGTCAATGAATCTGAAACGTATCTTCTCGTCCTTGTTATCGTAGTAGTGTATTAACACAAAAGGCTGTGACTAATGTGTTATCATTCCTGATTTATAAAACATAGACGATAAAGAAATTTAAGTGTCATGGCAGAAAACTAAAAGACGCAAAGCGAGAAGATGCGTGCTTTACTTATTGTTCCCTACACAATACACATTCGAATCAGAAATAAGGAGATCTGCATGAGAACAAAATGCCACTAAATACATACATACATAAACTCACGCCTTATCCCGTCCGGGGTAGGTAGAGACGACAGAACGCCACTTGTCACGATCCTGGCAGACAGATTGGGCCTCGGCCACATAAATAAATAACGCTCGAAAAACCTTAAAGTGACAATCACCAAGGCACATAGGTTGCAGAACCGATAGCTGACAGGCTAGAAAAGTTCTGTAATGGACACGACCGGAACACAACGGAAATCTGTACACCTTTTACGCGGTGAAGACTTACGACCTGATAGAAGCCTGGCACAATATCAAGTAGGCAAGTTTATAGAAGACATAGGTCTTCGGTCCAGCTGTGTCCGTGAATATTATCTTTACGTAATAAAAAGAAGGAAAATTGAAATTAACAAAAATAAAAAAAATAAATTTACCAATCTGTTTGGCCAGCGTGATATTAGTAGGCCAAGTATCCCTCCGTCATGGGAGGAGGCCTGTCCCTGCAGTGGGTCATTAATGGGCTGTTATGATGAAAACTATGTACATCTTGTCTTTTGTACCATCCTCATTTTTTATTCGAACACACGTTAACATTAAGCCTCAGATTAAACTTTTTGAGTACACAAACGCCTACACGCCTAAAATTGGCCGTTAACTTTTTTTAAGCGCATATTTGAATACAATAAACTGGAATTAGTGATTATGTGTTAAATGAGGTATGTTACAAACATTAAAACCTACACATGATTCGTAACATAAAACTAATAATACGTCGCTCACCGAACTTGACCTTAAAAATAGATGTGGATTGTCAAAAAAAGTGGTAAATCTGTTTTGCGATGATGCAATGATTCGGTTTAATCCGGTTTTATCCGTTTCGGGGATTTTGATCACTATGTTACTATTACGATAGACTATTGTTATTATAGAATATTTTTACACAAAATTTCGCGAATAAAGCTGTGTAGGTTTTGCCCACCTAAAGATGTTGAATTCGTCACATCCCCTGCTGGACATCATCATAACAGCCCAATAATGTCCCACTGCAGGGACGTGTCTCCTCCAGTGACGGA
Organism: Schrankia costaestrigalis; assembly: GCA_905475405.1. Taxonomy (NCBI): domain Eukaryota; kingdom Metazoa; phylum Arthropoda; class Insecta; order Lepidoptera; family Erebidae; genus Schrankia; species Schrankia costaestrigalis. The sequence goes on from FR997851.1 coordinate 6,127,919, forward strand.
GGGATACTTGGCCTACTAATACCACGCTGGCCAAACAGATTGGTACAGGGTTTAATTTCAAGTTTTCTTTCTTTTTATTTCGTTAAGATGATAGTCCCTTAGTCGGTTTTTACGACACCCATGGGATAAGCTGGAGTGGTGACACACTGTATTATTACTCTGTCACCACACGGAGTTACTTTACATAACGAATGTTAATTATAAATTATCTAACATATTATTATTATTTTGCATCTATGACTACGAGTAATATTTGAAGAGGTCCATGTCCTTTGGATGACATGACAAACATGACATCTCTAAATACCTTTTGCCACCTCTATAATGGGTAATCACACCACAGTTCCCCGTATTACAACTTTAAATATCAAAACACCGCATACTAAGAACTAGTTGCCGCTGGTTTCAATAAGGTTTTTTTACAAGCAAAAAAAAATTGGAGACGCGCTTTTTTTTTATAACTTTGAAAATATACTTAATACCGTAAAGATTTATTTACCATCGTCTGTCAACTCAATATAGCGTTTGTTGAGAAATAAATAAACGCTATATGAAGCACCCACTGCAATCCATGTATCAAACATTTAGTACTAACACATAATATCGAACACATCACATTCTTTTACAATACTTTTAAACACAAACAACTATCAATACACAAAGTTGAAACAGAAAAGAGTACATTTTATACATTTTACGAGTTTTTTTTCTTCTAATGAAACAAAGCGTCAGTCACTAGCGCTCGAACTAAGTATTGAATGAAGCTAAAACGCTCTTGTAAACAGTGAGGTAACTATGCTGTTACCACGATTGTCGTTTTATTCGAGACATTACCTGTTTTCAAACGAATGCATAATTTATAAAATGTTGGTATGTTATTTTTTAAAGCGAGACGAATCGATACGAATTGCGATTCTAGTTCGATAAACGATGATGTCATACGTTTGGATATAGATTCGTGGATAGTTGAATGTGAAATTAATTGATTGTATGAGTTCTAAGAGGTTACAAAGATTTAGGTAAGCTATTCTTAGAAATAAGTGGACAAACGAAAAAATATATTGTTTTGGTATTAGAACGCAGAGAGGAAATATCACGCTGTTACCACCGCTATTCATTCTGTAGTATAGTTAGCCCATTTAGGGATATTTCGCACATTATCTCTACAATAACAAAAGATGAATAACTTGATATTAAGACCTAAATCAATAATGTAGTGTGACAACAATGGGTAGCCACAGTCCTAAGCTCCTCCTTTACAGCCAGTGCTAATACCTACTGTGTTTAATCGTGTCATATTAAGCCGTCTTTAAAAAAATATATGTCGATTGGCAAATGGATTATTTAACAAGGATAATGTTTGCATTACTAATCCATTAGCCAATCATTTTTTGCTGTAAAGTTGCATACTGCCCGTCTGTAACTTTTCAGCGGTTCAACAAAATGGTAAGTAATAATTCATAATTATGGACGTTAGAAATGCCATAGCACTCTCAAGCTGTTGCCTACCCTAAATAGAAATTTTAAAGTATTATTTCCCTATAATTTAACTAGCTACTGCACCTTTCGACCTAAATACAGTAAGATTTTCTTACAATTACTTACACTTGGAAATGGATTAAGTTGACACAGAAGTAGTACCGAGCTGAAGAAGGCTCACTCTACCACCTACTAATTTACTTTTACTACCTACTTCAACACACGGACAATGAACAACTAACTTCTTATTTTTCGTTCTGGCTAGTAGCTTCTGTAATATTTAGGTATGGTTCTCTATTACTGGAAGACCCCGTCCCTGTATTCAACCTATTTAAGGTGCAGGTATGTATTTGCTAATAAACAGTCTTTTACAACTTTCTCGCAAAGATACGCGTTGCAAATAAAAGTACTTTCGTTCTACATTGATCAATGAACATAATTAAAAGAACAGTCTTCATGTATAGACAATAGATGGCAACACTACTGCACGTGGTTTAATAACACGTTACATATAGTAATGAGTTCTGTTCTGACATTGCGTTCATAACATTCTTGCTAAGACTTGACTGTGCAGTAACTATAGGGTTATTTATAAACAATTAACTAGTGTTAAAAAACGAAAGTTTTTTAAAAATATTATTTACAATATGAATTAAGCCCTATGTAGCCAGGTTTTTGCAAATACCAATTTAACGAACATAAAAAAAATACAGGTTCAGTGGATCTCACAAATAATTTTCTTCAGATTAGGTATAGCCAAATAAATTTGAATTAAGGCCTATAAAAGGGTTCTATTAACGATTTCCCTTATTTAAAAATTACTTTAGTAAATCATTGCACAACAACTGATGTCGGCACTATTCTCACTTTAAACAAATAAAAATAAAATATAAAATAAATAAATAAAGCAGAATTTAAAAAAATCAAGGAGTATATTATATTACTAACTGACGCCCGCGTTGTATACACACACTAAACTACCTAAGTATATTCCAAATTTCAGCAAAACCCATTCAATAGTTTTTGCGTGAAAGAGTCTTACAAACATCTATCCTCACAATCTTTCGCAATTAAAATATTACGTACCTACTCGCTACAGTAGGATTTTATTCTTATCAAATTACAATGAAGACAGTCTAAAAAGCTTCACCTCTTTCAAATAAACATTAATTTATTGTTTATTTGAAAGAGGGGAAGCGTTTCAGTCAAATCACAAGAAGATACAAGAATTCATTGTAAATTGAGGAAAATATATAAATCTTTGGTAGGAAGGTCAATGATGTTACTGTTTGTTTGTTAGGAGATAATAACAGTAAGAAAATTACATTTAAAACTTCACTTGCTATGTTGCAGTACAGCGCATCTTGGTAGCATAAATTATTTTCTACGTATAGATTCTTATCAGTAAATTATATCAGTAAATTAGAGACTTATTTACGAAAAACCCCGCTTTTCCAATGGATAAATAAATAATTACATGTTTCCTGATGTTGACAAATTTTAAATTAAAAGTCCCTTTTCTTTCCCTTATAATTTTCAACATTTAGGGCTATTGTGATTTTTAAAAATCATAAATATGTATACAATGTGGATGTCTTAAAATTTTTTCATGTATTTTTGGGTGTGCAATAAAGTTTTGGTAATTTAACCTTCTAATAAAAGACTGTATCGTACGTTATCATTTCGGGTTATTTAAATTTGAAGTAAAATTTATGTTTAACTCAATGGTTAAGGGTCTACTAAGCCCAAACCTACTACTACTGGGTACTGGGTGTGGGCTGAGTAGACCCTTAACCATACTAAGTAGTTAACTGAGCCCGCGGGATGAGAAGACCCTTAACCATAGCAAGTGGTCAACTGAGCCCGCGGGTCCAGTTGACAGATTAGTGGGCTAAGTAACACCCTTAAAAAACTAATGGGGTGAACTGAGCCCGCGGGAACAGTTGGTTGTGGGCTCATTTGACCATGAAGGGGAACATAGAACATCAATTTGTCTGGCCTTGTATATAGTATGGTAATATAGTACGGTCAGTTATATTCATTAAAGATAAGCCATCAAATGTTACCACTCCCAAAATCTCGCACATCTTAGAGAGAACAAACAAACATAACAGCAGGCATTAATACAGGGCTCCGTTAAAAAAAAGGGAATTTTGAAAGGGGGTGAAATTAGAAAACAATGAGGTGGTGATATCATGTATCACACAATCATGTCATGTGCATGAACATAATTGTTTGCATTGGTCTGGGTGTTTTCTATGTATAATATGACGTATGTATTTACCACAAAAAATAAGTATTTAAGTATGTTTAACCGTTGACTAGTACTCATAGTACAAGCTCTGCTTAGTTTGGGACTAGGTGGCGATGTGTGAATGTGTGAGGAATATATATTTATTTATATTTAATCAGCAACCACACACAGATAATATGATGCAAAAATATTTACCAACTTTATTCCACCAGTACATTGACAACGAACCATTTAAAACCTTTTAATCGTCATAAATGGATCTAACCGCGAGTTTATTATAACAATGGTAGAGATCTATTGTGTGGTAGAATGAAGCTGTTTTTTTTTATTCATTGTATTGTCGGTTTTAGTTCGTAAGTGACCTTCATTTACTCTGTACCATTGAGGCTGTTATATTTTATTACTTTTATTTATTAATCACTAGCGGCCCATCCCGGCTTCGTACGGGCATTATTTTCCTGCTTTTCTGTCGAAATTTTTCCTAAATTTTCTTTGCTATAAACCTCACGGAGCCCGAGACTCTAACGAAATGAATGCAAAACCGTGGAAATCGGTTCGTGCTTTCTGGAGTTATAGCGTCAGGAAGGAAAACCCGACTTATTTTTATATAGTAGATTGGTGGGTGTAAATACTTGTAATAATTCATGTAATGATTTATCTAAATACTATTTATACACGTGTGGTGACGGGAGTAAGAATACAATATGTCACCACCCCATCTCATCCCATGGGTGTCGTAAAAACCGACTAAGGGACTATCCGTGAATATTATCCTTACGTAATAAAAAGAAGGAAAACTTGAAATTAAACCCTAAACCAATTCGTCTCGCCAGCGTTGTACTAGTAGGCCAAGGATCCCTACGTCATAGGAAGAGGCCCGTCAATGCAGTGGGACATTAATGGGCTGTTATGATGAATGCACATAGTAATAAAACCTGATATCTCAGCATGAACTGTCTAGTACTCAACTATCGAGCTTCTCGAGATGCGATCGTGGTCAACCATCATAAGGGTCGTAGCCCATATAACGTAACGTAAAGGGATCAGCACAGCCTCGTCTTTTTCCTCAGTGTCAAACGTCAAATTCCGATTACGTTACCATTCTGATTAGTGTGCGTTGCAGTAAGGAATTTTATACAAATAATACTGAACGGCTCGAGTTAATCCGGTGCCGATCCGTTTACGTTACGCTATATGTGCTACGACCCTTATGCTACTGTTTATACAAAATAGTGTGGGAGTTTCTCAACGTCGAATTCTCAATAAACTTTTAAGTATATTCTTTCCTAGTATTTTATGTTATAAAAACTTGTCATTATGCGGTCATGGTTCGGGGCATTCATCGTTAAATCGCGATTAAGATTTACGGTAGGTACTTATTTGCATTTTTTTTTATTAAAATTTGGTATTTTGGTTGTTTTGTTATAATAATACTATTATCTTAGCCGATTACAAAAGAGCTAGTTAAAAGCTTCTAGTGCTCGAGAGCAAATCTTGGCTTAACAGAAATATTTCTGGAGCTATCTCATACAAAGAATTCCAGTCTTCTTTTATCTTATCTTAAAAAAGACAACTCCCTCACTAGGGATCATGCCCTGTGTCGCGGGGACTTTTTACAAACATCAATTAACGGACACAAAGAACACCCAGACCAGGACAATAATTTGGGGATCTCACAAATTATTGTCCTGCGTGGGGATCGAACCCACAACCTCTTAGAATAGAATAGAACGATTTATTTGCTCAGAATGTAGGTAATACAATAGGGTATTAAAACTAATGGCGAATCCTTGCACGTCAGCCACCGAGGTCGTCAAATTTAAAAATTTATTTTGACACTTTACCTATACCACTCGTGCCTTATCTCATTCCCAAGATATTCCTGGCAATCAAATGAAGAGAATGGCAATATGTGTTTTTAGCCCGAAGAAGATGGCTGAGCTTTGAAGAGAATGGCTTATGTTGTTTATAACCCCAACAACATAATATACATTCTCTGACAGTAGGGTTACTTAGTTAAAATACAATCATCATAACAGCCCATTAATGCCCCTCTGCAGGGACGGGCCTCCTTCCGTAACGGAGGGATACGTGGCCTACTAATACCACGGGGTGGTGACATATTGTATTCTTACTCCGTCACCACACGGTCAACACTGTGTCATTCAGATCGAGATAAATTACAATATTTAAAAAACAACTTCCTCTAGTAAATCTCAAGAACAACTAGGTACAGGGAATTCCCCGAAGTGTTCTGCAAAATAAACTTGAATTATAATGATTCTTGTTTTTCATATTTTTGTTTATACATGAAAACCTAATTATCGTAACGTGATTTTATCTATTTTGCAATAATTTTAATTTTACATAATCTCAGTCTACTGTTTGCCGACAAAAAGATATACCATGTTTTTATTTTTGATATAGATATGATTACTTATTTGTTACTTAAATGTATTGTATTTTATCCGTGTGGTGACGGAGTAAGAATACAATATGTCACCACCCCATCTCATCCCATGGGTGCTGTAAAAACCGACTAAGGGAATATCCGTGAATATTAGGTACCTTTACGAAATAAAAAGAAGAAAAACTTGAAATTAAACCCTTTACCAATCCGTCAGGCCAGTGTGGTATAAGTAGGCCAAGTATCCCTCCGTCACGGGAGGAGGCCCGTCCCTGCAGTGGGACATTAATGGGCTGTTATGCTGAAAGTGACAATACTAAAGGGTGTCCCAACAAGAACGCACTTTTTAAATTTTAAATAAAACACGGATATTTAAAAAAAAAATCGTGAAACTTTATTGTATCTTAAAGTAGACAAGATGAGGTTATGTTTTGAACAATATATCGTGCAGATGGCCGCCGCGGCTTTGCTGGCATGCACACGATCTTTTAATGAAATTTTCAATCACCTTTTTGCATAAATGCTGCGGTATTTCGTTAATGCAGCGTCCAATTTCCTCTTTTAAGGCTTGAGTCGTCGTCGGCTTATTCGCGTAAACCATCGACTTCAAAAAACCCCGAAGAAAGAAATCTAATGGTGTTAAATCGCACGATCTAGGCGGCCAATTCTGATCTCCAAAACGCGAAATAACACGACCGGGAAATGACTGATGCAGCAATTGAATTGTTTCTCTGGCTGTATGACATGTGGCGCCGTCTTGTTGGAACCACATGCCCTCCACAGTCATTTCTTCAATTCGATGGTCAGCTGGCTTCAGTTCCTGAGTCAATCGAACTTTGTATGCATGAAGATGCAAATCTTTCGTCAAAATTCGCTGCAAAGTGGATTTGGAGACACCAATTTGCTGAGCTCGGTGTCGAATTGAGGTGGATGGAGTTTGAGCGACCACATTACGTACAGCTGCGACATTTTCGGTCGATCGACAAGGTCGAGGGCGCGTTGTTGTCTTTACATAACTAACAGACCCAGTTTCGGCAAATTTATCCATTAATCTCCTTACAGTTGACTCTTTTGGAGCATTTTTGTGACCCCAAATTGATCGCAATTTGCGAACTGTAGCTGCAAAACTTTCACTATTTTGGTAAAACAATTTCACAATGACAATGCGTTGTTCATTCGTGTAGCGCTCCATTTTTACTAACCTCGTACCTTCTACTAGCAAATAATAACAATTGTTCAAATGTCAAACAATGACACTTCGAATGATGACTGATTTAAAAAGTGCGTTCTTGTTGGGACACCCATTATTTATATCTACTTACAGAATCAACAGTGGAAATTAATACGATTATTCACTGTCAGTGGTCAATGATCTTAAATAATATTAAATAAGAAAACAGGTTTATATACAGGTTTTTAATAATTTTATTAATTCTAATTCAATTGCTAATTTTATTCGCATATGAATTCTCTTACACAACTATCGGCTTCAACCAACTGTCTATCGATTTTGGCCACAATGTGTCAATAAACTAAGTTATAAATAAATCAGTATTATAACTAAAGGATAAGGGTTGTACGATGTATAGGCATAGGTATAACGTGTGAGACAACAAGAGTAATAGGATCGACTAAAGAGGACAGTTAACATGAATGGATACAAACACCAATTATTATGTACCCTGTCTAAAGTGAATAAAGATGATGAATTATGAATTATGAACTAAAGCCTGATTTACACATCGACAAGTACAGTAGCGAGTTAAGTAGTAAGTTGTTGATTAAGTGGATTTAAATAGATCTCCATCCTATTTTTTGGCGAGTTAAGTTGGCGAGACGCGAGAAAGGGGGCTACTTCGTACTTAACTCGCCAAAAAATAGGATGGAAATCTATTCAAATGAACTTAATCAACAACTTACTACTTAACTCGCTACTGTACTTGTCGATGTGTAAATCGGGCTTTAAGCAGCATTTCCCTCAAATCTCATTCGCGGGGCTAGAAAAGGATTAACAAATAAAAGAAAGCTGTTTTTACGTAGGTTTTCAATTTTTAGGTAGGGTTTCGTTTAACGCAAGATTAAAAAACGAAATATGAAAATTCGTTTTAGTCAGCAGAACGTGCAGAACCGAGACAGCGTAGATTCTTTAAAAGATTTTCCACATTAAAATAATATTGAACTCAGTTAGGTATTAATTATTTTTGATATCTTATTTAATTATGATATTACGTTTTTTTTTTTTAAATCCTTGTTTTGTAATAGAAATTATGACAAAAGAAATTGATTTCCTTTTGATAGCTGGTTTTCAAATTTCGTTAACAAGAAATCAGAGCTTATTAAGCACGGCTTCAGACCAAATTTTTTTTTGTTTTTTTTTTACACATTCACACAACGCCATCTAGTCCCAAACTAAGCAAAGTTTGTACAGTCATGGTATTTAAAGGTCCGCCACCTTAAGGTCTATTTTCGTGTGCATAAGCAGTATGAGCGATACTGTGCTTTACCGATTGAATTTGACATAATATTGCAGTCAATGGTCGGCTGTCATTAGTAGGGATGACAATACAATATCGGTTACCTAGACTACAAAATTAGTCCTTCGTGAATGCTCGCAAATCGGAAGTAATATTTATTATTATTTAACATTACTTATTTAAGTTTTCATTTTTATATTCTGTGGTTTTAGTATTTCTGTTTAGGTATAATAAATTATTAATTAAACAGTAATAAACAAACAGTAATAGACATTGACAATGAAACAGAGGATATCACAGCAAATTAAAAGTTTGTAATGACTAAACAGGCCTGTTGGCAGAATTATCGATTAACTTAGCAGCCATTATTAAAACATAGAACAAAACAGACTAAATAGTTAATTAAAAAGGTTTGATGTTGACATGTAGCAAACGTAAGCCAAAGGTGAAAATGAATTTGAACCTTATTATCATACTGTGTGAGTATAGTTTTGTGTTTTGTCTATACAATGCTTTAGTTTCAAAAGGTATTAAGAGTTTTGGCTTCACAAACGAATGAAAAAGAAAACTGACGGACGTTTTCTTACCCCCACTGTACTATGGGTACTAGACAACGGATAAACAAAAAAAAAGTATTCAAGTTGGGACCCAACTTGAATACTTTTTTTTAATGTAAATACATACATATTATACATAGAAAACACCCAGACCAATGCAAACAATCATGTTCATTCACATAAAGATTTGCATTGAGCGCGAATCGAACCCGAGACCTCTGCGTAGCAGTCATGTTATATAACCACTACGCTACAGAAGTCGTCAATTGGCCATGAAATCTTTTTTGCTTCGTCTTTATCTACAAACCGATAATATTCAAGTAGTGAACTACTTAGAGTAAATTCGCGGTCAATATGAAATACTTTTATATAATTAATAGTTATTTATGTAAATTTATTAAAAATTAATTGCATTGTTACGTAAAAGTCTTAAAATTAATGCAATGAAACCTCTTTATTATCGGAAACAAACAGGTTAAAACTTTAGCATCTCAGCTGAATATCGTACCATGAGTCGTACTTATGGCGTTTAACTTTCCTATACCCACCCGCCCCTATCAAAAATGTAGTAATAGTTTTTCATAATGTAGTATTATCATTTATCACCACTAATATATCATAAAACAAGCACATTGATAAAAAAAACTACCGTTCACTAAGGTATTGGCATCTCGACTATGCATATCCATATAGCTGATATGCTTGGATATCATTGAAAATGCTGTCGTAACTGGTAGACCTCAATTACGGCCGAATGCACAATTATGTGACCGTTTCTTTCGAAGTCTTCTCTATAATGTATTGCCTACAGTTATTTGCTGACGTTTCTTTATTGATTACAAAGAAAGATTACTATTTATGACGTAAAAACCTAGAATAAAGCGAAACCGAACCGACATAGTATTGCTTTTTAAACTAAACTTACAATGGTTATAAAAAAATCATGCTTTAAAATTAAAACGAAAGTATGTAGTTATGTTTTAAGCAACAATAATAAGTTTATAATATATGTACAGCTAACATAGTACCTAATTTAAATTTTTTATACCCAATAAGGAGAATAAGTTCCACCGCTTTATTTGGTATAGGTAAATCTTTATGGGGATATCGAAAAAACAATTAAATAGTTTGTTGGGTTCCATTGCATCCGTATGGATTCTTATAACAAGATTATTTTACGACACTAGCTTCAGCACACACTAAAATAATATCACTAAATAGTAATATTTTAAACATTCTTACGTTACTTTTAAATATAACTACAACTTTCGTAAAAAATATTTAAAAAGTTTGATTGCCGGTTGCATACGACAACTTTACCTTTGGGGGGTCCGAATAGCACCACGTCCATGGCCTTGAGAGCTAGCTTCTGCTTGTGGATAGGGTCTTTGATGCCGAGGACATTGCTTAAGTACTGCATGTTGTTTACTGCCAACCTGATCGAAATAAGGGAGACATTTAGAACTTAGCATTGATGAAAACAAACCACTTGTATCATAATTTTCTTGTAAAAGTCCAGTAATGTCCCACTGCAGCGACCGGTTTCAAACAGTGAAGGATGAAAAATTTAAACGTTTAAATAAGTCTTAATTAAAATCGTTCAATTTCATTTGAATTTGTTAAAGACAAATTTACTCATCCATCTATACTACACTTCTCATCAAAAAAATCGAAACGGTCTGCAAGTTTCTGTTTTGTATGGATTATGAAAAAAATGTGTATATTTAGGAATATGTGTTATATATCATTTAATAGGGAATTTAATGAGGTTTTCAAATAATGATGTTGACGTTCTAAATTCAAATTTAATTTTCGTAGATTTAGTGTTTTGTTTAACAAGTCATTTTTACCCTTTACGTAGTTTAACGGAAATTAATAAAATTACGCACGTAAATGAAAAAAAGCTATAGACCGACCGCTTATCTCAATCCCCGCCTGCGGTATGAAAGGGACGAGGGAGCGGGGTAGCGGTGTCCGTTATGGTAGCGTACACAAGAGCTATATCGAGTTGTTTACTATGCCAAATAAAATAAGTTTTTACAATAAAAAAAAACCGATTTCAAAGACAAAAATTGCACTAAAAAGTAAAAAATAATTAGTTGTATTTTGGTTTTACAACATTAAATCAGACATTCTTTTTACTTAATTATAATCTAAAGAATAGGTTCTTTTAATTATTGTAAAAAGTATTGTTAAGGATATTTCTTGAAGAGTCTACAAATATATTTATTTGAAGATTCTTTAAAATATAATCAAATAATGTAATATTATTGTTATTTTTGGAGTAATGTGACAGCCACGATAGTTATATTCTATATTTTATTCCTGACTATAAATTTAAAGAAATATGATGTCGTGTTATACACTGACTAAAGACTAAGATGAGAAATAAGTACTACGAATCAAAGACAATTACTTAAAATTCTCATGCGAAAATGAAACGGCCATGTTTGTTTTAAATAAAATATTTATCAAATTAAAAACTATTTAAAGTGATCAGAATGTGTTAGACAAAACTCTATTGCCTTTTCTAACGACTTTGTAGACAACATTTTGCATTATTGATCCTATTCACGAATTACGATTTTTTTCAATTGACGGTGCTGGTTAGCCCCATAAACGCCCATAAGTTATGGAAAGCTTTAATCAGTTACTAAATAGGTATATTAAAACGTTTGAACGTGACACAGGTATTTTAAAATATATTTATTTAAATATGATAAAAATAGTTATTTAATATTTGTTTAATTTTTAAACCAATCCATAAACAATCAACAACTTTATGTCAAACCCCGGACTCATAAACGCAACTTAAATTTTAGTCAATTGATAAGCTTAAATTTTTACGGTTTTGTTTGGCTTAAGGTTGGTTTTGCTAACAAAAAACTCGCTAAACAGTGATTAAATTTTAGAGATTTTTATAAGTAAGGGGGTTAATGTCGAAGTCATATAATAATATAATCTGTAATTCATGGCCGCCATTCCATTAGCTTATGTATTATCGTATTTCGTTGGCTGACACCGACTCCAAAAATAACAATAATATTACATAATTTGTAATAATTTGATTATTTTTTAAAGAATCTACAAATATTTTGAATAAGAATGTTTTGAAAAAAATAACATTTCATTTAGTTACTTAAATAAGTTTTTGTTTAATTTGTGTAGTTTTAAGATATTATATTGCTATAATTTGCATATCCGATGTGGATAGACTGTTGAGAATAATGTATTCATACACTAACACCTGATATACACAGTTTTGCAATACATCTTTGTCTTTAATAAATATATTTGTTATTATACGAATGGCTGATTTAAACTATAAATATAATTATAACTAAAGTCTTAGAAAATATTTACAAATAATAACAATTGTACAATCATTAATTATATATATTAAATCACAGTATAATCACATTACAATAATCACAGTTTACATTAAAACAGGTATGATTTAAACATATTAATTTGTAAGAATCAATCTTAGAAAATATTTACAGATAATAAGAACAATAATAAGAGCTTTTTTTATTTTTACACGCTACCATAACGGACACTTAGTCAGTATGTCAGTATAACACTAGTGCAGTATGCTAGTCCGTCTTCTATACAATTTACAAATGTCAAAGATGGTGGCGTCATCTTGGCTCTAAAACTAGTACTTTCTTAGAAAAAATTATGCAATCTAAATTATTACACAATTTAAAGCCTGACCAGAAAAATAAAACAACCTCTTCAGGTATTTCGATTGCTTTAGGGTATAATTTTAATTTTTCCTTCTTTTTATTTCATAAAAATAAGCTAGCTAAAAATTAGAGGTGTGTTGTGATGTAATGTAGTTCGGGTCACAGTATCTGAGATGGCGCCGTTTTGGCAAAAAATCAAGAGATAGCTCTCTCCTTTGTCCTCGCCCCCCGCGCACCTCTATTACCGCAGGCGGGGTCTGAGTTAAACGGTCGGCCTATAGGAAGCGTTTATTTAATGACTCATATACCCTCCTCAAGGTCTCACATTTGCTTCTGTACGGTTCTTCTTCGATCGGATGAGAGTCACGATCAAATATAGTGGCGTTCTATTCTATTCCTCTTAAATTGAATTTTAAAGCTGGCTAAGTGTTTTTAAGGCATGATCTCTTGCACTAATTCGTCTTTTTTACTTATTGCATAGATGTTAAATCTGATTCCTGTCCGCCCTTCTTGCTGGCCAATCAATAATAGAGATATCTACTGAGGTATCATAATCTCATACGACGCTCGCTGTGTTTGCCCTAGCATTCTTGTGCGTAAATGTCAAACCGAGGTCAATAAAATGTGCATAGGGCATCACATGAGGTTCAAGACACTGTTCAATGTCCCTATGACTGTTAAATATGGGCAGACGTGATCCAAAAACAAAGACAAACTCTGTCTTGTCGTTGCCACTACTTTCTTCCTAAATAGTCCACGAATCACCACCATGGATGACCTTTTCTTTTAATCCAGCATGGTGCAAAGTGTTCTCCGTCCCTTCTGTAGACCTTAGTCCTTCTATCATTACCATACAGTATAATTTAACACTCATTAGAAAGGAGAAATTTGTTCCACTAGATGTATGACCATTTTAGGTAATTACGTGAAAAGTTAAGACACGCTTTTCAATCATCTGCAGATAATTTCTCCATATTTGCTGGCTTGTATGGTAACAGTTTAAGTTCCTTCAACCTTCTTCTAATTATAGAGTCACTTAAAGCTACCATAGGTTCATCATGAAGCTGCTGCTGCGGTTAAAAGACATTAATGCGTAGATTTTGTAAGGAAGTTGTTACTATAAATCGATCTTTTCGGTCAGAAATCACCTGTTTTCTGCCGTATCTCTAACGGCACGTGAACAAACAAGTCCCTTGATAGCGTTTGTAGATTCTATGAAAAGATGACAGGCTTAGATGCAATATTTCAGCCGTAACACGCTGACTAAATTCAGAATTCAGCAACGCCACCACTTGGTGGTTTTTGCGGGTGAACATCGCATGGATGCATAATTAAGAGGCGCGAGGAACTCTGGAAGCGGGTTACGGGTTATTAAATAAACGCTTCCTAGCTTTTTTTTCATGTACGTGCGTAATTTTATCAATTTCCGTCAAACTACGTACAGGGTAAAAACGACTTGTTAAACGAAATACGAAATATACGAAAATTAAATTTAAATTTAGAACGTTAACATTATTATTTGAAAACCTCATTAAATTCTCTATTAAATGACATATAACACGTATTCCTAAATATACACATTTTTCTCATAATCCATACAAAACACAAACTTGCAGACCGTTTCGATTTTTTTGATGAGAAGTGTAATATTATAAAGAGGTAAAGTTTGTGTGTTTGCGACGTTGTAGGGGTAATCTCTGGATCTAATGAACCGAATTTTAAAAAAACTTTTTGTGTTGAATAGTCCATTTATCGGGGAGTGTCATAGGCTATATAGTATCACGCTAGGACTAATTATAGGAGTGGTGCTCCACTCCGGAGTAAAATATGTTTAAAAAAGGGACGCGTTTTTTTCGCCGCCCAACAAAGTGGGCACGGGTCTGCTAGTTTATAACTATCCTATGATACTCCCCCAAAAATGGACTATTCAACACAGAAAGAATTTTTAAAATCGGTTCAGTAGATCCAGAGATTACCCCCTACAACGTCACAAACACACAAGCTCTACCTCTCAAGGATGAGAAGTATAGATTTTTAGCCGACTTAATCTATACGATGTAAGTTAATATTAGTATAGACTAGCGACCCACCCCGGCTCCCCACGGGCACCTACTACAGACTATCCTCAAACAACGTTTTTGATTTGGTTTTTAATCTTTAAAGATCTACAATATTTTTTTATATATGATGGGAGGCAAACGTGCCAGCAGGTCACCTGATGGTAAGTGATCACCGCCGCCCATGGACACCAGAGGAATCACAGATGTGTTGCCGACCTTTAACATGCTAGCGATTCCTCTAGTGTTGCAGGTGCTACTGTCAAACTACGTCTGTAACTTTCGTATAAGTAAGCCACTATGTTCTTTATCATCATCATGGATATACTAGACTGGAGCTACTGGACGACATCCACTGCTGGTCATAGGCTTCCTTCAAATATTTCCACCCTGCGCGGTTCTGTGCCGCCCTCATCCATCGGTTTCCCGCCATCCTTACTCGGCCTTTAGTCAACCGTGTAATGTGGGTTCTCTCTACTCTGCAGCCTTTGGTACGCGATCACCATTCTAGAACTATTCAGCCTCAACGGCTAACAGTTAGAAAGTTCTTTTAATGTATACCTGGGTAAAGTAGCACCAGTAACTTTGTGCTGCATGAACAGTGTTTTGTATTGTGGTAAATCTACTGATTGTGATAGCCATTCCGCCGTCTGCTCCGAAGTCCAATTGTGCACCTGAAACGAAAAAAAAGAGTTTTTACTACATTTAGTTTATAACAGAACCACTTTAATGCGGAAAAATATTAGGTTTTGATGAAAATAAAACACAACTAAATGAGTTGCCTTCTCATTAGATCTTTTCGAAGTAGGTTTTGTGCCTTGTGTCGTAAAGACTTTTAGAAACAATAATTTAACGGATACAAAGACCATCTAGGCTCAGGAAAACAATTTATATTATGTAAATTTCACAATCAACTATTCTATGTGGGTTTTACCGCCCATGAAGGCAGATGAATGCAAGAATAATCCTGAAGAAAGGGTTAACCACGAGTCCTTTTACATAATAATATGGTATGGCACAAGAACATAAGTATATCACTTTAGTTTTACGGGAGACGAGCGATCAGTCATATAAAACAGATAGTTCATCCTCCTATTCATTCATTCATCTCAGCCAATTGACGTCCTCTGCTGGACATATGCCTTCTCCAAATATTGCCACCTTGTGCGGTCCTGCGCCACCCTCATCCATCGGCTTCCCGCCGTACTTACTTGTCCTTTTATCCTCCTATACCTATAAAGTTTTAATGCTAATATGTCAGTCAACCTACCTCAGATCTTAGCCACGCCTCCCATAATTCTTTGACGGATATGTGCATGTCATCGTTGTGATGGAAGGCACGCTGACGTTTCTCATACCCGCTGTCATATTTCAACTCTTCACGTAGGAACTGGAACAAAAAGTATGTTTCAATCATTAATTACAAAATAAGTTGTAATTTTTCTGGATATCCGGATCCTAGAATCTTGGACTAGGCATCGCAGGGAGTTATATCAGGATGATATGTAATTATGGAATGCAAGGTACCAAAAATTTAGAACTAATCTATACTAATATTATAAAGAGGTAAAGTTTGTGTGTTTGTGACGTTGTAGGGGGTAATTTCTGGATCGATTTCAAAAATTCTTTCTGTATATAATAAATAGTCTATTTATAGGGGAGTGTCATAGGCTATATAGTATCACGCTATGACTAATAGGAGTAGAGCAGTAATGAAATATGTTTAAAAAAGGGGCGCGTTTTTTTCTCCGCCCTACGAAGTGGGCACGGATCAGGTAGTTTGTAATAATATTATGTGGATTGAAAAAATAATTGTCTTGTACAGTAATACGGTTTATCTTCGTGTCGACATACTGTGAACAAATACGCGAATAAGCTAGCAAGTTTGTGTAAATGTTGCTCTTCTTAAGCCAGGTATTACGTTCGCGACCTCATAAGCTCCGCGCTCCTGCAACTGCTCCAAATAGAGTATACGTTCGAGCTTCTGGAGCGCGATATAATAAGTTCATGTTTGTCTTTGTGCATATTAAACTCCCAAAAATGTAGTAAACGCTAAATATTACATTAACCTATTTCCTGTCCCATGTATCATAATATATGATACATATGCATTGTTTTACTATTGTGTCTACAGGCGGGACAGGGACAGGGGTATCCTGTTAATAAAGAATATTTTTATTTTATTTATCTGTAAGAAATAAAATGTGGAAAACTTGACGTATAACCCGGTTACAATCTGGAAAAGTCGGTATTCAGTAGGATAGGGATTGCTGCGTCAACGAAAGTGCCCTGCCTCCTGCTGTGGGATGTTAGAGGGTTCTTAAGATGTAATGATCGAGAATTTGAATTCAGGTACCAACATTTAAGACACTCTAGAGTGATAAAATGTGCACGACATCATGTTGTGCTCTAACTGTTGCTAACTTTTCTTCTAATCAAGTTACGGCAAATAAAGTTTTGTCCTTTTTTATTGAATGCCATCCATTTGCATGTATGAGATTGCTTAAAATTTACTTTAAGACCTAATCTTAGCATTCCATGGATTCTCCGTGCGGGTGCCACCGGGTTCGTCGCGTGATAGAGGACGAAACACTTGCATAACAGCGTCTAGAACTTACGACCTAGATGTAGGTTTAAGGAGCCCCCTTTATAATCCGTTAGCGGCCACCTTCACTGTCATGTCATATTAATAGTGATAAAGATAGAATATACATACATCATCACTCTCACTTAAGTCCACGTTGCCGTTCGCGTCATCATCTAGCTGCCTGTGAAGCTGGGTGATCGCTTCAAGTCCCGCGCGGTCTTGAAGGCATTGAGGCTCATTGTGGCATGCCTCCAACAAAACTGTAATAGAAACATATGTTTACATGAATACTAATTGTATTGGAGTGCATTTGAGACATAGGGAGATTGTTGAATTCAATAAAAATACCTATACAGCTTAGATATCTGGTGGGTAACCAAATTACCTAAGTTTAATTATAAATATAAAATTTTGGACAGAAGAAAGACAATAGAAAATATTTGAGACTTGAAACAGGATTCGAATCTGCGTCTTCTGAGTATTCGCCTTAGCTGCCATGATCGTTAGGCCAGCCGAGTCTTTGAGCAAAGTCCATTGCTTTCCCAAGGGTCTTCTCAAATATGATAAATATTCATTGTATTGTATTGTAACTAAAATGTTTAAAGTACTAATCGCCGAAGTATATTTATACAGGCGATGACCGCGTGTACACTCATCAAGGCCGCAACTCTAATAAAGGTTTAGCATGTCTACGTTAGGAATCACCTTGTATTCTTCAAATACTACCAAACGCTTGTATTAATTCCCGTCAATTGTGAACGAGAAGCAAATTAATTACCTATTTAAATATTTTTTGCATTGTGTCACGAGATGTGGCGCTTAGCCAATTGGTCACGAGTTTATTTCCCGCTAATGCAATATTGACGGAAAGCCAGTGCATGTAAAAGTATTACGATATTGAAAGAATGATGTAAAGAAAATACATTAAGGTGGGTCAAGGCCTCCGCGCGGGGTTAGCGGCAAATTTGAAGGCCCTTAGCCTTCAAATTTGCCGCTAACCCCGCGCGGAGGCAGCGCGTCTGCAGCACTGCCGCCGCTAGGTTTGAAAATGGTAGTGTTGTGTTTTAGGATGGACTCAGACGAAAAAACACTGCTCATAATGTTACTATTGAAAAGAAAAAGTATTCTGAACAACACTAGTCTTTCGATGAACGGACGCAGCGCGGGCGTAGCGCTACAAACGCGCGTTTTTTATCTCTATGAATTTACAAAGCAGCGCGACCTCAGCGCTGCAGACGCGCAAATTTGAAGGCGCCCTAAGGCATTATTACTACGTTCGCGAAGCTTTTGCGCTCTTGCAAATACTCCACACAGTGTGTGCGACCGCGCTCCGGGTGCGCTGACATATCCACTACTATAGTAGTCCACTACGAACGTAGTACATGTGGCTTTAGATGCATGAACAGATAACATTGTTCAAATCCTAAGATTTAATAACTTTGTAAGCATGAGGTATGCGACTATGGATCGGTCTTATTGCGAAGATATTGTAGCAGTCACTCATACTTATACAACTCTCCCATACTAGGGATCATGCCCTAGATATAATCCTTATTACTACTTATAGCGTAAAAGAGCAAAAATTTCAGAGCATTCAAAACACAAAATCATACTTCAAAACAATGCAATTTAAAAAAAAATAAGTTAATTGGTACGATAATTAATGAATGGAAATGTTAATAAACATTGGTTTATAAACATAATAAAAGTGTGCTCGATAATGAATATTAATTACCTGCTAAAACAATTCAGAGTCCATTAAAACATTATACCTAATGTATTTAATCTTACAAACCTCAACATTTTAGGATTAATGGGCTCGTGGTTAAATTAGGTAACATCAATCAATTCGCAATTTTTTTCAATAGTTTTTTTCGCATCGAAGTCCCCCGTTTTCTTCTGAATCTGGGGGACTTTCACTTTTTATACATGCATTTATCAAACACAAAAATATCCAGGCTCTGAACAATTGTTATTGGCTCTAATAACTTAAAACCTGCGAGTAGAACACGCAACCTCGGATGGTTGATGTTTAATGCGCTGTTCCTCAAAGAAGTCAAGGCAGTTAAACATGCGCAGTTATTTGTGCAAACCACAAATGATTGTCCAGAGCTTAGACGTCTGTTAAAGACCCCACGAGATCTGGTTCGAGACTAGTCTTTTGGAGTATATTAATAAGGATAAAATTACACACAGGTAGTAAGTTTCAGCAAAAGGTTTTTAAAATCGGTACCACTGCTGTAGCCGAATCATGAAAAAGGGTTACTGTGTTTAGGCGGAAGGGTATAGAAATTCCAGGGCTATGAAACTTAACTACTTCAGTCTAGGGCGGGCAGCGGCTTGGCTGTGCTCTAGCTTTGGTGACGTCATTGAGCGGCGGTCACCACTTACCATAATCTAGGCCGCTTGCTCGTCTCGCACCTTAAAGCAATAAAAGAAAATACAAAACACTGAATGACGATGAATAAAAAGACGTTTTCTTGACAAAGATCAGTATCATTACATTCGCAATGGAATTCCCTACTATTACACTGGTTACAAGGATAAAATTTGACAAATTTGCATTTTTGTATTTACGTAAGTTCATTTTGAAAGAGTTCATCACGCTCATCAACCCGTTGTTCGGATCTGATTAAATCTGTGACACACTTCAGTCCTAATAAAAACCCCCAAATCGCCAAACACTGGCGTCGCATCACAATGGAAGCGGTGTTTCAAGACTCGACCGGACTACTCAGTCTATTATACGTATAAGACTAAGAAGTTCATTTCCGTGACAAAAACGGAGACGACCTAAGAATACAAATGATATACAAGGCTTAACTGAGAGACAACTGTTACATTAGCTACGATTGTTACCATACATTAAGACATGATTGTAGATAAATTTAAGTCAAATATAAAAAAAACTCGTATTGTTATGTTCATTGTATTGCAGAATAGACTATTAGAATTTCACTATGAATTGAAACCATAGGGGTAGAAAATCCCCATTACATGTGTAGAAAGCTGCAATGTGGGTACTTGTAACGCTAATTACTTATAACTGATTCAATCGTTGTCAAATATTTGATAGAAAGGTGGCCAATACTTAATCACTTTTTAGGACATCCTTCAGTTAAGAAGAAGGACAATAAAAAATATTTCTTTTCGGATTTTTTTAGTTATACCTAAGCTTTATAGGTAAAAAATTATATGTAATCCTTCAAAGACCCAATGACTTAACAAACAGATTGTTGCATAAAATACTCGATTCGACCTACAACTGTACAAATGTTTATTTTGAGGCACCTGCTCCTTTATATTAGATTTGTTATCAAGTTTTCTTGATATTAAAAAATGGTTCAAAATAATAGTGGTAACCTGGTAAACTATGGCATTTTTACCATGTTTTTCGGTACCTTTATGTATATTTTCCCACATACCATCTAGTTCTAAATGACGCTGTGTTGTGGACGTCTTTTGGATTATACAAGAATGATGCCATAAAACAGTCATGCACATTAATGTTTGACTCGTCATAAACCAAACTAAAACAATATAATTACAACGTTATTCAAAGTCCAGATAGCAACAAAAATCGCTATTGTAATACAAATATTCAGTTTAAATCTCGCCATTACATCACCAAGCAACGTTTAAATAAAACACTTATGTATTGTCTAAACATATTATAGGTTCACGATAACTCATTAAATCTGCCGTTAGCATTAGCATAATGTACGAAGGTTGTATGGCGTTATAAATACGACAGTAATATTATGGTAAGTTGTGCCCCGTGTGGTGACGGAGTAAGAATACAATATGTCACCACCCCATCTCATCCCATGGGTGTCGTAAATACCGAGTAAGGGACTATCCGTCAATATTATCTTTACGAAATAAAAAGAAGGAAAACTTGAAATTAAACCCTATACCAATCCGTCTGGCCAGCGTGGTGTTAGTAGGTATCCCTTCGACACGGGAGGAGGTTTATTATTACTTATATTAACATCTTGTTTTATTATAACTGCCTTTTAAGGTCCCATCATCATCTTCTCTTCTCCTCAAGAGTCTTATTTACCCACCGCATGCTGGTCAGACAGGTTGGTTAATAATTATGTTTCAGTTTTACTTATATGGGATGAATTTTAAGCTAGTTGTATTCATTTTAGTCGATTTTTACGACAACGACGGTTCGAGAAAAGGTGGCAACTTAATAAATAATATTATTAACTTTAATTGTGTAAGCTTCTCATTACTGCATTATGTCACCTAGAAACACCTATTATATTATTACGTTCATAACTAAATTACATGTGACATGACGTTCAGGTACCTACAATCACTATTAACAAAAAAAAACACACACAAGTGCTTAATAATAATACAAACTTGTGGAAAACCAAGATAAAAATACAAAAACACGCATACTTAACCACATTTCGTGATGTATCTATTTTAATCTCCTATGATATCAACACGTGGGAGGTATAAACAGCTGCCTATTGTCCCACGGTATATAAAAACTTTTTATACAGGGTGTCCCAAAACTCGACGTTAATTCGAAACCGGGTGATAAGGCAAGTCATGCTGGTTATCAGAAAAATATTTTAAAAAATCTAAGTCGCATGGTTGTAAAGTTATAGGCTTTGAAAAAAAACGCAAAAGTTCCCACTTTGTAACACTCTTTTCCCTCCTGTTGTCACAAATCTTAACTTTTTCCAACTTTTTTTTTTTGATGTGTTACCCTGAATAGTGCCTCTTTAAATTTTAATAAATAATTTAAAGCCACCTGGTCTAGTTTTCACATCAATAGGACTTATTTCTTAGAATAAAATTTATTATGAAAAAAATGTCCAGTTTGAACTGACTGTAGTGAAAAAAAAATGTACTACGCAAGTATGGCAAGTTCCGCCAAAAGTTGGCGCATTTAGTAAGGATTTGAAAATGGTATCATACTTGGTAAATTGTTGCCGCTATCGTGGACAAAAAAATACTTTTTAGTTAAATTTAGGAGCCGATTCCAATGCTGAATAAGTTAAACTGCTAAGTAATTGAGCCAGAAAGAGTCACCATATCAAGTGAAAAGTAGTAGAAACTATGGTATTAGTTGAAAGTGCCAAAAAGTACAGCCTATCGCAATTTTAAAAAGCCACCAGTTACACTCATTACATTCATGCAAATTATGCATGTTCATGTTGCTGCCTTTTTTAATGTTAAATCATAAGGCCAAAACTTTTAAAAAAAAAAAAAGAGTCATCTCAGTACCTCTTCAATATTGTCCGGGAAAATTTACTCGATGTTGGAAGTCCCCGGATAGTAACGTTTGTACTCGCTGTACTAACGTGGGACGGGAGAAATTCGTGTGTTTTTAAAATACGATGGGCTGTATTTTTGGCACTTTTAACTAATACTACTGTTTCTACTACTTTTCACTTGATATGATGACTCTTTCCAGTTCAACTACTTAGCAGTTTAACCTATTCAGCATTGGAATCGGCACCTAAATTTTACAAAAAAAATTTTTTTTGTCCATGATAGCGGCAACAATTTACCAGGTATGATACCATTTTCAAATCCTTACTAAATGCGCCAACTTTTGGCGGAACTTGCCAAACTCGCGTAGTACATTTTTTTTTCACTACAGTCAGTTCAGACTGGACGTTTTTCTCATAATAAATTTTATTCTAAGAAATAAGTCCTATTGATGTGAAAACTAGACCAGGTGGTTTTAAATTCTTTATTAGAATTTAAAGAGGCACTATTCAGGGTAACACAGCAAAAAAAAAGTTGGAAAAAGTTAAGATTTGTGACAACAGGAGGGAAAAGAGTGTCACAAAGTGGGAATTTTTGCGTTTTTTTTCAAATGCCTATAACTTTACAACCATGCGACTTAGATTTTTTTAAATATTTTTCTGATAACCAGCATGACTTGCCTTATCACCCGGTTCCGAATTAACGTCGGGTTTTGGGACACCCTGTATATTAAGTTCTTCAAAAAGTAATTTCGTTATGTTGCATAACATTTTACATCGTCAAAGGACTTCGTAACATTCAAAGGACATCTTCAACTGCACGTCTTTCGTTACGTAGCAACAAGGAACTATCTACCTACTCTCCATATATACAAGATAATACTATTAGACACGACAGAAGGGCCCAGCTGTTTTCATACAACTGTAATGGTAGCCATACCCGATCCTTCCTATTGTCCAATCGGCATGACACTGCAGGCTTGATCCAATCTGCAGTTCGTCCACATTGGGCATACACGATCCTTCTATCGTCCAATCGGCATGAACTACCGATAGGATCAGTCATACTTTAAACTACATTTTAGCTCATGGTGGCCATACACGATCCTTCCTATCGTCCAATCGGCATGATACTGCAGGCTTGATCCAATCTCAATCAAAAGAAACGAAATTCGATCCTGCCATCCATTCTAACTGTCCTTCCGATCCACTCGCACACACGGTCAATTCTAACGGATCCAATCGGTAGCGTCATGGCGATTGGATGATAGGAAGGATCGTGTATGGCTACCATTACTTCTGTATGCCATGATCAATAAAATTACCTTGTACGAGCACAGAGGATAAAACTTTGTGAGTTTCGCGGAAAAGTTGAATCGTCTTAGTAAACACAATGAATTTAATCAGAGGTCAAGAAAATCAGAGGTTGAATAGTTGAAAAAACTTTCCTCTTGGCAATATGGGAAGCTTGAATATAAGTTACACCTATATAACATGTCAACGTCATGCGGGATACAGGCTTTCGTCGGTATTGGATGTGATCAATCAAGCCTACTATGACCAAACGGGCGAATAAATAGTTTGTTTTGAGTTTTCCTTCATTTAATATTTTACATCTCGTATCTCCCTCAATTACCTTTTACGACAGTTGTAGGAAAAGGAAAACATTTTGTAATCTTAGCCATTCTATCTACGGCCCCGTAATTATATGATGAATTACGGTTGTTAATAAACGAACTAAGCGGAAGGCTCCTAATCTAATCAGTCCCTGAACAATAGATACTTAAAAACAAACACGAGAGGCCATAACTTAAAATTCATGCCACGGTGTACCATTGAAAATAAGGAAAAAAAAACAACTAAATTAAAAGATACTATTACCAAAATGCGAACATAAAAATATGTAAAGGATTGTGAATAGCAGACAATGAACATTGATCATTGTTATTTATTCGTGTAACTAAGCGCGAATGACCTTAGATAACCCGGACATGGGAAAATCAAAAAGCTGTTCGTGAGTCATGAATGTACTGTGACAATGCAAGCTTTGGGGACATGAGTCTCTGTACAGTAATCTATGTCACAGTACAGTTATCTAGTGGACCAAGATATAAACAATATCTTGTGGACGAGACCCAATCTGTTTGCCAGGATCGTGACAAGTTCCGTTCTGTCGTCTCTGCCTACCCCGGTCGGGATAAGGCGTGAGTTTATGTATGTATGTAATATCAAGAATTGTTCTCCTTTGGTTTTTAGTAAATAGTGAAATATAAGGCTTCATTTTACTCTAATGTGTAGTTCAATCACCTTAAATCTTGTGCACGCGTGCATAATGGTCAAACAATATTATAATTGAAACACGTTAGAAACGTTTAATTATGTATTCCCATATGGGTTATTCTAAGTTAAGAAGTACTTTCGACGGCAAAGACAAAAAGTATTTTTTTTTTTCAATAAACTTTATAAATAACTTATTTATTACTTAAAACTAAATGCTTCCTACGTGGTCACTAAAATTTATTGCAGAAATGTACGTAATTTAGTCACAATATGCTCTAATATGTGAAAAATGTCTCTCCCCTGGTCTGTCCCATAACCGACTTTATTTGTAAATCAGTAATTATGAATGAATTAAAATTCAATAATTATTTTAAATTATTTAATTTTACAAGGACAGTAAACTTAGTAATAGTATCCTACAAGTAAAAGTGCTTTTATTCCAATTCTTTAAAAAAAATATGAACACCGAAATTTGTCCACCGTGTTTCGTGTCTCGTCCCCTGGTCTTTTGTTTTCGTTCAAAAATCAGTTCTGCTTTCCTAGTCTGCAGAAGTTGTGACCATGAATGCATAGTGTGTAACGTAAAGTTACCAGCAAGCGGCGCATAAGCAACTGCGCCGCCTTATTGCTGGCCATTTCGATCACGCCACTCGCTGGGTGCAGAAATGTTTAGTGAATGCAGTCTTTCCCCTGGTAAGTTTTCCATTGCCATTTTTTGTTAAAATACCAACATATACTTAAATATTTATTACAAATAGTGTATACATTGTTACGTTTGTGTGTGAATCACGTGCGTGAAATACTTTTACGGCTAATTTAGATTTCTATCGAAAATATATCTCCCCTGGCGTATTTCCCCTGGCTCTTTTGATGGCAGGGGAGATACTTAATATCCAGGGGAGATACATTTTTACGCGTTTCCATTAATACTTCTAGTTTTCTCTACGCCTTTACTTGGCGTTATGCTTATCATAGCTTTAAAATACAATATTAAGTTTTTTTTTACAGAAAATAATACCGACATAACGAAAAAATTGGGATCTACTAAAGATTTAGAGACTTTTTCAGGAATACTAAAGGTTCACCAAGTTACCGGTTGCGTATTGCCTAATATTGAAAAGTTTGAGCTGCTTCTGTGACTCTCGTCATTTTCAATTGGGTACTTTGGATTATCCACAAAAACATGCTAACATAAAAGGCATTATCTTGGATTAGGACAAAGTTGTCACCAACAAAACCAGCATAAATATGGAACGACGTGGCCCCCCAGGATTTCTTCAATGTACCGATCTGCAGTCAATCCCCTTACATGGCGGCCGGTTTCAATGAAAACCAAGTCGATTTTTTCTATCAAAAAAATACTAGCCCGCACCATGCAGGAGCCACCTCCATACGCAACAGCATTGTGCGTATCACTCTCCTGGCCTTCTATACACTCTTCTTCTTCTGTCACTACCATGCAGACATACTCTGTTTTCATCGGAGAAGAAAACAGAGCGCCACTGATCTTCCGTCCAATCGACGTGTTCTCTCGCATAACGAATACGAGCTGCTCGATGCGCTGTAGTCTGTAGTCGATTTGAAACCTGTTGCTGGTCTTTTTGGAATCAGGGTTACCAGCTACCTTGAGTCTTCTACTCACAGTGCGAGAACTGACAGTTAGTCTACGCGTTTATCGGGGCTCCCGTTGGATTTGAACCCCGTCGAGTGAACAATTTCGCAGTGAAGTACTAACGATGAAAAGATCGTCTCTTTTTGAAGTGGATCCTTTTCTACCTGGACCTCTTCTTTGATCAAAGCCACCAGTCTCTTGGTACCTTTGGCTTGTTCTTACTCCATTGACTGGCTTATATTCAGAGTACGAGCCACTTGTCGTTTACTCATGCCTTGTTCCAACAGTGTAACTGCTTGAGCCGCTACTTCTGATCTTGTGTCCCTTTCTGGGAAGTTTTATTGCTTGAATATTCTGGGGACGTGTACCTGTTGACATTTTACGGTCAACTAATAAAACTCATAGGTGTTGGTCGCCTTTAATATCCCCTGAAGTCGTAAGAGTATTTAAAAGAGTATTTTTAGTTTTTGTTTCTTTTTATTTAATTATTGCCTATTAATAGTAAAGTTATATAACTTTAAAACTTTCGTGTTTCATTATCACTTATTATTAATAACTACACGGGTATTAAAGTTATATACACCTATACTTAGGTAGTTTTGTTTTGATGACAAGAAAAATAAATATTTTTTAAGTTTATAATGTTACTCAAAAGAAAATTTTTCTTTTTGTTATTGATTTTCATAGGAAACATTTAATTTTATAGACAAAAAAGATTGTAAACAAATGAAAAGCCTGATTATAAATAATTCATATTATAATAAATAAAGATGATACCTAAAAATAACCATGTTTAATATGATTATCTCTTCCCTGTTCATAAAGTATCCTCCCCTGTACACCTTGTCTCTCCCCTGTATGGTGTATTTCCCCTGGTCACTTATAAAACGTAATAAAACCAATAAATTGTCTGGCCACTTTGTAAACGTTTTAAACATAGCAGTTTACATTAAAAAAATGTATACTTAAGTAAAAATATATAAAAAAAACCCGTGCCGCCATTTCATACAACGAATTACCTCTTAACTTAGAATGACCCATATAACTAAACATCATGTAATAGTATAGACTAGAATGAAATATAATAATAATAATAATATTTTAGAAAACCATTCCGTTAAATTATATTGGGACAGGACAATAATTACAGACAAAACTATACATTTCAATAGACCGGACATAACACTATTAGACAAAACAAATAACACCGTGTATGTAATAGACATAGCAGTTTGCAACACACACAATCTACTCAGTACATTTAATGAAAAAATAACGAAATACGTAGAGTTAGCTTCTGAAATAAAAAGACAGTGGCAAGTTGATAATGTCAAAATATTGCCAATAGTCATATCAACAACAGGCGCTATCCCGAAATCTCTTTCGACTAGCCTTAATTCCCTTCAAATGCCCGTCTCGACTACCATTTTACTACAAAAAGCCGCAATTCTAAATACTTGTCGTCTTACACGAAAATTCTTAGCTTCCTCAACATCGACTTGATTTTATAAACTGCTACACTTGGCTTAGGCCCGTGTAACAATTCTTTACCCCCTAAAAAGGAGATATGAAAAAATAAAAAACAAAATAATAATATAATTTATCACATACCGCCCTCCGTTATGAACATTATACTCTCTGTAATGCCCGATTTACACATCGACAAGTACAGTAGCGTGTTAAGTAGTAAGTTGTTGATAAAGTTGATTTAATAGATACTGTACTTGTCGATGTGTAAATCGGGCTTTAGAGGTCTGAATGGGATGGATCTGATAGGTTTCTGTACATGTCTAACAGAAAATATTACGTCAACATACAGTAGTCATATTCCGTAAGTATCTAAAATTATTAAAAACAGACTTATAACAAATACATGTATGATTTAAGGAAGCCTCCATACATCGAATAAGCGGTCACTTGCATAGTCCTCCATCTACCTTCCTCGACCAAATGTTTTTTAAAACCTAATAAATCCGTTATAAACATACGCGCTATTAGAGGGCTAATGGGATGCACCCGATAGGTTTCTGTTATCTAACAGAAAATATAAATAATGGTCATCCTTATTCCGTCTCTAAAAAGTCAATAAAACTCCTCTTTAAAAGACCTGTGAAGGTGATATTTTATACTTTTTTGGGAAAAGTATTGTAACATTTTAATTGATTGTTTGTTACGCTCAACTAAAATTCATAATTCCGTTGCTATCGTAACGTCGATTTCAGTATGTAATAAGTACATATAAGTATGTAAGTAGGTAGGTATTATTCAGCCTTGTACTTGCTACAGACCGCTATCTTTAAGTAACAGCCGCGGGATTATGTAGGTCAAATGTAATGAAGGGCAACTACTAAGTTATAAATACATTACTAACTTAGTGCGTATTTTAATTTTCTTTTTGATGGAATTTAGAGTGTAGCCCCCTGGTCGATAACAGGAGGGTTAAACCAGATTATTTGGTTACCAATAGTTCCTGAAACTGCAAACGTTGATGACTACGACATTAAACCATAGCTTATAGATGGTGTATTAGTTAAGTTAATTGTTATTCAACCTCCCATTTCATATATAAATCTGTAATTAGGTCCCCTACGCAAGAATGACTAAATTGGCAAGTTAGAAACAGTTGAGCCATTTGAGTCATAAGTCCAACACATAGTCAAGATTGCTTAATTTTCTTTCTTAAACGCGTGAATCAGTCCAAACAGAACTGTATCTCTACAAGACATAATCAAAACAATCTAGTAGTCTCACAACGCAATAAAGTTGACTATTGAACTCTGCTTTTATTAAGATCAATTGACATTGTTAAACGCAAACCATTTTCATACAAACGTTCAATTGTGCTCGGCATCTTAAGATTTACACTCGTAATAGTAGATACAGCCGCTATTTGTATAATCCTTGTGGTGACACAGTATAATCTAAGCTAAGATTTTATGTAGTACTTAATGGTTTATAAAGTCATCGCCATTATAATTCATCACGAGTGCGGTTTAAAAGCGAATATTCCCTGCTCTGAATAGAAGCTCTAAATATGAAATTTTACACAACGGATGTAAATGGGCTTCTATGTAAAGAGACAATTACAAATCTTGAGTATTAATACAATATACACTATATTTCCACAAACTAAGAACCTTATCAGTATTAATTAAGAAATGACTATACTAAGAAATTAGAACCTTCTTTTTTTAGGAATCGAAAAAAAATTGCATAAGACAAAATCTAAACAGATGTTTATTCATAACAAAGTATCTACGTCATCATCACATTCTTTTTAAAAAACACAAACAATCACATTACGTAAATTGGCCAACTGATCATCAGACACGACTGACGCACAGTGACACACCCTTGAACTCATTGGCATGCCCACAAACGAGTCAGCAATACACAAAAAGAAACAATAAAACTCGTTTAATAAATAAAGAAAAGACATTTAAGGCGCATTATTGCAATACGACCGTAATGAGAAACTAGGTTGCATCTGTTGTAAATAGGGTTGCCACTGATTTTAATATAATTTATTTCAGTGATTTTGATAAACATAATATAAGTAGTAATTCAATAGTCGACAGTGTAATCGGTGGGTATAGTGAGAAACATGAAAAAGATCAAAAAATATATGGTGCCTTCAACTTAAATTATCCATCATATTTTAGGTAGCGGCGTGGTGTAGGTATAAGTGAGAGGACTATACCTTTTTCGTAGTCCGTAGCGACGGATTTTACCTAGGCGAGTGGAATGCTACGCAAAAGGAGTTACGATAAAGGTTTGTTAGAATCCATATAATTTATGAGCTACTGATCGGGAGGGCAATCTTGTAACGCGGTTAGGAGAACGAGAAGGCGATAAGCAAAGCATGATAGACCCTTCCGTCGCCTTCTTGCGAATATAACCTTATAAGTGGAAGAGCTGGTATAATTTTGTGCTACGCAACTGCTATGAGGTTTCAGGTAAGTCCTTTTCTGTAGGGTCATGCGTGTGAATAGGTCACGTTGCCGTCTCAGCCTACTTCTGCAAGTGTCAGCGAGCTTACCCCCCGCCACACTCAAACCATCAGTCATAGTCATGCCAGATATCCATGGGAATAAACCCTTCGCAGGTGCCCAGGGCGCGAACCTACTAAAGAGCGAAAGTGTGATATTGCTATCAATCTCTAGATAGTTCTTTGCCGCCTTTTCTGGAGCAGGACCTACTCACAGGTCCATAACTAAACAACCTGAGTATACTTCTCTCGATATGTCATTATACCTTCATTCAATACCGCAATTCTCTCTTATCTCCCTGAGTTACGAGATAAATAAAATTCTTTATAATGTAATGCGTTTTATCGGTAATTTTAATATGGGCGATAAAATAATTATCGGTCATTCCAACCATTAACTTTATATATAAACATATTATAATTAATAGCGACTGGTCCTCATAACATATTGTTTGTTTACATTTTGTATGCTATCATGAATACCATATTAATTTTATCATTATTTGACTTTCAAACAATGTGGTATCGATCATTATGTTATGTAAATTATAAAACAGGTTTGTAAATTTTATGAAATAGTAAGTGGATTTAAAATATAAATAAATCTTTGTGGTTTTTATAATTAAAAGCTTGCATTAAAGCTGATTAGTTTTTTAAAAAGAAAAATAATATTTAGAAAATACTATGGGACAGGTGCAGTCTTTAATCCACATCATAGCGGCTTCGAGGTCAAATTGTTCTTGACCTTTGATCTCCACTGAGTCAGTTAGCAAACATTAAGGTTTGTAAACATTCAAATTGTAATAAAGCCAGAGGAAAATATGATTTACTTAACATTAATAAGTATTGTGAAAAAGTGAACTTTACGATTACTAGGAAATTAAGTTACCGACATCTTATATAAAATTTACTTTAGCTAATTAGTCAGAGGACGTCGACTACTGCATATAATACAAGAAATATTTACACTTTACGGGATTTTTTCCTTTGATTATTCTACACTTAGGTATATTTCATCCTGAAGGATGGTAACATCACGCCATCTTATTAAATATACTATACAAATATACTATAATCATTTTTATAAAATTGACAACCCTTGTTTATATAATCAAGACTGAACACAAAATGATGAATCAGAAAAGCAATGGCGCTAGTAGGGCAGCGATGTCAACTGTTCTTCAATACTTCTACGAGTATCGATAGTATGATAAATACGGAAAGTTTTCTGTATGCATGTTTGTTACTCTTTCACGCAAAACTACTGGCCATATTTAGCTCACATTCATGCTATCTACTGCTCACTTTTAGGCAAATTACAGTCAATCTATTAAGCTAATTAAAAAATAATAAGAATACA
Organism: Schrankia costaestrigalis; assembly: GCA_905475405.1. Lineage (NCBI taxonomy): Eukaryota > Metazoa > Arthropoda > Insecta > Lepidoptera > Erebidae > Schrankia > Schrankia costaestrigalis. The sequence continues at coordinate 6,159,900 of FR997851.1, forward strand.
ATGCCAAGAAATGCCACCACTCTGTATCGACCCATGACTATCGTAAAAGTCAATTCGAAAATATCTCTGATCTCTAGAGACCAAAAACTTGAAACAAAAGCTACACTTCGTCACTGGTGTGGGTCCTGTCCGTGTAGAGGTAGTCCAGAGAGTTATGATGATAGCTTAAGCATCAGTATCGCATATAGGTCTAGAAAATTGTCATGTAGATGGAGTCGTGAGTTTAAATACAATCAAACAATCGCACAATAATATTCATATTAATAGTCCTAGATCAAATAACAATGTGACGTGGATTGATATGAATAGAAAAAAAAATTAACTACGTATTGTTTTTTATTTTATTGTTATCGGGGTTTTAGAAAATCCAAGGTTAATTCTCTTAGCAGCTCATTAAGGTCTCTCTGCAGTGACTGGCTTATTCCATATACAGGAGGTAAATTGGTCGACGGATATGCTGGCTTGAGAGATTGGTGTTAAGTTTTCCTTTTTTACTATTGATATTAAGGCGTATTATTTCATCATAACAGCCCATTAATGTCCCACTGCAGGGAAGGGCCTCCTCCCGTGACGGAGGGATCCTTGGCCTACTAATACCACGCCGGCCAGACTATTTGAGAATTGGTATAGGGTTTAATTTCAAGTTTTCCTTCTTTTTATTTCGTAAAGATAATATTCACGGATAATCCCTTAGTCGGTTTTTACGACACCAACGGGATGAGATGGGGTGGAGACAAATTGTATTCTTGCTCCGTCACCACACGGAGATATTATTTATTAAGGCATTGAAGGTTTCGTCACCTCCGGTAGGTATAAGGTCTACATTCATCTGTGTCTTCATACATGTTTATCGGTTGCTACGCACCTGTCTTCTTCCGCACCAACCTTTCAAGGACATGACCAATTAGGTCCCATAAGTTATTGCCCAAATATTGATGTCATCAATGTTCAAATACCTACTATATCTACGAGTCACCATTTAGGGGAAATCGATATTTAGGCGTGTTTACGCAACTAACATTTTTTAACTTACATAAAAATATTTAAAATAGTACGTATAGTAGGTTACACATTGTTATGTGTAGTCCGAGGTAGACTAATAATGGAAAATATTATCACGCCCTGCCGTGATTATGGTAACAATCGACTAAAGAAACGTTCATACTATAACAGGCTATTTTTATCATTTCAACTCAGTGTTTTGACATTTTCAAAATAGTAATCGAAAACTTTTGCGAATTATAAATAACAAAATCGGGAATGATTCTGTTAAACAATTGTAACGACTTCAAAAAATCACAACCGAACACTACCAAAAATGCAGCGACAGTTTTTATTACCATTAGCAAGAGACATTCTTTAATCAAACAACAATTAAAGATCAATGTCTCTTACGTAGTACATAGGCGGTAATGGATTTATCTATTCCTAGACTCACGGGGAACGCCAAACTTACACGTGCGTTTATATAACATAATAGATAATTAAAATCACACGATACTAACACAAAATAAATAGGTAGGTACAGAAGTCAATGTAACACTCCACGTATAAACTTAAAAACTGCTTCTGCGGCAAAGAGCAAACAGCGAGCTTTACTAAACGGTACCCCATCCCTAGTGCAGGGGGTTCTCTTGTTTACACAAACACTGGCTCTCATTGGCTATGGGTAAAAACATAAGGAATGTTATGGGGAGACCATTAGGGTCGTAGCACATATCGTAACGTTAACGGATCGGCACCGTATCACCACGAGCGTGTTCAGTATTATTTGTATGAAACTCCTTACTGCAACGCACACTAATCGGAATCGTACCGTAATCGAATTTTTGACGAGGAAAAAGGCGAGCCGGTGCCGATCCGTTTACATTACGTTATATGTGCTACGACCCTTAACCAGCAGTGGGATGATAGAGGCTAACACAAACATTATTTCTGAACCAATCACCATTTTAGTGTAGTGACAATGTAAAGAATACTGTATGTTTAAAATACATCGCTAACAATATTACAACTATAACATACATTTTTACAATTATCGTTCAAGGCTACGATAGAACGTGGAAGATCGAAATTATTTTGACAAATTAAAATCCGCGTTTCGGCCTTGAAAATAATGTCTCTATGCACTCTATATAAATACACTATAAAATTTTAACTAAGCACGTTCGTTATTTTCTTTTATTTTACATCTATCTATTTTTACATTTATCGAATAAGCCCAATAAAATAGAAAATAATTAACTATTATTTTCAGCATTGTCGTTTCTCTCACGTAAGCTAATAAAATGGTAAACGAATGAGGTAATCTGGTAATCATCACTAGTGGTAAGACAAGGTTATCTCTACTACACACTCAAGTATTTTCTTTACAAGAAGAAGTTGTTCTGTGTTCTGCAGGAGAACAGAGAACCCCTTGAGATGGCCTTTAAGCTCATTTTCACAGGTTCCTACAATTTACTTGAAGCGAGAAAACTCATGTTTGCACATTCAGCACGCCAGTTACCCTCTATTCGGGGGCGATGCAGAATAATCTAAACATCTTTGGGACGAACTCATTCGCAAACTGTAACTTTTCATTATAACAGCATGTCTTTTAAGTAACTGTGTCATTTAGAAGTAACTAAGTATTAAATTAAGAGATAAATACCAAACATTAATAGGCCAATGCTCAAGCTATTTGCATAATTTATTCGATGTTGTAAATTATAATCGTACTAGTTTAACAAGAGAATTGAATTATTGTGTTTAAAGACCACGTAAAATGCTGCACTAACAGAACCAATTTCTAAAATAACAATTTATGGTTATTCCTTTATAATTAACAAGTGCTTACAATATAAAAAGTAACCAAAAACCAATCAATGGATCTATGAAAAATAGCATCTATCTCATAACAGATCAGAATGTTTAAGCAATAGGAAGAACTCTAACGGTAGGTAACCTATTTTTGACATTTTACGTTACATTGTTCTTTTTCTGGGACAATACAGCGAATGAGTGCTCAGGGAACAATTCAATTCTGATGGAATGTCAAACTTTAAAATGAGTCAAGCCAAGTTTAGGCTACATATGGTCACAACACAACTGTCATATAACCAAATACGTAAGTATAGGAACGTTCGACAAGCATTATCTTCAAGTTATGAATACATGAGAATCTATTATACCGTATTATGTGCTATGTTTTAGTTTTCGAGTAGTCTGTAATAATGAGTAATATAATCATTGCAAGTGGTTTATTTGCTACTCATGCTTATGTACTGTAATCAACATACTCGTATCTAGCATATAAACCCCTTAATTTTTTTCTCATTGTTGGGGATGCGAAGATATTTTATTTTATCCCCGAAACTCACAGACAGGCATATTCATGTAATTTTCCGAACCATGTTGTGGTTTTATACTAGTTTTGAAAAATAGGCTGAGAAATTGGCTAAATTAAATCTATAGATATATGCAAAACCAGATTACAAGTGTCTGTGCATTGCCGATTTTCAAAAACGATAATAAATCTCGATTGTATTCTTTAATACAAGATAAACTTGATTTTCTTCATAAATCAATTCCAAAAATAGATTTATAATAACGATAAATCATAAAGTAATTAATAGGTTAGTATTGGCGCTTAACTTAAGATCTGTGATACATGAACGGGTCACGAAGCATTTTAACTTAAGGGGAAACAATTCAATCGCAATTCCATACAAACAAAGAAAGTTAATTCCTCCTTCATTAGATAATAAATACTCAAAACTATAGATGATATCGTTTTGTCTCGTTATTATCTAGTCTTATTGATTAATAAAACAGTAAAAAAAATATTCATTTACAAGTTATGAGGCTTCAAAGTTCATAATTCTATGCACATTTTATGACAACTTTTAGCGTAATAAAATAGGATTAAACGTTTATAAAGGTAAATATATTTTGGGATTAGGAATAGATTATTTATTCGAAAATTCAAATAATTTTATATTGACTAGATACATTCTAAAGTTTGTACGCAATTACCTTTTTCCCAAAACCATTTTAGGAAATTTTACCGTGCTCGTTTCCGCCATCGACATCTTGCATCTCGCCTCCACTTTCTGCACCCCTCGGGTCGGCGGAGGGGAGGTACGACAGCGAGCCGACCGTCGTCGAATGTTACCGAATATTTTTTTTTAAACTTTAATAAACTTTAATTTATGTCATTTATGACAATTACGTATCGCTTGCCAGTAAGAAGTTTCTTAATTTCTTTTATCAAAGAGATCCAATTATTATCAGATGCATAACCAGTTAGATAAAATACCTACATCAGTGACATTCTTGACTAAAATCAACTGTCAAAATTCACCTATTATTACAATAGTCAATAGAGCATAGCTAAGGCTGTCACATTGCACAAACTGTATTTTTTTTTGATGTAATTTATTTTGTATTTTTTTTTTAATATTTACGTGACTCACCCCCGCCCCGGTATCTGAATGACTGATCAAGTATCATTTCTTGTCAACTATCATTTCCAGATTTTACGATTATTATTTATTTTATGATTTTTCTTCCTTTTTTTAAATCCAGCTAAAATTAACTTCATGTACTGTATGTGAAGTAAGATATTATTGTGTACTGTATGGAACCCCTATTAACGATGCACGGTCTAAAAAACTGCCTTAAGAATAAACAGCTTAACTTAAAAAAAAAAATTAAAAATTATAATGTTTTACGGTGTCATACCTACACCACTTACAAGATAAATTGATGTCTCGCTTGGTGTGTCTTCCGCAACAAAACTTACAATAAAATATTTTTTTAAAACCCATTTTAGTTATCTTTATTTACTCCTGATTTATTACTTTTTAGGTAACTACCTACAGCTAGTATTAGTGTCAACCCTAACAATCAAGAAGAACAATATTTATATATTGAACGACATTTTGATTTGTAATAAATACAATCGAGCGCGTGTGCGTGTGCATGTTTCTGACTGCTTTTCTATGAGTTTTTCTCTTTCTCACGCAACGTTTGGTGAAACAACAATCTTTTAGGCTCCGGTGACAGAAGAGTTGGTCTTGACGTCTTGAGTCCTCTTAAGGTAAAATTTCTTAAATAATAAATGTTTGTTAAATATAAAATTATAGCTATATTTCATCATCATCAAATCAGACAATGGAAGTCCACTGCCGTACACATGCCTGCTTTTAATATAGCCATTCTTACATACGTTAAACATCATCATAACAGTCCGTTAATGTCCCACTGCACGGACGGGCCTACTTCCGTGACGGAGGGGTACTTGGCCTACTAATACGACGCTGACCAGACGGATTGGTATAGGGTTTAATTTCAAGTTTTCCATCTTTTTGTTTCGTAAGCATAATATTGAAGGATAGTCCCTTAGTCGGTTTCTACGATACACCCATGGGATGAGATGGAGTGCTGACATATTGTATTCCTACTCCGTCACCACAAACGTTAAACATAATTCGTAAAAAATAATCGATCCGTGCCCAATAACTATTTACGAATACATAACACGTGTCAAAACTTGCATTAAACGTAAATTCGAGTCTAAAGTACGAATAAGTATCACGGTATATATTGTAACACTCACAAACTAGATTAGAGTATGTAGGTACAGCTACTAATTTAGCCATAAAATTAATCAACCGATCGGACGCCGCGTGCCAACAAATGTTTACGTTCATAAGTTACAAGTGTCTTACAAAACATTAATACTTATATAATTTTCGGCAGCCATATTTATGTACAGTATGAGGACATTGATAATATGATTGGTTTTTAAAGAAAGACAGACAACAATGAGGAAGCGAGAAAGTGAGATTATAATTTATTGATGATTTTGAAATTGTATATTATAACGTTAACAATAAGTGCTATATTTTGTTGCACTGCAATGACTTTTTATCGAAGTGCAATGTTTCCGTCACCAGTGTCACTTAGTAAGACATGATGAAACATACAATGTCATATAGAATTAAGTAGGGATTCAATCTTTTATAATTTCAAACTTATGCCGAACGCCATAAGATACATTTTAATGTGATAATTTTCAAAACTTATGCTAAAATTATTCAGCTATTTTCGGTAATCGGATGTACTTTTCTTACTCATTGATTTGCTGTCTTTCTTTAAAAGCCAATCACATTATCAATGTCCCCAAACTGTATGTATTTACTTCCTAATGAATCATGCGTGTGACGAGAACAGTAATAAGAGAAAGAAGTCTATGAGTAAAGGTATCATTATCAGAACAGCCCACTAATGTCTCACTGCAGGGTCGGGCCTCTTCCCGTGACAGAGGGATACTTGGCCTACTAATACCTTCTTTTTATTTCGTAAAGATAATATTCACGGATAGTCCGTTAGTCGGTTTTTACAATACCCATGGGATGAAATGGGGTGGTGACATATTGTATTCTTACTCCGTCACCACACGGATACTTGTATATTATATTTCTTGTATAATATTCTATCTCTTTTTGGTGTACTCAAGATGAAAACGCGCTGTCTATAGTTGGAAATTGGCTGGTTCGACCATCACAGGTCTGTGTTTCATTCATAGATTATACATGCGTTAAGAGAATTTAACACGGGCGTTTTTATTCGTCATCAGTTTCCGCTGTTATCGCGATGGGAAACCACTAAGATGTATGTCGCTGATTTAGGTCCAGACTTTTTTTATAATTTTCATTAGAAATAGATTGTTGTTTTTGCAGCAGTTCAGTGCCCGTAGCGTGTGTGTGAGTGTGTGACTTTTTATAACTTTTGTACATGAGGTTTTGAAAAGTCAATAATTATTTTCCTCTCAAATACTTACCTAATAGTATAGTTTTTCTATTTTGCCTATGTTCAGCAGTGGGCGTTAATTGGCTGAGATGATGATGATAGTTTCTATAGGGCCTAGATCATGATTTTTTTTTACACTTAAACCAACTCAAACCCAACCTGCCAAAGTTGTTTAGTCCAAAACTAAGCATGGATTGCTCTATGCTAGCATGCCACTTCGGAAACGATGCATACAGATTTGTGTCTCGCAATAATATTGTTATAAACATTTACACTCGTAACCGACGCGCATGTATGACTCGCTTAATGAATGTGGACGAGGCCTAATCTGTTTGCCAGGATCGTGACAAGTGGCGTTCTGTCGTCTCTGCCTACCCCGGACGGGATAAGGCGTGAGTTTATGTATGTATGTTGTATAAACATTTTTTGGTTCATCTACATTCATGTCTTGCTACGAACCACCCTTTTGTAAATAGTGTTACCGGGTAGGTCCTTCTAAGGCATCTTCTAGCGCTAATAACTACTACTTTCGCGTTGTAAATTGTAATACCTAGTATGTTCCATAACTTTTGAATATATAAAGATAGCTTTTTTATGAAATGAATTTTATAAAGTACTAGCTGACCCGTGCCCACTGCGTTGGGCGGTGAAAAAAACGCGTCCCCTTTTTTAAACATATTTCATTACTGCTCTACTCCTATTAGTCATAGCGTGATACTATATAGCCTATGACACTCCCCGATAAATGGGCTATTTAACACAGAAATAATTTTTAAAATCGGTTCATTAGATCCAGAGATTACCCCCTACAATGTCACAAACTCACACACCCTACCTCTTTATAATATTAGTACCTATAGATGATTATGTTAAGTAAATTCTTTGCAAGAGCAATTTTCCTACCCTTTAACGCCCTCAAGATGACAATGGATGGTGACTGTATATTTTAAATGAGTCACCACACGGGCAAAGCGCTTTTAATTAGACATTAAATAACGTCATTTGATTTAGAAATCTTGACTGTTCTATTTTAATACGAACCTGTCCTATATACTTATAAGCTCAATGAACTCGTTCGTACCTACATTGTATTAAACAGACACGAAATATATGAAAACAGTACAAGACAAGTACCTAAACGGGACCTCATAGAAGTTTATTGATATGCTTAAAGATGTTAAGTAACTGAATTCAATAGCAAAGTATTATAGCATGTAAAAAGGAAAAAAAAACTAATTTCCTACTTCAAATTCAAGAACACTAAACGGGACTCAATAGAATTGTTATTAAAATTATGGTTAAAGACGATTAACTGAATTCAAAGGCAAACTATAAACGAAGATAATGACTCCGTAGTCTACAATAGATGTCATGTTGATGTCACATAACAAAATAATATGAAAACATCGTAAATCGTAAGCTGATTCCGTCTGCCATTCATGACCGACTATTTTGATGAATCACTGTACCGTCTGCTGTTAAAGATTGTTTAGCAAATCACGCGTGTAAGATAAAGAGATACGTAGAAGACAGGCAAAAAAGCTTCAGGCAAATATTTGTCTGTATGAAGACGTATTTACCCATAACAAAATAGGTTTAAATATATTTTGTAATTAAAAATTATACTGTACTAGCTCTTTCCCGCGGCTTCGCTTGCGTTAAGAAGTATTACTATAAATTAGGCTTGTTTTGTAACATAGTAGCTATATTCATACTTTAACAACTTCATACAAACTTTCATTCCCTATTTTATCCCTCTAGGGGTAGATTTTATCAAAATCCTTTTTTAGCGGATGACTACGCCTTAACATCTACCTGCATGCCAAATTTCAGCCAGATCCCTCCTATGGTTTAGGCTGTGCGTTGATAGATCACTATGTCAGTCACCTTTGAGTTTTATTCTAGATCGTCTCATGAAGTGAACTTGCTATTCATCTTTAAGCAAAGAGCTTTCAGGGCATTTTCTATCGCTTTTTTGAACCCAGAAGAAGAACAGAGTGTCTGCTTTTGACCAAAAGCAGACACTCGGGCATCGGCACTTGAGGGCAATGAACCAGCTATTGGTGTCAATAGCAGAATGAAAGAGATACAGCTTAACGCTCACTACGTGTTCGCGCGTAACCTCAACTGGCGGAATGCCCGAATAATTCTTGCGCATCTCCTGGGAGTATAGTTTTATGAGGAATACCATAAACAGTTACGAATACAGTCGCCGTGAGGCAAAACCGATCAAAAGTTTAAAAAAGAATAATTCTTGAGCATCTCCTGGGAGTTTTATGAGGAAGACCATAAACAGTTACGAATACAGAATCACGTGATTCTGTATTCAGTCGCCGTCGAGAAAGCAGACCGGAAAAACCGATCAAAGTTTATGTTAAGTTTGGTACTCAATCGGTTGAATGAATTGAATGGACAGAATGAAAACCAGAGGATTATATTTTAACAATCTGAACTGTAAAACTATAATCTTTCTGATTATAATAAATACTTAAGTAATTTGTTACTAAATACAAAAAACAGTGTAATCATTATGCAAATCTGCAGGTTCATGGATTTTAAAAGTACTCTGAAAATGTTCAGAAAAACTCAAATGCAAATATACCTCTTATCTAAAATTCACACAGATTTAAACAAACAAAGTTTTGTTTAAACATAGCCTGTTATCAGATAAGCAAATAAGGTAGCAGACAGTCAATTTAAATAATGAATTATGTATACAGAGCTTATTATTATGTTATTGCCATATTTGGATTATTAATTATTGTAGGCAGAATATTCTTCTTAGTACAACATCCATACCACAGAATTCCCTATATTAAGTGCACTGAACCTTCCAAACAGCAGTAGGTATAATACTAAATGTAGCAGTATAACACATTATACCTCACAGTCCCAAATTTGTTGAAGGTCTACATCCACTAATGGACATCTTTTAGCTGATGATGGTGATGCCTACTGTTTGGATTAATTTGTGTAAATGTCACAACTGTGATTTGTAAATTATTTTGGACCGATTAATACATAAAACGAGGCAAGTAAATCCTGTTTTCTCTGCACATTTCATTGTATAAGTAGAGATACATATTATATTCTTAAATATAAAACAGAAAAAAACATTAATCTATTGAACCCAGATTAATTATGGATCAAATTTTTTTATAATCAATTCAGTAAGTAATTAAGGATTAAATTGGGTACATTATACTTGTACTTTCCTCTAAATAAGCATACTTTTGATGATTTAAGTCTACATTATTTAATTCTCAAATAATAAAGAAAACTAGCATGTGCATCAATAATCTTGAGAAAAACAAAAGAGTGTGACAGAAAAATTCAGTCTCAGGCATTTCCATGAACTGAAGAAAATACAATTCATAGTTAGTTATCAACAACATAGGGAAGAGATTGCAATGACAAGTTTATCCACCTTCAAAATGAAAACCCACTAAAAATAGTTTATAATTTCTCTAGACAGGACTCTAAATGCCATTGGTCAACCGCTATTGAAATTTTTAATGCATGTGTCAATCCTCTCATTTATATTTTCCCTCATCTCTATTATAATGATTCCATTAAAATGGTTCTTCAATTTCAATGCAAACAATTCATTGTACATTGCTTACATGATATTTGAAAGTGTGCCAAATAAAATCTTTACTATACTTTTATTAAAAACCACCATGATAGGTTGTGTAATATTTGATAGTGTATTTTAAATATAATTTTTTACCTGCCGTTTGTAGTGTTTAACTAAGAATACAATACAATACAATCACTAACCACAGTAGTTGTAAAACTCAAAGTATTACTGTCGTCTGCAATAAAGTCAGTGAAAGAAAATGCTACCTCGAAACAAACATTTGAGATACATGAAACACCTGATAATACTTAGTTAGTACTTAATACCTGAGGCCATACTCATGGTAACAGTGCTACATGTAAATAAGTATTATTATTTTTTTATCTTACACAAACTTAACAATCATCTTTCTCTATGACTAAATAAAACCTAAAGCATAATATGATCATTACGAATAGAATGTTAAATATGTTTATTATACAAGGGTGTACAAGCAATACATAACACTTCTAATCAATTGTTTCAAACAGAAAACTAAATATAAGTAAAAATAAGAAATAAAAATAAGTTAAGTAAAGCAAGTTCTAGTATATCATCATCATAACAGCCCATTAATGTCCCACTGCAGGGATGGGCCTCCTCCCGTGATGGAGGGATACTTGGCCTACTAATACCACGTTGGCCAGATGGATAGGTAAAGGGTTTAATTTCAAGTTTTCCTTCTTTTAACTTCGTAAAGATAATATTTACGGTTAGTCAGTTTTTATGACACCCATGGGATGAGATTGGGTGGTGATATATACAATATTATTATACATCATATATATATGTATTCTTACTCATCACCACACAGACAGTTCAAGTATATAATATACACCTAATGACCCCTCTTCATAAGAAATAATAATTATAATATTTATACTGTGGCACCATACCAATACCTAATAGTTGAGTTTTACCAATAACATACTGTCATCACTTACATAAACTTCTTAGAAATGCCATACACAAAAAATATGGGTTTTTAACAAGAATGTCAAAGTAAATATTATCATTTGCAATATATTGTCAATAAACTGAGCCAATATTCTTTTATTAAATTATAAATAATGATAAATTGCAGATTAATGGTAAACAATAGAACTAATAAAAGAAATAATCAGACAAACTTATAAGTAAGTAGCTGAAACGATTAGGTAACAGCCTATTATTTCCACTTTTCTTTTTATAATACGGTTATATCAACATTATTGGTCTTTAGAATAGCAAAATGAAAATTACACGTAATTTATTTCATAATATGGTTAACAAAATCATTAGAAGAATTATGGACATGTATGACTCGCTTAATGAATGTGGACAAGGCCCAATCTGTTTGCCAGGATCGGAACAAGTGGCGTTCTGTCGTCTCTGCCTACACCGGACGGGATACGGCGTGAGTTTATGTATGTAAGAATTATGGCAACTGCTGCCCTTGACAACAATTCAGCCAATATCATTCTTGGAGATTTAAAAACTGCCCTAAGAGATTATGGATTTTGTTTAGTTATAATTTATCCTAGTACTAAAGAGTCTTGTTAATCACTAAAGATAAAAATAGTTTGTTAAAATAAAGCAATTCGCTGTGTGTAACTATGATGCATGTGGGAATAATTTAATGTACATAATAACTGACAAAGAGATAGAGTGAACCAATAAAAGTCCCATACAATTTACTTGCAACATCTGGTGTCCATACAAATTTTGACATAGGAAGATATACTTTAACCTCATACAAATAAGGAGCAATATTATTAACCTAAAATTCAAACTCACAATAAAATGTAAACATAACAGACAACTTGTATGCTTTTGAGTTGATTAATTATGTACTTACTGATTTTTTTTTATGAACCAGGATCTCTTATCATAAAATATCGTATTTAAGTCTATGTTACTGGAATATAATTTTATGTATTTTAGGTGGTTTATTATTGGTATATAGTTTACAAGATTTTTCTAGTAAATTAAAATAATAACCAAATTCATAAACTTGTAACTTATTTAAAATATTCTCAATGCACTGTTATTACAATAGGTACAAACCGCGAATTTACGAAAAGATGTACTCTATCGTCATATTAACATACAAAAATGGATAATTGGCATGTATTCGAGTAATTACAAATTGTTTCAGATATTACTCGAATGAAGGACGTCAACAGGTGTCATGAGAAGTCAGAAAAAAAGCTAGCATTCATTCAGGGTCATGAAAACTTACCCTGTTCGTTTGAAGCTGTGACCGCTGAATCGCTCATAAACGACCCGCTCCTTACAACAGGACCCCACTGTTGTCTTCTTCCAGTATCTCTTTGTTCTGTCCTCTCCACATCTTCAGCTTTACACAAATGAAAAGCAAATACGCACCAATAAAACACTAAACCGATACGCATCGTGATCTCACAATGACACTAATATATTACACTAAACGCACGAAAAATACAAAACCACTTCAGAGACACCACACTCAATACACATTCTAACTAATAAACGAATAAAATGGTTTGTAGTTTTTAAGGCCACATCACAAGTTCAATGAAAAAACATAAAAACTACTCTAGGATTTTTTATCACAGAAAGAAAAACTGGCGAGGTCGAAAAAATTTTGACATTAGATTTTGGCATGCGACAACATTGTTTAAAAAAATATTCGTATTGCTTATGGTAGTAGAGCGGTACGATAATCGACTAAACCGATTCAATATAGTTTATCGATCGGTTGTAGAGTATTAGTGTCTATGAACGCACCATTTTATTTACCAAAATATGTCAAATGACCTTGCCAGTTTGTAAACAATACCTTGAAGAGCAACTTTTGATATAAATTATCTAATTTCCTAGTTGTTTATTTCGCGTATCATCATACTCTTATACGTTCATTGAGTTTGTGTTGAAAACACGATATCAAAATTGTGGACATGAACATCGATTTTGAAGCCATGGCTGTTTTAGAAGAGGAATCGCAGAATGTAAGTAACTAATAATTTCCTTTGTTACGCTTGTTTACTAGGCTTAGTTTTCTATTAGAGATTTTCGCCCACGTTTTGCGTATAATGTTTCTATTATTGTATAATATGCAGAATAATTCTAGAAAATTACACTCCTCGTTTTTACATTGATATTATTTGAATAATAAATATGACCTGACATGATACAATTTAATCAATTTTCTATTTATGTCTGTTGCACAACAAGATGTAGAGTTTCGTCATGCTTGTGCTATACGCTGTTATTTCGAGAAGGAATAGAGCTTTGTTTGTAAAGAAAGAAGGAAAACAAACTGGTTATTGATTGAAAACATTAACATCATGAGTCATCAGCTGTGTTTACTATGAACATGTGGGTGACTAAATGTGATATACTTGCAATGTAATGATATGATAAAATATCATTTTGTGTCATATCATTATTTATGATCAAATTACTTACTGGCTTAATAACGAATAATAAAAAAGTATGACACATATTTCTCTCTTTAAAATTAAATAAATTCTATGTCATAGTAAGTTTCAAGACAAAACCCCTTGAACATGCTATGGCTCATTGGTAATGCTATTCCTTAAAGTAAGTACTTAATAAACTACTATTGGATTCCTCCTCTCTTCTAAACTGCTATACCCAACAGGGTCCATATTGTATCTGTGATATTATAAGTAACACCTTTTTGTAACATATGGAGGGCAATAAAGATATTGAGTACTACTCATGTTGCCCAGCATTTTCAGGCACGGAGCTTAAAATGGAAACCTACTCTCAGTATTACATTGCTCAGTTTCTTGTTAAAATATTGGAGTTCCTAATTTAAATTATTGTTAAATCTCTGTAACATCCCATTGGTGGTAAAAAATAAGTTATGATGTTATTGCCGTGAACTACAGAAAGAAAACTTTGTATAAATCTCAGTATGTTTTGTTAAATCAAGTTTTCCTTCAACAATTGAAGATGCACATCTCTGTGTCAGTTATTTTATTCAGTAGTGACAAATTTAATATGAATGAAATGTCCTATCTTCGTGTGGTCGGAGTAAGAATACAATGTGTATCCCCATCTCATCCCATGCGTGGCGTAATAAAAAGAAGGAAAACTTTAAATGAAACCGTGTACTAATCCGCATGGCCAGTGTGGTATTATTAGCCCAAATATCCCTCTGTCACAGGAGGAGGCCCGTCAATGCAGTGGGACATTGACGGGCTGTTAAGAGATGTTTACTCTACCCGTGTATAAGCTTTTTTCCACTATTGTAAAGACAAATAAATATAAATAATCTAAGGGCAAAACAATACAGTTAATTTTAGGCATCTAACATGGCAGACTTTTTCATACCCTCAAAGTAATTTGATTTACAATATTATAGTGATTGCCAATTCGCAAGTCGGGTTCAAATGTATAGCAAATGTATAAATGATGAACTGAAATCTATATAGACTTAATGAGTTTTTAAGTGCAGAAACAACAGAAATAAGAATTAGTTCAGTGCTGTTAATAGTGTGAAATAAATGATTAATTTAATTAAACTAGGTAATGGATATAAAATTTGTTTTATCTCAAGCTTTGACATACATTTGTTATCTTATAAATGGAAATGGAGTTTATAACGTGTCTATATTACCGATAGGTATTTTACATTTTAAACATTCCAAAGGCCATGAAATGAAAAATCAATATTTACATGTAATAATGTTTTTTAAAGCTGTAAAAAAAGTTGTTTGAATGTATGGAATAATATGATTTATCTATATTATCTCTAAAAACAGTACCACTTTACAAAGTAACCCTTATCTTGGCTATTTTTATAGAAAATGTTGATTGAAATGAATCTTTGTTATTACATTATAAAAATAGACACTATGGAGTAACGCCATCTATATTACGCATTAGTAAAGTGTTTAGTTAATATTCTCTCTCGCTGCTTCACGAGTTGAATAATAGATGGCGCTTAAGACGGTAAAAATTAATCTGTTTACAAGGTTGGACATGTAATTAATTTGTTACAAAATCGGAAGATTATGTATAATATAGCCGCAAGCAATGGAAACTTTTAGTGAATACAACTTAGTTCAACTATGGAGGTATTTAGTTAACATATTGATGATTGTTTAAGCATTTCTTTATTACCGACAAATCTAGCTTTACAGCGATTGCGCACTACGTCCGATCCAAATGAGAACAGAATTGTTCATTATCTAGAAATTTCGGGAGAAAATTGTTTTTTAGTGACTAAGGTACCGTAGTAAAATGATCTACGACTACTTCGGACATTATTTTTACAAACTCAGATCGAACTCAATTACCTTCCAGATAGCAAGTAAGTACCTCGAAACTAATTTCATTTATTCGTCACTGTTTTATTTCCTTACTTGTGATGATAGAGAATTACCCAATCGTGAAACATAGCCCTCGAATGCCATGGATGAGGTTTGAGATATCCTTATATTCTCATAAGAATACAATATTCAATTACACTAGGAAGGACCATTAAGTTCTTATTAGAAATTTATCCTTTTGTATGCCTTGTTTGGATTAACAAAGAAAACAGCTTCAAGTGAGCTCTAATTTTTTAGTATACTTTGACCTTTTTTTGTTATTATAAACTAATTAAATGACTTATTGAGATTCCACTAATTGCTCTCATAGCAGAGAATATCCATACTATCTGGAAACGATATTGCCTAGTAGGTACTGATAGTTTCTAGCGTTCTTTTTTTCTCGTGCGTGTAGGCTCTAGAATAAAAGACAAGCTGGAGTGTTTGAAAAATATTATTACTTGCTACAAATCCTATGTCTATGCTGTCAGACGATTGTTATATTAGTAGGACATCAACTGTGTTTTTTTTTACGAACCAGCTTTCTTTTCCCTTCTTTCCATAAGCTAATTTAACGTAACGGTTATAAGTAGGTACGACGAAAACAATATGTTATAAAAATGCGAGAAATCGATTTAATAACACAATACATAGACTTACCAAATACGTTCTAGGTACATATTTAAATTCAGAATAAACAAAAATCATTTTTAAAATTATCGTAACAATTTGTTGTGTCTCTTCGACGTGTCTCATAGACTTTAGCAAAGCCGGAAAGCAGCCTACCCTAGACTGAGGCTGTTAAGTCTTATATTTGACGGATATGCAGTTTACGTTTCTGCTTTCCCCCCCCCCCCCCCCCCATAGAGTTGTTTTTGTTTTAATTCGCTATATCGATAAAACGCTCAATAAAATGATTTATTTAGTTGTGAACCATTTTTATTTTACTACCAGCATGGTACGGCGGTCATAATTATGTGCAGTTGGCATGAGCGAGGTTGTGGTCTCGAATCAACGAACAATTATCCGTTAACTTAATTTTTGTCCTTAACTTAATTCCCAGGACACAGGACCCGATCCCAAGTACGGGAGTAATAACAAAAATACATTTTAGGCACAATGATATCTAAGGATTATTGTAGGTTCTTGTTAAAATGTTGTCCCAATAGTCTCTATGTATTTGTTGCCTTTCACCATATGGATAATTTACTATCGAACATAGACATACGTACGATTAGTCGTAATTTATTGACGACCTTTTTTGCATAGTAGTAGGTATACAACACTACATGACTACTATGCAAAGGTCTCGGCTTCGATTTGTTGCTCTTCCATTATCTAGTAGGTATCCTAAAGTACAAACTCTGCTTAGTTTGGCGCTAGATGGCGTACAAATGTGTAAATTACTTCAAATTAAAATTCCAATAAAATCTTGTGATAATCGAACCTACTTATGTATTTTTCGTTGCGGATAATTATTGAACACAGACATTCAATAAATCGTAAGTTATTTGTTATAATAGTTAAAATATATAATCCGCATCGTCCTTCACAGTTGACCTTTTTTTTTTTTTTTTTTTTTTTTTTTATTCTCCCTCTGGGTCTCTTCGCAGGGGCCCCGGGTATGCACCGTTAAGCATCGACCCCAGGGTCCCCTGCAGACCTCGGCCGCTCTATTACGGCCCCATCCCTATGTGGGAGAGGATCCCCAGTCCTCTCTACCGGGGGGGGGGGGGCGTGTGTGGGGGGGAGCACCTACACACGCCAACGTCTTGGCCTGCTTCTGCACGGGGCAACGGGCAGCCCATCCGTCCCGTTACCCCCAGGCCCCCCGTCATGGAGGTCGGAGATCGAGGTTAGTATTTGCGTAGTTACTAGAAGGTATATTACAAAGTACGCAATAAGTTCTACGCAGTAGTTAGACGAATGCGCGAAACATCACATTAAAATGGTCTTTATGTGCAACGTGTTGCTGTTAATGTGCGAATTTGGGATTTATGAATTTTATTTAGTTTTTTATGAAAACAAGTTTCGTACATTTAGAATACAATCAAACACAAAGAATATCTACATTCAGGATAATTATTTGAGGATCACGCAAAAATTTGTTTTAGTTTGAATTAGAATTCGCGACCTCGTACACTGCAGCTGAGCAACAGCTGTAGGTAGTAGGTACTCATCCCACCGAATCAGTAAATAACTTTAATCAGCATAAGCGCTTACTGTATTTATATCTTAATAAAAAATGGGAATAAAGCAACATGTGTAATTTACAAATCTGTACCACGTGTATCAAGCATCTAAATATCTACTTCTTTGTATTCGTTATTTCTTTGTCATTATAATAACTTTTAGATAGAACTCAAGGTTTTATTTTCATGCATTTATAATACATATCTACGTCGTTTTTTCCTCGTGAATTTTCTACGATGTTCTTAGCATCGGCACAGCCTGCCTAATGTTATTACACAGCAAAATAGTTAGTGTAGTAGTCCACACGGTGACTAGCTCTAACAGTACTTAGAGTATAAAATCATGGGAGAAGCCCAATAGTTATCAGATTGTCCGAAAACGTCTACTAAAAACAAATAATAGAAAACAGCTTGTGGCCAGCGTGGTTTTAGTTACTAGGTATCCTTTCTTTAGTGAAGAAGGCTTTCCTATTCAGTGGCTTAATTGAAAGCTGATGAGATAAGAAAACACTGTTTTAAATTGAATAAAAGTATTTCCAACAAGCACACAACGCCATCTATTCCCATACTAAGCTTGTATTGATAAACATACTCATAAACGTCTTCGTTGTAAATACATATCTATACTAATATTATAAAGAGGTAAAGTTTGTGTATTTGTGACATTGTAGAAGGTAATCTCTGGATCTAATGAACCGATTTAAAAATTCTTTCCGTGTTGAATAGTTCATTTATCGGGGAGTGTCATAGGCTATATAGTATCACGCTATGACTAATAGGAGCAGTAATGAAATATGTTTAAAAAAAAAGACGCGTTTTTTTTGCCGCCCAACGAAGTAGGCACGGGTCAGCTAGTGCTAGATAAAATACACCCAGACCAATGCAAACAATTATGTTCATGCACACAAAATTTGCATAGAGGTTTCAAACGTGAAACCTTTAAGTAGCAGTCATGTACCACAAAACCACCGCGTGGTCATCATCTATTTTAACTAAAAAATATGAAGAAAAAACAGCTCTCTCACCCGCCTAAAGTAGAATTAGGTTAATTATACTATCTTGACAATCTACATACTGTTCAAACGAAACGCATTACATAACGTTTGTTAAATAAGTTGCCCGAAATTCTATGCCCTTTTATGGGTCACTAATTAGTGGCCATATGTTTGATTTAGTGGGCCCAGTATTATGTGAAATGAATTCAAATTATTATTTTTAGGGCAATGTATGCTTGTAGCTTTCCATTTTTAATTGGGTTAAAGAAATTACGCCATAACCTTAAAATTTTCATATAAGAATGTTTAAAAAAATTCTCTAATTATTAAAATTTTAATACTTATTCCTTTGTTTTCCTGAGTTTCGTGTTTTAGAGTACAGTTTCGATACTGAAATATTTTCCTTAAGACACTGGGAAAGGTGCCATGTTATCGCGGGGATTTACATTTTAATGATTGTGTCCACAAAGAATGTTGAGAGAAATAGGTCTTACAAGGGACTAGTTGCCGCAGCTTAAAGTAGGACACGAAACGCGACATACGTCTAAGTAGAGCAATGCATTTATTTATTCAAAAGATTTCCACTCATCTATCATTGTATTTTTTCTTGTTCCTTGGTTTCTTGTTTTAAATACAACTCCGTGACAGTAGAGGTACGTTTCGTCAGCCCTGGGGATATTACAAACATTAATTTAACGGTTGTGCCCACAAAGAAAGTCCAGGCAAAAAGGTCTTGCGAGGTAAACGAACCCAAGCCCACACAACAGCTGCATACCGATACGGCTATGCCAAAACGCCAACCTTCCAAGTAGAGAAATGTAAAATTTTCCATCCAAGAATTTTTTCCTACATTTAAAAAAAAGTAGATTGCGTCTCTACATTACTGGTTCAAAGAATATCAGATTCAAAGTCGTTTCGCTTCTGTTTATTGATCCATCAGTATTATACAAAACAACCATAAATCTCTACTTGTACCGCGACATACGGTGTGAGTGAGTTCGTCTCTACATTGCACTCACTCGTTGTTACCGAGTGCAGCGAAACGATAAGGTCACTTTGTTCCAAGGTGGGGACCGTTTCAACTGTTGACTGTTGCAACATATCTCATGCCTTCTGCTCCTACACATTGTAGCCTGCCTGTCTGTTTCGAACCATTGCCGATTGCGATTTAAAAAGTTGTTTTTTAAAAAAAAGAGTGAACGCGCTCGGTCGTTCCCACTGCGCAACGCGACTGTGCGCCAGTCGGAAAGTATGCGTTGAGTGAGTAGGTAGGGCGGACACGGCACTCCGGCATTAAACACAATAAAAATCGTAAGTAGCATTTGTATTTTTATTAAATTGTGAGAGAAAATGTTTGTAAAATTGTTATATTTTGTCATAGATGTGTTAGTTTAGTTGTGTTTTGTGTAGTTTTCGTGTATGTTTTGTTGTTGTGTTAGGTTAGGAAGTGTCAGTTACTACGCCGTACATCGCTTGACTGTAGTGCGACGCAGTAAGTTCGGTATCGGCCGGCCTTTTGTTGCTAACTGAGAAACAATATCAACTGCGTATTTACACTTTCGAGTTAATGTATAATATTGTTGTATGGATTTCTTTGTGATTATTTATTTGTATAGATAATTTATTGCTATACCTATATTATAATAAGTAAGGTCATGGTTTTTGTTATAAAATGTTCTTTTTTTTAAATTTTACATAATTGTTTTTTTTATTTTTGAATAATATTTTGAAATTTTGAATTAGTAATATATTTTGTTTATTATTTCTTAATTATCAAACGTCTGGAGTAATTAGGTTGGTATTTCAGTGTAGAGTTATTTAACACTCATATGGTGATATTATAGTTTTCCCGTGAGATGAGTAAGGAATTTAAATTAACTACTAGCATTTAATACTATAATTATAGAACTTAGAAAATGGCAAAGGTTATATTTGGTTGCGACTCTACTTCGTGCCGGACAAAGCCGCGGATAGCTAGTACCCATATTTTATTTTGTACTCATTCACTAACCGTGTGGTGACGGAGTAAGAATACAATATGTCACCACCCTATCTCATCCCATGGCTGTCGTAAAAACCGACTAAGGGACTATCTGTGAATATTATCTTTACGAAATATAATGAAGGAAAACTTGAAATTAAACCCTATACCAATCCGTCTGGCCAGCGTGGTATTAGTAGGCCTAGTATCTCTCCGTCACGGGAGGAGGCCCGTCCTTGCAGTGGGACATTAATGGGATGTTATGATGATTGTCACTAACCCATCGTGTTTGCCTTTAGAGACGACAAAGGGTTTACTCTCACCTTATGAGCTCTACCAAAACAAAGGAAATCCAAACTTAAACTTTGCCAATCTGTCTGGTTAGAGTAGTATGTTAACTTTGAAGTTCAACATTATTCTCCCTGCAGTGGTCCACTATTATGATGTTGATAATTTGTTAAGTTAGTATTTTAACTTTGAAGTAAATCGATTCTCGTCCCTGCAGTGGGTCATTGAAGTGCTGTTGTTAAGTGATAATTTTATAGTTATATTGTTTATCAACATGTTCATAAGCCGATATAAACTTGCGTGGGAGTAACATTGACCAACTTTGATACATGCCCCCACTCATAGTTAACTTGTTTATTATTTTTAAGCATTGACTCCATACATTGAACTTGGTAATTCGTAATAATAATAATAATATATTTATACGTATACCTACATAAAATTGTAGAGTCGGTTTGTAACAACAAATTAATAGATTTTTTGTATTTGCATATGAATTGTGTACACGACACAATGGTCTAAAATCATATTTTTTTTTTGTTTGTATGTTTATTCCGGGTAATTTCCAAAACGGCTGCACCGATGACGATAGGACTTTCACACTTAGATTGCGAATTTAACGGCGCGTAACATATATAATATATATTACATATAGCGCATAACAGAGTTCTTTAGTTTTAGAAAAACCTTTAGGGTTTCGTAGAAAAGAACATTAAAACGATTATTTCACGGGGCTTTTATAAACAGATGGCTGTTGCTATAAGAAATACTACTTGTATAATGTAAATTTATATAATAGTGTCTAGACAGTTTTTTTTTAAATAAACTTTTTTCGTGGAGGAAATTCTTTGTGCATCCACTTTCCGGTCTGGGGTTAAGTTAAGACCTGATTGGTAATGTAGGATTCCCATGATAAACCGGTCTACCAAATAAAACCTGCACGGTGGTCATCTTTAGGTTAACAGAAGTTTCTGGAACGCGGTCGAACTTTCAGGTACTATACGTGCCTTCTTTGCAAGGGCTCATCCAAAGGCTAGACGAAAATATTTTGTAAATGCATACATATATCATAACAGCCCATCAATGTCAATGGGATATTTGGCCTACTAAAACCACGCTGGCCAGACGGATTGGTACAGGGTTTAATTTTAAGTTTTCCTTCTTTTTATTTCGTTAAGATAATAATCCCTTAGTCGGTTTTACGACACCTATGGGATGAGCTGGGGTGGTGACATATTGTACCTATTCTTACTCCGTCACCACGCGGAGAAGAACGCATACATAAAATAAACTATAGAGCTTCTTATACTAAGATCCTTGCAAACCTGCTTTGTTTCATCTACGTGCATAAATATCTCGTGTGTACACCTGCCCTTTTTAAAGGATGTTGATGACCAATGAGGTCTTTGTTAGTTCTTAATTTTTTTTTCATCTTAATCCGTGGGTGTCGTAAAACTAAGACTTAGTATTATTTGATTGTGTGAGGAATATGTTACAAAGTAAAATAGCTGCTCATTTCAAGAATGAGCTTCTGAATTTTGCTGAATTGCTTGAATTGAGCTTCTGGTCTTTCTGAAGGCCTTGCGATAGCAGCTCTACCACTTCTAATAATCGATAAGCAAAAAACAAAAAAAATAATTTATTTGTGTAAAGACGGATCAATAATGCAATATTGGTATGATTCGTTAGATGTTGCTTATGGCGACTAAGGTTCCTACATTATTCGGCATAATTAATTATTATAAGAGAAGATGAATTCGTAACGGATAGTAAATTAACGAAGGCAAATTGGAATGGAAATACGATCTCGACGATAACATGCCCATAAGGGCTTTCTGTGGAGACAAAGGGAGACCTGAGCTTCTAATACCATGCTAAATGCCAGACAGACTGGTATAGGAATTTTACCACACGAACAGTTTATGATAGTAGATAATCATAGCTTACACACGCGTCGTTACGGTAAAAGACACATTTGATACTTTGATTATAAGTTATGAACATAGCCTTAAGTTATGTAACTTAACATTAGCCTGTCATCGTATCACATATAGGTAAAGGGCTCTCTCTATAACAAATTATAAGTTGGAGATAAGTTGATTGGAGTGTACTATCTATCACGCAATAAAGTAGACGACGACCAGTAAGGATTTGTGTGAAATTTTTAGGTATGTGTTCTGTATCGCACGCTTTGTGCGATTGAAGATACATACTGTTTTTTTTTGGTGTTGCTATTGGCTTAAAAATAAGAACTGACTCTAGTCCTGAGGAAAAGGATGTCTTTGTTTATAGGACGGATAAGCTAAGTCTCTAAACGGTTCGTGAACTCTTTACTATGTCAAATCATTATATTGTGGAACATACGCTCGGCATATGTCCTCCATCCTGTAATATACACTACGTTTGAAGAACCCGTTCTTTAAGACCCGTTCTTTAAGACTGTTCTAGCACTTTCCATAAGATTCGATACGGACATATTTTAGGGTCAATAAATAAAATATATTTAGGAGCTTCAAATAAAACGAACGAAACCGTGTGTATATTATATAATTGCCAAAAACCAGTGTTTTTAATAAAAGTTACACAAAGGGCGTGGCAATAATGATTTTATTACCTCGGGAAAATCCGGGAGCTGCATTGCACATTCTATAAATAGAATCCAGCTAGTATTGATCTGTACCTGGGATACCTGGGCAGAACTACCTTCCTATATAAAATAAATATGTATATACCTTCGTCTGCAATCGCATCCCTACCCACACATGCAGTACGCCCCAATTAGCTCAGGCTGGCCGACTTGAAGTTAGCTATAGGACAAGTTCGCGCATGTACAGGAACAAATAAAACACCCCCTCCCCACGCTTCCCGTCATTTAGTTCCGGAACTGACATTTGCGCATCCTTTTGCAGCAACTTCATGATGGCCATTAGTTGGGGCGTAGGTATTGTACAGAATATGATGCACACATGCATCCTGTTATGAATTGATTTTCAATGTCCCTTCAATAGCGCAGTAACGCACCATCTTTGAAATATTCATTACATTGTGAGACCTGAAACCGTTGCAACGTGTCATGTTATCAGCTTATCAATGATTCGGTTTAAGAATAAGATTTTAAAATGACGCAGTGTCGGAGTAGCGGCTTGCAGGTAAGTTGTCGCGGATTTAAATCCCATGCTGAACAATTGTATGTGCGATTCGAAAACCATTTTTCAGATTTTGCATGTTCTTTGTGTCCGTTAGAGACCTCGCGACAGCGCATGCTCCTTAGAGCAGGAGTTTTTTTTAAAACAAAAGAATAACTGAATCTTTTTATAGTTAAGAAAATTAAATGGTGGTTGCATAATAATAGGCTTTTTTATGGCTTCTAAACGGGTTCATGACTTTTGTAAGTACTTGCGGGCGGAACTCACGTGCCTACCTTTTGACCTTTCCTCATTTGCGCTCAAAGAAATAACAGAAGAAAAAACTTTCCTATAGAAATTAAATAGCCTTTACCAAGTTGCTTTTCTACGGCTTGGAAAGTACCTTACTTATAATATTCACGTTTTTTCGTTCTGTTTTTTTGGAGTTTTCCTTTAATCGAAGTAGAATTGAAAAAGTTGTTATCAGGTTGCATTTCTACGGCTTTGGAAAGTAATATTCACGTTTTCTCGCAGTTTTTTTTAGGTATTTTCACCCATTGTCGATGTTTACGACAACTTTAGAATATCAGATGTACATAACTACACAAAGAGCGAATTAAACATAGATTACTACGCTTTTTGTAAAGTCCGTAGTAGCTGCAGCCATGTTGCGTTTTAAAATACGAAAACTACGCAGTTATTTTGTCTGTGGGCGTGACGTCATAGCGATTTTCGTGATACGCTGCAGCTGCAGGCGACATTTTTTCAATCAATTTTGAATTTTTATAGAACGCATTTAGAATGTTTTGAAATTTTGAATAGCGAAGTTTAGAATATAAATATACGTTATTTTAAAATGAATGGTGTTAACTGTTTAGTTTTGTGTGTAGAGTTTAATTTAAAAGGTTTATAAAGATTGTATTATTTAGCATTTCGAAGTCCGTGCCGAACCCTTTGGCAACAAGGCTTGAGTTTATGCATGTAAACAATTAAGGAATTAATCCATTTACTTAATTTTTCGTTGAGATAATATCTCCGATTTTGATAAAATTATACCACTGCATCCAAAAAAAGTATAATAATGTAAAAATAGTAAAATGTGCCAAGTAAGGACTGAAAAAAAAAACGACTGCTCATTCGAAAACTACTCCTTTGAAAAGTCAGTTAAATTTAAAGTTACTTCAAACATTAATATTGTTGTTTATTTATCTTATCTAGTAGTTATATTATCAGATACGGTTTCACGGCTTACCACCATATGTTAGACAGACGGGCGAAGTTTCTTTGATAAATGCTAGACGTACATTTTTGTACCATAACAAGAAAGATAATAAATTGGTTTACTTAACGCTGAAATTGAAATCACGGGCATCATAAGTTAAATTATGAATATTACTTATAAATGCTAGTGTTTAAATTTTTATCAAAAGATTATAGGTCTAAGCAAGAGTCTGATTAAGTCTGTATCACCGCTGTGCGCGCTTAGTCAAAGCGAAACGAATGTTACTGTGTTCAGATGGAAAGGTATAGCGGGTAAAATATACTATAATTTACTTTATCATAAAAAATTACACGTTCCATACAAGGATTGGGGTAGGAAAAACAATTTTCATGCGTGGGATCGACCGCTACGCTATCAATGCAATATAATGTAATATTCTTCCCATTACCTTTTCAAAGTTCAAACTTTTATCTTTAAACAAATTCTTACACGATTCCTTAACGTATAGTCTCTTTGTTAAGAAATATAAAATTTCATTGAACCCGTCTTGCCTGTACATGTTCCCTACACAATAATTTTACTATTATCTAGAGAGGTACAATCAATATCTCATACAAAAGATGTCGTCTCCGATCCCCCCATCCCATCCGTCTCGATTTTTCTATAATCCCTAGGTTACTAAACTTCAAAGGGTAATAATAATTAATATGTCTGTCTGGCGCTACATCTGCCCGTGTAGTTCGTATAGGCGGAACCGGTCTGCGCAGGACGTCTAGCTACCCCCCTCACAGCCAGACGGGATGCCAGCCCCCCTGTTCATCGAGTGCTCAGTTCCCAAACGTCAGTCGCAGATTAAAAATGTAGTCGTCAGGAAGTTCCGTTGTTCCTTTGTCTATTTTATTTAAAAATGTTCCATCTTTAATTTTTATTAATGGTCAGTGTAAAACCAAATTCAAATGTAGAATAATTTAAAATGTTTGAATGCTGTTCTTTGTTTGAAGCTGCTGTGATTTTAGTTTTTAAATTTAGTATTTCTCAGTAGTTTTTTAATTTAGTCGAGTTGGTGTTCCATATGCTACTTAAGGTCAGTATTTATTTTATCACATTTATTTAATAGCTATTAAAATATTTTTCATTGTGTTTACGAAAAATAATTATATCAACTTTCTTTATGTGTAAATCTTCAGCAGTTATTTATCAAGAATCATTGATTATGTAATATTTTCGTTTCGCTTGCGTTATATTGGATTTACCATTTCAGTTTTTTCGGGGTGCCAGTTTTTAAAATCCGGCACCATGATTTTAATTCTATATTTAGATACAATAACGGCTTATTGATTACTGAAAGGGTTTTCTTATTATTTATATTATGTTGTTGATAAGTATTTCAGCTTAAAAGCAAAATATATCTATACTCAATACTCAATTCTTTATTGCGATCCACAATGTTTTATAGGTACAAGATGGTAAAGTTAACAAAGGTTCAAATTGTGGACCCTGTCGGGCACAGCATAGTGTAGGAGAGAGGAGGAAGGGCGCTAGAATTTTACTTAAATTAATTATTTATCTAATACAGTAATTATTAATAATTATTATCTAATACAGATAAAATGCTTGGTTATCAGTGTTTATTATAAATAGTCGTTATAGACATAATATTATTTAACACGTATGCATAACAACAATGTTTATGTTATTATGCTAATGCAAAAGTCGATTAATTAACTAATTTACTAAATCATTGCTGTTGTTTTATCGTTTTTTCCTTTGAAACAAGGCTATTTTAGGCTTCCTTAATGTCTATAGAGTTCTGATCTTTGGCCTTTGTCTGTAAATAGGTATTTTAATAGTGGTGGAACTATTTAATTGAACGTCTTATTTTTTCTTTTCTTTCTTTATTGAACGTCAAACTAATCTGCCTTAACTTATGTCTCAGGATAAGTATTCCGTATGTCTAACAGCCTCCTCCAAAAAGTAGGTCTAGTGAATAACAATCTCATATAGCCATTGTAGAAGTAGCCCTTTATACGTGTTAAAATCGCGATCGGTATTTATTTAATTCATTTCACCTTATAAGCACTAATTTTACATCCAAAACGGTTTCAAGATAAGGTAGGTTCATGCTTGTCACATTCTAAAAATAAAATAGAATAATACATTTAAAAAAACATTATATTACAATCTATAATTAAAATAAATTACTGATAAATGATAGGTATGCATGCTAATAAAGGGCTGTTACTGTTAGGGATGAGATGGGGTGGTGACATATTGTATTCTTACTCCGTCACCACACGGTAACGTTTTATGATAGGTGTAATAATAATATAAGTAATTAAGTACTGTTTTACGAATACTATACTTAGTTCGGTTACTTAAAGTCAAATGTATGTACTCATAACTTTAAGTGAAAACTACAGTAGTAAGAAAGTATCGTAATTTAAAATGCCGTTGCCCCTCCTCCTGTTTTCGAAGTCGGTTAAAAATAACGTAAGGTAAAACATACATTTTATTCCTGTTTACGAATTCATACATCTTAAAAAAACATTCTAATGTATTAAAGTTATACCTATGTAATTCCAAAAATATACCTAAGTATTTTTGTCAGTTAAAAATATTTCATTTCGATTTAATATATCATACTAATCGAAACAAACAATGAAATGGTCGAACTGGTGTCAATTTCAATATTCAAGACGTTAATAATCCCATGATTTGTGTAATGACGCCCAATCTCCTTCGGCAGGCTGCTAATAAAATCTACGCAAAAAAGGAAAAAACTACTTTTGGTTGAGGGCCATCCGCCCCACCACAGCCCGTGTAAAGTAGTAGCGGTCGTCAGAGACCAACTACTTGTCCTCAACAAAAAAAAAAAAATACTGTTCTAAACCTTAAACGAATCCTCAATCAAATTATTGATTCCCATATCTCAAAAAGTCAAAGACATTTCCAAATCAAAAGAAAAAAACCCAATAATATTAAGCTATCTTTCATACAACTTTCTTTGTCTACATCTTTGTATCTAAGTCACCTCCGCGTATCCCCCTAGGTCGTCGATCTAGACGGCTAGTCGTTTCGCCCCCGCGTCTCCTATACAAGGGCAAAGACCCCTTGTCTTGTACGAGTAACGCACTCATCCCTTCCCCAATATTTACCCCCTTAGTCCTAATATTTACCCCCCTACTTATAGCCGGAACACAGTGGCTTTGGGAAATAAGACGTTTCTTTTTGTTAGTATTCAAGTATAAGACATGAAATGAATTGAAATGTATACCTATATAAATAGTCTTTAGATTTTTTTACCGACTTCAATAAAAGGAGGAGGTTCTCAATTGGGTTGTATTTTTTGTTTTTAAAGACATCCGCTTGCTTGTATGCTAGTAATAAGCAGGTATCATGAATTCCCTAAAGAAAACCTGTAGCCATACACAAAGTGTTTGGAGGGTAAGTAGCCATAGGAAAATGGAAGGTGTTGGCTACTTACACACCTCAACAAAGTCTAGGGATATTTTGTATAAAGTTGTGAAACTCAAAAAAATTGGTTTATAATTTTGTTTTTTTTTTATTCTTTTGATGAAAACTTACTTTGTTAACCTTTTTCAACCATTCTAAATTTGAATTTGAAAAATAAAATTAAAAATAAAGATTTACGCGTCTTAAACGTAGTCAAGTTCGAAAATTTCATTTACCAACAGTAAGTTTTGACTACATTATGTGTAAAATTTAAGTTTTATAACAATTTAAACGTTTATTTCGAATGAATGATATTGTGTGCATCAAGCAGCGGCGCCATTTCATCAGAGAGAAAATGTTATGGGCAGTAGGCATGCTCCCAGCTACGGGTACTAAGCGGAGTATTGCTGAAGAGATTAGAACAATACAAAATATGAAATCAGGTTTATGGTCACGTTATCGTGCTACTGGTGAAGTGGCTGAAAGATACCACAGCAAAACGTCTATCACCACCTAACGACATGATCGATTTTTGCAAGTTCCCGCGAAAAGACAGCCAAATGTTACAACCATGCAGCTGGTGTAGAGGCTCCAGCTCTTGGTGGAGCCTCTTGCGGGTGACCAAACTGTCAGAAAAAGTCGGCACAAAGTCCACCTTTATGCTCGCATATCGCTTTATACTCCAGCACTACGCCGAGCGAATCGCGCACGACGACTAGACTGGGCTCGTGAACATTTGCTCTGTAAAGATAACCTGTGATCTGTAGTAGTGTTTACACATGAGTCCCGGTTCGGTTTCCACTCGGATTCACATAGAGAACGTGCTTGGCGAGTTCCTGGTTCTGATAGCCGTCTACAACATCCTCAGGAAATCTATTCATACCACGATAGAACAAATTATGGTTTGTACGAGAATTTGTTTCGGTCGAAGAACAGAGCGCGTTTTGATCAGAAACACCATGACGGCTGAAAAATAATTTAACGAGGTGCTAGTACTAATAATCTACCCCCGTAGACTACAATTGGGCCAAATGTTCAAGTTCATGGACATTATAACCCGTTCGCATAAAGCGAGAGTGATGACGAGCTGGTTGCAGGAGCATGCCGTATCGATTTTATGCTGAACCACTCAATCCCCTATCCTCAAAACCATAAAATACGCGTAGGACATGTTCAAAAGAAGGGTTATTTTTCCTGCATAAAATTGCGATGGAAGGGCAAATTTTTTTGCATCCAAGTCGGACCTTGAACAATATACCGCACCAAGACCTGGATAGCATAATAAAAGCATGAAAAACCATTGCAGGACCGTTATTTATGGTTTTTTTAATGTGCTGACTACTGATTACTCACATAACAGTTAAAAACAGATTAATTTTTGCTTATTTTCACTTTTGCTTAAGAAACACATTCATTGTTAATTTTACTAATTTTCCAAGTTTTTTATTTATTTGAATAAAAAATTATTTATGCAAAAATAATTATTTTATTTTATTCTGGATTGTAGCCTGATAAATTGTCTTTATAAAAATATAAATATGTTGTATGCTATCTTCAATAATTTTGAAGTTAATTGAGTAAATACCAAATATCCCTAGACTTTGTTGAGGTGTGTATTACGCCTAATTAATTTGTCTAGACGGCTAGTCTTTTCGCCCCTGCGTCTCTATACAAGGGCAAGGAACCCTTGTCTTGAACGAGTAATGCACTCATCCCTCCTCAATATTTACCCCCTTACTCCTAATATTTACCCCCCCCCCCCCTACTTGTAAGAAGAACGCGGAACACCGTGGCTTTGGGAAATAAGACGATTCCTGTTTTTTTTTTTTTTTAATTTCTACTTTAAAATAATACTTTAGCACTGGCGTTCCTTTAGTGTCATAGGGACTTTAAAAGAAAAGACTTTAAAACGAAATAAAAAGAAGGAAAACTTTAAATTAAACCCTGTATCAATACGTTTGGCCAGCGTGGTATTAGTAGGCCAAGTATTCCTCCGTCACGGGAGGAGGTCCGTCCTTGCAGTGGGACATTAATGGGCTATTATAATGAATATTTCTTTTATCTCTTGTTACTTATTACGTTACTTTGTATTGTTTTTGGTTTAGTGCATATAACCTGTAGAAAACCAGGTCGTCATAAGTCAGATAAGATAATGCACAGTTGAAAGATTATTTCTGCAAGAATATTACTTTATGACTGACGTATATGAATCACCTGATATTTTGTTTTTCCATAGATTTCTTTTTAAAAAACATCTGTATAGTTACAAACTTTTTTGGTATTTGTAAAAATTTACAAAATGAAAATAAATAATCCTCACACATTCACACAACGCCATCTAGTCCCAAACTAAGCAGAGCTTGTACTATGGGTACTAGACAACGAATAAACATACTTATAAAATTAAACCTTAATTTTTTTTACCATAATTATTATTATAATATTATTAGTCAGAAGATCTATTTCAGAAGTAATTGGTCAAGAAATGATAGAGTTTTGAGGTCGCAAACATTAAAAAAATACAACCTAATTGAGTACCTCTTTTTGGGAGTTGATTAATAAAATTTTCGTTATATTCATTTGCATCTGTCTAAATTAAAACCTATCGAGTGGATATTGATTATGTTGCATATTAATCTAAGCGCGTAATATGACTAGAAACATTTTTACGCGTCCATTCATTTTACTTTCGATTTGATACTATGGGTTTTTTTAATTTTACCTTCGTACGTAACATGAAAATTGTTTGAAAACACAACTGTTTATTGCACTTCTCCCCTCCACAAACTGGAAGCGTGCGTCTTAAACAATTACCCCCATTGGGCTCTGTCACGGTGTTACACAGAAAGGTTATTGTTCACACGTGTGACCGATTTTAAACCTTATTATGCAATACCAAAAGGTATTATTTTCGTCACTTTGTTATCATATAGTATGTGTTTCCAATGAGGTTTTAGTGTCAACGTTCGCCGTCCATTGTCGATAGAGGTTTGCCTTGGTTTTTTTTTTTCGACGTGTGGTACATAATATTATTTTACGTTTACTACGCAGTTGTCTGTTATGATAATTATTATGAAATAATCGATTTTAAACTTTCTTGATTTGTATACATGATACAATTTTGTATGTCTTACTTGCAGTATGCCGACTTGCAAAAGCTTGCCGACGTGACCAGGGCCAAT
This sequence comes from Schrankia costaestrigalis, assembly GCA_905475405.1. Classification (NCBI taxonomy): domain Eukaryota; kingdom Metazoa; phylum Arthropoda; class Insecta; order Lepidoptera; family Erebidae; genus Schrankia; species Schrankia costaestrigalis. The sequence goes on from FR997851.1 coordinate 6,192,055, forward strand.
TTGTACGATACTTTGAAATCATAACAGCCCATTAATGGCCCACTGCAGGGCCATGCCTCCTCTCATGACGGAGGGATCCTTGGCTTACTAATACCACGTTGGCCAAACATATTGGCATATTATATAACAAACGGATTGGTATAGGGTTTAATTTCAAGTTTTCCTTTTTTTTATTACGTAAAGATAATATTCCCGGATAGTCCCTTAGTCGGTTTTTACGGTATATACCAAACTGGCCAGACGGATTTATTTCAAGTTTACCTTCTTTTTATTTCGTAAAGATAATATTCACGGATAGTCACTTGGGCTGGGCACGGTTGAGATGGGGTGGTGACATTTTGTATTCTTACTCCGTCACCATACGGAGAATATTTTGAAATGTCAGCCAAAAATGTCATTAGGTCTTCTCGAGTGGGAAACTTGAACTTGTTCTGACAGTTTGGTATACGGTTTTATTCCTTTCTTGATTTTATAGAATTAATAACTACGAAATTTCGCTTGGTTTCCGCGAAACATTTGACATGACACTTTTAGTTTGTTCCCAAACTACGAGTACATACAAACACTTTTAAAATCTTCTATACCCCCTTGTTAATGGGCACTATAAAAGCATGGTGTGCCGACATGACTTAACTAATTCTCATCAAAAATGCCCCGTAACATTGGCAAGGTAAAATGGTCATGGGAAAATTTTTGGCTACCATTGTGTCAATGTATGAATGAGATATATTTAGATCTCGTATTAAATTATTTCATACAATCTTGTGCCAAATTGTATGTACTTATGTATAGGCATATTTAAAAATGATGCGTATTGTCTCGTAAAAGGGGAGGTTCTTTATTAAAGTACTAGCTGACCCGTGCCCACATCGTTGGGCAGCAAAAAAACGCGACCCTTTTTTTAAACATATTTCATTACTGCTCAACTCCTATTAGTCATAGCGTGCTACTTTATAGCCTATGACACTCCCCGATAAATGGACTATTCAACACAGAAATAGTTTTTAATATCGGTTCAGTAGATCCAGAGATTACCCCCTACAACGTCACAAACACACAAAGAAGAATGGGCATTTTTGTATGGAAGCCGTCCCCACCCTTGTAACACTTATAGTCATACATCAAATGAAAGTACTTGAAAAGTGAAGTATTTTATTGTATGAAACTAATCTGTCAGTCATGGGAGAACAGAGTTATTGAGGATAAGAGAATAAAAAAATTAAACGATAATATTACATACTTTATGTTAATATTTACTTTTTAAGCACGATAAAGTCAAAGGCTATCTTACTAGTAGCCGGACCATACATCTAGATCATCCAGAAAATCATCCACAGCATTTTCCTGACTTTCGGATAGACTGACATTTAAGAAATATTCTTTATCCAGCAACCATTGCAGAAATAGTAAACGACAGAATTTAGGTTCCTCAGGCTCGGCAACGGCTCGACTCAGAGTTATAGGTCGATAACCAGCCGGTTCGGACTTCTTTTATCGGGTTTCGGAATTCCGATAACCACGGCGTCTTTCCACTGTTGTGGGAAGACACAATTTGATATCGCGACATTGAAGATGTATGTTAAGGATCAAGAGACGTTCGGGGAATAAATTGTTGACTATATTTGTTATTCTTTCTGAGCCGGGTGCCTTTTTAGGGGGCGAGAAGTTTAATGTCCGTATGGTGACGGACTAAGAATACATGATGTCACTATCCCCTTTCGTCCCGCGGGTGTCGTAAAAGCTGACTAAGGGAATTCTTACGCAGATGTTATCACTGCTAGAGAAGGAAAACTCTAAATAAACCCTTTACCAAACCCGTCTGACCAGCGTGGTAAAGTAGGCCAAATAACCCTCCAAAATGAATATTCCTGGTCAAGGTAGCGGCCATGGTAATGGTGGAGTAGGGGGTGCGAAGAATCTCCGGGGGAGGTCAGGTTACCAACACAACCTAGCTTTGGCCCTGGCAACATACAACGCGCGCACACTGCGGACCGACGAGAAGGTCGTAGAACTGGAGGAAGAATTGAGAAGGTAACGGTGGGACATTGTTGGCTTATCTAAAGTCCGAAGACAGGGGAGGACTCGATAACCATGATAGATTAAGTCTGGTAACCTGCTCTATTTCCGGGAGGGCGACCAACAGTCCTAGATAGGTGTCGGGTTTTTAAATCCACAAGTCTCTCGTGAACAACGTGGTGAAGATCGAGAGTGCCCTAGAAGCATCTGCGAAGTTGGGCTCTAGAAGTGGATGAGTGGAGAGTGAGATTCTTTGGATATGGACAAAGAAGTCAACGGGGCCAAATGCTTGCGGACTTCATGGAGAAAGGAGGTACTTTTTATGATGAACTCCTTCTTCAAGAAGCGTTACTGCCGCAAGTGGACTTGGATTTGTCCTGATAGTGTCACTAAAAATGAGATTGACTTCATCATGTCGACAAAACGCCATAATATATATTTAATGATGTCTCAGTGATCAATTCGGTATAAACCAGAAGCGATCACCGGATGGTGAGAGGCAAATTAAATATCAATCCTAGGCTGGAAAGAAGTCGGCTGATGAAGTCTATGCTCCGACCTACACCAGTCTACATCCCCGAGAATTTCCAACTCATATTACAGAACCGCTTTGAGAGCCTCAGCGAAGCATTACATTTGAAGTAGTTGCCGCGTCAGGTCTTTATACCCAACTTATCTTTCTAATATACCCAACTATGCATACGAACACAGTGCTCAGAATTGCCCGGTTAAAGTGGCGATAGGCAGGGGACATAGCACGGAGAACCGATAGCCGTTGGGGTTGAAAGGTTTTGGAATGGCGACCGCCTATCAGTGGAGAGACCCCCCACCACGACCTAGTTAAGACGGCGGGAAACCGATGGATGAGGGTGCCACCCTCGCCATGTTTGGAGGAGGCCTATGTTCAGTAGTGGACATCAATTGGCTGATATGACGTACGAATTTTTATTTTTATAAAAGCTGTATGTTTTTTATTTGAAAAGCGAAATTCATGGTTTTCTGGATGATGTAGGATATTCTAGATGTATGGTCACTCTACTTGTAAGATAGCCTTTGTATCTATCGTGCTTATATAGTAAATATTAGCTTAAAGTATGTAATATTGTCGTTTATTATTTTTGTTCTCTTCTCCTCAATAACTCTGTTCTCCCATGACTTACAAACTTGCTGTCATACAATAAAACGCTTAACTTTTCAAGGGCTTTCATTTGATGTATAGATGAAAGTGTTACAAGGGTGGGGACGTTTCGCCCATTCTTCCTTTACCTCTTTATAATGTTAGTATAGGTGACATACTAACGAATAATTTTGTATTTTCCAGGAGTCCCTGGGTGGCGGGGTGTTCGGCTCGGTGGGTACGTCGGGTGCGGAAGGAGGTGAGCGGCGCGAGGGGGGCAAGCGCGGGCGCCGGCCCGGTAGGAAGGCGCAGCTCGACAAACAGGACATGAAGGCCAAATTAGGTATCTATCTATTTCTTTATTGATTTTTGATATAGTTTTATAAGGCCTACTTGTGTTGACGGAGTAAACATGTCTACAAAATGTTGTTTTGAAAAAAGTCTGTAAACTCTTGCAGATGTTGTCTCTTGTAAAGTGAAAAAAGGAAACTGAAGAAAGGAAAACTTGACAATAGGATAGGATTTTTTCCAGAGTACTTATTAATACTACTACACCTATTTCCAAGCAATATTAGTTTTTTTTTTGTATTTGCCAACTCAGACTAACCTTTTTAGTAAGAATAATTGCGGTGTGTGATAAAGCAAAGCTATGCTTCACACCAATGAAGCGTCAAACACCCAAGCTAACCTATCATCGTGCATCCCCTTGAAATGCCGAAGACGCGGCGGCGGAGTACTGGAATGAGAATTGCGAATTTAGCGAGTTCCTTGGCCAGCAGTGGACCTCTTATCATCATAACAGCCCATTAATGTCCCACTGTAGAGACGGGCCTCCTCCCGTGACGGAGGAATACTTGGCCTACTAATACCACGCTGGCCAAACGTATTGGTATAGGGTTCAAGTTTTCCTTTTTTTTTATTTTTTGTAAAGATAATATAGACGGATAGTCCCTTAGTCGGTTTCTACAACACCCATGGGATGAGATGGGGTGGCGACACACTGTATTCTTACTCCGTCACCACACGGAGAACCGCTCATGGCTTTCTTATAATCATTCTATTACTCGTATATGTGTCACATATTATACTTAAACCCACCAATCCATATGTTTTTCTCTCTCTCGTCATCAGATCATCGTTACATGCTTGCAGAGCGGAGCAGGCAGTCGGCCCGCGAGTGTCGTGCTCGCAAAAAGCTACGATACCAATATCTAGAGGAACTGGTCGCTGATCGAGAGAGATCTGTCATAACTCTTAGAAAGGAACTTGATAAGGTAAGGATTTTGGTTTTAGTTATTCGCCATCTTGATTTAAGTGGCGGTTGGCAAGGGACATAGCGTTAAAACTGACAGCTGTTGGGTAGAAAGGTAGTGGCTTCGGTAGCGCGGCGGTTGCGATCTCTCTCTGTGCGATCCACAAATTATTGTCCAAAGTCTAGATGTTCTTTATGTCCGTTAAATTGATGTTTGTAAAAGAAAGTTAAGGAAACGAGATAAACAAGTATTTAATTATGCGTAACACAATTATCCGGTGCACTTAGATAACAAAATATTATTATTTAGAGGTAGTTAGGGGGACGTAGGTCCGATACAGGTCTGGAAAGGTCCCGCTTTAGTTATTGCGGAGACTACTTAACTTAAGTTCTTGAGTGATGGCAGCAGGTCGTCTAGCGACGGAAAAAGGGGCGCGGGCGCGCCGCGTGTCTTCATTTATAGCGGGTCGCCAGCCACCGCCCGGGGAGCTGTTCAGGAGGGGTGCGTGCGCGGTGGTAGTATGGGAAGACGGCCTTACCACGCCACAGAATAAAGGAAGCACTGGATCGCGTAAATTGGAAATATTTGAATGAGGCCTATGTCCAGCAGTGAATATGAGTTGCCATCCAATGGTTCTTGTATTTATTTTACGACAAGAGACGAACAAAACTCTTTGTCTGATGATGAAAAAGAACTTTTGGGGGCGGTAGAAGAAGACTATCAAAATAATAGGTATCTGCGTTTTAGGTCAATATTTTAGTGAGCTGTTTGGGGCTTACTCGCTTAAAATAAGAGTATGTTATTCAAAAAGAAATTAAAGTAATCAAGTATTTTTTCTCATTTCTAGTATTACAAATGGAATCAAGAGCTAGATCAAGGTAGAATACCCGAAGGTCTCGAAGCCATGCTTCAGGAGATGGGAATCGTCAAACAGGAGGAGGGGAAACCATATTAACGTATTTATATACATTTTTCAACTTTTATTTTATGACATACGATATTTAAACAACGAAGATTCACACTTGTGGCAGAATCATACGGGTTCCTGATTTAAAATTTAATTAAAAAAAAATAACTGTCATCATTTCGAAGTTTTGACACTTGAAAATTTGAAAAGTTCCCGCCTTAAGTATTCCATCCACAGACTTTATGTTAGTTTAATTTATCGAATAGGGGACCAGTTGATCGGCGATAAGTTGTATGCTTATTATAAGGGAGTGGAATATTGACACAGCTGTGCTGTAGCCATTTTTAACAGCTGCGTGGCTTTCTCGAAGCTTCCAAGGCAAGCTTTAATACTAAATATGTATTATTATTGGATGAAAGGTATTCTGCGGCCACCATGTACCCTTTTCTAACGGATCAGATATAAAAAAGAAATGTTGACAACATAGCCTAATACGTGCGGGAGTATTTATTAAAGCGCTTTTCATACACTACGTTTTCTTAAACACCTATATTTTTAAAAAGCTATATTTTAACTCTCGTGCAAATTGAGCATAACAGCACTTATTGCCACCACAATAAGGTTTCTTTTTACATTTGATCCGTTAGATAAAGGCGTGTTTTTATACAGCTCAGTTGTCGTATTCGCTTCGCAATCGTGTCTGTAAAACAACCCGCTACACTGCCCCACTTAATCCCGCAACGTTTGTCCCCTTTTCTAATTTTACAACTAGTTTGTTTACAGGAAAAAATTAATAAAAAATGTAAACAAACCTTACGTTTTGGTATATAAAATTTTATGTCACTATAGTGTTAATCACGAAATAAAAAATATTTGGTTAAATGAAAATTTTAAACTGTTTTTAACTATTAAAAGATTATTTTATTTTAAAATGTTTCGGAATTGTATCGTTATATGAAAATTCAATTGTTTTTTTTTTATTTAAATACAAATTATACATATTTGAGTTTAGTAATTGTTTATTCATAAAAAGAATATCATTTTTAACGGATTTACTGACATTAAATGTCAAACATATTTATGTTATGTCACTTTTTTTTTAATTTGGTGTGTGCCTGAAGCTGACCTGTAATGTGTACCTATAAAATTATTTTTTTAAGAATATTTTAAGTCTAAAACTATTTTTATATGGCTGTATTCTAAATATTAACGTTAATAAAAATCCTTTAAGGTTTTTTTTGTACATAAATCATTTAATTTTGCAATGTTGGAATTGTTTAACGTCATTAAATGCACGTATTTTTAAAAATTATTATTAACAATTATTTTCGTGTGTTTTTAGTTTCTTTTTTTGAAACACTTTCAAAATTTTGACATATTTTTGTAAGTCTTAAATTGTATAATATTAATAATCTAGTGTATGTATATAAAGTCCTATAAATTAGGCAATGCATAGAGATGTGGTCCTTAATTAGTTGTAGAAGTATGTCACACAAAAAGTCACTACTCCAGTTCTAAATTTAAAATTCTTAAATTTAGAATTCACTCAAAATAACTCGAGAGTCCGCATGTAGGGAATGTCGTAACATTAGTTCTATCGTTTAAACAATTTTGTAATAAATATATTTTAACCGTTCGTTTGTCCCGCATAATGTGAAACATTCGCGTTGTTTCATTATTGTGTCTAGGACAGGCAACGTGTTAAGAGAAACCGCATACATTTGACCGTTTTAAATGTAGTTTAAGAGCACGGAAAAGCATTAGGTTACCGTATTGCATTGTTTTGGTTTATGAAGTTCAGTAGGTAGGTATTAATCGTCATCATCATTGTATCAGTCAAACAAATTCTACAAGTGAACATAAGGCTTCCCTAGATGTTAAAAAAAATATGTAACTTTTTTTTAAATAAAAATACGGCACTGTGACCTCCATATACAGTCCAAAAACAGTAGCCAAGGGATAAAAGCCTAAAAATAACTTCAATCCGTCGTCATCATCTTGCCGGTTTGCTTCTTCACACTACGTTTGAAGGACCCGATTTCATACGATGGAGGAAATACGTGAGCCGGAATTTGGTTCCACAATTTAACGATTCGGTAAAAAAAGAAAATAAAAGACATGCCTTTTCTTTGCGATCCCATATCTGACAAACCGTCTGAATATGACACTGCAAACCGGCACGAGTGGTCTTGTTATGAAAAGGGGACGGAGTAACAAACCCATCTTGATTAGATTGATGACGGAGGTACAAAAGACGGGTTAAACGTTTAGAGTAGCTCATAGTTCATTATCTGTCAAAGAGTAGCGTCATACTTGCAAACTTTGCACTTAAAAATATATTTTGTCTATTCTGTTTTTAGTTCTTTTCATTCTTAAATGTTCTAGCTTATATCTGTTGTGTGTTAGAAACATTTGTAGTACGTTCAAAGCATTTACCTTCTTGCTTTAAGTCTCCCAGCCCAGACTTTAATATTAATATAAAATATTCTAACACGCTCACATAATAAGCTGTTTCTCTTGTTAACCAAAATCTATACTTAAACATCTATTTTAAGAATTGAAAGAGCTATTTTAAGAAGAACGTTTTATTTTCGACTTGAAACGGCTTGTTGATTTCTTGTTTATGTTTAGAAAACGAAATAACTAAAAGATATATGCTATTACATAATATACTGCGTTATAACCACGCTATTGAAATTTGAACTTTAAATAATACTCTTATGTAACCAGATAACACACCTGTCCCTTTAGCTAAAGGTGAGTTTACGTTCCCAAAAATATTACACACGTAAAAAAAATAATTCTAAAACATAATTAATCACTTTTTTTTCATTAAACATAAAAAAATATTCTTCGTCATCATTTTAGGGTTAACTATAAAGTTTTTCGAAAATACAATACAACTTGTACGCACATTTTTTTTAGAATTTAAATCTACTTTATTGCACTTATGCATTATTATTATTAAGAGTTTTTATTAATGCGTGTAGTATGGATATTTATTTATACGTTCGATTATAATTATATTTTCAAATTGTGACGTTTTTAATATAAGGGTGTCTTATAGTCATTATTATTTTATATATTTAAATTGAATAGGTGTGAATGGATGGAGATTTCTTTTTATAATAAATATGGGCGCAATTAATTATACGTATGGGTCTTGAATGCAAATTATTTTTAAGATTTTCGCGTATAATTTTAATAATTCTAAGTTTGCTAACTCGTAGTGATTTTAATAGTTTTAATTTAAATGTTAGTAATAGTTTTCTTCTTAATTTCGTTTAAGCATATCATAAAAGTCGTATATCGACTACTCGTCAATGGAGTGATAAAATCATAGATTTTTTCTTTAAATCGCCTATTTATTAATGGCGTATTATGATATCGTATATTGACGGTTTTGTAAATATAATTCAAGACTCTATTATTATAATAATGATAGTTGAATTCACTTTAATTTCAATTAATTATAATGATAGTAAATTCACTTTAATTTGAATTAATGATAATGATAGTGACTTCACTTTTATTTGAATTAATGATAGTTTTTTTTTAAATAAACCGTTTATACTTGTATAAATGAATTCAATTTTAAGATATTTATATTAATACAAATGTTCGGTGCTGAGTCGGGATTTCATTTCGTTTAAATGACATACAGATATCTGTTGCATAGGTGTTAATTAAATATAAGTAACATCTTTAATCATTCATGTATAAGGTTTATTTTTGAAATAGTTATTTCCATTTCAGCTTATAAGTTATATTAAAAAGGGTTTTGGTTGTGTTTGCGTTACTGAATATTTTTCTATTTCTATTTTATTGAAATATCCTCGGTTTTATTTCTAAAGCACGTATGAATTATTTTAATATAACTTGATTTACTTAAAATTAGTTATTGAATCTAATTACACAAACAATATTATCGACAAAACGTAAAGACTTTTGCTTGTATTTTATAAAATGGTAAACTTATTATTACACGGTAAATTAAGAAACAAACGGTAAATTTATTATTAAACGGTAAATTCTCTATTCTTCATTCTTAATAACAAATAAAATTATAAACGCTCAATAACTATGGAAGTATTTATATTAAATAATATATTTTTAAACGATAATAGAGGTAAAAATAGAAATAATATTTCTTTATAACATTCATCAATGATTTTTACCAATAATGACTGATTAAGAAAATAGTAAATACAATTATGGTTACAGTTTAAAACCGGTGTTAATTATAAGTTATTTTATTTAATTCCCTTTCGTTCAATTATTAATTTTAATTTCTTTTCACGTGGCTGAATAGTCTTATTGTAATATTTTTTTTTATTTATTTAATTATTATTATTGTATAATTATTTATAATTATGATTTGTCTGTTTAGTGATTATAAAATCTTATCACTATTATGTCGGCAATCCGCCTTAGATTTATATTTTATTATATTAATTATTTTAAGAATATTCTAATATAATCTTAATTATAAATTAATTCATGCTTCATTTTATTGTTAATCATCATTTTCGATTCATTGGATATAAAAGGTAATTTAGGATTATAATTTTTATGTTTTTATATTTGGTTATTATTATGTTTATTTTTTTATTAAAAGTTGTTTTAAATATAAGTAGTTATTATTGCTATTTTTATACACACACATGGGGAGTTTAAAATTACAATAGTTTTTAGCATTTTACTTTATTATTTTTAACTTAACAGTACCTATTTGTGTTTGATGCAATTTAATTTTTGAAAAAATACTTCATACAACCTAAAGGAAATCCACCTCAACTAGTTCATAAGGGTCCCCGTACACGGATAACCTTTATTTAAAACTAAAACTTAAAAAAATAAAAAAAATATCTTTTAAACTGTCACTTATAAATATTCAACGTAAATGGAAATAGTTGCTGCAAATTATTTGTGTATGGCAATTTGACCTCAAATATACAATCACGCTGTACATTAAGTTCAGGAATGAGTACCTACAACGGATGGTAATATTATTTCTCGTGTATACCTACCTATAATATTATCTGTATGATTGCTTGATGTTTCGCAATAGATTTCACTAATCGCAGTCAGTGTAATCTGCGCCGAAATTTCAAAACGTGTAACTAGATTACGTTTCTCGTTCCCATTTACGTTTTATATTTAATAGCAACACTTTACACAAAACTTCCTTGGCTTTTTAAGTGCCTCCATGAAAAGCGTCCTTCTTTTTTATTTTAAATAACAAACAAAAAAATACCACAAAATTTATACTAAAACCTGTCCCTAGGTATACCTTTCAACTTCGTCACGTCAATACGATAAAAATAAAGTTTTTAAGTAAGTACATAAACTGAGTCCTTGAAAATAACCTATTTGGGCTTCCCTTGAATTTTACACGCACTCAATAATGTTTCAATTATTGTGTTTTTAGTCATCATCTTCATACAGTGACGAGCGTCTTCTAGTAAGGAATAGAGGGAAACTAACTCTATTTGTATGCCGTTGGCCAGACAAGTTCCAGTTGTTTCGATCAATTTAACTGTTTAGATTTTTATTAGACGTATTCTAGATACATACTAGATGAAAAACGAACCCAAAACCGATTACATGTTGAAGATATGACTCATCACTCTAATTGACTGTGCGGTTGACGGTTCGGTAACATGAAATTAGATTCCTTAAGAGTTTTTCTCTCAAACGTTGTTCGTGTATGGGGACATTAGGCTTTAAGTTTATTATACCTTATATTTATATGTACATTTCTAAATATCCTGCTTCTACACTACACCTACACCTAGCTGTATTATTTGAATATTATTATTATTTCAATAATTTGAATAACCAGCGTATAATATGCCAAGCTAGATCTCAATGCAAAAAAAAAACTATTAGTATCTAATATGTAATGGATATAAGTTTGTACATATAAAAAAGGTTGAGGCAAACAATCTGGGAAATTAGTAGATAAATAGTTAGTTGTACATTTTAGTTATACATTTAATTATGTATATAATTATTAAATGTAAAATATTCTAATAAATAGTCACTTTGTCGCCATATTACCGATAAGGCATACCTTTCGACCGACTTTCAATTCAAATATTACATTGAACTTATCAAAATAATAAGTAAAAAAAAATTAACATTCTATCTTCAATCCACGTCCAAAGATGGACATAGTTCTTGCTAAATTTGGGGTAAAGGTGCAAATATGTAATGAATAAAATAAGGTACTTATTACAGATATTTTAATAATGTGTATAATATTACTTATGGCGTGTCTATTTAAATGACATACACTTCTACAAGTAGGTATCATTGTAAATTTTCCACGTTTTCATAATCCACAATCATTATTCTCAAGACTACTGCTGGATATCAGGCAACTTTAAATTTATTAATCGCGCACGATTCCCTTACACATCAATATCCCGTCACTCATGTCATTACAATATATTATCTTAATCATTATCACTCATGTATCCCATATCATCCATCTTTAACAATCAAAGATTTAAATATCATTCGCCATATACATTACTTCTACTATTGTTATCCAATTTTCTTATATCATCGATTTAGATCCTCAGTGCCTATTCATTAAATTCCCTCTTTCATGTTCTCTCATTCCATCAATTTTTTGTTGAATATTTTGTGTTTAATAATTAACACCATGATGTTTATAATATACATTACATTATGTCGAAAGCCGCGCTAACCTAGTTCGTATTAAAATAAAACATGTATATTTGGTGATAATTAGCTTTTAATAATTATAATTATTCATAAATTATAAGATGTACATTGAAATGAGAAACATACAGACCAGGCTATTAATTAAAAAAAAAGTAGTTGTATAAAATTTAATCGTTTTAGAAATCGTACCATTTTTGTCTTTTAGTAAATAGGTAAGGTTAAGTAAACGTTAAAATTAATTTGTTCATTAGCGTTAAAAATACTTAAAATTAATAGAATAATTTAAATAATTGGCATCATTTAAAAGGCGCGTGACTGACTATATGTCATTTCTTTTATGTCGTTTCTAAAGTACGTTGTAATTAATTGTATACTATTCTAAAAGCAATATTTCAACTTGTTTCTTAAACATATTTGATCAAGTAATTTTGATTACATAAAGTAAAAGTAAATAATCTTCAAATTACTCAACCAAAAATTAACGTTACAATCAATTTAAGCAATTACTTTGTTATATTTTTTCGTGTAGTTTTAATAAATTCTGAATCACTCAAACTTTACCCTACTAAAAACTTTTAATAGTTGACTTCGCATTTGATAACATACCCTAAAATTTTACCCATTAATTTAAAATTATAATTTCTTATAAAAAAATTAGGATCTTTGCGTTTTTATTTTGATAAAAAAAATTGATTTAATCATTCGTCTAAAACATTACTTTATTCTAGAATAAGTATGTAGGGTAAGCTGGTCGACAATGAACCACCTAAAAGTTTAAGAGCTATAACACCACTGTTATGTGTCCGAATTATATAATTTTTACTTCTTACTGTAGATAATTTAACTGGCTATGCTATGAAGTATTATTTTTTGACTTAAATGCCATACAATTCTATAATAATTATTATTTTTATTTTTTGAGAAATGATTCACTGTGTACACCGGATGGCACTCTATGAACCGGGGGTTGGTTAACAATGAACCATGACAATAGTTATGTCAATGGTGGGATTATAAATAAAGTTAAGAAATAAAACTATTTTATTTATATTAAATATATATTTCTATCACATAAATCAACAACTTTTTTTTTATTTTGTAATCATATATCCATATCCTTTGCTGCTTTTCTCAAGCTTACTTCACCGGTAAGATATAGTTTGACTGAGATCCTCTTTTTCCTTGCACTTCTATTTAGTGTTGTTCTCCCCATACTAAAATGTAAAAAACATTTTTATAATTAAATTTACAACAGATTAAATCGGTTAAAATAAAGTAGATTCAATAAACCGTGGTTAAAATATTAGCGGTACCAGTGGTTCATAGTGTACTCCCTCTAACTGAGTCATTCTGTACCACCCCTTCCTAATCATATTCACGCTTTCGTGGCAACAACAACAAAAACGTGGAGCGTAAAGAAATAATTTAAATGTAAAGCGTAAGAAATAAGTAGCATAACTTGCAAAATGATATTTAGCTAATATTAACACAAGTAAAATAAGACGAAATTTAACTTACGTAATTTTTTCACAAATTTCGGCGGAATAATACAAAACATGAACGCACACGTGCGCCTGCACCACTAGCTCGCCGTCAACTGGGGTGGGACGAGCGCCCCTATAAGCCCTTAGTTTAAACTATATAGCACTGAATGACAACGTCACATTTCTGAGTTATTAGCCTGATTCACTCTGTACCTCTGATTCACTGTCGACCACTCTACCCTACATTATTACATGAAAAGTACGTGAAGCGACGATTATTAAATACTATATTTTAGATTTATAAGTAAATAATCGCTATGACAAGGGCAATTACAGTTAGCTGTAATACTTTTAGATATAAATGTATTTATTCATTCTAGTAATAGTATAACACAAGCAATATTTCAATCTGTATTTTAAAAATATTTGGTTATGTAACATGACATAATACAAAAGTTAATAATCTTCAAAACACATGAACTTAACACAAGATACATGTTTACATTTATAATCAATGTAAACATTCACTTGCGTACTTTTATTTCGTGAATTATTTAGAAATTCAGAGTTCTGTATTCGTTACCCAAATATATTAGTTACAATAGGCGATAATACATTTTTTGAGGGAGGCGCAGGACCTCACAAGGTGGCAATATTTGGAGCAGGCCTATGTCCAGCAGTGGACGTCAATTGGCTGAGATGAAGATTATACATTTGAAAATGTAACCTAATATTTTACTTACTATACCCCTTCCAACGTAAGTTTAGCTTTTTGACAGTTCACGTCCATGAAGTTTCGTAATATTTCTGCTTATTTTTCAAACAAATAATATTGTATTTCATGGACGTACCCATGTTTTTTTCAGTTACCATGGTTACTTAGTGATGGACACTCATAACGATTACCCCCATTATGAAACAAATTACAAATAATCGGTAGAAATAAATGCTATGAATAAACCGGAACTCTTCTTAATACGTTTATAAAATGTAATATGATATTTTAGATTAGCTATAACCCGCGAGTGTGTCACGATAAATTATGTATTTTAAATAATACCTAAGCTAACTATAACTTTATCATTTTAAGCTATAGGCTAATTCTCTTAACATAGATAAAGAAAGAAACAGTAATAAAATGATAATGTAAGTTAATGTAAGGATCCAAATGTGTAAAATAAAGTAATTTGAAAAATCACGAAATCGCTTACAATCGAATGGCATTACATTCGAGATACTGCTGAACGTCACTAACGTCAACCTGTCAAATGTCGTTAAATATAGTGGAAAGGGTATAATTTAAAAAACAATTTCTTTAAAAAAAGGTTTAGGCTCTTTGCGTTTTTACTTTGGTGAAATATTTTTATTTAGTTAGTCGATTGTCTAAAACATTTACTTAATACTAGATAAAATTGTAAATTATTACATGAAGAGCAAATTATCGATGGTTTAAACTAGAATTTAGATTTGTAAGTGTACATTGGCAAATTATAGTCATGGCAAGGCCAACTAAATTTAGCTATAACACTTTTAGATATACATGTATTTATCATCATTATCATCTTCATTATATCAGCCAATCGACGTCCACTGCTGGACATTGGAATAATACATACATAATGTATTTATACACTCTAATAATATTTAAAAATGTATTTAAAAACTAAACTGCTAGATTGTCACCCAACTAAAAAACTCATAAAACTGCATTTCATAACATCACCTAAAAGTATCACCCATTGATTTAAATAAGTAGGTACATATAATGTAAATTATACGAGGAGTAAATTAATCGATGTTATTAACTATAATTTACATTTGTAAGTGTACATACAAATGCGCCATGGCAAGGGCAATTAAATTTAGCTGTAACACTTTTAGATATACATTGTATTTATACATATTATTATGAGTAATTGTAACACTTAAGTGTATATTTGAAAAATAAAAACGAATCACATGAAACCACACTAGAGGATAATGAAAGTAGCCTGTACATAGTCTTTAGACATTTAGTATTGAAAATATCTAGCGGAGCGTATGTCGTATGTCTTTATGTATGTATGTTAGGATTCATACTCATGTTAACTGCCTTGGTGGCGCTACGGTAGCGCAAGCGACTGCCGTGCACGAGGTCGCGGGTTCGATTCCCTCGCAGGACAATTATTTGTGCAATCCATAAATTATTGTCCTGAGTCTGGAAGTTCTTTGTGTCTGTTAAATAATTCGTGTTACATAACTTCGTTTGATAACTGTCTTTTGATTTTCGTTACAAAAATAATATAAAATTGTTCAGATATAATAATTCTGTCAAAGTAAATTGCAACCAAATTAATTTATTAAGCCTATTAAACAAATAAATAGAAGCATAGGCTCCAAAATCGGAGTTTATATTTTCCAAATGTCAGTATGCTCTAAAGGGCGATATCTTTTCTCATATTTCATCAAAATATAGTCTTTCATCTCATTCGATACCAAATGTGAAATTTGACATATTACTAACTTATTAGGTAAAATACTAGAGTTGTAGCTGATAGCATACTGAAAAGGTATTATAGCAAATTCAACGCAAGACTTTAGGCTTCTGATTCATCATTCATCGTCATCATTTTCATATCAGCTGAAGTAATTGTTCTTTCATAATTGTAAATGGCATAATCAGTTAATTTCTAATAAACTACAATGTATAGTGGTCCATATTTAATTTCATCTTCAATTTTTTTAAAGTTAATTTATTATTCGAAGTAGCGTGGTTTTTTATTTATTTATTTATTTATTAAACCCCTCGCCGGAATATTATTGCTGCGTTTCAACAAGATATCCTTAGTTTTTTTAAAAATAAATATAACTTTTGAAATGATGTGTTCAAAAATAAACTTATATTGCATTTATGTAATCAATTTATAATTAATCATTTTCGTAAGAATAATTTTCAAATAATATTCGCTTATGTCATTATTATTCCATAAATTATAATCATTATTACTGTTAGATATAGGATCTAAGTAAAAGGCGCGTTCGGAAATCTCTTACTATCCCCTTTTTAAACAAGGAAATGTATCCAGTATTTCTATTAATATTATACTTGAGTGTCTACAATAATAAATTAGTTATTAGTCTTGATTATAAATAAATATAAGACATTTAAATTCTAATTATAATGTTGGTATTTTAACTTTTTTGTAAATGTAAAACTAGTCTTATGCATATGTACCAAAACTATCTCATCCACCTTCGTTTGGCGTTATTTCGTGTAGTGAAAACCTATAAAATATATTTATATATTAATTTAAAAATTTATAAAAGCATAAAAAATCAAAAAAGAAAATATAAACATCTCATCTTTCATGCTCAAAATTATTTTGTTAAACTTTTATTATTCATATAAATCAATCATACCTTTTTTATTTATACATATATTCATTCATTTGCTCATTTACATGTCGTAAAGTACTAACTGTCGTCCGAGACAAACTACTCGTCCTCAACAAAAACAAACAATCAAGTGTTTGTTTTTAAAGTAATTTGGATCCTTAATTTAAGGTCATTATTGAACTGCTGGACATAGGTTTATACGGCGTAATCTTTTGCCCTGATACGCACCACAAACATCGATCAACTTGCCACCTGTACAGTCACGAGCAATAATATGTACACATTTTCAAATTTTCTAAACTATCTGCACGTTTATCTAGACATTACAATATCAAAATGAATTCGTAATTTAGAAGAGGTTCCGTACAGTTTTGAATTAATCTTCGAATTTTCAATTTTGGATTGGCAGAACTTTAGATAACTGGTTTACAAAATGCGAAAATGTGTACATATTATTGCTCGTGACTGTACCAGATTATTTGTCAACCGCTTAAGGGGGTCTGTCAACTATGTGTCATTCTTTCCGCGATGGGCCCGTTCTGCCCTAATACCTCTCTGGAGAAATAATCATGATCATTATTTACGTTATATCATCAATAATATCATTGTTTAAAATCATTTCATGTCTCATCACTTATAGATATTGCCACCTATGCCTTAAACTTATTAAAAAAAAAGAAAAGTTTAATATAGTCATTTTGTAGCAAAAAATATCGTATCATATAAAATAATTAATTAACTCCTTAGCACTTATTAAATTAAAAAAAAAGCTGAAAATTTCGTGACATTATGTATATTTTAAGATTTAATAATAAGACATTAAATTACTAAAACATATTCCTATAAAAACATAATTTATATCTTTTAATCTTTACAGCCATTGCCAGACGTTTTCCAACTGTTAGTAGTTTTCCTCTTTTGCAAAACTTAACGTACCTACTGATTACATAATTTTTACTTTGTCACAATAATCTTTTCGTTGTGACGTGACTTATAATTACATAAATTCATTAAATGCAATAAATTAAATAAGTTTTGTTTATTATAAAAGCTGTATGAGCATTTTTTATTACATAATATTTTGTTAGGAATAATTTTATTTTCATAGGAATATTTTTTTAGGAATAATTATTTTCTGTTAGAAATAATTATGTTAAGTTTTATTCCATACCAAATTATCAAAAGGAGAAACACAGAGTTAACTTTTTTTTATAAGCGTCAGGTGGTATTTTAAGCGCGTACTATAGATGTAGTGATTGGATTAAATATATTATTAAGCATTAATATCAAAGCATAAGTAATCATTATTCACTGTCATTATAACACTTTCATACTTGCTTTTATTTTATATGTTTATTGAGTTATTTTTCTCCTGCTAATATTTCTTTAAGTTAATTATGTTACTCGGTATTATTTCACCGGTATACATGGTGATGTCTTCATGTGTAGCAGTTGTATGGTCAGCAAAAAAAGTATATAAAAATTTAAAATTAGTCTAGGAAATTGTATTGGGACTATTTGGCATATATTTTTGTGTAGCTACTCTTGTTTTCTTATGCAAACTTAAATACTTAAATTTCATTCACTAACCACGATTTAGGTCGTTAAAATGCAAATTTAAGTTTTGCCATAAAATACAATATAATCGCCGTAAAGACCAGACATATTCCTCTGATCAAATTTGAAAAAGCGTGTAGTACTTATTGAGCTCACTGTACCGTGGGAATCTACAATCCCTAAAGACCACACAATTAAGACAAAAAAATACTTTGACTTGACAAATGAGATAACCAGAAATCGGTACACGGTTACTCTATAAGCCGTGGAAATAGGTGCGAGATGTACTCCAGCTAAATCCCTCTACAACCTATTAAAAGAACTAGTACTGCCGAGAACTTCAGTAAGTTCTCTACTATCACAAATGCCCAAAACGGCATTCTTAGGTTCCCACCAAATGGCATACTATGGCATCTATAAAAAGTGCCCATCAGTACATAAACATCTTCCAAGCATATACAGTAAGATCTGGTCAAGTAAGGAAATACCGACAGCCTTCGGAAAAGCTAATTTTGTTCCGATTCCAAAGAAAGATGAAGTAACCAGTTCAAAAGTTACTAGACCGATAACATTTACCAACTTTCATACTTTTCCATTTTACTGATAAAAATTACAGATTACATGGTAACTAACAACTATTTCAGACCAAGCCACCAGAAGGGATTTATTCCCGGAATACCTGGATGTTTGAAACATAATTCCTTAGCAGAGAGTCTAAAAGATACTAGAGCAAATGAAAGGCAAATAACACTTTGTTGGATAGATTTAGAAAACCCATTCGGCCCAATACAGTTGCCCTTAAATTGTCCTGATGATCGTTTAATTCATTGTCAAAGTCCTCGAGATACATGGCTTGCCCTGCATCAAAATCAAATGCTACTTTATAATACATTTCACATCTTAATCATACATAAATAAGTTCTATTTCTTGTCATTTAAATATTCAATAAATTGAATATATTATGAATAATGTATTACTTACTAAGTTATCATCATGAGAAGATACAAAAATATCATTTTAAATATCACTATCATCAATTACCATTTATCATTCCTACATTACATAAATCATAATTGTATTCCTAAGTTACATTAACCTGCAGGTGGTAGAGCCATGCTGTTTTTAGCACGAATGGGCCGGCTCGACCGGATCATTACCACCCTCTCACTTAATATCAAAGGGATGTGGTTTTTTGCTGCGTTTCGATTGGTCTGTGAGAGTGCCGGAGGCCCGGTTTTTGTTTTATTCTCTAACTATCCTTTCTCTTCCTCTATCCTTTTCTCTTCTTCTATCCTTTTTTTTACTATCTCTTTCCTTGAGGTAAGAACCATTGTTAACTGTGTGAGGTATTATCTTTGAGCAAATATAACTAAATAAAATGGTGCGGACCTTTATATCCGTTTATCCTTACAAACGCATTTTCTGGGTTTTATAAACTTTTAAGTCTAAAATACGGGAAATCTTTCTACCCGAACAAGCGCATAATTATCATATATTTTTTTACACAAAACTAATGTTTTGTGTAAAAAAATATGTAAACAAGCGATTCAATAATAGCGCAAATTTTAAATGTTAAAATTTCGTAATAATATTGCTGTGTAATATAAGTATATGTGCACTTAAGTCCTTACTAAATGGTGAAATAATATCTTTGTGAGACATAATCATATTAAACTCCATTGTCTCTCAAATTATCAGGTAAAAGATCTATAATATTGCAATTTTTATTGTTATAACCTCGCGTCTTTACCACACAGCTGCGTTTTATACGTCTTATTTAATACTCCGCTTAACGCGAGCGCATAAACTACTAGCGTTCTAACACCATAATGAACTTATAAAGGAAAAATATCAATACCGGCATTTATGCCTACTAAAATTTCTTTGTTATAAACGCAGCTGTGTGCAATACCGCGGGCGTACTCATAAAAAATGTTCAAACAACTTATTTCAATAATTTTTGCGATATTACCGACCTGCAGGTGGTAGAGCCATGCTGTTTTTAGCACGAATGGGCCGGCTCGACCGGATCATTACCACCCTCTCACTTAATATCAAAGAGATGTGGTTTTTTGCTGCGTTTCTTTTGGTCTGTGAGAGTCCCGGAGGCCCGGTTTTTGTTTTATTCTTTCACTATCATTTCCCTTCCTCTATCCTTTTCTCTTCTACTATCCTTTTTTTTCTACTATCTATTTCCTTGAGGTAAGCAACATTGTTGACTGTGTGAGGTAGAACATTGAGCAAATATGACTAAATAAAATGGTGCGGACCTTTAAATCCGTTTTATCCTTACAAACGCATTTTTTGAGTTTTATAAACTTTTAAGTCTAAAATACGGGAAATCTTTCTACCCGAATAAGCGCATTATTTTCATATTATATTTATTTCACAAACCATTAATAAACAAGCAATTTAATAACAGCGCAAATTTTAAATGTTAAAATTTCGTTATGATATTACTGTGTAGTATATGTTTACTAAATGGGGAAATAATCATCTTTTTTTCCGACACATTATAATATTAAACTCTAGGCCACTTCAGTCTCTTAAATTATAGCTTTATAATATAACTCATACCAATAACGTTCCGATGTGAACGACAATAACGCGTCAGTGTGTTATACCATTATTCATCTTATCTTTTCTATCTTCTTATGATGGTAAGTTTACGATCGAGGCGTCGCATTTGTGATAATAAGCGATTATGATAGAATATTAAATGTCTATTTAATTTTTAGTTTCTTCGTTTAAGAGCGTGATTAGAAATAAATTTATCGAACTAATATCCCATTAGTAACTATAATTTTAAGTAGTTAGTAGTTATAATACTTAATAGACAACTTGTTTTTAACTTATTTTAATTTACTTAGAAGTATTTAAGTTCATACTTGACGCACATTTTTTTTAATACACATAATGTTGGAATTGTCGTAAGTTTTATCGTAAAATTGATTAAATTACTTTTCTTATTAAATTTAAAATTACAACATTAACTTTAAAATTATTGCGATGATGTTTCTTGTAATTTTATTAGGGCTATTCTTTTAATTAAAATATAATTTTAACATTCAGTCTGTTTTAGATCGAAATGTAATTTTTAATTCGATTAAAATGTAACATAATCGCCACATTTTCGGGTTAAAACTTGACTAAATCTATGGAGTCAGCTATCTCTACTCTATATTTTTTTTACTATCTAAATGTTAAACATGCACACATGCTCATAATCTTTCGTGTTTCAATTGTTCTACTTATAATATCAAGTTGTCTCGTTAGCTATATTAAGTAAGTAAAATTAAGTAAAAAGTAAATGTACATTTAAAAGCGTCACTAAACTCAGTGTTAATTAAGGCCAAAAAAATAGTGTTTAATTTAAATTTAATTAAATATAGGGACTTTAAAATTCAAAGTATTAATCATTTTCAATATTTTTATTTAAATAAAGAAATAGCTAAATTCAGAATTAGGTATTTTTGGGTTCAAAACTGAGAAGGTGAGAGTGTAAAAAGTTTATTTAATGTGCAAGTAATAATAATAAATTGTCAGAGTGAAATGTTAAATTATATATTTTAATAGCTGTGTGGGTCGTCTTTTTTAAATCATCAATCAAATATGAGCATTTTACCATATTTATAACTTTAAAAAATATTATTATCTTATTTTGTTTTTAAAATATGCGTTACAAATAGTGCTATAGGTAAAATAGTATAGTAGCTAATAGGGTCCGTTTACATTAAAATATCTAAATAAACAGAATGCGACCTTTGCATTTTATCTTTTCGTCAACAAAATGATAACAACTGTATTACATACCATTTAGAAAAACGAATACATAAGACCTTTGCAAAAAAAAATGGTGGTATGAAAAAAAAACAGCAGAACTTTCACATGTAACAAGCATGTCCATTGATTAAATAACCAACTAATAAAATAACAAATATGGCAGATGGTTATATCCTAGAACGCAGTGCTTTTTACTTATTGTAGTCGCCATTTGGTGACATTATAATATATAATCTATAGACATTCAACAGCTGTCTTAAGCGCCGATTACATTAGACTACATGTAGTCTCCTACATAAGGACGTCCTAACTTTTTAGTGTTAGGTCGTTCTGTTTATACTGTCCTAGATGTGATAACACTAGGATAGACTACATGTAGTCTCCTACATGATGTAGTTGACTACATGTAGTCTAGTGTAATCGGCGCTATATACAACGCTTTCTAGGAAATAACACTGACATATTTATGAACTATTCTGTATTCGTGGATAAGCATTGTTTTATTGTGAAATGTGGGTTTAGGTTTACATTTTTGTGGTTCAGCATTTAATTAATGGGTGTAATATCGAAAGTGACATAAGTTTTTTTTTTTAAAGATACAAATTGGTAAAAATGAATGATACTATTGTCTTAAAATCAGTAATAGGACGAGATTTGTTTTCGAATATTGTGCATTACATTTTTTAGTTATCATAAAAATTATGTAATTATGAGCATGTTTAATAAACACATACTTAGATTCAATTTTAGATTTTGTTATAAACTCAACTAAAGCCTTGAAAGAAATTTTGGATTGTTAGGAAAAGAATGCAGAATCAGATTTGCAAGAAAAATCTGACTTAACTAAGCATTTTGGCTAAAGAAATTTATGTCAAAGACGTGTCGTTTCTGTTCGTTGAATAAAACAGTTGCAACTTATAAAATAATATCATCATAATTATCACTAGTATACAAAGTAGTCGAAAAACTGGAAATAACCTACAAAGCAGTTTAGATCCACTTTAAAAAAATCAGGATAGTTACACACCAAGGCATAGTTCGTATCGTGGCTATGCCGATGTGCTAACCAAAAACCAATTGAACAAAACGTGTAGTCTTTTGCGATTCTTTATTAATTGATAATTTAAGCGCCGATTACACTAGACTACATGTAGTCTCCTACATAAGGACGTCCTAACTTTTTAGGGTTAGGACGTCCTTATGTAGGTAGGTAATATAAAAATTATTTGTATTTGTATTGTATGTAGTCTAGTGTAATCAGCGCTTAACTTAATTGTCATATGATTTTCACCATGCCTATGTTCACCAAATAGGTTATTATTATGCATTAGAAAATGTTCAGAAGATGGTTTCCTAAAATGTAGAGACTCTATAGTTTTACTATCTTTATTTTTGATTCCATGAAACGACTCATTCTAGGTAACCATCCTGATGTTTTCGAGCACTTTTATGTATTTTGTAATCGCAATTGATACCGTTTTACATACTTAATATAAATAAATACCGAATATAACAACTCCACCCCTACAAATCGATTACGATTCGATTATTTTTACGTGTATTTATTTGTATCTCTTATGTGACTAATTTGAATCTAGTGATAATTTATGCCCGTCAGATAAAAATATACAAACTCCTCCGTGGCACAAAACTAATACTTAAACCTCCAGTGCTAAAACCAAAAATAGTACCGGACATAAGCATCTGTTTTAGGCGATCAAGGAAAATTACAAAAAATATTTTTTATTCTTTCAAGGCCTTTAATATAAAATATAAATGAAAAAATATATATTTCGAAATTCTATTTCTGAATTTAGCTAACTACTTTCTTTAATATCGAACTATTTTTACTAGTTTTTTAATGCATTTTTTTGTTCAATTAACGTTTATAAACTGTTAAGGTCTTCTACGCTTCCCAGTAAAATTAGTAAGATTTATATTAAAATATTCATTACATTAAAATTAACTTTTAATATTACGGCCCCTATACGTAATTTTAATTATTAAAATACCAATTCAATTTTGTCCCTAGTCCGAACGGTATTTAAAGTTTTTGCTTGCCGAAATTCTTATAAACAACCCTGTGACTGTTGAAATAAAGTTTAAAATACATCAAAACTGGATCCAAACTTAATAAGTAATAAATAAAATTACGAATATTGGGCCTGTACATGCTCATATTAGTAACTACTAAAATCGTTCATTAAAATATAAGTCGAAAATTATAATGATATATTTTTTAAATAATAATAAATTGTAATTATAAATAAATAAATTATTATTTCAATGTTCTGGTTATAATATAGATTTAGTAGATTTATTATTATTTTTTAATATGTATCAATATAATTAATGTAAAATTTAGTATTTTTAGATTCTGCATTAGGTACGATATTATTAGGTAGGTGTCAAAAGCGGACATTTCCAAGTCACGTTATCTTAGAGGGTTTCCAAATAGAAATAATAATATGAGTAAAAAAAAATAGAAGTATTATTGTATTAATAATATAAAATTCCTTAAATGTCTTACTTTAACATTTAGATTTATAATATAAGATGTCTAAATTAGAATTAAAAAATAAATATTGCTTAATGGTCAAGAATACAAAATAAATAATTAAATCATTATACTGTATTAATAAAAAATATTATTTATTTATATTTATAATGATTTGAAATCTATTAATTTTATAAAATAATTAATTCTAAAGATTTTCTTATAAAATATTAAACCAGCTTGTTTTGTAAGTTCTCTTTGATTTTAGCGGGTTATATATTTTCGGTAATTTTATTTTCTTGAATATTATTGTTTTAATTATTCACTTATAATACGAGTAAGCATTTAATTATTATTTTATAAATAAATATATAATTTACGGCGCCTTATTTAAATACTTAAATTACTAAATTAGATAATAATATTCACAGTTATTCTTACGTGCTTGCTGTAGTGAATTTCATCATATTATAATAATTATTATATAATATAAAAACTTAACGTGAATATATTTCTTATTATATTAAGTGTGTATGTTTGTGTGGGTGTGTGTAGAGCGTACCGATCGCCTTATTAGTTAAATAAAAAGTTCTAAAATATATATAAAAAAAGAATACTAATACTAAAATAGTTGTTTAACTTTCGGGTCGTTTATTTGTTTAAAAATATGTTAATATATACTTACATTTTTAATACAACTAATATAAATATGTTTATTGAATTTCATCATCATTCTACAATATTATCATTAATAATTTCAATTATCATTCACATTAAATCATTAATATTAAAATAACTTTCATTATCATCAACATCGTCATCAGACGCATCTATATTTTTGTAGACATTTGAATTATGTAGTACAGTCAGGAACACTGAACATCTATTAATTATAATTTGTTATAATCATTAATTCTCCGTGTGGTGACGGAGTAAGAATACAATATGTCACCACCCCATCTCATCCCATGGGTGTCGTAAAAACCGACTAAGGGACTATCCGTGAATAATATCTTTACGGAATAAAAAGAAGGAAAACTTGAAATTAAACCCTATACCATTCCGCCTGGCCAGCGTGGTATTAGTAGGCCAAGTATCCCTCCGTCATGGGAGGAGGCCCGTCCCTCCAGTGGGACATTAATGGGCTGCTACGATGATGATAATTGTGATGATAATCATTAATATTTATCCATTTACTTTCAATTAATTATCTATTAGCATAAATAATATTTCTGCTTTATCATTGATTCATTATTATAATTCAGTATAACTTTTATTATTTTAATAAATAGTAGTTATTATTATAGATGCTCAACCTAAGCCGAAAATGTAACACGTAGAGACATTTTTAGTTTAATTAATTGCTGAGTGGCGTTATGGTACCGGTTTGCATCTACAGGACAATATTGTGGGATCCTCAAATTATTCTCCTGTGTCTGGATGTTCTTTGTGTCAGTTAAATTGAAGTTTTGTAAGTCTTCTGAAATAGAGTATGTTATTTAGCGTAGATATGTGTTGTCGTTGTATGAACTAAGATATGTGACTTTTCATTTATTTATTTATAGATTGTCGTGTATTATTATTACTATAGTGCGTATTTGTATGTCGTGCCTGTTTTAAATTACCTTTATTGTCTGTATTGTAATGTTTGTATCATTGTCTAGAATTTATAAATCAGATAAGAATAATTTATTCATTTGTAAGTTAGGTTATAATAATTGGCAATTTTAATTATAACTTGTATTCGTGTAGTCTTTTCGCATTTCGTATGTATGAATTTATAAAATCTTTGAATGTTTTCTGTCTTTCTGGTTATGACTCTATTGTGATAATTTAAAAAGTAAAGTTATTTGATATTTTTGTCTTACTGTCTGCTAAGAAAAATGCGTGAAAGTTCGAGTTTACAAAACTGACATAAAATAAGTGAAAACAATATACTGTGGTCGCATAATATATCACTACTATACTAACGACGGATAATTGAACTATTGCTACTGAACTTATTTTAAAAGCTCATACAAAACAATATTTTGAGGTATTTCAGTTAAAAGTACTATTTATTTTAAATGCCAATAAAGTGTCTTTAAGTTATATTCTTCACGTTGTAAAAGAGTTTCAGAACAGGCATTATATTTGGCTAACTAATAGAAATTTGGCCAGATGAATTTGATTGTTTTGTGTAAAATTTCCCTTTTTCTTTACTACGATAACTTTTTATAACTTTTCCCTTAAGCGGCTTTTACGTCAACTACATTGAGAACTGGAGTGGTGACATTTTGTAATTTTAACTCCGTCATCGCACGGATAGTGACTAAAGAATAATTTTAAATACTACTAATATGATAAAATACATTAAGTGTATAATAATATACTATGAGGTAGAATAACTTGCTACGAGGTAAATGCACGTAAATGAGGTCTAATAGATAAATTAAGTATATTAAGATATACATTGAGATCCCTTTATCTCTGATAATACTTACATAGAATACGATAAGATTGCTGCTGCGTGTTTATTAAGATAAATTATACTTACGTATATAATTAAGGGCAACCAACTATAGATACAGAAGTTACTACAATTATTAAGGTATTTATAATTATTATATTTAAGTTTCAGTTACTATTGAGTGTATGGTATATTTATTTATAAAATAACTATAAAATATAGTGATATATAAGATAGAGTGACTATCATTAATAAAAAAAAAATCCGATGAAATATATCATACACATTCACAATAAATAATAATTAAGAATTAGCCATACATCGCCAAAAAGCCCTCAGACACATTAAATTACCATGTGGGCGAATTAAGTCTATTTTATACTTCGGGTTATAGAAATTATTATTTTTTATACCTTACTCTAAACGAAACTATGTCCTAACTACTATTAGCGTTTATATATAACTTTTTATGTCGAATTACTTTCTTAAGTTATACATACAAGGCATATTTACCTACATCATTAATTTGTATAATTAATAATAATTGTATACTTATTTCTATAAAATCATCGATGTATTTTTTTGGTTGTTCTTCCTGTGACTCTATTTCCTGCTATAGTTTTGTTTGGATAAAAGAGTATGCTCGTCATTATATTCAGATATTCAGTACCAGCTTTACTCTTAATCCGTTTTTTTTCTGTATTTTCAGTGTGAAATTTTAACAATTTTGTGCATTATAATTAATACAATAGGGTATTTTTGTACTCAATCTATTTGCGTTTATCTGTATTTATAGTATAGACTATTTATTTCTGTCTACAATATTATGTATACACTTCTATAAAGAGTATACATATTATTGATGTTATTGAGTACAATTATACAATTTGTATTATTATATTAAAGTTAATAAAACTATTTCTTTCGGGTTATTATGATATTACATGTAATTATAATGGTAATAGTTATGTTATTAATTCATTTAGTTATATCATTAGTATGTAAGAACTAATGTTTTGTCTGATAGCTGTCGACTAAAAATGTGTAGATAAATAAAAACTACATACGAAACTAAACAAATGAATAAAATGAATAAACATTCAGTCAAACAAATTTTTATATTACACGACTGTAACGATTATCCGAATGATTATAAAATACTATTTGGCTTTGAGTAGACTCGTATGTACTCTGTAAATGTCACGGTGTTACTATTAAAACAGTTTTTAATTATTATTGTATTTATAAATGACTTTTGTTCGCAAGTGTACCTTTAAAGATTGGATTGTATCGAAATAGTTGTTTTTAATTTAAAATTACCTAAGGTATAAATGTTTAGTGCCATCCGTTTGAATTTATTTAATTGTATTTTGTGAAAGAATTGTGTTATTATTTTAAAAATAAATAATTAATTTTAGTTGATATTGTTGTTTTATTTTTAATAATTCCATTCTTTTTTTTTTCATAATCATAAGTACAGCTTTTGGATTAAGAACCAAGTGCTGCCTTTTGGGAAATTAAAAGCGTAAAATTGAATACAATCAGCAATCAATGACTTTTCAGGCTTTGAATAAATAACCTTCAATCGACCTTCAAAGAATTGAAATAAACTTTTTCTAATAAAGTAAATAAAAATGAAAATTTTGCACAAATGTCAATTTAGACCTTTCTCCGTAGAAATCACTTTAATCCCTGCTTGCGAAAATAACAGGTATATAATAATAATATAGATCTTAATACCAATTCGAAAACTTTTGAGACATTCGATATTGAGAAATGATAACATGAACGTTCCTATAACAGATTGAGGAAAAATATTAGAAAGAAGAAAGCACATACTCGTATCGTACATTAGGTATGTTTCTAAGAAAATGTTATTACCTGTACAATCAAAGATTTTCTAATCAAAACATTATACTTATACTAAGTATCGTTGGAAAATGTTAATATTGCTAACTTCTTCATTACTTGTTGTTATAAAATGTTAATATTGCTAACTTCTTCATTACTTGTTGTTATAAAATGTTAATATTGCTAACTTCTTCATTACTTGTTGTTATAAAATGTTAATATTGCTAACTTCTTCATTACTTGTTGTTATAAAATGTTAATATTGCTAACTTCTTCATTACTTGTTGTTATAAAATGTTAATATTGCTAACTTCTTCATTACTTGTTGTTATAAAATGTTAATATTGCTAACTTCTTCATTACTTGTTGTTATAAAATGTTAATATTGCTAACTTCTTCATTACTTGTTGTTATAAAATGTTAATATTGCTAACTTCTTCATTACTTGTTGTTATAAAATACTAGCTGACATGTCCCCACTTCGTTGAACGGCGAAAAAAACGCGTCCCTTTTTTAAACATTTTTCATTACTGCTCCACTCCTATTAGTCATAGCGTGATCCTATAAAGCCTATGACACTCCCCGATACACAGAAATAATTTTTAAAATCGGTTCATTAGATCCAGAGATTACCCCCTACAACGTCACAAATATACAAACACACGAACTTTACCTCTTTATAATATTCGTATAGAAAACAAATATTGAACCTATACCTAGTTATTTGGGTTCTACTGTACTGGTTCTACACATAGTACAAGCACTGCTTTGTTGCAACTAGATGGCGTTGTTATGACAATTGTTTTTTTAGTTATTAAATTTGTAAAAGTAGCCAATACTAATACTAATAAAATAATCAATTTATTACATTGTTACTTAAAACAAAATAGGTATATTAATCAATATACATAGTTGTCCCGTAGTTATCTAGTCAAATTTCAATATCAAAAAGACCGCTTCCGCCGCATCCGATACTGGCCGGTGCGATGCGATACTGGCCGATGCGGGCCGTTTGGTGAGGATGGACAGAGTCTTCACATCATTATTTTATCAGCTCTACAGCGAATTCTCGAAAACCGACCCTTTCATTAATATTATTATTTCTTTATTTCGTAAATACTCCTAAGAACTTTGTTATATAGCGGACCGCATCGGACTCAGAGAGGATTAAGCCGAAAGTATTTGATCCCGGATAACAATCTGATCTACCAAATGTTGAGGCCGCTACTGAAAGACTGGAGTCCTTGGTTAACATGATGTAATACGTAGAGTGTGGATGAAGGTTATTTTTATTTAAGACGGAAAACAAAGAGACGTAAGTAAGTATAGCATATATTTGTATGGTTTCGACAAAGAAAAATCGAACATAGCCGGGCCGTGTCATATTATAACACACTGGCAAGATGGATTAGTTTCGTATCAAGTTTTCTTGTTTAGTTTTTGTAGAGATAAGATAATATATCTGCGAGCTTTCGTTTAGTTGATTTTGACGACACCTTTCGATGAGATGGAGATGTGTTCTTATAAAATACTAGCAGATGCCTCTATATTTATAGGTAACTTAAATGTTATTTTACACCCTAAACTACCTATATTCCAAATTTCATCAAAATTTATTCAGTAGTTTTGAAAGAGTAACAAACATCGATCCATTCATCTATCCTCACAAACTTTCGCATTTATAATATTAGTAGGACTTAAAAATTAATAAGTAATGGCATGAAAGTTTTCATTCACGAAAAATAGGAAGTAAAACCCCATACTAATACCTCTAGCTATCATAATATTAGTATGCTAAAATGGCTTCCCTTACTGAAAGAGGCCTGCCCTTCAATGGGACCTTAAAAAACTGCGTAACATCTGCAACCGACGGGCACCTATAAATGTAGACAATATAATAAACTCTCAACAAAATAGCCTTTAAAACCTTGAAAACCTTGACCTACCATAAACAAAGTTATGAAACCTGCATGATGATACAAACAGCACTCAATAACATATATTTACAGTGGCAACACTAACAAGCGAACTTGAGAGTTAGAACAAAGTTGACTATGGTTGATGTTTTAAAGCTGTATATATAATAAGTTGCAAGGACGTTTTGTGAATAGCTTTTATGAGCGGATAGCAATATAAATTGATAAATCTGTTATATTTTGTTTGGGTGTTTATATGTAAGTATAGTATGTATAATTTGTTTAATAATATTTCGGACAGATGAAATCGAAGACTGTATCTTCTCCTCCACCTTTGCTAATACAAAATTATTGTTACAATCATCTGTAGATATAATCTGTAATATTGGTCATCCCATCAAAATAAAACTACTCACGAAAAATTCATTCATTTGATAGTAATCACTTTGCATAAATCTTCTAGTCGCATTATTCCAATAAGGTAACAAAAACTACTGAGTGCCTTATTCTATCATAACAGCCCATCAATGTCCCACTGCAGGGACGGGCCTCCTCACATGACGGAGGGATAATTGGCCTACTAATACCACGCTGGCCAGACGGATTAGTACAGGGTTTAATTTCAAGTTTTCCTTCTTTTATTTCGTTAAGATGATAGTCCCTTAGTCGGTTTTTACGACACCCATGGGTTGAGATGGGGTGGTGACATATTGTGTTCTTACTACGTCCACACAGGGAGAAGGAGCCCTTTCTGAATAATGTCACTTATTACATTTCCGTAAGTCTTTTTAGGGCGTCTCTTAACGTATGAAGTCAGAAGCGACAAACTTATACAGGGTGTTTGGTACATCGTTTGCCAAATTGAAATAGCTAATAGAAGAGGTCATTACCCGTCTTTCCTCACTTACCTAGCCGGTTTTAACCTCAACATATTTTAGATATCGATGTAAAGCTATTTTTAAAAGAAAACCCAATATTTACCATGAACACTTAAATTTTTAAAAAAAATTCTTCCGTGAGTCCTCATAATTATGTTTTGTTTTAAAGTTTAATACTAGGAGCATCAAATAAATTCATAATAGCTCACCTAAAACGTCAACTTTTTGTTTATTGACTTATTATAAGTATAGAGACAGGTAAAATTTAAAGATATGATCAACTTCACAGTACAATAAAAAAATTAATAAAAGAGAGAAAGTTCTTCCATTTTCTGAATAAATGCCTTACTTTATCCTCTTTTCATTGGTATACAACATGTTTACTATAGCGTCAATAATTACGATTAATGTTAGGCATCAAACGTGTTTTCTTTACTTCGAATTATGTATTACACATGTTTTGTAGAAAAACTATTTACTATTTTGTAACATGTTGTATACCAATGGAAAGAGGATAAAGTAAGGCATTTATTCAGAAAATGGAAGAACTTTCTCTCTTTTATTTATTTTTTTATTGTACTGTGAAGTTGATCATATCTTAAAATTTTACCTGTCTCTATACTTATAATAAGTCAATAAACAAAAAGTTGACGTTTTAGGTGAGCTATTATGAATTTATTTGATGCTCCTAGTATTAAACTTTAAAACAAAACATAATTATGAGGACTCACGGAAGAATTTTTTTTTAAAATTCAAGTGTTCATGGTAAATTTTGGGTTTTCTTTTAAAAATAGCTTTACATCGATATCTAAAATATGTTGTGGTTAAAACCGGCTAGGTGAGTGAGGAAAGACGGGTAATGACCTCTTCTATCAGCTATTTCAATTTGGCAAACGATGTACCAAACACCCTGTATATGTTACAGTCAAAACTCATGGCCGGTCAAAACCCTTTTTAACTGCATAAAACAGTCAATAGTGGTTTTGACCGACGTGCTTAGTCAAAACCCTTATTGACTGTTTTTTGCAGTCAAAAGTGGTCAAAAGGAGGCACGAGCCCAGCGAGCTCGTGCGTCCTTTGGTCACCATACTAACCTAACCTAACCAACTGTTTCGGACCTTTACCTTAATATGTATTAAAGATCAATTTTCAATGAGTTTTGACTAACATCGATGGTCAAAACCACTTTTGACTGCAAAAAACAGTCAATAAGGGTTTTGACTAAGCACGTCGGTCAAAACCACTATTGACTGATTTTTTCGGTCAAAAGTGGTTTTGAGCGGTTATGAGTTTTGACTATAACATAATATGTTTTTAGTAACAAATGAAACGAATTATTGAAAATCCATAACAAAAAGAAAGTCATCGACCTCAGTAAACGTTTTTTGTTGAAATGGTTTTATCAAAATCTGTTTTTCCTCGAATATTCTATTATTCTATACGAAAACGGGAATATAATCTTACAAAAGGATCACGTAAAAGCAAAGGTAACAAGGGAGTTAAGTATAAAGGTAACAAGGGAGTTAAGTATTAACCTAAACCATTGGCGGTTTAGGTTATAAGTATTCTTGATTCACTACCTTATAACAAAATAAGTAGTATTTATCCTCCTGGGGCTAAATAATTATAAATGAAACAAAATATTTATATAAGTATTTTTTTTTAAATTTATTACCTATTTAATCAATAAAATTATTATTGAATTATTAAAAGTTTACACGAATTTCATTAGATGAAATATTACAGTGCGTAATTTTTATTTTCTGATATTATTATATGACGCCAGGCCCCAGAAGGTTATTTGAGGTATCTAGAGGCTAGGGAGTGGCAGTACCAAATCCTTAACGAGGCTCGTAATGTGTGAAATAAAACCTATTTCTAGAGACCTAACCACCCCTAACTGGGTTCTACCTTGCTATTATATATATTTCATTATGTTAATTTACTTTATTTACATTGTTAGCTATTGCTAAATTTTAAATTTCCACTTATCATTAAGGTGGAAACGTTCGGAGGAGGCCTACGTCCAGCAGTGGGCCTCTAAAGGCTGATATGATGATGATGATGATTTAGGTGGAAAACAAACTTACTGGCTTCGTATGGAAAGGAGTTACTATAGTCTTTGTACCTTACACAGCCACAGTCGAGCTTTGCATTATATTATAATAAATATTATACTTGTAACCTCCCTGTTGAGCCTTAAACAAAGAGTGAAAAAAAAGTTAATCCACAACAACGAGTTTCCTAATACTCTGTTCATAGAATTTTAATTTATTCCGGGTTGAAAGTCTTTTTTTAAATTTACATGAAATTATTTTATATCCGTGTTTGTTGAGTAGCATGAGTCTTAGATAAAAAAAAAGTACCTACGTCTTATTTTTGGTTATAGACTTATGTAGTAAGTGATAATTGAAGTTCGAAAAGAAAAATCTAAGTAAATGCGGGATAATCTAATTTAATGTAAATGCGGAAAGCGATTGATGAGGGATGCATACTGCATAAAGTGGAAATATTTGGAGGAATCAATTGGTTGATATTCATCATAACAGCATATTAATGTCCCACTGCAGGGACGGACCTACTCCCATGATGGAGGGATTCTTGGCCTACTAATACCACGCTGGCCAAACGGATTGGTATCTACGACTAAATTGTTAAATTATGTTTTTACTACTAACCACGTAACAGGAGTGATAGAAAGAAAGAAAATACATTTATTCCTGCATAAAAAAAATAGAAGACGGTCAAAATAAAAATTCAGAGTACTAAAACATACAATAAATTAAAATAACTAGAAAGTCACATCTGTGCAGGAAGCGGACCCCACTCAGCATAATGCTGTGGCATACATGCAGCTCAGTCGCTCACAGCGCTGATTTTCAGTGAGGCCCATTTTTTGAGTTTGGACCCTAGTAATTTATCTAAACAAACAAGCAATCCATCAGTTACATAATATCACTAAAGCTTTCAGCAATATAATAAAAACCTATATAACATACATGTTCAACAAAATAAAGGTAATTTTACGTCGAAAATTTTTCACCCAAAAATGTTTCATCAGCATAAAATGTTGGGGTTACCTGCGACACTGTGTTGGAGGTACATAAGCTTAATAATACTGTGACCTTGGAATATTTTACCTTAATGTTTAACATTTTCTTTTTGCTTTCGAGAGATATTTACTAATATTGAAGTGTAAAAACCGGAACAGCACGTCTATAATAAACTGAGAATATTTTTTTTACGTTTAACATTTAATTTGAAAACGGCGGTCAAATAATCATATTCCCCCTTACTCATAAACGCTTCTTAAATTTAATCACTGTTTAGTGAGATATTTCTTAGTAAAATCGTATGAATTTAAGCTAATTAATTGACTAAAATTTAAGAGGCGTTTATGAGTAAGGGGGATTATGTTTGGAGGCATTGGAAGTGTTCTGTGCTGACATCCTTAAGAGCGGGTACAATTTACTAAGGTGGGCAGTGGGCTACTTTTTCGTTTGCAGATAATGTTTTAGGAAACCAAATGAGTAGCAGGCAAATCTGGATCAAATCTAGTCAGCGTTGTATTAAAAGGTCAAATTTTTGACGACCTCCGTGTCGTAGTTGTTATATAACATGACTGCTACGCAGACGAATCGGTCGGTCTCGGGTTCGATTCCCGCTTAATGCAAATCTTTATGTGCATGAACATGATTGTTTGCATTGGTCTGAGTGTTATCTATGTATAATTTGTATATATTTACAAAAAAAAAGTATTTAAGTATGTTTATTCGTTGTCTAGTACCCATAGTACAAGCTCTGCTTAGTTTGGGACTAGATGATGAGTGAATGTGTGAGGAATCTTACCTGAAAGGAAAAGTAGATAGTATCTCATATACAAATTTTCTTCTACAAGAGGAGGCCTAGCGCTGCAGAGGGACTTCAAATGTTATTAATGACTTAATATGTTATTTGCTGTTTATTTCTCTCCTATGTTTCTTTGTTACTATTTGCACAATTCTATATTTTATGGTGACACGGGTAGGTACATCAACAGAAATATTCGATCTTTTATTTATGTAATAAATTCCGCGCCATTTTTCACGAACTTCTATCCGTTTTGTTTGAAAGTTAACTGTAATTTTTATTTTCCCTCCAACTCAGTGATCCGTGTTTGCGTAATGTTGGGTTATTTCCTGACGTTAGGAAATAAATTTTGTAATAGCTGTATATTCAGAAATTTTATTGCTTTTTTTTATAGCGACTATGTTTGCTATCCTATCCGACTTTCTACTAATATTATAAATGCGAAAGTTTGTGAGGATGGATGGATGTTTGTTGCTCTTTCACGCAATAACTACTGAATGGATTTTGATGAAATTTGGAATATGGGAAGTTTAAGTTAACGTTTAAGCTACGTATACAACGTGTGTGAAGCCGCGGGCATCAACTAGTAACCCTATATACAGGGTGTACATGAATCTGGCACATATTTAACAGGAAGTAAGTAGCTCATAATTTTCCTAGGCAGAAACAAAAAAAACATCGAAAAATACCCGTTTCAAGTTTTAAAAATTTCCCGTTCAACCAAGACAATTTTCACTTTTTTAAATCTCTTCGCGTCAAGGAATAAATATCTGTATATTATCCGTTTCTAAAATAAAGAAAAGAAACAAGTAACTAAAATGAGAAACAGACGAATTTTTAAATTTTTGCGCCATTCATAATATACACCCTGTATAATTTTATATAGTATTACTCTATTATTTATTATCAAACATTTTAAGCCATCCCAATTTAAGCAGCTCTAGTATTAAAGGTAGAATAACGGATAAACGTACATATACTTATTTTGAAAATTCACTGCTAGATAATGTCTTTAGGCCTAAGTCCGCCTTTGTGCTCTTGTACAAGAAGAATAAATTAATAAATAAATAATCTTGTAGCCTATAAAGGAATAAATAACTCTCTAAGTCTTTCTACAGAGGGATCACTCTCGCGATTCTAGAATCTTCTCAAGAAATTAGGCTCAATCTGTTTAGTGAAAA
Organism: Schrankia costaestrigalis; assembly: GCA_905475405.1. NCBI lineage: Eukaryota > Metazoa > Arthropoda > Insecta > Lepidoptera > Erebidae > Schrankia > Schrankia costaestrigalis. The sequence goes on from FR997851.1 coordinate 6,228,865, forward strand.
TGTAGTTTTATCTACAAAGTCGTCACTAAGGGGACTTTCTTAATGACTTTCTTCATTAACTAGATTTAAATAGCATAATACAATAGATTACCTCCGTGTAGTGGCGTAGAAATAATACATAGTGGAATTTTATTCCACAGTGACCCTAAATCCAACTACAAATAAAATCCAGATGTACGTTATCTGTACAAAAACAAATAAAACGAATTTTTATTCATAAAATGACAATCAGTCTGGTCAGGGTTGTGTTAGCAGGCTATTTGTAGTCACGCAAAAGGCCTACTCCTCAGGTATACCTACTTATTATAGGCTCAGGCTGATAAATATGTAAATTATGTAATCATATCAGCCAATAGACGTCAACTGCATACTGGTCATAGGCCTCTTTAAATATTTTCACCCTGTCCTGTGCCTCCCTCATGCATCGGTATACCAACGACCTAACCAGGTCATCGCGTCGGTCTAAAAAATAGGTCTAAGTCTAGTAAATTATGTCCCAAAATATGTATTTATGTAGTAGAACCATTATTTCGTTGACAATGTAAAAAACCCTTTGAAGAGCGTATATCTATATCTACTTATACTAAAATTATAAAGAGGTAAAGGTTGTGTGTTTGTTTGTGAGTTTGTGACGTTTAGGGGGTAATTTTTGGATGTAATGAACCGTTTTAAAAATTCTTTCTGTGTTGAATAGTCCATTTATCGGGGAGTGTCATAGGCTACATAGTATCACGCTATGACTAATAGGGGTGGTGCTGTAATGACATATGTTTAAAAAAGGAAGGCATTTTTTTCGCCGTTCAACGAAGTGGGCACTGGTCAACTAGTAGTATATAAAATCGTGATTGATTATGACACAATGTTGTTTTTATCCAGTGACGCAATGATGACTTTTAACGGGGGACGAATATCGCAAATCGATGGTATTTTTTAGGGTTCCATTCCCAAAAGGAATCCTTATAGTTCGTCCTTATGTCACCTCTGTAAGTAGTTTTTATTAAAACGTCATAATGCTACGGAACCATTCATGGGCAAATCCGACTCGCACGTGTGTATTTTTTATGTTGTTGCTATTGATCTTGGTCATTTTAGAGTTATGCTATAATTGTATGAACAAGCGTCAAGATTTTCCACCAAGCGAGTGCCTTCTTCGCCAAGTAGGTAAAGTATGAATGTGAGTAGATGAAGCAAAGTAGGTTTGTAATGATCGTAGTACTTGGCAATTAGTACCCCCGGGAATAGGCCGTGAGCATATGTATGTAGCACCCCTTCTCATCCCATGGGTGTCGTAAAAACCGACTAAAGGACTGTCCGTGAATATTATCTCTACGAAGTAAAAAGAAGAAAAACTTAAAATTAAGCCCTATACCAATCCGTCTGGCCAGCGTGGTATTAGTAGGCCAAGTATCCCTCCGTCACGGGAGGAGGCCCGTCCCTGCAGTGGGATTTAATGGGCTGTTATGATGATATGTAGATATGTATGTAAATAAATACCTAGTTTCTTATTACCAGCAGAGGTTTTTTACAAGTGCATGATAGTGCGATCTAAAAGAACAAAAGTTGTCTCACAAACACTTTAAGGTAAGTCTCTCAAATTCTTAGAAACATGTTAAGGTATCCTGCTCTCTGTGGTATATAGGTGGTAATATGTCACAAAGGGTTGGCCCTAAATGTCTCACAAAGGGAATAATACGAGTATTATGTAAGTTTGGTTGCCTTTAAACGTAAAGGAGTGAGTTTAATACGAGTACAATAAAAATTATATTAGTCACACAGTCACATAACGCCATCTAGTCCCAAACTAAGCAGAGATGGTAATGAGAGTACTAGACAACGGATCTTTTTTGTTATTATAAATAGAAAAAAACATAGACCAATGCAAACATTCAGTTGTAATAATAAGCTCACTTTAATGGTTTTTTACCCTTTGTGAAGAGGTAAATAGATACTTTTTTAAATCCATAGTCTAGACAAATGTAATATTATCCATAAAATAAACTAATTAATGTTTTTTTTAAAAGTAATCATAGAACGAAACACAATCACAAAGCTTTTAAAACTTTTGTAATTTTTTTTATTGAAATTCATACTTATTTAATTTTCATGTTAAAATTTCACTTTGATATTAAATAAGTTTTACGTTTATATGTATAATCCTTTATACATTGAATTTAATTAGACAAAAGTTTGACTGTGCTTCATAACTTACTCGTTAAGGGTTAATTATAAGGCCGTGGGTGCACTATCAAAACGAATGCGATGTAGTGAAACAATTTTGAAGAAAAATTAATATATGTGTAAATAAGGTCCGTGTGGTGACGGAGTAAGAATACAATATGTCACTACCCCATCTCATCCCATGGGTGTCGTAAAAACCGACTTAGGGACTATCCGTGAATATTATCTTTACGAAATAAAAAAAAGGAAAACTTGAATTTAAACCCTATACCAATCCGTTTGGCCAGCGTGGTATTAGTAGGCCAAGTATCCCTCCGTCACGGGAGGAGGCCCGTCCCTGCAGCGGGACATTAATGGGCTGTTATGATGTGTAAATAATAGATCTACATTATAATGACTGTCTCAGTGCAACTGCTGCTGGAGACGTGGTCTGGGGTTCACACGCAGAGTAATTATTTGAGCGTGCTTTGATATGATAAATGAATGTTCATTGTGCCCGTTAATTGTATGTTTCTAGTCTAGTAATAGTACGTCCCAGTGGTTTTAATCATGAGTCCTCTTTTTTTAGGAAATTCTTACTATCAAAATGTATACAAAAACATTGCAAAAGTGTCTCTTCTTTAAAAAAATCATTTCAGACTTTCATTTAGTTGGTTGCATAAAGTCGTTTGCAATAGAATCCAACAAACATGTAAAGAAATATGACATGACTACTACCAAGATGACAGCTTGTCATTGCTTCGAAATTTTTATCTTGTAAATGTTTTAATCAAAAACTTAGAAATACAGTTAAATCATGTAGTAGATTATGTGAAAACAATAGTGCGTTCGTTGAAATCAGACTAATAATTGATCGTCAAATGTTTGTGATGAGTAATCGTGACAAATTGGTTTGTTTGTTTGTTTACATGATTGTTGGATTCTATTGCAAACGACTTTAGACGACGCTGTGTATCTGTAGCCACGGGTCTAGTTTATATTATCGACAGGCACTACATCGATGGTCGCTACATCGCAAACGCTCCATCGATGGGTTACTGTATCGACAGTACCCTAAATCGATGGTACGCTACATCGACAGTACCCAAAATCGACGGTATGCTACATCGACAGTACACTAAAACGACGCTACAATGACAGTACACTACATCGATGGTCGCTACATCGACAGTGCACCAAATCGATAGCACGCTGCATCGACTAACCAACCGACGACCTCGGTGGCACTACGGTAGCGCAAGCGGCTGCCGTTCAATTTACAGATTTAACAAATTGTAATTAAGTAAAAACTTTTTAAAAGTCCTGTGTTTTTTATTTAATTCTGGCTTGAGTAGTTCAAAAATTTCGTAGAATAATAAAAATAACAATATTCCTACCTAATTTTAATAAATCGTAGAATAATAAAAAAATATAATAAATAAAATGCCTTAGAATAATAAAAAATAATGAAACCTGGCTTGGGTTGGTTAGTCGATGCAGCGTGCTATCGATTTGGTGCACTGTCGATGTAGCGACCATCGATGTAGTGTACTGTCATTGTAGCGTACCGTCGTTTTAGTGTACTGTCGATGTAGCATACCGTCGATTTTGGGTACTGTCGATGTAGCGTACCATCGATTTAGGGTACTGTCGATACAGTAACCCATCGATGGAGCGTTTGCGATGTAGCGACCATCGATGTAGTGCCTTTCGATATTATAAACTAGACCCGTAGCCACAGATACACAGTGTCGCCTCGACCTTAGCTTAACATATTGTTATAATCAGGTTAACATGTATGACAGCTTTAGTGCGTCTCTCGGTTACTCTGTTGTACCTATTGTATGCATTGTTTATTATTTAACTGTAAAATTAATTTAATTTCATACTGATTTAATTCTGAATAATTATCATCATCATCATCATAACAGCCTATTAACTGTCCCACTGCAGGGACGGGTCTCCTCCCATGACGGAGGGATACTTGGCCTACTAATACCATGCTGGCCAAACGGATTCGTAAAGGGTTTAATTTCAAGTTTTCTTTCTTTTTATTTCGTAAAGATAATTTTCACGGATAGTCCCTTAGTCGGTTTTTACGACACCCATAGGATGAGATGGGATGGTGGCATATTGTATTCTTACTCCGTCACCACGCGTAAAGTAAAGAAAGTAAAGAAGTACATACTTATTGTACATAGAAACACTCAGACCAATGCAAACAATCATGTTCATGCACACAAATATTTGCATTGAGCGCTAATCGAACCCAAGACCTCTGCGTAGCAGTCATGTTATATAACCACTACGTCACAGAGGTCGTCAAATTGTATCTATATTGTATCATTTTGATGTCATCTAATACTACATAACCTAAGTGTAAAAACATTTAAAAGTTTAGAAAACTTTACCATCGCTTCCAAAGCGCTAGTAGAGAAGTAGCGGCGCAACAAAGTCTACTGCTGCATTTTCTTGACGTCGCTTAATAATTTAGAACCATAGGGTAACTGTAAATGTAGTAGGTAAATAGATATTGAAATAAATAAATAGAATTAAACTTGATCCATAACATACTTGTATCTATATTTGGTAAATAGGACTGTAATTACAACTGTAACATGAACCATGTAATAACACTCTAATATAAACATAAGAACATGATACCTACCCCTACCTAACCGACATACCAACTGTATTAGTCATAATTACTTTAATATATAAAAGGATGTATTTTCTAATAAAAAGTCAGTCTCTATTCTACATTTGTGTGTATTATTCCACTACCTGTGTTCCGTCATCGCAGTAAAAAGGTACTGCAACGATTAAAAAGAGAAGATAAAATAAGAAAGTCCAACAGCCTATTAAAAGCTACACATAATTGGAATACCATATCATTGAACTATTCATTGTTCACAGATACAAAAAGAACTTGTATTATTACAATTTCTAAAGTGGAATTACTCAAGTCTAAATTGTACCAAGATTATATTTATTGCTATCAATTCTCTTGTGAGAAGTGAACCGTTCTGATCTTGAAAAGGTTTTTCATTTAATAGCCTTTGAGTATTTGAAACTGCATTGCAATGAATATAAATGTATTATTTTAAAATCAGTAGGTTCAATTACAATTTTAATTAAACTATTATTTTATTGTCGTCGTGGTTACATGGTGTCACCATTCCAACTTACCCCGCGAGTGTCTTAAAATAGAATAACGCTATTATTATTTATTAAGGCTTGTGTACATCAAACATATTTGCCAGTGTGTGTCAAGTGAGATAGGATCAATTCATTAAGAGTAAAGTTTAAATATACTCGTATTTTGACGGCCACTGTGGCGTAGTGGTTATACAACATGACTGCTACGCAGAGGTCTCGGGTTCGATTCCCGCTCAATGCAAATATTTGTGTCCATGAACATGATTATTTGCATTGTATGTCTTATTATTATACTTATTTGCTGTTTGAGTGTTTCTATGTATAATATGTATGTATTTACAAAAAAAGTATATAAGTATTAATATCCGTTGTTCTGTTAACCATAACACAAGCAGGTTAAACCTAGCTTACTTTGAGAACAGATGGCTCTGTCTAGAGATTATATGATATTTATTTAAATAAAAAAAACAACATTAAAAAGTCGATGCTTCACTTTTCATTGTCGTCCAGGAGAACTTCACTGGAACGCGTATACCTAATGGAGACTGTAAACCGATGGTAAAACTGTAGGTATGAGTTAATATGTAGGCAAGTATCATTATAAAAGCCCATTAATGTCTCACTGCAGGGACGGGCCTCCTCCAGTGACGGAGGGATACTTGGCCTAGTAATACCACGCTGGCTAAACGGATTGGTATAAGGTTTAATTTCAAGTTTTCCTTCTTTTTATTACGTAAAGATAATATTCACGGATAGTCCCTTAGTCAGTTTTTACGACACCCATGGGATGAAATGGTGTGGTGACACACTGTATTCTTACTCCGTCATAACACGAAGAGATTTCTTTACTGAATGCTTGAAATAGTGGTTTTATTCTGTTATCACGTTCAATTTTCGCTAATTACAAAACCGCAAAGCCTTCCTGTAGTAGAAGTCCGTTAAGAAGTATGAAGTGTAATTATTTTGTTAAGGCTTTGTAAGGCAGTGAGGGAGTAAGAATACAATATGTCTCTATCCCATTGCTTCCAATGGGTACCGACTTAGGGACTATCGGTGAATATTGTCTTTACGAAATAAAAATAAGGAAAACTTGAAATTAAACCCTATACCAATCCGTATGGCCAGCGTGGTATTAGTAAGTCAAGTATTCCTCCTTCCCTGCAGTGAAACATTAATGGGCTTTTAGAATGATATTAAAATAGATTTTCGCAAAGCTTTCCTGCATAAGAAGAAATATTCCTCACACATTCACACAACGCCATCTAGTCCCAAACTAAGCTGAGCTTGTAGGTACTATGGGTACTATGGGTACTAGACAACGGATAAACATAAATACTTGAAACTTTTAATTGGCCTTCATTTTCATGTTCAATCCTGTATATGAAATCTACTAGCTGTAAGTTTTCCTAAAATTGTAAAATAAAATAAATACATTTTTTTTGTAAATACATACATATTAGACATAGAAAACACCCAGACCAATGCAAACAATCATGTTCATGCACACTAAGATTTGCATTGAGCGGGAATCGAACCCGAGACCTCTGCGTAGCAGCCATGTAAAGTATAGACTACGCCACAGAGGTCAAGTATGAAGTGTAATTACGCTGTTAAAGCATTAGATGATAATGTGGAGGTCGCGGTGACGTAACAGCACTACGCCTCCAATGAAAAGGGGAGGATCCTTCGACCAGGCGAGGGTGATCGTTCCTGGTGGGCCAACTGCCGGTTGTTTGTAGGAAGTTTTCTATATGTGGAATCGCTGTGCGAATCTTGATATCGCGATTCAGGACGTAATGGCGTATAGATGTTCGCTTGAGTAAGTCGCTAGATGACGCTACAATAATCTGTCTGTCTTTTGTCTTAACTTTGTTGACAGTTGTGGTGAGTCCCTTGCTCCTCTATCTGACATCCGCAATTCGCCTTATTCTCTCGGGTGTTAACTTTGTCTATTTCATCTAAAGAAAGGGCAACTATTTTGTAATCTTAACTTAATCCAGATTCTCTGAATGCCTTATTTTACGTCTTACTTTACTGTCTATCTGAGTTCAAGGTCACATTAGTATAGGCATGAGCCGACTCTATCATATACTTATCGTATTATATAGATAAATAGTGTGTTTGGTTGAAGGCGATAAATTCAAGAACAACTGGTCAAAATTAAGGAAAGTCTAAATATTAGGTAATAGGCTATAACTCGGCGTAAACATAGGAAACGTAACTTTTGAAGTTATTATATTAAAGACTTGCTGACCCGTGCCCACTTCGCGGACGCGTCCCTTTTTTAATCATATTTCATTACTGCTCCACTCTCATTAGTCATAGCATGATACTATATAGCCTATGACACTGATAAATGGACTATTCAACACTAATAGATTTTTTAAATCGGTTCAGTAGTTCCAGAGATTACCCCCTACAAGTCACAAACACACAAACCTTACCTCTTTATAATATTATATAGTTGTTTCGAACACATACAGACAGACAAAGTGTTGAGAGAAACATTAGACGGTGAAACATTAGTATAGAAGTATAGATATATGTTTCATTTAAACTATATATATGTTACAGCCAAAGTAATAAATATGAATATTATACATAATAACTAGCCATTATGTATAAGGGCTACTCAATTTAGATAAAGTGATAAATGTCGAAGAATTAATCACATTAACTAGCCATTATATATGGCAAAAATACAATATTAAGGCAAAAGTCAGAAACAGTTGGTTAGGTTAGGTTAGTATAGTGACCAAAGAACGCTAGAATATAGTAATACTATATTATTCTAGTTTTACATAAAAAAATGTTTCTTGCACTCGCCGGCCGCTGCCGCGGCACGCTCGCTTCGATCGCTCGGCTCGTGCGTCCTTTGGTCACTATGCTGACCTAACCTAACCAACTGTTTCTGACTTTTGCCTTAATATTGTATTTTTGCCAGTACTATAACATATATAATGGCTGGTTAATGTGATTAATTCTGCGACATTTATCACTTTATCTAAATTGAGTAGCCATTATACATAATGGCTAGTTATTATGTACAATATTCATATTTATTACTTTGGCTGTAACATATATACCATTTAAACTAGTGTAATTATAAAGAAACAAAACATTTCAACGTAGTTTAATTTTGTTCTAACTTTTCTCAACACGGACTTGTCTGCAAAGTGGTATTCATACATTTTAATAAATGTAAACCTTCAAAGAATATCTTTACATAATAATTTAATATTATTATGATATTAGCCATCTTCTTCAATATTTCTAAAATATTATTAATTATGCTAAATATTTCATTAGCATTGCTTGAAGTATGCTAATAAATTAACTTCAACCACTAATTTAGTATTTTAGTATCACTACTGTAGAAACGGGCCTCTTGCGGTGCTGAAAGTTACTACGGGTGACTGGACAATATAATGGAGGAAAGGGTAGCCTTGGCATTTAGGTCACTAGAGCTTTGGTTAATATGCCTGTGTCTTCTCCGTGTGGTGACAGAGTAAGAATACAATATGTCACCACCCCATCTCATCCTATGGATGTCGTAAAAACCGACTAAGGTCGTGAATCGTGATCCGTGAATATTATCTTTACGAAATAAAAAGAAGGAAAACTTGAAATTAAACCCTATAATCCGTCTGACCAGTGTGGTATTAGTAGGCCGAGTATCCTTCCGTGATGGGAGGAGGCCCGTCCCTGCAATGGGATATTAATGGGCTGTTATGATGATGATCTGCTCAGGGACTGTGTGTTATTTAAGAGCTAATAGGATACATTCGCTAGTGATGTTCTGTCTAGAGTAGGCAATGGTTTGGCTATGCTTCGGTGCTGTTGTCGTCCATGAGCGGCTGTCACTTACCATCAGATTTCTCATGTTTGACATTAAAGCAATAAAAAACATGTACTTCGTCTTTTTGAGAATCTGTCCATTTGCGAATCTGTCTTTATGAGAATCTGTCCTTTTGAGAATAAAGGTTACTATGTCCTCTATATTTAATCACAAGTGCCATTTAAAAACGTAATTACTGCTTTCGAGGATTCTCCTTGAGACTTTCAATTTAAATAGGTAGAAAGGAAAATAACACAGTGATTTTATCCATATATTTTTAACAAATTAATACATAATCCATACTAATATTATAAATGCGAAAGTAACTCTGTCTGTCTGTCTGTTACTCTTTCACGCCTAAACGACTGAACGGATTTTGATGAAATTTGGTACAGACAATCTTTAGACCCTGAAAAAGAACATGGGCTACTTTTAATTAACAAAAAAAAAATCTTTTTACAAAAAAATCGTATGTTCTAGCTTTTTGAAATTTTACCAGTGTGGGGGTGAAATAGGGGTTGAATTGAAGATAAGACAATAAATCTTGATACGCTTTTTCTACAAACGGAATTCCCGAAATTAGAACTGTACGGATTCGGAACGGGAACTACAAAGCCACTCACATTCACTTCTCTCTCACTCACAACAATTGACAAAAACTAATTTCACGCGGGCGAAGCCGCGGGAGGAAGCTAGTTAAATATAAGTATATTATTAAAATCTGTTATACATTAATTCATATAAACTACGTTAGTTAGCTTAACATTAAGATTCTTATGAGAAAAGTTTTAGTGCTAAGGATTTTATAAACATTTAATTAAGTATTTACAACTTGTTTCATTAGTTACATTTAATTTAATAAAACAAGATTAAAATTAAGCGCCGATTTCACTAGACTACATGTAGTCTCCTAAATAAGGACGTCCTAACTTTTAGTGTTAGGACGTTCTGTTTACACTGTCCTACATGTGATTACACTAGACTACATGTAGTCTCCTACATGATGTAGTTTACTACATGTAGTCCATTGTAATCTGCGCTTAACTTTTTTGTAATTATAACATAAAATTACTAGATAATTTTGCTGTTTGGACAAAATAATAATTAAAAAGTATAATCTTGACAAAAAATTACAACATTATTAAAATGAAAGCATACATTAGTACGAGCTAACTTGTATCTAATTATTTTAAATCACTACGCCCGGTTTCCAAATGACTGATCAAGTAAAAAACAACTAATCAAGTGTCAAAACTATCATTTTCAGGAACTAAAATGACAGTCATATCCCCGAAATTGTTTACCGCTGCACTTGAAGATGCTTTAAGGCTTTTAGACTGGGACGGACTCAACATAAATGGCGAGTATATCACGCACCTTCGATTTGCTGACGATATCGTGGTCATGGCTGAGACCATGGAGGACCTCAACACAATGCTCGATGGCCTCAGTAGAGTCTCTCAACAAGTGGGTCTTAAAATGAACATGGACAAGACCAAGATCATGGCAAATGTCCATGTTGCACCCACTCCAATCATGGTTGGAAGCTCTACACTCGAAGTTGTCGACGAGTATATTTACCTGGGACAGTTAGTCCAGCTAGGTAAGTCCAACTTTGAGAAGGAGGTCACTCGTCTAATCCAACTCGGATGGGCAGCGTTCGGGAAGCTAAAACGTATCTTCTCGTCCACATTACCGCAGTGTCTGAAGACAAAGGTCTTCGACCAGTGCGTGTTGCCAGTGATCACCTATGGATCAGAGACGTGGTCGCTAACTATGGGCCTTCTCAGCAGGCTCATGGTCACTCAGAGGGCAATGGAGAGAGCTATGTTGGGAGTTTCCCTGCGTGATCGTATCGGAAATGAGGAGATCCGCAGGAGAACCAAAGTAACCGACATAGCGCTCAGAATTGCCCAGTTAAAGTGGCGGTGGGCAGGGCACATAGCGCGGAGAACCGACAGCCGTTGGGGCAGAAAGGTTCTGGAATGGCGACCGCGTACCGGAAAGCGCAGGGTGGGGAGACCCCTTACACGGTGGACCGACGACCTAGTTAGGACGGCGGGAAGCCGATGGATGAGGGAGGCACGGGACCGCACAAGGTGGCAATACTTGGAGGAGGCCTATGTTCAGCAGGGGACGTCGATTGGCTGAAATGATGAAAATGACAGTTTAGACACTTGATTAGTTGTTTTTTACTTGATCAGTCATTTGGAAACCGGGGGTAAGTCGATTCTGACGTAAACTCGACTTAAAACTTAGCGTTTCAAAGACTACAATTTAACTTTATGAAAACATAAGAAAGAATAGTGGACATACATTCATATAACATAATGTAAGAAATCTGATTGGCCAGTCTCTGCCGTGAAACATTAATTAGGTTGCTAGGAGCAAGTAGAAAAAAAATCAAAATTAGTAGATACCTACTTGACCTATTTACATCGATTATTATTTTTTTTTTGTTTTCGTCACATCGATTATTTCTTCTTTTAAAAAAAAAAAGACAACTCCCGCACTAGGGATCATGCCCTGTGTCGCGGGGACCTTTTACAAACATCAATTAACGGACACAAAGAACACCCAGACGGAAAATGTCTGTTTAGATTCAAATAGGAATTTAGTTCTTGGCTTTTGTAATGATGTAAGAATATATGCTGTCAACACACCATCTTATTTTAAAGATGTCGTTGAAGCTGGATGAAAAAAGGTTTCAAATATTATCTGTTGGAAAAGAAAAGATAAAACTTTTGCATAAATCCCTGGTACGATATCCGCCTGGCCTTTGTGGCTCTGCAGTGGGGTAAAATAAAATATTTCTCACACTTTCACACAACGCCATCTAGTCCCAAACTAAGCAGAGCTTGTACTATGGGTACTAGACATCGGATAAACATACTTAAATACTTTTTGTAAATACATAAATATTTTACATAGAAAACACCCAAACAATCATGTCATAAAAACAAAGATTTGCATTGAGCGGGAATTGAATCCGAGACCTCTGCGTAGCAGTCATGTTAAATAACCACTACGCCACAGAGGTCGTCAAATAATGGATTGATATGATAAGTATTGAGTATTTTTTTAGGAATTCGATTCTGTGCCTATTTTAATGACAGAGTAAGAATGTAGGTAATATAGATAATGTCACCAAGCCTCATTTAATGTGTTCCGTAAAGGACTATGCAATCAACTGCTATCAATGTTATATATTTGTGACAAGCAAACTATCCTCTCTCAATTTCCATATCGAAGTTTGTTGTCTTGTTGAAATATCCTTTATATCCTATCTATATGTTTATATCTATCTATCCTGTCTATCTGTTATTATATTGCAGAGGTCTCGGGTTCGATTCCCACTCAATGCAAATCTTTGTGTGCATGAACATGATTGTTTGCATTGGTCTGAGTGTTTTCTATGTATAATATGTATGTATTTACAAAAAAAAAGTATTTAAGTATGTATATACGTTGTCTAGTATCCATAGTACAAGCTTTGCTTAGTTTGGGACTAGGTGGCGATGTGTGAGTGTGTGAGGATTATTTATTATATTGGATTATTACATATTAAACATATCAGCAAATCATTGGAATCAAATAACAACATTTCAATATCGAGAGAAGCTCGGGTAACGTTAGTCGTAACGGATCAAGGAGTCTAAAGTGCTCTCTCGTTTATCTTCAGTAAAGGTGAAATATCATCTTAAATATTAAGACGCGACAAACAAAATAGATTTGGAATGACATATTTCAACAGTTTTGAATCGGATTCGGATCAGACGTAAAAGCTCTTATTAAAATCAGCAGCTTTAGAATAATTTATCCTTTAATAAATATTCTATTGTCATAATTCTATCGACAATGTAATGTAACTAGTCTGTAATATAACAATAGTAATACTAATGTAATATTAAATCCATTTAAATGATAAAATTTAGAATTTGGTAATTTAAAATTAAATTGATTGCGTATTAAAATTTGTTTCACGAATCTTTGAGCATCTGGCTCATGGAATCGAAATTATATTTTCATCATACAGGCCGTTCATGTTGCAGTGTAGAGACGGGTCACGGTCACAGGATACAGATTTGAAGCTATAAACAGTAAAACTACGTTCTCTGAGGAGTTGTAATGTATAGCTTTGTAAAAAATAGTAATTACTACTTTCGAGGGTTCTCCTTGAGACTATTAATTTAAAACATTCTAAGGTACGCTTTTAAGAGGGAGTGGCATACGGAAGTCACGGATCGAGAGAAGTGGAAGTCTGAAGGGGAGGCCTTTGCCCTGCAGTGGGACAGTACAGGCTAATAATAATAAGGTAGAATAAAAAAACACAGTGATTTTATCCATATATTTTTGACAAATTAATAACTAAATATATTAAAATCTGTAGTACATTATTTTTTTGTTAACTATATTATTTAAAATTAAGGTTCTTATGAGAAAACTTAGTGCTAAGGACTTCATAAACATTAAACTAAATATTTACAACTTATTTTGTTAGTTACATTTAATTTATTAAAACATTAATAAAGTAACTTTTTAAAAAAGATAAAGTTTTTGAGAAATTTATTACAGCACTTAAACTTAGATCTAACCTTCACTAACAGATTTCAACAACATTGAAATACATTACAAAACACATTAAACAATAAACGAATAGTTTTAATCAGTCATCGTCAAATCAACAGAGAACTTATTTTATGTTATCATAAATTAAATTGAAAAAATCTAAATCAAAGTCATCCGTGTGGTGACGGAGTAAGAATACAATATGTCACCCCCCCCATCTCATCCCTTGGTTATCGTAAAAACCGACTAAGGGACTATCATCTTAACGAAATAAAAAGAAGAAAAACTTGAAATAAAACCCATACCAATCAGTTTGGCCAGCGTGGTATTAATAGGCCAAGTATCCCTCCGTCACAGGAGGAGGCGCGTCCCTGCAGTGGGACATTAATGGGCTATTATGATAAAATTAAAGCCTGTATGGTGACGGAGTAATTCATAGAGTCACGGACCCATATCACAACATAGGTGTTGTTAGTACCTATTTATAATATTATTTACAAAAAACAAGGTTTTTATAGGTATTTACTACAGTATGGGACTATATGGCATTGTTTGAGTTATGTAATAATACAAAGGCTTATGTTTAAATATTAGTATATCTACTTATACCTACCTTATTCAACACTAGAGAGAAAAACAGCTGCAAGACCCTGGTACCGTAATAGTAAAATATATATGTACAACCACAAAATAGGTATTTATAAATCGTCTGCTTACTGGTAAAACATGATAAGTGCATTTTTTTTATCTAAAATGGCTAATGTATTCATATACACGCAATTTTCGATGCTCTATCTGCTAGTACAGAATCATTTTAGATTTATAAATGCATTTATCATGTTTTACTTAGTAAGCATAGGAAATGTCAAACTATATTTACATACAAAGTGCGTTCGAGCAAACGCTTAAATAAATACCGATATACGCTTAGTCCGAGTTTGTTAAATTAAAAAAAAATCTAATAAAATTTTAAAACAATAAAGTTGAGAGCAAAAGAGGCCCATTCTAGTTTTTTTGTGCGTGAGTGGCGCTCAAGATAGGTATTTCAAGTAAAGAATGTCTTATATAACATTCTTTAATTAATGTACTTCCAACAACAGAAAAAGGTACTTATATCCTTTTATGGAAATAAGTCGAAAATTAAGTACTTATTTCGAAATACATTAATATATCTGCCAAAATATAAAACAGTTTTTAGGCAAGTTCGCTTATGTTTATTTGTTTATTTATTATGGCGTCATGAACATAGTTACATATTGCTAGTGTCAAGTAAAATACATTACAATCAGTAAGTAAGAGTATAAGTTTACACATACAAAAAAAACAACATTAAAAAGTCGTCCAGGAGAACTTTGTTAATATTCTTTTAAACTACACTTACATAATATACTTACAACTTTATCTTTATCACCTACTTATCTGTTAATTAAATTTATAAGAAACAAGCTGACCCGTGCCTACTACGTTGGGCGTCGAAAAAAACGCGTCCCTTTTTTTAATCATATTTCACTACTGCTCTACTCCTGTTAGTCATAGCGTGATACTATATAGCCTATGACACTTCCCGATAAATGGGCTATTCAACAGAGAAAGAATTTTTAAAATCGGCTTAGTAGATCCAGAGATTACCCCCTACAACGTCGCAAACACACAAACTTTACCTCTTTATAATATTAGTGTAGAAGTATAGATAGAAAAATAAAAACATCTATTCCGGCTGACCCATAAAACATAAAGCATAAAACATAAAAGTAACAGTTTGAACTTTTATAGTACTTATTAAAATGTGTTGTAAAATCCAATGAAAATTACGTCCTCTACTGGCCAAACCTAGTCTGTGGCTGCTACGCAGAGGTCTCTCTACTCGCAATGCCCAATTGTGTCTATGAACATGATGAATGGATGGATCATTTCTTTATTGCATTTAAAGGATTCACATTATTATATACATTGCCTCACAAAACTGCTAAGATAATTGATATTTACATAGGTCTGGGCACGTTTCTTATGCTTAATATACATGTATTGTATTTAAAAAAAATTGCGTACTTAACTAACCATAGTATACACTCATGTTATATCTATTCTCTTTGGCTTAATGTACAAAATATAATTTTTCAATTCAAGTATTAGAAAACCCTTTATAAACAGGTTCTTCGCAATTATCTTCACCAACGCAGAACGGTGATGGATCTTTAACATAATCTACTTTACTAACAAAAGATATTCTTGATTCTCGTTTGGCTGAAGAATTGATGCTTTGTAGTGTGACATCTCTGCATATAGTGTGATCCAGGTTTATGAGTCGTGAGTCCCGGCGACTCATCGCCTTACGACATAGAAGTGTCTCCTGGAATGCTATGCGGTATCTGCAACAAAAAGTTATGGTTAATTTTTTGACCCTGACTTTGACCTTTGAATACCATTATTTAAAAGACTCCTAAAAAAGGAAGGATTTCTTTTTAGGGTGTATTTTGATTGGACCGGAGAACAGTTATTTCAAGAACTATTTAAAAAAATAAATGTCAGTGAAATAATTTTCCTACTAAGTTGGTTCCATTGATATTTTATAAAAATTGGTAATTAATTTCGTTTTAATCTCTTAATTACTGTGTGAAAAGCTATCATCAATCAATTAAACGAAATTGTATATTAGGTAGGTAATTGGTATGTCTCTATACGATATGATTTTAAACTCTTTTTTTTTTTAAGTAGGTCGACTTAGGGAGAAGAATTACAAAATAATCTGTAGAAAAAGACGAAAAAATTGTCATGATACCCTTAGCAAACTGATTGGTCAGAAACGAAATGGTAGGTATAAGTAAACCTAGGTAAAGCAAGGTTTAGCACAGTACAACCAGTAGTCTATCTCGGCCAAATATTTATTATAAATGGCTACGGCTGCGCGGTACGTAAACATGCGATAGGGCTGCCCACCTCCAGCTTTTTAATTACATTTACCTACTTTCCCGCTCGTTACTGCGGCACAGTCGCGACTGTTCACTCCGCAAAGCCGGCGCTATCGTGAGCGTGTAGGTATAACTCGCGTTTCGTCCATTTCTATAATGTCGAAATACTGTATATATTTGTGCTATGGTTTTAGTGGTGTCTCACGAATAGGGATCATAAGAGCTGTTACAATTAATGTATAATTAATTACCAAGAACTAGGTTTCTGATTAAAGTAATTAGTTAGGAAAATGATAAATCGTTTTATTGTTCCTTTTAATTAAAGTCATCTACATAAGGCGCCTATGAGGTCTTATTCGTTCGTCTTTCATACTCGTAACAAAAAAGAATTACTTAGGTTTTTATTATATATAAAAGCTTAATACTTTTTTGTATTGATGACGTCTTCTGAAGTATAGTAGTTGTAATTACATGATGGTTTGGAGCCGTGTGGGTTCGATCCGTTGTTTTATTCCTTTCCTTTTAGTCTGGTGTGTTTTATATGTAAAATATGTAATGTTTTGTATGTATACACAAGTGGTCTAAACGTTCATCATTGGACAAGCATATTCCGGCAACGAAGGCAATAACAATACCACTAGTAGTGTGATCTGACATTGCTGACGGCTATGGGCGACCATTATGCGGGTTGTTTGCTCTACTACCACTTTAAAGCAACTAAAAAAAACTGGTCAAAGGGATTATGCTTGTACCACACTGGCCAAACGAATTAGCTAAATTCTACTTCAAGTTTCTCACTTTTTGTTTTGGTTCCCACCACAACCACTAGTGGTTTTGACCGGCAATGAGTTTTGACTGTAACAGAGTTAATTCTGCGAAATTATTCTTTAAGTCGACTTATACGACTTGGGGTAGCAACACCATGTGTTTCTTACTCCTTGACCACACGGATTACATTATATCCTCTTTAGATACATTTAGAGTCGAAGAAAGCAATAAAATGTTTATATTCACATAAATTAACTATTCTGCAAATCACAGAGGCAAGCGCTTTTGTGTGTGTGTTAGGATTTACGAGCACACATTACAGTCAACATCAATGTTGTGTAATGGATACATACGAGTTCAGGTCTATATAGGTACTCTCAACGAAAGGTTGCACTGAATATATAAGGCTGGGTAACTATAGGATTATTGATTTTTTAAAACTATATTATTATCTTAAACTTTTCCTTTAAATTCCCGGTGCCCATGTACCAGTTTTCAAAGCCAGCTATTTTTTCTGTTACAATGGAAGGTGGGTAATTTTTTTGTCACTTAAACGGGTTTTTTAAGTTAAGACCAACGTCGTGAGGAGTTTTACAGGCTTAGGTTTATACGATAAAGGAATCCGTAACTCTCTAAAGGCTTTGGACAATCATTGTGGCTCATAAAAATATTGATCCTGGGTTACCTAACAAAGTAAATACACCGTGAGGCCTGTCTATGTATCTACGGACGGCAAACTCTTGGCTGAAAAAGGTCATACAGAGTTAAACACATGCACCTTGTAAGAGAGAGGGTTTGAACGAGGCTCACAAAATTCAAACCAGACCACACCAGCATCCGCCGGCTGGCTAGCTTCAAGTTAATGCCTGGTTTTGCCATCCTAGGCTGTATTCTGGTGATCCTATTACTTAATGTGACAGAATAACATTGTGGCCTTTCGTGAAAAAGGTTTCTCACGTTAAAACAATAAATGTAGAGGATTCTGTCTTGACGTTTTTCTCCTAAATATTCAAACACCAAAGTACATTAGTATAATTTAAAAAGGTATTTACTTAGCCTCGCGGCATTGGCGCATTGGCCACGTGGCACAATAATATTCATTATTGGGTCGTCCCAATAATGAATATTATTGACTTAACAAAAGTGACACAGGCGGCGACGTGCCAAAATTTTTAATGTGTTTTACGTACTTTAAGGAATACAAAAGTCTACATAAATGTTTAAAAGGCTAAGTTTTATACTCGGTCATAGTCTGTTTAATTTTTTTTAACGGAGGCCCAAAGTAGTTTATTAATCTGGTAGTAAAGTGCGCATACCATTCGACCTCCCTTTCAGTCGGGTACCTAAGAACTCGGTAATTTCTCAACTAATTTAAATAAAACTTATTCGGCCTTATTACAAAATACGGTCTAACTATAAACCACGATTTATGACGTCACAAAACCACTGTTTTTGAAATTTGTTATTGCAAAATCAGTCCTAACGCTAAAGTGTTAAAACTGATTTTGTATTAAGAAATACAAAATCATAAATTTGATAATACAAAATCAGTTTTAACACTTTAGCGTTAGGACTGATTTTGCAATAACAAATTTCAAAAACAGTGGTTTTGTGACGTCATAAATCGTGGTTTATAGTTAGACCGTATTTTGTAATAAGGCTGATTTTGTTTAAAAGGTCTCAAGTTGGTCCAATTTTCTAAAAATTGGTTAAGTATTTAATTTATATCTGAATTATTGTACCAGACAATTTGCAAACATTCATGTTCATGCACACAAATTGCATTGAGATGGAATTAAAACAGAGACCTCTGCGTTGTAGTCGAGAAGTATAACTACTAGACATAGTGGTGGTTTTCATAGCTTAGCTTCTTTATCATCATAATAGCCTACTAATGTCCCACTGCAGGGTCGGGCCTCCTCCCGTGACGGAGGGATACTTGGCCTATTAATATACCTATTTATAGTATAAGGCTTAATTTTAAGTTTTCCTTCTTTTTATTATTTCGTAAAGATAATATTGACGGATAGTCCCTTAGTCGGTTTCTACGACATCCATGGGGTCAGATGGGGTAGTGACATATTGTATTCTTACTCCATCACCACACGGACACGGCCCTGTCCTTGCAGTGGGACAATAACAAGCCTTTATGATAATAATATCTAAAGTATGCTAAAGTACTTTCTATAGCACAGCCTTTTATGTAGACAGATGATTAATCGCAAGGTAATTAATCATTATTGATAGACCTTGAACTTATTATACCTATAGAATAGCTATTCGTAATTGATTGGCAGGGATTCGGACCCCTTTTGTTATGTGGAGTATATAAAAGTACTTTATAAATGATGATGAAAATGCAGGGTGGGGAGACCCCTCACACGATGGACCGAGACGACCTAGTTAGGACGGTGGGGAACCGAGGAATAATGAGGATGGCACAGGACCGCAGAAAGTGACATCATTTGGAGCAGGCCTATGTCCAGCAGTGGTTGTCAATTGGCTGAAATGATGATGATGATGATATGGTTTAGTACTATGGAAAGAGGAAACTAGCAGGCCATGACTACCCCCATGTTCTTTGTGTCCATTGATTTTTCCATTAACTTAATGTTGGTTCACACAAGCCTTAATCCCTACTACATAAATTATCTTTCAAAGAGATAATAATATGAATGATAAGAAAAGTATATTTTATTAAGACAGAATATTATATTCTGAGACTGATTGTACAGAAGCTTGATTGTAAAGTATACAAATTATTATTATAAATATTTTATTAGATTGTTCTCATGACTTATTTGTATAATACTTTGACGTCTAGACGCCCTTTGTTAAGAAATATATTTATATATTTCTTCATAAAAACGGAGCGTCAAAGGAGAATGGGCGGTTTCGTCCCATGTGTTGTAACACTTTGTGACCTATATCATTTGAAAGATCTCAGCGAGTGCTATGTTTTATTGTATGGGCATAACTCCGTATCTCGTGCAGGGAAACTGTTATAGGGGTTTAAAAAAATAAAAAAAATAATTAAAAATATCTTAACTAATTGGTCTTTTAATAACTACTACTAAAGAGATTTAAAGGAAGAGCCTACTTTGACCCAACACCCTCTCTGCCACCATTGTAAGCGCAGCGTTGAGAAGATTGCAGCAATGTAAAATGTGATTTACGGCGGTCCTTCTGGGTAGAAGAGTTCTCAAGCTTTCAGAAACGTTTGCGCAATTACATGGACAAAGAAAAAACAGCTCTTTAAGCTCCCCGCCATTTTGTTCTAAATATGACATCTGCTCAGTCAGTTGCAACAACTTTAGGTCGGTCAAATAAGTTTGTTAGTGTAGATGCCATTATTAACTTACTGGTGTAGTGTTGCAGTCTTTCCAACTATGCCAAGTACACCAACGATATTTCATAATACTGCAGTGCTTAAGTATACGGAAACGCCATTATGTTGGTTTGTCTCGAGGATGGATCATCAAGAGAATTTGCAGCGAGGTATAAGACAAGGTGATTAAATATCTCCGAAACTGTTTACCGCTGCACTGGAAGATGCTTTTAGGCTCTTAGACTTGAACGGAAATGGCATCAATATATTATGGCGAGTATGTCATGCACGCACCTTCATTTGCTAACGAAAATGGTGTCATGTCATAGACCAAGGAGGACCTCAATATAATGTTCGATGACCCTAATAGTATCTCTCAATATGTGGGTCTTAAAATGGACACGGACAAGACCAAGATCATGGCAAATGTTCATGTTGCACCCACTTCAATCACGGTTGGTGGCGCTACACTCAAAGTTGTCCACGAATATATTTACCTGGGACAATCAAGCCAGATAAGTCCAACTTCGAGAAGGGGGTCACTCGTCAAATCACAAGGCTTTTGGTCATCTACAGAGGAATGGAGAGAGCTTTATTGAAAGTTGACCTGCGTAATTGAATCAGAAGTGAGATAATCCGCAGGAGAACTAAAGTGACCGATAGAGCACTCAGGATTGCCCGTTAAAGGGGCGACATAGCACGAAGAACTTACAAATGACGACGACAAATGCAGGAAAGTTTTCGAAAAGCGACCGCGTATATCGCGTGATATCGGGGTGATAAAAGATAGTGATAAGGTAGTCACAGGATCGGCAAAGTAAAGATATTTGTAGAAGGCCCATCTCCAGAAATGGTGTAGTGTTGTTGCTAAGCTGTACTTTCGTGGTTTCAATATATTTTGAAAGATATGTGAATAAAACAGGTCTATTTAAAGGAGTTGTATATTTATACTGTCATTATAATTATGACAACCTTATCAACATTAACAGCTATGTAGAGAAAAATGCGATAAGGATTTTTATTTTCTCAACCTCAACTCTATAACGTATCTATACATTAACGTAAGAGATTTATTTAGCGATAACTTTACCATTTTCACTTATATATTTTTAACTGTGTACTTATTAATAACGGTCTAAACTAACGATTACTGTCTGTAAATTGTCTACAGTTATTATAAGTGGAATAAGTATGTGTTTCCGTGTCACAAAATGTAAAAAAGTACGATTAAAGCCTTATTTGATACAAAAAGTATTTTATCATTAACAGCTCAGTACTTTTGACCTGCACACAATTTTAATGAAAAAAATATATATTTAGAGAAAAAAAATCTAGGTCATCATGCTAGTCGCAACATGTTACAAAGGTTGGGACGCAGAGAGCAGATGTCATATTTGGAACAAAATGGCGGGGAGCATAGGGAGCTGTTTTTTCTTTGTCCATGTAATTGCGCAAACGTTTCTGAAAGCTTGAGAACTCTTCTACCCAGAAGGACCGCCGTAAATCACATTTTACATGTCTGCAATCTTCTCAACGCTGCGCTTACAATGGTGGCAGAGAGGGGTCAAAGTAGGTTCTACCTTTAAATCTCTTTAGTAGTAGTTATTAAAAGACCAATTAGTTAAGACACTTTTAATTATTTTTTTAAAACCCTATAACAGTTTCCCTGCACGAGATACGGAGTTATGCCCATACAATAAAACAAAGCACACGCTGAGATCTTTCAAATGATATAGGTCACAAAGTGTTACAACACATGGGACGCACCCCATATAAAACTGCCCATTCTTCTTTGGACACCGTTTTACAGTGTACATCATAATGACGGGTGTACCGCAAAAACCCGTGCTTCCATACACATGAAAGTACAGTTCTAGGAGTGTGAGGAATGTGCGTAAAATTTGAAGCGTTGTGCTTTTACAAATCTTGAGTTATTTCAAAAAGTTAGTGAGCCGCCAACCTGGGTGCAGAATGACGGGTGTATTTTCAATCAGGCGAAACTACTTACTATCTAAATCAGAGCATTACCGTAGCCCAGTTCCGGCAATTTTACACTCATTCCTCACACTCCTAGAACTGTACTTTCATGTGTATGGAAGCACGGGTTTTTGCGGTACACCCGTCATTATGATGTACACAATCCGGTATATTGGCAAGTTAATTTCACCACCACATCACATCCAAAGCCTTCGTAAAAGTCAACCAAAGATGACAACCTCTTTGGCGTTGTGGTTATATACCCTTATTTTCAACTCGACAGATTTTTAAATAACATGACTGCTACGCAGAGGTCTCGGGTTCGATTCCCGAAAAGAGAAGTATTTAAGTATGTTTATACGTTGTATAGTACCCATTGTACAAGCTTTGCTTAGTTTGGGATTAGATGGCGTAGTGTGAATGAGTGAGAAATATTTAAAAAAGGAAAAAAAAAGATTACTTATCTAAGGTTATTTGTCCTAAAACAAAAGAACCCCTTCTTTTGTTTAATTGATTAAATGTTAACTTGCTATAAAACCCTAACGAATTCGTCTAAACAGTATGGTATATTAAGGTTAAGTATCCCTCCGTCACGGGAGGAGGCTCGTCTCTGCAGTGGGACATTAATAGGGTATAATGATATGATAACTTCTTTTAAAGGTAAATCTAATTCAATATTAGACGGCGCGTCTAGTATCAACTGAATTACGTTTTCCTTCTCTGAAATTCTCTAAGGGCAGTTAGTGTGAACCGTTCGTGATAGACCGGGAGCTGAAAATATTTTTTGTGCTTTTTAAATTATTTAGGTTACGTATTAGTAACCTTGTAAACAATTTTAACCCCAGACCCTAGGTTAGCACATAAGGTTGATAAACTATTAATAATGACCTCTGTGGCGTAGTGGTTATTTAACATGATTGCTACGCAGAGGTCTCGGGTTCGATTCCCGCTCAATGTAAATCTTTGTTTGCATGAACATGATTTTTTGCATTGGTCTGAGTGTTTCTATGTATAATATGTATGTATTTACAAAAAAAAAGTATTTAAGTATGTTTATATCCGTTGTCTAGTACCCATAGTACAAGCTTTGCTTAGTTTGGCACTAGGTGACGATGTGTGAATGTGTGAGGATTATTTATTTATTTATTTTATTTTTACCTCTTATTACACATCTTTATAATATCAAAAGTATATTAAAATAGTTGTAGCTCCTAGACTACATCACAAACGGCAGTGATGAATACGTCATGAAAGTTTAACATGTACCGCTACGGCGTAGCATATTCGTAGCGCTTGCTACGGGCAACGCTCTACGAATGTCTACGCTTTGTCACGCGTATTGAATAAATATGTCTACACGTTATTCGTAGTAGTGTAAGCGTTTTCATAAAATATTATATTTGCAGTTATTTTTATTTATATTATTGCGTTTATTTATTTTGAGAATATGCTATTTTTGATTGTATTTATTTATTTAATAATAATGTTGGTTTTATTTGAGATATTTGTTAAATTAATGACTCGAGTCTGCATTTTAGTAACTTTCGATTTATATATTTTTTTTGAGATGATAAAAGAATAATAATGTAGTTAAGTAATTGTTAGTGTTGTGACAGAGTAGGGCTAGGAAGAAAGAGAGGTTCATGATAACAGCCTTTTAATTTCCCACTGCAGGGACGGGCCTCCTCCCGTGACGGAGGGATACTTGGCCTACTAATACCATGCTGGCCAGACGTAATATATGACGTAATATTTCTTTAGCAGCGCTATATTACCGCTATATATAACCATATATATTATTATATATATGCGCGGTTCTGATTTCTTCCACCTCTCTAATGATTGGTTGTAACATCTTTAGTTGGTCGAATTTTACAGCTTCAAGAAAACGTCCTGCACAAATATTAACCTTGAGACCTTGTGATAAAACACATTTTTGAATGAAAAGTCAAGATTAATCCTTGTTTATAAAATAGTCGAAAATTACAAATAGGTTTGCTACTTTCATTTGTAGCTTTTAATTTACAATTTCAATCTTATTTCAATGACAGTATTATTATTATTGTAATTAATTTCTCAATGCCAAACATAATAAGAACGAAATATTATATTTTGTTCAAGAATATTTGTCTTAAATATTGTTTTAATACTTGGCATTGTGATATAATTGCTTTGATACTTCTTGGTTTTGTTTTAGGAGTAAGTATACAAAAAACTTTACAACAGCCTTTGAATGTACTACATATTTGTGTCAGACAGAGCAATCGACTTAGTATTAGGGCGGTGTTGGGTGGTAGCAGTGTTGGAGCAGAGTCGTTTAAGTGTGCTATGACCTTTAGGGTCCATGGCGACAGCACTCATTAACAATTATAAGGCCCCTGCGGTCTATTTAATAGAGTCGAGCTTTACACTTCAAATCATGCATTTCAGGTTAAATTACTATCTTCTAAGAACTAGAATATTATAATTCAAATAATAAATTATTGTCATTAATTCTAAACATTTAAGTTATTTGATTATTAAAAAACAATAACGTGTGCAAGATAGGTAATTGTCTAAACTATGTTTAAAAAATAATTGCAGTTTGGTTGGTCTGTTAGTTACAAAGAAAAACCTCCAGACATCGAAAATGTTGGGCTCGAAGAATCACCCTTAAAAATAGAGGCAGATGCGCCTTTTTTTCCTGATTCCGGCAATGTATATAACTCAAATATGGAAAAAGTGTTAGATGCGCCCTTTTAACTAACGGGGGCAGTGTTAATGTTTACTCAATTATTTAAGTACTTAGATACATAACTTGCTTATTATAATTAAAGTGTATTTTGTTCTGTGATTTTGTTGAAGAATTTTTAATAAATGACTACGTAAAATATTAATATTTTGTTGTTCATAAATATTTTTTTATTTTTAAACTAACTACCTCGTTAAAAACGTGGTATTTGCCTGGCGGAGAATTAAAGAGAAAGGACCTTCCTATCAAATCACAGGTCTGAGTGTTTAGGAGAGCGCCAAGGAATGTTTTTTTCGCAGCCGTAAAAGGTTTTGTAGGCCGGAGAAAATTTTTAGCGTTTTTAATTCGAAAGCGCACGATTTTATACATGGACATAACCATACCCTAGGGCTCACCGGGTCTCTCTTAGGGCCAGATTCAGAGACCGCACTTTGACTTTACTTTAGCAAAGTCTAGTTATTATCTCTGAATTTGAACAACATTAAAGTAATCTTTTCGCATGAAAAGTTTACTTTGTAGTAATAAATAATGAAAGTAAACTTTTTCATGCGAAAAATTACTTTAATGTTGTTCAAATTCAGAGATAATAACTAGACTTTGCTAAAGTAAAGACAAAGTGCGGTCTCTGAATCTGGCCCTTAGACAGGACCTAGCAACCGCAGGGGTGGCTGCCTGTAAATTCTTTGTATCTCATAACAGCGTAAATGCAACGAAAGACTTAGTTATTTAAAAATCATTTAAACGATATTCAAAGATAAAACGTATAAGGGTTAATTAAGTTCTTCTACTTTAGTTTAGACGCCTAATATGCAAATGTGGTGATATAAGTTTCATTACAATTATATCTGCTTTGTTGAACTTGTTTAAGTAGAGTTACTTTACTGTTTACTTGTTTATTATTATAATAAAAATGTCTACCATCTTAACAGCCTTGTAATGTTTCACTGTAAGGATCGAAACCTCTGTAGCGTAGTGGTTATATAACATGACTGCTACGCAGAGGTCTCGGGTACGATTCCCGCTGAATGCAAATGTTATGTGCACATGATTATTTGCATTGGTCTGAGTGTTTCTATGTAAGTATAATATGCATATATTTACAAAAAAAAGTATATAAGTACTAATATCCGTTGTTCTGTTACCCATAACACAAGCAGGTTAAGCCTAGCTTACTTTGGGAACAGATGGCGCTGTGTAGAGAAGTCCGTGAATATTTATTTATTTATTTATCTTTAACCACGCTGACCCTGAAAGCGAAGAATTTTGGCTCGAAATTAAGAATTACAAGTAAGCCAGATTTAGAATCTGTTTACATACATTATTAAAGACTAACCCTACCATTTACACGATACTAAAACGTTAATTAATTCATAATCCTCGTTTAAAAACCTTGCAGATTTTCGTCTAAATTATACATTTCATCTGCTATAAGCTTTATTATAAGCCATTTTATTCAATGAATTAAGTTGATTCCAAAAAAAGGGTTTAACAATAGGTAAAGTTTATTTTATATTTACTTAAGTATTGCATTGGTAATTAATATAAAAACCTTCTGTCGAAGGGCTACCTAACATAAAGTATGGTTAAGTTTTAAGCCATGCCGATATACATTATCCCCCTTACTCATAAAAGTCTCTAAAATTTAATCACTGTTTAGCGTGATTTTTATTAGCAAAACCAACCTTATGCCAAACAAAACCGTAAGTATTTAAGCTAATTGACTAAAATTTAAGTGGCGTTTATGAGTAAGGGGGTAGGTGTTTAAAAATACTTACGAGTATTTAGGGTTACAGTGTAAACGGACCCTACATAAGTATTTTTGTTATTTAATCTTTACACAGACTCGCTCGAAGAGAATCGCCGGGCATTTTTCTTATCACACAGAACGGATCGTAGACGCTAGGAGTTCGTCGGAGCGGAGCTGATAACTATTTCACATAGACCGGCAACTGTTTTTTTGGGGGGGAAAGAGCATGCAAACGAACGAGAAAAAGTACGCGATCGGAGCCGGTCAGTTCTACACCAAGCGCATCACCAGCGCGCACAGAATTGTGAATGACAAAAGCAGTCTTAAGCAGTTTCAAGCTGGCAGTTTTAAGTGACAGCAGCATTCATAGCGGTGATACCAACCTTAAAGACCTCTTGTTCAGACATCGGTAACATTTTCTAAGCTAGTTTCGACATGGGTATTTTTTTGTTTTTTTTTTGTTTTGTTTTTCATTAGAAAAGACACCTCCCGCACTAGGGATCATGCTTGTGTCGCGGGGACCTTTTCCAAACATCAATTAACGGACACAAAGAACACCCAGACCAGGACAATAATTTGTGGATCTCACAAATTATTGTCCTGCGTGAGGATCGAACCCACAACCTCTTGCACGGCAGCCGCTTGCGCTACCGTCGCGCCACCGAGGTCGTCAAGAGTATTCAAAGTAACTGACCTGCCACTCATAACATTATACAGTATAGGGTTGACAGTAGCTGAGACATAGTACAGCGCTCCAGCGATGTTGAACAGATGCTCGTTGATGACGTGGAACTGAGGCAGGCTGTACCCGTAGATGAAGAACAGCCTCTGCACATGGAACGGAGCCCAGCATACGAAGAACGCTATCACTACGGCAGCTGTGGGCAATAATAAATTCTAAAATAAGTTTCAAATTAAAAAGTCACTACAACCTCGTATAACTGCAGCGGCCTTTTTGAGCAAATACCGAGCGGCATTAAGTAATGCTGTTGCCCTTTGCAATTTCGGCTAAAGCCCGATTTACACATCGACAAGTACAGTAGCGAGTTAAGTAGTAAGTTGTTGATTAAGTTGATTTGAATAGATCTCAATCCTATTTTTGGCGAGTTAAGTACGAAGTAGCCCCCTCTCTCGCGTCTCGCTAACTTAACTCGATAAAAAATAGGATGGAGATCTATTTAAATCAACTTAATCAACAACTTACTACTTAACTTGATACTACAGCAGTTCTTCAAACGAGGTAAAATGATGGTTTTACTTATTAATTATTTTTCTTATTATTAATTACAAGCGGTCCCTAAGTTAAAAGAAGAAGATTAACAAAAATGTATTATGTATACATATTAATTAATAATTTTAAACTCGACGACCTAGTTAGGACGGCGGGAAGCCGATGGATGAGGGAGGCACGGGACCGCACAAGGTGGCAATACTTGGAGGAGGTCTATGTCCAGCAGTGGACGTCAATTGGCTGATATGATGATGATTTTAAACTCAATCTAAACTCTCAAACTTAAAATTTATCGCTAGGCCTACTCTGTACTACGAAGAACTCTGTCTGTTATATTTAATAAACAACAAAATGATATTTACTTTCCAATTTCCCAGAACAAAAAAGCCTTGAAAAAATTAAGTACACCGTCGCAAATCAAATGTCTAGAGGTCATGTATATAGTTTATCGTATAGAAACACACATAACAAAATATTATTAAGAAAATATAACTCTTATATATAAAGAAAAAAGCATTAAGGAACGTAATAGTTTTACCACACTACAACCAGTAGTCTATCTGGGCCGAATATTTATTATAAGTAAATGGCTACGGCTGCACGGTACGTAAACATGCGATAGGGCTGCCCACCTCCAGCATTTTAATTACATTTACCTACTTTCCCGCTCGTTACTGCGGCACAGTCGCGACTGTTCACTGCGCAAAGCCGGCGCTATCGTGAGCGTGTAGGTATAACTCGCGTTTCGTCCGTTTCTATGAAGTCGAAATACTGTATATATTTGTACTATGGTTTTACTCAAGACAGCTGTATGTAATCTGACACAATACTAATTATCTCTGTAGTACTTAATGTTATTATATCGCCATTTGTGTTTCTGGGGTAATAAAGCTTCTTACAAAATGTTTCTGTGTATGATATATTTCGTTTTTTGTACCAGTTTTATGTTTGGTCTGCCCTAGATTCGTTTTATATGATCTTCTGCAGCACATTTAGTTATAAAAACTTTATTTACCTAAGTACAAGTTGCGTATAAGGCCTATCATAATCATCCCATTAATAACCCACTGTCCACACCCATGTTCGTGTGGTGACGGAGTAAGAATATAATATGTCACCACCCCATCTCATCCCATGGGTGTCGTAAAAAGCGACTAAGGGACTAACCGTAAATATTATCTTTTCGAAGTTAAAGAAGGAAAACATGAAATTAAACCCTATACCAATCTGTCTGGCCAGCGTGGTATTAGTAGGCCAAGTATCCCTCCGTCACGGGAGGAGGCCCGTCCCTGTAGTGGGACATTAATGGGCTGATATGATGAATAACCCACTGCAGGGACGGGTCTACTAATACCACGCTGGAGAAACGGATTTCAATGGTTTAATTTCAAGTTTTCCTTCTTTTTATTTCGTAAAGATAATATTCACGGATAGCCAAGGGCCTAAGGAGTCGGTTTTTACGACACCCATGGGATGAGATGGGGTGGTGACACACTGTATTCTTACTCTGTCACAACACTGAGTAGAATAAGGCCTATACGCGGCTTCAAACAGTAGAAATTATCAATACCATTTCAAATGTGAAGTCTGAGCCTAGTCAATAAGTCAGTAGTCTAGTACCTAGTCAATAATGCACCCATGACGATAGGGTGCATTATTGACTAGGTATTGATAAAAACTTTAATTCAGTTTATTTTTATGTGTAGCAATAAAATCAAGTTGAACGCAAAGGACTTAGTGAAGTATGTATTTTTTTGTAAATAATCTAAAAGGAGATTGGGCAAATTTCATACAAAAAAAACCCAGGACCAACAGAACTAATATATATCCCACATTATTACACATGTTAAACTTATATAATTTTCATTATTTGTTTATTGTATATGTCTGGGGTATGAGAGATATAAGCCTCATAACAGTTAGCTATGAATGTAATGTCTACGTATTTTAATGTTTAATAATTCTTAACCATCGAGCATAACAGGCCATTAATGTCACACTGCAGGGACGGACCTCCTTCCTTGACGGAGGGATACTTGGTCTACTAATTCCACGCTGCCCTGACGGATTGGTATAGGGTGTAATTTCAAGTTTTCATTCTTTTTATTACGTAAACATAATATTCACGGATAGTCCCATTTGTCGTCTTTCGACGACAACCATGGAATGAGATGGGGTGGTGACATATTGTATTCTTACTCCGTCACCACGCGAATATCCGTCACCACGCGGATAACCATCTATAAGTCAACAATCACGGAATCGACCGACGACCTCCGTGGCGCGACGGTAGCGCAAGCAGCTGCCGTGCAGAGGTTGTGGATTCGATCCCCACGTAGGACAATTATTTGTGAAATCCACAAATTATTGTCCTCAGTCTGGGTGTTCTCTGTGTCCGTTAATTGATGATTGGAAAAAGTCGCCGCGACAGAGGGCATGATACCTAGTGCGGGAGTTGTCTTTTAAAAAAGAAAAAAAAAGAAATCCATTAAACTTGCAGGCTATTCTATGCCTACATGTCTAGCGTGACCTAAGTAAAACTTACACTTATCATATGAGAACAGCTCTATAACGTTCGCATACCGTGGATACAGGATTCTGTACGACATATTCTCCTAAATGATTTAATTTAACAAAGTGCCATCTCTGACTAACGCGGTGTCCTACGTGGGCAATGAAAGCGACGCGACGCGAAGCGACTAACGCGACATACGCCATTAAATCAACGGCGTACCCTACTTGTGTCCTATGTGACGGTCTGCGACAAGACATGACGTAATCATAATTATAGAACACTTTTCTTGTGTAGCATCGCGTCGCGTCGTGTCACTTTCGTCGCCCACGTAGGACACCGCGTAATACATGTGGTGTGAGAGTGAAAAAGTAAAATAATACCTGAATCTGCGCATGACGCGCGTCACTTATGGTATTTTTTGTAGCGAGCAAAGATTTTAATATCAATTAGATAACGTTACATGTATTTCTTTGTTTTTATAAGAGTTATGAAGTAGAAAATAATTATTTTTAGATTGTGTGTAATTACAGTTGGACAGCACCTAGGGGAGAATTTTTTTATTAAAATGTTTCTCTTAGCAAGACTAATAAACCGGCATATATTTTGTTCCTGTTGGTTCTGGGTTAATTTTGCCCAATCTCTTTTCATTTAGTACAGATATCTATGTTTAGTATAGTCGACCAAGGGTTTTGAAGTCTGTGTTAGGAGGCTCGATGTCGTAGTGAATCAATGGACAGCTAATCCGAGTTTAAATAAATAAATAAATATTCACGGACATCTCTACACAGCGCCATCTGTTCCGAAAGTAAGCTAGGCTTAATCTTCCTTTACTATGGGTAACAGAATAACGGATACTTATATACTTTTTTTTTGTAAATACATATAAATATTAAACACTCAGACCAATGCAAATAATTATGTTCATGGAGACAAATATTTGCATTGTGCGGAATCGAACCCGAGACCTCTGCGTAGCAGTCATGTTATATAACCGTTACGCCACAGAGGTCGCCATATGAAGTCCAAGTAGCAGGTATAAACCTCCGGGAACAGAAAACCTTGCTACGTAATAATATTCTTTGGAAAAGTTTTAAGGTCACCTGATGGTAAGTGATCACAGCCACCATGGACACCCGCAACACCAAAGGAATCATAGACGCGTTGCCAACCTTTAAAAAGGGAGTACGCTCATTTCTTGAAGCTCCCCATGTCGTTACGGTCCGGAAATATCGTCGATAATATTTTCTTCCTCGCAATGGGAAGCTTATCTTACTAAAACAATAGACGCGAAAGTTTGTCAGTGTTGATGGATGTTTGTTACTCTTTTACATAAAAACTACTTAATGGATTTTAGTGAAGCTTTATAACTATAATATTGCTTACATATCAGAATAAAATATAGGCTACAATTCATAAAGATTTATTATTTAAGTAATATACAACATGTCACCACCCCATCTCATCCCACGGGTGTCGTAAAAACCGACTAAGGGACTATCCGTGAATATTATCTTTACGAAATAAAAAGAAGGAAAACTTGAAATTAAACCCTATACCAATCCGTCTGGCCAGCGTGGTATTAGTAGACCTAGTATCCCTCCGCCACGGGAGGAGGCCCGTCCCTGTAGTAGGACAATAATGTTTTGATGATTATTTAAGCTACTCGAAATTCTTATCCTGTGCAGACGAAGTTGACCACCAGCTTCTTAGATACTAATATAAAGTTGAAATTGATTTGAAGTTTTTTAATGAAAGCTGAGACTAAGACAGCAAAAGACTTTTTCTTCCTACATTATCGTCAGCGGTTTATAGATTAATTAATAGTTTCAAAGCTTCCCCCGATGTTTTTTAATTAAAAAAGTATTGGTTCATCTTGTTCCAATACTCATTGTTCAGTTTTAGCTCATTATAGAATCGACGCTTTGTAAAACTTGAACTATTCTATCAGAGTTCAAAGGATTTACTTTGAATAGGATATTGGATGGACCGAACGACCTCATAAGAATGGAGCTGAACTGGATGATACGGACAGATGACCGGAAGGAGTCATAGTCGTAGTCAGATCAGCCTATAGACGCCCACATAGACATAGACCTCCTCTAAACGTTTCCACCCTACGCGATCTTGGCCTACTAATACCTTGCTGGCCAGACGAATTGGTATAGGGTTTTATTTCAAGTTTTCCTTCTTTTTATTTTGTAAAGATTCACGGCTAGTCCCTGAGTCGGATTTTACGACACCCATGGGCTGAGATGGGGTGGGGACACATTGTATTCTTACTCTAAATTTAAATATACGTATTTACAAAATATAAGTAGGTACATAGCAAAGTAAGGCATAACAACTATTTCTATTACTAATAACAGGCAAGAAAACACACATACCTAACTATTACAGAATA
This sequence comes from Schrankia costaestrigalis, assembly GCA_905475405.1. NCBI lineage: Eukaryota > Metazoa > Arthropoda > Insecta > Lepidoptera > Erebidae > Schrankia > Schrankia costaestrigalis. The sequence continues at coordinate 6,262,195 of FR997851.1, forward strand.
AGCTACCACTGATATAATGTACAACTTTAATATCACTTACGTCACATGCGGTGTGATATAAACGGTACAAGAGAACGTTTAATGTTTTATGAGCTAGCTTCACATCCTTAAGTAGTGCTAAAGTTTGAAAAACTGGATCATTCATAAACAATAAGGCTGGTTAAATAACAACTGCGGGGTTAATCCACAGATGGGTGGCTGCTTAGTAGTATTTTATCTAAGCGTCCTCTTGCTTAAATTTAAGCGATTATCCATGTGGTGACGGAGTAAGAATACAAAATGTCACCATCCCATATCATCCCATGGGTGTCGTAAAAACCGACTAAGAGACTAACCGTGAATATATCTTTACGAAATAAAAAGAAGGAAAACTTGAATTAAACGCTATACCAATCCGTCTAGCCAACGTGGTATTAGTAGGCCAAGTATCCCTCCGTCACGGAAAGAGGCCCGTCTCTGCAGTGGGACATTAATGGGGCTCTTATGATGAATGATGTCTCCTGCCTTTGGAAGGCTGGGGAGATAAAAGGTTGGCCCCGGCTGTTGTCATAGGGACACAGTGGTTAAGCCACTTCAAAGACCTATGGGCGGCTTGAGCAATTCTCGACACCAAGTTAGCCACAAACCAAACAATAAAGATGAAGAAGAAAAGCCCGTTTATGTAGTAGAAGATTAAAGAACTGATATAAACGAATTAAGGTTGAAAATTCCAAAGTATCTAATAGAATTACTTGAATAATTTACACTCATACCATTAGAGTGCTATAAAATGTGAAAATAGCATTTTAAATATCTAAACAAAGTTTAAAATTCACAAATTTAGATTAAAAGTTGCTGATGCAGGAGAATTCAATTAATTACCTTTTTTATTTGAAATAAACGACACTTTTAAAAAGAATACAATGGATGTAAGTACGTTAAATAAAGACTTAAGTATAGGTGAACTTCTAAGTAATTTATTAGGCGAACTTTCACGAAGCTTAAAAAGGGATTTTGATAAACATCTAAATACTACTTCGACGTATTGCCACATAATAGATAAGTACAGAAGTTTTTCTACACATTCATTCATCATAACAGCCCCCCATTAATGTCCCACTGCAGGGACGGGCCTCCTCCCGTGACGGAGGGATACTTGGCCTACTAATACCACGCTGGCCAGACGGATTGGTATAGGGCTTAAATTCAAGTTTTCCTTTCTTTTTATTTCGTATAGTTAATTTACGGAAAGTCCCTTAGTCGGTTTTTACGACACCTATGGGATGAGATGAGGTAGTAACATGTTGTATTCTTACTCCGTCACCACACGGACATTGTTACAATTATTTTTATAAAAAACTGACCAATTATAGATTTTTCATTTTGATAATTTTGAATTTGGTTAAAGTAATTCCGATTTTTTTTTTAAGATTTCATAATATGAGAGAAAGGAGCTTTTTAATTCTCTTATCTCGGAACGTTTTAAAACAGTGTGAGCGTGCGATGATATTTTTTTCAGTGCTCTACATAAATCAACTGAGCCTCGTGCAACGCGAATAAACAGACATTCATCATTCCGCACACGGTATCTCTGACTGGTTGGGATTAATGGGAGCGGAAATGTTATAATATTTTTAAACTCCAAAAAGAGGAGTTTATAAATTCGGTTTTATTTTTTTTGTTAGTTATCTCAGAACTATGTTATTTCCTGAGCAATTAAAAAAACATTTTTCTGAATAAAAAGCTAAAAATTAAGGTTAGTGGAAATTAATTAATTATTCCTGTAGTAAAATAATTTCAAAATTAGTTGCGTAATAATTAAAAAAATATTGACACTTGAAGTTTTTTCATACTCAAAAATAGATTTAATAAATACAAGTAGCACTACCTACCATGATATTTTTTGAGCATAAGGCAAAGTTATCAAACTTAGCGCAACTACCCATAGTGGGTTCAAAAGCGAAGGACATACTAAACATTGACTACTTCATAAATCTGTTTTGTGGTATAACTCACAAATGAATTATTAGTGAGCTTTACAAAACAATATTTATGTGAAAATCGTTAATTTATTGTGATAGTTTCTGTACGATACGAGATATAGCTGTGAGGTTTATTTTATTTTAGTTTGGCAGAACGCGATTATATTCAATGAGTCTGATCACAGTAGTGATAAGAAACATAAAAGAGTATAATTTAAAGTGCTGGTTAAGTAGAATAAAGGTCGTATTAGTTTCATCATAACAGCCCATTAATGTCCCACTGCAGGGACGGGCCTCTTGCCGTGACGGAGAAATACTTGGCCTAGACCGATTGATATAGGATTTAATTTCAAGTTTTCAAGTAAAGGTAATATTCACGAATATTCCCTTAGTCGCTTTCTACGACACCCATGGGATGAGATGGGGTGGTGACATATTGTATTCTTACTCCGTCACCACACGGATATTAGTTCGATAATTATCGCTGATTAATTTTATTAAAAGATACAAACTGACAAAATAAATACCCAGACAATAATTATTTATGAATCACTCACTTTCCTTTCCTTCTCCTTTCCCTTGGTAGGTAAAAATTGAAAAAGTAAATATACCTACCACGTGCGAAGGCTATAACAATGTTCCGAAAAGCTTCAAGAAACGAGCGTACTCCCGCGTAACCCCCTTCAAAGGTCGGCAACGCATCTGTATTCCTCTGGTATTGCGGGTGTCCATGGGCGGCGGTGATCACTTACCATCAGGTGACCTGCTGGCTCGTTTACCTCCCATTACATAAAAAAAAACCTAAACGAGTACGGTTCTATACATGTACAAAAGCCATGAGTATAAGAAAGTCACCGGGTTTTAACTTAAGACTACATTGAATGTCCCTTGTGAAAAGCTTTATTTAAATATCAATGGAAGAATTGCTTCCACAAGAAGAATAAGGCAAACACGAAGAAAAAAGGATAATGTTCTTTTTCATATTTTTCTTTCATGATTAATTAACTTTGCCGTTGTAGGTTACTTTCATCTTTTAGTTTTTGTAATAAATGTTTAAATTTATCCAAAGATGATTGATTGACTGTACCGGTAACAAAAATTGTCACACATTCACACCCACTCTCCGTGTGGTGACGGAGTAAGAATACAATATGTCACCACCCCATTTCATCCTATGGGTGTCGTAAAAACTGATTAAGGGACTATCCGTGAATATCATCTTTACGAAATAAAAAGAAGGAAAACTTGAAATTAAACCCTATACAAATCCGTCTGGCCAGCGTGGTATTAGTAGGCCAAGGATCCCTCCGTCATGGGAGGAGGCCCGGCCCTGCAGTGGGGCATTAATGGGCTGTTATGATGATTCACACCCAATTTTTTTTTAAAGGGATAATAATACTCCCTTGTTAGTTTTATATAAACATGTAAACTGGCTAATTGATTGGTCTCAAAATTGATACAAAAGTATGGAATTTATTTATTTATTTATTTAATGCACAAAACACATTACAATAAAAAAATACAATCAACTTAATACTAAACATTTAGATCTAGATTGTAACGTAACACCATGTGCATACTTACGAAATCACAATGAAAAACTTATACTAAAAATTAAAAAAGATGAAAGTAAAAAGTAAAATACGCGAAAGCACAATACATCAAATGACGTATCACGGGTTTAAATATAAGTGCACAATTTACGATGGATAATGCCCTTAACAATGGAAATAAATTGGCGAAGGCTGTGATTAAATATGTCAATAATTTTGTGATTGCTCCTTGCCATCTCAAACCAGGATGGCTCGTCAATATAACGATATTGACGAGCCATCCTGGTCAGAGGTTTGTAATAAGAAATATTGTTTTTATAAATTTGTAGGGAAAAGAGATTAATTTCGTTCGATCTACGAGCGCTAAATTTGGTGTTAAAGCATATGTGGGAGAGTAATTCGGGAGAGTCTACAATTGAGTGAGTAATTTTATAGAGACAAGTTAAATCTGAACATATGCGTCTGGTCTCTAGTGGCTGAACTGCAAATTTAAGAAGTCTATCGCGATAATTTAAGCTTGACCTGCCGGGTTTTATGCGATAACATAGAATTCGGAGAAATCTTTTCTGGATTCGTTCTATTTCATCGATATGCACCCTATAGTTCGGTGACCATATAGGGCTACCATATTCCAGTATACTTCTCACGAGGGTGAAGTATATATAGTCGATCTCAAAACAAAACCTAAAAGACTGTTTGCTTTGGCTGTTATATCGACGGGTCCTACGTAGACTAGTATAAGTGCAAAAACACAAGTTTACAGGAGAGCAATTCAAAGGTTCAAAAGCTTATAACTTTGTCAAAGTTCTACAGAAATTACTGAAATTTTGATGGGTTATACCTGGATATGAAAGGAAAAAACCGGATTAAATATTTTTTTATATTTCTTTGTATTTTAGAAAATAGCTGTACTTGCATTTGTTTAGCTTGTTTTGATATTGATCAATATCCAAAAAAGTATACTGTTACAAGTAACCACTTGTACTAATTTACAAGGTTTCGACTTAGTTTTTAAATAATGAAAATAAAAGAAATACACATTACTTGTCATACATATGTGTGTAATTTGTAAATCATGAAACCTCGAAATATGGGAAAATAATCTCATTTATCTACTTTTAGCACTTGCACTACTTTACAAGGTACTAAGAAACTAGTTATACCAGTAATTTATGTAGTTTTGTGGTGATGAACCTGATTTTTTTATGGAAAAATATTTAGGTTTAAAGTTTTTATGAAGACTTCAATTTTTGAAGTCTTTTCCATTTAATTTTGAAATATCCAAAATAAGACATGATTCTTGCTCAGATAGTAAATATCATCTTCATTAGATTAATGAGTCTTTAATAAACTATAATAAAATATATATTATGTACTTGGCTTCGTCTTTTTAGTAATAATTAGTAGTTAAAGTAATCAGTGCTTTCTTTACCATGTTAATAAGAAAATATTTATCTATAACAAAATGTTTGATTCTTTTTAGGTAAGAACTGTACGACTACTAAGACTAATTAAATAGTTGTCTTACAGACTTATCAAAATAAAATATACATTGCACAATTAAGTATCTACTATGGTAAAAACTTCTATTAACAAAAATATAAACCTAGTCAGATACGTTTACGTATATATAAAACGTTATAACGTTTTATTTTACTTCAAGAAGGCGTGCAGAATCTCTGTCCGACTTAAAAGATTCCACGGTACCTCATTCCGTCTCACAAGCCTTTCTTTTCGGGTGGTAGTGCCTTTGCACCAAGAGTATCTAAGAAACAGACTTATCCGAATTCTTACATAAAATGGCAAAACTTTAAGGGTCTGAATAAACTACAGCTATAAATAAATATATTATTCTGTTGCCATATTTGGTTATGATGTCGTAGATAATTTATGCTTGTACACTTATTATACAAACTTATATTCATATTTATGTTAGCCAATAGAGCATGTCGAATACTGTCACTACCAATAAAATTACATGTTTCCTGGCTATCTTTTTGTTTAGTGGAAACATTGTTGTCACTCCAAGAGGCATGTACTGGGAAAAGTTGTCACATACTAAGTCTCCCCTGATAAGTAGCACTCTTTCACGAGATCGATTGAATTGCATAATGTCACGTATTATTCACGGCTGTGCTTACACGAGTGATTACAAGTGATGACAAATTTATGAAAGTGAGATTTATTTGATGTATTGAACAAAAATGTCTTAGCTATGAATCCTGTAGAATTATATTATCTAAGACGCAACGTTGCCTTATTGTGGTAGCTATAGCTGCAAGCAATTTAAGGCCTAACTTGTAAATTTTGCAAATACAAACTTTTTTATGTTAGAAATGTTAAGTTTATTTCCTCCTTTAGAGTTCTTTCATTGCACAACTAATGTAAATTTTAGCTGCTTACATAGATAAACTAATATAGATAAGATAATAAAGTGAATAGCAAAGTTTGTACTCTGGATTATACCACAATATAAAAATCAATAAATTGTATAATTTTATTCATAACACTCCCCATAGTTCTCTACTAGCAATAATATCCCATTCTCCTACCAGGTGTTATAACACCGATCATTTTCCAGATTTCCCAGAGGACCAGGATTATTTTTTTTGTAGTTTTCCTAAAAAGTTAGTGACACAAATACCAACATATCAACAAATTTTAAAGATCTGAGACCCTTAATAGTTTCAGAAGTATCTGGGTTATTAACCCCGAGAACGCTTCATACTTATTAATGTTTTTATGTTCACTGGTCTTAAACACTCAAAACGTCGTAAAAATAGGAGTATTTTTTAGAAATTCAATACGTATAGTCAAAGTCGTTGCAGTTACACCCGTATCGTACGTACGCGCTGTGCCGTCGCCGCGCGTATACTGGTGCAACGGTCACTTACACTAACGCGTCACGTGGATCGTAACTACGTAAACTAATTCAAGTAACTTAAATCAGTTTTGACTGTCTCCTTGCCATAAATTGTGTTACTTACATCAGTTTACGAGTTTGTATCGCCGAAACTAAAAGAAATTTTAATTTTTTTCCTACTGATTTATGAAGAATAGGTTATTTTAAGGCCATTCATGCAATAAAGTCATTTTCGTCAATTTGCGGGTTACACCAGTATACGTAGGACCCGTCGATATGAGCATAGTGCGCACGGAATGACAGCTTGTCATCAAACAAGATACCCAGGTCTTTTGCAACGTAAGATCTGATCATTAGTTGGCTTTCCATGTAGTAGTCCCATATAATTTTATTGCGTTTATTAGAAAAGGATATGACAAAACATTTCTCTGTATTTAAACACATGTAGTTGGATTTACACCATTTAGATACAGTATCAATATCGCGTTGTAAGGCCAAACAGTCAGTTGAGGTAGAAATGGAAGTAAAGATTTTAAGGTCGTCTGCATATAGGAGACAGTTACAAGACAATTTTTGAATGAGATCATTAATAAAGACTACGAAAAATAAAGGCCCCAAATGAGAACCCTGAGGAACTCCAGACGTCACTTCTATGGGTGTAGAGATAAAACCTTTCAATGTAACCAACTGAGTTCTGGAGTCAAGGTATGAGCAAATCCATCTGTATAAGCTACCGTGGATACCGTATGATGCCAACTTATGACAGAGCAGATGGTGATTGACTTTGTCAAACGCCTTCGAGAAATCAGTGTAAACAGAGTCAACTTGAACACCAACGGCGAACGCTTGACAAAGATAGTTTTTGTATTCAAGCAGGTTAGTGACCGTTGACCTGTTTTTAACAAAACCATGTTGCTTATCTGACAGAATTGGCTTAAAATGACTGTACAAATGAGTACACACCACTGACTCAAATATTTTGGCAAGACAAGACAAAATACTAATCGGTCTATAGTTCTTGCAGTTTGACTTATCGCCGCTTTTGTAAATCGGTATGATGTAGGCGGTTTTCCAACGCTTAGAAAACGCACCACTGCTGAAGGATTTATTAAAAATAATGCATAGTGGAATTGACAACTCCTTTCCGCAGCACCTAATAAAAGAAGGAGGCAAGAGATCAGGGCCTGCCGCCTTATTCACATCTAGACTTTTTATTTTACACTCGATATCGCTGACCGTAATAGAAAACCCGGATAATGTATCGACAAAAGCATTATTTATAATGCTTGACAGGCCAGAACAAGGATCAAAATTATTGAGTTTACTGTCAAAGACCGAACTAAAGTAACGAGAGAAAAGCTCACAGATCCCTCGTCCATCCGATTCTAAAGTGTTTTCGAAACACATGGTGTTAGGTACTGAAATCTGACCCTTACGATTGTTCACAAATCGCCAGAAAGACTTTATGTCCTTCACCAAAGAGTCCTCAACGGCTGAGATATATTTGTCATAACAAATTTTAGTAAGAGATTTGCATCTCTCACGAAGCAGAGAAAAAACATCGTAATCGCGTGGGTTCCCGAACCTTTTAAATCGTTTATGATAAGAATTTTTTTCTTCATTACACTTAATTAAGGATTTGCTGTACCAAATTGGATAAGATTCAAATTTACGGGAAGAAGTCGGCGTGTGTCTTTTTATTATTTCAAATAATCTATACTTCTATACTAATATTATAAAGAGGTAAAGTTTGTGTGTTTGTGTGTTTGTGTGTTTGTGACGTTGTAGGGGGTAATCTCTGGATCTACTGAACCGATTTTAAAAATTCTTTCTGTGTTTGATAGTCCATTTATCGGGGAGTGTCATAGGCTATATAGTATCACGCTATGCTTAATAGGAGTAGAGCAGTAATGAAATATGTTTATAAAAGAGATGCTTATAAACGTTTATTTTGCTTCTGCTGCTTAAACGTCTGGAGATATACTGAAATGATGTATTAGAGAATTGTACCTTTAAAAAAGTTTTACAATTAAATCAACGACAGCATTTATCTATCTTCTAAGGTTGACTCACTACGACCTTTTTTATAATAATCAAATTTGATTTAAAGAAATGCATTGTTTGTAAAGGTATTTTGTGTATATGGTATTGACCCTTATCAAAATAAATACGTTAATCATTATATTTATTTAATTTTAAACAAAATTGACCTTTACAGCAATGAGATCCGATTATTAGTTTAAAAGATATCTCAGTTTTAAAATAATGCGCGAATAACGTAAAATATCTGTCTAACGCGATGTTAGTAGGTATAGATGAATTTTCTTAGTATCAACATTTTGGTTGGAGTAAGATTTTTATTTTAATTTTAAATACCTGTCACCATAACAGCACATTAATGTCCCACTGCAGGGACGGGCCTCCTCCGATGACGGAGGGATAATTGGCCTACTAATACCACGCTGGCCAGACGGATTGGTATAGGGTTTTATTTCAAGTTTTCCTTCTTTATTATTTCGTAAAGGTAATATTCACGGATAGTCCCGTAGTCGGTTTTTACGACACCCATGAGATGAGATGAGGTGGTGACATATTGTATTCTTACAATTGTATTCTTTAAATACCTGTACTATAAATTAATTCTACCTCAAAAAGATCGCTTGGTCGGACTAAATTCGGAGGGCGGAGGACCCTGTTCTGTGGCGTTTGTTGGGAGAGGCATGATTTATTGATTAATATGTACCAGGTATTTTTAATCCACCGTACATGGATAATACTCTATACTAATATTATAAAGAGGTAAAGTTCGTGTGTTTGTGACGTTGTAGGGGGTAATCTCTGGATCTACTAAACCGATTTTTAAAATTATTTTTGTGTTAAATAGGCCATTTATCGGGGAGTGTCATAGGCTATATAGTATCACGCTATGACTAATAGGAGTGGAGCAGTAATGAAATATGTTTAAAAAAGTGACGCTTTTTTTCGCGGCCTAACGAAGTGGGCACGGGTCAGCTAGTATATTATAAAAGGCGTCAGTGCATTCATCAATGCACGCGGATGATAATACGTCTGGCCAGTTTATAGTCTGAAGTTCAGATTTAATTTTCTCAAAATCACATTTAGCAAAATTAAGCCGCTTAACTTTAGCTTGTTGAAGCCCTTTAGAGATAAGAATAGGAGATATAGAAATTAAGATTGCTGGATGATTTTTATCTAATAAACTTAATGCCAGTGTTTCCGTGACACTTACGCAGTCTAAGTTAGAAAGCACCAGATCCAACAGGCGAACATTTGCATTTGTAACACAGTTATGTTGTTTAAGGTTACACAAAGACATTAGTTCAATACTAATATTATAAAGAGGTAAAGTTTGTGTGTTTGTGTGTTTGTGTGTTTGTGACGTTGTAGGGGGTAATCTCTGGATCTACTGAACCGATTTTAAAAATTCTTTCTGTGTTTGATAGTCCATTTATCGGGGAGTGTCATAGGCTATATAGTATCACGCTATGCTTAATAGGAGTAGAGCAGTAATGAAATATGTTTATAAAAGAGATGCTTATAAACGTTTATTTTGCTTCTGCTGCTTAAACGTCTGGAGATATACTGAAATGATGTATTAGAGAATTGTACCTTTAAAAAAGTTTTACAATTAAATCAACGACAGCATTTATCTATCTTCTAAGGTTGACTCACTACGACCTTTTTTATAATAATCAAATTTGATTTAAAGAAATGCATTGTTTGTAAAGGTATTTTGTGTATATGGTATTGACCCTTATCAAAATAAATACGTTAATCATTATATTTATTTAATTTTAAACAAAATTGACCTTTACAGCAATGAGATCCGATTATTAGTTTAAAAGATATCTCAGTTTTAAAATAATGCGCGAATAACGTAAAATATCTGTCTAACGCGATGTTGGTAGGTATAGATGAATTTTCTTAGTATCAACATTTTGGTTGGAGTAAGATTTTTATTTTAATTTTAAATACCTGTCACCATAACAGCACATTAATGTCCCACTGCAGGGACGGGCCTCCTCCGATGACGGAGGGATAATTGGCCTACTAATACCACGCTGGCCAGACGGATTGGTATAGGGTTTTATTTCAAGTTTTCCTTCTTTATTATTTCGTAAAGGTAATATTCACGGATAGTCCCGTAGTCGGTTTTTACGACACCCATGAGATGAGATGAGGTGGTGACATATTGTATTCTTACAATTGTATTCTTTAAATACCTGTACTATAAATTAATTCTACCTCAAAAAGATCGCTTGGTCGGACTAAATTCGGAGGGCGGAGGACCCTGTTCTGTGGCGTTTGTTGGGAGAGGCATGATTTATTGATTAATATGTACCAGGTATTTTTAATCCACCGTACATGGATAATACTCTATACTAATATTATAAAGAGGTAAAGTTCGTGTGTTTGTGACGTTGTAGGGGGTAATCTCTGGATCTACTAAACCGATTTTTAAAATTATTTTTGTGTTAAATAGGCCATTTATCGGGGAGTGTCATAGGCTATATAGTATCACGCTATGACTAATAGGAGTGGAGCAGTAATGAAATATGTTTAAAAAAGTGACGCTTTTTTTCGCGGCCTAACGAAGTGGGCACGGGTCAGCTAGTATATTATAAAAGGCGTCAGTGCATTCATCAATGCACGCGGATGATAATACGTCTGGCCAGTTTATAGTCTGAAGTTCAGATTTAATTTTCTCAAAATCACATTTAGCAAAATTAAGCCGCTTAACTTTAGCTTGTTGAAGCCCTTTAGAGATAAGAATAGGAGATATAGAAATTAAGATTGCTGGATGATTTTTATCTAATAAACTTAATGCCAGTGTTTCCGTGACACTTACGCAGTCTAAGTTAGAAAGCACCAGATCCAACAGGCGAACATTTGCATTTGTAACACAGTTATGTTGTTTAAGGTTACACAAAGACATTAGTTCATTTAACAGAAAAAGCTTCTTACTCGGCAAAAGAGGGACCGATAGATTTATTGAGTCTAAGTAATCCGGTGTATTAAAGTCACCAATTAATATGAAACTATCAGAAGGGAAACGATTTAGAATTAAATGTTGGCAATGGCTATAGAAGCGTTCAAGATTATTAATACTTATATCAGGAGGCAAGTAGCAAACACATAAATTCAAGCAAGGCGAGTTCATTGACTCAAGAACAAGTGTAACCCAGACATCCTCCATATCACTATCCCATGATGCTTGACGGATAACCTGGTATTTTTTATGCACTGCGAGTAAAACTCCCCCTCCTTCAGACTTAGCCGAGGATGTGTCAGCGCGATCACGTCTAAAAAGATTATAACGGTCATCAACAATAACTTCACCATCAAAAACGCTCTTATTTAGGTTCGTTTCCGTCAAGCATATAACGTCAAAGTTAGAATTCAATAAGTTTAAAGTAAATTGAGTCAATTTGCTGCGAATTCTGTTTACATTTTGGTAGAATATATTAATCATTATAAAAGTTGCATGTGATTCTGTATAAAAAAACAAGATTAGCAGTATATATAAATAAGATTAGGTAATTACAGCTTTGCAAATGACTCATGACTTTTGATTAGAACAGCTGGGCTTGTTTCACATTTACGAACATAAATTTGACCATAGCGCACCCAAACAAACTTGTAGCCCTTCTCATTACAAAATTTACGTGCTGCATTATGTAATTCTTTAGCTTCAGGAGACAGATGTTCCGACAAGTATATTCTACCAGACGAGCCACTCATGCCAATATCAGTGGTACATAGTTTGCCATCAGGGTGCGACTTATTGTAGCGAGTCACCGCAGACAAGAGAACATCACGCAGACGCTGCGACGAAAGGGTAATAAGTATGTTCCGCGGCCTTTTAGAGTTGGTATTCATTTTGGCCACACGTCGACATGCCTTAACATCGCTATCAGTTACCACTACCTGTAAGCATTCGCAAAGTCTCCTGAATAATGCCATCAGATTCTCAGTCTTGTCCTCGGGGACCTCGTGAATTTCAAGGTTTAGGTCACGTGACACTTTTTCGACTGTATATAAGCGACTCTGCAGTTTCGCTACTGAGTTCTGTGTTTTTGAAAGCTCTGACTCTAACTGTTTTATCCGATTGTCTTTTTCTTTATTATTTGACTTCATGTCGTTCTGTTCCGAAATTATAAAATTAGTTGTCTCCGTAAAGTCAGTCTTAACCGTCTCAATAGCTCGACCAACCTCCTCGGCCACCATATCCATCATGTCCTTCCTAAGCGCAGAACGCAGATTCAGCATGAACGCCGAGTCCGGGGAAAGTTTCAAGTCTAAAAGATTGCTAATACTTTCCAAGGTAGCAGGCTCCTTTGGAAAAATATCAGCGCCTTCAGAAGTCTTCATAGATACACTCTGTCCCAGTGCCTGACTAAGTGTGGCACTCGAGCCGCTTGGTGACTGGTTATTGCGGCCACGTCGGACAGGAGTATTATCCTCGTTATTTCTGCGCCGTGTAACATTCTGACATAGTGGACATTTGAGCGTCACCAACTCCTTATCACTGAGCTGTTTAGACGGCCCGGTAGTAACACCAAGACATCCATAACAAAACTTGCCGTTGCACCCCTTGCACTTTAAAAATTTATTGTCCTCTAGTTCAACATTACATCCGTTGCAATTAACTCAAAAAAATAAAATGTAAAAAAAAAATGACCAAAAAGATATCCAGATGCCTTTATTGAGATCGAACTCGATACTTCGTCACTGCAGCCGACCTCTAGCCGAGTTCAGCTAAACGAACGACAACTGAGAATGTGAAATAAATGATCACTATTTATCAGAAAGCAGTAGCAAAACAAAGTGTGAATCACAGTCGTTTCTGCACTAATGAGGTCAAAGTCCGAAACTCGTGCACAACTTTTATATCTACCGACTGATATTAATATTAAAATGTTTTTTTTGGCACTATTTAATAGTCTTCCAATTATTGTTTATGCACACAAATGACACTGTTACTTGCGTTTACACTGTGTATAGTTCTGTTTGTAAACAAATTCACTTTAGACACTGTTTACGATTTAAAACTGGGACGACTGGCAATACGCGTGCGAGTAGTTTAACAATTTTTTAGCAAAAAAGAAGGAATGACAGATACTAAAATTTAAAAAGAAATTGCGTATTGTAATCGGTACCAACACTATGATTTTGAAGTCTTGTGTTCTTAATTCAAAAATTCCAACATAATTTCAACATGTATGCTTTTTATGTTTTAACGTGCATTTATCTAAAAATCTTACAGGCTTGTACAGTCACGAGCAATAATATGTACACATTGTCAAATTTTCTAAACTATCTGTTCACTTATCTAGACATTAGAATACCAAAATTATTTCGGTAATTGTAAGAGGTTCCGTACAGTTTAGAATTAATCTTCGAATTTTTAATTTTGGATTAGCAGAACTTTAGATAACTGTATTACAAAATGTGAAAATGTGTACATATTATTGCTCGTGACTGTACACAGTACATATTTTTATTTTATACACACATCAAAAAAGTCTAAGCAACATGCATGATATTACAAATTTACCATTTATATTAATTAATTTCTAAGTATTTACTCACTCAAAGTGTATAGGTAAGTAAACTTTTTTGTTATTGATGACATACTGGCTGGTTGTAAAAAAAAAATTTCGATTATGTTTTGTTTTTTTTCATAAAATTCAAATGACTGCGAATTTGTTTGAATTTGAGTGCATGTTAATTGCTACGTTTTAGTCTTGATTTTATAATTTTACCAACCATTTAAATACAGTTGGCGACAAAATTGAATTGTTAGATATTCTTTACGTCATGGAGCGACGTCATTTGACGGCAGATGAAATGCAAAGAGCTGTAGGGATGTTGCAAGCGGGAAGTAATCAATCTCAGGTATCTCGACATTTTGGTATTCATAGAAGTGTTATTTGTCGTCTTTGGCAGCGCTACAATAATACAGGGGAAAAAAAAAAAAAATAAAAATAAAATACATTTATTTGTCAGAATATTGTTACAATGGTGTTACAGGTATTCTAATGTCCATGATATTCTGCCGTTTCCGACGTACAAATACTTCACAATAAAATTAGGTATTAACAATCAGATCACACAATACAAATAAGTTTCAATTAATATTACATTATTTCTTTTTATGTCAATAAAGTTTATTATATGTAGTTAAATATTATAGTTTAGATAGTTGTCATAATGTTTGTGTAAATTTTGCATCTAGATAATCCTTAATTGAGTAATAACATTTGTCAAGCAGGAAATTAAATAAGTGTTTTTTAAATAACACTATGTTATGTGATTTAAAGGTATCAGGTAATTTATTATATATACGGATAGACATACAGTATGTATTATTAGAAAATAGTTGTATTCTTTGTTGGGGTATACTTAGTTTATGTATTCTTCTACTTTGTCTAGTTACAACATTGTTATGTTTCTCAAATAATGTAATATTTTTGTGTACAAAGATACAAATTTCAAATATGTACAGGGCAGGGAGCGGTAATATTTTTAATTTTTTAAATAAAGGTAAGCAGCTGTCCAACTGATCAGCGTTACACATTGAACGAATACACTGCTTTTGTGCACGGAAAACTTTGATAATATCCACGGAATTACCCCAAATTACTATGCCATATCGAAGAATTGAGGAGACATAGCCATGATATGCATACAGTGCCGCAGTAATGCCTGCTATGTGCGTTATTCTTTTAAGGACAAAGACAAATCTATGTATTTTGGTGCATAACTCTTCAATATGTTGTTTCCACGTACAAAATTTATCTAAAGTTATACCCAAGAATTTGGTACTTGCCACCTCTTCGATAACATTGTCATTACTAATTATTTGTAACTGAGGACGCCTACTATTATAGGTTTGAAACTGTATAAGTTTAGTTTTTGCAATATTTACATTTAAATTATTATCTTTTAGCCAACATATCACATCCTCCAAAGTGGCATTAACATCATTTTGATAATTCGAAATATTTCCATCTGAAAGTTCCATACTCAATGCAGTATCATCAGCATATAGTATACACTTATGATCTGTTACATTTGGCAGATCATTTATGTACAGGAGGAATAAAAAGGGGCCCAGTATACTGCCCTGAGGTACGCCAGCTGAATTTTGACGAAAGCATGATCTGTGACAAATTTTGTTATTATTTGTGATCTTAGGTATTTCTACGCATTGTTGTCGATTCGTTAGATAGCTTTTTATCCAGTTCAATGCATTTCCCCTTATACCGTAACGATTTAGTTTGTAAAGAAGCAGTCCGTGATTTACAAAATCAAATGCCTTAGACATGTCTAGGAAAATAGTTAAAATTGGTCGTTTTTCGTTAAGACTCATTGTAATTTGTTTCATGAGAGTGAAACATGCAAGAGTGGTTGATTTACTTTTCCTAAAACCAAATTGTTCTTCTTTTAGTATATCATACTTAGTTACAAATGAGGAAAGTTTATCATACATAACCTTTTCGAAAATTTTAGAGATTACTGGTATAAGGGTTATTGGACGATAATTGTTCATATCACTCTTATCTCCCTTCTTGTATAGTGGTTTCACAATAGAAAACTTAAGTTTAGTGGGGAACATTCCTTGACTGAGTGACAAGTTAACAATATGAGAAATTGGTGAGGATAGAAATTGTGAACAGTGTTTTATAATCTTAGTATTGATGTTGTCATAACCAGTTGCATTAGTTGTATTAAGAGAATTAATAATTTTATACACAGTGTCGTCATTAGTTGGGGTCACAAAAATAGTATTAGATACGTCTGTTATTTTGTAGCTATAGTCAGTATATGTCTTTGAACCTATTACGTCAGTAGTTTTATTTGTCATATTTATAAAAAAGTCATTAAAGCTATTAGCTATTGTATCACCATTTGTGTACGTGCTTTGGTCGACCGCTATAGTTGTGATTTCAGATGCCTCATAACTGTCTGAACAGTTGTCTTTGATAATTTTCCAGGCAGCCCTACATTTATTAGTGGATTGAATTATGTAACGAGTGTTGTCAATTTTCTGAGCATGTAAAATGCACCGTCGCAAAATTTTTGTGTAGTTGTTATATCGCTTTAAATGTTGTTTTTTGTTGGAGTTTGTTAAGCGGTATTTTAGGTATAAACTTCTCTTTGTAACACAGCATCTTTTCAAACCTTTTGTGATCCCCGCTGAACAGCATCCAGGCCGTAAAAGGAGTACAACCACTCGGCAAGACCGGTACATACAACTGACTGCAAGACGCCAGCCGATGTTAACCGCTCGAGAGATAAGTTTGAGGCTACAAAATTCAAGTGGTGTTGATGTAAGTCCCCAAACTGTGCGAAATCGACTGCATGAGTACGGCCTACGAGCTCGACGCCCTATCAGGTGCCCACCGATACGTCACGGGAATCGCGCTCGTCGAAATGAATGGTGTAGAGAACGCATAACATGGACCCAGGAACAATGGGATAAAATTATGTTTTCCGATGAGTCGCGATTCGGGTTTAGGCCTGATACAAGAAGGGTGCGAGTGTACCGTCGACCCGGAAATACTGAAAGACTCAGGTGCGTTCAGGAAGTTCATCCATACAGCGGCTCAACAGTTATGGTATGGGCGGGTATTATGAAGAACAGGCGAACTGAGCTCGTTTTTGTAAATGGAAACATGAACGCTGAAAATTACGTTGAGGATATTCTCAGACCTTATGTCCATCCATTTGCACAAACCTTTGGCTCCGATTTTACGTTAATGCATGACAATGCGCGTTCACATACAGCTCGGCGAACCAGTGAATACCTGGCAACGGAGAACATCCAGGTATTGCCCTGGCCTGCACAATCGCCAGACCTCAACCCCATCGAGCACGCATGGGACATGCTCCAGAGACGTGTTTTGAAGGACTTCGACGGAGTGACAACAACCCAACAGCTGAAGGATTTGCTACAATTCCATTGGGAGCGAATACCGCAAGATGACATAAACAGTCTCATTAATTCAATGAATAATCGTTGCCGACAAGTTCTGAATAGCAGAGGAGGCCATACTTTGTATTAAATTGTCCTATTCTTTCACAATAAATTCATTTTCTTAAGAAATTTCAATTTGTAAAAAAAAAGTTTAGTTTCTTATGTACCTGTATATTAAGTAATATTGTTAATTTCTGTTATTAAAAGAACTTATAAAGAAAACAGCTGTTATTTTTACATCATAGAACCCTAAAAATATTATTTTAAAAATAAAATACAACGTTATAATTAAAATAAATGGTAAAATAAATTAATATAAATGGTAAATTTGTAATATCATGCATGTTGCTTAGACTTTTTTGATGTGTGTACATTATTTTAATACCCCTTTCTTACCCATATTACCCGACATTTAGTAAAGTATAATGTAAGATCTACTTAAGCCTCTCCTCAACAATTCATCAAGTCAAATGAGCTCATACTCATGATGACATAAACCCATGTTTCTGTCAAGTTATAATGGCTCATATGTCTAGAGAAGATAAGTATAAGAAATGTGTGCATTGTTAATGAGTCCTACGTACACACAGCAACACATCAAGTTAAACATTTTCATTTGAAATTGTGTCTTATTTCAAGGTATTAAGGTACATGAGTGTCTAGCTTGATTAGTTGCTGTGTGTACATGTTGTATAATTTTGGAAAGAGGTAGATATTTTGATCAAAATGATAAGAAGAATCGCATATACACTTACTACTAGACTTAACCTGCTTGTGTTATGGGTAACAAAACAACGGATATTAATACCTACTTATATACCTACTTTTCTTTTGTAAATACACATAAATTATACATAGAAACACTCAGATCAATGCAAACAATCATGTTCATGCACACAAAGATTTGCATTGAGCGGGAATCAAACCCGAGACCTTTGCGTAGCAGCCATGTAATAAAACCACTACGCCCCAGAGGTCGTCAAAACTGTTGACAATATCTGACATGACATTTATTTTGTCGCCTAGTTTATTTTATTGTGTTTTTTTTATTTATTTCAGTTCTGCAAGGTGCAGAACCTAGACATGATTAGTCTATCTAGTCAAAAAATATACAAAAATGCGTAGGTTGTTTTAAATTAACTATAGTTTTTTATTTGATATCCAATAAATATTTATGTCTAAATAATATTATGTCTGAGTCTAAGCTAACTTTGTGGCCGTTGATTTAATGATTACAAACACCATCGCCACACAAGCTATCTCAATACCAATAACGTTTTCAAAATGGCGTCTATTTGATATTACCTAAAACATTGAACCTTCTTTTATAAAAACATACTTAAAAAAAAAGAAATAGTCAATCTTTTTTCTTTAACACAAGCTGAATATAACCTTTTAGGAGTTAACGGTCCTTAAATTCCATTAATTTTGGTATATATCTTCTAAATTTAAGTTTTATTGAGCGTTGGACGTGACTTTTGTATGTGGTATATGGAATTTATTTAAACCTCTTTCTTGTTGAGATATTTTATTTCATTGCTTTATGTTTCAAGTATTTTTAAAACATTATTGCTGATTCTCTGTGATCAGATCTGATCTCTCCGTGTGGTGACGGAGTAAGAATACAATATGTCACCACCCCATCTCATCCCATGGATGTCGTAAATACCGACTGAGGGACTTTCATCTTACCGAAATAAAAAGAAGGAAAACTTGAAATTAAACCCTGTACCAATCCGTCTGGTCAGCGTGGTATTAGTAGGCCAAATATCCCTCCGTCACGGGAGGAGGCCCCTCACTGCAGTGGGACATTGATGGGCTGTTATGATGATTGCTGATTCGGTCCACTCTCCCTATCAGTCGCTTAGGGGATAACTGTAGTGACAGAGGATGTTATCCATTTTGACTTCGAACAGAAGTACTCAATAGGTGTATTTGTTGTAATGTCAATCTAAATAAAACAAATGTCATTAAAAGGGTCTTACACAGGGTCCGTGTAAGGAGTAAGAATACAATATGTCACCAGTTCACCACCCCATCAAATCCTTTTGCTCAAAATTGGTTAAGTTATTTGATTTATATCAAAAACTAGGATATTTTTGAGAACCATCCGTGTAAACGAAATTGCGGTTGTAACATTAATTATCTTACTCGTATATAGATTGAGTCGATACCAAATCGATTCTATCAGACTCATCGAAAATTGATCGGTAAAATCCTTCATTTGATCGGTAAAACAGCTTTGATCTCGAAACAAAGCAGGTTAGTAAAGCCCGATTTACACATCGACAAGTACAGTAGCGAGTTAAGTAGTAAGTTGTTGATTAAGTTGATTTGAATAGATCTCTATCCTATTTTTTGGCGAGTTAAGTACGAAGTAGTAACTTAACTTGCCAAAAAATAGGATGGAGATCTATTTAAATCGAGTTAGTCAACAACTTACTACGTACTTGTCGATGTGTAAATCGGGCGTAAATCGCAGTACGATTATATATACCGTTGCGTATCTACCCCCATAGGAATTAGAAGAAATTTAAGTACCTATGTCTTTTAATATAATCATTCCATCATTCATTATTCCACAACCAACCGGATAAAAGTACTTAGAAATAAAATGAAAAGTAAATCGAGCCTGAACCGCATAATAATAAGAGCTCTAATGAGGCTTAGGAGAGAATTAATTGGAATTTAATCAGTTCTTATACAGACCGTGTGAGGTATTAAGAGATTAGGTAGAAATAAAAATATATTACAGAAATCTTTTAGACTTTTATAGGTCTGGAATAGAATAGAATAGAATGAACTTTATTTAAGAATGCCTCAAAAAACATCATCATAACAGCTCATTAATGTCCTCCTCCCGTGACGGAGGGATACTTAGCCTACTAATACCACGCTGGCCAGACGGATTGGTATAGGGTTTAATTTCAAGTTTTCCTTCTTTTTATTTCGTAAAGATAATATTCACGGATAGACCCTTAGTTGGTTTTTACGACACCCATGGAATAAGATAGGGTGGTGACATATTGCATACAGTTAAGAGGTAAACGAAGGACTTGTTGGACAATATCGTCTCGCTTTAGTGCATGATCGTGGATTGGTATTACATTTTACAATAGAGAGCTCTCGACATCGTATTTAAAAGTACACAGCCAGGAAATGGTGTGCTAATCTCAGTGGATTACTTATCGACCCGCCAGTCATCGCTCAATAAACGCAAAAAAAAAATAGAAAAATATGAGAGCCCATTAAATAAGTTCTTAAAACCGTACACCTTGTTAGACAAGTTATACAACAAAAACACTAAGGAACTGTCAACAAAACACAGTTATCAACTATTTACTATCATATTAGTGTGTTTACGATATCAAAACAATATAAATTAAACATAAAAGAGCAAGAAAACACATCAATACTAATATAAAAGAATTTATTTGACCTCAAGTGTGTGTTTTCTTTTAAAAGAATAAAATAGAAAGCTTTTCAACAAATTATATACGTATTTTAGAATGATTTGTACGCGTGTGGTATTAACTGCGTGTTTGGTATTGACAATTGACAGATAATTTATAAATCTAATACATTGCGAGGATATTTATTTATGAAAGCGATATTAGATATGTTTTATTTTGTACGACTTAATGTACAGATTGTTAACCCCGCGAGATTTTCGTGAAAAGGCTAAGGGGAAATTTGGTTTCTCTTTTCCTGTAATTCCCCCTCCTATTTTCCTGTTCTTCCAAGGAATGCCGAAAAGAGGTTCTGGAAGAAATTCCGAGAATACTGGGAAGAGTTTCTCAAGAGAATTCCGGAAAGAGATCCCCTAGGGAAGACCGGGAAGTGGCCCCGAGTGAATTCCAGGATTCTCGATGGAATTTGTTTTGTCAATAATTATTTTCGCACCAAAATACTATAACGTCAATTCATCTGTCAAAAATTCTATGACGTCACGACTCATCTGTCAAAAATTATTTAACTGTAAAAAGGCTGTTTTTAGGGTCATTCCAGCAAACATTCGATTTTTTCCCGGTGTGAAAAAATTTTTTGGACTCAACGAACATTTACAATTTTGGAAAAATCAGTCTAGGCTGTGTTGAGTTATGCGCATCTCAATCCTAACACATTTTGCGATTCATTTTTATATTATATATGAAAGTAGGTACTCTTTGAGTAGTACTTAATTTTATTAAGGCTTAGATTAATTGAATTAAAACTGTACGTCAACAGTTAGATGAATAACGAAGTGACCCTTTTTCAATTAGATAACTTTGAAATTAATGGCATTAGAAGGAATTTTGCTCAAGCTACTTTTGGTTAAGACGATATAAATATATATAGCTAAGTAAAGTTTGCGGCAAGAGGGCAGACAGTGTTTCGGCTCAGAATTGCCTTGATAATTTTTTGGTACTTTGAACACTTAAAAATGCCAACACAATGTTATAAGAATATAGGTATAAAAATACATTAAACAAAACACAAATAAAACTTCACACATGAAATAAAAAAAACATTTAGAACTTACTTTTAACTAGCGGCCCATCCCGACTTCGCACGAGCAAGAATAAATTAAATATAGCCTATGCCACTCAACAAAAATGTAGCTTTCCATTAGTGAAATAATGATTCAAATCTGTTCAGTAGTTTTGGAGCCTATTCAATTCAAATAAACAACTAAAAAATCAAACCTTTTTTCTTTGTAATATTAAGTATGGACTACCTTAATATAACCCTACAACTACGATCTACACCTTAATATAACGCGGTAAATCTCCTTTGATATTAACATAAACACAAATAATTACATTCTACGTCCTAACACAAAATATTTTGCTTACCGCATGAGAAATTCCTAATGAAAACCACAAGGGTAATAACTGTCATGAAACCCAAAATATTTCCAAAATAACTTTTCCAAGAAGCTTGGAATTAGATTTAGTTGTGTACTAATATCTATACTAACATTATAAAAAAGGTAACGTTTGTGTGTTTGTGACGTTGTAGGGGGTAATCTCTGAATCTAATGAACCGATTTTAAAAATTCTTTATGTGTTGAATAGTCCATTTATCGGGGAGTGTCATAGGCTATAGTTTCACGCTATGACTAATAGAAGTGAAGCAGTAATTAAATATGTTTAAAAAAGGGACGCTTTTTTTTCGCCGCCCAACGAAGTGGGGACGGGTTAGCTACTTGTAGTCTATGTATAAAAGTAGGCCTGATCTAAAAACTAGTGTCGAAGTAAAAAGGTTAATAGATCGTCCTGAAAAAAAAGAGATCCCATTTTTTCATTCTGATTCAGGTCAAGAAATTTAGTTACCGAAGTTCCTGATTGAGGTTATGTATTATTAATGAATTAGGGTAAGTAAAGAAAATTGCGGTTTGATTTGAGATTCACGGCTATATCAATAGAAATATTATTTTATTTTATTTGGTAAATGATAGGTCTTATGCCTATAAAATTGCCGTTTTATTTCTGATTAGTTTTTAGACTCTATATTCTTTTAAAACATATTTTGTTGAAATAATTTTAGTTATTTAGGAAATATAGAATACTAGCTTCCGCCCGCGGCTTCGCCCGCGTGGAATTTGTTTTTGTCAATCAGAAACAGAATTTGTTGTGAGTAAGAGAGAAGTGAATGTAAGTTTGGCTTTGTAGTTCCCGAATCCGTACCTTTCAAATTTCGGGAATTTGTTTGTAGAAAAAGCCTACGTACCAAGATGTATTGTCTTATCTTCAATTCAACCCCTATTTCACCCCCACACTGGTGGTAATTTCAAAATGCGTGTTTCAAAACGACACCAACAATTTACACTACGCTAATTCATAAAAGTGAACTTTACAGTAGACGCGTTTAAAGGGAAAAACGTGATAACTTTTTTATAAATAAGGATATTGATTTGAAATTTTGTAGGATTAATATTTGATTTATTTGTAGTTATTTCATATGTATATTTTTCCTTAATTGTGTATATTTTTTAATTTAGTGCAAGTTAGCCGTATGTACCCCTAATTTCACAATATTATTTTACGCACTACACACGTCTAACTAGTAGTCAGCGTAGTGTATTACGGGCGGTCACAGTACTAAACAAGTGTGATTTTTATTGCGTTACATTTCTTACTCTAAAATATATTATGCATTCATTTAAACTAAAGCCTACATTTAAAAATGTCAAATATGCTGTCTATAAAGTATTTAACCCTAGAAAGATAACCATATTCTGTGCTACGTTAAAGATAACCATACGTCGAATCGACGTGCTCATATTAAGATGCAAATAGCGTAATACTTGTATGTAATCTGTTCATTTACACTTAAATTATATTTTGTGTATGTTATTACCTTACAAATAAAACAAAATAATACTATATTTTGCATATTATGTAAAAGAAAAAAATAAGTAAACAAAAACAGATATTGCTTACTTTTCAAAATTAAACAAAAATTTGATCTTTTTTCCAGTCTTATTATTATTACTATAAATTTTTAATAATCACCGTTTTACAATCTATAGAATACCTTTAACCCAAAATAAAACCCCTTTTTTCTAATTTGAGCCTGAAACGCAATTAGGGTAAGCCCTAAACTTATGCTGTCCATAAACAGACTTTATCAAAGAGAAAATAGTCATTTTTTTAATTTTTGTAGGTCAAAAAGCACAAAATCTTCTTTTGTTTGGTACAGGCGCATATCTTATTCTTTTGCAGTCGGTTTGGCAGTCTTGGGTTTTAGGAATATACCTCCGAAAAGGTCAACAACCTCGCAAATCCAAAAGTTGTTTATATGATGTCACAAATGGCCTGGCGACAAAATTAGATCAAAATTGTGATGTTATAATGATAACATACAAGTAAAAAATGAATACATACATAATTAAATCAAACAACGTAACAAAAACAATAAAATACGAATATCTAAAACGAAAATAAAATTACGGAAAAGATAACCATACGTCATTTCGACGTGCGGCAGATTTATATTTACGAATATCTTGAAAAATAATGCACTTACCTAAAAAGTACAGTCGTATCCTGCAAGCTCTTTGGGCTGGCTTAGGTGGCGGGAAAAGCTAGCCCGATATTGCGGAACACGAGCAAGAAAACAACATTTTTCAAAATCGGTTACGTCGTTTCGACGTAGGTTATCTTTCTAGGGTTTATAGTTTTATACGAAAAATAATATAAAATATACAGTCGCTAACTAGTGCATGACCAATCGAAGAACGAAATCCTATCGGGCTACATTACGCTAAGTAAAATTTGCGTACGTACACGAACTTTAAGCAAAGCGGCTAAAACTTACAAAATAATAATGTAAATTCTATAATCTATATGTTGTACACTTTACCATACAATAATATTTAATAGCACATTAAACTTAGTTTTTTTAACAGTATAAAGAGGAATCTCATCCTTTTTATGAACACTCCATAATGAATATTTTACCTTTTTGGTAAATTTCACTAAATATTTAGCTCGTTTTCGTGTCATTTTTGTAAAATATACTAACACTATTAATATTTAGACTAACTTGTAACAATAGCTCTATTAATTAGCATTATACTAATAAAGTGTTTCAAACCGCGCACTTCCATCTTATAATCCGACAAGTGAAGTTAGCGTAAACTAAACCGAGCGATTGTAAAAATTACCTGTACTTAGCGTTGTATAAAATTTGTTACTTCTTTATTTTTGTATATTATGAGTTTTTTATTACAAATAAAATAGCATATTTTAAGCACTTTAGCGTAAAAAACGAATTTTACTAAAATTCGAGTTAGCGTAGTATAAATTGTTGGTGTCGAAAATACATACGATTTTTTTGTAAAAAAAAATAAAAAAATTTTTGTTAATAAAAAGTAGCCTATGTTCTTTCTCAGGGTCTAAAGATTGTCTGTACCAAATTTTATCAAAATCGGTTGCGAGGTTTAAGCGGGAACGTTAGCTTTTATCAATCAGAATCAGAATTTGTTGTGAGTGAGAGAGAAGTGAATGTAAGTTTGGCTTTGTAGTTCCCGTTCCGAATCTGTACAGTTCGAATTTCGGGAATTTGTTTGTAGAAAAAGCCTACGTACCATGATTTATTGTCTTATCTTCAATTCAACTCCACATTGGTAAAAATTTCAAAATGCTAGAACATACGATTTTTTCGTAAAAAAAATATATTTTTTTTGTTAATAAAAAGTAGCCTATGTTCTATCTCAGGGTCTAAAGATTGTCTGTACCAAATTTCATCAAAATCCGTTCAGCCGTTTAGGCGTGAAAGAGTAACAGACAAACAGAGTTACTTTCTCATTTATAATAATTATTAGTATGGATTACCAACATCTAACAAAAGATGATAAATAAAAATAATTATTATTTGTATTAATAATAAGCCTGTGAACATGGGTCCAATTTAAAACAGCAGGTTTTCCTTTTGTTTAATTGTAATTTCTTCCCTGATTCTTTTTTTCTTTATTTTAGACACAATCGTTAGCTTAAATGTGCCCCTTTATTTATACTAAATTTCATTCTATTATGTTTAATAATTATTTTTTACGTTTAGTATGAAAAATATTACTTCTGATAAAATCTTCATACAAAACGGCAATTTCATAGGTATAGTCCTAATAAATTAGAAAAGAACTTGGTAGTCTGACATAGGAAAGGGCTTCAATAGAAAGGATTGAGAGGGCCTTTATCTAAACAGAGTCTACTCTATAGGTATATTTCATAACAGTAATATACACACTAGGTTTTAATAATAAGTAATATTATCATTTCTTTTCAACCGACTTCAAAAAGGAGGAGGTTCTCAATTCGGTTGAATTTTTTTTTTTGTGTTTGTTACCTTTTTTTTTGTTCGTATGGGTATGCTTCCCATTTGGTCCCATTGTCACCAGATCTGGATCTGGATGACGGGATCCCAGAGAAATCGAGGGCATCTCTTGAAAATTGTAGGGACGCATTGTGTAAAATCTTGTCATACATGTGCATCTTTGACGTCACTACCAAATAGTCAAGAGTCCAAATAGTCAGATCCTGGAGACCAGAGAGAGTCGAGGGAACTCCTCAACGGTATATAGCAGCTACCTTGTGTTTGGGCTTATTTTAATTGTATTGATGAAAACTTTACTAGACTTTACACAAACATGATCTGATGATGAAGAAGATTGAGGGTCGAGGCAAGTCCTCAACGGTATATAGCAGTTACCGAGTGTTTGGGCTTATTTTATTCGTATTGATGAAAACTGTACACAACTTTACACAAACATGATCTGATGATGAAGAAGATTGAGGGTTGAGGCAACTCCTCAACGGCATATAGCAGCTACCTTGTGTTTGGGCTTATTTTAATTGTATTGATGAAAACTGTACACAACTTTACACAAACATGATCTCATGATAAAGAAGACTGAGGGTCGAGGGAACTCCTCAACGGTATATAGCAGATACCTTGTGTTTGGGCTTATTTTATTCGTATTGATGAAAACTTTACACAACTTTACACAAACATGATCTCATGATAAAGACGACTGAGGGTCGAGGAAACTCCTCAACGGCATATAGCAGCTACCTTGTGTTTGGGCTTATTTTAATTGTATTGATGAAAACTTAACACTAACATTATGAATGTAATCGCAGGTGTGGTTTAAGACTTGAATGAAGTTCTTATTTTAAATTAAAATAGGAATTAATAACGGATTATAAATAGACAAATAAATTGTTGAATTGCATTTAATTTATTTTAAACTTATTCTTTAGATATAACAAATTGATAATAATAATAATTATATTTATTTGATTTATTTTTATTTTAATTAACTTAATTATTATTACTAATTAACCACGCCGAGACGGTGGCTACGCTTTTCGATGTTCTCCCTATTTAAAACTTTTTGCATGTAGGTCCTTTTTTGTGAAACTTGATTTATACGTTGTTCACTAGTCTCTTTTGAAATGACATTGGAGGTAGATTTCCTACATTAAAAGGCATTTCTCCCTTTCTTCGTTTGTTTCATTCAATCGGCGCTGTCTCATATAAGCAGCGCGTTTCGTAGGTCTACCCATATTCAGACAAAGTAATGTCCCACTGCAGGGACGGGCCTCCTCCTGTGACGGAGAGATACTTGGCCTACTAATACCACGCTGGCCAGGCGGATTGGTATAGGGTTTAATTTTAAGTTTTCCTTCTTTTTATATCTCAAAGATAATATTCACGGATAGTCCCTTAGTCGGTTTTTACGACACCCATGGGATGAAATGAGGTGGTGACATATTGTGTTCTCACTCCGTCACCTATTGATTGGATTTACTGGATTTATAGAATTGGTATTCACTAAAAATTTAGAAATAAAATTAATTTTCCAATACTCCAAAAATAACAATAATATTACATTATTTGTAATAATTTGATTAATCTTCTAAAGAATCTACAAATAAATATATTTACAGACTCTTCAAAAAATATCCTTAACAATACTTTTACAATACTTAATGAAAAGAACCTATTCTTTAGATTAAAATTAAGTAGAAAGAATGGCTGATTTAATGTTGTAAAATCAAAATACAAGTAATTATTTATTACTTTTTAGTGCAATTTTTGTCTTTGAAGTCGGTTCTTTTTTTTTGTGAAAATTAATTTTATTTAAGATACAATTTTTAAACACTGATAGGTATGTAAAATATGGAATAAACGGCTTATTTATTTATTTTAATTTTGATACATAATATAAATACTTATTTACCTACATAATGTAAACAAAACTCCGAGATTGAAAATTTCATAAATAGATTTCTCATTTCTCTTATTTGTTCATAATCTTCATTTGAAGGGTTTCAGTACTTCCAAAAGGTACTCATTAATTTTCTATTTATGTTATCTTTAATCTTTCGTAAAATACTTAACATATTTTCTTTGAAATCTTGCTGAGTTATTAATTAGTCAGATAAAATGTTAAAATGTCTATTAGGTATTTATTACTCAAAACCCCACTCAAAACCTCACTCAAAACCGAAGTTGTGTCCGTGACGGTAGCGTACACAAGAGCTGTATCGAGTTGGTTACTATGCCAAAAAACTCGGTGTACAGAGGTCTCGGGTTCGATTGCCGCTCAATGCAAATCTTTGTGTGCATGAACATGACTGTTTGCTTTGGTCTGGGTGTTTTTTATGTATAATATGTATGTATTTACAAAAAAAAGTATTTAATGTATGTATATCCGTTAGCTAGTACCCATAGTACAAGCTCTGCTTAGTTTGAGACTATATGGCGTTGTGTGAAAGTGTGAGAAATATGTGACGGATATCTCTAACTTTGATAACTATTTTATCTATCACGTCTCTGCTACCTAGCATGGAAGTAATAGTTGCTAAACATGCAATCGAGCCTTTACCGCCGACTTATAGTAATTGACAAAAACTAAATTTTACAGGATTTTAAAATTTTAAAAGATAAAATTTTAATTTTCACCAATAATGGTGATGTCGAACTGAAATTTAAAATACAGTTATGATTTTTGAAGCTTTATTTAAAACAGTTAAAAAGTTTTTTGCGGCTGCTTTTATAGTAAGTGACAAAATTTTGATAAACAGTGTCGGTTGCGATAGCAAGTAGAGTCACTTACGCTACTATTCCTAGATAATTACGCAACTTAAAATAATATTAGTTATGTCGGTTACTTTAAAAAATTGAAAACTGTTGTGCCAACGATAAATTTAGCACTTGCTATAACTTCTTAATTAGTGTATTTCCCCCCTTTTTTCGTAGGACCATAATCCGTTATAGTTCAAAATGTCGTTTGTGATAAAAAACGTTAATTTAGGTAAAATTATCGCTTACGATAAGTCGGCGGTAATGGCTGGATATGTATAATTACGCTCAGCACACAGGCAGATGAGGCCATATGCTGTTGAGGAAAACCTATATTACTACTGTTATTTTGTATTTATGTCTATCAAATTGTCCTAATGTAAAGCGGTATTTTAGTCTCATAACTATAATTTGTACATTTGTGTGAATAGCAAAATTAAAAATTTAAATATTACCATGGAATGTAACAAGAATCCTATTATAATTTTCTATAAGCCGTTGTGACGTTTCACACACAATAAAGCTGTAAACTCAAATCTTAAAATCAAACTACTTTAAGATGTAGTAGTACCTTAGATCTAGTAACTAGTAGATAACCAAGTTTGATCGAATACAAAATTATAACAGCCAACAGAATACTAATATGGATTCATTCCTCTAGGGGCACGGTCGATTGAACGCCTACATCCGTTTTAAAGTCCGTCTAACACGAGACTAATATAAGACTGTAACTTACGACTGAAGAGAAACTTGTTTGCAATTACATTTTCTGTTTAAATGCCACTTGTGTGTAACTTTATGTAATTGCAAAATATAGAAGAAAAGACTTATATTTCATATTATTTATATAAATATGAATAATTTACATAAATAAATAATCCTCACACATTCACACATCTCCACCTAGTCCCAAACTAAGCAAAGCTTGTACAATGGGTACTAGACAACGGATAAACATACTTAAATTCGTTTTTTTTGTAAACACTCAGACCAATGCAAACAATCATGTTCATGCGCACAAAGATTTGCATTAAGCGGGAATCGAACCCGAGACCTCTGCGTAGCAGCCATGTAATATACCGACTGCGCCACAGAGGTCGTCGAACATGGCATGTAAGTTTTTATCACGATAAATTGCCAATATTAATTGGCCACAACATATTTCGTTAATAGCTGAATGTAGAGACAGTCCCACTCCAGTGACTGAAGGAAACTTAGCCCACAATATCGCGCTGAACAGATATACAATAATACATACGTTTTATACCAAGTTATTCTTCTTCATTCTCCGTGTGGTGATGGAGTAAGAATACAATATGTCACCACCCCATCAAATCCCATGGGTGTCGTAAAATCCGACTAAGGGACTATCGAATATTACATTATCTTTACGAAATGAAAAGAAGGAAAACTTGAAGATAAAGATAAAGATAAAGATCATTTTATTCACAAGAAATGCGGTACATAGAGCTGGTGAAGTAATAAAGTCCAACACATTCTACCATAACAATGGTGCGTGAACATAGTAAATAAACTTAAAAAAATTAAAAACATAGTACAATATTTATACTTATTCTAGATGTTATTTAACAAATTATATCATTTAATTATTTTATTGAAATTAATAACAACATGTACTTATTATATTATATTTGTTAATGTATGTATAAAATGTTAAAATGTCAATATGTTAAAGTCAAAATGGTAAAGTGTCAGATTGTAAAATGTTAATACGTAAAGTGCCATTATTGTATATATTATTATAACTTAAATAATTACATTGTTATTCTTACATGTCATAATTTCTAAAAAAATATCTTACATTAATTAATTACATTGTTTTCCTTGAATGTCATAAATTCATATAAGGAATAAAAACATTTGTCAGTCAACCACAGTGTTACTTTACTTTTAAATAAATTAATTGGCAATTCCTTAAAAACATTTGGTAATTTATTATAAACATCTATTGCCCTCACATAAGCATTCTTTTCATATATGTCTAAACGACACCTAGGACGATCGAGTTTATATTTATGTCTAGTATTTCTAGATATTACGTCTGAATGCAATGGAAAATATTGTGGATGACACCTGACAAAAACACAGAGCTCCCTTATGTACATGCAAGCCAGTGGCAGGATACGCAACTTTTTGAATATTGGTTTACAGCTGTCCATAAACCAAGCACCAGTAATTGCTCTCAGACATTTCTTTTGAACGAGAAATGCTTTCTCTACTTCAACAGATCCTCCCCATACAATGAGACCATATGAGAGAACCGAACTTACATAGCCGTGATATGCGCTCAGAGCAGCTTCTGTCGATACGGTTTGTCGTAGCCGTTTAATAGCAAATACGAAACGTTCTAATCTACTGCAGACGGATTCTATATGCGCCTTCCAGTTGCAATGTTTATCAAATAATACTCCCAGAAATTTTGTCGTATCTACTTCTTCTATTTTATCTGCTTTAATGTTTATGTCTAATGTAATGTTTTGTCTTCTGTAATTTTGAAACTGAATTATTTGCGTTTTAGTAACATTAATTTTTAAGTTGTTATCGTTTAACCAGTTGATTGTTTTATCAAGTGTTATATTTATGTCTCTTTCGTATGTGTCTTTGCCTTCACATTTGATAATTAGGGTTGTGTCATCGGCAAATAGGATAGTTTTATGATGCGTGATGTTTGGAAGGTCATTGATATACATAAGGAAGAGAAATGGCCCCAAAACACTTCCCTGTGGTACCCCAAATTTGTTTAATTGAAAGTCAGATCTACATGTCAATTTAGTATTATTTTCTATTTTAGTTACTTCAACGCATTGAAATCGGTTTTTTAGATAACTGCTGATCCATTTATTGGCTATACCTCTTATGCCATATTTTTCTAATTTATAAAGTAGTAAATTATGATCAACATAATCAAACGCTTTGCTCATATCCAGAAATATAGCCGTAATAGGTACCCCCTTATTGACAGTTTCTGTAATATTTTTAACTAATTCAAAGCAAGCCAATGAAGTAGAACTGTCTTTACGAAAACCGAATTGTTCCTGTTTTAATATTTTTTGACTGCTAACGAAATCATTCAGTCTACTTAGCATAACTTTTTCAAAAATCTTTGAAAATACTGGTATGAGTGTAATTGGTCGGTAGTTGTTCATGTCTCCCTCTTCTCCTTTTTTATGTAAAGGTTTAACAATGGATTGTTTAAGATCATTAGGAAAATTACCTTCTTGGAGAGACATATTTACTATGAAACTCAACGGCTCACAAATGTATTTGGCGCTTAGTTTAATTATTTTTGTGTTAATATCATCAATTCCTACAGAATTAGTATTATTGAGATTATTAATAATTTTATATATTTCCATTGGGTATGTCGGGCTTATAAATATTGTGTTAGAATTACTTATGTCCATAGTTTTATTTATATTGTCATGTTTATATTTAAAGTCGTTTGCATTAGTCAAATTAATAAAAAAAGTATTAAATAAATTGCTAATTTCATCTGTACTTGTGTATTCCTGATTATTATATAATATTTTCTGTATATATGTCTTGCTATTCTCATTTCCAGTATTTTGATTTATTATTTCCCAAACTGCTTTGCATTTGTTTTTCTGTGTATGTATGTATTTATGATTTTCTAACTGTCTCGACTTGTATATGCATTTCTTGAGCATTTTTGAGTAGCGTTGGTAGTGTTTAACATTTTGCTTTTTACCGTTGTTTAACTGTTTACCTTTTAAGTAAAGAATACGTTTGCGTATGCTACTCTTTCTAATACCTTTAGTCAACCATGTACTTTTATTTTTTTTCAATGATTTTTTAATAATATATGTTGGGAAACACAATGAAAAAAACAGTGAAAACAGACCGTGGAATTCTTGGAAAGCTTCCTGTAAGTTAGGTTTTTCATACACTTCTGAGAAAGATAAAGCAGTTATACATTTATTAAATTTGTCAATATTACTACTACTAAAGTCCCTAACCTTCTCATACCAAAATTGTATGGGTTGTTTAGTATTGGTCTCTATTGTCAGGGTTTGTCCCGTTTCATGGTCTGATAATCCTAAGTGATGAACTTCTGCTTGAATTTGTTTTAAGTTACTAGCAAACTGATCAAGACAAGTGTGTTGTCTAGTAGGTGTTTTAATGTGCATTTCAATATTAAAATTTTGTAATATGTTTATAAGATCTGAGCAACTTTTATTAGGTTTAAGCGTGTCAAAGTTCCAGTCACCACATAAAATAATTTTTTTTGATCTATATGCAATTTTCAAGAGTACATCTTCTAATTTTTCCACAAATACATAAGGATTACTGGTAGGAGTCCTATATATGCAAATTATTAAGATTTTTTCATGTATTAACTCTATACCACAACATTCAAAGTTAAAGTTACAGGCAGTGCTGGGTGTAAATGTAAGTGTTTTACAGTCAACATTATTCTTGGTTAAAATACATGAACCCCCCCTTCTAGCATTACGTGAGAATGAAGCAACCATTTTATATCCTGGTATTTTTAATAAATTTTCAGTACCTTTTTTTATAAATGTCTCTGTTAAGCAAATAATGTCAATATTTTTTGATTTTTCTGAGAACTCAGATAACGCAAAAGTAATTTCTTCTATTTTATTTATTGCACCTGCTATATTTTGATGGAATAAAGTTATGTTGTGCTTATAGTTAGATCCATGAAATTAAACCCTATACCAATCCGTCTGGCCAGTGTGGTATTAGTAAGCCAAGTATCCCTCCGTCACTGGAGGAGGCCCGTTCCTGCAGTGGGATATTAATGGGATGTTATGATGAGTATCTGCAGTCTTTAACTTAGTTGTCTTTTATTTGCTAATGATGAGATGGGCTGGTGACTGGTGATGTTTTAAATCTGTTATTAAACGGAGCACTTTGCCTATTAAAGATAAATGTTTTTCTAATTTCATTAATGGTCTCTTTATCGAAACTTTATGTTTTGTAGAACACATAAATATTGATTATATTGGACAAGGGATATCTTTTATTACTTTTTGCGAATAATTAACTAAATGTTATAATGTTAATAGTTATTAAACGGAGCACTTTGCCTATTAAAGATAAATGTTTTTCTAATTTCATTAATGGTCTCTTTATCGAAACTTTATGTTTTGTAGAACACATAAATATTGATTATATTGGACAAGGGATATCTTTTATTACTTTTTGCGAATAATTAACTAAATGTTATACTTATTTGTTTTCAAGTAAAATTTTAGGCTCAGCTTATCAATAATGTCTCATAATTCGTTTTGAAATAATTACCAAAAAAGCGCGAAATTAGGTCCTGTTTCCAATTTATAATATACTTACCAACCTGGCGAATAACCATCACTAGACTGGTATCTTTTATCGTGCCTAGTGTCTACCTCGCATCTATAAATCGTTTAGCATTGTCGTGACAGCAAAAAAATGTGCGGAAACATACATACACACATACACATAAGTGTGTAATTGTGGTGTAATCGAATCAAGAAAAACACTAAACATATTTTAAAAAAAAACGACCTGAGAGTCTTGACAATATTCTTATCAGAGCTCTACTATAATTATTAGCGAAAGTACCTACACTGTTAGACTTATGCCACTACCAACACGCGCTATAGGACACACCTAAATTGTTACCTTAATACTATAATAATTTGAATATCATCATAACAGCCCATTAATGTCCCACTGCAGGGACGAGCCTCCTCCCGTGACGAAGGGATACTTTTCCTACTAATACCACGCTGGCCAGACGGATTGGTATAGCGTTTAATTTCAAGTTTTCCTCCTTTCTGTGTAAAGGTAATATTCACAGATAGTCCCTTAGTCGGTTTCTACGACACCCATGGGATAATATGGGGCGGTGACATATTGTATTCTTACTTCCTCACCACACGGATGAATATAAATAAAATTAAGTAAACTCATAGCTTTCACAGTTAAGTTCTGTAAATAAAATATACTTAACATCCTTATACTCCTTGCATAATTAATATCTCAGCAGCTTATGTCACGCTTAAAGCCTCCTTTGCTAAAAATACCTACAGATTAAGTTCGTCATTAATATAAGGCTTGGCCGACTAACCCGCTTATTTAACAACCCGCATCGTGAAAACCTTCATTAATAATATGAATAACCTTAATTAATTAAGGCTAATAAATTACAGGAAATTTTATGTTCAAAGAGATTAACTAATTTTTGGTTTTACGAGTCATTTGTCGTTAATTTGATTTAGTAAAAGAAATGCTGAACCCGATTCTCGCAAGACATTCAATTCATTCGAACTTCGAGTTTAGACCAATGTTGTTGGTAGTGTAAAGGGGAAGGACTACGAATATGAAATAAATAAATATTCCTCACACATTTACATATCGCCATCTAGTCCCAAACTAAGCAAAGCTTGTACTATGGGTACTAGACAACGGATAAACATACTTAAATACTTTTGTTTTTTGTAAATACCTACATACATATTATACATACAAATGACCCAGACCAATGCAAACAATCATGTTCATGCACACAAAGATTTGCATTGAGCGGGAATCGAAACCGAGACCTGTGCGTAGCAGTCATGTTACATAATCACTACGCCACAGAGGTCGTCAAATATAAGGCTACAAATATAAGGCTTAAGTTACATATATTCATAAGGAGTAAGACAAGGCTTAAGTTTACAATAATAAAATCATACAAGGTAAAATAACAGACGATCGTTTTCTCCGAAACAGCCTCTATATGTTCCCTCTGTAACTAAACCTTTTCTTTATCTGTATAGATTTATTAAGCCCTAGCGTCATGAAAACCCGATAGTCACCTATCGAAACACACGCCTTCACACATAAAGGCTATCTAAGGGACTTTATTTTATTACAAAATCTAGATAAGCGAAAATAGAATTCACGTTAAACAAGCTCAACTAAGCTAAGCTCTCAAATTGACAACTAAATTGCAAATATTTTAAAGATTTTCAAAAGCAATTTGACATTTTCTTAAAAGCGAAAATATCTAAGTGTTAAGTCGTGTTTTGAGAATGTTAAATTTTTTGAAAATTGTTGTCAACAATAAAGCACGTAGGTACCTATTCAAGTTTTTAACAAGAATTGAATGTAACGAAACATGGAGCTCATTCATTTGTTTCGGATTTTTTCGAGCGAATGCTTTGCGTTAAGTTTTTCATTTTTATACTTAAAAACGTCGTAAAATGCTCGTTGTTATTTGTTTGTTAACAAGGAGCTTACAATTTGTTCTGTTTCATTTCATAAGGATACTGAAATGTAAAATTTGACTTTTTATTGTGTACTCTCGTAATATTAATATTTTGTTATAACCACTACGCCATCGAGGTCGTATTGACATACGTAGAGGTTATATTTCCATCTTTATATGAGGAAAACCTATCCTTTTAATGGGACGTTTGTAAGTGGAAAACAATGCATAATATTACATAAAAGAAAATGCATTCAACAGGGCTATTACCAATACGAACATTAAAAGATTTTCTAGTTAGATGGGTTCCAATGAAACTTTTCCTTTTTAATATTTGCATACGAACTTTACTCGGATGCATAATTTTCAAGCTAAGCTCTCAGAAAATGTTTGAACAAATGATTTTATAATGGCCTATTAAGTATTAGCTTTTATGATTTATATTAAATGTTTCTATATCAGCCAATGACGTCCACTGCTGGGCATGGGCTTCCTCCAAATATAGCCACCATATGCGGTTCAAAGTTCTTTATTATTATCAATTTACGATTATATTAATTTAAATATTTTCACGAAGTAAAAATAACTTATTTTATCCCACGGATAATGTAGTAATCGACTACAATCGATGACGTCAATTAGTTTACTTATGTGATAAAAGAATCTTC
The DNA here is from genome assembly GCA_905475405.1 of Schrankia costaestrigalis. Taxonomy (NCBI): domain Eukaryota; kingdom Metazoa; phylum Arthropoda; class Insecta; order Lepidoptera; family Erebidae; genus Schrankia; species Schrankia costaestrigalis. The sequence continues at coordinate 6,299,059 of FR997851.1, forward strand.
CCTTTGTGTATCTATATTCGGACAAATAAATGATGTTTCATTTTATAAAACTTACCCAACATTCTGATGATAGCCTTCCTAGACTTAGCTTGTCTCGTTTCTCCATGCACGTGACCATTCAACAAGCCGATCTTTGTCTTCTCGTTCACTCGGGTCGATCTGTTAGAAAAAATATAATAATGTTTATTGGTAACAAGTGAGATGATAACACTGTTATAATTTCTTACTGATTAAAGAAATTGGTCATTTACCAGAGTTAGGGTCGTAGCACATATAAAGTAACGTAAACGGATCGGCACCGACTCGCCTTTTTCCTCGGTGGTAAACGTCGATTCCGATTAGAGTCCGTTGCAGTAAGGAGTTTCATACAAATAATACTGAACGGCTCGAGTTGATACGGTGCCGATTCGTTTACGTTACGTTATATGTACTACGACCCTTAAAAACGGTAGAGCCCCTACGATTAAGTTACTTTATTTCGCAGTAGGTAAGTAAAATGACGCAAAGGTTTTTCCAAATGAAGATAGGATCAGTGCTACGTATGATTTAGTATGCGGAACAGGTGTAGCCTGGGGTAAATTAGATGTAACTGGAAATAGATGTAATTCACATAAAACCTTTTTTTTTATATAAATATAATAATATACTTAGCTTATAGACGTTTGCTCATCTTTTTTAGTAGGTAGAGTATTAAAAAAAATCTAATTAATAAGATTCTAATAATTTAAAAATCTAAAACACATATTAATTCAACTTAAAATACTTGATTTCACATTCGAATTCCAAATTGTTTGTGATAAGCTTACTAAAATTAACTTAACTAAATTGCATGAAACCTCTATCCAGGATCAACTAGGAAGCATATACGGGAACCTGGGGACACTTGATACCCCCTTTTGTTTTTCATCCCTAATTTCCTTAGTGACTATCCATTTTAAAAGATATTGGTACCGAAATACGTGAAATTCATTTGCCTATAATTGATGTAATACCCAAAGATATAAGTGCCTAAATTTCATAATTATTTGACTAAAAGTAAAAATAGAGAAAGGTATCAAGTGTCCCGTATATACGGGAGACTTGGTCCTGGGGTTCAAGTCTCCCATATCTAGGTTCACATGATACTATTACTAAGGAAATAAATAAAAAATGTTTTTAGAATATGATAATCTATTTATATTGTTTTCAAAATCACATAACATAGGCATATCACACCATCTCCATGCATAAATCAATTGCTAAATGTGAAACTTCCGTTTCGTATTAAAAAACAAAAACAAACTCAAAACAAAATTATATCTTCAATAATAAAAGAACTCAAATGTCTCGCAATCACACCCTGAATAAAATTTAAACGTAATTAAGATAAAGACTTAAAACAATATCTTATTGAATTGAACCCGGGACATGTGAAACAAAATTTCAAGTTACGTTTAAGCTTCATTTAGGTGTTCTAGCAAAATGATCTCTTCATCGATTGGTACTCTTTTTCTGGCACCTTCTCTTGTTTTGTATACTCTGGGCATATCGGTAATCTGAAATTAATTGAAAATAAAAGTTAAAAGTAGTTAAGGGACATTTGATTCTCCCGGATCAAGTCTCCCTTAGCTAAGTGGACCAAGTGCACACTGAACCGTTTGAGGTTATAAACAAGAATATTTTCAAACGTCTGTTAGATTACCACTTTTCTACGCTACAAATCGCTACTTATATAGATAACGCCTCGAATTAAATTCATACACACCTAAAAGCCATATTTACATTAATGTTTAATCAAAATGTAAACTTACGGAAATTTTCTCTTTGCAACAACAAACACTCGGTCGTCCGCCATTTACAAACGCGTCAAATTTGACAGGTGTACCAACTTTAGAAAGTTAGCGGGTACCATAGACAACCGATATTGCCATATTTTAATTTATAAAATTTAATATCACCCATACAAGTTCTGAAAATCTCGTGTACCTAGTCTCCCTTAAGGATCAAGTGTCCCCAGGTTCCCCTAAGCCTATTAAACAACAATGAGATTTTAAAATTGGACTTAAAATGACTAAGTACATTTCAAAATGTAAAATGAAACCAAATTGAGAAACTCCTACCTTTTTTATAGTTGGTTATAAGACGAGTATTTTCCTACAATAAGTTTTAAAGAAAATATTAAAAAGTTTCAAACAGAAATGTTACCCAATTTATCCAATCAAGACGGAAAAAATAAAAAAGTTACTAGTTGTAAAAACTTTTACTGGGGTAATGATGTCATTATTTACTCTGGCAACTTTAGTAAAAGTGAATTTAAGCACATTTTCTTTTATCTGTGTGGCTGAATTAGAAAAATAACGATTCTGTTATTACTAGATTTAGACCAACATTCAGGGAACTAAGATTTTGTTTGTTATTTCTTTTATTCTTTTTCAAAATGGCTACCGCCTTTTATGTTTGCGGTGACGGGTTATGATCGATAATAGTTAATGAATTATCCGTGTGGTGATGGAGTAACAATACAATATGTCACCACCCTATCTCATCCCTGGTATTTGTAGGCCAAGTATCCCTCCGTCACGGAAGGAAGCCCGTCCCTACAGTGGGACATTAATGGGCTGTTATGATGATAATAACAACATCTCTATCTACACCTATTCTTAAAATTACCAAAACATAAAATAAAGCGTCTTTAAATGTGCAGGTCTAATTTATAGTCAGTTTCCGAAATATTTGAAGAAGCACGTGAGGTCTCTAGGATCATTGCTCTACTTATTCACTTAAAGGCAAGAACACGTGGTGTTCAGACGAGAAAGTAAATTAACTTGATAAAGTATCGCTTTACATTATTATTCTGACTTAATCTCCCGTTTATAACAATACTTACAACTCGAATAAGCTTCAATCACACTATTTCCGATCTTGATATCCGTGTGGTGACGGACTAAGAATACAATATGTCACCACCCCATCTCATCCCATTGGTGTCGTAAAAACCGACTAAGGGACTATCCGTGAATATTATTTTTACGAAATAAAACGAAGGAAAATTTTAAATTAATCCCTATACCAATCCGTCTGGCCAGCGTGGTATTAGTAGGTCAAGTATCCTTCCGTCAATGGAGGAGACCCGTCCCTGCAGTGGGACAATAATGGGCGGTTAAGATGATAATGATGATCAATTACAAAAATATGATACCTGATTGTAGCTTTTTAAGTTGAAACTACGGACGTTCTGCGTCACGTTTCTATTATAATACGTAGTAATTGAGGGTGATGCAAAATGCAAGATAGCCACTACAACTCGCGTTAAGTAAGCTGTCCACCACATGACACAATCAAAGTGACGTTTCACACAGCTTGTTAAATTATTCGATTAATAATAGAGCACTAGTGTTGTGTATTACGTCATAGTGAATATAAGTCACTGTATGAAGGTACAATATTTTATATGGATGATGATGTCGTCTTCTTAAACAAGGTAGGGCATAATTACTTTGACGACCTCTGTGGCGCAGTCGGTATATTACATGGCTGCTACGCAGAGGTCTTGGGTTCGATTCCCGCTCAATGAAAATCTTTGTGTGCATGGACATGATTGTTTGCATTAGTCTGGGTGTTTTCTATGTATAATATTTATATTTATTTATTTATTATTTACTAAGCAGCAACAAAAAAATTATCGAAACGTACCCATTCGTTTAAGAGATGAGACCCTTCAAATTTTGAATTGTTTTAACCTCTTTTCGACATAAAATCTATTGTAACGAGATAAAGATTATAAGGATGACGTAATTTTTATAAGATCATCCATTACTAAAATAAAGATAAAAGGCAAGAAAAAACAGTTTTATTTTTAGGATTCGCATGTCAAATCAAAATATTTTTTCAATTTACAAATGGTAAAGCTAAAATCTAATAACATGATGTGGCGCGTGCTGGGAGAGGCCTACGTTCAGCAGTGGACTGCAATAGGCTAATTGATTGATTTGATTGATTGAATAACATGATTATGTGCTATATATCAGACCACCAGAACCAGAGCGGCCCAGACCACAATTTGTGATTTTTTTAGTTAGGCACGGCAATGCCCCCTTAAAACCCCTAAGTTTATAGTCAAAATGATTTTAAGTTAATTTTAAAATAAAATCATAAATGGCGTTAGAAAAAAGAGTTTTCGCAGATATCCACATAATTGTATTTTGGGTCTGGGCCACTCTGGTGTTCTGGTGGCCTCATATAGTTTAGTATGCCTGTACTAGGATTAATCCTGTACAGGCATACTAAATTGTAAATAAATAGTAAATATTATGCAACAATATTTATGTGTGCGTAAATATCATCAACCTTGGCACAGAGCTTTATCAGCCGTCACAAATAAGTCATTACTCAAAATTGTACCTATGGAAAAGCAAGATATGTGTTCAAATTCAAACACGTGCTTCTGATGATTGATTAACACGGCCGCCATTTTGTTAAACGTACTTACAAGAACATGTTGACTAAGTTTGAACATACATTACGGATTTCTGTTGTATGTCGTAAATCTTTGTTTGCTTGAACATGAATGTTTCCATTTTCGGAAGTCGCAGAGTAATAGGTATGATGGACCGACGACCTTGTTAGGACGGCGGCAAATCGTTGTATTAGAGAATTTGACTAATGGTTCATTTGTGACAGTGCAGGGTGGGAATATTTGCTGTAGTGGTTGTGCAATGCAATGGAAATGCAATATGAAAATGATGATGATAAAATATTTCTAGAAGCCTGAATGTTTTTGTGTATAATTTTGATGTATTTACAAAAAAGTACCTGTAGTGTGAGCTGGTCACATACATCATCCGATAACAAGGAATAGATTACGGTTGTACTATAACTATCATAAGATACTAAGATAAGACATTAAGATAGTAATATAGCTATAAGACACGTAGATATTAAGTATATAAATGGTGGTAAGATGTAATTAAAAGAGCATTCAACATGTCATCATAGTATCATTTACTACCCCACTTCTACAACATCTGACGAGTTCCGGTGCCCACTCCACATGGCGACCCTGCCGTAAGAAGTCTAGAAAAGCAGAATGAGATTCGGAACAGGTTATGGATACGCGGAAAACTAAAATAGAGGTACAAATATTAAATTTATTTTAAAATGGGTGGTTCTACTTCGAAGGAGGAAGTAATCATAGCTCAGACAGCTTCTGGTGGATCCAACAACGCAACAGCAACACAACAACAACTGTCAGCCATAAGTACAGTCGTTTGGTTCATGGCAGCGTGTTTTTTGGTTATTATTGTGAGCGCAGTGGGTTATCTCTACCGAAGGTGCCACATGAACTGGATACAAGGAGAAATAAATAAGAGGGATGTCCAGCGAGTGATGCAGGCATAACAAGAAGGAAGGAAACGTAAGTGAAAATCAGTGTTATTTTATGTTTGTGTACGGAATGTGTTTAAAGACTATAAGTTTATCATAATCGGTTATTATTAAATTATGGAAGTAGAATTAACTACAATTTTTGTACAATTAAAAAATTTAAGAGAAAATATTGTTAAACTAGGACCCAGTAGAAGGGTAGGAAGTAATTTTGAAGGAAAAATTAACGAAATACAAACTTTATACGATAAATTTAAAACAATTATTTCGGGAAGTTGCAAATTTTCAACAGAAATTGTAGAATTAATTAATAAAATAGAGAAACTTTATTTAGAGACTATAAAATTCGAAAATAAGATTACACCGTCAGAAATGGGTACCGAGAGTTTTTCTCTGAGGACGGCCGTGGGGCTATTGCCTAAAGTAACGGGAGAAGAACATGTCACTCAAGACCTTATAGACTCTATTGAGTTATACAGTTCAATGATTAAAGAGGAAGAAAAAAAATTATTAATAAAATTTGTATTAAAAACACGGTTAAACCAAGGGGCTAAAATACGGTTATCAGGAGAGTACGATTCGGTTGAACAATTAGTAAATGACATGAAAAAACATCTATTGACAATAAAATCAGACGTAGCTATTCAAAATAAATTCTCTAGGGCTACTCAAAGTAATAAATCGATAACAGAATTCGGGATAGAAATAGAAAAGTATATGATAGACTTAACCATTGCGCAGGCAGGAAACGATAAGGAAGCATACAAAGTGTTACGGCCATTAAACGAAAAATACGCAGTAAAAAGATTCGCTGACGGGCTTCGAAATCAACGTATAAGCACTATCATTTCAGCACAGAATATAACAACATTAAAAGATGCAATTAGGATAGCAGAAGACGAAAGTTGTAATTCCTTAGAACAGGTATTAACTTTTCAACGACAGTTCAGGACAAATGGATTCTACAGGAATAATAGAGGTAGTGGAAATAATAATAATTTCCAACAAAATTATCGCGCAAAACAAAACACAGCTGATAGGTACGTGTTTAATAATACAAAGAGATGGCATGGTAATGGAATTCGCGGACGTAGCGGTTATCGTGAACAACCGAGTCAGCAAGGTCGGCGAGCTGTAGCATGTTTAGAAGTAGAACATACGTCAGGCGATAATGAACTTGACACATTGGAACAACAAATAGAGCCGAGTCAGTTTTTTCGTGAATAAAGATAAATATATTAACGTATAATAGTATAAACTGGGTTTATTTTTTTCTTAATGGCCTACACTCGGAATGGCTAATTGATACGGGTGCGTCAATATCAGCCATAAAAAATGAAATTTTAGAATGTTACCCGGGATGTTACAATATTATTAAGGACTAGCTGCTGTGCCCGCGACTTCGTTCGCGTGGCGGAGTTACTTACTTCGCAATTCGATTTAATACTGAAAAATGGTTTTTGAAATCTTATAACAAACATATATACCTACACACGAATTGTAAAATTAACGAACGAACCAAAACCTTTTCAAAAACAGACCTTTACAAAGACAGATCTATGAAGACTGTGTCTAAACTTATACTGAAAGACATGAGCGAACGTCATTCTTTCAAGGAAAATCTTAATACCGATACTGAAAATGAGGTCACAGGCACAATGCCATCTGTTGTTAAATTGGTAAGTTAAAATAAATGACATCGCTTATTTCATCATAACAGCCCATTAATGTCCCACTGCAAGGACGCGCCTCCTCCCGTGACGGAGGGATACTTGGCCTACTAATACCACGTTGGCCAGTCGGATTGGTACAGGGTTTAATTTCAAGTTTTCCTTCATTTTTATTTCGTAAAGATAATATTCACCGATAGTCCCTTAGTCGGTTTTACGCCACCCATGGGATGAGATGGGGAGGTGACATATTGTATTCTTGCTCCGTCACCACACGGATAATCGCTAATTAATTATGAATGAATACATTTGCACGCCACGTTATGGTGCGGCAGAATTACCTGCCTCGGTGGCGCGGCGGTCGCATTACATGGCTGGCGTGCATGAGGTCGCGGGTTCGATTCCCATGGAGGACAATTGTGATACACAAACTATTGTCCTTAGTCTGGATGTTCTTTGTGTCCGTTAAATTGATATTTTTAAAGGCTAGTGTGAAGACTTTTGATATTACATATACGATTCATGGTAAATTTTATTAACATTTAAAAGGAATAACTTATTAATAGCACTTAATAATAAAATAGTTATAGATTATTTAAAAACTCATTTATTTTATGATTACTACTGGTAACGCCAGCTCGTGAACAAAAGAAACGAAATTTAAATTCATTCAACATTGAACCAAATCCATTTTTCATTACCCCTGATTTGTATTGGACTGTTCTAATAAAGAGATCTAGCGATATCTCGAGTATTACTTATCCGATTCCGATTGTTTTATTATAGTATAGATAGATAGATTACCTACTTTAAACTTAATACCTAAAAACTACGTATCTATTTATTTTAATATCTAAAGCGCACTTATTCCGAGAAGAGTCAATAAGAACCACGTCCGTTCGCATTAAGAGTCAATGTGAATGAAATTATATAGATGCACCGGTTGGCCGTTTCGGACGTTAAACAAAAATCAACCGTACAGCCGTACTCATAATCGCGCGGCGACATTTGGAAATTTTCTTTCATCTATATCTTGTGTGTTTATAAACCGATTTCTATAAAAAAAAATTAATGAATAAGGTATTAAAGTGTACTTTTGAAATATGGGAGTTTGAAAATGATATGTCTATGCAAATTACAATATATTTATGTATTTAATACACTTTGAAGACAACCCTAATGATTAAACACGTTATTGTGGCTAATATATAAAAGATAGATATATACTATTCAGGACTTTTTTGTACATCTTTTGAAGACCATTATTTTTGTAATACATATTTTTGGCGTATGATCAACGTATGCGATGATAAGAGCTCGAACGCGCGTTTTTTCAACTGACTCACTTCAAATTTTTCGTCACTGCTCAGCTCCTTTGTGTCTTAGCGTTATGTGATACAGCCTATAACCTGCCCAGGAGTATGGACTACAATCGTACCAAGTTTCGTTAAAATCCCTTCAGTAGTTTTTGACCCATGCGTGCACATACAGACAGACAGACAGACAGACAGACAGACAGACAGACAGACAGACAAAAAAATTATTGATTGCATTTTTGGCATTAGTATCGATCACCATTCATCCTCCAATATTAATTTTTAACATATATTCAATGTACAGAATTGATCTCTCTACAGTTTTATTATAAGTATAGATAAGGTAGTAGTTAACGGTGTAGGTGGTAAAATACAAGCGATAGGTTACGTGTACTTAAATTTAAATTTCGAACAGTGTTCGTTTATGCATAAGTTTTATGTATTTAATGAATTACCATGTAAATCGGTCGGCATAATAGGTCAAGATTTTTTACAAAAATATAAAGGCGTTATAGATTTCTCAGAAAATAAACTAACTCTTAAGGAATGCCGAGGGCAAGTTATTTCGATGCCACTTAGATATTATGATTATGTATTAAGTATTCCGCCGCGTTGCGAGGTAATTAAATATTTTCCAGTTAGCATAACCGAAGATTGTGTGGTATCAAAACAAGAGTTACAGGAAGGGGTTTTTTTGGCCAGCGTAATAGCTAAACCGAAAAATGGAATGATACCTATTAGGATATTGAATACAAAAGACGAGGAAATTAAATGTATTTTAAAAAATATAGATATTCATGTATGTGTGGACTGAGGGCCCATTTTTTTTTTTGCGGTTTTTTGCAGATTAATCAACAAAAGTGCATAGTTAAAGTTGTTAAAGAGTTTGTTAAACGATTATCAGAGTTTGTTAAGACTTCATTCAAAAGATATATCGATTTAAGTGGGTCCCTCAGTTCAAACACAAAATCTCCCATAATTAGATAGGTAATGAATTAAACAACAATTTTTTGGTAAAAATCCTTAGTTAAACATGTATAAAAGTATAAAAAGCATTGAAAAGCCTAATATGAGTAGCTAATAAAAAATAACAAACGTTTTAAAAGGTCCCCGAGGGCCCACTTGAATTTATCTCATAATTAATCAATTATAGCATGAACATTAAATATTCCTAAGCCAAACATTTGTTAAAAGGGCAAAGATAAATTTAAAATTAAAGAAAAATCACAAACAGTGATAATTATTGTTATTTTTAAGTTTTTAAGTGGTCCCTCAGTCCACACACTATGCAAATGCTAATTGTTAAATATATAATTAAATACAACAATTACGAAAATGGGGAGCCTTTCAGTGCATAGTTAATTTTGTATTTTATCGATCTGTATTTATCTTGTGTCTGGTTTATTTATATTTTTTGTCATTTTAACTGTTTTATTAATTTTCATACTAAGTCTGGTGTGGGGTGTCCACGTTTTAAGAAAACGGCTGTATATTTGTTTTTAATGTCATTTATTATTAATTTAGATATTTATTTATTTATAATTAGGATAACCCACGAAACATACACAAAGTCAATCAGAAATAATACAATATTTAAGTAGCTCAAGCAACAGTGCTGATTCCATTACAGGTTGCCACGGCAAGCAAAACATTACACAATATTAATATTAATCAATTAAATCTAAATTGCAACCTTTTTTTAAATGTAAAAAATAAAACAATAAAATTTGCAATACAGTAAAATTAAAATGTAATAAAATTTTAAGTTTTAGACAAGTGACAGGTTATATTATTAATTAGCTACAATCGTAATACATATCTGTATGTCTATACATATAAATAAAATTGGAGTGTCTGTTTGTAACACGAAATCCACAGTTTTTAAGGTTCCGTACTCAAAGGGTAAAAACGGAACCCCAATTACTAAAGCTCCGCTGTCCGTCCGTCCATCTGTATGTCACGAGGCTGTATCTCCTGAACCATGGCAGTTAGAAAGTTGAAACTTTCACAGATTATGTATTTTAGTTGCCGTTATAGCAACAAATATTAAAAACAAAATAAAATAAATATTTAAGGGTTATTTATTTTATATTGAAAAAATAATTTTTGACAGCTAAGTCACGTCGTAAAATTTTTAAAAGATGAGTCGTGAAGTCATCGCATTCTGGCGCGAAAATAAATAATAATATGGGTAGAATAATAATACAATTTTATTTTATTTTAATTTAAAATTAATACTCGTAACTGAACGAATTCACGATAATCAACAAGCTGACAGTTTACCACAGATTAGAGAGTTCTACTTTCTTTTATATGGTTCTTGTTTTTATGGATTTGAGAGTTACTATATAAATAAATAAATTTAGAATAAAACTGTCAATATCTACTGCTATTATAAGAGGTCAGAGTGAAAGTAAAATAAAAAAAATATTTCAAAAGTTATGTAGATTAAATTATTATGTTTTTTAACATTTTTATCAATTTATTATTAACCGCAATACGGGACCATAAGAATTCTATGTTATAATTTTGGAAAATTTAAAGATTAGGTACTTCGTAATATATATTTTTTTAAATCATTAATTTAACAGGAACATGTATTTTTTTATTGTTTGTTTACGTTTGCATCAAATAGCACTCAATTCGGTCCGCATACGGCCCAACACAATTACAACTATTTACTTTTATCTCACACTTTATGACTATGCAGAAACTTTAAAACGTAATGTAACATCATTAATGTATCGACGCAAGAAAGCGATTTTGTCGTATCTCGAAAAATTGCGAAATTGAGTTTTATACACCATTCGATTCAGAAAAAAATACCACATCGAATGGTCTCAGTTTCATTTTTCTACGACTATTTTTTATTTAGATACGACATTGAGATTTACCTCAATTTTTCTGAATCAAAACGAAAATAATGTTGTAACTATCCCAAAATTCGCGTTTTATTATGTTAGGATACATACAACATAATTGCTGCGTATACTTCACAGATTACGACACATACCTCGGCCGAAATGCATTACTTGCAAGGAGTTACACCCTTCACAGCGCATTACAATATAAATTTTATTTATTTACAGCAAAATTGCCGCTCGGGATTTACATGCCAACTTGAGATATTACCAAGTTCTCATTCAGCAATTTACGTTATTTCTACAATTACAGCACTTTACAGTGTATTTTTTTATTAAAAAAATGTACTTAACCCATTTTAAAGGAATTAATATTTTGGCTACTAGAATATACGTGGCATTCGTTTCCCTGTCCCCCGCGACCATTCGCAGATGCAGCGCGTACGGCTTATTTGTCATTCGGCGCTCGACCGCCCAAGTGTGAATGCGATTAGGTACGTAATGGAAAGACGACTCCTTATGTTCGTGTTTTATGTGATATTTGAACATCATAACAGCCCATTAATACACCACTGCAGGGACGGGCCTCCTCCCGTGACGGAGGGATACTTGGCCTACTAATACCACGCTGGCCAGACGGATTGGTATAGGGTTTAAATTCAAGTTTTCCTTCTTTTTATTTCGCTAGGATAATATTCAGAAATAGTCCCTTAGTCGGTTTTTACGACACCCATGGAATGAGATGGGGTGATGACATATTGTATTCTTACTCCGTCACCGAAACACGAAGAGAGAAGGCATACGCTAAAGAATAATTAAAACTAAAATATGATAAAAAAATGAAGATATTCTGGAAGAAACAGACGATGAAGATGAACAGTAATTCAGATCATCTGTTTCTTCTAATTTACGACCATTTCTTAGAATTGCCCTAATTTTTAGTTTGATTTGTCACGTTCCATTTACTTTAGCTAAAGTGGTTTTAAGAAGTAATAATCCAATTAAGCTTTTTTTTATTGTTTGTTTTTATTTTGTTTTGCTTATAGGCCTGAAACTCTGTTTTTACATTTTTAATTACAATAAATAAATTCGTTGCTTCACATACTTACCATACCGCATTTTGTTTGTGTTCCACAAATTAAGTAATACTACTTACAACAAAAAATAAAACCATGATAAATAAATATATTCATATAAAACAAACTAACATTTATCATTTAAAACTTATATATAGATACAGCAAGTTTGATAACAGTCAATTAGAAGAAGTTACTGATGGTCCAAACATTTGCTTTTAAGATACAGCATAATCAAAGTTTATATTTTAATAATCAAATGATGTATCTAGTATTAAATCCAATTACAATAATCCTAGAATGACCGTCTAAATTGCAAATGGAAGGTTTTATTTTAAAATTTCATCATTGAAAATATGATAGTTTTAAGTCTACTAGTTTTCGAATTATGAATTTTCTAAATAGTTTTTTAGCTCTGGTGCAAAACTGCATTTTTCGAGATACAACAAGATCGCTTTCTTGCGTCGGTATGTAATGGTTCTTGATTATCTCTTGACTGCATGGACACTCTACTTGTACGAAAAACATATTTTGTAAATTTTTCGTAAAATAATTATAAAACCAGTGATAAGATAAATACAGCTCGATAAAATACAAAATTAACTATGCACTGAAAGGCTCCCCATTTTCGTAATTGTTGTATTTAATTATATATTTAACAATTAGCATTTGCATAGTGTGTGGACTGAGGGACCACTTAAAAACTTAAAAATAACAATAATTATCACTATTTGTGATCTTTCTTTAATTTTAAATTTATCCTTGCCCTTTTAACAAATGTTTGGCTTAGGAATATTTAATGTTCATGCTATAATTGATTAATTATGAGATAAATTCAAGTGGGCCCTCAGGGACCTTTTAAAACGTTTGTTATTTTTTATTAGCTACTCATATTAGGCTTTTCAATGCTTTTTATACTTTTATACATGTTTAACTAAGGATTTTTACCAAAAAATTGTTGTTTAATTCATTACCTATCTAATTATGGGAGATTTTGTGTTTGAACTGAGGGACCCACTTAAAGCGATATATCTTTTGAATGAAGTCTTAACAAACTCTGATAATCGTTTAACAAACTCTTTAACAACTTTAACTATGAACTTTTGTTGATTAATCTACAAAAAGCCGCAGAAAAAAAAATGGGCCCTCAGTCCACACATACATAGATATTCAACCCTTAAGGAATTATAGCTATTGTTATTTTCCGGAGTCAAGTAAGAGTGTTGAACGTATTAAGGAAATATTTTCAATTTTAAAATTAGACTATTTAAACAATGAGGAACGATTAATGATTGAACAGATCTGTGCGAAATATCCAGATATATTTCATTTACCGGGAGATAAGTTGACTGTAACTAATATATATGAGCAATCTATAAAATTAAAAGACAATGTATCACCGGGATATAAAAAACAGTACAGGATACCAATTGCTCAAAAGAAAGAGGTCGATAGGCAAGTACAAGAAATGTTAAAAAATGGAATTATTGAAGAGACGGTTAGTGAGTGGTCTAGTCCTGTGTTAATTGTCCCTAAAAAAGCAGACCGGGACGGGGATAAAAAATGGCGGCTTGTAATAGATTATAGGCAATTAAACGAAAAAATTCAAGACGATAAGTTTCCTTTACCAAATATTAATGAAATTTTAGATTCATTATCAGGAGCTATGTATTTTAGTCACTGTGATTTGTCGCAATCATATTATCAATGTCAATTAGACGAAAAAAGTAAACAGTATACAGCATTTACGACAGACAATGGACAATATCAAATGAACAGATTACCAATGGGTTTAAAAATTAGTCCGAGTTCATTTAGTAGAATGATGACTGTGGCGATGTCCGGATTAAATTATAATAAATGTTTAATATACCAGGACGATTTGGTTATCTTTGGGCAAAATTTAGAAATACATTACCGAAATTTAATGTCAATTTTTACACGATTAAGAAAAACTAATCTTAAACTAAATCCATCTAAATGCGAGTTTTTAAGGAAGCAAATACTTTATTTAGGACACGTTATATCAAATGACGGTATCTCTCCAGATCCGGGAAAAATTGAAGTAGTAAGAAATTACCCACGTCCCGCTAATAGTGATGAAATAAAACGGTTTATAGCTTTTGCGAATTATTACAGAAAATTCATCCCTAAGTTCGCTAAAATAGTTGCACCAATGAATAAAATGTGTAAGAAAAATGCTGTATTTAATTGGTCAGAAGAATGCGAGGAAGCATTTTTAATACTTAAGGAGGCATTAATATCACCACCAATTTTAGATTTTCCCGATTTTTCCGAAAAAAACACGTTTGTACTGCAAACAGACAGTTCAGGTTTTGCGATAGGAAGTGTCTTGAGTAATGGAAACGGCAAAACCCATCGCGTACGCGAGTAGAATGTTAGGGAAAAGCGAGTTAAATTATCCTATTATAGAAAAAGAATTATTGGCTATAGTTTGGTCAATTAAACATTTTAGGACATATCTATATGGTAGGAAATTTATCGTAAAAACAGATCATAAGCCATTAATATATTTATTTAATATGACGGACCCATCAAGTCGGTTAATGAAGTTTCGTCTGTATTTAGAGGAATACGATTTTGAGGTCGAATATGTGAAAGGGAAGGACAATGTGCTAGCGGACGCATTATCTAGAATAAAAATCTCCATTAAAGATTTAAAAGATATGGGAAATAATAGTATATCAGTAATGACGAGAATGCAGAATAGGCGGTTGCAGGAATTGGGTAAAGAACAGGATATTCGGAAGGATAATATAATAGATTCTAGGATAGGGCATCCCAGAATAGTAGAAGTACTGAAGAAACAAGGGAATGATGTGGAATTACGCAGAATAAATGCAAATAAATGGGGAAAATTGATACGTGACAAAAATTGTAAAATAATTATGTCTAAGTCACGAAATAAATTGATGTACGTGCCAGAACACTTAAGTGTTTATATTAACTATGAATCTTTATCAGCTTCTTCCCTAGACGAGTTGCTGAAAGACATAGTAAAGTTTTGTTTTGAACAAAACTTGGAACATATTATTATGTTAAAAAATAATGATAACGAGTATTTGATAAAAGGAATGGCACGGTATTTAAAGGAAAACAATAGTTCATTACAAAAGAACTTTAAAGTATGTATAGTGAAAGATGTACGTAGGATAGAGGACAGGGAAGAAAAGAAGGTAGTCATGAACGATTTTCATATATTACCAACTAGTGGTCATGCAGGGATACGAAGGATGATTAATAATATAAAGAAATCTTTTTACTGGCCAGGTATCGAAAAAGATGTAGTAGAATACGTCCAAAAATGTGATAAGTGTCAGAAACAAAAATTTCAGAAAAATATTAGGGAACCAATGACAATTACGACGACTGCGTCAACAGCTTTTGAGAAAATTTACTTGGATATAGTAGGACCATTCGATAAGGATACGAATGGAAATATATATATTTTAACATTACAGTGTGAGTTAACAAAATTTGTGGAAGCTTATCCTTTAAAAAACAAATCAACCAATGAGGTAGCAAAAGCGTTAGGGGAAAATTTCATTTTGAGATATGGGATACCGCAAAACATTGCTACAGATAGGGGAAGTGAGTTTATTTCCAAAGTCATGGTAGAATTATTCAAAATTTTAGGCATAAATAAAATATTAGCAACATCGTATCATCATGAAAGTATTGGTTCGCTAGAAAATGCTCATAAAACTTTGGGTGCGTATTTAAGAATTCAGACAAATAACAACTCGTCATCATGGAGTTCTTGGATCCCTTATTGGTGTTTTTCATACAACACAACAGTAAATACTGTAACTAAATATACTCCATATGAGTTAGTGTTCGGAAAATTATGCAACTTACCAAGTAATTTAAATAATTGGAGTGTTGAACCTATATATAATTTCGATGATTATCCTTTAGAGTTTAAGTTTCGTTTACAGAAAGCTCAAGCGGATGCTAGAGAAAACTTGATAACTAGTAAATTGGCCAGGAAAATTGTTTATGATAAAAATAGTAACCCTGTAACATATAAGGAAGGTGATTTAATATTGTTGAAAAATGAGAATGCAAGTAAGTTAGATAATGTGTACAATGGACCATTTTATGTAATAAAAGATGAGTCACCAAATGTAAAAATAAAGTATAAAAATAAAATAGAAACTGTACATAAAAATAGAACCAAATTGTATTATGATAGTTAAAATTAATTATAATAGTTATAATCAAAACAATAAAATTAACTTAGATTTAATTTTATTTTTTTTTCTCTGGAAGGGTGATGTAGTGTGAGCTGGTCACATACATCATCCGATAACAAGGAATAGATTACGGTTGTACTATAACTATCATAAGATACTAAGATAAGACATTAAGATAGTAATATAGCTATAAGACACGTAGATATTAAGTATATAAATGGTGGTAAGATGTAATTAAAAGAGCATTCAACATGTCATCATAGTATCATTTACTACCCCACTTCTACAACATCTGACGAGTTCCGGTGCCCACTCCACAACCAGTACCTGTTACCAAATCCTTTTAATTTAGTTTCATCTTAGTTTACAACTACAAAAGGTTAAATAAATGTGTGAAAAATCAACCATATCAAGAATGTCAATATGTCTTCGTAGGCACCGTACTGAAGAGACAGCCTTACCGTTTTGACAGGAAAGTAAGTTAGATAAAATATGGAGCCTTGATTTTATCTAAATTCAGTTATTTCCTGTTTGGTGAATTTGAAAAAAAATGTATGAAATCCATATTTACAATAATATTATAAATGCGAAAGTAACTCTGTCTGTCTGTTACTCATTCACGGCTAAACGGCTGAACGGATTTTGATGAAATTTGGTATGGTGATAGATGATAACCTAGAAATGGACATAGGCTATAAATAATTATGCCATCGTTCTTAGGGGGTGGGCAGAAGGAAAACTAAACTAACTTAATTTAAAACTTATGCGGACGAAGTCGCGGGCAAAAGCTAGTACAGTATATAACAACAAGTTTCGTCAAGGCTTATAGGAATCTTCTCAAAATAATAGTTAACTTACTTAGAAAAAAAAAATCATATGATTAGGTATATCCATACTAATATTATAAATGGGAAAATGTGTACCTTTTTATACATAGGCTACTTTTTTTTTTGTTTTCTTCTTTGTCCAGGAAAAGCGATCAGTGCTACCCTGAATTTAACGCGAGCGAAGCCGCGGGCAAAGCTAGTAGACTTGTAACAGAGCTTTTGCGTAAAGAGGCGAGTAACAAAGAAAGCACTGATTACTTTAACTAATTGTTATTACTACGAGTAAAAATACGAAGCCAAGTATATATTTTATAAAAGTTTATAGCTTGTTAAAGACTGATTTAATGATTTAATATCTCCTTAACCTATTAAAGATGATATTTACCTACTATCAGAGCGAGAATGATGTTAAATTTTTAACATTTTAAAATTAAATGGAAAAGACTTCAAAATTTGAAGTTATTATAAAAATAGTAAATACGTTTATTTTTACACATTTACCCCTCTTAAAGTTTAGTCAATTGATTGGCTGAAATCTTCACGGTTTTGTTTGGCATGAGGTTGGTTTTGCTAATAAAAATCTCGCTAAACAGTGTTTAAATTTAAGAGGCCTTTATGAGTAAGGGGGTTAATGTTACACAATAAACGTGTTTTACTATTTTGTACGTTTGTTTGTTTCATTTTTCCATAAAAAATCAAGTTCATGACCACAAAACTACATAAATTACTGGTACAACAAGTTTCTTAGTAGCTTGTAAAGTAGTGCAAGTGCTAAAAGTAGATAAATGAAATTATTTTCCCATATATCGAGGTTTCATGATTTACAAATTACACTCATATGTATGACTAATAATGTGTATTTCTTTTATTTTCATTATTTAAAAACTAAGTCAGAACTTTGTAAACTAGTACAAGTGGTTACTTGTAACAGTTTACTTGTTTGGATACTTTGATCAAAACATGCTAAACAAATGCAAGTACAGCTATTTTCTAAAATACAAAGAAATATAAAAATATATTTAGTCTGGTTTTTTCCTTTCATTTCCAGGTATAACCTATCAAAATTTCAGTAATTTCTGTAGAACTTTGACAAAGTTATAAGCTTTTGAACCTTTGAATTGCTCTCCTGTAAACTTGTGTTTTTGCACTTATACTAGTCTACGTAGGACCCGTCGAAATGATGTCACCACACTAACACATCTTACGGAAATCGCAAAAGTTCTGTTCTGTTATGTTCTTATCGAAAACCAAAGAAAACTTATCATGAAAAGCTATTTCGTGGCCGATAGTCCCTACGTCACGGAAAGTGAACTGTCCATGCAAGCGAATATTAATGGTTTGTCCTGTAGAGTAGAGCTTTAACTCTATACAAAAAAGTACTGCAAGTATCATACAACTTTGAGAATTATTCCGATGAATATATAAGTCAAGAAAACATTTACAATGTAACAATAGAACATTGTCAAATATGGATAAAAAATATAATATTATCATCATCATCATGACAGTCCATTAATGTCCCACTGCGACGGACCTTCTCGGACCTCGAACGGAGGGATACTTGGCCTGCTAATACCACGCTGGCCAAACGGATTGGTATAGGGTTTAATTTCAAGTTTTCCTTCTTTTTATTACGTTAAGATAATACGGAGATGAACATACTCGTAATATTCTGTAACATTAGAAATATTATGTTCACGCAATATCTGTATGTAGTTTAATTCTATTTGGATTTTACTTTTGTTAGAATTATCTTTATTGTTTTAAGGTTTATTACATTATTAACATATTACTCTTACATTTACATCATTGTAATTAAATGTTTCTTTTTGTAAATACATACATTACATAGAAAACAGCCGACCAGTGTATACAAGATATTGCATTGACCGGAATTCAAACCAGAGACCTACACACCAGTTATTTACCACAATTACCTCACAGAGATCGTCAATAATAAAAAATACTGAATAATAAAGTATTAAAGAAACCCTTAAAGCCTATCTCTATTTCATTTTTCAACATCAATCTTTTCATTTTGATATTACGAAGCAAAAAACATATTATGTGCGTGTCACTAACGATGTTAGAGTATGAACATAATATTCTGAAACATACTTGGAAATATGTTCACGCAATATCTTTGTGTACTTTTATTCTATATTTCTATTTTACCTACTTATTTTATGAGAATCTTTAGGATTTTACTTATGTTAAAATATTTTTTATTGTTTTAAAGGTTATCTATACTAACTATACTAATATTATAAAGAGGTAAAGTTTGTGTAAAAATTATTTCTGTGTTGAATAGTCTATTTATCGAGGAGTGTCATATGCTATATAGTATCACGCTATAAATAATAGGAGTGGAGCAGTTATGAAATATGTTTAAAAAGGGACGCGTTTTTTTCGCCGGTCAGCTAGTTTTTTATATAACATGTTTATAATGGTCCAGGCAGCACATATGGTTTCATTATGTCGTCAAGTAATGTGTATTGCCATAAGATAATTGTTAAAATAACCACATTTGGGAGTGTATTTATATTGAAAGAGCTTTTCGAGTTAGTTTTATTTGTGTTTTCGAGCGATTGTGTGTGTGTGTGAGTGTATCTGTGCTTGCTTGTTTACATTTATTACACTGTGTGAGTTGGCATGATGCAAGGCATGTGTGCCAACCAAATAATATACCTAAATTCCTTATACAACGCCATCCAGATCCAAACTAAGCAAAGCTTGTACTAAGGTAAAGAAAAGATAAACAAATACATTTTTAAACATAAGCCCAACAATAGAAAGATCTGAGTAGAAAAGTTAATACTCCGATGCCGTACAGTATTAACACTCCCAAGGGGCTTAACAAAAGCATACGGGCTTAAGTCCTGCCGAATTTATCATGTATCTATTTTTCGGTATCCACGGCCCTCGAAACGACGGCAAAAAGATTACCGATACGTATCAAAAATGCCTGTAACGCATCACAAAAATACACAAAAAAGACTTTGATCAAATTCATTGTCTTTTGAATTGCTGTATGTGACAGACAGGGGACCGGTCTAGCAGTGGACCAGTCATGGCTAAGATAGATAGATAGAAGTTACTCAATCTCCGCTATTTCGCGTTAATCAATCTATTTCCTTATCTGAGAAGGGTGTCGTTCTACTTTAACTAAATTTTCTAGTACAAACAAACAATGTCACTGCTCAATCATAACTTTGTAACATTTTTTGTAATATTAAACTGTCACATAAAATGACTCCTTTATGTAATAAATATGCGATAAACATAAAACACTTCATGGTTTATTTAAGCTGCGTTTATATTGAGCGACATATACACATAGGTGTAGGGGTTTTCTACGACTTTCGATACAAAACTTTTGTTTGTAGTGACTCCAAAACATCGTACGACGCGCTTTATAGGCCTTTACGTGGCTCACTAGCGTAGCCAATAGAAAAAAAATCATAATTCAAACTCAACAAAATACTCGACAAAAAACCATAGTCAACCCGGCTGTTTTGGGTAAATAGAGGTGTCAGGAAAACTGTTTTCCATGTTACTTGACCATTTTTATCAAAAACTTATATAGTCAGGTCCACTTTCCGCGCAAAGGACTCCCATCATAGCTTTTCTTACGTCCCTGTCTGGTGAAATTTCCTGTCAGTTATTTTAAAGGTCGTCGTAATCTGCCTTATCTATACTTAATATTATAAAGAGGTAAAATTTGTGTGTTTGTGACGTTGTAGGGGGTAATATCTGTATCTACTGAACTGATTTTAAAAATTCTTTCTGTGTTGAATAGTCCATTTATCGGGGAGTCTCATAGGCTATATAGTATCAAGCTATGACTAATAGGAGTGGAGCAGTAATGAAATATTATGTTTAAAAAACGGTCGCAACGGGCACGGGTCAGCTAGTCATTTATATTGTTATTGAACGATACGTGTAAGTGCGACTCAAACCTTAAACATTATATTTACGGGTATATTCGGTAAGTGTTAGTTATATTTTATGAGCTGCTTTCAGTAAAAGATTGGTCTTGATTTACAATGTATTAGATAAACGCTGTGATACTTATCTTGTTGATTATATTGATATTTAATGTATCTCTTTATAGGTCTTTGTTCTTTAAAAATGAGCTTTTAATGTGTAGTTAAGTAAGATTAGATTTAGATATCGGAAAGTCAGAAAAATTGCTTAAAGTTACTTGGACAAGTTTAACTTCATTGAAATCTAAATACCTATGATCAGACCGGGTGTTTTGGCTCAATGGGGTTTTCAGAAAAAATCCATAGTCATTCAATAACCTACATAATCAAGGCCACTTTCCGCGCAAGGGACTCCATCGTGGCATTTTCTTACGTTCCTGTCTAGTGAGTTGTTCCGCTATTTATATAAAGGCATCCTAATAAATAAATAAAATAAAAAATCATTTATTGCTTTTAAGAAACACAGAAAACAAAAAAATACAACAATTAACAAAAGTAATAATATTAAAAGCAATTGGAGAAGGCTCAGCTTGTGCTGCACAGAGTGGTTACTTTGGGCAGCGCTGATTATCAGTTACCCCGTTTCACTGTGTTGGCGACATAGTAGACTCAGCAGATTAATTAAAGCAGAGAATATGTTTTCTTTATCAACATATATTTAGATTATGCGTAACCTTCACAAAATAATGAAAGCCTGTAATTGAGGGGTCGCGTGACCAACATCCTTTTATATACGTCCGTATTAATTACTTTCTCATCAGGGTTTATTCAGCAGGAAACGTGAAACATTATCTCTATGTGGTATTTGTGAAAGATCATCAGTTGAGTCTTATGTTTTTTTTTAAAGGAAAGGCATTAAACTTTTTTTTTTTTTATTAAACCTCAACTTCAAAATGCTTTATTTCATAAAATTTATCACAAATTGTTTGAAATCGTCTTAGTTTACTTGAAATTGAAGCTACAGTTAAAATTATAGATCGACACAGACAAACGCCACAGAATAATTGTTTATTTAATTCTTATTTGTATTTTAATGTCATTATTTTTTTTTAATTAGTTTTGTTTTATATTATTATTTATTTAAATTATCACAATCTATAGTAATACATAAACTAAATAAACTAAATAATAATAAACTGGCGCGAGATAGTCCACGAGAAAGTGATTCAAACAGGCCACGACCCTCAGCATTGAGGATAAACGACGCAAGGAGGAGGAGGAGGATAGTAATACATATAAAAAAAAAAAATATATAAGTAAAATGCAAAGACCTGACTGACTGACTAAGATATTATCAATGCACAGCCTAACCAAGTCCGAAAGACATTTATTTATTTATTTATTTATTTAATAACCAAACTTACAACTATCATTACAGACTAACTAATGCGATAGAGTAGTTACACTTAATAAACATAATAATATCCAAAACATCTATGACTACTTATTAAATTATTTCTTATGTAATCTAACATCACAGAGTAAAATAAAATAATTAAAAAAATAAACTTAAAAATACTATTCACTTATGTTAGAGCTGCACACCCAATACGCGGCTTGTGCCAATTCTTTGTGTGTGCATGCAAACAAATCTACCTGTTCAGCGATAGTGTTGAGCGTGCGCAACGCGCGCGTCAGCGGCGCTCGCTGCTGCAGATTGGTACGCGCGGACGGTACCACCAACAGCGGTGGTCGCCGTCGTCGACCCCTGTACTCATCCGGTACACTTAAACGGATTTCCAGCAGTATATCCGGATTATGTGTTAAACCGCGTAATACGTTAAACAAATACGTCACCACTGCCACTTCTCGCCTAGTTTCTAGTTTGTAATATCCCGTCATACCCAATACAAATAGTGTTGGGTATAACAACGGATACCCCGGGTATACCCCATACATTTTAAAATAAAGAAACCTAACAAATTTATTTTGAAGTCTTTCTACCATAAATTTATATTTGGCTTCACTGGGTGCCCATATGGCTGCATTGTACTCGAGGTGACTTCGAACTAAACAATCATACAAGGCCCTCAACGCGTTCATATTTGTAAATTCATTGGCTTGTCGCAAGACGAATCCTAAATTTCTATAAGCCTTGTTGCAAATGGTAACTATATGTTTTTTGAAATTGAGGTCTATTGTGAAGCAAACGCCGAGATCTGTAACTTCAACGTCCCGCTTTAAAGTTTCTCCTTCCATTTGATACGGGTATTGTGACGGAGTACGAACTCGGGTGAAAGACATCACTGAACATTTGGAAATATTAAAATAAAGTTTATTCTCATTACTCCACTTTACTACCTCGTTTATGTCCTTTTGAAGAACTTTATGGTCAGCGATATCTCTCACCACTCTGCAAAGCTTTAAATCATCTGCAAATAATAGGCAAGTAGACTCTTTAACTATCTCTGGTAAGTCATCTATCATCAATATAAAAAGAAGGGGACCTAAATTGCTGCCCTGACTCACTCCCGATCTCGTGAAATAAGGTTCCGAACAAAATCCACCACAGTCAACATATTGTCTCCTCTCTCGTAAGTAACTGGCAAAGAACCTAAGAGTATGCGGTGTACACCCTTTACTAGCTAACTTAGTAAGCAAGATATCATTGTTTACCGTATCAAACGCTTTTTTAAAGTCTAAGTAGGCGACATCTACTTGCAGACCGGCATCTACAGCTGGTACTAAATTTGACATTAAATGTAGTAAATTTCCAGAGGTACTGTGTCCCGGACGGAAACCATGCTGAGCGTTAGACAGATAAGCGCTAAATTGACTATGTAAGCTACTGTGAATAGCCGATTCAAATACCTTGGCGGGAGCCGAGAGTACTGCAACCGGTCTATAGTCACTGGCTTCCGTTCCTCCGCGACCTTTTGGTACTGGTACCACGCGAGTAAGTTTCCAACTTTCAGGAAAAGTTTCCGTTAATAAACAAATATTGAATAGATATAGTAAAGGTTTAACTAACACCATACGACAATCTCTTAGAATAAAGGGCGGTATGCCATCAGGTCCCACCGATCGCTTAGCCGGCAAACGAGCGAGCGCGCGCAGCACGGCTGTCTCATTTAGGTGGTCAAGGTGTACCCACGCGCCGCTCGGTGACGCTGTACTACACGCTGCCTCTACATCTAATACGGCTGATTCCGTATTGTACACTGAGTAAAAAAATCGCGCAAACTCATCAGCAGTTTCCTGACCTGAAAATTCTACCCCGTCTTTAGCCAGTCTTAATTTATTTGAGTTCCCTTTTTTTGATCTCACATAATTCCAAAAAGCTTTGGGGTCACTTACCAAGTGAGCCTGAACCCGGTCTCGATAACGATCGTGAGCCTCTATGATGTCAGCTTTAACTCTTGCCCGGGACAGTGCAAACGCTTCATAATCACTCTGGCATTTACTTGCTTTATATTTTTTGTGAAGATTATATTTTAATTTAATACTTGCAATAAGGTCAGACGTATACCATACCGGGTAGTTATACCTACTCTTATTTCGTTGTTGTTTCTTTATAGGTACACAGTTATTAAACACTTCACTAATTTTGTTATAAAAATAATTTAAAACTAAAGTGGGCTCCTGTATCGTGTACATATCACCCCAGTCTATAATACTTAATAAAAAATATATATGAAAAAAGTTTGTTTTGTTAAAATTCCATTGCTTAAAAAAATGTTTATGAATATTGTCATTACTTCTATAACTACTATTATGAGATACGGCAGTGGCGACGGATATGTCAAGCGGCGGGTGATACTCGTCCACGGGTCGCAACCCCTCGTCCCCTGCTCGCACAATGACTCCCGCGCGCCCGCTCAACACTAGGTCTAACTGTCGATCATTACAGTTACCTACAAAATTACACTGGATGACTTCACTAAAAGCTATAAAATATTCAAAATAATTGCAAACATTGATATTACACGAGTACAAGTTAAAATCACCTAATATTATAACATTACTTTTATATTTTATACATATTTTTTCTAACAAGCTAAACATAACCATATACTCATTCTCTTCGGTGTGTGGCGGAATATACACCACACAACAAGTAAATAAAAATCTACTTCGTGAATGAACTGTGACACAAATCAATTCAAATTTATGTTTATTTATATCTATCCCGTCTGGCATAGGTACTTGCCGCAACTCGAACCGTGGTGTGGCCACTAAAAGCACGCCACCGTGTTTTCGTCCATCCGCCCGGTCACAACGAATTATCGGGTAACCTGGGAGAGTTATTTCCGCATTTTGTATTGACTCATTACAGCCGGTTTCCGTGATGGCGAATAAATCCGAGCCCGATGATTCTAAAAGCGCTAAAAACTTCGATGTTTTAGTCCTAAGTCCTCTAACATTTTGATAAAGAATGTTCAAACTTTTATTGACTTTGTTGTTTATGCTCTGTAGTTTTGTCTGAGCGGCGAAAAAAAATCCACTCGCTAAATTCCACATTTAGTGGCCACACTTCCGGATTACACAGTCTTTCGTAATTACTTTCTGTTATTCCTACTTTAAAAGAAGCATAATCCCTTTCTGTTCTTGTCTTTATTTTGTTCACTATGATATCAGAGTCATTTTCTAATATGTTTTTAATATAGTCCTTTAAACTCTCTTCAGAAGTACTTTTATCTAGCCTCCAGACGTGGAGATACTTTTTACGTTCCACTGCTTTGAGTAATCCTGTAGATGTGTTACCACCTCGTTTTATCGGCAAGTTAATCCTCTTATTAGTTCTCACTTCAGTCCACTCTGTGTTATGAGTACGTTCGGGTATGTCCACTACGTTCCTGGCCACCGTCGCGTAACTGACACTCGGTTGCGGCAGCTGTGTGGGCTGAGAGAGCACTGGCGGCGACTGTGTGGGCTGAGGGAGCAGTGGCGGCGGCTGTGTGGGCTGAGGGAGCAGTGGCGGCGGCTGTGTGGGCTGAGGAAGCTGTGGCGGCGCGACCACTATTGCCGGTGTCGGCCCAGCCGGCGCCGCCGCCGCTGAACGATTTGATTTGCCTTTGTTACTAGAACTAAAGCCCAGGGAAGTGTTAGATGTTGTAGGCGACGCTGTTACTGTTTGTGTATCTAACTTACTGACTGATTGTTTGCTTTGGTTTTTCTCAAGACTTTCAAGTTTCAATTTTAGATTATTTATTTCTTCCTGTAGACTAAAACTTTTTTTATTAGACTTATTTAATTCCTGTTGCAATCTAGTATTTTCTAATGTCAAAGCAGTAACATTCATCTTAATTTCTTGTAAAAGAGTAGTTTCCATCATTTTAATTTTGTTTGTAATCACTTCTGTAATCAATTCCGTAATACTCTCGATGCTTCCGGTACTTTTGCCTGAAGAAGATGACATGTTTTTTTTCTTATTGAAATCCTCCATGTCCTTAACAGCATAAGATCCCCTCGCTCTTAATGGAGTATCATCCGTTACTCGCACCCGTTGCGTTATGTTACAACAAGAATCACAGGTAAAAGTATTTCCTAGTTGTTTATCATTCAAATTTAAACAAGATAAATGATATCCTGCCTTACATGCAATGCAAGTAATTAAGTCACTATTTACAATTTCGCAATTGCAATAATCACAAATCATAATTTCAATCTCGTCAGTTGCTATGCAGCTTGTGCGATAAGGATGGAACGATTCACTGTAACCAAGAGCGAAAGAGAGCGATGCGCGACTCGCTCACCGAGTTCGCGCCACCCGCACGTTCGTTATTATTATTGTTTGTTGACAAATGAAATAGATTTTATTACGAGAAATACACCAAATTATCACTGCACTCCAGTTTCCACATGTGACACAGAGTTAACATTACACTTTAGACACATTTTTAGTTCTTTGTAAGTAATCCGAATTTACACAATTAAACAATAAATGTAATACATGTCCTTTTATATACGTCCGTATTAATCTCATCAGTGTTTATTCGTTGGCGATATCAGCAGGAAAAGTGAAACATTATCTCTATGTGGTTTTTGTGAAAGATCATCAGTTCGTCTTATTCCGATGTTTTTTTAACGGAAAGGCAGCGAACTGTTTTTTTGAATAATTGTTTATTTAGTTCTTATTTGTATTATATTGTTATTATTATTTTATAAATTGGTTTTGTTTATAATAGGAAAGTGTTTATAATAAAAGATCACTATCTTTATTAGATTAATCATAATCATATCATAACAGCCCACTAATGTCCCACTGCAGGAACGGGCCTCCTCCAGTGACGGAGGGATACTTGGCCTACTAATACCACGCTGGCCAGACGGATTGGTAATGGGTTTAATTTCAAGTTTTCCTTCTTTTTATTTCGTTAAGATAATATTCACGGATAGTCCCTTACTCGGTTCTTACGACACCCATGGGATGAGATGGGGTGGTGACATATTGTATTCTTACTCCGTCACCACACGGAGTCTCTTAGATTAATGAGTCTTAGTTATTATTTATAAATCAAACTCGTGCAAGTGAAGGTGTATCTTTAGTATTTTTTCCGGTTTTCTTTCCCTCTGGACACGAAGTTTCTCGATTAATAACTTTCCGTTAGTCGGCTTTTATACCACTCATTATTTTTTAATTATAGAATGAGATTGGGTTATTATATATGTTACAGCCAAAGTAATAAATATGAATATTGTACATAATAACTAGCCATTATGTATAATGGCTACTCAATTTAGATAAAGTGATAAATGTCGCAGAATTAATCACATTAACTAGTCATTATATATGTTATAGTACTGACAAAAATACAATATTAAGGCAAAAGTCAGAAACAGTTGGTTAGGTTAGGTTAGTATAGTGACCAAAGGACGCAAGAAACATTTTTTTTATGTAAAACTAGAACAATATAGTATTACTATATTCTAGCACTCGCCGGCCGCTACCGCGGCACGCTCGCTTCGCTCGCTCGGCTCGTTGCCCCTTTGGTCACTATGCTAACCTAACCTAACCAACTGTTTCTGACTTTTGCCTTAATATTGTATTTTTGCCATATATAATGGCTAGTTAATGTGATTAATTCTTTGACATTTATCACTTTATCAAAATTGAGTAGCCCTTATACATAATGGCTAGTTATTATGTATAATATTCATATTTATTACTTTGGCTGTAACATATATATAATAGATTGGGTGATATCTTATGTCGCAGATATTATTTTTAAGAAAAGAAAAAAAGGATTTTTTATGAAAAGGCCTTTACCAAATTAAACTGTCTAACCTAAAGTTTCCAAATAGACTAAATTTTCCTCCGTATCTAAATAAGATCCTTTCATAGGGATTTTAACAGGCTATTCTAATACATCAGACAATGCCAAAGTATTAATACTAGCCTCTAATCTATTTTTAGAAACAATATCAACGCTTTTAAAGCAACTACCTACTAACTATACAAACCCTTCTCTAAATGGATTTTTCGAAAAAAGTAAAAGGATTTCCTGCTTATCTAGTACTGTATACCAACTTACACGAGAATTAAGCGCCGATTACACTAGACTACATGTAGTCAACTACATCTTGTAGGCGACTACACCATGTAGGAGACAACATGTAGTCTCCCACAAGATGTAGCTGACTACATGTAGTCTAGTAATCAGCGCTTTAGTTTTCTTGCTAAGTAGTTAGAAAGAAAACTTATAAAAATAATATTAACACTTCCTGATATTAAACAAAATGTAAAAAAAATAAGCATAAAACTTAGGATGAAATATAAGTTATATTTAATTTAATTATACTTTATATTTAGTATTATTTGACCTCATAAAGTCACATAACGCAGTATATTATTGTCGTAATAGGTTATACGAATAACTTCAACTTGTTTTAAAAGCTTTTCGTTGTATCAAAATAATATGACAACTCGATATATGAACTTCTAAAATGCTTTTATAAGATAAAAGTCTGTATTATGAGGTTCGTAGATAGCTGATATAAAACTAAAATATTTATTTGTTTGTGCCAAATTTTCGCGATGGTCGGTATATTATATACTGGCCACAATGGAAGGAACTCACAGCTAGTAAATGATAATAAAAGTGTTAAAATAAGTTTGGTGCATTTATTCTGAAAGTGGGTGAGAAGGATTGGGTAAATAGTATGGCCTACTTTTTTTTGTATTGATAGCCAATAGCCGGATCCACACCAAACGATCCAGCGCGATCAGATCGCGTAGCAGGAGCGCGCTCCATAGAAGCGTTTGATGTGGACTTGTCGCCCGATTCAAACTGCGCGCAGGCTCGCTCGCTCTTTGCCGCGAACGAGATGGGGTGGTGACATATTATGTTATTATTCCGTCACCACACTGATTAAATATGTAAACGTTTTTAAAAGAATAGATAGACATAATGACACTTACATCACATACCTAATGTGGTATCCCATTCTGGCGTATAAGCAGAGGATCAGCACAGCCGGTACGAAGAAGAAGAAGATGCTGCTTAGCTCTAGAAGTGGGGATGGTGCCATGAGAGCACAGAACGCTGAGTCTAGGGATATGTTGCCGGAATCTGAAACAAATACATAATACAATAATCTATACTTTATATCTATATATATAAAAGGAGAAACTGACTGACTGACTGACTGACTGACTGACATATCAACGCACAGCCTAAACGGCTAAACGGAGGCACTTGAAATTTGGAAGGAACATAGCTTAGGCATCTTAGAGGTGCACTAAGAAAGGAATTCTCGAAATTCCCACGGGAACGGGAATAAGAGGGCAAATCCTTTTCTATGAAAAATCTAAACCACTTAAGTTAGACGCTTGAAATTTGGCATGCAGGTACCTTAATAGATTTAAAACTAAGTTGCAATAGGATATTGGAAAATTCCCTCGGGAACGGGGGTTAGCGGGAAAAAACATTTGTATGAAAAAATCTAAACCGCTTAAGTTAGACGCTTAAAATTAGGCATGCAGGTTCCTTAGTAAATTTAAAGCTTAGTTTAAACAGGATATTGCAATATTCCCTCGGGAAACGGGAGAAAGCGGGAAAAAACTTTTGAATGAAAAATCTAAACCTGAAATTAGGCATGCAGGTATCTTAGTAAATTTAAAACGTAATTGCAACAGGATATTGCAAAATTCCCTCGGGAAAGGGAGTTATCGGGAAAAACATTTGAATAAAAAAATCTAAACCACTTAAGTTAGACGCTTGAAATTAGGCATGCAGGTACCTTAGTAAATTTAAAGCTTAGTTGCAACAGGATATTGCAAAATTCCCTCGGGAACGGGAGTTGGCGGAAAAAACATTTGTATAAGAAAAAATCTAAACCGCTTAAGTTAGACGTTTGAAATTAGGCATGCAGGCACCTTAGCAAATTTAAAACGTAGTTGTAACAGGATATTGCAAAATTCCCTCGGGAAAGGGAGTTAGCGGGAAAAACATTTGAATGAAAAAATCTAAACCACTTAAGTTAGACGCTTGAAATTAGGCATGCAGGTACCTTAGTAAATTTAAAGCTTAGTTGCAACAGGATATTGCAAAATTCCTACGGGAACGGGAGTTAGCACAAAAAAAATTTGTACATATAAAAAAAACTAAATCAGAAATTAGGCATGCAGGTACCTTACTAAATTTAAAACGTAGAATTTAAAGCTTAGTTGCAACAGGATATTGCAAAATTCCTTCGGGAACGAGAGTTAGTAGGAAAAAACATTTGTATGAAAA
The DNA here is from genome assembly GCA_905475405.1 of Schrankia costaestrigalis. NCBI lineage: Eukaryota > Metazoa > Arthropoda > Insecta > Lepidoptera > Erebidae > Schrankia > Schrankia costaestrigalis. The sequence continues at coordinate 6,330,050 of FR997851.1, forward strand.
AATCTAAACCGCTTAAGTTAGACGCTTAAAATTAGGCATGCAGGTACCTTAGTAAATTTAAAGCTTAGTCGCAGCAGGATATTGCAAATTCCTTCGGGAACGGGAGTTAGCGGGGAAAAACATTTTTAAGAAAAAATCTAAACCGCTTAAGTTAGACGCTTAAAATTAGGCATGCAGGTACCTTAGTAAATTTAAAGCTTAGTTGCAACAGGATATTGCAAATTCCTTCGGGAACGGGAATTAGCGGGGAAAAACATTTTTATGAAAAAATCTAAACCGCTTAAGTTAGACGCTTAAAATTAGGCATGCAGGTACCTTAGTAAATTTAAAGCTTAGTTGCAACAGGATATTGCAAATTCCTTCGGGAACGGGAGTTAGCGGGGAAAAACAATTTTTATGAAAAAATCTAAACCGCTTAAGTTAGACGTTTGAAATTAGGCATGCAGGTACCTTAGTAAATTTAAAGCTTAGTCGCAGCAGGATATTGCAAATACCTTTGGGAACGGGAGTTAGCGGGGAAAAACATTTTTATGAAAAAATCTAAACCGCTTAAGTTAGACGTTTGAAATTAGGCATGCAGGTACCTTAGTAAATTTAAAGCTTAGTCGCAGCAGGATATTGCAAATACCTTTGGGAACGGGAGTTAGCGGGGAAAAACATTTTTATGAAAAAATCTAAACCGCTTAAGTTAGACGCTTAAAATTAGGCATGCAGGTACCTTAGTAAATGTAAAGCTTAGTTGCAACAGGATATTGCAAATTCCTTCGGGAACGGGAGTTAGCGGGGAAAAACATTTTTATGAAAAAATCTAAACCGCTTAAGTTAGACGTTTGAAATTAGGCATGCAGGTACCTTATTAAATTTAAAGCTTAGTCGCAGCAGGATATTGCAAATTCCTTCGGGAACGGGAGTTAGCGGGGAAAAACATTTTTATGAAAAAATCTAAACCGCTTAAGTTAGACGTTTGAAATTAGGCATGCAGGTACCTTAGTAAATTTAAAGCTTAGTCGCAGCAGGATATTGCAAATACCTTTGGGAACGGGAGTTAGCGGAGAAAAACATTTTTATGAAAAAATCTAAACCGCTTAAGTTAGACGTTTGAAATTAGGCATGCAGGTACCTAAGATACCCAAATGAGCAACCGAAACGCGGCAGACGCGTGAGGGCAGACGTCGTTGATGGTCATGTCAAATATTGAATTTTAAAGGAGCACTTTTCACTACGTCTCGGTAAACAACATTAGGGGACATACTGCGTATACCTATAAAAATATTGCCAGTGCAAGGAATGTCTAGATGTAAACCGGCTACTTAAATCCTTTGCCCATAACTTTTACTAAAGGTAAAAAAGAAAGAAAAGCAAAGTAAATGGCAAGCGCTTGAACTGATAAAGTGAGAATTCCCTTAATGCCTACATTTAGCAAACTACGGCAAAGGGAGATAACAGTCCTACTGATGTGTAACTGGACCCGCCTCAATTGTGTAATGTCACCAGATTATGTAAAATCTTTCAGGCCATCACTTTCTCCGTAGGGGTAAAGGAAAAGACATTTTTAGAACCTAGAAGCTCCTCAAGACCGGTAGGTATTAAGGGAATTCTTACTTTATCAGTTCAAGCGCTTGCAATTTCCTTTGCTTTTCTATTGACTTTAGTAAAAGTTATAGGCAAAGGATTTAAGTAGCCGGTTTACATCTAGACACTCCTTGCAATAGCAATATTTTTATAGGTATGCGCAGAATGCAGAATGTCCTATTATGTTGTTTACCGAGACGTAATGCATTAATATAAGCCTTTGCGGGCGAAGCCGCGGGCAATAGCTAGTAATATTATAAAGAGCTAAAGTTTGTGTGTTTGTGACGTTGTAGGGGGTAATCTCTGGATCTAATAAACCGATTTTAAAAATAATTTCTATGTTGTAAAGTCCATTCATCAGGGACTGTCATAGGCTATATAGTATCACGCTATGACTAATAGGAGAGGAGCAGTAATGAAATATGTTTAAAAAAGGGACGCGTTGTTTTTGCCGCCTAACGAAGTGGGCACGGGTCAGCTAGTAGTGAATAAAAATAAAAGACCAACGATTAATGGGTTATAACAACGTTGTTGCGGGAATATTCTGCCTCATCCTTAAGTAGTAGAAAATGCCTTCGGCATTAAATCCACCTTTGGGCAAAATATTGTAAGTACATCAAGTTTTAAATAAATAAGTAATAGTCTAAGTTTTTAGTCACTTATGATATGTGGAAGAATTTTTTATTTCGTAAAGATAATATTCACGGATAGTCCCTTAGTCGCTTTTTACGACACCCTTGGGATGCTATGGGGTGGTGACATATTGTATTCTTGCTCCGTCACCACACGGAGAGCATATCTTGTATATCTGTAGAATTTATCTTAATCAGTTTTCACGACAACTATGGCAGAATAAAGGGTGGTGACACCAATTTCGAGTTTCAGAGCGTAAATACTTGAACAAAAATTATGAAATATTGCAAATTATACCCCTTGAAAATATTGTAAAGCAAATTAACTATATACTTAGTTGAAACGTTAACTGTAGCGCAGGGTGGAAACGTTTGGAGAAGGCCTATGTTCAGCAGTAGGCGTCTATAGGCTGATATGATGATATACTTAGTTATTATAGTAAGCAGTTACCTATACAAAATAAAACATTTGCTAAACACAGAGAATACCTTGAACATGAAATAAGCGGTTTTCATTCCTTTCAATAAATATCTTTTGAACTGAGAACTCGTTCAACTAGGAATCGATTTTACGCTCCGTACACTTTTATACGACTCTTCCTTACTTCAATGTTGTAGAGAACTTATTGCACTAACTACAAAAGAACGTCGTATAAGAAGCTTAGGTTAGCTTATTTTGTATCGATACTTACATAGTATAAACTGAAGTCGCTTTTTCTGTCCCTATGTCCCTTTGTATGTATAAATCTTTAAAACTACGGATTTTAATGCGGTTTTTTTTTAATAGATTGAGTGATTCTAGAGGAAGCTTTATATGAATAATATATGCAAAATATAGTAGATAACCCATATAAATTAAGAGATTTTTAATGAATCTGTACTTACACGTTGTTTATGGGCATTCTGTAGTGGGTGCCCGTGCGATCTAAGTAAGTCACCAATAAAATATCCATCCATCAGCCAATAGACCATTGCCACTTCTGGACATAGGCCTGCTTTAAATATCCCTATACCTTGCATGATCCTGTGCCTCCCTCATCTATCTGGATCCCGCCATCTAGACTAAGTCATCGGTCCAATATAAATACCAATAAAGTAGGAGAATAAATTTATATGCCTGCATCGATGTTACAGTCATAAACAGTGAACTATAAATTATGGTTAAGTACTATTGCATGCTTGTACATACACTATACAGTTATATACAGAAGTTAATGTCGCGCTTCTGTTGTTAACTTTAAGACTACTCTAAGTTTAATTAATTAGCGTCTTAAATAAAACCTTAATTGTATGTAAATTAAATATTCCAAAAGTTATTCCTTGCATTGTTAAGTAAAAATATCACGATAACTGTAGGCTTATTCTCGTAATTATATTATTTAAAATCTCAACTCAATCTCAGTCAGTCAACTTCAAATTTCACTTATGTCAAATTTGACACTTTAGTAACCAATGAGACACCGCCTAACACTGATTATAATCTGTAAAGCTATCACATGGAGTTAACCGAAATGTAATTATAATAAATACATTAACGAGAATTGGCCTTCTGATCTTGCATCGGGTCCAACCGCTCCGGATTCCGATCCGCGATATCGTGTTCGTAAACGCAATCTGTTTTTTCAAGCACAGTCTGTAGATGGAATTCTGTACCTATTTGTAATGTGGTTAGAACTTATACCATAGTACAAATATATACAGTATTTCGACTTCATAGAAACGCTCACGAAAGAGCTGGCTTTGCGGAGTGAACAGTCGCAACTGTGCCGCAGTAACAAGCGGGAAAGTAGGTAAATGTAATTAAAAAGCTGGTGGGTATCGTATGTTTACGTACCGCGCAGCCGTAGGCATTTATAATAAATATTCGGCCGAGATAGACTACTGGTTGTACTGTGCTTATACTAATCAATATTAATTCTTGTGTAGGTAGCATGTGTTTACTATGAAAAGAGAACTGTATGAGCTATATTGTACTTTTTATAAGTCTCTTTAGTGACCTCCTACGCGTTGTTGTTATTTCTGTCTAGTAGCTAGAAAACAATAGAAGATATGTTTTCTTTTAGATAAAAAAATATTGATGAATTAATAAGGATGATGATGAATTAAGAACTTATGTCGCCCACTACCCCAACTTGGTGTTAAAGTAAAAGTTAACTAAGACATTGTTCGTAAGTAAATGTCATCCTTACGAAAAAAAACCATTATAAATTGACTTAGTTAAAATATATACCAGAATTAGGATTGATGTTAAGGTCTTAATTTGTTTTACATATAATTTGAACTAATACTTGTTTAATTAATACAGATGAATACAGTAAACTACGATGTCTAGAGTTAATGACAGCTAATACATAGTTTAAAATGAAGTCGCTTTTTCTGTCCCTGTGTCCCTTTGTATGCTTAAATCTTTAAAACTACGCAACGGATTAAGATGTGGTTTTTGTAAATAGATAGAGTGATTCAAGAGGAAACAAAAAAAGAAAAATTTATATACGTTTGGGTTTTTTCTGAGTCAAGTTCCCTCCTTCATTGGTGGAGCCTCGTCTTAGCAGTAGGACATGAAATGGTTGTTAAAATCATCTCAAAAGGGAAAACAGGTAATATAATAGATCGCCGTGTTAGTATTTTTTCTACATAATAAAAACGAGATCACTGACCCTTGTATCTTATAAAAGTTTATTACAACTTCTCGTACTTCATCACTCATCTCTAATACCTAATACTAGTTCCATGTAATTAAGTATTATTAACTGTTATTACTTATTACACAAGCTTTTTCTTAACATTACTGTGTTAGAAGACAAAAAAAAGGTTCAAATTTCGTACAGAATTAGGAACAGTAGAGCTAATTAGTTAGTGACGGAGTAAGAATACATAGGTCTTATTCAACGGGTGTCTTATATGCTTAATTGAGCAAATAATTAGAGATATTATCACTACGAAAAGAAGAATGAAAATCTTGACAAAAAAAACTAATACTGCATCTAGCCCTGAGTTCTATCTATGGCGATATGGGCGCAGGATCACTGTAGATATGAGAGGAGAAAATGTACACACGTACTATGTCTTCCTATGCATCAACGCACAGCCCAAATCACTGGAGAGATCTGCATTACATTACCTGCATGCCAATGCCATGCCAAAATTCAGCTCTGGCTGAATTTTGGCATGCAGGTAGATGTTATAACGTAGGCATCCGCTAAGAAAGGATTTTGATAAATTCTACCCCTAAATAAGATATGGGATGAAAGTTTGTATGTAACTTTGTCAATTTCAAACCGATTAGGCTGAGACCAAGCATCCATACGCTACTATATACTGAAATAAGGCTTATTTGTAATAATACTTATAAACGCCAGCGAAGCCGCGGGAAAAAGCTAGTTCTCTCATAAACCTTACTAGATAAATGTCACGAAACATTACCTCAACAAAAAATAGTGTCAGCTCTCCTTCGTGTAGTTAAAGGGTGTCCTGTTTATAATTCCGTTAAGGTGCTACTGAAATTGTAATGGACCCGCCCCTGACCCACTTTCTCTTGTTTCCAATAGAAACGTGCAATTATTACCAAATTATTAAACCATTTATCAAGCACTTTAATGACTGTGTTACTGATAATTGCTTTTGATGGAAAGGAATTTTAATTGGCAAGACGCTAGCTTAAACAAACAGTGACTATTTTCATTCATCATCATAACAGCCCATTAATGTCCCACTGCAGGGACGGGCCTCCTCCCGTGACGGAGGGATACTTGGCCTACTAATACCACGCTGGTCAAACGGATTGGTACAGGGTTTTGTTTCAAGTTTTCCTTCTTTTAATTACGTAAAGATAATATCCACGGATAGTCCCTTAGTCGGTTTTTAAGACACCCATGAGATGAGATGGGGTGGTGACACATTGTATTCTTTTTCCGTCACCACACGGAGTATATTTTCATTCATCATAATTATATTATTGATTCATCAGAGATTGACAAATACGAACTTACGATCTTTCATTTTGATTAAATAATATTTTACTTATTGGGGAATTCCGGGAAACGGAAAATCCTAGCCATGAAATCCGGCAATTCATTTATTCCTATGCCATATAAATTCAATTATGGAACAATATTCCGCCGTGTGTGTTTTCCTCTCTGTGACACCGGATCCTTTATACGAGTTGTGAATATAAGTATTTAGCCAGGTTGGTGAAGTGATATCGATAAAATGAACTCAATTAAGCATTCGATTTCGTTTTTGGAAGTTTTGGACTTCACTCTGTTATAATGCCGTGTCATGCATTGTAAAAATGAGACATACCGTTTTTTTAAAGACGTATTTTACTAAAATTTACAAACAATTAACAATTATTGTGTTTGCCAAACTGCAACCTTTTTGCAAATAAAGCCGAGATTTTTTAAAACCAAGGATTGTACAATATATCTGCTGTTCAGATCTCTAAAATGCAACCAATTGAAAAATATGTTGCAACTCACAAATACTTAAATAAACAACGTATTGGTTCCACCCTGTACAGAGATATTAAAACAAAAACAAAGAACTGGAGCATTCCGGACCAAACAGAATGTTCCCCAGTTCCGGAAACACCGGAATTGCGGGAATCAAACATGACAGACAATCAGTATGAATACATGTTCAATCACACGATATTTTGATTCTGTTGTTTACATTTCGCCATTGTTCTGATTTTCTGTACGTAATAAAAGAAAAAGAAAATCTTTTACGTGTTTTTTATTTGTTTTATTTACATATTGTATTGGCTAAAATACGGAGCGGAAAATAATATAGGTGTTATTTTTATTTGTTCTGCATCTTTATGTGGTAATTATATTGTTTGATGGCGTAGTAATAATACCGAAATCCGTTATCTCGCGAGTCTCGTAAAAGCCAACTAAGTTTCTTATCTCGAAAAAAATAAAAGTTAACATAATCACTAGCTAGGTTTTTAAACATTAACCAAATCTGAGGCAATTTCTTTAGAACCAGTCTAAACATTCTTAAAAAAAAGATATTTCTATAATAGTAAAAAAATACAAACGAAGATAAATACTAGGAATAAATGGAATCCAAATAATAATTTCCTACGTCTAAAATAAGATACAAATTAATATATGTAGATAATACGCCTACAATTGAACGTCAATCTGACTTACCTCCTGTTATATTGATTCTAACCTCAATCACTTTTTCATAAGTTATTTATACATTAGTAATCAGCTTTCTAATTGAACCTGACATGATGAATTCCTTTTGCTTAGAAACTATTGTTACGTTATCAAGAATATAATAATCATTTTGCCTTGTTGGTGTTTTAGCGTCATATAAGTCAACCGTACCAGTAAAGCCCAAGTTAGCAGGTTCTAATCCCATTTTAAACAGTTATATCTAAAAATATTTATACTAAATCTATTTTTTTTTTTTTTCCATATTGTAAATGTCATGTCATGCAGTATGTGTAGCCCAGGCGCGAGAATAGTGTTATTAAAACTAAGAAAAAATTGTACCTTATGAAACAGACGGTAAAGTAGGGAAACTTAATTCCTTATTTTTATTAAAATTAGTTTTTTTTCGTTGATTTTTTCCAAAATATGTCACTTCCTGTACTGAACCTAGTTAAGAACGGTCCTCGTCCTAACACCTATCATACCAAGTTTTATTTTTACAATTACATACTATTTAATACTGTAAACTTCCTTTAGAACTTTCGACCCTTAGAACAACCATACGATGAAATGCAATGGTGACTATACTTAATCTGTTTTCACACATAGATGTGTATCAATACAACCTTCATTAAACTGTAAACAGTAAATTCACCCAAACACAGTGTTATATAATTAGCTCTATTAACAAAAGTTACTTAATTCCTCCGTCATCACATGATCAGGGCTTTGTTGTTGAAATGTTGGCAACAAACTTTGGCATGTTGTACAAACTTTACTATTGTAATGCTGCTCAATAATAATGTTCTATTTACACGTTCATATAACGCCATCTCGTTCTCCGTGTGGTGACGGAGTAAGAATACAATATGTCACCACTTCATCTCATCCCATGGGTGTCGTAAAAACCGACTAGGGACTTTCCGTGAATATTACCTTTACAAAATAAAAAGAATGAAAACTTGAAATTAAACCCTATACCACAGATATCTTATTTAGATTTCTGTGCCCTATACCAATCCGTTTGGCCAGCGTGGTATTAGTAGGCTAAGTATACCTCCGTCACGGGAGGCGGCCCGTCCCTGTAGTGGGACATTAAAGGGCTGTTATGGTTAACGCCATCTACTCCAAAATTTGTAAACATTTTTTGTTTGTAAGACATTATATTTTTTATAAGAGAACTACTGCACTACCTATCATACCCTGTGTCGCGGGAACTTTTACAAACATCAATTTAAAGGATACAATGAACGAAGTGGCAATCGAACCGGCGCCATCATGCACATCAGGCGCTTGCTACTGTTGCGCCACCTAGGCAATTATTAGTAAACAAATTGCTAGCAATACAGATAAGTGTTTGGCTTGTAGAGAGAACTTGTAAACAGCAGGCAGTATGCCACACGCCATTTGCTCCAAACTAAGCCATACAAATCTTTTCATAGTACAACAGAAATAAAGGCGTTTTCCGTTTATCTGTACGCTCAGTTTAAGCGAATTTATCTTACTGTATAGAACTACGTTTTGTTGGTACGCTCGGTGCAGTCGCTTGCATTACGTAAACCATTGCGCATAAGAATGTGAATATACTACATCTTAAATCATAATAATAGTGCATTTAATGTTTACATTTTCTAATGTGTGTTATCTAGTAGGTACAGTCACGAGCAATAATATGTACACATTTTCACATTTTGTAATACAGTTATCTAAAGTTCTGCTAATCCAAAATTAAAAATTCGAAGATTAATTCTAAACTGTACGGAACCTCTTACAATTACCGAAATAATTTTGGTATTCTAATGTCTAGATAAGTGAACAGATAGTTTAGAAAATTTGACAATGTGTACATATTATTGCTCGTGACTGTACTCTATAGTAGAAGTTCCGTTTATTTTGGGACAAGATGGCATTGTGTGAATGTATGATAAGTACTAGCTGATGCCCGCGGCTTCACCCGCGTAATATAGGTAGCCTAAATTTTATTCTACACCTAAACTACCTATATCCCAAATTTCATCAAAATCCATTCAATAGTTTCTGCGTGAAAGAGTAACAAACATCCATCCATCCTCACAAACTTTCGCATTTATAATATTAGTATATACCTTAAGCCTTGAAGTGGCGCACTTTGCTTTACGACTGGTCACCAGCATTACTTAAATTCTACCTCAACACCTTTCAATTGACTCTCCCCGATCAAAGCAATCTTGTAAGATGGGGAAAAGCCACGGACAAAAAATGCACAGAATGTGGCAAAGAAATTGGTACGGCAAGACACTTATTGGTAGGCTGCAAAGTGCTTTTGGATAGGGGTCATTACTCGCAACAGTCGCAACGTCACGATAAAGTATTAGGGATTATACGCGAGGCAGTGAGTCTGTCGATTGCCAGAGCTAGAAAAGGACTGACTACACAATTGTGACAATTTGTTAAGGAAGGCACTACTAAAAAGACCACCTACAAGCCTTTTTCGGTCCTGAGTCCGGCAGACGATTGGACTCTACTGGTTGACACGTATGAAACACACTACAAAATCCCGGAGGATATCTGCGTGTCGCCGTTGAGACCAGACATATTCCTCTACTCAAAATTGAAAAAGCGTGTAGTACTTATTGAGCTCACGGTACCGTGGGAAACTAACATCCCTAAAGACCACGCAATTAAGACAAATAAATACTTTGACTTGACAAATGAGATAACCAGAAATGGCTATAGGGTTACTCTGTATGCCGTAGAAATAAGTGCGAGGGGTACACCAGCTAAATCCCTCTACAATCTATTAAAAGAACTAGGACTGCCGAGAACTTCAGTAAGCTCTCTACTATCACGAATGTCCAAAACGGCATTGTTAGGTTCCTACCAAATTTGGATAGGTAGAGGACGGAACATAGCAGACAGTGAAGGTGACCGCTAACGCGTTGTAAGGGGGCCTCCTTAAACCTACACCTGGGTCGTAAGTCCCAGACGCTGTTACGCCAGTGTTCCGCCCTCTATCACGCGATGGACCCGGCACCCGCACGGAGAATCCATGGAATGCTAAGATTAGGTCTTATTTAGCGATTCATCATAACAGCCTATTAATGTCCCACTGCAGGGACGGGCCTCCTTCCGTGACGAAGGTATACTTGGCCTACTAATACCACGCTGGCCAAACGGATTGGTACAGGGTTTAATTTCAAGTTTTTCTTCGTTTTATATAGCGATTGTCGAGAGATAATTAAGATATTTTTGGTTGGATGGTTTAAAATATTTTTTAAGAAATAATTAGAATTTAAATATTTTAAGTATGATTAATAATATCCATTAATTGCGTTTCATCCTCAAAATTTCATCCATCAATGTAAAAGTTAATTTTTTATCTATCATAGCACTACATACAAGTTTCTTTTATTTATACGACACGATAATATGACTTTTTAGCCTTCTGGAAGGCATTTCGCCGATCTGTTCACACTTGTGCGCACCACGATATTTTTTTTATATAAGACAAAAACAACAACCTCTATCGCGATCGCCGAATGTAGTCATGTTAAGTATAGTACAGTCAGCATTATATAGATTCCAGCTGTTAAAATTCTCAAAACAATCTCAACAATAAGAATTTAAATTTATTTCAGCAAACAATTGGTCATTTTTATTGAAGCAGCTAAAGCGCCAAAAGTAACTCAGCAGACACTGCAAATTTATTTAAGCATTCAATGTGTTCTATTAGTTTTTCACATCCAATAAATCAAATATCACCGCATAAATTTAAATTCTTAGTGTTGAGATTGTTTTGAAGATTTTAGCAGCTGGAATCTATATGATGCTGACTGTACCTTCATACATACACGAGTTTAAGATATACGGATGTTTAAGTTAATATGTTACAATTAGTACAATTTCCGTCTTCACGATTTTAGTAGATTTCCTAGAAACTGTTGATGAAAGTTACAAATACACACATCAAAAAAGTCTAAGCAACATGCATGATATTACAAATTTACCATTTATATTAATTTATTTTACCATTTATTTTAATTATAACGTTGTATTTTATTTTTAAAATAATATTTTTAGGGTTCTATGATGTAAAAATAACAGCTGTTTTCTTTATAAGTTCTTTTAATAACAGAAATTAACAATATTAGAATATACAGGTACATAAGAAACTAAACTTTTTTTTTACAAATTGAAATTTCTTAAGAAAATGAATTTATTGTGAAAGAATAGGACAATTTAATACAAAGTATGGCCTCCTCTGCTATTCAGAACTTGTCGGCAACGATTATTCATTGAATTAATGAGACTGTTTATGTCATCTTGCGGTATTCGCTCCCAATGGAATTGTAGCAAATCCTTCAGCTGTTGGGTTGTTGTCACTCCGTCCAAGTCCTTCAAAACACGTCTCTGGAGCATGTCCCATGCGTGCTCGATGGGGTTGAGGTCTGGCGATTGTGCAGGCCAGGGCAATACCTGGATGTTCTCCGTTGCCAAGTATTCACTGGTTCGCCGAGCTGTATGTGAACGCGCATTGTCATGCATTAACGTAAAATCGGAGCCAAAGGTTTGTGCAAATGGATGGACATAAGGTCTGAGAATATCCTCAACGTAATTTTCAGCGTTCATGTTTCCATTTACAAAAACGAGCTCAGTTCGCCTGTTCTTCATAATACCCGCCCATACCATAACTGTTGAGCCGCTGTATGGATGAACTTCCTGAACGCACCTGAGTCTTTCAGTATTTCCGGGTCGACGGTACACTCGCACCCTTCTTGTATCAGGCCTAAACCCGAATCGCGACTCATCGGAAAACATAATTTTATCCCATTGTTCCTGGGTCCATGTTATGCGTTCTCTACACCATTCATTTCGACGAGCGCGATTCCCGTGACGTATCGGTGGGCACCTGATAGGGCGTCGAGCTCGTAGGCCGTACTCATGCAGTCGATTTCGTACAGTTTGGGGACTTACATCAACACCACTTGAATTTTGTAGCCTCAAACTTATCTCTCGAGCGGTTAACATCGGCTGGCGTCTTGCAGTCAGTTGTATGTACCGGTCTTGCCGAGTGGTTGTACTCCTTTTACGGCCTGGATGCTGTTCAGCGGGTTCCCCTGTATTATTGTAGCGCTGCCAAAGACGACAAATAACACTTCTATGAATACCAAAATGTCGAGATACCTGAGATTGATTACTTCCCGCTTGCAACATCCCTACAGCTCTTTGCATTTCATCTGCCGTCAAATGACGTCGCTCCATGACGTAAAGAATATCTAACAATTCAATTTTGTCGCCAACTGTATTTAAATGGTTGGTAAAATTATAAAATCAAGACTAAAACGTAGCAATTAACATGCACTCAAATTCAAACAAATTCGCAGTCATTTGAATTTTATGAAAAAAAACAAAACATAATCGAAATTTTTTTTACACACACACTACCTATACCTACCTACCTACCTACCTACTTTTACCTATACACTTTGAGTGAGTAAATACTTAGAAATTAATTAATATAAATGGTAAATTTGTAATATCATGCATGTTGCTTAGACTTTTTTGATGTGTGTAGTTTAGTACTAATTACTTTGTAGAAAGTGTTAGGGCTCCTGATTGAATAATTAAAGTAATAGCTAACATTAAACGAAGCTATGTTTGGCTTTGTTATCTGAATTATACCTTAGGTATAACTTATCGAAAATGGTTCCTTTTTCTAAGGGCTGCGCCAAAACCAGCGATAGTGATTTGGTATAGTCAGCGTTACACAGTTCAATACCTAATATACTGTCTTATGGCCGAATACTCAATTGTTTGTTAAAAGTAAAGCGGCGCTTAAACTAGAAATTCTCATACAATTGTCTAGTTTAAGCGCAGCTTTACTTTTAAAAGACGTTTGAGTAACGCGACGCATTTAATTTTTTTTTCTTTAATTCGGTAAATAATATTTACAAATTTCCCCTATTCGGCTTTTACGACACCCTTGGTATGGTGTAGAACCATGTATTCTTAATTCGTTACGGGACGGGGGGCTACTCGGAAATCAAGCGTGAAATGACTCATATTTTATGTAAGTATTTCGGCAATTGTTGAATTAAATATTAAAATATTCACGGACATCTCTACACAGCGCCATCTGTTCCCAAAGTAAGCTAAGCTTAACCTGCTTTTGTAATGGGTAATAGAACAACGGATATTAGTACTTTTTTTTGTAAATACATACATATTATACATAGAAACACTCAGACCAATGCAAATAATCATGTTGATGCACACAAATATTTGCATTGAGTGGGAATCGAACCCGAGACCTCTGCGTAGCAGTTAAGTTATATAACCACTACGCCACAGAGGTCGTCAACATTGAAATGAATTGAAGCGACTCATTGTTTTGACAGTTTCAAGATACTAATGAAAAACTTATTTGTTTCTCGTAAAAATGTCGCAGGTAAGAAAGACCCAAACGTATGTATAAAGACGATTCCGTAAGCAGAATAATAATGTTTAAAACATAATAATGAGGTACAGTTATAAACAACAAAATTTGAATAATTAAATTTGAATTATTCATATTGTCCTGAATAATTGTAAATAAATAACAAACATACATATATTACGTACAGACTGGTTAAAGTTGTAATGTTATAAAAGAAAACAAGCACATAAAAATACATATTAAGTATAACAGTTTTTTTTTTTTAAATCTCTTTTATTTAAAATAGCCATACATCGTATAGATTAACGGCGGATACTAATATCGAATCCCTAATCGAAAGATTCTTCTAATCTAAGATAGACCTCAATCAGCCGATCGATCTTCTATCTGCATCCCAATTACAAGAGAAAGCAATCGTCGATTGATTTTAGTAAAAGATTGGAGATCGATCCATTCCCTCTCATGCGTTTCGTTTGAAGCAGTCTCTGTTATAAAACTTCTGTATTATAACAGCTTACTTTGAGAGTAGTTACCTAAAACATTAGTATAATATAGGTTTTATGCATAGTAACATATTATCTTTAAATATAATATTTATTCACAAATAAATAAATAACGTTTTAAACATTATAATAATTACACCATACCACGTACCAACTTTATAAGAACGGAACACAGTGTAACTGTCAAGGTGTCGCCCGCCAAACCACCGCCAAACAAACAAAAAACAAACAAGAAAGAAGACTTAAATATTTTTTGTTTTGAATTGAAGTGCGTGAATTCAAAATCAGTGAGGGTTTTTGTATGGTTAACCCTGCAGTAAATGTTACGATGTGCCACTACATTCTCGTCGTCGGTATTTCAGTCGGAAAGTTCCCCAAGGCTTCTAACGGCGGATCCTAATATCGAATCTCTAATCGAAAGATTCTTCTAATCTAAGATAGACCTCAATCGGCCGATCGATCATCTATCTGCATCCCAATTACAAGAGAGAGCAATCGTCGATTGATTTTAGTAAAGGATTGGAGATCGATCCATTCCCTCTCTTGCGTTTCGTTTGAAGCAGTCTCTGTTATACAACTTCTGTATTATAACTTACTTTAAGAGTAGGTAAAACATTAGTGTAATATTAGTATAAGGCTTTATGCTGTGGCCTACTTCGTACGCCACTTAATAATGTAAAGTTTATCCTGTAAGACAGTAACCAAATACCTTTATGGATATTAATTATTTCATATCATTAGAAGATGTATGTATTTAAAAATGTAATGTATCTTTGCAACTATAATAAAGACATAATAATATTTCAAATCTGCGAGGGGTTCGGGCGGACAATGACTGGCCGCCGACGCGAGCGCCACGCTCGGTGTGCGGTCGCGCATGCGCGGTCGGTGTGCGAGCGCGCATGCGCGGTCGGCGTCGGCGTCGCCGTCGCCTCGCCTCTCGCCAGTCAGTTGCTACGCGCCAAAAGTATAAGTGAACGATATTTGTATTCTAATAACTTCAAAGTAATTTACTATTGTTAGTAGTGTCTTTTAATAAGTGTTCAGAGTTATTTAAGAATATATATAAGGTGTGATACATTGTTAAATTAAAGACATTAAACTTACTAACTTACGTGATAATTACGGAGTTTGATTAACATCTTAATCCTTTCAACAAAGAAGTAGTAACTTCGACACTAAACTGGTGACCCCGCAAAAGAACACGAAAAATAATGAACGAGAATAAAACAACCACTGGAGAAAGCGGTAGCGGCATGGAGGCACGTGCCACGCCCTTTGAATTAAATAGGGTCGGCGTACGGATGCCGCCATTTTACCCGGACAAGCCGGGATTATGGTTTGCGCAGCTAGAGAGCCAATTCGTGTTAGCTGGCATAATCGTTGACGCGACCAAGTTTCATCATGCGATGAGCCAGCTCGACCCCATACACGCATCGGAGGTTGAAGACATCATAACCGACACATCGATGCCAAATAGGTATGAACGGTTGAAGACGGAGCTGGTGAAACGGCTTTCCGCGTCGCGGGAGAAGAAAGTATTACAACTACTCACCCACGAGGAGTTGGGAGACCGCAAGCCCTCCCAATTCTTACGACACCTACGGCACTTGGCTGGGCCAGGCATACCGGAGGAGTTCCTCAAAACAATGTGGACCAGCAGGTTGCCAGGCGGGACACAGTCCATAATTGCGTCGCAGGCCAAGGTTCCCCTCGAGGAGATCGCTGATCTAGCGGACAAAATCCACGACGTCGTGCCGACAACTTCGCAGCAAGTAGCAGCAGCTGCGGCCACTACCGCCTCAAGCAATAATAATATGTCGTTCCAAATAGCGGAACTAACAAAACAAGTCCAAGCTTTGACATCGAAGGTGGACAGGATGTCGCAACTAAGAGGTCGGTCAACTCATCACAGTCGCAGTCGTGATCATTCGGCGTCAAATAGGTCTCAACATAACGTCGAGAAGTTTCCCAATTGCTGGTATCATCATAAGTTCGGTGACAGTGCTAGAAAGTGTGTGAAGCCATGTAATTACGCGGGAAAAGTGTAGGACAGTCGATAAACGCGGCCGACGGCTGTCCGACTACCGGTCGCTTATTTGTTACGGACTTGAGAACATCTTTGTGTGTTTCCTCGTAAAGCGTTAAAAGAGTATAGACCTAAAGCTTACTTTGAGCTATGTGCCGCGAACGGCACAGTAATAAATACTTACGGCTTTACTCATTTATCGCTTAACCTAGGCTTGCGCCGCGACTATGCTTGGCGCTTTATAGTAGCGGATGTAACGAAGGCTATAATAGGTGTTGATTTTTTATCATTTTATAATTTAATAGTAGATGTGAGACGTCAGAGGTTAATTGATGGCAATACAACGCTGTCCTCCCCGGCGTCACCTGTGCGAGCATCCGACAATATTTCTTCGGTTAAGGTAATGTCAGGTAATACAGTTTATCATCACATACTAGCACAATATCCAGGCATCACTCACCCTTCTGGCATACACCGCACATCAAAACACAACACCGAACACCATATCCGTTTAACACCAGGTCCTCCTACTTCATGCACACCACGAAGACTTGCACCCGACAAACTTAAAATCGCGAAATCTGAGTTTGAGGCTATGTTACAGAATGGGACATGCAGACCCTCAGAGTCGCCTTGGTCGTCGCCCCTCCACCTTGTACCTAAGAAGGATAATGGCTGGCGTCCTTGCGGCGACTATAGGTTGTTAAATGCAAGAACCATACCTGACCAGTACCCTGTTCGCCACATACATGATTTTGCACACAATTTAGCAGGTTGTAAAGTATTTTCCACAGTGGACCTCACTAAGGCCTATAACCAAATTCCCGTCCACGAAAGTGATATACAAAAAACAGCAATAACTACACCGTTTGGCCTTTATGAATTTCCTTTCATGACTTTTGGTCTCCGAAATGCTAGCCAAACATTTCAACGATTTGTGGATGAGGTAACTCGCGGTTTGGATTTCTGTTATCCGTATCTCGATGATTTTTTGATCTTCTCTAGGGACGCAGGAGTTCATGAGCAGCACCTTCACCAGCTCTTCACCAGGCTCGACCAATACGGGTTAACGGTGAACACTTCAAAGTGCATCTTCGGCGCTTCCGAGGTAAAGTTCCTTGGCTATGCAATTTCTGCAGAGGGCACGAAACCCTTGCCAGAGAAGGTAGATGCCATTAAGCAATTTCCCGCACCAAAGACGGTAAGAGAATTACTCAGGTTTCTAGGCATGATAAATTTTTACCGCAGGTTCATACCCAACGCAGCCACACTTCAAGCTCCTTTAAATGCATTGCTGACAGGATCCGTTAAAGGTTCCACACCAGTGTATTTTACCCACATGCAGCTCGAAGCATTTGAGGCATGCAAAAATGGGCTATGTCAGGCAGCTCTGCTAGCTCATCCTTCGTCTGAGACTAAACTGTCGGTGGTAACAGATGCATCAGACACAGCAATGGGAGCAGTACTTCAGCAGTTACAAGGTGAGTCGTGGCAGCCCCTGTCATTTTTCTCACGAAAGCTAAGTTCCACGCAGCGAAAGTATTCACCCTACGACAGGGAATTGCTCGCAATTTATGAAGCGATAAAATACTTTCGCCACATGATTGAGGCTACGGATTTTATCATCTTCACAGATCATAAGCCAATAACTTACGCATTCCAACAGCGAAAAGATAATTGTTCTCCTAGACAGCACCGGCACCTCAACTTCATATCCCAGTTTACCACCGACATCCGACACATCGCAGGTAAGGACAATGTGGTTGCTGATAGCTTATCACGGATAGAAGAAATAGTACAACCCATAAGCCTTGAACAATTAGCGGTTTCTCAAGCCACAGACGATGAGCTCAACCTTCTTCTGAGCAGCAACACGTCTCTGCAGCTTAAAAAGGTAAGAATTGGTAGTTCCAACACGGAACTATACTGTGAGGACAGAAGAGACCTCAAAAGGCCGTTCGTAACGAAATCATTTCGTAGGCAGGTATTTGACACTCTTCATGGACTTAGCCATCCTGGGGCCAACGCAACTACTAAATTAGTCACTGACAGGTACGTGTGGCCAGGTATTAGAAAAGACTGCCGAGAATGGACTCGTAGTTGCATTGCCTGCCAGCGTTCAAAAGTTTCACGTCACAATCACTCACCTCTTGGTTCTTTTAAACTTCCACAGGCACGATTTACCATTATCCACATTGACCTAATTGGACCACTGCCACTTTGTCAAGGATTTAGATATTGCCTCACAGCCGTAGATAGGTTCACAAGATGGCCTGAGGTAATACCACTACAAGATATTTCTGCAGACACGGTTGCCAAGGCATTAGTTAGTGGATGGATTTCTCGTTTTGGATGCCCCAGCACCATAGTAACTGACAGAGGTAGACAATTTGAGTCATCGTTGTTTAAAAGCCTATCACAGGCAATTGGTTTTCAGCACAAGCAAACAACAGCTTACCACCCAGCGTGCAACGGGCTGGTGGAGCGTTTTCATCGCCACTTGAAAGCCGCTATCAAATGTCACGCTAATGATAACTGGGTAGATTCTTTACCAATCGTTCTGTTAGGTATTCGTTGTGCACACAGGGAAGATCTTGAGGCCTCCACTGCTGAGTTGACTTACGGCGAATCACTACGTCTCCCTGGTGACTTCTTCAGCACTGACAGTCACAACGAACTTGCCATGCCCGATTTTGTGTCCAGGTTACGATCATTTGCCAGCAAATTACAGCCTCGACCAGCTTCACGTCATTCAACTACACATCAGACCTTCGTTTTTAAAGATCTAGCCACTTCCTCACACGTCTTCTTACGCGACGACACAGCAGGTGGCTCTCTTAAAAGTCCTTATTCCGGTCCTTATGAGGTGTTAGAGCGTGGAGATAAGGTATTCAAGATAATGGTGAAAG
Organism: Schrankia costaestrigalis; assembly: GCA_905475405.1. Classification (NCBI taxonomy): domain Eukaryota; kingdom Metazoa; phylum Arthropoda; class Insecta; order Lepidoptera; family Erebidae; genus Schrankia; species Schrankia costaestrigalis. Next base: position 6,349,275 of record FR997851.1, read on the forward strand.
GCAAGCCAACCACAGTCTCTGTAGATAGAATCAAACCCGCTTACATACTAAAAAACACAGATACATACACCGGTCTTAATACATCTACTTCCAGTACACACACACAAGCACAAGCACAACCACACAACAAAACACAAAACTTTACAAACAACTTACCTACCGAAGCATTACCTAGTGCCCAAAAAAAATTAACAACGACGAGGTCGGGACGTAAGGTACGCTTTCCCTCTCATTATCTCTCTTAGCTGGTCGCTGGGGGGGGGAGTGGTGTGGCCTACTTCGTACGCCACTTAATAATGTAAAGTTTATCCTGTAAGACAGTAACCAAATACCTATAAGGATATTAATTATTTCATATCATTAGAAGATGTATGTATTTAAAAATGTAATGTATCTTTGCAACTAGGGAATGCAAATCCGTTCTGTTTTAAAATCCGGATTTTTGAGAACGGATTTTTGGTCCGATCCGGATTATCCGGATTTTACGGATTTTTTTATAAAATTAAACAAATCCACTTAAATCAGTTTACAAATGTGATGTTTCTTATACATGTGTAAATGGATTATAATGAAAACATTGGAAAATCAAAACATATTAATATAATCGATTTTTATTTTGTTTTTGTTATTTGTAATTTTTTAATTTCAAATCAAAATAATAAGTACAAATTAAAATAAAACTTTGAAGATCAAAAATAAGACTATTAAAACTTCTCTTCAAATTAATAAAGATTACACACGGAAATAATCCGCATTATTTAAACAATCTGTGTATAACTCGTGAAGCTGAGGAACGTTACTAAAACAATTAAAAGTTAAAATAAATAGAAATTCAGGTAGGTAAACATAAATAATTGACTTCTTGAAAAATTAATAACATAACAAAAGTAACAAAATAATTTAACCTCTTTTTATTTAACTTAATTTTAAAAAGACTGTTATTTTATAAGACATAAAATCGATGGCGGCCAAGTTAATGCGGACAACTACATTTCTGCGAATTTCTTTGTTTTACGAAAATGAGCCTTATATAACCTTATCTAAAGTTCTGCATTAAATTTATTTTACTTAAAGTTATATTTTATATATAAAAAAAAAGTACTTTGGATCCACAGATGATTGTAACCTAAATAAAGACAACAGTCACTTGTCTTGCTTTGGCCCGTACCGTTTTGTTGTCTTTTAAATGAATTTGTTTTGTTTAAAGTTCTTACTTACCTAAGTACCTACTTTACATAATAAATATTATTTGCAATGTAAATGAAGAATCGACAATATTTTTGTTGACAAATTTAATATTGTTTTGTTTTAGAACATCAATGGAATGCTGTCTGAATGTCTTTTTCCACGTAAGATATCTTTCTATGTATAAAAAGACATATATATCCTATTCTATTAGAATGCAGTGACAGCCCCGCCGTCTAACCAATAAAATCTTTTAAAATTCAATTATTTAGGTCGGTGGACAATGACAACTCACTGCATTCTAAACGCGAATAGAATATAGGTACATTATTTCAGTAAAATGACAACATAGGGATAAAACTCTTTATACAATAGGTATATAAATAAGGTTATTTTAATTCATTCTGCCAACTTTAATTTTAATTGGTTCATAATTCTCAAAATGGTAACTTATTTTACTAAAAGTGCTCTCCTGTAAAGTTGCTATGTTATAGATGTCTGTATTAACTTTGCTGCCATCAAAAAGTGACCTCAAAAATAATAAATCATCTTAAGTTGTGTAACCTGCTGCGAATTCGGTTACACATAATTCCTGCTGTAGAAAAAGCACGCTCTGTTTCAACGCTTGTAGGGGGAATGCAATGAAGATGCTTGTAAGTGGCCTCCTAATAACGTCCTGGTGAACCACTATCCTCGAATAACGCCATATCCACTCTAACATTACATTTCTTATTATTCAGAAAATCCGCGGATTTAATTTTCGAATCCGGATTTACAATCCGCGTAAAAGTGGGCGGATATCCGGATTTTTCGGATTACGGATAGTCCGGATTGCATTCGCTATTTGCAACTATAATAAAGACATAATAATATTTCAAATCTGCGAGGGGTTCGGGCGGCCAATGACTGGCCACCGACGCGAGCGCCACGCTCGGTGTGCGGTCGCGCATGCGCGGTCGGTGTGCGAGCGCGCATGCGCGGTCGGCGTCGGCGTCGCCGTCGCCTCGCCTCTCGCCAGTCAGTTGCTACGCGCCAAAAGTATAAGTGAACGATATTTGTATTCTAATAACTTCAAAGTAATTTACTATTGTTAGTAGTGTCTTTTAATAAGTGTTCAAAGTTATTTAAGAATATATATAAGGTGTGATACATTGTTAAATTAAAGACATTAAACTCACGTGATAATTACGGAGTTTGATTAACATCTTAATCCTTTCAACAAAGAAGTAGTAACTTCGACACTAAAATGCTTAGTAGCATATTATCTTTAAAAATCAGATTTATTAACAAATAAATAAATAACGTTTTTAACATAATAATTACACCATACCACGTACCAACTTTAAGAACGGAACACAATGTCACTGTCAACTGTCAAGTTGTCGCCCGCCAAACAAACAAAAAACAAACAAGAAAGAAGACTTGAATATTTTTGTTTTGAATTGAAGGCTTAACATAAATAATTTTTTTATCATAGAGTTTATGTATGGTTAACCCTGCAGTAAATGTTACGATGTGCCAAGCACTACATTCACGTGTGTCGTCGGTTTTCCAGTCGGAAAGTTGCTCCAAGGCTTCTAAATCACTGTCACTCATCAAATATTATATTGCGACTCATTCTAGTACCTAGATACCTATTATTTTTTATCTATATTATAACTAACCATACAATTTACTTTAAAAGATTGCCCGTAATCGACCAATAGGATTACCGAAACTAATCTAAGATTCGTATATACAGATCTGTCAAAAACGTATAAACCGTTATTGAAACCCAGCTCTTGTCATTTTCAAAGAGAGGTCGATCCAAAGATCTCTAAAAATGGATTACACTCCTCCCACCGATCGATTACATTTTTGGATTGATATTACGATCTTTGGATTGGTTATTGCAACACCTCTTGTCACAAACGGATTAAAATCTCGATCCAAGATCGGTCAAAATGGATTGAGATCGGATATTGGGACCGGCCGTAAATCACTGTCACTATCATCAAATATTATATTGCGACTCATTCTAGTACCTAGATACCTACTTATTATTTGTATCTATATTATAATAACAATACAATTTACTTTAAAAGATTGCACGTAATCCACCAATATTCTAGGATTGCCGAAACTAATCTAAGATTCATGTAAACAGATCTGTCAAAAACGTAAAAACCGTTAGTGAAACCCAGCTCTTGTCATTTTCAAAGAGAGGTCGATCCAAAAATCTCTAAAAATGGATTACACTCCTCCCACCGATCGATTAAATTTTTGGATTGATATTACGATCTTTGGATTGGTTATTGCAACACCTCTTGTCACAAACGGATTAAAATCTCGATCCAATATCGGTCAAAATGGATTGAGATCGGATATTAGGACCGGCCGTAAGTCGGCTTATAATTATTTACATTAATAAGTTACTAAACTATGCTAAATATACAGTATTACTATATAACTATAACTAAACTATACATTTTAAACAATAGTGGGGTTAGATATAAAAGCATCGGTATTTTAATAGTATATTGGTCTCTGAGAGCTAGAGACTGAGATAGGAAACTCAAAATTTTGCCGATGTCTGTAGAGGTAAAATTAGAACGAAAAAATTATGCGATGGAAAAAGAAGAGGAGCTCCCCCGACGAGCACTCAATGTCCTTTAAGAGATTCAACCTTAATTCATCGTTGATCTTACAGTCGAGTACTATATAGATGAAAGAATTTATAACTTTAATTATTTATAACGTTAATTATAACTGTTAGCTAACTAGCTTTCAATTTTAATATCCTACAAAAAAAACCGAAGTTAGATGGACTGGTATAGAATTTTGTGTCAAGTTTTTTACTGACTTCATAAGCATAATTTTTAGATTTTATCAAAATTGTTTATGTGGAAAAATCATCAAAATTGGTTAAGTAATTTGTAAATAAGGTTTCCTCCGTGGTGACGAACTAAGAATACAATATGTCACCACCCCATCTTATCCCATGGGTGTCGTAAAAACCGACTAAGGGACTATCCGTGAATATTATCTTTACAAAACTTGAAACTAAACCCTATACCAATCCGTCTGGCCAGCGTGGTATTAGTAGGCCAAGTATCCCTCCTTCATGGGAGGAGGCCCGTCCATGCAGTGGGACTTTAATGGGCTTTTAAGATGTTCCAAGACGGTCTGATAGAAATTATGTTAAAACTGTTAAACTTATGTATTTGGTTTTTATCCTATATTAGTTTCGGTTCAATCATCCAAATACACAAAATCACAAACACAAAACCAGCGATAATAAAATAAGCAGGTTACAGTATGCAGTAGTATGTATGAGAAGTATTAGGTATATCATATCAATTAAGAAATATGATATTGTATTAATAATTACGATACATATTATATCCCTATTCATATTATCAATGTCGTAATTGAGTCAAAATTAATATCGACATACCCAATTATTAGACTCGTTATTAATTGAGTTATTGATACATGGAAACCAAATATCCGTCATAAATACTTCGTAAATTGATAATGGGAATAATAATTTTTTTAAAGCGATTTCGCTTGTTTGTTTAAAAAAAAACTTATTTCATAGTTTTTTTTTGGATCGCACATAAAAAGCTGTCTGAGAACTTAAGCACCATCTTTTAATGCTAAAATAATTATCCGTGTGGTGACGGAGTAAGAATACAATATGTCACCACCCCATCTCATCCCATGGTTGTCATAAAAACCGACTTAGGGACTATCCGTGAATATTATCTTTACGTAATAAAAAGAAGGAAAACTTTAAACAAAATCCTGTACCGTTAGCCCAGCGTGGTATTAGTAGGCCAAGTATCCCTCCGTCACGGGAGGAGGCCCTTCCCTGCAGTGGAACATTAATGGGTTGTTATGATGATGATCCTCATTCCATGAGATTTATATGCTAATTTATTCTATTCTACCCATATTCTGTTATGATCTTTAAATGCTATATATATATAGGTATTTCATCCATTAACAAATTTTCAGATCATTGTGAACTGGCCTATTTCATATATTACTGAATATAGAATACAATATTATTCTTAGAATAAAAGGGTCAAAGGCTGTGACATCTTTGAAGGTAACTCATTCAAATCGAGCGTAACTTTTTAATGATCATACAAATCTGTAACTAGATCAAAACTTTATTGAAATGATTGAAATCCTTTGCCATCAATGTCGTTGTCTCGAGAGAATTCCTAAAATCTTAAACTTAGGTGAAAATACAGGGCTAATAGGGCTTACTAACTTTTGGTATTCTAGATTTATTAAGAAGAAGCGTGAATTCATCTTGTATTCCAAAATAATTTTCTAATTAAAAAAACTGACTGAAATAATCTAAGTATACTAATATTCAACGTCAAAAACACAAAACGGAGACAAACGGAGAAAAGAGATTACCCCCTACAACGCGTTGTAGGGGGTCAACCGATTTAAAAAAATATTTCTGTGTTGAATAGTCCATTTATCGGGGAGTGTCATAGGCTATATAGTATCACGCTATGACTAATAGGGGTGGAGCAGTACCTAATGAAATATGTTTTAAAAAAGGACGCGTTTTTTTTCCAGAAAGAATTTTTAAAATCAGTTCAGTAGATACAGAAATTACCCCCTACAACGTCACAAACACACAAACTCTACATCTTCATAATATTAGTAAAGAGTATAAATTATTTAAATAAAAACCAAACTAATCCAATTTAAAAAAAGTTCTAAAGGAACAAAAATTCCTTTTATTTAAATTGATCAAAAACTAAGGTCTGGGGTAACAAAGGCACAAAAAAATACAACCTGGTAACTTGAAGTTTTTTCGACTCTATACTGACTAAAAATACAATCGAATTCAGAAACTTTAAGAAATTGGTTAAAAAAATCTCAATACTCCATACTTTATTGCCATTCCATAGGTATTCCATAGATGAAATCTATACTAATATTATAAAGAGGTAAAGTTTGTGTGTTTGTTTGTTTGTGTGTTTGTGACGTTGTAGGGGGTAATCTCTGGATCTACTGAACCGATTTAAAAAACTCTTTCTGTGTTGAATAGTCCATTTATCGGGGAGTGTCATAGGCTACGTAGTATCACGCTATCTATAATAGGAGTGGAGAAGTAATGAAGTATGATTAAAAAAGGGACGCGTTTTTTTCGCCGTCCAACAAAGTGGGCACAGGTCAGCTAGTAATTAATATAAATAGTTACACTATGGACCCTGACGGGCACAGAATTCTTATGGGACTAACTTAAATACTAATTAAATCTAATTAACAATTTTAAATTAACAAATCATAGTATCTACCCATAAGCATACTATATTTTTGGTAAACGCTCAACGTTTTTTGGTTAAACGTAATTACGGAAGAAACTATTCTCTTGTCAGCTTTCTTTTTTAAACATAAGAAACATTATCATTTTCTCCTTACATCCTTACTTAATAAACACTTCGGATTGAGGTAGATTTCAAGATTTTTCGACTCTGGGTTAGCTTGACTTGATAACCATACTACTAGGCCACCCTAGAGATAGCCAAGTTTGTCTTTATACATGGCGGAAACCCGTCCCAGCAGTGAAACAGTCATGGATTGCTATGATTATAGTATGTTTATTCATATCACATTAATTTACATTTTTAAATATATATTTAAAAATAAAAACATTTAAAAATATAATAGGTAAAGTGGTAGACCAAGCTGCCGGTGGTTAGGGCTCCAGAGATAGAAACCTCCCCACAATACGTGCCGTGTCAAGCAGTCCTGCCTTCTGCATCAGACCTATGATCCAACTGCCAAGCGAGAGTCTCCGTAGATGTTGATAGAGACTCTTTGGAATAAGTCCATTTACCGAAAGTTCTATCAGAACAACGATCACCGAATCAACATGATGATAGATATTGTTAGAAAAAGTATCTTTGATAACCAATAAATACTTTTTCCTTTCTTTTCAACAAAAATCACAGCTTTATAATGCACTAGCTGTCCCGTGTCCACTTCTTTGGACATTGGACCTTTTTTAAACATATTTCATTACTGCTGCACTCCTATTTGTCATAGCGTGATAATATATTGCCTATGACACTCCCCGATAAATGGACTATTTAACACAGAAAGAGTTTTTAAAATCGGTACAGTAGATCCAGGCATTACCCCCTACAACGTCACAAACACACAATCACACAAACTTTATCTCTTTATAATATTAGTATACATAATCAGATCCTAAGCTTAAGAACAACAAAGCCTTTTATTACAACGACTGAGAATAAATACTTATTGAATCTAACTCGTTGCTGAGATCTACGGAATCTTCTAAAGCTTTATTTCGTAAATCCTTTACAGCTTAGCAAGTTCATGGTTCAATGAACTTTATATGCCACGTTTTTATACTTGGAAATATTATCGAAATAAATTGTAGCAGTCGACTTGTCTCTTGTATTTTTTTTTTATTTTTGATTAAATTTCTCCGTTTATAATCACAACATTAATGATTCATAAGGACGTATTTCTTCTAGTGCCGGAAGACTTACTATAGGGTTTAACGAGGAGTTTTGTTTTTAGTTTGGTTCATAATCAGAGCTGTGAGCGACTGAGCTGCATTGTTCGGTGTGCCGCAGCATTATGCTGAGTGGGGTCCGATTCCTGCACAGATGTGTCTTTCTAGTTATTTTAATTTATTTTATGTTTTAGTACCTATCTGTATTTTTATTTTGATCGTCCTGTATTTTTTTTATGCAGGAATTAATGTATTTTCTTTCTTCATTCTTTCATATTTCAAATTTCAAGATTCAAATCATTAAGTCGGCTTATACTGATTCGAAACATTGATAAGGAAGAAGATAAATTAATAAATTATGTATTAAATCTATGAGTACCGAATGTTTCAGAAATATGAAAACACAATTATTCCAATAAATACTACATCTATTTAATACATTGGTCATCGTGATTTCTTCAAACGCGATCACTTTACGTTGTAAGTCTTTGGCAGGCTCTGCTTACTCGATGGCTTTGTGTGAATATGCGATTATATATTATTTATTCCTTTACTGGTTTTAAGTTTATATGTAACCTTCATTTTGTGAATACAATAATAACTTCTAGTTTATATTTACAACAAAAGAAATGAATTCGAACTATATTAACAGTCATGAAACGTACCACTTCTTATTCAATGTATTCTTTTCTCGTGAGTATAACTTATAGGCGCTAACATTTATATTGTGTACCTATTGATATTATTACTGAAAATACGTCACATTCTTTGGTAAATATTTTGTTTTAAAAAAGAATGAAAGTTAAAGCCAAAATATAATAAGTACCGTAAGTTACAAATGACGTCAACGCGATAGTTAACTTTTTTTTTAGTTAGAAATATACTTATTTACAGAAACTTTTCTATAATAGGCATGCGTTATATTATGTATTCTTTTGTAAAAAAAAAATCTATTGTACATAATATAATGACTCCGTGTGGTGACGGAGTAAGAATACAATATGTCACCACCCCATCTCATCCCATGGGTGTCTTAAAAACCGACTAAGGGACTATCCGTGAATATTATCTTTACGAAATAAAAAGAAGGAAAACTTGAAATTAAACCCTATAGCAATCCGTCTGGCCAGCGTGGTATTAGTAGGCAAAGTATCCCTCGTCGTCGAGAGGAGACCCGTCCGTGCAGTGGGACATTAATGGGCTGTTACAATGACATAATATAATGTATTTATTACTTTTCCACGTAAAAACTCGTAGAAACGTAAACAATATTATTGTAACCTATTTTCTATACAACGAGTAACTCGCATAGAATGATAAGTGTTTCTTTCAGTTTCTATTATATTTATGATACTATTTCATTTCAGATATTATTATGGATAATGTTACAAAGAAGTTGTAGTTATTTTCGTTGTTGATTTCCAATTATTTTGAAGCTTTGTGTGTTTTTTTTTCTCGTTTTTGTAATAATACACTATTTATGGAACGAGGTTATCAATTTGGTTCTATTTTTAATATTTTGTTACCTTTAGAACTTAGTCGGCTCTGGAGCAGTTTGAAAGAAATATAATTTCTAAGTTGGTCTCAAAGAAACGTAATCAAACGTGATTAAGCAATCTGGTATTTATTTCGAAAAATAAAAAAGCTGCGCATCATATACATTCACACACATCATAAAGCACATTAATGTCCCACTGCAGGGACGGGCCCACTAATACCACGCTGGCTAGACGGATTGGTATAGGGTTTAATTTCAAGTTTTCCTTCTTTTTATTTCGTAAAGATAATATTCACGGATAGTCCCTTAGTCGGTTTTTACGACACCCATGGGATGAGATGGGGTGGTGACATATTGTATTCTTACTCCGTCACACACATTATTAAAAAACATTGCGCACAGTTGAGACAAATGTTAGCTGTCTTGCTTTTTACTACTATAATAATCTTCCTGCCCTTTTTAATAAGTTCACATCGTTTAGAAAACTGTAAGATGGATGGTCATGTATTCTGACAGATACCTACACTTTTAGCGTTGAATTGTGATTATAACATAGATATTTTTGTGAATAATGTTACTGGTGATATTTAAGCTTTCTTTTTTATGCAAAATATTGCTGGAAGTGATAAACTTTTGCAGGTCCCACGTCAGCGCGTCATTGATACCAACTTGCCTTTTAAAATATCAGCATGTCAATTCTCGTACCTTAAAATTGTTAAAAATTAGGTTAAGTTAACTTTTAGTTGTCAAATTGTCACTCAATAGGTAAGACAATTTGACATCTAAAAATTAACTTAACCGAATTTTTAACGATTTTAAAGTATGAGAATTGACATGCAGGTTAAAGTAACCGACGGGCATGTATGACTCGCTTAATGAATGTGGACGAGGCCCAATCTGTTTGCCAGGATCGTGACAAGTGGCGTTCTGTCGTCTCTGCCTACCCCGGAAGGGATAAGGCGTGAGTTTATGTATGTAGTTAAAGTATCACAAAAAGTCGCAGATCCAAATTGTAGGTGTCTTCAACAATATATTGTCTAGGAACTAACGTAGTCAACCTCTTGTTAATGAGACCAGAAAACAGGGTTAACAACAAGCAAACAATATTACCAATCACTTATTTTCACATCTAATCTACCTGCGAGCAAGTAGTCTGCAAATACTAGCCTATTTAATTGAGAGCATACAGTACTTAGCATACGTACATCTATGTTATATTTACAAATGTGGTATAATACTCCACCATTATTTAATAATGTTGTGCCCTACCCTGACGTAGGGTACAACATTATTTAAAAAGGCGACATATTAAAACTTAAAAGACTAATTACCTACCACATTTGCGAATATACGTAGGTATGTTAGGTACTGTACGCCTGTAGCCTTTTAATATTGTTGTGCCCGACAGGGTCCATACGGAACAAAATGTACTCTGTACCTAAAATCTACATGTAACTTCTTATGGAATGCAATAAACAGATTTGAGTTTGAGTTTACTTAGCAAGAGAAATTACAGTGCTATGAGTCTTAACAGCTTGTGTTTAAAAGTGACGAGCGCAGTTCAGAAGCACTCTAGGTATACCTAAAGCTCCGACTGGCCATCAGGTGAACAACAAATGAAATCCCCTTAAGCAATACATATAAAGACTATATTACTTTATCCACTAGAGGTCAGAGTCTCAGACATAATAAATTCTCATGCAAATACCCAGAGTCTTAGAGAGGACAAGTATTTATTACACTTTAAGGTTTATTGCAAAGCGGATGCTAAGCTCTCAAAAGTGTCTAGACTAATACATCTAGGAATGGTTTTGTGTTTGTTTTATATTTAGTTGATTACGTGTTGCCTGCTTGCTTTGTATGAAGCCCCTATGTACAGATTAGGAGTAATCAAGGTATAAGAAGGAAAACTTGAAATTTAACCATATACCAATCCGTCTGGCCAGCGTGGTATTAGTAGGCCCAGTATACCTCCATCCCGAGAGGAGGCCCGTCCCTGCAGTGGGAGGTTAATGGGCTGTTATGATGATGAAGGTATAAGAAATCGATATTTCAGTTAGGGTGTCATCAGATTGATGGCAGGATGGCTTAGTCAACGTGAAACGATAAAGAATGAGAACTCCCTCTCAAGGAATAATATCTTTGTTTCGCGGGGTCAGTACCATACCATGTACTGAAATTGGAAATGGAAATTTAATTAAAAGGACACAATGAACATCTAGGCTCAAAAAAATAATCTGTGCATTTCACAAAAGAAAACTACGTGGGAAATTATGGTAAGGTGGGATCCGAATCTGAGACTTCGTGCACGGCAGACGTATGCCACGATCGCCCAAGCATTAAGATAAGTATGAATATTAACCGCTGTGCGTGCCCAGAAATAAATAAAACGATTTAACTAACAAGGGAAATTGAGGTTAACAATGAAATTTTATCCTCATTGAAAAACCAATCCCAAGTAATAAATTTAAAACGGTAGGAAGGTTTTAAAAGACGTTATTTCCTGCATAATTTGTAGATTTAAATAATTTTAGCCCCTTTTTTATTAAGTGAAATATTTGCATGCCTGTCATCAAATTATACCTGCCTAGGCCTTTGCACTAGGGCCTTTTAATGGTTGATATAAGAACAATTTATACATAATATATATTAATTTCTAGCAATCTCCTTTAACCTCTGTTTGCCCAAATTTTAATTATATTTTGTAAATGATTTTGTTAATTATTACGAATACCTTTTAACTTTTTGAAAATAGGTTGCTCTTTTTCAGATATTTATTAAGTTTACAATTAATGTTATAAGCACAAAATGTAATTATTATACTGTATAATTATTAAAAGTTTCGAACCAATTTTACAATAATGTACAGTCAACAGCATAAATCATTATCAAACAATAAACTTAAACCAAAATCAGAGCGTTAGTATGTACCGATTTTTTTTATTTTTTTTTTATTGGCCTACCAGAGTGACTCTATGGTGCCTGATGTTAAGCATCATTAATTTACTTAAATGATTTTCACTTGGTAATTTAATTTTTTAAATTGGTATTGCATTTTTTAGGAGTCGTTGGGTAATGTTGTAAGATTGTATCTGGACAGTTGGCTAAATGTAGTTACTAAATGCTGACCTGAAAATAGCCTTCGCTGGCGAGCAACATCCAGGGAATGCTGAAATCATTTTATAAGGACCGGTCGGCCAGGTTTATGCACAGACATGATTGAATGAATATAAATATCTTTCATCCATTGCTCAGCAGTGGGACAATATAGATTAGGAACGCCACAAAACGACAACGTAACAAACCTGACAGAAAGTTAAATTACCCTCCAAATTAAGACACCTTATTTTCTTAGTGCATGAAAGCGCCCGAAATAAACTAAACCTTTGTCAATTAAGAGCCCCCTTTAAAAGTTCAATATTGGGTATCATATCAAGTTCCTACTCCGTGTGCTGACGGAGTAAGAATACAGTGTGTCACCACCCCATCTCATCCCATGGGTGTCGTAAAAACCGACTAAGGGACTATCCGTGAATATTATCTTTACGAAATAATAAGAAGGAAAACTTGAAATTAAACTCTATACCAATCCGTCTGGCCAGCGTGGTATTAGTAGGCCAAGTATCCCTCCGTCACGGGAGGAGGCCCGTCCCTGCAGTGGGATATTAATGGGCCGTTATGATGATAATTATATCAAGTTGGATCTCATGAAATGAGACAGGGCTGTGACTCCTCTTACCCCATCACTACACGTAGAAAAAACATACACGATCTTAATTTGTTGCTGACTGTACTTACAAAAAAGTTATAATTTGAAAAGTAAATTTATTTGGCTATTTATCATTTAAATATTTAGGCCTGTCATTGCGGTCTTTCGTCATGTTAATTCAACGCTACTCTATATTAAGACAAGTCATTCATTACTACAGTTCTAAATTTGAATTAGAACTGAATTAGTCTTTAAATTTCAAGGGTGAACTCCTGCAATGGGCCTCACTGAAAATCAGCGCTGTAAGCGACTGAGCATTACTGTTTGGTGTGCAGCATTATGCTGAGTGGGGTCCGATTCCTGCACAGATGTGGCTTGGTTATGATTTTTGTTTTTTAATGTCTACTTTTGTTTTGTTTTTGTAATTGTCTGTATTGTTATTGTATCGTAACCTTAAAGCAGGAATAAATGTATTTTCTTTCTTTCTTTTTAAATTAACTGCCTTAAGGGCGCAGTGGTTACATATTATTCTCATTCATCCATATGCCTCGTCATCTCGTCAACCTTGATCAGGTCTTCGGTTCATGCTCTCTGCATTTTGTAATCCGCGCAATGCAGTAACTTTTAACCTCATCGGCTATGGGTGTCGTAAAAACCGACTAAGGGACTATCCGTGAATATTAAGTTTACGTAATGAAAAGAAGGAAAACTTGAAATTAAACCCTATACCAATCCGTTTGGCCAGCGAGGTATCAGTAGGCCAAGTATCCCTCCGTCACAAGAGGAGGCCCGTCCCTTTAGTGGGACATTATTTGGCTGTTATGATGATGATGATTACGATCATTAGTATCATGTTTAATTATCAGGAAATCTATCTATCGGAGTCCTTGATTTTCCTACGTTGATACTATAAATAAATAAATAAGTAGTACCAAAATTTGAGAAGAACCTTCAAGTAATTGTTTATAAGTCCCTTCTGCTGTATCTCTCTTAATAAGTTAGGGTAACTTCAGTCTGTTAAACGACGACATTATTATTCAACTTAGCTTTTAGTTTTACTGTGTCATATTACGAGTATCAAGGAAAACATTTAAGTATATTTTTTGTAAGATTTGACTTAAATCTAATATTGGGAAATTAATAACGACTCGAAAAGTGATGAATGAACGTCTACTTTACTTAAGTATTTATATAACCATCATATTTACAGTCACAAAGGTAGAGCACTACTTGTCCTACTTTTGAGAATAACCTACAATATAGGATACTACATCACTTGACACAATATGCACGTAAACAGTCTCATAATGCGCAAAGAAGCTCTACCGCCTTAAAGGTATATTTATTCAAGTATTATGCCCTATTACTTGGCAACTTTTATAAACATCAATTTGACAGACATAATGAACGTCCAACAACCCTTTGTGGATCGAGTAATGCGACGCTCAAATACCGTTGCAGTTTCCAAGAGATTTAAATTATAGATATCTGCTAGTTGCGGTTTCGGAGCTCCTATAGTTCCTATTGAGCTTTTCCAATCTAGATTCGCATGGTAAGTTAATTGGCAACGGTTATCTTTTTAATATTATACGTAAGTGAAAACTTTGGATGACACAGTAATTCGATATTTGTCGAGTTAATAATGGAATTACTAAATCAATTTCAATGGTAGTTTTTGCTAAAAACGTTAAAGTGTACTCTTTCAAAAAATAAGTTTTAAAGAAAAACAATTAAATTACCTAAAATGTCTTCGCGTTTATGAGAAAATCAACAATACAACCAAATGGTGTCGGTTAAAAATAAAAGGTAACTTATCCTAACATAGTGACGGATGACTTTTTGTCCTATCGATATATCAAACAGGACCACAATAAATACCTATCACTCTTAGAATAATGTTTCGCAATATATTATTAGCTTTTACACAATATAACTTCAATATATCTTACTTACCAATAAAGCATTGAAATGTAACAAGCAATCATTTGTTTACTTGATTTATTGATATGCTAGGAAGCTTTTACCTTTATTCATGGTCTGTATTGTCCAGTGTTTACCTTACAGCCTATTAATGTCCCACCGGAGGTGCCTTGTCCCGTGACGGAGAACTAGGCCAATTTATTGGCAGCTTCCACTGAATCAGAACTGACTTAAAGAAGAATTCGCGGCGAGAACTGAACTCAATTCCGGAAACTGCGTTTAAAAAATATTTTGATGATTAGATTATTCGTTGGCGTAAGTGTATCGTTTCTGAAGGAGCATACTTTAAAGGTGATAAAATAAATTTTGATATTTTGAAAATGCATTTTTTCCCGGTACTTTCTTGACAGAATAGTATATCTGCTAAAACCGATTTTTTAAGGACGCAGACTTATGAAAAGTTAGCTTGGATCTACGGCCGCAAACAAAATAAATTACGTCACATCTGTATTGGCTGTGGTATTGGTGTTTATAAGAAAATGCTTTTACTTGTTTTAATTGATCAAATTTGATAAAAACGGTGATGAAATTTTTAATTAATTGGTTTGGGTCTAACATTATAATACATTTGGGTTCCAATGATATGATGAGACCCTCAAAACTGTATATATTCAATGTCCTTGTAATTTTCCCTCCAGAGAATTGGATAGTAGAAACATTAATATTTGAATAACAAAATTGAACTTGCAACTTCGCCGTGCCCGAGAGTGTTCAATTATAAAGCTGGATGTTTACTATGGGACGTGTAGCGAAAACAAATCGCTCGACATTCTGTATGACAACAACGATTTTGTATTACAACAAACTCGTTCTTTTATTTTGTCAACACTACCTAACTCAAACTCAAACTCAAATTGTTTATTGCCTTGGTAGCCATACACGATCCTTCCTATCGTCCTACCGATTGGATCAGTTAGAATTGACCGTGTGTGCGAGTGGATCGGCATGACAGTTAAAATTGATGGCAGGATCGAATTTCGTTTCTTTTGATTGAGATTGGATCAAGCCTGCAGTGTCATGCCGATTGGACGATAGGAAGGATCGTGTATGCCCACCATTATGGTAAAAAATATATTGCATTGATGAGGGTTCAACGAGCTCACCTTAAGGACTTTTCATTATACATATAAGGCGGCGAATAACTTTATCGAACCTGCTGAAAAGCATGAAATTGTCAAAGAAAGAAGAAAGCTAAAGGCAAGAAAAAAAACCGGACTTACTACGTTGCCTTCTCTTATCGGTTTGGCAAAATGCTTCTTTATTTGCACCTGCTTATAATGGCCCGGATTAATATTTCCAGTAGGAAGGTCATTAAGGCTTGTTGTAAGTGGACAAGTGGTACAATGGACGTAAAATACTACCCTGTCATTGTTCAGTAGTGGAACATAATAGAAATAATAGGCGACTCGCACAATAAAATTCTAAGTATATTGACTCTAATTTTAACATAAGGTACAGTTAGGTCGATTGTCTATCGGCGAGTGGTTTGTCGATGCGGATGACCATAGACCGAAGAACCAGCAATAACCTCCCCGCACTCCTTGTATCCCCTTGGCTATCCTCGGCGGTGTAATGGCGCCGACGCGACAGTCATATCCACCGTGATCATCGAACGACAGACCCGTGGGACAAAATAATCGCCCAATGAGTACGTGCCTTAATAATATACTTATTTGATATGTTTATTCTGTTTTTATGTTTAGGCCTGTAGGGTATTGGTAGAGATATATACGTAGTTAAACTACAGTAAGAGAAAGTTTCAGTAACAAAATTGATTGATTGATCAAATAGTTGAGCTTATATTTATATTCTTTATCGAATTATTGAATTGCTCGTTCATTTATTATTAAAGGAGTAGTTTTATTTGTATCTATATGTTATATCTTTGACGTTACCCAACCAGATGGAGCGACGTTCCCCAACCAGATGGATCATCAATCACGTTTTGCTCTGTTGCCCGAGACGCGATGAACAGGCACCGGTGGAGGCAGATCATCAAAAGCCGGTGCAAATCATCCACATCCGCTGATGACCACGATCCTCAGTTATGAGGGACCGACCACAGAGGAAGAGGAGTTATATCTTTAATATTTTGCAGTATTGTTTTTTTTATTTACGACACAAGAATATGTTTTGATTACGATTCACTGTCATAATAACTGGGTTGTACAGTCAGCTCCATAAATAAAGTGACATCTAACATATTCAAATTGAAAGTAACTCCCAAAGTGATCAATATTAAAAACTGTTTCTTAGTCAGGTTCTGCGAGTCCTCTGACATGAGATATTGCAGAAACACAAAGTATTCTAAATCCGTCACCACTCGAAACTTTAAGTAAAGCTTCATAACATTAATAATCTTTTTATTTATCAAACCAAAACATCATCTGTCATTCAGTTAAATAGAAATATAATTTGAACCGTAAATATTTCAGAACCAATATCGGTATATAAATATTTTATCGAGGTTTATGTCAATCCATATTTATATTTTCGAATGGCAAAGCTCGACATTTCACAGAAGTAATAACGACCCGTCATTCTTCCTCAATGAATAATTGACTTTACTGTTAAGTTACTAAACAGAGATCAGTGCAGAAGTCAATTTAATAGACTTTAGCTATGAAATTGCCGTTTTGTATGAAGATTTTATCAGAAGTTTGATTTTTCATACTAACGTTTTCTTAGTTTTTTCAATAATTATTAAACATAATAGAATGTTTGGTTGAAAAATTTGCGTAGGAAAAAAACAGCAATTTCATAGGTAAAAACCTATTATAAAAATAGCACTTATGCGGCGTAGTAGTATTAAACATTAAGGTATGTACAGCAAGTTGTCGTTTAAGTTCGTATCACCGCTGTGGCTACCACCAGACAAGCCACATGCTGGTCTTAGTGCTAACTTAAACGAAAAAATAATTGTCAACAAGTGAAATACATACCTAACATTGACTTCTGCATATACCTGTTCTGGTGTAACAGAGGTTTATAGAATAAGGTATTAATTTCTATCAAATAGGAAGACATCAATTTGTATACTTTTATTGCGGTATAATTAGTAACACATGGGTACGTAGGGAGACGTAGACAGTGTCACCACCCTAGCACGTCCCGTGGGTGTCGTAATAAAATCTATTCAAAGTTTGTCTGGCAGATATCCCATTGCGTGATAAGATCGCCATTTATACTACCTTGTTTGCCTTATGTAATTATGTATACTTAGTGTTTTAATTATAATAAGGTATACAATAAATTTGTTATACAAATAAATAAAATATAATAATAAAAGCAGAGAAGCTTAAGCTAATTATTAAAAAAGTACGATGCCATCACTAGAGTTTACTCAACACGTTTGGGATGTCTATTCTAGACAGCCATTTTCTGACCATGAATAATCATCGTATCTTGTTAAAGCTGGTGCAGAGTGATATATCATACTTCATCACTCAATTGCATTCATTAGAATGCATGTTGATATTTGGGTTGAGTGATTGGAACATGTGCACACAGGTTGCCTGTTTCACCATTAGGCACAATAGTAAAACAATGCGAATGAATCAAATATTATACACAGTACAGGGAAAAGCTCTCCGTGTAGTGATGAAGTAAGAATACAATATGTCACCACCCCATCTCATCCCATGGGTGTCGTAAAAACCGACTAAGGGACTATCCGTGAATATTATCTTTACGAAATAAAAAGAAAGAAAACTTGAAATTAAACCTTGTACCAATCCGTCTGGCCAGCGTAGTATTAGTAGGCCAAGAAGCCCTTCGTCACGGGAGGAGGCCCATACCTCCAGTGGGACATTAATGGGCTGTTATGATGATTATCTTAATCTTTACTAAATTTTGCTTTACAGAGAATAAGAGGTTGTATATTTTGTATAGTTTACATTTTTGTTTAAAAAGCTATACTTACATGCTTCCAAGTTACTTAGTCCCAATTTTTTAAACTGACACAAGTAATTCGGTTTTTATCTCAAGAAATATAAAATTTTGTCGTAAATCATCCATGCGTAAAATTTTACAGCCACATCGTGTCGTGTATGTCAGGATCACAGTACAAATATATACAGTATTTCGACTTCGACTTCATAGAAACGGACAAAACGCGAGTTAAGCGCCGATTACACTACCCTACATGTAGGGCCCTACAACTTGTAGTGCACTAAATGATGTAGGGCGGTCGGGGCTTGCCAATCTCCGATATGTAGTGTCCTAACAGCCTACATGTGATTACACTAGACAACATGTAGTGCCCTACATGTAGGGTAGTGTAATCGGCGCTTTATACCTACCCGCTCACGATAGCGACAGCTTTGCGCAGTGAACAGTCGCGACTGTGCCGCAGTAACGAGCGGGAAAGTAGGTAAAATGTAATTAAAAAGCAGGAGGTGGGCAGCCCTATCGCATGTTTACGTACCGCGCAACCGTAGACATTTATAATAAATATTCGGCCGAGATAGAATACTGGTTGTACCTACTGTGTCAGGAGCGACGCAGATATATCAAATATACATTTTTTTTTTTCGTTTTTATAGCTGTTGTTCTTCAAAGGTATACTCACGACTTGTTGTCACAATGTTTTATAAAAAAATTGTCAGTGTTTGGTTTTTTATTTTAAAACCTGAATGGAATTCTGAAATTTCCTCATGTATCAATAGTGTACATGAAATGGCATAAAGTTTTACAGTCGTATCATACACGACCGTCTTTCAAGAAGCACTTATGTCAAATGCAGCTTCTTCTTTAGTTTTCATAGAGAAAATATCTGTGAAATTTCTTTTAAGCCCGGTTTATACATCGACAAGTACAGTAGCGAGTTAAGTAGTAGGTAAGTTGTTGATTAAGTCGACTTTAATAGATCTCCATCCTATTTTTGGGCGAGTTAAGTTGGCGAGACGCGAGAGACGGGGCTACTTCGTACTTAACTCGCCAAAAAATAGGATGGAGATCTATTTAAATCAATTTTTTTTTTCATCTTTATTTATTTAAACAAACAATGACACAATACATATTTGTATAGAATATTAGGTGCGAATAACATAATTGTGCCACCAGCGGCATTTACCACATATTTACAGAACTTAATCAACAACTTACTACTTAAATCGCTACTGTAGGTACTTGTCGATGTGTAAATCGGGCTTTAGTTGCCTTCTATGACACCCATGACATAAAAGATTGGCGGTGATACTAAGTAATCTCCGCTACACATAGATCACGTTAGAAACAGTAATATCCTACACGTGAAACATCACAACGAATTATTACAAAGCGATATTTATTTCCATTTCCGCGTAAAGCACGCAATATATCAATCAAAACATTATATTCGAAAATGTGTCGTATGACTCAGGAAATAAAGTAGGTATTTGTTTATACGTTGATGTGATGCTGTATATACAAAGACTTGTTATAATGACAAGGAAAATTCAATACTTTGAAACGTCTTGAAAGCTTTTGAATTATTATAATAAGTGGTTGTCACATTATTTCCTAATACGACACTGAGAAAGTAATATACATTCGGCAATGTTTATTGTTAATATTAAACGGGGCATACATTTACATAATACGGTATGCTATTTACCTTTATTTTGCTTGGCGTTTCGGCATAGGTTGCACTGGCCGTGGTCTGAAGATGACTGATATTGATTGCAGTGCCATTGAATTTCCCTATCTCCGTGTGTTGACGGAGTAAGAATACAATATGTCACCACTCCATCTCATCCCATGGGTGTCGTAAAAACCGACTAAGGGACTACCCGTAAATATTATCTTTACGAAATAAAAAGAAGGAAAACTTGAAAAACCCTATAGCAATCCGTCTGGCCAGCGTGGTATTAGTAGACCAAGTATCCCTCCGTCATTGGAGGAGGCCCGTCCCTGCAGTGGGACATTAATGGGCTGTTAAGAAAATGATGAATTTTATTGAAGTTTTGACAACTACAATTTACTACTTCGTATATAGAATACTGATTTTTGATTAAAACTGAAACTTTAAAACCAATATGTATACAGATTATAACTTATATTTCACTTTTATTTCATGTTTAGATAGAAACAAAATATGTAATACAATTTTTAGTAATAATTTTATAAGACCAACTTAATACCTAGCCTACTACTAATAGAGAATCCGATACTTAATTGCAGTGGGTTACTTAATAAAAAACTTCATGAAATATTTAAATATTTGTTTAAAACATAGGTACATTATTTCGTGTATTTTTCAAACCTATTCATAATTTCATAATGTATTCAGTACCTCTATTGTCTGTCATGTTTATTCCCGGTCGAGCCCGGTGCAATGGAAAATATGCTTTACGCATCCTCATTGCCTGGGGTTGGGGCGAGAAAAAGTATGTCCGATTCACACTGGTTACCGTTCAAAACAAATTCATGCCAGTCTCTAGAACCAAGAACGACTCTGTTAAGCGTTTCGTTCTGCTTTTGTAAGGTACTAGTTGACCCGTGCCCACTTTGTTAGGCCGCGAAAAAACGCGTCACTTTTTTAAACATATTTTATTACTGCTCCACTCCTATTAGTCATAGCGTGATACTATATAGCCTATGACACTCATTGATAAAAGGAATATTCAACACAGATAGAATTTTTAAAATCGGTTCAGTAGATCCAGAGATTACCCCCTACAAGGTCACAAACACACAATCTTTACCTCTTTATAATATTAGTATAGAAGTATGATTATGTAGAAGATATGTAGATATGCCATTTTATCCCAAGATCTCTTCAGCGGTTTTTCCCCGAAGATATACACATAAGGGAACTCTTCTAAATTTCCATATTGATTCAGATCATTAGTAGATACAGATCTATGGCGGTACTTAACAATAAATAAATAAATAATAAAAAAAAAATACTAAATTAATTTATATTATCAGTCATAAAACCCATCTGTCCATAGCCAATAGTAAGCCTGTTTGTCTCTACAAAGTTTATATGCCAACAACATAACTCAATTCCAATTAATAATAAATTAATGTTTCTAATTGAAAACTCATTATTTATAGAAATATATTGAATTGAATGTTCTGATTAATTTAGTTGTCAAATGCAGAACGCGTATATGAAACAAAAGGGACCCTATTTTCTCTTTATTTGTTGTTATTTACTTGATTTAGACTGCGACTTCTATGACGGAGGGATCCTTGGCCTACTAATACCACGCTGGCCAAACGGATTGGTATATGTTTTAATTTCAAGTTTTCCTTCTTTTTATTACGTAAAGATAATATTCACGGATAGTCCCTTAGTCACCACACGGAGAATTCTTATGCTTAAAGCTTTCTTATTGCAAAATTGCATGCCTAAGATTTTTTTGCGAAAATCAGTAGCAGCCTTCCATCCATTCTCAGAACCTTCGCTTTTATAACAGTGGGTAGTTTGGTATTTAAGGTTTTATCAAGTTTAATTCTGCTAAAAAATAATCAAGAGGAGAGAAAACAGACCATTTAATACGACCTTGGCTTGTACCACAAAAAGGATTTAGTGATAAGTTTTTCTTTTTTCGGTTGAACTGAGAGAATTCATATCTGCTAAGGTAAGCTCCGTATGGTGACGGAGTAAGAATAAAATATGTCACCACCCCATCTCATCCTATGGGTGTTGTAAAAACCGACTAAGGGACTATCAGTAAATATTATCTTTACAAAATAAAAAGAAGGAAAACTTGAAATTAAACCCTATACCAATCCGTGGTATTAGTAGGCCAAGTATCCCTCCGTCACGGTAGGAGACCCGTCCCTGTAGTGGGACATTATTAGGCTTTTATGATGAAGGTAAGCTTTGCCAGCTTTAACGACGGATAAATAATGTGATAGGGCGATGACACTTCATCAAAGGAATATTAATACAAGAGAATCAAAGGATGGATGAAAATACAACCATACCCTTGTGAATAGCAGTTCTATAACTACCGACAAAACTCCTAATAAGGGTACTATTATAATTATTAATTCGATCCTACTAAAGTTCTTTGAGTGTCCCAAAAGTTATAGGTATCTAATGATTGGTTCTAACTAGTAAAAATGCCTCACTGATTTATCATACCAATTACCTGGACATCAGACAGCAGTAAAACATTAATTAATTTTATGGTAAACCCACAAACCATATGTATTAGGCTTTTTTGGTAAAGTATAGAGAGCATAAAATGTTTTCTACTTCCAATAATATCTCTTCATTTGACAAATATAATAACGCGAAACCTTTGCACCAAACCATCCAGGCAATATGGATGCCAGTAGGGTATTGCCTCCCTGATCTTTGTCTTTGCACTGGGGTACTAGAAGGTATTTAAATAATAATTCACGGGTCATAAAAAAATAAAGGAAAGTCAGCTAGATGTGCAAGTTTCAGTTACCATGATTTACTAAGAGTCATGCTAGGTGAACTTTGCCAAATCATGCTGTAGAGTCCGGTTTGCAGCAGTCGCAACTTTGAAATTGTTGGGGAAATAAGCTCCATATAATATAGATTTAAAATCACTTACTTGGCGGATAATCCCTGTAGCTAATATCTGAGTAGACAGCAAACGGTGATGCACATACTATGGAGATTATCCAGAGAACCAGAATGATCCTGGATGCTCTGGTCAACCCTGCCATAGCATATAGATGTAGTGGATGACAGATAGCCAAGTAACGCTCCAAGGAAAATGCTGATATTGTCAGCACTGACACGTATGTCGCCCTGTAAAGAAGAAAAAGTTTGGTTAATATATTTGGCCTGTGATAATAGGTAACAAATTCAGTGTGTGTCCTTCCTTGTATTCTTCTTATCAGCCCATTAATGTCCCACTACAGGGACGGACCTCCTCCCGTGACGGAGGGATACTTGGCCTACTAATACCACGCTGGCCAGTCGGATTGGTATAGGGTTTAATTTTAAGTTTTCCTTCTTTTTATTTCGTAAAGATAATATTCACGGATAGCCCCTTAGTCGGTTTTTACGACACCCATGCAATGAGATGAGGTGGTGACATATTGTATTCTTACTCCATCACCACACGGACACTGTCCCTTTAGTAGGCCATAAATAAGCTGTTACGATGTAAGGTTATTTTCAAAGAAACATCATTATGATTTATAAACATAGGCTATCTGAAGTCCTTAAACAGATTGCGAACCCAGGTAGGGCGAAGCAAGGACAACATGCTCCGGTGGGGCCTCACGGACAGTGGCGGACTGGGTTGCCTGTGCAGCGCTCCACAAACTATGGCCCACCTCTCATCATGTCCTGGATGCCCTTACACCTGCACTCAGGAAGACCTAATGATTGCCAGCGATAACGCTGTTAGTGTCGCAGAGAATTGGGCTACATCAATTTATTTATTAGTCCAGTATCGTTTTGCCATCGATACGCTAAGAAGAAGAAAAGAAATACGGTACCTACATATTTATTCCCATTTCTCTTTTTATCTGTCTACAGGTCACTGAATCACAGTGTTACAAAGACACGTTCAATAATCTGCTAATGTAATCTCGTTGAGATAAAAACTTGACTCCACAAATCTGTAGACGTACATGATTGACGACTATGTAAAGTCATTATTTCTACACCACAGTCTCGCCTAGAATATACTCGTTGGCGGAATATAATTCAAACATACATTCGGTTTCTACATTAGCCTAAAATTATAATACGGAGAAATACATTAGGTACATGAAGAAATACAATACATTACGGTGACGGAGTAAGAATACAATATGTCACTACCCCATCTCATCCCATGGGTGTCGTAAAAACCGACTAAGGGACTATCCGTGAATATCAACTATACGAAATAAATATAACGACATATCACGGTATAATTGTTAACTAGCACACACGGTGTATAGCCAACCTGCAGCGAGATACCGATCATTAAGCAACGATAGTTAAGGACTGCACAAGGTATTAGCAGAGGCCGAAGTCCAGCAGTGCACATCTATTGGACAATATGAAAACGATGATAACGTCTGAAGGCTTAGAATTATAGTCAACTTCAAAAATGGTGAGCTCTGCTAACAATAGATATCAGTAAAATGTAGATAATTAAAAGTATGAAAATTCTCCCAAGACTTAATCGCCTAAAAATTGAAATGTCAAAAACTTATTCATTTTACATAATCGACTAAGTTCATCCACAGAGTTCTCGCGACCGGGTAATTATATAAAAATGACAGGCAATCACTAGAAGTTATTTGACATCAAACTAAAATACCACTAAAGATTTTAAAATGTTGCACGTACCAAACGAATGGCTTCAAAAATGATAGAAGTTTTATTTTTAATGTGAAAAGGTTAAAATAAATGATAACATTTTAGAAAATGTTTACTTTTTAAGTTTCATTTGAAGAAAATGTTTGTAACATCTGCTCTCTACGAAACAAATAAAAATACGTCTATTTCGAAGCCAGATAAAATAATTTATATCTGATCTTGAAATGATGCTGTGACCGCGTATCTGTGAGGCTTAGACGAGTATCGATTTGTTAAAAGTGTAAAAATTTAATATCGTGCAGTTTTGCAGAGGAATTCTTTGTGTGCAGTCGAGCTGCCATCGTAATGTTTAAAGGATTTTGTAGTTTAGAAAATTACTCTAAAACTAGTTTATCACCAGTCACTAGTTAGCCAACTAGCATATTCTTTTCAGTTAGCTTTGCTTTAAATTACTCATTGAAAGTTTTACTTTTAAAATGTATTTTGTAGAACTTTATATTTATAATGGTAAATATGTAGGCACTATGAACAGCGCTTATTTACGAGACGATTTTTATGTTTACGTAGAAATATATTATCATTCTATTGTCAGTCTCTCAAATCAAGAAAACGAATTAGCACTCATAGAAAAATGTAAATGGATTTGTATCATACAAGTCCATTTACAATTTTTTTTAACTGTCTAACTAGTTACTAAAAAAATACTAGATCATAATCCATAAACTACTTTTAAAAATAAAAATATTATGAACCTGTACGGTGCCTATCATAAAACCGATATCATCGAAATTTTTTGTGACAAAATAAAAATGAAATATTTCATATCTTATGAATACTTTCGCATCGTAACAGCTTTAATAATCACAAATATTTTACAGTCACGATGCTAAACTTAATATCTTTGGACATGTCCAATGAAATCTTTTTACACATTCACACATCGCATCGCCTGAAAAATAGAGATGTCCCGATGAAGACCGACCGAATAACAGAATCTATTTATGTCTGTATTTAAAAAGGAGTCCTCATTTAAGGTCATAAAGTGTCGCCAATACATTTACAAAGTTGAAAGTGGATAAAATTAGATTAAACTACTAATTATTTTTCATAGGAATCCAAACCGTGACGCGCTCTTTTTACTAGAGGTAGTTAAGGAAACACATAATGCTATTTTGTCTGAACTTTTCCGTATTTTAGAAGGCTCAGAAAAAAGCAGTCCATCCATCCATTTATCAGCCTTTTCCAGTCCACGGCTGGACTAAGGCCTACCTCATAGAACGCTACAACGCCCAATCTTCAGCCACCGTCATCCAATATTTTCTCGCGACCTGGGGGCCATCGGAATGTTTTACGCCATTTTTGGAAGGTATTTGCCATAATCGCTCGCAGGCGGGTTGGCGATCGCAGAAAGTAAACGACTAAAGAAAGCACCAGGAGAACGCTGTTGCCTGCTCTCCTGGTGCTTCTTTTAGTCACCTTTTACGACACTCACGGGAAGCGATGCGGAGGTGCATTATTCTAAGCCTGTTATCCTATTTACAGAAATCAGTATACATAATGGTATGGGCATGTTATGCGGAGGAATGAGAATCATGTGGTAAGAAAGGTGTTGAACATGTATGTGGATGGATATAGGGGAAGAGGACGACCAAAGAAACGATGGATGGATTGTGTGAAAGACGATATGGCTGCGAAGAGTGTGATTTGTGATATGACGTCTGATAGGAAAGAATGGAAGAAGAAGACATGCTGCGCCGACCCCAAATAAAAAAAAAAATTGGGATAAGGGCAGGGGAATGATATGAGTATACAATAAGTATGATTGTTTAGCCTTTGTCTAGTTTAGAAATCCCCTTTACACAGTCTTAGTATTATACTCTCCTACTCCTTACAAGTATTAAATAATATATTATACTAATCTCATATCTACAGCACTATTGAAAGTTCACTCTATAAAGTAAAAAAGTAAAAAAAAGTAAGAAAAAGATAAAAGAATACTCAATGATTTTACGTATAAGAATATTGACATGAACTCTCATTCAATATCAAAAATATTATGTAGCACATTTTCTTATTCTAAGATTTCATATTGCTAACACTTATCGCGTGAACTGCCCTGAAGGAATGTAAACGAAATTTATTTTCTGAAATATTAGAAAAAAAGGTTTATTTTGAATTTGATCAATATTATGTTGAAAATTTGATTTTAATAAATTTGACTCCATTCCTCATGGGTAACATATAGGCTAGACATATAGCCGGGTTCGAGTCCCGCCTCGAGTACCAATTTTTTCCATTTAAAAAAAAAAAAAAAAAAAAAAAAAACCATTTATTGTCAGTTTGATGTACAATTTTACAATTATATCCATCGGCCCCACACTAGGCGAACCTGTCCTGTGGGTACCAGTGATACGATTTACATTACTTAATGTACATTGTTCGCTCGGTCGACAAAAGACTACATGACAGTGTATTGTAACATAAAAATTAAAGATAACAGAAATTAAAAGAATCATGACAAAATGAGTTATTTAAATACAATAATACCCTAGCAAGTCGCCTAATCTATTTACCCACTACCCTTAATAATAAATACCTACTTACATAATATTAATATACCTAAGATAATAATAGAAGTTAAATAAATATAATAATATAAATAAATAAAATTAATAAAAAATTTATTAACATATTAATTACACCTTGTGGTGTGAAAATATTTTACATCAGGTGTATTAAAAATCCTTCAGTGGATTTGTATTCTAAGCAAGTTAAATATTTTGTGATTATAATTTTTGCCTGTTTTACTGTTTTTTGTTTTATGTCGCAGATTCTGACTACTTTGTTATAAATAAAATTTCCTATGTATGGGCTGAATTTTCTAGCAAATGAAGAGTTAATTTTGGTGGTGTTGGTTTTATACACACGACGTGTAAGCAATTTGGAATATTCTTGAGAGTTGATTACTGTTTTGTGGACTTTAAGAGTTATATTTAATATAAATAATTTACGAACACTCAATACTTCACTCAGTTTATATAACTCTTCCGTGGGGTATCTGAAGGGTTTTTAAAAATTGTTTTCAGCACAGAACGTTGGGCCCTTTCAAGTTGTATTAATGTTGTCTTTGAAGCGCTTCCCCAGCAATTTATACAATATGTAAGCAATGATTGTGTTAGTGCAAAGTATATGGTTTTCATGACATTTAATGTTGCTGAATTGCGGAGTAATTTCATGATGTTTGCAGTTTTACGTACTCTACTTGACAGGGCGTTGATGTGTTCCTTGAAATTGAGTTTTTCGTCTAGTATCACACCTAGGTATTTGATAGTCCTTGTCTTATTTAAAATTTCACTTTCAGAACCGCGGCATGTTAATTTAATATGAAGTGTCGGATCCGGCTTTGTGGCAGCTGTTTTATGAAAACAGACATATTGTGTTTTTTTAGTGTTTAAAGTTAACAGGTTGAAATTGAGCCACTCAGAAACCTGTTTCATCATTAGTTCAGCATTCAAGAAAGTCTCCTTCCAAGTATTCCCGTCCGCAATCAGGACAGTGTCATCAGCATAACATATTATATCTCCTTTAACGGTTTCGTGAATATCGTTCATGTACATAATGAATAATGTTGGTCCGAGTACACTGCCCTGTGGCACTCCAAAGTTAGTTTGATGGAATTCACTCACGTAACTGCCAACTCTAACGCACTGCTTTCTGTTTGTAAGGTAGCTTTCAAACCAATTAAGCGCTACTCCCCTTATACCAAATTTTTTTTCCAGTTTTTGCAATAGTAACGGGATAGAGACTGTATCAAAAGCTTTTGACAGATCTAAAAAAAGCCCTATACTGTGTCTGTGGCAGTCAAGATGTGACGAAACTGTGGAAGTCAACAATGAAACAGCCTCTTCCGTCGATTTTCCACGCCTAAATCCAAATTGCTTTGTAGATAGAAGATTATTTGTTTCAATATATTTCATTAATCTTTTGTTAACTATATTTTCAAGCATCTTCGAGAATGCTGTCAACATTGAAATCGGTCGGTAATTATCTGGTAAATCTTTAGGTCCATTTTTATGTATAGGTATTACTGAGGCTGTTTTCCATGCACTGGGGAAAGTACCATTTTCCAGACTGATGTTAAATATTTTGGTTAAAGAAGGTACAATGACATGTCTTATTTCTTTTAGTAGAGCATTTGTTAGGCCATCTATTCCAGGAGCTTTATCATTTTGTAGACCCAATATCAGAGAATCTACTTCTTTTTCATCAGTAGGTTGCAAGAAAAACGAGTTAGGTAATGATTTACTAGTAACCTTAGCTGCCAATATATCCTCACTCAACTTAAGCTCGTTTAATATATTGTCAGCTAGCTTTTGTCCTATTGTTGAGAAGTATGCATTGCAGATGTTCAGAGAGTGCTTAGGGTTCGTGCTATCTGGAAGCGTCAGAAGTTCTTTCTGTTCATTTTTGTTTTGGGTTAGGTGGCATATTGACTTTATGGTTTTCCACATGGCCTTGGCATTTTTTGAGTTATTGGACAATTCGTTGTTTTCGTATGCGGTTTTAAGCTTATGTAGGAGGTCGTTGCAGAAGTTTCTATAACGGGTGTAGATAATGCGTAGTTGTTGATTGTTTGGTGATTTTTTCAATTTCATATGGAGTCTGTCTCTGTGACGCATGCAGCGGATAAGTCCTGGTGTAATCCATGGCTTAATATTGTATTTTGAGTGACTAATAGGGATTTGCTTTGTGTGTTTTTTAACTATTTCTGCGAGTTGGGTACCTAAATTGTCCACTATTTGATTCATATCCGTTTGAGCTAAGCTTTCTAGATGTATAGACCAGTTAAGTTCGAGAATATCATTCCTGATCGCTTCCAAATCTCTCTTAGGAATAGTTCGGTCAAAACACTTCCGTTCCTCAGCACTGTTGGTGGCTAAACCAATGATAACTATGTCATGGTCCGTTATGTCGGAGTTACAAATTACGCCAACAGTATTATTCATTTTGTTTGTGAAAATATGATCAATACACGTTGTTTCTCTTGTGGGCTTAGTTATCGCAGGGAAAAGACCGTGCTCCGCGGTAAGGCACAAGTATTCCTGACTACTAGCTACTGAAAGCAGATTAATATTAATGTCGCCAGCAAGGACGAGAGTACTTGATTTATTCGAGAAGTTGCTTAGTATAGAATGTAGGGATTCTAGGAAATTGTTGAGGTTATGAAACGACGGTGGGCGGTATATACCAAGCACGGTTATGCTGTTGTTAATATCAAGTTGCATACAGTTAGCATCATCTAAATTTAGTTCGGTAACACGAACGTTCAGGTTTTGTTTCACATATACCACCACCCCACTGTTCTGGTTGATAATTTTATTTGTATTGTAACTATTATATGTCTGCAGTTGTGGTATTATTGTAGAACTATCAAGCCAACATTCGGTCAGAAGTATAACATCAAATTCAAGGTTCATTCTTCTAAGTGATACGGTAAAAGCATCAAAGTTTCTGTTAAGACTTCGTATATTTAAAGCCAATAGTTTGAAGTTGTGAGATGACTTGACCATTGTCTTTCTTCTTTTCGGATTTCTAATCTTAAAACCCGACTATCGATCAGCTGTATTTTAACTAATTCTGTAGCATCATCATCATATCAGCCAATTGACGTCCACTGCTGGACATAGGCCTCATCCAAATATTGGCAACTTGTGCGGTCCTAATATACCACGGTGGACCGACGACCTTATAGTTAGGACGGCGGGAAACCGATGGATAAGGGAGGCACAGGACCACACAGGGTGGCATTACTTATGCTGTATCATATTCAATATCGCCGTATATATCTCCGTGTGGTAACGGAGTAAGAATACAATATGTCACTACCCCATCCCATCCCATGGATGTCGTAAAAACCGACTAAGAGACTATTCGTAAATATTATCTTTACGAAGTAAAAAACTTAAAATTAAACCCTATACAATCCATCTGGCCAGCATGGTATTAGTAGGCCAAGTATCCCTCCGTCACGGGAGGAGGCTCGTCCCTGCAGTGGGACATTAATGGTCTTTTATGATATATTCATCCAACCCCATCTTAGATTTCTTCAGAACTCTCGAAGTCTTATGTTACTTGAACTTACATTAATGCTAAGTTTGATTATCTTACTAGTTAGCAAACTCATTCACTTTCTCGCATTAGCTTACTCCTCAACTGTTAGGTAACTTGAAGTTAAATTAATCTCCTAGTCTTACAGTAAGTCACTTATAAGCCGACGCTATCTCACTTAGTACTCATTGCTTATTTTTCATATTGCTCATAATGTCTCCGTGTGGTGACGGAGTAAGAATACAATATGTCACCACCCCATCTCATCCCATGGGTGGCGTAAAAACCGACTACGGGGCTATCCGTGAATATTATCTAACTACGAAATAAAAAGAAGGAAAACTTGAAATCAAACCCTATACCAATCCGTCTGGCCAACGTAGTATTAGATAGCCAAGTATCCCTCCGTCATAGTAGGAGGCCCGTCCCTGCAGTGGGACATTAATGGGCTGTTATGATGACTCATAGACTAACTTCTTACCCAGTTAATCTTCATACAAACTTGCTAGCATACTCGCAAAATCACACTTGGGTACAGTCCTTGAGGCCATTGTAATATTAGCAGGTCAAGTTGCCTTCACAGATAGAAGCCTGTCCTTGAAATCCTACTAATATTATAAATACGAAAGTTTGTGAGGATGTATGGATGTTTGTTACTCTTTCACGCAAAAACTACTAAATGGATTTTTAATGAAATTTGAAATATAAGATAATATAAAAGGTAGTTTATGGAGTAGAATAACATTTAAGCTACTTATACAATGCGGGTGAAGCGGGCATCAGCTAGTGTGTTATAATGGTGTAATCTCCTGAAATATTTATAAGGCCAAATGAAAGTAAAAATATTTATAAGGCCAAATGAAAGTAAAAATATTTATAAGGCCAAATGAAAGTAAAAATATTTATAAGGCCAAATGAAAGTAAAAATATTTATAAGGCCAAATGAAAGTAAAAATATTTATAAGGCCAAATGTAAGTAAAAATATTTATAAGGCCAAATGAAAGTAAAAAGATTTATAAGGCCAAATGAAAGTAAAAATATTTATAAGGCCAAATGAAAGTAAAAATATTTATAAGGCCAAATGAAAGTAAAAATATTTATAAGGCCAAATGAAAGTAAAAATATTTATAAGGCCAAATGAAAGTAAAAATATTTATAAGGCCAAATGAAAGTAAAAATATTTATAAGGCCAAATGAAAGTAAAAATATTTATAAGGCCAAATGAAAGTAAAAATATTTATAAGGCCAAATGAAAGTAAAAATATTTATAAGGCCAAATGAAAGTAAAAATATTTATAAGGCCAAATGAAAGTAAAAATATTTATAAGGCCAAATGAAAGTAAAAATATTTATAAGGCCAAATGAAAGTAAAAATATTTATAAGGCCAAATGAAAGTAAAATTTTTGTGGTAAAAATTGTTCAAAACCTGACCAAGATAACGCTATGTAAAGTAACAAAACTGTTAAATATTCAACACAAAAATGTTGGTAAATTTCGTAGGAATGGGACGTCGTCGGGGACACAATACTTTAGTATTCACAACAATATACAAGAAAAAACATTACTTAATTGTATACAAAAAGCCACTACTGTCGGCGTCTAGAATTTTTATTTCCACGTTATGAATATTTAAATCTTTCATTCGGTACGGAATAAATAATTAACTTACGAATTAAACAAGCTGATTTCTGTTTATACATACAATAACACAGAAATAAGACCGCATTAAACACTAATCTGTGTTACTTTGCTCTACATAATGAAGAAACAACTACTTGCAAAGAAATGTAGTTAATGTAACGTTTTATTGTAAGGGCGAAACACATAAGCTAAAAGATCGTTCCACATATTATACAATTAATTTTTGAACAAAGATTGGCACGAGTGGTCTTATTGCTAAAAACTAAACGGTAACAAGATCAAATAACTTTGCAAAATACTTTCTTAAAAAAAAGGCACCAGATGATTACGGATCGCATCCATCCTATAGATGAGAACTCAAAATTATAGGAATATTATTTATTGATATTGTTAACATGTACGATTCCCAAAAAGGCCATCTGCCTTCTTTCAAGCGGTACTCATTAACCCTTTGGGGACATAGATTCTAAAACGGTAACTCTACATGCAGAACAGAACTAACTAAAAGACGAGACATTCCATTAGACAAGATGGTGATATTTTAAATTCTTAATCAGTCGCCACGACGAAAAGTTTTTTTCTAAACATACCCGTAATAAGACGATGTCAAATAACTTTTCTTATCACGTTTCTATCCATTTCATATAACCCGCATCATAAATTATGTAAAGTAACACTCGAGTAGCAATAATATGTTTACATGAGACCCCTAGGAATCATATAAAGTAGTCTCAAACCCATAAAAACAGCTTGACCTTGTTGGATAAATTTTTATGAGGAATTTTATGCACTAAGTGGTACGGTCATGGGCTTAAGATTAAGGCATATAGATTCTCTATTATGTCGTAGGTGACCGGGATTTGAAAGATATACCTCTGCGTAGCAGGTATGGCTTATAACTACTACTCCACAGAGGTCAACAAAATTACCTTTGCGTGCCTTTTTTTACTACAGCGTTGATACTGATTCTAATAAGCAATTCGATTCCTTTGAATGACCTTCAAACCATAATTCCGTACATATTTATTAAAAGCTAACTTACAAAAACGTTTAAAAAAAACTCGTGTTTTGAAATTGTTCTAGAATTGATTGTGTTATAATGTACCAAACATTAAAAAAACATCAAAAAATTGAGACAAAACACAATACCCTCCAAAGAAAAGGGGAGTTTGCCTCCTATTTTTTTCGGCTAATAACCCGAACGTGCTATCCGTACTACAAGCTTCATCATCATTAAAACACAGAAAGCTAACAAATTAATGAGTATAATGTATAAATTGAATTAGTGTGTATTCTCCACAGAAATCTAGATATCTGTGGTATTCTCATTGCTCTTTCAACTTACACAAACTTGGAGCCAATCCACATTAAGACTTAGAAAAACTTTGCACGATTCGTATTATCTACACACAATTACATTATTAAATTAGTTATTATGATATACCCACGTATCTATCACGTCCAACTGAAGGAAAAGGATTTTAAAAAGACCTAAGGATTCGAAATAAGTTTTTTTTTAATTGCAATTTTATGTAGGGGGCGTAATTGCTGAAATCCTTTAGAAATTGCAAGTGTGTAGCACTAGGAACCAACGATGGGCGTGAGTGCAGATATAAATTAGAGGCAGCAAAGGTTTAAAGGGTAATGTAGAGGAAAAGGCAAGTTTGTATGGATAGTATACGAGTAGCAGATAATTTAAAAAGTACGTGCTATTTTTTTTTCTATACTTGTCTATCTTTGTAAACATTTTGAAATTTGTAGATTCTAGAATTGTCCTTGATTCGTAGTATATTTCTCGTCATACTGTGTGGTTAACACAATGTCATTTGACGACCTCTGTGGCGTAGTGTAGTGATTATATAACATGGCTGCTACGCAGAGGTCTCGGGATTGATTCCCGCTCAATGCAAATATTTGTGTGCATGAACATGATTGTTTGCATTAGTCTGGGTGTTTTCTATGTATAATTATGTAAGTATTAACAAAAAAAGTATGTATTTTATTATGTTTATTTCTAGTACCTACCCATAGTACAAGCTCTGCTTAGTTTGGGACTAGATGGCGTTGTGTGAAAGTATGATGAATATTTATATTTATTTTCCTTACAATTCAAGTCATAAAAAAGTACGGTTTAGTATTATGCCGCTCTGTAGAGTCTCCCTAACCCTACGGGAGCAAGGCGTGCCTTTAGTAGATAGTTTAAGTGTAGCGTGAGTGGTTTGTGTTAGTACTTTTGTGCTTTTTAATGTTAGAGTTCGATAGGCCGAAATCATAAGTGGTCTAATTTGTTGGGTTGAGGCATAATCTTACAGCATGCGCTACACGGTTGCCAAAGGCAGTTAACTACAAAGGTTTACAACCGTGAAGATAGTGATTGTAAAGTATATTTTATTTCGCCGGTATTCGCTTTACAGTTGCCAACAGCAGTTAGAGCATGGTTTACCTACTGTAGGGAGTTTCGTGGGTTAGAGATTAGGATAAGCAACGATTATTAGCTTAGTTTAGTACATTTTGCTACGGAGCTTAGACAATGAGTGTCACATTTTTATATTATTATGACAGTCGTGAAAAGGGTTTTTAAATTGTATTATAAAACCTTAGCTTAACCCGTATTTTGCCACCGAAAAGTTAGTTTAAGTTGGAACAATTTTCGTTGTTATTATTCATAGTATTGATTTTGTGAAACAATTGCCTTACGTACGTTTACTAGCTAATGCCCGCGGCTTCACCCGCGTTGTATAGGAAGCTCAAATTCTACACCCTCTAAACTACCTATATTCTAAATTTCATCAAAATCCATTCAGTAGCTTTTGCGTGAAAGAGTATCAAGCATCCATCCATCCTCACAAACTTTCGCATTTTTATTATTGGTTAGGTTATCTACCTGTGAAACAATTATACCGTATTCATTTGGGCCTGAGAAATTATAATTAGATCACCAAGTAATCAATTTTTTTTCCTTTTTAAACATTACATACGAATTAAACGACAATGATGAAGAGCCTACAATTGTCAATGTCTTAAGTGTCATGTATGGCATTAATATGTCATAACAGAAGAAGAATAATATTACAAATTAATGGGATTATTGAAGAATTTGTTAATTAATTTATAATACAAGCTGGGAACAGTTTTTCTGAATCTAAATTAGAAGTTTCCGATTAATAGAAGTTGAAAAAAGTGTTTTTAAAAAGCAATTTACTAATTTGTAAGTTTTATTTATATATTCTGCTTCTGAATAAACTATTATTGCCTTAATTCAAGCATTATTTACTAAATTCACATTTTCTTATTCATGTAGAATACACTTATTTATATTTACACAGAGTTATTTATTGTTTAGTTATGTTTTTAGTTAAAAATGTTTGAAAACCGCGGCATTTTTGCAGTTTGACAGATTTGACATGTTTATACTTTTTCTCATGCTATCTTGAATAAGTAGTATATAGTAACAAGCAGTAATACGCACTTATACAGTAAGTAGTAATTGCATAAATATGAATGTATGTATATTTTATTTATATATCATACAATTTTATTTATATATTAGAAAGAATAAATTGAAAAAAGGAAGCCTAAACAGATACTTTTAGTACACCAACATCATTTATCGAAAACGATGTTTCCTCTAGAGACAAAATGTAAGAGATTCGTGTTGGGATGGGACCACAGAGAAATGGTCGGGACACAATTCACTGTATAGGTACAGAATAAAAAATACGATACGTCCTGTTTACCAATGTACTTTATATATAGCCTGTGTTTTGAGCCAGATAAGTATGGTACGCTAATAAATTATTAAATTAGGTTATCAAAGTAGATCACAAGTAACGTTATTGAAATAACTACATTTTACTTACAAATCACTTTAGATACATAAACTTGAGGAAGGTGAATTAAGTCACTTCCACAAGTCCACTTTATGGACCCGAGATGGGGGCGCGTAGTGTTCCACGTGCGCATCTCCAGAGACTTACTTTGCACCCTATCATATACTATACATTACTTAAATCGACGGTCCCTATTAAGAATGTCGGTACTCCAAAAACACAACTTTTCAGTAGAGCAGTTTAAAGTTTATTTTGAGGATAAAAAAGGTATTAAAAGACACAGCCGTTTAAAATTTGGACTGGTGTTTTTTTATAATATTCATTACATTGTGGCGTAGAAAACTAAGGGAATTAATTGATAGTTTTCAAAATAATGCACTACTGACATTATCATCCGGACTATTTTTTAGGAAAACTGTCGATAGTGGCACTTTCGACAATATTATTTGCATGTGCAATAGTAATTAAAGTAGGAAGTGGTATATCCAACATTTTAAAATGGAAAAATGGATATTTTTATGTCGTATGTG
The DNA here is from genome assembly GCA_905475405.1 of Schrankia costaestrigalis. Lineage (NCBI taxonomy): Eukaryota > Metazoa > Arthropoda > Insecta > Lepidoptera > Erebidae > Schrankia > Schrankia costaestrigalis. The sequence continues at coordinate 6,386,491 of FR997851.1, forward strand.
TTTGTCTTACTAAGTTAAATTAGAAAATAAACTACATTTTATCCAGTTTATAATGTTTACACATTAAAAACTGGATAAAATGTGACACAGAAAGTCAATCAGACAAAGAAATTATACAATCATTCTTAAACCAAGATGAGAATGACAGGTACAGCGTGCACGCAATGAACCTAGAAATGCAAAATGAATGGGTTACTCTAGGTGACTACTGTATAGGGCTGCAAAGTGCTTTTAGATAGGGGTCATTACTCGCAACGCCACGATAGAGTAGGGATTATAGGTGAAGCAGTGAGTCTATAGATTGCTAGAGCTAAAAAAAGGACTGACTACAAATGAAACACAAAACATCCAATTTGTTTAGGAAGGCATCACTAAAAAGACTACCTACAAGCCTTTTTCAGTCCTGAGTTCGGCAGACGACTGGACACTACTGGTTGACACGCATGAAATACACTACAAAATCCCGGAGGATATCTGCTTGTCACCGTTAAGATCAGACGTGTTCCTCTACTCTGTACTACTTATTGAGCTTACGGTATTGTGTGAAACTGACATCCCTAAAAACCAGGCAATTAAGACAAACAAAACCTTCGACTGACAAATGAGATAACAAGAAATACAGGGTTACTCTGCTGTATGCCGTAGAAATAGGTGCAAGGGCTACACTATCTAAATCCCTCTACAACCTATTAAAAGAACTAGGACTGCCGAGAACTTCGGTAAGCTCTCTACTATCACGAATGTCCAAAACGGCATTGTTAGGTTCCACCAAATTGGGATAGGTAGAGGACGGAACATAGCAGACAGTGAATGTGACCGTTAACACGTTGTAAGGGGGCTTCCTTAAACCTACATCTGGGTCGTAAGTCCGGACGCTGTTATGCCAGTGTTCCGTCCTCTATAACGCGATGGACCCGGCACCCGCACGGAGAATCCATGGAATGCTAAGATTAGGTCTTACCTATACTTATCTTTATAAACAGTATAACTATAACAGCGTAAACACAAACCGCAATACAACCGTCCTTAACTGTTAAAATATTAATAATTACTTGTTTAGATCGTTTACTGAAGATTATTACTATCGTGCATTAAATCTGGGAAGCAAAGTGCCATTTCTACATCGAACGCAGCCAGTACAGGCGAAGATCCATTTGGAAAAAATAATAAACCTTAGAATAAAAATGTTAAGTGAGCAGTTAGGTATTTATCGATAGAATTAAGCAGTATGTAACTATAGAACTAAATAGAAGGAAAATCAGATGACTTGTTGCTTAATCTACCTTCTCACTTATCTTTTTCTTTTTCATCTTTTTATTAAAGGCAACTCCCGTACTACGATTCGAGCACTGTGTCGCGGTGACATTTACATACATGAAATAAATATGATTAAAGAATAATGATTTAAGATTAAATAATAATCTTAAGTCACTGTTCTAGTTAAGATGTGCATCCAATAGAAAAAAGTAGACGAATGGTGCAGTTTACGTATAGAAATTAACATATTATCCGACATGCTCACTTGTATATTTCCATGCAATAATGTCAGAAGCCACACTTACAACACCACTTTGTTTGTGGGTTACATGTAACAATGTTCATAGTGACACATACGACAAAATGAACCTATTTAACGTCCGTACAATAATGTCGAAAGTGACACTTTCGACAAAATGATATGTTTTATATACATACAATAAAGTTGGAAGTGACACATTCGGCAAAATGATTAGTGGTACTTCCATAAAATAATGTCGGTAGTGGTACATCCAACCAAATTCACTGGTTGAAGTCCATGGAAAACTGTTGTAACTACCGGAAACTACTTTGTTTAAGGGAATAAAATTATTTTTTCTAAAATCTTGAAAGTTACTTCGTAAAAAGTAGTAACCTTTAAACTCATATTCCTAATACTTATAAACTCGCGCGCAGTCCTAACGACTAAGACTGTAGGTACTGGCAGATCCACACCAAGACGCGTTCCCTCTATCCCGCGTAGAACGCTCGTACTGCCACTACCTACAATTTTGTAGGGACGCCGATATTACTACCAACAGTATTAATCTGGCAACTACCATAATAATAATGATTTTGAGTAAAATAAATTACTAGGTATATAGAACTTTTAATTGTGATTCTATTTATGTAAAAAAGTGATTTTTGCCAAAAATGAACTTCCGACATTCTTAATAGGGACCGTCGAAATATACTTGGACCCCATCTCGAGGATGGAGCAAAGTGCTCCATCCTCGAGATGGGGTCCGGTAAGGAGCGGGCCAGCACTATAATATATATTATAGTCTATATATATATTATAGTCGGGGGCTGCGGAAGAATTATGGTTTCCCGCGGCGCCTGGCACACGTGAGAGATGGAACACCGGGGGGGTTTTAGTCAGTAGAAGTCTGACAGACCCCTCCGCCCTCTCCGGGGCTCCGAGGAACTCCATGAGGATTTCCCCTCGAGAGAAAAAAAAAAGGTGAATTAAGTCAACTAAAAAATTATATGAGAATTTAGTCAACTAAACAGTGTACTTAAATTACCTTCGCAAGCAGTTCAATTAAGTTTACTAAATAGACTTAATTTCAGAATCAGCCCATGATAATTAAGTACACCGCGAGTGATTAATATGTCCCCCTATCTTTTGGACTAGGGATTAACTAAGTCTTTGAAATTTAAAGAAACATGCATCACAATAGACCAATCGTTTAGAAGCTATGTTGGCACAAATAGGTACACAGTCACTTCGAAGTAATAAAGGAGATTTTAACTACTAACTCAAAATATTCATTTTTAAGTTGCTAATTAAAAGTTAAAGTAAAGCGCTTATAGTACGAAACATACGTATTAATTTTGATAAATAAATAAAAGTTATTTAATTAACAAATAAACTTTTCCTACTTACATACGATTCTCATTTCAATTTCCAAGTATTACCAGGAATTTTCTAGAACTTTTATTTATTTAAGGATGATTATTCTGAATTACATGTATATTTGACTATACTCTTTACCTATCTTACACGTGTTGATATTCTAGCTATACCCGTGACTTTGTCCGGGTGAAATAGTGGTTTTTTAAAAATGATATAGTTCAATTTGAATATAAAAGATAATTCCCTCACCAGATTTAGTCCTTCGTCGGCTTCGCGGGGACTTTTACAGACATGAAATTAACGGACACAAAGAACACCAAAGCTATGTTGTATGCAGCTGCCTTATCGCGGATTCAAATCCTACGCCGTTATTTGTGTGACCCCAAATTTTCGTTTTGAGCCTAGATGTTCTTTGTGCCTGTAAAAACTATAAATATATATGTACTATGCGTTTCAAATAAGAATAGGATCGCACTTGCTGCCAACTTCATGTGGCAACTGTCATTTTAGTACGACCAACAAAAAAATTCGTAAAATAATTTAAATAAAAATATTAAGCATTGAAAATTCCGAAAAAAACGGATTGTTTTATTCAACAAAAAAAATGTTTCTTCGTTTTTTACCGTTTTATTTCTTTGTTACATTGAAACAATAACATAAAAAACCTTGCGAAAAAAATCGGTCTTATTAAAAATTTTGCCGTTTCTTTCACGTGGAATCCGATGCGGATGAAGAACGTAGCTATGATGCCATAAATAGTGTGGAAGAATTAGATTTCAATTAAAATTTAATTTATGTAAATATTTTTAAAACATATTGAAGTAAAAATTAATAATATTTTGTGTTTATTTTTTTCATATCGTACCTAACATTCATGAAGTTAGGTACGGTTGGCCTATGTCCAGCAGTGGACTGCAATAGGCTAGTTGATTGATTGATTCATGAAGTTCGTAAGCAATGCGGAACAAGATGGCGCTTTGACAGTCCTATTCTTATTTGAAACGCATAGTACACTCAAGGAATTTAATTGTTTAGCAATTTGCATAATTTTGAAATCGGTCAGGTTACTATTTACCGACTACAGACGACGGATGACGAACCCCGACATCTTGGGAGTCGTAAAATTAATAAGACAAGGTATATATACCTAGCCTTGTCTATCTATGACAGACAGGTATTTTGTGTTAAAATAAAATTCTTCAATTTTATATTGTTGACAGACTAAAGTAAAGTCAAACTAAACTAGACCTTATCTACCATCTCCATCAAACAGTATCCTTAGTCCGAGTTTGTGTCACTATTAACAATAAAGTATATCGAGTAGCATTCGCTGTTCTGATTGGTTCAATGCATTGTATTGATAATACTGTCAAAATTTTATTTTTTACTCTTTGGACAGAATGGTGGAAGTTTGTAAACAAAGAAGTTTGAAGTGCTATTCATACTTATTGGTTAAATATTATATTATGTCAATTTTGAGGTGTAATATCTTTCAAATTCGTTATGATTGTTTCGGTATATAATACGACTAAATTACGTAGGTTGTGTACCTGCTAAACAATTAAATTCCTTGACCGTACATATATATATTTTCTATATGTGTGTGTAAAAAGCGCCGCGACATGAATATACTCGATTCCTGGTACGAGAGTTATATTTATAGTTTAAGTATTATAAGTTTTTAATGTATTTTTTCTTACCTTTTTGTGTATCATTGTGTCTGTTAAATAAATAAACTAATTTTCTTTAAGTATTTCTTTCTTTCTATTTAAAAAAATAAATAAAAAGCAACTAATTACATTGCTTATCTATAGCTTGTGACAAGATGGCGTCTCTAAATATAAACAAAATATTAAAATCACCCTTTCTCTAACATCTTAAGACTCTTTACCGATTATAGCTAAACCCAAATCACGTTTGAAGTCAGACATTCAATTAACTTATGAATACAAAATAATTTAATACCAATAAACCTTTATTTATTTACACAAAGGATGTGGTAGGTATTGAAACTAATCAAAGGCAAATTAATATTGTCTATGAATTGCAAATGGCGGCTACGAATAAGTATAAATAATATTTCGTACGTCATTCATATGAATGGGTTTTATTGAATAAGTTTATAATTTTATTAGTTGTCTGTTGTTAAATATATTTAAATAATAGCTTTTATTTTTTAAAGATTTTGAAATTCTGAACGATTTTCATGACGCTGAAGCTGATCATGTGCATGCCAGATTTGAACTGACATAAAGCACACTCTCCTTACAGATGTGGCAAAGAAGGTGTAAAACCAATCCCAAAGCAATGATAGGGTATTTCACAGGCTCGTACACGCACTGAACGGACAAACTACTGACACGCCCACTCTCGCCCGTGGCTTTAAAACATTAAAAAGAAATACAACGAAAGTGAGATCCTCTCTTTGAAGTCTAAAGTCAAAAGATATGCCACTAGCATTGATAGTTTTGAGCAATTATTGGAGTGGGAGAGGACAACAAAAGCTAAATATTTAAAAAAAAACTTATTCCTAAGGTATATTCCTTTTCATTCAATTATATAATTTAAAATGACTACATCCTATTATCCTTAATGAAGAACTTGTCAATTATAAAATACAAAATATATTGACGAATGCCTTCAAGCGATAATATAGCAAAATTTTAATTTCACGTACCATATAATGCGTGGGCAGACATATTGGATAGATCTAAAGCGACATTGACTCCAGACTTTTCTATTTTCTCTTTAATATGTTACTTTTTCGTGTAGAACGTTCAAAGTAACGCACATAGGTACGTAGGTGGTTGAAATAAGAATAGGGATGTCACTCACTGTCGCATTAGAATATCAATATGATTTTAATAAAATGTTTGTTAGATACATCTAAGTAGTGTCCCTTTCCCTGTCTGTAACTTTGTATACCTAATCTTGTCAATCTAATAATAGGTTACTGTAGAAATATGTGACCTCCAGCGATAAAAGGTCGTACTTCTCGTACCATGTTAGGCTGACGGATATGCACAGTTTCGTTTGAGTTTTCCATCTTTACTATGACCCTATTCTTTAAACTTACTTAATCTCCTTTTACAACACCTACAAGATAAGAACAGGTGGTATATTTTGTATACTTAGTCTGTGACGCTCGCCTAGCGGCAAGTATCACCCTTATCCATACCAAATGCAAAAGAACTCCATAACTTATAAATATAAAGCTCGGACCGCCTCTACACAACGCTTCTAGTCCTGGAACATAAGCTGAAAGACCTTATAATCAGTCATTTCACTAGCTGTTACCGCTTGCTACTCCCCAAGAGCAAAGCAAGTTTGGAGGATCTCGAATAATATGTTTTTTACTTCCAGGGACTCCTCGGATAGTGGAAGATGGTTACCGTAGCGGCTTTAGTGGTAGACATAAATAAACACTTCCACCAAGAAAAAAAAAGCTTGACTGGTTGTCAAGTGTAGACCGTGAGTGAATTAAGAAAATCTTCAAAAATTCACATTTGAGTATCATAACTAAATTAAAATAATACTAGCTACTTACGTCTCAGATATCAAGGCTCTTAGCTTGCAGAACACAATGCCCAGACTGTACGGGTATTGATGCCAATACACTGTAAGATCGTTCGGTAAACCTGAAACAGAATTATGCGATTATAACCTTTATTGCTATAAAGGTAACAGGGCGAATCTGACCCACTTTGATTTTTGTCGCGTACAAACACCAAACTAGTTTTAAATTATAGATTTTAATACCACTTTTCTAATTAAGTACCTATATAAAAAAAAATAATGTATCTACCGGGAGAAAAAAGTTACTTGGCTGTATTTGAGTAAGTATAACCAAGTACTGAACATTATTATGTTTGTAGAAAATGAAATTAAAGCTATAGTTTTGAATTATAACGGTTTAATAACACGCATACACTAAACAAAAAGGCGACCGGCTTGAAATTGTTGCAAATCAACTGCGCAGATGTCATATTTTGAACTAAATGACCGGGAACATGGGTGTGGGTGTTTTTTTTGTTCCTGTACATGCGCTAACTTCTTTGAAAGCTAACTTCAGCCCGGCCAAGTTAGGTTGCGCGAACTGTAGGTTTCCAGTACAATAAAAAACATTTATGTGCACGTGATTTTATTTCTGTGCTATTTGAGTACAAACACGTAATAATGTGAACAGCAGTGGCGAAGGGTGGATTTTTATAAAAGGGAAGCCGAAGATTCCGTGGACTTTTGTTCTACTTTATATTACTATTATTCTGTAGTTCATAGGTATTCGTGAGAAAATGTTTCGATTTTACCTAGTTGTCCCGAACTCATAAACTTAAAATACGAAAATGTTTCTCTGTTTGGAAGACTTCTTGGTCAGAGTGTCGCAAAAAGGGTCCCACTATATTAAGCTTCATATAAAATGACGCGAAATTTTTCTAAGTGTCGGACCCTTCTTCCGATACTACGTGAAATCAAAAATATGAAAAAAATTTCTAAGTCCCGGCTCCATACAAAAGAGACATTTTTGATCGCGTTTTGCCGGTGATCCGTAGGTATTACGCCAAAAGTGCAAGAGAGGTTTTAGTATTATTTTACATCAATCTATACGATAAAATAATAAAATTTACATCAATTATTTTTGTCAAAATTTTTCTAAGTCCCAGCTCCATACAAAACCGATGAAAATTTTTCTAAGTGTCGGGACCCTTTTTGCGACACCCTAACCGACTTCTTTGATCAATTAGATTAATTGTTTATATTGCTATATCCTAAATGATTCTACATACCTACTTACTTACTTTTAGAATCTGAGAATACTGTCTGTAAGCCACTTACTTATACGTATCGAAATGAGATAATTGTATTAAAATGTTTCGTAAATCCACAGCGCCGGCGTTTCTTATATTTATAATTCAATTTCGAGAATGATGTTTTATCGCACATCACATAATAGGATAGTCAATATAATATAACACTATTAACCTGTCCCTTATAACAACAAACTATTAAATTTGCTGAAAACAATACAAACAAGTACTTACAAAAATATTCCATAGGATCCCAACGCACTACGACAAAAATAAAGTCAACCAATGCACAACACATAATACACAATCATAAATAATTAAACATACAAATTTTACTACTTTAAACAAGAAAGCGAATTTTATAACCTATTTGCAGAAAATAAATACAAATATCTGTTTTTTCTTCAAATGGTCCTATCGTTTACCGATGATTCTGCCAAAGTCAAGACGCAAGCCGTATAAAAATATAAAAACAAATAAATATAATTAAAAACTAAAAATTCAGAAGAAAGGCTGATTTCTATCAGATTTAAATAATTGATAAAAACAAAGGAATGTCAATGGCAAATTAAGTACTTAACGTGAAATGAAATGAAACTTCGTTACAATTGGTCGGTCCACTGGTTGCAATAGTGCTTTCTCGCTCTCGCAATGTTGTAGTTGTATCTTTTATCCTTGTCATAAGCCGATGGCCACCGGCTTATATGGTACCTTAGATCGACGAATACAAAGTGTCACGTGACCGTACGATTTCCGTACAGTCTGTTGTACTGGATTCCTAATTTCGCGACCGGCTTACTGCGCTCCGCGCATGCGCGCTTTAAGTACTCTCTGACTGAACCATAACAAGTTGTTAGTTGACAACCTTTAATTACAAGATGGCGTTATGAGTACGTAAATAATTATATTGAAAATTATTATTACTGTAATTATTATTGCGATTTACGTAAGAGAATACTTTTTTGTTTTATATTATTTTGTATTGAGTGGATGTTGCGTCATTGATTTATAATTGATTAATAGACAATGCTAAGCGGTTTTTGCAAAGGTAAGCCGGTAGGAATCGAGTTATATGGACACTTCGCCACTAGTGAACAGTGTTGTTTTAAACAGACTACTGTTCCTAGTATTATCGAAATAAGCCCAATATGTTACTGAAATATATTCAAAAATGCTTTATGAATGCCATAAAAACAATAAACAAATCTTCCATTTTTCTCTACTCTCCCATATTTTTATTTTATTTTTATTTTATTTTATTTAATAGGTACAGTAACAGATGACAGATTAACAAATTATAACAATATTGTACAACACTAAACATTTACAAATCTGACATCCAGTAACAACTATACACAACACTTACATACTAAATTAATACAGTTGGAATTATTTAAACATACTTAAAACATTAAAAAAAACATCAAAAACACTAAAAAAACATTAAAAAAAACACAAATCGAGCACCTATCTAGGGTTACAATATTTTTGTTTGTTGCATTCATACATATTATCACTATACAAAGACTTTTTGAATGCAACAAAGCTATCGTAAATACATCAACTTCTGAACAAATAGAATTGTACTGGCTACACATTTGTGAAAACGGGTTATTTTGTGAGACATTGTTATTGCTAGAAGGGATAGTAAATATTTGCGGTATGCGTACTGATCTGGTTGGTATTTTAAAGTTCAAGTACTCAACAAACCGAACATCCAGTGGACCATTCAAAACCTTATAAAATGTACAGAGGTCACTTATCCACCTTCGTTTCTCAAGATTAGTCATACCAAATCTAAGTAGTCTGTCCTCGTAAGCTTTTATTTTTTTCCTCAAACCGTATTTCGAACACAACGCTCTTACGAATCGCCTCTGTATTGCTTCAATACGATCCATATGGGTCCTGTAAATAGGGGCCCACACAGATGAACAATATTCAGTGATAGTCCGGACCAATGAATTGTACAAGATTATGAGAGAGCCAGCTTTCTTAAAGGGTTTGGCATTTCTGAGGACGAATGACAACATCCGATGAGCTCTACCACAAATATAATCATAATGATTTCTAAATGTCATAGCAGAATCAAATATTACCCCCAGATCTCGTATTACACTGACTCTCTCCAAAACATCTCCTTCTATTTGATATGCAAAGTTGATAACATTTTTATTTTTTGTAAATGATATTACCTTACACTTATTAATGTTAAGCAACATACAGTTATCGCGACACCAATCAACAATTAAATCAATGTCAGCTTGTAGATTTTCACAATCGCGTTGATCGTTAATGCGCCTGAAAACTTTTAAGTCATCAGCATAAGCTAGGCATTCACTATTTATTCTGTTAAGGAGATCGTTAATAAACATCAAAAACAGAAGAGGTCCCAGATTCGATCCTTGTGGAACTCCTGATTTAGCCAAAAATGGAACTGACTCATAACCACTAAGTGCAACCAGCTGAGTCCGGTTTTGTAAATAGGACGATAGCCATCTGTATAAATTACCGCGTATTCCATAGCTCTGAGCCTTAGCAAGCAGCCTAAAGTGATCAACAAGATCGAACGCGCGGGAAAAATCAGTATAAATGGAATCAACCTGTTCTTTATCATTAAAAGCATTACATAAATAATTTGTATAACATAACAGATTTGTATTCGTTGACCTACCGGTCACAAAGCCATGCTGCAGTATGCTTACTTGTTGTTTTAGATGGGCATATAGATGTTCATAAATAAAACCTTCAAATATTTTTGCAAACCAGTTAAGAATACATACAGGGCGGTAGTTGGAGATATCGCTACGATCACCAGACTTATATACAGGCGTAATTTTGGCTATTTTCCAGAGTTCAGGGAATGTACCCTCTTTAATCGACTTATCAAAGATTAAGTGTAGGGGCTCTACTAGCACAGTTGCACACATGCGAATGAAAACAGGTGGTATGCCATCAAATCCACAACCCTTAGACAAATCAATTGATTTTAACTTCTTTTCCAAGCTTGTTTTGCATATAACCAAATCACCAATACAATAATTTAATGTTGTAAAGTCAGGAGTATAACTTTTTGAAGAGTCGGACCCATATACAGATGAAAAAAAAGTAGCAAATAGGTCCACTATCTCTTTACCAGTGCTTCCCTTTACATTATTATAGTTCATACAATTAGGGTAATTATTTGTAACACGTTTACTTTTTGTATATCGCCAAAAAGATTTAATATTGACTTTGATATCATCCTCTATTTGATTAATATACGCTCTGAAACATTGGTTTGTAACATTTTTAGCTTGCGCTCGGAGAAAATTGAACTCGTCGTAATCCCTGGGGTTGCCGTATCGCCTAAACCTAGAGTGGGCTTTATATTTGGATTTAAGCAAGATTATTAGACTTTTAGAGAACCATACAGGGTAGGTACTATTTGACACTTTAGTCTTTGGTGTATATTTTTCTATGATTGAGTAAATGTTATTGTAGAAAAATTGTACAAAGTCATCACAACCCATTAATGAAGCTTGGTGTGCCCAATCAATTTTGCCAATATCCCTTTTACAGTTGCCGTAATCTGTTTTTCTATAACATAATCTTTTAATATCAACCTTATGTGCAAGATAAGTGGAAGAAGTACTAATTGTGAGTTCATAGGGTGGGTGATGTGCATCAGCTCGACTTAGAGGTAAAGCAGGTAAGATTTTACATAGATCCGGTCTATCAGTAATAGCTAAGTCCAAAATTCTACCCATACTGTTTGTTAATTGATTAAGTTGAGAAAATGTAGTTAACTCAAACATATTGTACATAGATTTAGACTCGCATTTATAATTCAGAGGAAATCCTGTTTTCTCAGACCACTTAATAGTACCCAAATTGTAGTCACCCAAAATACATGTCATGTTATTGGCAGAGTCTTTAGTTACATTAATACACTTATCAAAGTATTCACACACAATATTTACAGGTAAGTAATCAGGCACGTACGCCACACATAAATTCATAGATAAAGACTTGTTTACTACAATTTGTACCCATAAATCTTCTAACTTTTCCGCCTCCCAGTCTTTCCTAAGGACAACTTGTAATTCCCTCAAATAGGCAACAAGCACACCCCCACCGTGACTCTTATTAAACTGTGATCGAAAACATGCATCACGATCTCTACGTATGACACAATATCTATCGTCAAACAGCTCTGACGATAGAACCGTGCTATCAAGCCAGGTCTCTGTCAAGCAGATTACATCAAAATTATTACATAAAATTGTCTTATAAATATCAATAACTTTACTCTTCATACCTCTGATATTTTGGTAATAAATTGACAGCAACATTATTAATACTAATTAAATATACTAGTAACACATCAACAAACTACTTAATCTCTACAAATAAAAAAAACTAATCTAACACATAAGGCTAAGATTATCTGCATTTTTAATTAAAAGTTGGTTAGAGTCAATGTCCTTCCTAACAAATATACGACCATTCTTTACCCATACAAATTTATAACCAAGTTCTTTTGCTTTTTTACGTGCCGCTGCATGAAGGGACTTGTTCAACGGAGACAGGTGCTCGGACACATACACTGGTTTTCTTTCTCCAGCTATACCCAAAAGCGCGGTGTGTAGCTTTTCCTTAGGATTCGCCCTATTGTATCTATGTACCGCGGAGTAGTATTCGTCTCTAGTCATTGTGTCTTTGAACCTTACAATAACTGTCCGAGGAAGCTTACTCTCCCTATTCATCCTAGCGACCCTCGTACATTTTATTATAGCTTTCTCTTTTATGTCCAGTCCCACAACACGAGCACAATTGCCCACAACATTCAGCAAGTTCTCGTTACTAAATTCTGGTATGCCCTGAATCTCGAGGTTATTCTCCCGCAAATGCTGCTCCAAGTTGTTGAGACGATCCGCCAAATCAGAGACTGTAGACTTAAGTGTCTTGTTTTCTTTAGACAACAAAACATTTTCTTTGACTAATAATTCAATAGTGTTACGCATATCATCATGTTTTTCACTGAGAAAATCAAGAGATTCGCGAAACTCTTGCAAATCTGTCTTAATTGGGGCAAGTTCCCTTTGCAGTACACTAGATATAAGCTTTGGAAGTTCCGTTTTGATCGCCTCAAGAACCCGCTGACCGATTGCCGTCACCAATGCTGCGTCCTTCCCTTCCACTGGGCTAAACTCAACAGTAATAGGGCTGTCACTAACGACCTGCTGCAAACCACCATGTTTCTTTCTAGAGGCAACAAATGATTCATCACCAGAAGTATTCAATAAGTTAGAGCCAGACTCGTCATCCTTAACATTTCTTACAGGAGTATTGGTGTTACCCACTTTGGGTATATTACAACGGCATTCATGACAAACCCATTTTGTTTTCTGGTCTTTGCTCATAGCAGTAAAACGTTTTTTATCCAGTATATTTGCACACGGCAAATCATATATCTTTTGACATCTGCTACATTTCAAAAACTCCCTGTTATCAATAGTGCTCCTACAACCGGCACAATTCCTTGACGCCATCTTTATAGTAGTAGACGACGATCCAAGTCGACCAAAGACTTTTTGAAAAATATTTCAATTTATAATATTTATTTTTAATATTAATAAGTTCTCAATGATTTCAATTAATCAGAATTTATCGTGTGACGGAACGTTAAAATAGGCTCAGGTGTGGCAACACTTATTTAAGTATGGCAACACCAATCCAAGTAGGGCAACACTTTTTCATTCACTTCATTCGCTCATTATTAATATTTTCAATTTGCAACCCTAGCAAGAAACAGTTATTGTCTATGTATTTACAAGATTGATATGACTGATATTTAGTTTAGTTGGCGGTATATGTGATAAATTGTGTTAATTTTAATATTAAGTGCATTTTAGGACGCACTTCTTCATATGTACCTATTTAAAAGTTCAATCACAATATTTTATATACTTCTAAACTCAGTTCTGGTAACTGTTTGGTTATTTAAATATGACTCAAAACACTTATTATTTCACTGACAAGTTTATGTGCCATTTCACTGATTTGTCCGAATTGTATGTTGTTAATTTATTGATGCCACTAAGATACACCTATTTATTATGTTATTAACACTTTTGTGCACAAAGAAACAACTTTAACTAGTGTTTGTTTATTTTTTATACGGAGCTAATGTTTTCTTCACAACTGACACTGCCATACTCATATATCCCACAACAGTGGGACCTATACCAGTTAGTAATAGGTATATTTATCTACATATCCCGCCATATTTCGTTCGTGTACGCCATGGGTCATATGTCCAAACAAAACGCCCGTTTACCTTTGGTAAATAATAAAAAAAAAAAATATAAATTAGATTACACTGCGAATAATAATAAGTATCAAAGTAAATAAATAGTAAAAAAAAATAGGTAATAACAAAGTAAATAGGTAATAATAAAGCAAAAATGTTAACAATATCTACGTGTGGTAGTGGATTTCGAATACACAATGTTACCCAATGTTACCATTACCACTCCATTTTTCCCGTCGGTATCGTAAAAACTGAGGGGCAAGAGCATAAATATATTAACAGACTGCCTCTTACTAAAGAGACATAAGTACCATCTTAAAATGTAATAAATTACTTAGCAACTAGGTAGGGGCACGCGTCCTAATGTTGGCACTGCACCAGATTATCAGCACCCCCAACAAAAACTCAAATTATAAGTTTTCTATTAATTAATTTCGGCTACCATTTAACAAACATTAAAATAAGATCCTTTTGGAAATATAAACTGATCCAAACACGACACTTTTTGAAAAAAAAAAACTATATTTTTAAAAACTCGGGAACATGTCCTTCACATTACTTTGTTTTGACAGTTTCTTATGATCGTAGGTAAGTTCAGGTTTTTTTATTTTACTTTATTTTAGATCTTTTAGATATTTTTTACTGAACCTTTTGGTTTTATTCATGTATAAAATGTTTTATAAGGCTTATCTGACAATGGAAATGAACGTTATCTTGATTTTATGTTCATAAATGAGGTGCTGACATCTGGGTTCAATTTTTTTGCGAATTGCTAATTATCGGCACTGGTACTGTTACATGACAAAGTGGTATGTAAAATTGTTAATCCATATATTTTATTGTAAAGCGTGATTATTTTATGCCTAGAATTCAATATTCTTGGAAAAAGTACTCTATGATTTCGGATTTCATATCCTGGCATGGTGCTGAAACTAACATTGCTAGTTATTTTCATAGTGTTGATATTATGATCAAAAGAATGTCTATTATTTTTTGGAATTTTTTATATTTATGTAATAATTTTTCTGAAACTTCGGTTGTTAGGCTAGGTATAAATAAAAGAGATTTTACTATAAACATTGGATTATTTCATTTATCTACCTAATTTTATGTCTAATTTAAAGGTGCTGATAATTGGCTCAGTCAATGCCAATAATTGGCGATGATGGTGCCAATAATTGGAGCCAGGGTCATTATTTAGTCAGACTCATCTAAATAAAATGTGTATGAATAATATCTATTTCTTATAACAAAAATCAATTATTTATTAAATAATGAACCAAGAAAGCATATTGTTATAGTTGTTATCATTATCATCACTGTGATAAACGATGTTAAAGTAGGACTAACTCTTAAAGTGCTGATAATTGGTAGCATCACCCTATATTGATAAAAATCGCTCTTTACCTATTTACAGACATGGGAACTTTTATTTCATTTAAACTCTCCTTAGCTGGGAACATCTTTAACTATATAAGTAAACAGGTAGTTAGGTACAGCCTAGGTATTAGGTATTCCAGGAAAAAACGTGACATGTCCAAAATTCACAGTGACATTTACGCTTTCGTGAAACAGCAAGTTTGACGTTCAAGGACTGTATTAACGGGCCAGTAAGTCCTAAAATGTCCGAGACCATAAACTGTTACCACCATGTTACGGCGTGTGCACATAACACCTCAATTTTTAAGGCGGGAAATATATCATTTGCCTGATTCGATCTCCGTATCCGTATCGCCGACGCGTATAATGATCGCGAGTGTATCATGTAGGTATTATGGCTTGTATGATACGCGTATCATCACCTGTCCACATATGCGATCGTGATACAGAAACGGTAATCGGATCGGGCATATGATACATATCTAGACCCGCCTTTACAGAATCCTTTTTAATCTAATATTCTATTTTCTTTATAATCTAATTTTGAAGGTAAAATTCACACAGCACATACAGAACATTTTTTTTCGCAACATAATAATGTTTAAACGGACCTGTAAAAATGATTGCTGCATAATTTTGTCGTAACTATCGGTATTTTTTATTGAATTTGGAATACTGTATTTTTTTTACTGTTGAAACTGACCTGTACATCGGACGTTCTATGTGTACACACCCTTTGTCGTAAAACATACCATCCTGTCAGTCGTAAAAACATTATATCCTTGTCGTGAAACTGCTTATGTTCATATTGATATTATACGTGACATTTTGTGTGTAGGTTTGTTTATTACGTGTTCAATTTAACTACTGGTGAAAAAGTAACGAGTAAGCAATAGAAAGCAATTTGCAATTAGCTAATAATATTTTTGTTTTGTGATATAAATAGGCCAAGTTAAACTCCGTAACTGGAGGAGATCCATCTTACAAACAGGCTCATTTTCTGTATACAAAACTTTAAAACCTTACTCACTCATCAATTAATTACAACAGCGCAGGTAATCTGTAACGGTCAATCTACTACGAAATTCTGACTGCGAACCTAATCCAAATTAACTTATTAATATTACAATAACAATACGTAACCCTAAATTTAAGTAGATTACCATATAAGCGAAATATTGAGATATCATTATAAACTTTACTTAAATTATGAAACAATGCGTCTCGCCAGTGTCTTATTGGCAGGCTAAGTTTTTTTCCAGCACTGAAAAAGTCCTGTCTCGACAGAAAAACAGTAATGAGCTTCGAACTTTTCATCATAACAGCCCATTAATGTCCCACTGCTGGGACGGTCCTCCTCATAGTGGGATACTTGGCCTACTAATACCACGCTGGCCAGACGAATTAGTATAGGGTTTAATTTCAGGTTTTCTTTCTTTTCATTTCGTAAAGAATTTATTATTTATTTTGAATTCACGGATAGTCCCTTAGTCGGTTCCTACGACACCCATGTGATAAGATGGGGTGGTGACCTATTGTATTCTCACTCCGTCACCACACGGAAAACTTTTAACTCCCTATTATTATTATTATAATTTTAAGGCCTTAAATACTAATTTTCGCAACTACACTATATACCTTAACGGTCAATGTAATATTTGACCACGAAACTAATCCAAATTAACTTATTAATATTACAATAACAATCTGTAACCCTCAACTAAAGTAGATTAGTTTATAAACAAAATATTATTATAATAAATTTTCTATTCCCGATTATAACGTTTGACCTAAGTTTGGGATACGAAATTGGATTTCCCTTTCATCAAACTTTAATCTTCTATGTGTTGTTTTTACAGTTTTTGTGGAGAAAACCACAGGTAGTTACGCCTACCTAAATAGTTTTTTGTAATCCGTGTGGTGACGGAGTAAGAATAATATGTCACCACCCCATCTCATCCCATAGCTGTCGTAGAAACCGACTAAGGGATTATCTTTGAATATTACCTTTACATAGAAAGAAGGAAAACTTGAAATTAAACCCTATACCAATCCGTCTGCCCAGCGTGGTATTAGTAGTTTCCCTCCGTCACGTGAGGAGGCCCGTCCCTGCAGTGGGACATTAATGGGCTGTTATGATGAAATACCTTTTTTTGCTAAACTTTAAAATCTCAATACTATTATTTACTTATCATATAGGCAAGGTGGAAATGTTTCACTTATCATCAGGGTGGAAATGTTTGGAGGAGGCCTATGTCCAGAAGTGGACGTCAATTGGCTGATATGACAGTGATGATGTAGGGAACTTACACACAAACTACACAGTTTCGTTCCACAGTGTAAAATACACAGGGGATTAAAGTATCATCATCATAACAGCCCATTAATGTCCCACTGCAAGGACGGACCTCCTCCCATGACGGAGGGATACTTGGCCTACTAATACCACGCTGGCCTGACGGATTGGTATAGGGTTTAATTTCAAGTTTTCCTCCTTTTTA
Source organism: Schrankia costaestrigalis (assembly GCA_905475405.1). Lineage (NCBI taxonomy): Eukaryota > Metazoa > Arthropoda > Insecta > Lepidoptera > Erebidae > Schrankia > Schrankia costaestrigalis. Next base: position 6,404,344 of record FR997851.1, read on the forward strand.
TTTCGTAAAGATAATATTCACGGGTAGTTCCTTAGTCGGTTTTTACAACACCCATGGAATGAGATGGGGTGGTGACATATTAAACATATTCTTATTCCGTCACCACACGGAGTTTTCTTTAGACCACATTTTCTTTAGGACCTCCTTTCTTTGTTTTAAAAGTAAAAATTACGATACCCATATGTCCATTAAGTTTTCTTCTCTTTTTCCTTATTTTTTTCCGAACTCGCCTTTATCTACTTTATTTAGCGTAACTCCATAAACCTTTTCCGCTTATTAGTGTTAATATTTATGTTACCATACGTTTTGATAATTTACATACTTACTTAGTATTTGTTTTTCTCCGTGTGGTGACAGAGTAAGAATACCTACATTATGTCACCACCCCATCTCATTCCATGGGTGTCGTAAAAACCGACTAAGGGACTAACCGTAAATATTATCTTTACGAAGGAAAAAGAAGAAAAACTTGAAATGAAACCCTATACCAATTTGGCCAGTGTGGTATTAGTAGGCCAAGTATTCCTCCGTCACTGGAGAAGGCCCGTCCTTGCAGTGGGACATTAACGGGCTGTTATGATGATTTGTTTTTCTAATTTATTAATCTGATTAAATCGACCATTTAGCTCATGTTTCAGCCACAAAATATGTTTAATCAGTATTTTGGTTTGTTCAAACAGTCGATTAAAACCAAGTACTTACAGATAGCGCGCGAGTTGAATGCAGTCGGGGTCTGAGGTAAAGGGCGGGAGCATCTCCCCCTGCTATCCGCACGCCCCACCTCACGCGTCTGCAGTGTAGTGCTGTGCCATCCTTGTCAACTATCGTACGTTTGCCGTGTTATTGTGTTAATAGTAATACTGAAGTTCCCGTGTTATTTTTTTATTCCGTTTTGTGAAATGATTATTAAAACATGTGATAATTATGATATTGTTTTTTTTTCACCATGTTAACCTAGTGTACTCAATAAAATTAAACTTAGAACATTGTTTAAATTTATCGATATGAATGTCAATTAATAATTTATAATTAGGTCACAGCACTACCGCATTCCTAAGCTCTGCATTCAACTCGCGCGCTATCTGTAGGTAGTTTCAAAAATTGCTTTTGGCTCAGAACTTACATTATATAATACTATCACAGCAATTTGGCTTAATTTATTTCCATACTTAATTTTAATATGACAAAAATATTTAACACGGATTGGCGAAAATGATAAATAAAAATTCAATGAGCTATTCATAGCAACAAGAAAGATAATTTAAAATGTAAATAACAGCATATTTTCTTTTTTGGCTAGTAAAATATCGACACAATTGAATTTTTTTTTAAATTTGAGGAAATCCCTAAAGCATTATGACGACCTCTGTGGCGTAGTGGTTATATAAAATGACTGCTACGCAGAGGTCTCGGGTTCGATTCCCGCTCAATGCAAATCTTTGTGTGCATGAACATGATTCTTTGCATTGGTCTGGGTGTTTTCTATGTATAATATGTATGTATTTACAAAAAAAAAATATTTAAGTATGTTTATCCGTTGTGTAGTACCCATAGTACAAGCTCTGCTTAGTTTGGGACTAGACGGCGTTGTGTGAATGTGTGAGGAACATTTATTTATTTCATGACACTGGGGAATGCCAGGGTGTTATACTTTCCAGTTGTCAAGTGTTGGAGGCTCCAATTGAGCTCTGAGAATGTAAATCCTAGAAACCCCCAACGGAAACTGATTACATATCGCGACCCCGCCAATGGGTTCGGGGCAGAAAAAGGGAAATATCACCAGAATAACCAGAAACGAAGAAATGTCAAAACAAGACTAATAACATATTACTTAAACATGGCTAAATGCATATAAGGCTTAAGAAAAAATAATATCTGATTGCCCTCATGACAAAACTAAGGCGAAATATTGAGTTTATAATCCAGTTTTTTTTCTTCCTTGCAGTTTTTTTTATGTAATGGCAAACGAGCCATCAGGTCACCTGATGGTAAGTGATCACCGCCGCCCATGAGGAATCACAGATGCGTTGCCGACCTTTATAAAGGGAGTACGCTCGTTTCTTAAAGCTCCCCAAGTCGTAACGGCCCGAAAATATGATATGAATATTTGCCTTTTATTTGCCTATTATGTCCAGTAGTGGACTGCTCATTACTGAGTGAAAGAGAGAGCATCCCTCAACAAAAACCGAAAACATCCGTGAAGGTAACGCAATGGATGAAACATGAATACATTTATAGCTTGTTTTAATAACATACATACATATATAAACTCACGCCTTATCCCGTCCGGGGTAGGCAAAGACGACAGAACGCCACTTGTCACGATCCTAGCAAACAGCTTGGGCCTCATCCACATTCATTGTTTTAATAAATAAATAAATATTCCTCACACATTTACACAACGTCATCTAGTCCCAGACTAAGCAAAGCTTGTACTATGGATACTAGACAACGGATACATATTATACATAGAAAACACCCAGACCAATGCAAACAATCATGTTCATGCACACAAAGATTTGCAATGAGCGGGAATCGAACCTGAGACCTCTGCGTAGCAGTCATGTTATATAACCACTACGCCACAGAGGTCGTCAAAGATGTTGTTGTTCCATAAAAGATTTTCACAACAACCGCAGGAAGAGAATCCGCAAGACCCATTAATTGGGAGTGGTTATAACTTGTTTCCTTACTTCGTTACCACACACGAAGGTGTAAGAAGTAAATTAATTAGTTAATTAGTTAACAAAAACAAAGTAGAGTCACAAAGCAGATATGTACAGAAGAAAATCTTGTTATGACCTAATCTTAGCATTCCATGGATTCTCCGTGCGGGTGCCGGGTTCATCGCGTGATAGAGGACGGAACACTTGCATAACAGCGTCTGGGACTTACGACCCAGATGTACGTTTAAGGAGGCCCCCTTGCAACGCGTTAGCGGTCACCTTCACTGTCTGCTATGTTCCGTCCTCTACCTATCCAAATTTGGTATGAACCTAACAATGCCGTTTTGGACATTCGTGATAGTAGAGAGCTTACTGAAGTTCTCGGCAGTCCTAGTTCTTTTAATAGGTTCTACTTGAATTGAACATACGTAGAATCGCCGATCACTTTAGCGTTGTCAACATAGGATAAAGCATAAAATATATCGAAAAGTGTCGTATTTACTTGTTTTTAGTGTAAAATGTAACACGCAGGGCAGATAAAAACAACATTCCATTGTTTTCTTTAAATTTCTTTAAAATAAATTCACAAAATCATAAAGATATTTTCAGTACGGCTTATTAAGGTTTGTTTGTTACCTTAGAACTCAATCATTTATAACTAACTAGCTGACCCGTGCCCACTTTGTTGGGCGGCGAAAAAAACGCGCCCCCTTTTTAAACATATTTCATAACTGCTCCAGTCCTATTAGTCATAGCGTGATACTATATAGCCTATGACACTCCCCGATAAATGGACTATTCAACACAGAAAGAATTTTTTAAATCGGTTTAGTAGATCCAGAGATTACCCCCTAAAACGTTAAAAACACGCAAACTTAACCTCTATAAAATATTAGTATAGATTTACTCAAACTAATATAAATAAAACTTTCAAGTATATCCCCTAAAAAAGAAATATAAATTTAAGCATCATCAATAAATTGTTTTTGATCTAAATAATAAAATTTCATTGTAAATTATCTATGTAAATTATGCGTATTTTATATAATAAACTTGTTTCAGAAAATTAATGACAAAATAGCATACGTACTGTTGCTGTTGTCCTTGTGGTGACGGAGTAAGAATACAATATGTCACCACCCCATCTCATCCCATGGGTGTCGTAAAAACCGACTAAGGGTATATCCATGAAAATTTTCTTAACGAAATAAAAAGAAGGAAAACTTGAAATTAAACCCTATACTAATCCATCTGGCCAGCGTGGTATTAGTAGGCCAAGTATCCCTCCGTCACAGGATGAGGCCCGTCACTGCAGTGGGACATTAATAGGCTGTTATGATGTTTCCGTTTGTACGTAGTTGACTTTTCTACCTCTCTCTTGAATGTGGCAGAGTTCTTCTCGTTAATAACTTTTGAAACTCTTTGTTCACATCATATAAAGCACAAGGTACAATTTAAACTTTTACTTATTGAATAATTACTTAACATGAAGCTACGTAGCAATTACTTACTTTGATACCTTACACTTTGAATACAAATATGTAGGCACTTAAAAGTTTTACCAATTATTAAAAAGAGTTTTTTAAACGCTTTTGTTTTTTAATTATTGCAAGTTAAGCGTTTCTTAGAGATATTTTATTTTTGATAAGAATTTTAAAGAAGAAATTAATAATTATTTCATTTTTCTATATAAAAATTTCTGCCTTGTCTATTGTGTCAATTTTTACTAAAATTTATACTAAAAATTTATTTATAGGTACTTTAAATTTTTTCTTTGTCTTACGTTCTTACTTTATTTCATCATTTTTGTTTAAATTAATAAGTATGATAAGACAGTATGAATTATGTTTCTATCAATTCTTCATACAATACTGACTTTAGTATGAAGACACAATACCCGTTTCCTTTGCTTTCCCTACATCACTAAACGAAATGTAAGTACCTACCTACGTAGTACCTAATGGCTTAGCGTGAGCAACACCATAGCACAGCCAATCTAAAGCCCGATTTACACATCGACAAGTACAGTAGCGAGTTAAGTAGTAAGCTGTACATGTCGATGTGTAAATCGGGCTTAACTGCACTAAAGTAATGCTCCGTATAAATCTTGTTTATTTGTCTTTTGCTTCTCTTCTATATCAGCTTCTTTTATTATACTTAAATCAAAATAATAATGTTTTGCTTTTAAAAACTTTAATCAGCAGGTCAATTCTCGAAACATACTATTTAATTTAACTTAATTTTTAATTTATTTTAATTTAATTTTTAATTAACCCAAAGTGGTATTCTTGTCCGGTAAAGTAAAAGTTAAAATTAAGTTAAATGGCAAAAAAGAGTTAAATAACAGAGTTGCCAGTTTACGGTATACAATTTAAAAGATTGGAAATTTTAATAGATTTTCTAACACGCCATATACAGAAATAAAACATTAATATATAAATCAACTACAGGAAATTATCTTCGGTAAATTAAAATATTATAAGTTCCGTAAAATTCTATTCTAAGAATAAAAAAAATGAAAATCAGGGTCTTTGAATGTAATAATGCGATATCCCTAACTTGTTTTTCCCGCTCGATTCGCTTCCCTCGCGCACGCGCACTGCCGCTCCTAAAATAAAGGCAAAGGTTTGACGTTTCTTATTGACAAGACTACCCATGTTAGCGCGAAAATTACATGAAATGTCACTTTAAAAATTACAGAATAGTTACAGTACGATTACATTATTATTTAAAGATTTTAAATTATAAATACAAGAATACAATTGTGACAATTTGACAACTAAAAGTTAAATTAACTTAATTTTTAACGATTTTAAAGAACGAGAATTGACATGCAGAAAACAATAAAAACTGACGTACTAAGTACTGACTCTCTTTTTTATAGATCTGACATAGTTTTAACTCACTTGCTACGAGCGTCCTTTTAAAAGACCACCTCTCAAAAATTAATAATTAAAAATATGAGGTTACTTTAACAAATAGTTTTTGATAAATATTACGAGTTTAGGAGTTTATCTCTCTATTACTTGGCTGTTTAAAGTGTATTATATTGTGGTTTTAACCGAAAAAGTTTTTTTAGAAAAACAATATATCTGGTAAATGGTTAGAATATACAATTGTCACCAAATATCGACAAAATACGTGTAATACAGTAACAACATAACCCTTACCTATATTTCTAATATATTTATTACTATGTACAATACAAATTGTTGCCACATTTCAAGTTTATTATGGCGTCCTTTTAAAAGGACAGTCGTAATATAACCTACTATGACGGTTTGAAAGTCTCGTTACGAATGTTTTCTTTTTTTGCCTTTATATCACATATTAGAGTATAATGTTTACATGAGATTGTGGAGAAGCAAGAACTGGTTGATGGTGATGACGAAATACCGTCATATTACAATTAAACCTTCTGATAACTGAGGTAACTGACGAAGTTTCAGGTGACGAGAATCAAGTTTCTATGTCAAATCTTTCTGGATCTCAGTTACCAGTTTCTGCAATAGCTTATTATAGCTATGATGCATCAACTTTTAGCAATAGCGATGATGAGCATTTAGCACAATTGGCATAGAGACTACTTCCAAATCTAGAATCTTTCGAATAAACAATTTATACGAGGCAAACCGATTCGATGGGGCTACAAATTCTGAGTTAGAGCTACTCGCTTAGGATATGTCGTATGGTTTGATTCTTATCGAGGTCAAGGAGCAGATATTCCTGAAAGTTTTAAAAAGCTGGTCTAAGGCGCTAGTGTCATTCTCTAATTTTCTGATATTCTGTGTTCGATAGATGGGAAAGCGCCGTTTCGCTTGTTCTTTGACATTTTTTTTACGTCTATTTATCTTATTGATGGACTGGAAGGAACAGGTATGAAAGCTACTGGTACCATAAGAGAAACGTGTACCTAAGGGTCTTTTACCTTCTAATAAGGATATGCCTAAATTAGAGCGAGGAATGTTTCAATAGAGATCTATAAGTGCTGAAGTGGTTTTGTTGAACAAGTAGCATAATAATAATAATCATCGTTACCGTGGCGACAAATCCTTGTAAAGTTCAGTTCATGTTAGCAAAATAAGACGATTCTATCAACAACAAAAGAGATATATTTACGTCGAACAACCAGTTGTTATGAAGTCGTGTAACAAAAATGTTCTGCGAACATCCATTCGGGGCAAAAGTGATATTTTTCTGTTATATATCATGAATTAGATATGATAATACATGGTAAAATACCAGCTACTTACTTTTTTATTAAAACCAGTGTAATACAATGAGTTTTTCTTATTTCATTCTGAAACTCAATATTTTAGTATCAGCGAAGTGACAGTAGTACATTTTACGAGTGTCCTTATAAAAGGACACCATTTTCCGGCTTTTCCAAAAGTCACAGATTTTTTTTGTTATTTTTTACATGACCTATGATGTACAGTCGGGGTATTTGCCGCTCGACCACCCTTAGGCGAGAATCGCTTGGCACGCGGCGCATGCGATACGTGGGCGTGCCACGTATCGCATGCGCCGCGTGCCAAGCGATTCTCGCCTAAGGGTGGTCGAGCGGCAAATACCCCGACCGTACAATAGAAAGTTCCTGTGAAAATTATATCATTTCGATAGGTATTACACTTCTCGTAACAAGTGGGTTAATAGTCTACCTATGCTAGCCCTAAAGTATATATTATTGCTCCCACAGTTTTAACAGAAAAAATCGTTGCCATATGTAAATTATTATTTATCATCTAACAAAAAAAGTCTTTAAATTAAATAATATCCTGAATCACACCGATATTGATGTTAATAAAATATGAACGTATTACAGCAGCGACGGGTTTGCTCTATAGGTATAGAGGTAAACTTGACCTACAGATACGCAGGCTAGACACTCTAGAGATAGGCTACGCAGTTAAGTTTATGGCAAGTTTTTCTTATTTCTTTCTTTGTTTTAAAAACATTAAGTAGGTAGTCACTTAGTCGTCTTTTACGACACCTTTAAGGTAAGATGAAGTGATGACACCTTTAACTCTTAAATGATGATGGGACGGACATATTCACAATAATACTATTAGGTAGGTACGTATCAAATACAAAAACCTATGCTTGAAAAGTACGCTAGTATTAAATCACAAATAAAACCTGTAAATATACCCCCTTACTCATAAATTTTAGTCAATTGATTAGCTTATATTCTTACGGTTTTCTTTGGTATAAGGTTGAATTTAAAAATAAAAATCTCGCTGAACAGTGATTTAATTTAAGAGGCGTTTATGAGTAAGGGGGTTATTATTAAAAAAAAACAGGTCACTCACCAAACAGCAGTAGCAATAGATCACTAACAGCCAGACTGAACAAATAGTAATTAGTCGCTGTATGCAATCCCGGATGTTTAACAATGACGACACAAACACATGCATTGCCCACAACACCAGTTAAAAATATAACCACAAGAACTATACTAATCGGCACTATTTCTTTCAATGGTAATCGTCTAGAACCCATTAACCACCATAACATTTCTTCCTCACTGCAATCGAAATGCGATAAATTGTTGCATCGATTAAAAAAATCGTCATAAGTCTCGTTACCGCGTAAAAATAAGCGGGACTCCATTTTTTTTAAATTAAATTACACAATCCGTTATTCAATTAAAAGTCTTATTTAATAGCATAAATTAATATCCTTTTATAAACCTTATTATTATGTACTTTTTAAAATTATATAAACAATAGTATGACTTTTTTATTTTCCGAAGTTGTTGTACGAAAGCTTTTGCTCGATGGGGGCGGCAAAATACGTGACCGTATTCCATGAATTCCCGCGCACACTGAATCAGTCTGGTTGAAAGTTACAGGATATCGAGGATTTTTCGCTCCTTTTTCATCTGAGTGTATGTTTTAAATGCTTTGTTTTAGATTGTTTGTTAATTCTTTAAATAAATTATGTTTTAATCGACTTTATAAAGACGATTAGGTTCTCAATTCGGTGTATTCTTTGAATGTTTGTTACCCATCTCAAAACTCTGTCATCATATCATACCATTTTAAAAAAAAATCTGGAATGTCCAATGAAATTTCTGTATTATAATCGATGTCTACGGTGTGACATCGATTTATTATGTACCTATTGTAAAATGTCAGAGCCTGAGACGCTCTATAAGAAATGATGGATACCTACTCGTATTATCTTCATCCGGCCCGAACGTAAAGAGTTAGGGTACCTATGGTTACAATTTTCTCATGTGAATTTTGATTCGTACCTACCCTTCTTAATTTGATTATATTTCTTTCCACTCCTTTATTAGGTAGGAGACAAGCAATGCGGAGCGCTCAAATAAATTGTCTTGCGTGGGATTCGAACCCGCCGGGCGGCAGCATACACGACCTCTTTGCCACCGAAACTTTATGTAAACTTCGTATCAAACAAGAAGCAGCGTTAAACTTCGCTTCAGAGCCACGGTACCTGCTCTTTCCCACATGCTTTATTAATGTTTCCCAAATTCCCTCGATGAATTTGTTTTCTTGAACGGCCTTTACCTATTATGATTCAATAAGTACGAGAGCTGTATTACCTAATACTTAGCACAACTTAAATCTTACTTTGGGTGCTACTGGTCTACAAACATTTCATTATAACAGCCCATTAATGTCCCACTGCAGGGACGGGCCTCCTCCCGTGACGGAGGGATACTTGGTCTACTAATACCACGCTGGCCAGACGGATTGGTATAGGGTGTAATTTAAACTTTTCCTTCTTTTTATTTCGTAAAGATAATATTCACTGCTAGTCCCTTAGTCACTTTTTACGACACCCATAGGATGAGATGGGGTGGGGACATATTGTATTCTTACTCCGTCACCACGCGAATACAATATTTGTTTTTGCACAATTTTATTTTAATTTTAAAGTATATGCAATAAATTGTTATACTTACAAATGACTTATAACGACAATTTTGTTTAACTTAATTCCCGCACTAAGGCTTTTATCCCGTGTTGCAGTCCCACAACGTCGGCTTACGTCAATGCAACAGACATAAATAACCTTCAGACAGTCAAGCAAACGAAGCGAAAACGAAATCTTTTGCTGCAATTTTACACCAATAACTCCTCGATCGTTAATGTTGAACGACAATTTCCAATGGATTGGTATGCTGGATTCAGTAAATGTTTATAGCCAGCATGTCAATTCTCGTTCCTTAAAATCGTTAAAAATTCGTTTAAGTTAACTTTTAGTAGTCCAATTCTCACACAATAGGTATAGTCTATTTTTTTATCTCGGACACTAAAATGACAACTACTAATGTCAAACGTAAAACTAATATAGCCAGCTTTTAAGAAACAGTGCTGTCCCTGTGTTTCGATTCGTTTTGTAATTATTGTAAAATATTTACGGTTGTTAGTATAGTCGAGAAAAAATGCCTTTATCACCTCTAGAGTTAATGTTAGTTGCATTTCATAAAACTATTAGGGTCAATATCGCACAACAAAACATCAGCTAAATCATGACGATACTTTGACATAATATCAGTTCTCATGTATTAGCAAATAGTTGTTAGATATTTATAAAAACAAATAGTAGAAGTTGCTGATAGAAGAGGTAGGTACTTTATCCTCTTTCCATTGGTATACAACATCCTATAAAATAGTAAATAGTTTTTCTACAAAACATGTGTAATACATAAACATACATACTGTTGGTGTGCTTAACAAATAAATAAATAATTCGAAGTAATTATTGACGCTATAGTAAATGATGACTTTTTTTTTTCTTTTATTATATTAAAATTAACTCTAATGTGATAAGGTAGACCCACTGCAGTGACAAAAAAAGCTAAAGTAACTAGGTAAGTACGCTAGAATGAATCAATTATAGCAATTATAGCTAGTAAATTTACCTGTGCTTATTCATCAAACGTGTTTTCTTTACTTTGAATTATGTTTTACACATGTTTTGTAGAAAAACTATTTACTATTTTATAGGATGTTGTATACCAATGGAAAGAGGATAAAGTAAGGCATTTATTCAGAAAATGGAAGAACTTTCTCTTTTTTATTTATTTTTTTATTGTACTGTGAAGTTGATCATATCTTAAAATTTTACCTGTCTCTATAAGGTAAAAGCTCCTATTACGGCGGTAGTCAAAATCTCGTCCTATTACGGAGGTATTTCTATTTTCGTGTTTTATTCTGGTTTTATTTAGTTTACGTACAACAAAACGAAATCAGTTTATTCTGCATCTATTACTTCATGATTTACCTGACGTTTGCAAGTAAAGCACATAGATAACTAATCAAAATCAATCAATCTGTGTAACGGCATCGACGTAAAAGGGATTTCCATACTAACGCTGAACAACAAAATTAGGTACACTAATATTTAGAAACTAAGTTTTTCGTATTAATAAACCGTTTAAGATGGTTTATTTCTTACTTATAACATTTTCTTACTATTATAATTACTATTTCAATAGCTTGTTTTATATTTGTAACTCGTTTTATATCCAAAAAATAAGAAATAAAATAGTGCCGTAATACGACACGATTTTTTTAGATTCGTCCTAATACGGTGGTATAACTCCGTAATAGAAAAAATACTGGGCATGTTTAATTGCTTGTAACTTTCAATTTATTAACTTATTGAACTTGTTTCAAGGTTTTTTGAAATAATTAATAATCTCATAAACTAAAAACCATATTCTGCGGTATGTATTCGTAGTTAGAAATCGAATTAAATACGAAAATTGTTGAGTACAAAATGTGGATTTCTTAGAAAGGGTAAAAATAGGAAGGTGTATTTTAACTTATCATAAATCATTTATTTTGTATAACTGTTGACTACTGTTTACACATATGAGCAAAAAAACTGTTATAGTTTCATTAAACATTTACATTGTTCCATTTATCAAAGTTTTGATAGGTCCGAATTAGGATTATTAAAAACAGTAGTAGTTTTCCTATTGCGGTGGTAATTATTTCCAAGTAAGTCTGTGTTAGGATCTATGATTTCTTATTACGGCCCTATTCATAGAACATAAAATTACAAGTTTTAGGGTACCGTGATTATTGATTCTGAGAATAGAATTGTTATGTGATACGTAAGTTTTTTTGTTTTGTATAAAACCAAAAGCGATAAGAACTTTTAAATATACATATTCATTTTTTTTATTTTATTTTATTTTTCACAGTTGTTAGCAGTTCACAGGGATATCTCGATCAGGCCGGGTTTTTTCAATCAAATTCGATCAAAATCGATAATATTATTTTCAAAACTGTAATAAGTCATAAACTTAATAGTAATTAATACATTTGATTTAATTATAATTATTTAATTTATAATTTTATTTTAGTTGTAAAAACGTATTAGCAAAAAGGTTAAGACATGCCGACCACTCTTAAGGTGCCAACAATTGTTTCATCTTGATAGTATATGATGCGTCCTTCTCTTCTAAATTCTTTAATTTTTCGAAGATATTCGTGACGCCATAAAATGATATCTTTTCGGTCGATTAACGTGCTACGTCGTTTTCTGGTCATATATTTAAATTGCAGGTGTTTTAATATTTTATATAATGTGCTTCTAGAAAAGGATGGAAGTTCGGGGTCTTTGTTTACAACTTGCAGTATCTAAAAACAAAGAGTTGGTTAAAGTAATTATGTCTTCAAGTAATAGTTTCATTTTATTCTAGTTTTAACGAATAAAGAATAAAAACCATATAAATATCAGTACAAGAATAACCTTGTCCAGGGATGGTGATTCGTTTCTATAAAAGAATTGATGTTTAATTATGAATTATATATTAATTTTATTATGAAACAAGATTATTATTATTTTATTATGCAGACTCAAAGATTAATTGTACTTACAGCCAAATAAAAATAAATTATGTACCAAAAATAAATTTTGTTTCATTTACTTACCTGAGTTTAAAATTAGAATTTGCACATTTTATATTATTACTTCCAAAAAACTGTATAAAATTTAAATTTATCGTTAATTGTTGATAGTGGTGGTACATCACCATACATAAATTGCACAAAAAAAGGTAACAGTAATGATATTTTAGTATTCGAGATTAAAAAACAACCAAGTCTCTATTTACCGTAATCGGCGGTACTAACCTATATTTTTATCGGTAAGTACCGGCTGTACCGCATCACTATTTATTAGTTGTAAAAAACAGGCAACACATGAAATGTCATTTTAGTATCTGAGATAAAAAAATAGACTGTAAGACAATTTGACAACTAAAAGTTACGAGTACCTTAACTGAATTTTTAACGATTTTATGGAACGAGAATTGACATGCAGATTATTTAATCATTCGAAATTAAAATACTTTGAATATCATCAACCAAGTCACAGCTGACCATAGGCCTTCTCCTCGAGCGGGATGGCTATTTAACTTTTTTACAGTTGTCTACAAGCAGTGAAGAATGGAAAATAATAGCGAAACATTATCAAGATATCTAGAATAATGAAAATTGCGGCCTCTTTGCCAAAAACGATCGCACCCAAATACGCCTACCCTATTCCTTCTCTTTCTTTTTTTTGTTTTGATTAATAATGAAAAAAGCGCTACAAGCCGCCGCAGCAATAATAATAATAATAATAATAAATCTTTTATTCAGTATAAACTTAACCTATTTTACAAAAAATCATCTGTGTCTGAACTAGGATTAACTCCTGTGTTTCAGACTACAGTGCTCAATATCCGTGCTTAAAGTCATACTGATATTCCTGATGAAACATGCATTTAAATACAATAAAGCAGAGCTATAATTACTTAGGATAATGTATACAAACATAGATAATAATACATTATGTAATAATTGATTGGGGAATCCTCTCTGTGTATAAAATGTAAATGATTGAATGTGTGTGAGAGGGTGTGTGTAATGTGTATAAATATAAAAAAGTATATTAAGTTATTTATTTAAAGAACCGGTTTCAGAACTTTTTCTGTTTCTTCATAGCTTAACTGGTGCAGCCATTGAAATACTATATTTTTACACTGTCTTCTATTCGTATGGTATATCTGTAATTTTTTATTTGCTAAGTTATATAGGAATGGTCCAAGGAAATAAAAGAACCTTTGAGTGGTTACAAGTTTACAGAAATTTGACTGGCATACATTCATACAACTACGACGGTTAGTATTATTTACGGCGTTGGCACCATAATTTAATAGGGCGTGTTGTCTGATAATGACTTGACTAATAAACAACTGCCTAACCGTCAGCACGTTACAGTCTTGGTACAATTGGTATGTGGGATATAAGATTGGCCGAAAAGTAGACACCTTGAGAAGAGCTCTTTGCACTCTCTCCAAGGTTAGTAAGGTATATTTACATGCTCCACCCCAAGAAGTGATACCATAACAAATGATGGATTCACAAAGAGCAGAGTATATTTGTTTTAACAACGGAGGTTTAGCAACATGTCTAAGGGACTTAAAAACAAATATTAGCTTCCTAACTCTTGCAGTTAGTGTATTTATTTGAGAATTAAAATTAAGTTTATTATCTATTATTACTCCTAGGTATTTAATTTGAGTTGGATGAGTCAAGGGTTTACAAGAGCATAAATTGGAGTCTAGGTTACATGAATTATGTGGTATTAAGTTATATCTGTTTGTTAAATCTTTAATTGTTTTAGTTGAAAAAGTTAGGTAAGCAGTTTTATCAATATTAAGGGTTAAAAAGTTTCTACGAAGCCAAGTACTAACTGCGTCCAGCCCCTCTTGACTATCTTTAAAAACTTTTTCCCATGAGTTCGCTGAGAAAAGAAGAGCTGTGTCATCAGCATATGATATGATTTTCCCATTGGGAAATTTTATGTTAAGAACGTCGTTAATATACACGAGGAATAGTATAGGACCCAGTATACTGCCCTGAGGTACTCCATGCGTCACGGGAAGGTAGGAGCTATTGAGTCCTTCGATTTTAACACATTGAGACCTACTAGTAAGATAGTCTTGGAATAACTGTAGTTGTTTGCCCCTAATACCAATCCTCTCAAGCTTACATAGAAGTAAGGGGATAGACACCGTGTCAAAGGCCTTGGCAAGATCTAAGAAGACACCGATCGTTTTGTTGCCCAGGTCGAGATTTTTTGCTACATAATCAGTCAGAGCATGTACTGCATCACTAGCTGATTTACCTGCTCTGAAACCAAATTGCGAGTCCGATAGTATATTGTTACTCTCCAAATAATCAGTTAACCGCACATTAATAATCTTTTCTAAGAGTTTCGAAATGGCAGGTAGTATTGATATAGGTCTATAATTACCTACACGGTCTCTATCCCCTGACTTGTATATAGGATGCACTACAGATTTTTTTAGAAGGGTTGGGAAGACTCCTTCTGTAAGGCAAATATTAAAAATATATGTAAGTGGAGGTACTAATATATCTTTAAATTGTTTTAGGACGCTGTTGGAGATGTTATCACTGCCTGTAGCGCAAACAGTTTTCAGATTTACGATCAAGCGATTGACTTCGTCTTGATCTACATTTAACAGTACAAATGAATTACTAATTGATTCTACATTCACTTGAGGGGATTGCAAACAGTGGTCATTTGATTGTAGTTTAATATTATGCGCCAGTTGTCCGCCTATATTAATGAAGTATTTATTAATATTGTCCAAATTACCCTGAGTAACTGGAGATCCAATCAGTTCCCTAGCATTATTGGTTGGTTTTGTAGTATGTGAGATTCTTTTTATGACTTTCCATAGTTTTTTATTGTCTGTCCCTGCTTTCGACAACTCATCTGTGTCATAGATTTTCTTTAACTTTTTTAAAAGATTGTTGCAGTAATTGCGGTATCTCTTGTAAGTTTCTGCTAACATTAAGTTGTTTGGAGACTTTTTTAGAGACTGATTCATTCTGTCTCTGTTACGAATGCAGCGAACTAATCCTGGAGTCATCCAGGGTTTAACTGACTTGTATCGCCTTGAAATTTTAATTGTAGTTTGATTTTTATCTATTGCATGTTGAATTTCATTAATTAAATAGTTAATACATATGTTTGGATTATTTGATTCGTAGATAGGGTTGAGGTTTATGTTTTTCATAGAGATTATAAGACCATGATTATCAATTTTTGTCTTATTTAAGTGTGTAGCGGCATTGTATTGTTTTTTATTAACGCATATTAGAACTGATTGGTGATCTGTAACAGTAGAATTAATAACTAATGTAAGAGCTGAACTTCTAGACTTAAGAATGATATGGTCTAAGCATGTATTAATTCTAGTTGGAAAGGTATGAGCAGGTAGGAGGCCATGTGTAGCACATAGGTTTAAATAGTCAGGGGCTTTAGTATCGGTACTGTCTTGGATTATATTAATGTTAATGTCACCAATCACAGCAATGTTTTTAAAAGTGCATAAACTAGATAATGTTTTATTTAGGGATAAGTTAAATACATCTAAGTTATGGTAAGAAGGGGAGCGATATACTGCTATGATTGCTGTATCACTACCAATTCTCAGTACCAGGCAATTACCTCCTTGAAAATCAGGCTCCTCCACCGTCAAACAAACAGAGTCACAAGCATATACCACTACCCCATCATTTTGTAGTCGATTAAATTGAGTAGAATAACAGTTATAGCCTTGAAGATTAGGGAGTATCGGTTTTTTAAAAAGCCAAGCCTCTGTAAGAATGATGATATCACACTTAATGTCCAGTTGATGTAATAGAACCAATAGACCGTCAAAGTTTTTATTAATACTCCTAATATTTTGATTTAATATAAGCAGTGTGTCCTTTTGATTATTAATTAATTTACTTACCTCTTCAGCTTCACAGCAAAAAGACTCAGAAACTTTAATTTCATCAATTTCTGCATATAAGGTGTTAGCCATTAGGGAGTATAAAGTAGCCTATGGACATAGAAACAGTTTGTACTAATTTTATCAAAGACGTAGGTAATGGATATGGCAAAGGTGTAAAGCGTAGTGTATAAGATAGTTGGCAATGGAGATAGAATGTTACGAACAAAATGATAGTTACTTTCAGTTTAGAGAATGGTTCTTTAAATTGATTTGTGTATGAAGAATTAGTGTAAAATGTTATTTGTGCTGTGTGCATAGATAAGTAAGATTGAGTCGTGTATGTGGTTCTTGTGTAAATAGTTTTCTTTAGTATGTACGAGTATATGTGTATGTTAAATATTGGTGAGTGATTTGATATAAAATAAGGTTTAGATACACGTAGTGTGACAGTAAAACAGCAATACATAGTTAAGAAGACCTTAAACCTAAAAGGCGGTTCTTTATGGAGTATGTGTACTACAATATTTAGATATGGATTACATGCTATTATAACAAGAGAGAAGAAACAAAGATGCCTTATGCAGTTACAGTATACCAGTCAAAGACTGTTTATCTTTGCAAAATCACTCTCATCGTTAACTCTGATCCTTGGCATTCCTTCCTCCTTTTTCAGGTATATTTTACCATATGAAGACCAGCAATATTTAAATGAGTGAGATTTAGCGTATTCCCGTGCTAAGTAGAACAGTCTTTTGCCTTTATAAGTTAAGACTTCATTTATGAAGATAGGCGTGGGCGGACCTTCGACCTGCAGGAGAGTCGTATTTAATTTTAAGTTGTCTTTTTTCAAGTTAAAGGCCCTTAAAGACTTTATAAAATTATCCTTGACCAATACCGAATTGAAGTCAACTATAATAGGCCTAGTGGTGTTGGGCTTTGATGATCCACGGTAAACATCTCTGAACTCAAAAGTCTGCATATTTACATTTAATATTTGACCCAATTGTTGTACAACTTTTATTAAGTTGAGTTTATTTTCGTGTTGAAACTTCGGGATGTTCCTAATTTCTACTTTAGTCTCACATCTTTCTCCTTCTATTCTTTCAACTTTCTCTTCCAATAGCCTTATGTAGTTTTGCTGTTCTTTACGTTTTTCTTTGGCAAACTCCAATTCCTTCTGGATTTCATCATATCTGTCCGATAGCAATTGGATGGAGGCTGTAATAATGTCATTTTGTTGTTTTATACCATCAACTGTAGTCTGTAATTTTGCTAAATTCTCATTTTGTTGCGTTACAAAGGTTGCAAATAGAGATCGCATTTCATCCATTAAGTTATCTGATTCTATAGCCTTTTTCTTCTTAGTAGTTTGTTTGGAGGCTTTGCTGGGGATCAAAGGAATGGCTGGAACGGGCTCCTCAATGTTGGAGTCAGACATGGTTAAAGTATACCAAACCTGATATTAAGTTAATATCACAGGGTTAACTTACCCGTCTACTTCGGTTAATAATATAATGATAATATTACGTTGCCAGCAATACTTCTCGTAGCAAGTCCGTGTAGCTTGTCTTGCGTCGTCGTATCCCTGCGTAGGCTCGTAGGCGTCACGCGTAGATGGAGGAGTGACGTAGTAGATATGCGAGCGCTTCGATGATACGTGACGCGGGGCGAGCGAGAGGGCAATTATGGCGTACCTCTCGTTTACTCGAGGGGGTGAGCGGGGCCGCTCGATGGCGACGAGTTTTTAAAAGCCGACACTTTCTCACAATGCAATTTAAACTTTATACAATATACTATTAGGTATGATTTTGAATGATTATACGGAGTGATATCAATGTACACGACTGCTTTCGATGCTAACTTGGACGAAAGAGCCAATGCAAAGCAATGACCATGTCGTCCATAACAAACGAATACTGAAATGCTCGTGTAGGACCACGGAACAAAATCAAGTGTAGGACAGTATTGCCTATACTAAAGCCAAACTCGATGTGAAAATCTTTGGAAACAAACCATAATATGTCATTGTACGGTTATCACACCATTCCAAAATGTTTGTATTTAAAAATGAGAATTTTATTAGTATTTCCGTATTTTATGACATAATTTGGCACTATCTGCTATCAAGACGACATGAAGTAACTACGGCGCATGTGATGGGGTTTCGTATTTCCCCAGAAAAATAAATTAGGAAATTCCAATATTTTTTATAACAATGAACAACCCTAATTATTTTGCCTGTCAATGGTTGCCAAGCATAGGCTTGTTATTAAACATTTCACATCGACTTTGGCTTTAGTATAGTTGATGAAGTTACGCCATATCGCTCAATATTGTATTGTGCGGTGTTGATGCCGTAAATTGCTTGATGTACTTAGTCGTGACGTCATAGTTGAAGAGTATCGACTGGAATTGAGCAATTTTAGTTGCCCGTGTAAGCGCACTTTTACAATAAAACACAGCATTAGGAATATTTTTTTTTATTGACATGAACATGAAATACACTATACACAGAGTAAAAAAATAAGATCATTAACACAAAATTTAAATTTGAACTAAAGAGGTGCAATAGTCGCGCTAATTTCGTGACATTTCACCATAAAAATATTTTTCAATTCACAGTAGCTCATGAATGTCCCTCTGCAGGGATGGGCTTCTATATAGTCCTACCTACCAGCGTGGTTATAGTAGGACAAGTTTTACTTTATTAAAAGAGAAAGCATCTGTAGTGTGACATTAACAGACTGGTAGGATACATAATTAAAATAACTAACCCTGAATTCAAAAAAGGAATACTATATACAAATCTTTCAGTCAATTACTGTTGAAATATATTCTTAATTCCATAAACAAAGTAAAGAAATACACCAGGTATATCCCAAACAAACAAAAAAACGGATCTGGAACATTCTATGATTCGACTAAACGTGCTTTCTACGAATAGATAATTCTAGCTGTACTTTTTAAATGTAGTTGTATCGTATACCCGAAAACGAAATGGCTTTATCAGTTTTGACAAAAAATTCTATCATAATTCAAATTCAATAAGATCGTTATTTAATATTTATGCGTGTGCTTGACGTCATTGGTTGACCGTAATCAAAACTATACTTAGATTAAAAGTGCAATCTATTTTGAACTTTCACTTCAACGCAATAAATAATAATATCTACTAACACAATACAAATGTCACTATATTAAACCGTAGAGTTTGTATGTGAAAAACTATGAAAAACCATTAAAAACCATTAAATAATTTAAAACTAAAGTCACTTGTTACTTGTGACATTACAAGCTTGTCATATTTCAGAAAAACTGAAAATGTAGAATTTAAATATTGGCTGGTAAGCCACCCAATTGTTGGCACCTTAAGAGTGGACTTCGTGTCAGACTAGAATATAAAATATCATAAAATGATAAAATACTTTAATCTTTGCTTATACTTAATCATTATTATGTTATTGAATAGTATTTAATAAGTATTATTGGCACTAATGCCAATAAAAAGATTCTGATAAATTTATTGTTGCTATGTTGACACATGAAATAAATAAAATATAATAAAAATATTAAATAAATAATATTTGAACTTGAATAATCATACTGAACTTGAATAATCTATAGTGTTTTCTTTCTTTTTACTTACTTTTAACCCTTAAGTGCCAATAATTGTAAGAATTCTAACGATTAGGTGGTTTACCCTAATTTGTTTTATATTATAAAATTACGAAAACTTTAAATTGAAATATGCGCCAATGACGTCATGCAAGAAATGATAGGGATGGACATAGAAGTAAAAAAGAGAGAAATTCATTAGAATAAAACGTTTTACCGAAAATATGCTCTAGTAACAGTCAATTACGTTGACTTTACTCTTTGTTTTTATAAATACCTAACAACTATTTGCTAATACAAGAGAACTGATATGTCAAAGTAGCGTCATGATTAAGCTGATGTTTTGTTGTGCGATATTGAACCTAATAGTTTTATGACATGCAACTAACATTAACTCTAGAGGTGATAAGGCCATTTAGTTTTCGACTATACAAACGTGTTTGACGTTCCAGACACATAATGACAATGTACGAATCATTGAGCAGTCCCTCTATCGGACAAAAATGGAACTATTAATATAAGGGACATATTTATATTTATCGCTAAAAGGATAGTTTATTATACCATATTCCCCCTTACTCATAAACACCTCTTAAATTTTAGTCAATTGATTAGCTTAAATTCTTACGGTTTTGTTTGGTTTAAGGTTGCTTTTACTCAGTGATTAAATTTAAGACGCGTTTATGAGTAAGGGGAATTATTTTTACTAATACGTACCCCATGCCTATTTTACAAGTAGATGGTTTCTTTCTATAGTCTTAAAAAAATTAAAATAATTCTAGATTTTCTACTTAAACAGTACAAAATTTACTATAGGGACCTTAAACTACTGAAGTCCGCAAAGTCTTGAGGCTCCAAGCCATAATATAATGAGCAATTTTTTATTTTATTTAATTTGTTAATCCCATACATTTTTTAAACTAAAAGCTATTTACATAATTAATACAATCATAAACCATACATAGGTATGTTTAATATGAAACAGACTGTATGAATTACATTAATATAATAATAACCCTCAAATCTGAAGACTATTTTGCAGTCACCGTG
Organism: Schrankia costaestrigalis; assembly: GCA_905475405.1. NCBI lineage: Eukaryota > Metazoa > Arthropoda > Insecta > Lepidoptera > Erebidae > Schrankia > Schrankia costaestrigalis. The sequence goes on from FR997851.1 coordinate 6,425,461, forward strand.
ATTTTTGAGAACTTTTCAAACAATTTCTGCTGTATATAATATGATAACGTGTCTCTACTATAATTCCCTTATATCTTTAAGTGCCAATCACGGCAACAGAGTAATAATTACCAATATTACTTACAATTACAGAACTTAGTCAATATAATACAAAATAGTTTTTATTAAATCGTTATCAATATAAACCATATTGATAACGATTTACCTATTCGCGTGAAGAACCCTACAATGTCAGTTTTAGTTAATTATTTATTTTTATTTTAAATCAGCAATATTTTATCGGTTTTGTTTGTTGTTTATTAATTAATGCTTCGCAATAAATCGCTTGAGGGGATTTCAAGCTATGGCCATCAATCAACACATACATTGATAAGGTATCTTATTTTTAGTTAATTTTTATTTTATTTTTTTAAATTATCTATGTTACTGTGGATACTTAGTCATTGGCACTGTACTAAAACCTTCGTATGTATTCGAATCTAGCACTCAACCATAATTAATTGCAGTAGTTAAACCTTAATACAGGTTTTCTGCTCTAAGAGAGCTCAAAGTCCTCTACATTTCTACTTGCCCAAAAGTAGTGTACCTTACTTAATTTGCTATCCCAACAATGGGAAATAAGGCCTTCCCAAATAGTCCCATACACTTTACATCTTACTTAACATGAACTTACTAATTTACCTACATGAAGTAATGTAATTTATGCTCCAGTTATTACATTACGATTTGCAACAATTTTTATTTTGGATAACATATTATTATAAAAATGTTACAATACTTTTTTGCTTATTTTTTTTGTGGATTAAGAACGAAATGAAAATATGAAATACTAGCTGTCCCGTGCCCACTTCGTTACGCGGCTAAAAAAACGCGTCCCTTTTTTAACATATTTCATTACTGCTCCACTCCTATTAGTCATAGCGTGATACTATAGCCTATGACACACCCCGGTAAATGGACTATTCAACACAGAAAGAATTTTTGAAAGCGGTTCAATAGATCCAGAGATTACCCCCTACAACGTCACAAACACACAAACTTAACCTCTTTATAATATTAGTATAGATACGATTTTATTTCAATCTTTCTATGTACTAGACAATAATAATTACTTTTAAATAAGTATCACTCTAGGAACTTAATAAATGTTACAAACAATGCATGCTATATTATTTATTTCGCAAACGACTTATTCCGCAAAATGTTTTATTTAAAAACACTCGTTTCACAAACATTTATTTGACAAACACATATTTTAACAAATAAATGATCAGGTGATATTTAATAACTAAAATTTTAATTTCATATTTAGTTACATATAGATAAATCTGTAGATGAAATGTCAAATAATGTTCATGCCAAAAGTTGTTTGTTAAGTAAAAATTTGTGAATTTATGTTCCAGTCACATAATATAAGATATTAAAGTATGCAGTCTCTGCCTACACCCTATGGGAATAAGGCATGATTTTTTGTATATGTATGTATGTATTTTAAAGTAACTACAGTAAGCGCCAACTTATTCGGCCGGCTTGAAGTTGTTGCTGTAGGCTGCGCAGATTTCAGTTTTCAAACTAAATGCTGAAGAGCGAGTATCGTATTTGTTAGTGTACATGTCTCCGTGTGGTGACGGAGTATGAATACAATATGTCACCACCCCATCTCATCCCATGGGTGTCGTAGAAACCGACTAAGGGATTATCCGTGAATGTCACCTATACATAGAAAGAAGGAAAACTTGAAATTAAACCCTATACCAATCCGTCTGGCCAGCGTGGTATTAGTAGGCCAAGTATCCCTCCGTCACGGGAGGAGGCCCGTCCCTGCATTACATTAATGGGCTGTTATGATGATGATGATGTACCTACATGCGCGAATTCTCTGACAGCTAACTTCAGCCCAGCCGGTTTAGTTGGCACGTACTGTATGTATGATAATCCTAATGTTTTCCCGGCGCGTCTTTCAGTTGCGTGACGAAGAACGCGTCGAAATTGAACTCTGATCATTTGTCCCACAGTCCTGCCTCCTTCATCTTTGTGTGGAAGTATTTTTCTAACGTGTTCGCGCATCTGTGGAGCGAAAGATCATTTATTATTAACTTTTGCTTTTTTGTAGCTCTTTTTGAAATAAGAGACAATCTTCGTGTAGCTACGTAGTGTCGTAAAGGCAAAGTTCGTAAATATTATCTGTACAAAAACAATATAACTTGAAACAAACTTGACTATATAATTTCTGATTTTTACATGTATATAAATAAAAAAGACAACTCCCGCACTGAAGATCAAATCCTGTATTAGAAACATTTCAAGCATACATTTAACGGATCAAAACCTATCCAGGATAAGGGCAATCATTTGAAAATAATGAATGTACAAATAATTTTCCAGCATTATATATTGACGACCTCATAAAGGTCTTTGGGTAGGACTGGATGCGGAAGGCACAGGACCGAGTTCTGTGGCGCGTATTGGGAGAAGTCTATGTCCAGCAGTGAACTGCAATAGACTAGTTGATTTGATTGATTGATATTTTGTAAAAGCAAGTTCCAAATTAGCGGGAGCTGTTGTTGGGAATCAGTTTCTTCTAAATTACAGGTGTTTTAGTATGTTAATTAATTATCCATTGTTTTTAAACCTTTGTACTCTACTCCAACATTCAATACTTTAGTATTAGTATTAAAAAAACAATTTACCTGTAATAATCAGTGTCCGGTGAATTGTAGAGTCGACAATTAGTGAATATGCGAGTCATGTCAGCTATGAACAGACGCTTAGACACGTAGTACCGAGCTTTCAAGCGCTCACCTATCGTGCGGAGATCTATAACAATAATATAATAGTCAGGGCTTATTCACATCAGTACTTAATTGAGCTTTTACTGTAGCACTTTTTTTGAACTTTTTAAAAAAATTGTACATATTATTTAGGTCTCTGGGCCAGACTGCATGTGGAAGGGGACCGTGTTCTGTGGAAGGGGACCGTGTCCAGGTGGGCGGGGGCGTTAGAAAGTAAATAACTATTAAACTATCGTTTTGCATGCTTTTAAAACTGAATAACTTACCCATAGGATATTTAATATGATCGTAATAATCAGGTACTTCAGACTTATCAACCGGCTTCAAAAATGGCCAGGCGGCGGCGTGGTTTTTAACCTGTAAACAAAAAAAACATCGTCATAACAGCCCATTAATGTCCCATTGCAGGGACGGGCTTCCTTCCATGACGGAGGGATCCTTGGCCTACTAATACCACGATGGCCAAACGGATTGATATAGGGTTTAATTTCAAGTTTTCCTTCTTTTTATTACGTAAAGATAATATTCACGGATAGTCCCTTAGTCGGTTTTTACGACACCCATGGGATGAGATGGGGTGGTGACATATTGTATTCTTACTCCGAATCAAACCTATGTTTTCGAATAATACATACCGAAAGCAAAATAAAAACCTGTAAATATGAAATTTGTTTTTCGATGTTATGACGTAATGATTGAAACAGCGGGAAAATTAGAAGCAATTTGTTAAATTAATTGTTACCGTGTGCAAGACGTTTCTCAGCGTTCCCGGATCAGGTTCCGGGTCATGATCGTGAGGTCTCGAACCCAGACTACCACGAAAACCTGTTTCACGGAGTCCAGGGATACATTCTACTGGTATACTACGGACCTGTTAAATACAAATATTTTAGAAAGTATTATTAAAACAAGCAAAATGGTATGCTGTAAGCGTTTACTAAAATGCTCGATAGATGGCGTGGTTCATCAAATTAAATGTCGCGTATGTAAATGAATATGGTAAGAGTAAGAAGTTAATAATAGTTTACGGGACTAAAAACAAGAAAAGATTAATATGTATTTAGAACGTCATAAAAACGTATATTTTTTATAAAGACCTGCGAATATAAATAAATATTCCTCGCACATTCACACAACGCCATCTAGTCCCAAACTAAGCAAAGCATGTACTATGAGCACTAGACCAAGGATATTTTTTTTTGTAAATACATACATATTATACATAGAAAACACGCAGACCAATGCAAACAATCATATTCATACACACAATTTTTTGATTTGTATTGAGCGGGAATCGAACCCGAGACCTCTGCGAAGCAGTCATGTTAAATAACCACAGTGGTCCTCTAAAAAACCCGGTAAAACAAACTCAAAATACTTACACCTTCCTTAAATAATGTCAGTCCAGGATGTACTTTGCGGACATCCTTTTGCCTCATGTCGATCAATTTCTTTACTATCTGTAACAAAATAATTTAATTTAAGCTAAAAATTCGAGCCAAGGTTACAATAAGGACTATTATAGTCCTTTATGTAACCTTGGTACATGGCACGTGGTAGCTTTATGTCCTTACTGAATCCTTGCTTCAACAAATTATACCCCTTCCACTATATTTAACAACATTTGACAGATTGACGTTAGTGACGTTCAGCAGTATCTCGAATATAATCCCATTCGATTGTAAGCGATTTCGCGATTTTTCAAATTACTTTATTTTACACATTTGGATCCTTACATCAACTTACATTATCGTTTTAGTTTCTTTCTTCTATGTTAAGAGAATTAGCCTATAGCTTAAAATGGTAAAATTATAGTTAGCTTAGGTATTATTTAAAATACATTATTTATCGTGACACATTCGCGGGTTATAGCTAATCTAAAATATCATATTACATTTTATAAACGTATTATGAAGAGTTCAGGTTTATTCATAGCATTTATTTCTACCGATTATTTGTAATTTGTTTCATAATGGTGGTAATCGTTTTGAGTGTCCATCACTAAGTAACCATGGTAACTGAAAAAAACATGGGTACGTCCATGAAATACAATATAATTTGTTCGAAAAATAAGCGGAAGTATTACGAAACTTCATGGACGTGAACTGTCAAAAAGCTAAACTTACGCTGGAAGGGGTATAATAACAAAATACATAATCACTGCCTACCTCCTTCTGTCTCCGTATAACACTAGTGAACTGCGTGTAGACTATACGTGGATTGAGCTCACAGTGCATGAGCGTGGCGCCCTCGTAGTCCTTTATGTAACCTTGGTACATGGCACGTGGTAGCTTTATGTCCTTACTGAATCCTTGCTTCTTGAAATAACCTATAATGACAATGAAAAAAAATATAGTGAGGCTAATACATCCTATAATTAAACTCCTAATTATGGAAATGATTATTATTTTCTTAAAGACAACTCCCGCCATAGATATTCATTGCTGTGTCGCAGGGATTTTTAAAGACATCAAAGCAATATGTTTTTTGAATCAATTCAGTGAAGGATTTTTGAATCAATCCAGTGACGGATTTTTGAATCAATCCAGTGAAGGATTTTTGAATCAAACCAGTGAAGGATTTTTGAATCAATCCAGTGAAAGATTTTTGAATCAATCCAGTGAAGGATTTTTTAATCAATCCAATGACGGATTTTTGAATCAATCCAATGACGGAGTTTTTAATCAATCCAGTAAAGGATTTTTGAATCAATCCAGTGAAGCATTTCTGAATCAATCCAGTGAAGCATCTTTGAATCAATCCAGTGAAGCATTTTTGAATCAATCCAGTGAAGGATTTTTTAATCAATCCAGTGAAGGATTTTTGAATCAATCCAGTGAAAGATTTTTGAATCAATCCAGTGACGGATTTTTGAATCAATCCAGCGAAGGATTTTTGAATCCTTTACTGGATTGATTAAAAATTTCTACAGCCTTGGATTTGTCCAAGGCAGTAGAAATTATTTGAGTCATACTAACAAAGAGTATATCTTACATTAAGTAATTATTTTTCTATATTTAATAGCTTTTTCCTTGTACATACAGATAATTACTTATTAATTAATTAAACAAATTAAACTCACCAATAGCAAATTCATCAGCGAAGGTAAGGAAATGCAGTATATTATTTCTTATATGATAATCTTTGAGATGATTCATTAGATGTGTGCCGTAACCTTTTACTTGTTCGTTAGATGTCACGGCGCAGAATACTATTTCACTGAAGCCCTGAGAAAAGAAAACAATATTAATATAGGATATTGATTAACTTTGTAAACAAATACCACGTATTGGAAATTCACTAGTGTCTCGTAGACTGTGGTTGACACGACGCCATAGTTGTTTACCTTTATAATCAAGTCGTAATAAATGAACAGTAGAAGATATTGAGATTATTAGCAGACAGCTAACCTGATACAACACTTCCTGAAATGAAGGTTATCGTGACAAGAGTTTAAACCTTTATTTTTATTGAAGTGGGGTGAAATTGCCAAGTAGAGAAACTAATATTTTTCTAATTTAAAACCAGCCAGTGTTTATACCAATTATAATACTAATGTAATTTTACTAAAATTTCATATTAATTGAGATACATATCATTTCAAAACAATTATTATCCGGCCGTTCAGAGAATGCGTTCCTGACACTTATCAGTTAGTCACGACTAGTGATGGACACAACATTATACCGAGTTCGTTACCGTTACTCCAAAATGAACCGCCGCGTTATTTTTATGATTAGATTTAGACCGTTTTAAATTGGCGGAATCATTTAAAATTTATATTTTAGTTCTTTACGTGGAAACAATAAAAGGGAATATTAATATAATAAAATTGTTTTATTTATTATTTTTTACAAAGTTACAATCTGTATTTCTATGGAATAAAGTACATTGAACTAAATGTGCGTACAGAATATTAATCAGACTCCGATTCGCTTGAGGAGGTGGTGTCTTCATCATCATCTTCGCCTACATGTATAATTATATTATTATCAATTACAGAATCAATCCTGATATCTCGGTCAAAATGTTCCATAATCAGGTTTTTAGTCTTTTCGACAACCTTTGCCCAGTCATCTCTTGTGACTTTCCCGCAGGCTTCTTTTAACAGGGTCATCATCTTTTTCGTGCTGAATGGCGGGGAAGTATTGTGGCGGGCGGCGTAACCTTTTATTTGAGCCCAGATTAGCTCAATCGCGTTATATTGGCAATGATACGGTGGAATTCTTAGAACGCGATGACCGTACTCCAAAGCCATTTCATCGATTTCGTATCGCACATTTGCCGCTTTATTTTCTTTCACTAACTTAATTAGCTCTGCTTTTAGCATCTGCATATTTGCGTCAATGCCTTTTGCTTGTAACCAAGCAACCATTTCTTCTTTTTTATTAGCTTGGGTAGGTGGTTTCTGTATTTGAAACGAGTGATAGGAGGCATTATCCATCAATATTACAGAAGGCTCTGGTAGGCTGGGCAAAAGCACGTTCTGGAACCACTCTTTAAATGTACTGGCATTCATTTCCTCGTGGTAGTCATTTGTGGTTTTTGATTGAAATGCCAGTAAAGCGTTCTCCACAAAGCCGTATTTTGCAGTACCTGCGTGGCATATTATCAGACGAGCCCCCTTACCCATTGGTACTTTCGACGTCGACGCTTGTGTATCATCCGTCCAAGAACGGGAAACCGTGTGATTGGCGTTTAGCCATGTCTCGTCAATGAACACGACATTATCCCAGTTATCAATTTTTTTTGCTTCTCTCAAGAAACTTATCCGTTTCAAAATGATGTCGTATCGTTCTAATAAAATTTTTCTTTTGTCTGTTTTTTTATACGAAAAACCAATATCTTTTAAGATTTTCGTTAAAGCAGTTTTACCCCCGCTAAACAGTCCAGCTTCTCTTAACGACGCCAAAAGCTTCATCCTGTTGAGATATTCATTTCTGGAATAGTAACCATATATATGATTTCTGATTGCATCGGCGTCAAAGGTATCAATATCTGTCACGGGTTTAGTTCTACGTTTCTTCTTCGGAGTACGTAAAATATTATCTTCCATGCCAGTAGAGCCGAACTTTTCTTTATTAATATTTGTAATCGTTCGTTTGCTAACTCCAAGCGCCTGAGAGACGCGTTCTTGTACTTTTTCGACAGGAACCAGGGGTCCGCCATTTTGCCGCTCCCGCTCAAAGTAATCTTGCAGCTTGATAATTAACTCACGGGCTCCAGTTTTCAATGTTTGTCCACGTTTAGGCATTATTATGCACCAAAAGTAAAAAGAACGCAATATAAGACACAATCAAAGTCAAATAACAACAGATCGCAAACACTTGAAGAACGTGGTCTATGCGCACGAAACGACAACAGACGACTGTTTCAGCGTCACAAAATGGCGGCCCATAACGCCATTTGGGGTTACCATTTTCAACCTAAATATAAAAATGCTACTTTGTATTTAATGTACTTTTATTTTTATATTTAATAAAAGTTATTCTAAAGTCCATTATTTTCAAATTCTTGAAAAGAAAAACAAAACGTATTATTTTATAAAGTATAACTGTATCGATAAGAACAGATTACGATACTATTATTCACTGTTATTGTTGGCACAGCACTACAAATATAAAGCGCTGACATAACCTTGTAATAGCGCAGTGTAGATTTAGAAAAATATTGTTTACCAAGTTATTTGACACTCAGTTTGACACAACATTATAACATTCATTAATTATTGATATAATAATGTTGTTTTAATGCTCATCAATAGTTAAAACGATAAACAACCAGCAAAAATATTTTTATCGTAACTGCAACGCCATTACAAAGTTACTGCGTCAGTTCAATCGCGACGTGTCAGGAACGCATTCTCTGAACGGCCGAAGTTTATATAACAACACTTTGATAAAATTTAGTGATATCTTTGGAACAAGATAGAAAGATAAACTCAAAAAAAAAAACTCAAAACTCAAATTGTTTATTGCATTCCATAGGTAGGTACATGTGTTGAATATAGGTACAGAGTACATTAAGTTCCGTTATGGACCCTGTCGGGCACAACAATATTGTAAGGCGACATTTTACTCTATACTATTACTATTGTTTTTATTTTTACTTTTTTTTTTGTTTTTTTTTTTTTTTTTTGTACTCTAACAAATTACGAATTTTAAGGAGATTAATTACAGTATAAAGTATTTTACTAATAGTTTTTAATATTACCTGTGAATGAAAGGTCCTAAAACATATTCCTCCAATTGGTCTGCCCTCTTTTATTAGTGCTAAAGTCTTGTGCTTTCTGTAATTAAAAAAATATTAAATAAGATATAATAGAAATAAGTCGGGTTTTCTTTCCTGACGCTATAACTCCAGAACGCACGAACCGATTTCCACGGTTTTGCATTCGTTGGAAAGGTCTCGGGCTCCGTGAGGTTTATAGCAAAGAATTCAGGAAAAATCTGAACAGAAAATCGGGAGAATAATGCCCGTGCGAAGCCGGGATAGGCCACTAGTAAGATATAAAAAAACTACCAATTTTTGCCTCTTATGTAAAGATCTTTCTAGTGATAGGGTACAAATACCTTGTGTCAACAGCCCTTCTCATCTCATGGTTGTCGTAATGTTAACTAATAAAAAAATTATAAAAAGTAATACTTACGGATCAAAAACTAATTGAGATATATACTCCTTAGTCATCTCAGGCAATTGATGCGAGAACACGTTGTGTAATCCTGTAATAAAACAATCATTATAACATTTACTTAATTAACAAAAAAAAAGAAGGCCTCTTACTGGAAAAAAGTGGGGACTAAAACTTGAAACAAAACCTATTTGAATTAATTGTATATATAAACTATGTTTATGAATATTTATATCATGGTACCTATATATTAAAATAAAAGAAAAGGCCCACACATTGCAAACACATCTTTGTAGTATATAAAAATATTTTTGATTTGATTTAGAATAGCAATATGACATTACTAATATTGTTAGTTAGTAAGCAGCATGTCAATTCTCGTACCTTAAAATCGTTAAAAATTCGGTTAAGTTAACTTTTAGTTGTCAAATTGTCTTGTATTTGCTATTGCAATTGTAATCTTTTATGGTAGTGTTAAAGTTTTATTTACAGTGTGACAATTTGACAACTAAAAGTTAATTTAACCGAACTTTTAACGATTTTAAGGAACGAGAATTGACATGCAGAGTAAAAATTCACGAAATCAAGGCTATTGTAATGTTTTGTTTTTGTCTATCACTGGAGAAGGCCAGTCTCTACTCTACAGTGGGACATTATAAAGAATATAATCACAAATAGATACATACCTATAAGCCACAGCATAGTCTGTTTATTGACAGGCCCGGTGAGAGAGTTCCCGATCACATGGAATTCTATCATCTTACGTTGCTCCTCCAACTTGGCCGCCTCGTCGCGGGGGGCTTGCATTTGGAATAGTGCCTGGGTGATAAATATGGTATGTTATTAACTGATTAGTACATAAGAAAGTAAGTATGTTTATGATAAGTATGTTATAATAATATAAGTAACTAATTAGTATAAAATATACATATATAAAACATGTTGTAAAGCACCTACAGTATAAATTCTGTGCAGTCACTAAAAGGCGTTAAAAAATCTGTTATAGTTTTTGACTTAGTTTTTAACTTTATATTTAGTACTTACATAAAATATATATGTTTATCATTGTCTAGTACATGGTTTAAGTTTTGTGTAGCCACTTTTTAAACCATCCAGAAGTAGGTATGCTATGATAAATCATAGTGTTTAAGTATACATGACCTATCTAGGTCAATACAAATGTTAATCTTCATGACACATTACAGTAACATCACGATATTAAAATTTAATGCATTAAGCAGGAATAGAACCCGACTCATATACCATATAGAGTATATACTAACATCAGGGCCGCACATATAGTTAGGATCGCTGATGGTGGCCACGATGTCGGCCACGGTACGTTCGCTGACGTCATCAGCCGGCTCGTCTAGAAGGCGACGTCTCTTAGCCGCACCGGCCACGGGAGGCTCGCTAGAACGTTTCACTGACTCCGACTTTATTGAACCTGTACAGGAGGATATAGTTAAAATTATGCCCGGTAAAACTATCAATATACGAGTGAAAGTCCCATCAAAATTGGACCGGTCGTTTCGCAGATTACCCGGAACAAACAAATACACAATTCTTTTTTAACCTTAATTTTTTAGTTTTTCTGCATAATATTTTGATGAGCTTACCATCAAGCAAACGACTTGTTCGGCTTGTCACCGTACCATATTAAAAACTGAATTATATAAATGTGCAAAAACAAATTAAGTATCTGTACCTGAAGATAGTGTGACTGTAGTGAAACCATCTTTACTATCCCCAGTAGGTGTCACGCGTTCGAACTCGCCACGTCTGCCCGCAGCAGTAGCTAAACAAAAAATATATAACATTTTAGAGTCTTTCATATTCTACTTATATTATAAATGCGAAAATTTGTGAGGATGTATGGATAGCTGGATGTTTGTTACTCTTTCACGCAAAAACTACAGAATGGATTTTGATAAAATTTGGAATATACCTATTATATTTAAAAAACTTACGGTTCTTATTATCCAAAATTGCTTGCAAATGATTAGGTGGTATTTGTTTGTATTCAGGATCCCATATCGGTGAACTAGCACTGAATATTTCTTCCTCCAACAAGGCGAGGAAACGAGGGAAATGTGTTAGTACTAAAACCTAAAAATAAATAAAAAAATATGTCTAAAAGTTAGATTCTAAAAAAACACATAGTTTTGATAAAAAGGCTGATAAAATATATTGTTATGGCAGTATGAAAACAATAGCCATCAATAAAACTAGAAACTAATTTCTATTTATGCATTTGACCTATTTATACCCAATAATATTTTGTAAATGTAAAGTTATTACATATTATCATATATTCGTGTGGTGACGGAGTAAGAATAAAAAAAGTCATCACCCCATCTCATCCCATGGGTGTCGTAAAAACTAATAAATATTACTATTACATAGAAAGAAGGCGGCCGGCCGTAAAATATAGACAAAACTTTAAGCAGCATGTGGAAGAAGAAGACATGCTGCGCCGACCCCAAAAAAAAAGAGAAATGATGATTTGACCATAAAAAAAAAATTAACTTACCCTCTTCTCCGGCGGCATACGGTCCCTCTCAGAGTGACACTTGTCCATCAACTGTCTACAAACAGACTTGAACACGGCGCGCAGTAACGTGCGACCGAACACTAGTGAGGTGTCGTAGTGTGGCAGAGAGTCACAGAAGGCTGGCACGTGGCAGAATACTAACCATCTGGGGGATTTATGAGCAATATTAATATTAAATTATAATTAAAACGAAACATAAATTAATATTACTTAAACATAAATTAAAATAGAATCCGTGTGGTGACGGAGTAAGAATACAATATGTCACCACCCCATCTCATCCCATGGGTGTCGTAAAAACCGACTAAGGGACTATCTGTGAATATTATCTTTACGAAATAAAAAGAAGGAAAACTTGAAATTAAACCCTATACCAATCCGTCTGGCCAGCGTGGTATTAGTAGGCCAAGTATCCCTCCGTCACGGGAGGAGGCCCGTCCCTGCAGTGGGACATTAATGGGCTGTTATGATGATAAATTAATAAATACACACAAACATTCATACAATACAATAATACAGACATTCCCACAGAACAAGACACAATAAAAATTTAAGCCCATATGCGTGCACACACATACACTTCTAAGAGGTGAGATTGGGTGATGACACCATGTATTCTTACACCATCACCTCACGATAATTATGAGTTATAATATTCAATTATTAAATTTATATTATTTAATTAATTTACTTGTTATTATATAGACAAAAACTTATAATACATACCTTGTGTAGTTGATTTGGTAGGCTGATATATCTTCTGGATTAGAAACTTGCTGGAAATAAACATAATTCTTATAAGCATCATCATAAGATAAGGGGTTTTTTATGTTTAATTTGTTTTTGTTGTCTGAGGTGTCACTCTTTACGTAAATTCCTTTTGAAAGGCCCTATGCGACATATATTTTAAAATTGAACAACTGCTGATAAAATTTGAAGCCCAAGGAAGGGAAAGAACCAAGAGTTTCTGACAAACTTTAAACTTAAGATTTCTGGGTAATTTAATATGTTTACTTACCAATTTTCTAACGCTAGGTGTCTCAAAATTCCAATGATTGAAACAATGTAGGAACATCTTAGCTAAATCATACATAGTTTGCCATTCCCTTTGTGGCAGAGTGTTGAACTTGAATAGTACAAAATTGGTGATCGCTTTGGCAATAGATGGACGCTCGAACGGTGGCTGTCCAAGTGGCCCTTCTATACGTGGATGTGAACGAGTTAGGATGCATTTGCGTAGTATCTGTTGAACAAATAAGTTATACATTAATTTTCTTTTCTCCGTGTGGTGACGGTACAATACAATATGTCATCACCCCATCTCATCCCATGGGTGACGTAAAAACCGACTAAGGGACTATTCGTAAATTATCTTTACGGAAGGAAAACTTGAAACTAAACCATAGACCAATCCGTCTGGCCAGTGTGGTATTAGTGGGCCTAGTAGCCCTCCGTCAAGGGAGGTGGCCCGTCCTTGCAGTGGGACATTAATATGCTGTTATGATAGGCAAATTAGCCCACTGCAGTGAACTTCTTTTTCTAACTTTAAATTGTTTTACTATTCCGACGAAGTCTGCTCTTACGACAACCGTGTGGTGAGAGGGGATGTAAATTTACAAAACATACAAAGAAAGTATTTAGGTTAATCATTTGAGGATTATACAAATTATCCTGTAGAGTATTTTAAAATGAAAACTCTTGCACACTTGTTGTTTCCCGCGACTAATATAGCACCTAGGAATAATAAATATTCACGGACATCTCTACACAGCCCCGCTAGACTTAACCTGCTTGTGTTATGGGTAACAGAACAACTGATAATAATACTTATATACTTTTCTTGTTTTTGTAAATACATACATATTATGCATAGAAACACTCAGACCAATGCAAATAATCATGTTCATGCACACAAATATTTGCATTGAGCGGGAATCGAACCCGAGACCTCTTGCGTAGCAGTCATGTTTTATAACCACTATGCTACAGAGGCCGTCAAGGAAGTTGAACTAATTCCATTTTTATTATGAAACTTGCTAGACATACCTTAAATAAATAATAATAAACACGTTTGGTATCATGGTCATCCTCTCTATGCATAGACATGAAGATATTTTCAACATCTACCACAGCACCCAGTAGCCTGTTCACCTCGGCTACCGGTAAACCTTGGAGCTGTGTCACATGTTTTTCTGAAATATAATAATACATTATGAAACTTCCATTTCAATAATTGTGTATGTAATAATTCTGTTGATTATGAATATAGAGTGGAGGCCGCGACTCGGCAAATGTAGTGTAGGACGCCCCCCAGCTAGGTGGACCAATGACCTCAAAATGTCTCTGGGTCCGACTGGATGCGGAAGGCGCAGGACCGTGTTCTATGGCGCGTGTTGGGATAGGATTAGGTCAGGCAGTGGACTGCAATGGGCTAGTTGATTGATTGATTATGAATATTGTATTTAGAAGAATAATTTTGTTGTTAATCATAACAGCCAATTAATCTTTTGATGATGATGAATGATAAAAAAAATATTGGGTGCCATATTTGCCCAAGCAAGAAATCTGATATGATAAACCATAACACCCAAGTTTGCTTAAATTTTATCCACTTTTCGCAGCTTTTGTTTAAATATAATAGCTACCAACTTATCTTTGGTTGGCTTTTATGACAAGGTAGCACCAAGCGTAAGAAAATCCACAACACCATGTGGTTTTTCTTGCAATGACACATCATCATCATTATAACAGCCCATTAATGTCCCACTGCAGGAACAGGCCTCTAATACCACGCTGGCCAGACGGATTGGTACAGGGTTTCATTTCAAGTTTTCCTTCTTTTTATTTCATAAAGATAATACTACGAATAGTCTATTAGTTGGTTTTTACGACACCCATCAGATGAGATGGGGTGGTGACATATTGTGTTCTTACTCCGTCACCACACGGAAACATAAACTGACACATAAAAATACTAAATATTGATAAAATTTAGTATTTCATCATTAATTATCTTTCTCCAGTAACAGCTTAGTCACAGTTTTTAGATGATGAATATAAATATAGTAAATACTAACCTAGCACATGATTACAATTTCTACACGGATCATTGAAACTAGCCAAAGGTTGATCACCAGCTCTAGGATTATTTTTGACTGCTTGTTGGGGAGCAGGGGTCTTCCAACCATTGCATGTGCACTCTGGAGTCTGAAAATAATTATAATATGTGATAATTTTTTGTTATATTGGTCCATGAACCAAAGTATGAGAAGTATACCACTCAGTCACTTGATATTGAGCACCTAATGGAATAAATGCCATCCTATTTTGGCACATTGTCAAATCCATTAGATTTGACGAGTGATATGAATAAGCATGTCAATTCTCGTTCCTTAAAATAGTTAGCTTAACCGAATTTTTAACAATTTTAGGGAACGAGAATTGACATGCAGATTAAAACTATTATTAACATGTTACCAGTGCAGTGTACCATATATGGTACACATGCATTGTTTTACTTTTGTGTCTGCTGGGGGCACTGTGTAAGGGTTGAGACCTGTAATTGTACTTTTATAAACTGCAAATATGTAGTTCTTAATATTTGGAGATATAATGCAATAATGAATAAACATGTACATTTTCAAAATTTTGTCAGTAAGGCCTATTAATAGGGTTGGTCTGCTTAAGTTCCATTAAGTTATGTGATGAGTGGTCACAACCTGTTTTTATAGAAACATGGAAAGTTATAACCATACAATATAATTAATAAATATACTATGTTAACAATTCATCTAATTTATCTAGCGCATATGGAATTTGTTAAGTCAAGTTTTACATCTGTAACTGAAGTCAGTCATACCAGTCCAACTCTATTCCAGTAGGACATGCATGGGCTTTAAAGATATATACCATAGCTGACTTATCCAATAAACACTAAATTTATGATTCACATCTGTGACAAGTATTGAATAAAAAAAGCTACATAATCAAAAGCCGACTCATCCATAGAACAAAGTTTGATCTGCAGATAGCTAGTTTTCATTAGAAGCTAGATTCTAGAACTATGAGACCTAACATTTTGATTTTTTTACATGGTATGTCATAACAACATACCAAAAAATCAAAATGTAGGTCTCATAGTTCTAGAATAATACAAGACAAAAACTTATCTAGCTCCTAATGAAAACTAGCTATCTGCAGATCGAATTTTGTTCTACGGATGAGTCGAACATAATACTCCAACTTACCTGACAAGCAGAATATATGGCTAACTTCAACAGTTTCTTATTGTGTGGCCAATTGTAAACCTGTTGCTTTCTCTGTTGGATGCGTTGGAGGTTTGACTGTCTTGAGGCTTGACCTTCACTCCCTGCTGGAGTAGCAGCATTGCTAGATGATGCATCATCAGCACTTGCACTAGATGTTGCTAAAATTCACCAAAAACATAATACATATTCATATTTTGTGTAAATATCTTGATTTACAGTATATAAAACAGTTTGGTAACGTATCAATATAATATGAAATTCATTTTGGATTTAATAAAATTCCGAAATAGTCCGAAAACCTCTAAAGTTTCTATTAATTTTGCATTTAAAAAATATGCATGTTTATAAAATGGTATTTTTTAGTTGTTAACTACTACTATGACTATCTAAACCATGACATATGAAATACAGCTTAATATGATATAATATTAACAACTATTTTGATATGTTGTAATAATTGTTTATCGCTAAAAAGTTGTTTATTTACCTTCGTGTCCTTGTGTCTGAGAAGAGTCAGCCTCTGAACAAGTCATTGCAATATCTGCAATTTCATCCGTAATTTCGGAACCCATTGTAGTCACGACGTATCTTCAATCGTGTGCAACAAAATAAATAACCATGAGGTCTTAATATCTAGCTAGTAGACGCAAATTTATAACATTTTCGTGAAACACAATTTACAAAAACGTACTTCGTATCGTACGAACCAGGGGGGGGACACATCGAACATTTAGCACCTTTCGGTAGAAAGCAGCGCCTCTGTATTATTGAACCCGAAACATGCGACAGATAATATAAAAATTACATCAGATTTTTTATCTGTGAAACGTAAACAAACTGAGCAACGTCAAACCCAGTCCAGCCCAATATGGCCGCCTAAACTTGCGTTTGCGCTTGTTTTTGTTTCTCCGTCGTAGTTCGTGTGTAATTTGTCGTTTTCATTGTGTTTGTCTTTATCAGACGTTGAGTAGAGATCACTCCTCCGTCTTGATACAGAGCCTACAAGAAACCAGTGCCAAAGTTCTTGCTGCCCTTAGTGCGTTAGCAAACAAACTTAATACGTGAGAAAACACACTTTTGTTTTGTGTGCATTCATCGTTTTAACACAATGCCACACCGCTGTGCATTTGGTTGTAAAAACACCAACACTGGTAAGCTACAAATTAGTCTTCTTTGAAAAATATTTTTTGACTTTTGGTCTGTCACAAACACTTGCAACTACTAATATTATTTCATACTACTTATTACTATTTGTTTCAACAGTTTAAAAGTTATATTTAATCTATATCATATTCAAGGACGCTGATGTTTATACTTAATAGAAGTCACTTAATGTAATTGTCAATAAAAAGGAAATTATTAATTGCACATCAAATAAATAATCTCACTTCAATTTATTTTCATCAATGATATTCTTTTTTACATTAAATAAATAACTTCACAACAAATAAACTAAACGTTTACAAAAACTAGTATTACAGTATTAATTAACACAATAAAATTTACATCAAAACCACATTACTTTGTTTCTCTAATGCGAGAAATAAATTTATGTTGCATCAAAAATACTAAGTGTGCAGCAAATTATCTCATTCTGACAGCAAAATAACTATACAAGTAGAATATATATAAATAAGCACCTCAAAAGTAATTCTTAATATAATATATTTATCTTCATTTCTTAATTTTTTTTAATAACTTCTCTACATAACTATAATATTCATTAACTTGTTTTTTTTCTAGTACATATTAGTTTTTATACATTTCTTAATCAAGTTATTTATCCATTTATATGCAACACTACTAAAAATCCAGTTGCTACCAGAAACAAGATACTTTTGGATATAGGTATATAAAAAAACACCAGGATTCCAACTTCTGTAGGTTATGTTAAATTAGAACTGTGATCATAAATGCTTCATAATGCTATATTAAAATTCTTTTAGATAAACTGTTGAATGTTATTATGAAAATAGAAGCTGTTATTTTAACTATTCATTGGTTTGATGTGCGTAAGTAATTATTAGCTATGCATTAATAATAAAGCTTTACTTTAAGATAAATAGCAGAACAACTACTATGCGTTTCAAATAAGAATAGGACTGTCAGAGCGCCATCTTGTTCCGCATTTCTAACGAACTTCATGAATGTTATGTAAGGTGGGAAAAAAATAAACACAAAATTTTATTAATTTTTACTTCAATAATGTTATATAAATTTTTACATTCATTGAATTTTAATTGGAATTCAATTCTTCCACACCACTTATGGCAACATAGCTACGTTCTTTATCCGAATCGGATTCCATGTGTAACAAACAGCAAAATTTTCATAAAACGGTTGTTTTTGTACGGTTTTTTATGTTATTGTTTCAATGTAACAAACAAATAAAACGGTAAAAAACGATGAAACATTTTTTTCGTTAAGTAAAACAATCTGTTTCTTTCGGAATTTTCAACGCTACATATTTTTATTTAAATTATTTTACGATTTTTTTTGTTGGTCGTACTAAAATGACAGTTCCCACATGAAGTTAGCAGCAAGTGCGATCCTATTCTTATTTGAAACGCATAGTATTTGATGTTAATATAGTATAAGTAAATATTTTAATAAAATATATTGTAAGTTGTGAATTTTGCTGCTCAAATAGTATTTTTGATGTGAATTCAGATTATTTTCCTCAGACCCCAGTGTAAGAAAATGGTTACTAACTGGCTGATGAATAAAACATACGCGGAAACTGAGTATTTGCTGAAAAAATACTAATAATCTAACATTCACACACTACACATAATGTAATTTACACAACTCATATATACACACACACATACACACACACACACACACACACATACATTCACGCACATAGCTATACGTCTTTTTATACAAAAATTGTAAATTACCTGTATTAGCTGCGGGAGCCCTGGTACCCATAACACAAGTTTAATCTTACCTTGGGTACCAGAGTTCAACACAACACTGTTATACTAAGTTAATTTCTGTACCTATATTGTGTTAATGGCTGTACTTATTTTGCTAAATAAATAAATATGAAATATGAAATGAAATTTTTGTATACAAGATGTACTCTTTTTGATGTGCTCTTAAATACCACCCTTAAAAAAATGTAATGCAGACTTTAAACATATTCTAGCCTACAAACTCTTGAATCTTAATCGAATCATAACCATAATATTCACATTTTTATATCAAATTTGTATCAGTAAAATGTAATTTAGATCTCTTGACTGACAGTTAAGCAACATTATTCTTTGTACTTGTTTCAGGTGTTGTGTTGCAACACACCGGATTTGTGTAATGCCAAATCCTAGTAAATTTCCTGAACGATTTCAAGCTTGGGTTACTCTACTTGGAGGGAAGCTGGAAACCTCATTAGACTATGAAATGTTTAAGAAAAAGAGAGTTTGTGATCTACACTTTTCTGATGAACACAGGAACCGTTTTAAACGCCTAAATGCCCTGGCTGTTCCAACTTTGAATTTGCCTGGTAAGTGTAAAGTGTATAGCACTGACCTGTACTTAATTATTTTCTTTTACTGATGTATCTGATCAAGTGTAGACCAACTTCTATGTAATTTATGAGAATTTTAATTTTGTAACTATATTTTGGATGGATGAATAATTGAAGATGATGAATTTGAAGACAAAACTGCTTGCTCAGTTTAACTGTGAGATCATTGATTCTCTTTAAATTATTACAATTTACATCTATAGTTTATAATTTAGACTTCATTTATTATCATTACTAAAATCATAGTGAGTAAATCAAAAATTTAATTTTAGGTAATATACCTGCTCCCGCTGAGGTTATCTCAGAACCTGCTTCCACCATTGCTGCTATTATTCTACAAATGCCTGCTGCTTCTACTTCAGGTAACAAATATTTCTTACTAATACCTCTGCAATAAGCTTTAATCAAAAATTGTACTATTAACATAGTAACACAATTTTTGAAAAGTGTAAAGCTGGATTGACATATTCAGTTGTGGTATGTTGTGGCACACTAATTAACATGCAGTAAGCACCACACCTAATAATGTATGCAGTTCTAGTCCTGTGAAATGTATGGATAAGCTAAGCTTATCCGGCTTAATTTTCTATTACTGATGCCTCTGATCCTATAACAAGTTTGAACCTAGCTGTACAAAACAAATAATAATTTTAATTTTATAATTATGTTTTAGGTAGCAGTAATATACCTGCTCCCGCTGAGGTTATAGAACCTGCTCCCACCATTGGTGCTGATATTCTACAAACACCTACTGCTTTTACTTCAGGTACCATTTAACATTTCTTACTAATTAGTCCCGGTGTTTCCACCCACCCGCCAAAAGATTGCGCTGCATGTTCATAATTATATTCTTATTGTTTTTCTGCGTAAATTTAAAACAAATCGAAATACGCAATAAAAAGTTATTACAAACTTATCCCCCATATTTCTTGCTCTATATATGTAATATTTATTTGAGAAAAACCTATAATCTTCTAGAAGAAGTAGGCTATGAAACACAAAAATAATTATTCGGCTGATGGTTCCAGTTCCAAATAAACAAATATTCAGCATTATTATAAGTATATATATATAGATAGATATTAAATGATAAAAGTTTGTAAAAAGTTAGTTAATTTTGTATTCTATTGTATATTCTATTTGTATTTTACTACATAAGTTTAAACTTACTACACCTTTGAAATGGGTAAATGTATTCTTTACTTATATCCGTGTGGTGACGGAGTAAGAATACAATATGTCACCACCCCATCTCATCCCATCCCATGGGTGTAGTAAAAACCGACTAAGGGAATAACCGTAACTACTATCTTTACGAAATAAAAAGAAGGAAAACTTGAAATTAAACCCTATACCAATCCGTCTGGCCACCGTGGTATTAGTAGGCCAAGTAACCCTCCGTCACGGGAGGAGGCCCGTCCCTGCAGTGAGACATTAATGGGCTGTTATGATGATTCTTTACTTACAGATGTTTAAATTTTCTTTTTGTTTTTTTTTTTTCAGATGAAAGTAACACTGCTGTACCTAATGTAATACTACACTAAGTAAAACTAGAACAAAAAGGCCTGTTAAAGGTAATTGTTATATTCACGTTATCTTTACCTACTCATAATGTGATTATAAAGATTTAGTCAATCAGCAATAATATCAGAAATAGTGTCAGGTTAACGGACAAAGTCCGAAACACAATACCAACAAACACACTCCAAGACACAGATCACGCATGTTGCATACAAAGCGGCCAAACTGAAGTGGGACTGGGCTGGTCACATTTGCCGCATGCCTGACCTATAGACCAGTATGACCACCGAGTGGTGCCCAGATTCATCAAATCGGCGTCGCGGCAGACCACATAGGAGGTGGCGAGATGAAGTAGATAGGGCACAAAAACACTGGCCTTCATTGGTCAAGGTATTTGCCCAACAGGGGGATGATAAGGGCTGGAACGATCGAACGAGAACTAATAGTATGCAAAAGCCTGTCACCTGAAGGTCCATTATTAATGCTTGGATTATGTGCAATGCTAATACTATCCTATCTCAATATATGCTCTGAAACAAAAGACGTAGGAGTAGTGTTATTTAAATAAATCTTAGAATAAATCTCTCTAGCAGGATATATTACAAACAGATTTAAGAGTTTTTTTAAATTATTATTATTTGGTTTTTCAGGTGTTCTTTGCAAGCCCTTTGGTGTTCATAACTTTACAAGACCGCTCCAGCAGAAGATCAGGTGCTTACAAGCTGAAGCAAGTCGTTTGCGCAAAAGGAGCCAACTGTTCAAAGAACGATTGGCTAATGGACATAAATTTGCCGAAAATATAGCGTTTAAAGAAGTTACAAAACGTATGACTAAACCTGCTCAATTATTTACGAACATGCAACGACAAACAACTAAAAAATCAAAAGGAAGGCGATTTTCTATTGAAGAGAAAATTTTAAGTTTGTCACTGTACAAAAAAATTCCTAAATGCTATAGACTACTATACAAACTTTTTACACTTCCTTCAAGTAAAGCAATGAAACGTTTACTAAGTCAAATAAATTATCGCCTGGCTTAAATCATGTTATATTTGAAAAAATAAAACAGGATTTATTGAATAAAGAAGCCCCGGACCGCTTATGTAGCCTTATATTTGACGAAATGTCAATTACACCTCGGGTTTTTTTATTCAGTACATAAAGATCAATTAGAAGGCTTTACTTTAAATCCAAAGGCAATGTTTTCTGACCATGTACTCGTTTTCATGGTGAAGGGAGTGAAAAACAATTTTAAGCAGCCAATATGTTATTATTTTACCAATAGCTTAACTAAAGTACAATTAAAAAATGTTGTCATAAAATGTATAGAAGCAGGTCTTATTGTGGTAAACACAGTTTGTGATCAAAGCCCAGTTAATGTGAGTGCCATAAATGAACTGGTTCAAGAAAGTAAAGCCATGTATTTACGAAATGGAAGAGAGTAGCGTCATGAGGTTTTATGAATTAAAGGCACCAGCATAGTCCCTCTGTATGACCCCCCTCATCTTCTTAAAGGCAAGAAATAATTTAATGACAAAAGACCTGACATACGTTAGCTGTAATCAGAAATGTTAATAATATTTTTATCCGTGCCAAGGAGTACAAACAAAAGAGATGGCTTTGTTATCCTAGTAAAGAAACAGAATTGTTTTTCAAAGAAATTCAGAGCTTAGCCATCTCTTTTCTGAAACAAAATGTGCCTAAAAATTAAATAAAATTTAACATTATTTCATTTGTCCAGATGTTAGTTTTAAATCCATTTAAATGTCCTGAACATAAAGAAAAGATCTATGAAATGTTCACAAATTCAACAATAAATGTTTTAATATATAGCTGGTGTAGATCAATCAATCGAATTTTGGCCGGAAAGGAAGTACCAGGGAGTTGATGAAGTAAAGTTGGCAGCTCTAGCATACTATGACAAACATAAAAATTATAAAAATAGAAAATAAAGGTTTTTTGATTATTTCATGTTTTTTATTTTTCTATATCCGGGTAAATTATTACCAAACCCATTTAGTTTTTACTCTTGTATATACTAATTCATTCTTGGTGTCATTGTAAATTATTACCAAACATATTTAGTTTTTACTCTTGTAAAAACTAAAGTTTGGTAATAATTTATACTAATTCATTCTTGGTGTTATTGTAAATTATTACCAAACGTATTTAGTTTTTACTCTTGTAAAAACTAAAGTTTGGTAATAATTTACAATAACACCAAGAATGAATTAGTATAAAGGTATACTATACCTATATCGCTAGATAGCTATACATGTTTATCTATACCTAGTTATACATATACGTATAAATTATAGTTCTCGTTCAGAAATACAGACTGCGCTTCAAAATGTGTTGCACAAATTTCACACGAGAGGACTCTCTTTTCCCGTATAATAAATATACTCTTTGGTACGAACTGTCACTTTAACAAGCAAGAAACGAATATCTGTGGAATTTTGCAGGCGCGGCAGAACAATCACAGACTATGATTGGCCTATATTCTCGTTAAGCTCAACGTGTGACTGCATCAAAAGCATCAATACTAAAGAATTCAGTCAAATAAATAATGCTTTATGTAAGTATTACCACGAGTTTATCTAAACAAATTATTTAATTAAGAATGGAATATACCAGTAAATTAAATCCAGCAATTTAAAATTACTGCTAATGGGACGTTAATGATTACGATTATTAAAACATTTTTTTTCACTTATTGATCATTTAAACGTCTCATTAAAACAAGTTATTAACTATAGTGTGACCACAGGAGCTGTGCACCCCCTGAGGTATGCGCGGCGAGGTGGGGGACGAAGAAAAAATAGGTGTCCGTTATGGTAGCATAAAGAATTTATCAAACGTGTAACATTTTTGATAAATTCTTTATGTAAAAATAATGCGTGAAATTCTGACTGAATTAGTGTAGGTAAATGCTTTATGCGAATTCACAGTGGAATATGTCAAAAATCCATGTTAATTTATGTTCATAGTACTGGTACAGATAATATGCTCACAAGTGATTAGAATATCTCGAGAACTACAAAACATAGGTACAGTAATTCTGTTAATACAGTAGAAATGTAACCCTGAAATAACGCCTGTGTAACACTTTATTTCAATACAAAATTCAATATTATTGGAGATATTAACGGTTCTTAGGGGCCGGGCTGGAGTTATTTCATTACGCTATAATATTAAAACTAGAACAACTATTTTTTTTAAATGTAGGTACAGTCTGTCTATAAAGTCCTAACAAAAAATTAGGGCGCCACTGTGCTACACGTAGCAACCCTATTTAGTCTGACAAAACAGTTTTCAAAACAATTATGTTCAAATAACACTACACTATTAGACCACTTATAATACTAGGGCATTTCTTGTAGGTAAGCCTATTGCATTTAAAGTTTTGCGTAGAACTTCAAGACTACAATTATAATCCATCTCAGTTCTAGCTATCATCTGCAATTTTCTGAGGGTTGGACCTCGAAATTTTACTAAAGTTATGTAAATGAACATTTGATCTACAATAAATTTAGGCATAACTAGAAACAAAATACAGGTAAAAGAAGAAAAATGTTATATACCTCATTTTTACTTGTATTTTGTGGGAGAGAGCAGAAATATAGAAACATACATTTCTTTCTTTGGGCGGCCTTGCCTGTGCTTACCAGGAGTTTCAAGCTTTTCATTATTTTTAACCCGGCGAGGATGTGGCGGGGTCAATTTGACCCCACACATTTTATTTCGTTTATAATTTTTTATCCTACTGTTGTACGATGTCGCAATTCACAGTAGCTGTAGCTGTTGAACCCCGCACCCCTCTGTACACCGCCGCTTAGTCGGCCACCGCAGGCGCAAGGAGATAGACGTGCGTAAAGACAAATAGGGTAAATATGACCCTTCCACAACTTCGACGTAATACTTTTGTGCCAGGTGTTGTTGTAATTGTTTTATTAATTTATACGTATTTTAAGGTATTTTTGTACACAATGGACCACGAAGAGCGTATACAATGAATGCTGGCAGAGACAGATAGCGAAAACGAGTTTATGTCCGAAGGCAGCGAAGATGAAGATCATATAAGTGAACGCAGTGGCAGTGATACTGAACAAGATGCTGCTTGTGATAGTGATAGCGACGATATACCCCTAAGTGAGTTGCGAAACAGCACCAATAATCCGGAATTAACAGAAAATGTGCCTGAGCAGTCGAATAGTCAGGTACCCACTTTATTTTACTATGGTAAAGACGGAACTCAATGGTGCAAGAATGCACCTACGCAACAAGTGCGAACACGTTCTGAAAATATTATCCGACAAACACCTGGCGTGAGTTTGATGGCAAGATCAGCACAGTCAGAATATTATGATTGCTGGAGAACAAGAAGAACACATTGTACCGTTCTGTAAACAATGTGCAGATACAAGAGGTGATTAAGAGGGTGTAAGACTGATTTAGTACTGATTTTTACAATTATAATAGTTTGTTACCATTAATATTCACAAAGAAAAACTAATTAATAAGAAGAATTTAAGCTTTTGTTGTTTTTTTAGATTTGTAACAAAGAGTTTTAAAAAAGTTGATTATTTTTAAGACGTTTAGTATAATTAATATTATTAAACATGTTTACACAATCTGGTATGTTTTTTTATTAAAAATCCTAAATGAGTAGCTAAATCATAAACAGCTAACATTATAATTTTTTTAAAGTGGGTAAATGCTTCAATATCCTCAATAATAATATAGGGTCATCAAGACCCTCCACATCCTTGACTTATACCTATTGTACCACATTCACGCCGGGTTAAATATGTTATTTTTAAATTTTATAATTCTAATGGAATGGAAAGAATAACTACAATACCTAACTAAAATTTATTCAGTGTTAAATATTAACCAACAAGATATCATTTAACATGGATTCACTAAGAGCTAAATGATATAAATTTAATAAAATATTGCAATTAATTATTTTTTGTAGACAGACCAGTCGATGCGAAAGTGACATAGTTTAGTTATCAATATCAACCGAAATATAGACATAAAGCAATTAATTCAAATTGGGATAAATCTTGACTGAATTATACTAATGCAACTGATAATGTATCAACAGAAATGGTCGTACTACGATTTTTCTTACTTACAATGAATATCTAACCTAAAAATGTGCTATGTACACAATGCCTGTTTTTGGTCTCTAGATCTCAAATGGAGTGAATTTATTACTTGAGACAGATTCCGAAAAACAGTAACACGATTACATACCCATCAAAGTTGCAGTTCGCCCATAAACATCATCCAAATCGCATAAAAGTTGACCAGAATCGTGCTCCGCTAAACATCGCCTTATAACTTTAAAAATCACTTCCCGCGTGCCACTTTGATTTACTCTACTCATTGTTTACATTGTTCTTCGTAAGTCAGTATTAGTTTATTGTAGATTAATGAACTAATAAAAATCACAAATTTGACTACTTTATAGACATGTCTGTAATATATTCCACTTAATTAGTTGATCACAATGTAACCCAAATATACTCATATTTTTTTAAAAATATGCAGGTGATAAATAAGAACTCACCCCTTACTCATAAACGCCTCTTAAATTTAATCACTGTTTAGCGAGATTATTATTTGTAAAATCAAACTTATACTTAACAAAACCGTAAGAATTTAAGGTAATCAATTAACTTAAATTTAAGAGGCCTTTATGAGTAAGGGGGTAATCTGTATAAAGTAATTCTTAGGAATAGTGTAGTGTTAACGATTTCTAATTCCTCATCATTA
Organism: Schrankia costaestrigalis; assembly: GCA_905475405.1. Lineage (NCBI taxonomy): Eukaryota > Metazoa > Arthropoda > Insecta > Lepidoptera > Erebidae > Schrankia > Schrankia costaestrigalis. Next base: position 6,452,545 of record FR997851.1, read on the forward strand.
ATCTTAACAATTGGATTTTTTTTTATTTTTATTTATGCAGAGTTTTTTGGCATAGTAACCAACTCGATATAGCTCTTGTGTATGCTACCATAACGGACACCTACCTGTTGTCACGAGTTTTGACGGCAGTATGGTCATAACAATTCGAACATTATTTGACTGGACGCCATGACGAGAGGTTGAGCTGTCATTTATATATTTTTTACAAATTAATTTTTCGAAGATTTTGTGATGCAGAAGAGATGCAGTTTTGTTTTGCATGTTCGTCGTCAGTAAATTAATATAAATAAATATGCAAGTGATTGGTGAATAGCTGGTGGCATTGTGGTCCTGCTGTTCCTGTCTCCATTTTACGCGTTCCCGTCAAGTTCTCAAGAAAGACAATGAAAAGTGAAGCATCGACTTTTTAATGTTATTTTTTATGTTACTTTATACTTACTTTTACTTATACTGAATGTAATATCTCTCACTTGACACTGGCAAAATATGTAACTATGTTCATGATGGCCTCATGAACATAGTTACATATTTTGTATATATTGTATTTTGTATATAATAAATAAATAATAAGTAAATAATAAAATAATAGAGTATTTGATACATTCCGCTAGATGTCATTTTTCTCAAAGTTACATTATAAAAACATAAATAATGTTCCTATTTACACTTAAAACTATACAACAATGTAAATACTTTCTTGGAGTTTTTAAAAAAACTGTCTTTTAATAGAAAACTGCTACAGCCGCTCGTGCAGCGACCAGTACCAGCTAAATAACTTAAGTATATTGCGTCAGATGTCGCTAGTAGCTTCATCATAGACTGTTTATTTTAAACCAGTATTTATCATGTACCTACTCTATATGTCCAGCCCCCTCTCGCCGCGCGCATACCTCAGGAGGTGCACAGGTCACACTATACCAATTTTATCTTTGTCACATTTCTAGGAATCTAAATGAAACTTATGATTTGTTTTGATTTAACTTCTAGACGATTGAGATGATTTTAAATTCATGCATGATATAAAATACTCATTATACCTAATTGAGGCATATAAATCGATACTTCATCATAACAGCCCATTAATGTCCCACTGCAGGGACGGGCCTCCTCCCGGGACAGAGGGATACTTGGCCTACTAATACCACGCTGGCCAGGCGAATTGGTATAGGGTTCAATTTCAAGTTTTCCCTCTTTTTATTTCGTAAAGATAATATTCACGGATAGTCCCTTAGTTGGTTTTTACGACACCCATGGGATGAGATGGGGTGGTGACATGTTGTACTCTTACTCCGTCACCACACGGATACTTAACTTGTCGAAAACTGCTCCTTCTCGATTAATTCTAGCAGAAACTGATCTTCGCTAGTAGCTCTAGTTTTTCAGCCTATTACCAAGCTCAAAGATTCACTTCAATTACTCACCTAGTCACCTATAATGTTTAACTTTTAAACGACAGATACTCATATTTGATACTGTTTATTAAGTGGGGATAAAACGCTCCTTCAGAATTACAGACCCATCACTCTTCAGAGTCACGTCTAAAAATTGTTCTCGAGAGTCATCACGAATCGTCTCGAAAGCAGACTGGACGACTTCCAGCCTCCCGAACAAGCCGGCCTTTATGCTTGGCGTTTGTGGACTATGAGAAAGCCTCGATCGAGACTTGGGCAATGTTACGGTCTCTGTGTTGCAGTGTTTTTTTTTGATTTTTTTTTTATACTAAACACGGCAATATGACTATGTCGAACCTGATGGAAAACGCGAGTACAGTCCACAAATGAAGCCAACGGATAAAAGTCCAAAAACAACTTCAATCCGTCGTCATCATCTTGCCGGTTTGGCCAAATGCTTCTTCACACTGCGTTTGAAGGACCCAATATCATATGATGAAGGAAATATGTGAGCCGGAAGCTGGTTCCACAACTTAATGGTTCGGCATAGGAAGGAATTCCCAGATTAATTTAATTATTCCAATTCAGTGTTTATACAGAAGCCGAGACCGTGGAAGACCTAAACACCATGCTCGGTGGCCTCAGTAGTATCTCTTAACGAGTGGGTCTTAACCCTTGTCCAGTTATACATAGTACAAGCTTTGCTTAGTTTGGGACTAGATGGCGTTGTGTGAATGTGTGAGGAATATTTATTTATTTTTCAGTGCCGCCACCAGACACAAGAGTAAAACAATGCCCGTGAACCATATATGGTACACTGCACTGGGAACGTTATGTTAAAATGAACATGGACAAGACCAAGATCATGGCAAATGTCCATGTTGCACCTACTCCAATCACGGTTGGAGGCTCTACACTCGAAGTTGTCAACGAGTATATTTACCTGGGACAGTTAGTCCAGCTAGGTAAGTCTAACTTCGAGAAGGAGGTCACTCGTCGAATCTAACTCGGATGGGCAGTGTTCGAGAATCTAAAACGTATTTTCTCGTCCACATTGCCGCAGTGTCTGAAGACAAAGGTCTTCGACCAAAGTGTGTGATGACCTACGGAACTGAAACGTGGTCGCTGACTATGGGCCTTCTCAGAAGGCTTTCTTTTACTCAGAGGGCAATGGAGGGAGCTATGTTGGTAGTTTCCCTGCGTGATCGTATCAGAAACGAGAAGATCCGCAGGAGAACCAAATGACTGACATAGCACTCAGTATTGCCCGGTTAAAGTGGCAGTAGGTAGAGAAGTTCTAGAATGGCGACCGCGCACCGGGAAGCGCAGGGTGGGAAGACCCCTCACATTGTGGACCGACGACCTAGTTAGGACGGCGGGAAGCCGATGCATGAGGGAGGCACAAGACCACGCAGGGTGGAAACGTTTCATTATAACAGCCATTAATGTCCCACTGCAGGGACGGGCCTCCTCCCATGATGGAGGGATACTTGGCCTACTAATACCACGATGGCCAGACGGATTGGTATAGGGTTTAATTTCAAGTTTTCCTTCTTTTTATTTCAAAAGATAATATTCACAGATAGTCCCTTAGCCGGTTTGTACGACACCCATGAGATGAGATGGGGTGGTGACATATTGTATTCTTACTCCGTCACCACACGGAGATTTTGGAGGAAACGTTTGGAGGAGGCCTATGTTCAGCTGTGAGCGTTTATAGGCTGATATGATGAATGAGTGGGTATAGGTACTTATTTAATTTATCGAAAATAACAAAACTTCCATGGACAAAATGTAAAGCTCGAGACTGGATTCGAAGCTAAGTCTTCTAAGTAAACCACCTCATACGCCTTTGTCTCATTAACCATGTCCCCTTTAAACCCTAAGTTAATTTAATTCCCGCACTAGGGATCATGCCGTGGGTCTTTTAAAACATCAATTTAACGGACACAAAGAACATCCTGACTCAGGACAATAGTGGATCACACAATGAACTGACCTGCGTGGGAATCGAACCCACGACCTCACGTCAGCCGCTTACCGTGAACGCCGCGCCACCAAGGATATAGTAGCTAGTTTAATAACAGAACTATGTGACTACGGCGGTAGTTAAAGAGGGCACAGCTATGTTACTGGTCGTCGACAACAACTTACTACACCTGGTCGTCGGCAACATGCAAGCATAATGTGTTCCAAATATAGCGAATATAAAATGTAGTAAATATTCATGGCTACAACGGTAAGGATTGCAAGGATCATAACACAGCGTTCGGTGGTCTCTCTCTCCACATGGTCTCTAGGTCTACATGTTGATCTCATTTTGATTTTGCAGTAAATAGTATCGGCTTATTGATTTATCATCATCATCATCATAACAGCCCATTAAAGTCCCACTGCAGGGACGGGCCTCCTCCCATGACGGAGGGATACTTGGCCTACTATTACCACGCTGGCCAGACGGATTGGTATAGGGTTTAATTTCAAGTTTTCCTTCTTTTTATTTCATAAAGATAATATTTACGGATAGTCCCTTAGTCGGTTTTTGCGACAGCCATGGGATGTGATGGGGTGGTGACATATTGTATTCTTACCCCGTCACCACACGGACCTTAAATTACTAATTTATTCAATACTTCAATAAATGTAGACCCAAAAAGCTTTAGCAAGAGTTTTAATTGTTTCAGAACCTGAAGAACGCTCTGAGTTTGTCTTACCTTTGACTAGCTGTACGCAACGTTTTTCAACCTACAGAGTGAAAAATTGAGAGGTATAAACAATAAAAGACAAATGATATGAATACTGTATTGGTTTTTATTTCAACACTTCATGCTCACACGTGGAGTACAGTATATTGAACAATAATGGGAATGTAAACACGTTTACATATTTATATCTGTTAATAAAAAGTACAGGACAGTCTCCATGTTTACATCAAATCCAATGGATTTAAGTACCTTTTGTTTATTTTTCGTAAATAATAACTTAAATGCTCACTTAAAATAGCTTATACACTAAAGTATTACATAAGGATAGTTTGATGAATGGTATCGCTTTTTAAAATTATTTTGAACACAAAAATTACAAGACTCATGAAGGTTACATATATTTTTTTTAATAAAAAGGTGTTTTATTATATTGTAAGTATAAGTACATAAAGTGAAAGAAAACGTTCATTACGTCTAGGCTGGAAGCCCAGCCAGCCACTAGTGAAGATTGGAATATTGAATGCTTTAAGATAATAATATTTTATGTTAATAGGGCCTAAGGGTAGACATACCTAAGTATATGAAATATAACTAAGTATGTTGGATATTTATCAATCGTACATAAAATAGTTGGGACTGTTATATCATATTTTACAATACTCTATTTCTATTTTACAAATAAAAACAAAGTTTTTGCTAATTGCACATAATGCTATGAATCGGGTTTAAAATAATCTTTTGTGACAATAGTTGCTTTGAAAATTTTATACATAATGTTTCGAATAGGTAAACTTATAAAAAAAAACAATAATAAGTAAAAGCGATCCATTTTCAGACTAGATTTATCGATATTTTTACAGAGTCACGAAATTAGTGTTTGATATTATGCACCTTTACATAGATATTTCTCAAAATATTTTTATTTTATTAACAGCTGACTGACAACTATAGGTCTACTTGTATCTCATTTAAGTTTTCCTATTACAGTTATCAGTAACTAATTTTTTTTTTCACAACTCAAATATCTAAACTAACGGCTGTATACTCAAACGTCTGTTAAAGTAAAGCGGCGCTGAAACTAGACATTTGTATGAGAGTTTCTAGTTTAAGCGCCGCTTTACTTTACCAACGTTTTAGTATTCGGCCGTAAGTATCTTCCAGCTAGCCAGTATTCTTTTTATTAATCTTTTCTAGGTCTCGTGGCTGTTAATAAAATAGAAATATTTCACAATTTTGTACCTAAACTCAAAGACATTCGAAATATAATTAAGTAGATATTTTAAATTTAACACAAAATCATTGAGTTATGGCTCGCGTTCATAGATTTAGTAGTAACTCTATAGATCATAATAATATACTTTGAAGTTAAATAGGTAAGTCACTGTACCACAAAATCTGTTTTTTTTCTCTCTATTAGACACTATAGCTATGTCCCCCATTAATTCCATAGACTAATACTAAATCTATGCCCCATTTAAGTAATTTATATACAAAATTTACTCTAAAAATATCATACAAATGGTTGAAATTAAAATTCTTAATACTATAAAACTTAAAACAGTCGAAGTGTAAACTATATTAACAACCTATACAATGATATTTCTATAAAAGGGGATACAGTCGTGTTTTTTTTAATATATTCATAATTATTAAAGGTTAAGGTTCACACTATAAAATCCGGTAAGAAATTTTATTTATGATAATCATAATGATATTACGATTGAATGGATGGGTTCGTAGAATTGAATTTTAAAATAAGTCTTAGACCGTCGTGAATAGAGTCTATAATTATTATAATATCTAGTGTTTGAATTTAATAAAAAGAAATAGGTATGCTGAGAAGACATTTTATTGGCACATTATGAATGTGTTATCCCATTGTAGATTGGTCAACTGTTTCAAGAAACATCAATACAATTCCTTGCCTCTGTAGTTAACCAAAATAAACTGAGCTATGGAAATGTACTTCTAATTTCTAGACATAAAGAAGACTAAACCAGCATAATATATCTTTAAATTGGAGACAAGAGGTAGACATTTGAACGAAAAATCTAGAGTTTTCTTGTGGTTTTTTTTATCAATCGAGTCTATTTACGATCACGTTCGATCAATTAGACCGAAGCGTCCAATAAAAAAGAAGTGTTTTGCCTTTTATTAGTATCGTTTAGTATTGTTTAATATTTAATAGTTGGGCTATTTATTACAGTAATATTAGTGTTTATTGTATTGTTAATAGTTATTAGTATATGGACGGATACCCTTATTCCCTCATAAGTTATATTTAGAAACGTATCGGTATAAAGGGGCGAATAAAAATGTATGGATGAATAAAAAATAAGAAGTAAAAAACTTAAAGGTGTATAAAAACTATTTTTTTTATGAATTTTAGCTGTTCTTATTTAATTTGAAATTAAATTTATAAAATTCTTGGACTTACTTACTAAATCAACTAATCAAGTGTCAAAACTGTCATTTTAGTTCCTGAAAATAATAGTTTTGACACTTGATTACTTGATTTTTACCTAATCATTCATTCGGAAATCGGGGGATAGTATTTTAAAGGTAAATTATGGCCGGTGTGATTAATTGATGTCAATCTTAAACAAATGGCAGATGTATTCACAATTACGCAGCTCTCAGGAAACTTACTACTATTAAGTACTACCTTATTTTTTAGGAAGAAGTGAAATTCTTATGTTACAAAAAAAAAGTCAAACTTATTTCTGAATCAAATGTACAGTTGGATTTGTTGATGTGTATCTGTTTTCCTATTTTCGACCGACTTCAAAAAAAGAAGGAGGTTCTCAATTCGGTTGTATTTTTTTTTATTCATCCGTTTTTATTCACCCCAATTCACACTAGGGCTACCACACCGACTACATAGATAGTTACACTTGATAATTATTGAATAATAAAAACATTAAGTAATATTAAACTTATGAGATCATGAACCAATCAAAATATTAAGTACAAAATTGATTGAATTATTTAAAGCGATATTAGTTGACCAGAGTGAAGTTAGTAGCAAATACACGGTAACTAACACGACGCATGAAGGTAGCTATCAGAAAAGTTTACGCATGTACACACAGCAACTAATCAAGTTAGACGCCCATGTACCTTAATACCTTGAAATAAGACACAATTTCAAATGAAAATGTTTAACTTGATGTGTTGCTGTGTGTACAAAAACAAACAAAACACCGTCTCCCTACACTGCCCGCGATTTAAAACTCAATACTTTATTGCGTTCCACAATGTTTATATACAAGATGGTGAAGTTAACAATGGTTAAAATTGTGGACTAGTAAGTTATGTATTTAGTTCGAAAATTGAAATCTGCGCAACAACTTCAAGCCGGTCGAGTTGGTTAGCACTTACTGTAGCTAAATTAACATCAACCTGGTAAATTTATATCGCTTTACAATGGTCGTTTTAAAGGCCAGGCTATCATGAACACTCATTTCGTTGACTAGGCGGAGTTGCGGTGAATATCCTTATTTTATACTTAATTACCTCAAAAATATCACTTGTCACCACCAATACAACGAGTCACAGTAATCACTGGAAGTTTTTGAGTATTTATTTATATATATTATATGAACACATCACAATACACTTTCACTTTAGTTTTTCTGTTGTACCCGTCCCTTATATCATATTTGATACGTAGTATTATTATAACGGATTTTAACACGATATAATTTGGTAAATATGTAACTATTTACCTTTGAGCCATTCGACGTTTCTTAGTCATCTCGTGACCATTGCTGGTGCAACCTGGCCGAAACGTCGAGTGCCTTAAAGGTAACAAGTTTATCAAGTTAAAACCCGTTTAGCTAATAATAATACATAATAAAACACTAAAGTTTTTTTAAGTTAATATGATACATAGTGTCCACTGACGGGACAGGCTTAGTATGATGTCTAGGAAGAGTCATACTAATGGAAGTTTGGCACGGGTTAGCGACTCAAGTCACTGGTCGCTTGTGGAACTGCCCGCGGCGACGTCTTGGAGCGAAGTGGCCGCGTGAGGGGAGCCTGTAGGTGATGATGTGCACGATCTGTTGGGAAGACAATCATTGTTAGAAAAGAAAATGGGGCTAAAATAAAACGGCCGTTTTTGTTTAAATGTAACAACATTTTGCATTAGTGATCCTATTTGCGAATTATGATTTTTTTCAAGTGGGGCGGCGCAAGTGAGCCCTGTAAACGCTCTTAAGAAGAAAGCGAAATTATAAATTATTCTATAGTGTATTCACGGAGACGAGTTAGTATAGCGCCTTCTTTATCGCACATTTTCATACAAATGACAAGGACAAAAAATACTTTTCTAGGGTCGGTGGGCGTTAACAAATCCTTAGAAATGTAAATGTGCGTTCACACTGCGCTTCTTAAAAGTTCGCTTAGTTTATTACTGCGGCTTCGTCTGTCGTATAAATTGAGAGACATTAATTTGATAGATTTTTTATGGGTATCTGATGGATATGAAGGAAAGAAATAAATTCGAGGATTTAATTCGCAATGATACGGCGGCAGTCTCAATACAGTTTTGGTTTGTGATTTTGACATTTCGTCTATAATGCAAGCGTCGTATGGTCGGTCTATGATTTTTAACGATGTTTAATAATTCACGTTTTAACATTTCAGCGTTATAGCTAATATTTTTTTCTCGTAACCAATTACAAGTATCCTGTTTTTTAAAATTGGGCCGTTGGGATTCCCTCTATTTTTCTAGAGTGATAAGAAGCGTTATCCATGACTATCACAGAATTATCATCTAGCTTATTTAAAACTTCTCTAAACCAATTTTCAAATTCTTCGGCATTCATCTCCTTGTGATAATCGCCTTGTTTCTTCGACTCAAACATATTTAGACCACCTTCCATCCTCCATCCTCATCCTCACTCTCAACGAGAATATAAAAATGTTATAAAACACGTGTTTCAACAATGAGAATATAACAATAACTTAATGATAATAATAACAATGGATGTAGCGCACCAGTTTAATATACCAAAATTGGGAAATAGTATTTTACTATGGTAATGCTCATTTATGACAAAAGAACAATAAACGGGTCATTAGCACACCTGCGATGCTTAAAATTTACCATGGACCATTTATTAAAAAAAAAATGCACACCTGAAGGTGTTTTCAAGCCAGTCGTTAGTTCATTAATAAATTATAAAATCCAATACACCAGCCGGTTCACAAGTCGAGCATACAGTCACAAGTATGAGCACGTCTGCACAGCACGGGAAGTATGAGTAGACTAAAAAGTACTGGTACTGTGTACACCGCCTTAGCGTTTATCACTGACCAATCGCAATTAAAAAATTGTGTGAGTGAGATAGCGCTCTACTAACTCGTCTCCGTGAATACACTATAGTATGTATTTCTAATGTAAAATAATAAATCTCATATGAGAAGATACAAAATAATGAGAGCTTCTACTATGTTTACTAGACAACAAATTTATCATTATCGTATCACCCAATGGACTTTCACTGCTGGGCAAAGGCCGCCTCCAAATATTTCCATCTTTCGCAGCTCTGTGCCTGACTCATCCATCGCAAGACAACTCTTGCACTAGGGACCATGCCATGGACTTTCAAACATCATTTTAATGGATACAAAGAACATCCAGACTAAAAACGATCATTTTTGGACAGCACAAAGAAGTCTTGCGTGGGATGGTGCCCACCGTGTGTGGATAACTCATGGCAACTAAGCAAACTAATAAACGTAGAACTTACATACTCTATTTCATAAAAACATGCATAGAAGACACCCAAACCATTGCAAACATTCACACACAAAAAACACCACCCTGCCATACCTATACACGCCATACATTTTTGGCCACTACAGTTCCTACAGGAATGGCCAGCAATGGTCAAAACTTACTATAGTATTACCTGGTAGCATGCGTGGCCCGCGGTAGTGATGGTACCAGCTCATCTGGTGAGGAAGCGCGGCTGCTACGTTCACTGCCCGCCTCTTCGTATGAATTGTCACTCGTTAACTGGAAAATAAATAGTAATGCTTGAATATATTGTAATTCTTGGATATGCCTTGTGTTGAGTAATTTTAAAAAAAACTATCAACAAGCGAAATTTAATACACGAATTTCAGTTAAGTTTGCCAGATAGCCGCTATATAGCCGATAGCTAAAGCGCCGATTATACTAGACTACATGTAGTCAACTACCATAAGTAGGAGACTACATGTAGTCTAGGGTAATCGCAATGACATGTAGGACAGTGTAAACAGAACGTCCTAACACTAAAAAGTTAGGACGTCCTTATGTAGGAGACTACATGTAGTCTAGTGTAATCGGCAATACAATACTCGTGGCAAAATTTTGGGCTGACACAGTTTGATTGTCATCGACACGCAAAGAAGAAGAAGTGTAATCGGCGCTTTAGCCATCTGCTAAACTATCGGCTTTTAGTTGGCGTTCCCATCTTAATCAAATTTACTGTCTATCCCATTAGTTTGATTGAGTTGTCTTATCATGGCACAGATTATGACAACTAATATTTACATAATATTGATGTCCTACAAGTTCCTTTGCCATCATCAACGTAAATATTATGATCCTTTTTTGGTTAATTTCATGTCATAATAAGCTCATAATTTCTCTTAAGGTTAGATCTTTGAGGGCTTTGGTAACCCTTACCTAAAGATTCATATACAAGCCCACATAAGGCAAGCTTTAACTAAGGGAAATGTTCTGTATAAAGAAGATACAAAGTTTATCTAATCTATACTAATATTATAAAGAGGTAAAGTTTGTGTGTTTGTATGTTTCTGTGTTTGTGTGTTTGTGAAGTTGTAGGGGGTAATCTCTGGATCTACTGAACCGATTTAAAAAATTCTTTCTGTGTTGAATAGTTCATTTATCGGGGAGTGTCATAGGCTATATAGTATCACGCTATGACTAATAGGAGTGGAGCAGTAATAAAATATGTTTAAAAAACGGACGCGTATTTTTCGCCGCCCAACGAAGTGGGCACGGGTCAGCTAGTTGTAAATAATTACCAATGTGAGAGGATGCCTGTTCCTCGCAGGGCTGAGCGCACGACTCCTCGCCTCCTCAACCTCTAATTGTAATATACTCTCTTGACTACCTGTGAACTGTAAGAGGAAAACATCATTAATTTCACAATAATTTATTCATAACATCACAACAGCCCATCAATGTCCCACTGCAGGGACGGGCCTCCTCCCGTGACGGAGGGTTACTTGGCCTACTAATACCACGCTGGCCAGCCGGATTGGTATAGGGTTTAATTTCAAGTTTTCCCTCTTTTTATTTCGTAAATATAGTATTTGTATTCAGTGGGACATTAATGGGCTGTTATGATGATTTGAATATCTTAGGAAAATGGGCCTAAGGGTGGGTCATGTTTCAGTTGATTCGATATTAAATTGAATAGTTTTATACTCACCACGAAACCATAGTATTTGAGAATATCCATTTTACACATAGGACAAGTGCGGTGCTCCAGTAACCAAGGATCTATGCAGTTCTTGTGGAACTCGTGTCTGAAAGAGTACATACACAGTTTTATTAATTCAACTAAGTAATGTCAAGATGATGTAAACACAAATTAGCGGGGTGAATTATTGTAAATTGTCGACAGTTGCCATTAAAAAAACATTTGTAAATTATACAATACTACTTTTAATAAAGATATGCGACTATAAGGCCCTGCGCAGACGGCACACTTTTTGTGCGAACGAGTCTGCGGCGCACAAAAAGTCTGCCATACATAGTTTGAGTTTTTTGTGCGCCAGACTTTTTGTGCGTCCCTTGCATTACTGCTTATAATTGCATAGGGTCTATTTTCACAGACTAAAAAGTGCGTCACGGATAGTCTGACGTCTGCGCAGGGCCTAAACGAACTCGAACTGAAATGTTAAAGAACTCGTTAGTTCTTTACAAATATAAAGATCAGCGTGGATTTGCACTGCGATCTCTAAAACACAAGTTGATAAGTGTACTATACCAGTTTGCCTAACATTTGCACACTACTGCTTTTTTTATAAGTACATATTAAGTAAATAATCATCATGAAATTAAATGTGGTTAGGTGGACAGAAGCTAGTAAAATTACGTGACTATAAAACTCAATATCTAGAAATTATGCCTTAAAGGTATACAAGGCTAGTGTGAAAGTGCTAGTCGGTGCGGGTAGGCCCCGGAAAACATATAGTGACCAGATAGATTGCACATTGGAGAAGGGCCAAATAAAGAGCACTCGTAACCGTCGCGCATGTATGACTCGCTTAATGAATGTGGACGAGGCCGAATCTGTTTGCCAGGATCGTGACAAGTGGCGTTCTGTCGTCTCTGCCTACCCTGGACGGGATAAGGCGTTAGTTTATGTATGTATGTATGCCTTAAAAGTTCAAGATCAGTTTGTACTCACCTACAAGGAAGAGATCTAAGTGTCTCTGACACTTTGTAAGGCTCTATACATATAGCGCAGCATTCGCCATCGCCTTGTACTTCCTGGAATCATATGCATTGTAATTATTAATATTTTGTATTTCGCCTTGTAGTGGCAGAATCAGAATTTACGTTTTAACTACTCCATCTTATCTCATGGGTAAAAAAGTTGACCAAGGAAAAGTTCGCAAATATTAACTCTTCTTCTTCTTTTTGTTTATGGATCCATCGTTTATCAATGATTCTGCCAACGACAGAAACTCTACGAAAACGAAAGTAAGGAAACTTGGCATAAAACTCTATGCCAATGCGTCAGACTTGAGTGGTATTAGTAGGCCAGTCTTTTTTTCCGTCACTGACGTTTCAAATATAGGGAGTAAGAAAGTTCATTGTTTATGAAAAAGGTTACTATATTCTCATTGATTTACAAAAAACCACAGTTTCAAACAAAAGTAACAGCCAAGTGTCACCAATTATACATACGCAATAAATACGTATAGTAATATCGTAAACATATTTTTTTTTCAAATTCATTTTTACGCGCATGACATAAAGTTGTATTTACAAAGTAATGCACAAACAGCAATAAAAATTTAATGATTGACGTTTGCCGGTAGAACAATGAATGAAGTGGAGACGATTAATGTTTTAATTTTTTTTTTCATACATTTAATTAGTTTTGCAAAATGTTATAAATTGTTGACTATCACTGGATTGGTGGGAAATAGAAATAAAACGAACTGTTGATTCTTCCTGAATATAACTGGACTATTTATTCTTCCTTGTTAATTATTACTATTACACTTGTTGTTCCCTTGACTGTTGCTTGCCGACTGAGGTACCGTGAATTTTTTTTTTTTTTTTTTTTTTTGTGTGGACGAGTAGTCGGTCTCAGACGACCTTTACTACTTTACGCGGGCTGTGGTGGGGCGGATGGCCCTCAACCAAAGACATTTAAGTGACGTGCCACAGGGGCACCCCCTTTGGGGTACGGACCTCGGCCTGGACCGTCACTGACTAACAGGACGTGCGGAAGGCACGCCCTCTAGGAGCGAACGCGGCGCGTATTCCGGCCTCGACGGCGAGGACGGAACCGCGGACGTTTTGTTATGGCTTCGCGAGCCGTGTGAGCTCTACGTTGAGCGATCGTGATCCTATTGTCCGGCTCTTCGAGAGCATGCCTAGGTCTACGAATTTTGCTAATCTTGGAGGGGATGTACCCGGACGCCCCGACCACTAGTTGGTTGGGGTGAGTGGCAGCCGAATCAAAGTAGCGGCGGGAACAGAGTTTCATGTGTTGCTGGATAGTAGGCAACCCGAGGTCTATGTGAAGATCCTCGTTACGCATGAACCACGGTGCTCCCGTGAGGTACCGTGAACAAACGGCTACCCCTTTTATACAAATTTCTTACATTATTTTGGCGCTGTCTCATTAGTCGGCCAATTAAGGTAACTACTTTTTAACCAATAGGAATTCAGCAAGCAATCCGTTTACTGTAGCTTAGGTAGCGCGCAGTATTACCGGAACGTGGGACCTTATTTTTGCTTGTTGAAATCCTACTGCAAGTTTATACATTTTTATTTAAAAACCTATTATTTTTCTTTATTAGTATAAAAACATGATATAATTTGAATATTTAACAACTTTATAACTTAATCTAACATTTTAAAATATTCTAAAAGTGCCGTCGGGCGTAAACTGTGAGAAATCTTTATTTAAATGCTAATAAACCACTAAAAACTTATGTTAAGGTAGTATTTACACAGTATTATTGCTATATAATTGTAATTAATTATTTAATTACTATAAAAACTATAAAATAACTACAAAACACTATTTTAAAGACTATTTAACAGAAAATCCACTAATTAAAAAACTGTCCCGCTCAATTGCTATATAAAGACATTATTTAAAAAAACTAATTAAAACAGATATATTCACTTATTATTTTAAAACTGTCTTGTACACAAATTCACTGTAAAAGTCTATCTCGCACATTTCTCCCGCCGTGCAGACTATGTTGCATCTTCTCTCGGTGCGAGCTCGACGTCTGTAGTCACGGGCATGATCACCAGCTTCCTCACAGGTCTCCGCAGCACTCCTCCTTTGGTCTGGATGTCCACTGTTCGCACGATGTCATCTGGGCCTGGATACGTCGCTATCACTCGACCTCTGATCCAGACATTGCGGGGTAGGTTGGCATCGACTACTTGCACGAGGTCGTTGATCTTCACAGCTGGTCCTTTTCCATGAGGCTCCCGCCGGTATTGAAGCTCCGGGAGATACTCCTTTACCCAGCGGTTCCAAAAGATGTCCGCTAGGCGTTGCGCAGATCGCCAGCTACCTCGGGAAATAGTGTCCTTTTCATCGAATGTTCCCGGTTGTGGTACTCTTCCATTTCCTCCCAATAAGAAGTGATTAGGAGTTAAGGCTTCAGGGTCTTCCGCACTGACAGAGACATGTGTTAGTGGTCGGCTGTTCACTGTGTACTCCACTTCTGCTAACAGCGTTGAGAGTACTTCTTCTGTCGGATATCGTTCGTGTAGAGTCGCTGATAATGCTGTCTTAACTGAGCGAACCATACGTTCCCATGCACCTCCCATAAATGGTGCTCCAGGTGGAATGTAGCGCCAAGAGATTGTTCTCTTAACTGCTTCTTCTGTTGTCGCCTCGTCGATGGCTTGTCGAAGTTCTTTGTCCGCTGCCTTCAGGTTGGTGCCGTTGTCAGACCAGATTTCAGTTGGGCACCCGCGTCGTGCTATCATTCTTCTTAGTGCCATCACTGCAGAGTCCGCGGTGAGTGAACCGGCGATCTCGAGGTGTATGGCTCGAGTGGTGAGACATGTGAATATTGCAACATATCTCTTCTGTCGAGCGCGTCCCACTGTCACAGTCAAAGGTCCGAAGTAGTCGACCCCTGTATAGGTGAAGGGTCGTCTATGGTGAGCTAGACGGCATGCAGGTAAGTCCCCTGTCCTGGGAAGCGGCGGTGTCTGTGTCTTCATTCGGCAGAAAAGACATGCACGAAGTAATGTACGCGTGATGGGTAATAGGCGTAATACCCAATACTGTTGTCTGCACTCGTTGACTGTAGCCTCGACACCAGCGTGATGTAGTTCGCGATGTATTGCTTGAATCCACATTTTCACCACTTTATGTTCACCGTCAAGTATCATAGGGCTTTTAATGCTATTTGTCACTTCTTGTACTGCTTGGATTCTACTTCTAAGTCTGATGACTCCGTTGATGTGCTCGATGCTCAGCTGACGTAGTCGACTCTCTTTGTTAATTGGCTTCTGTCTTTTCAGTAATTCTATTTCTTCTGTAAAGGAGTCTTCTTGAGTCGATTGCATCAGAAGCCTTTCTGCCTGTTTGAGCTGCTCCGCGGATACTGGGATGAACTTCTTCCCCTGTGACGGTGAGGTTTTCTTGACAGCTGATTGTGGCTTCTTCTCTGTTGGTTTAGCCACTCTGTTCCAGCTAGGATCCTTTTCTGTATTCTTCTTGGTTTTTCTATAGTTGACACTTTGTTTTAGTGTTCTGCACAACTCTATAAACTGTAGAACCCTTGCTGTCGTATGTCGTAGTCTTGTCCAGTTGGAAAATCGTGACGCGTCTGGTAATCCTTCTGACAGATTTGGTCCCGATCTGTTTGTCACGTTATTTATTCTTTCTTCACCAGAAGGTTCTTCTGTAACTATTGTTGATGTTTCTGTAGGCCAGAGCTCTTCTGCTTGACATAAGCGGCCTTATTACAGAATACGGTCTAACTATAAACCACGATTTATTACGTCACAAAACCACTGTTTTTGAAATTTGTTATTGCAAAATCAGTCTTAACGCTAAAGTGTTAAAACTGCTTTTGTATTAACAAATTTATGATTTTGTGTTTGTTTAATACAAAATCAGTTTTAACGCTTTAGCGTTAAGACTGATTTTGCAATAACAAATTTCAAAAACAGTGGTTTTGTGACGTAATAAATCGTGGTTTATAGTTAGACCGTATTTTGTAATAAGGCCGAAGAAGTCAGGTCCTTTATACCAACGGTGATCCTTGTTGAAGTTCAATGGGACATCTCGTGTTGCGTCATCTGCTATGTTCATTTTTGTGGGAATTCATCTCCACTCGTTCACTTTTGTGCTGTCTTCTATGGCTGCTAGACGATGCGCTACATATGGTTTATATGAGCGTGAACCAGTACGTATCCATGTGAGAACTGTCTTACTGTCGGTCCAAAACACTTTGCTGTCAGGTTTCCTTTCGTGTTCTTCAACTATTGTTTCTGCAAGTCTGGTCCCCATAACTGCGGCTTGAAGCTCCAGTCTTGGTATGGAGGTCAACTTCAATGGTGCAACTTTCGCTTTCGCAATAATGAGTGATAAATTGATCTCGCCGCTTGGTGTCACTGTTCTCCAATACAACACTGCAGAATAGGCTGATTCGCTTGCGTCGGTGAAAATATGTAGTTGTATATTGTCGGCATTGCTGTAGTTGATATATCTTCGTGGGATCGTCGTGTTGCGGAGATTTTCCAGATGATTCATCCAGATCTTCCACTGTTCTGCCAGGTCTTCGTCGATCATGTCGTCCCATGGAGTGCCTCTGCGCCATACTTCTTGTAAAAGTTGTTTCGCCTTTATGGTGACTGGTGATGCCAAGCCAAGTGGGTCAAATAATGACATCACGATGCGCAGCGCTTCCCTCTTCGTTGGTGTCTTTCCTTCTTTAAGTGTCTGCGGGATACGAGCCAAATTCAGGTTGAAGGTAAGCTCGTCACTGTTGATACTCCAGACAACACCAAGGACTCGTTCTGTCTTCTCTTCTGGCTTGTATAGATCCACGTAGTCATTTTGAACATTTTCCCCAAGAGCTTCTAATAGTAGCGGAGAGTTGGATTTCCATTGCTTCAATTCAAATTTGGCCTTAGCGTGCACTTCACGCACACTCTTCGTGATGCGTATGGCGTCTTCAATGTTTTCAAAGCTGTCTAAGTAGTCGTCAACATAGTGTTTCTGTATGATCGCTGCCACGGCTTCAGGATGAGTATCTTCATGCTGCTTGGCGTTCAGGTTCTTGACGTATATTGCTGTAGACGGGGAACTCGATGCACCAAATATCAACGAGGTCATTCTGTATTCTTCTGGAGGTTGGTCATCTCGTCGGTTTCCTCGCCAGAGATATCGAAGGGAGTCTCGGTCTTCTTCTCGTAATTTGACTTGCATAAACATTTCCTTTATGTCTGCAGTCACTGCTATCTCATGTTGCCGGAAGCGCATGATCACTCCGGGTAATGATTGAAGAAGATCGGGTCCTTTCAGTAACATGTCGTTGAGTGCGATTCCTCTTGTCTTGGCTGCAGCGTCATGGACTACTCTGATTTTGTCAGGCTTCATCGGGTTGATTACAGCGAAGTGTGGTAGATACCAAATCCTTTCTGGTGTCTTCTGTTTAGGTGCAGGTTCGCTGTATCCCTTTGTTATAAGAGCTTCCATCTGTTCTGTATATTTTTTCTTCAATTCAGAGTCACGATCTATCTTCTTTTCTATGTTCAGGAGTCTGTTCAGCGTATTCCCGTAGTTATCTGGGAAGCTAATGTCTTCTTTGCGCCAGAGAAGTCCTGTCTCATATCTTCCTTCTTCTGTCTTCTTAGTTGTCTTTTCCAATATGCGTAGTGCTTGTTCTTCTGGATCTGACTTCGGTCTTCTGTTATTCAAGCATAGCGAATCCATTTCGAAGTACTGCTTCACGAGGGCTTCTAAGTCATCTGTGGTTTCTTCTGTGACGTGTGACACATAGTCGACGGTGTGTCCGATGGTCCTTGTTTGACTGCCATGTAGTACCCAACCGAGAGGCGTAAGGGAAGCCACTGGTTGGTTCTTGTCTCCTTTTCTTACTTCAGTTGTCAGCAGAAGATGCCAGTTGTCTTGTCCTATCAGCACTTGTGGTTTCACGCTGGCGTATGTGAGATGATGCTGAATATCTTCTAAGTGTTTGCAGCCTTCAATCACTTCTTTTGGCACTTGTTGCGATGAGACTTGCAAGTTCTTCACTGTGCGCGCTTGTATCCGTTTCTCTTGATTGTTCACTCCTTTAATTTCAGGCATGCAATATCGGAAGGTTTTCAATTCCGATACTGACTTCCGATATTAGATCTCAATATCGGAATTCCGATATTAATATCGGAATTTCGTTTTTTTTTTTAGAAATTGCACTTTTTGTTCAAAAATGCACAAATTCGGTGTGAGGTCGGATTGAATGCAATATACAAAATTTATAAATCATATTATTTAATTTGGATTGCTTGTTTTATACCCGTATTTAAGTTTTACCCACAGTTTTTACTAAATCAGATATTTCTCATTATTTTTCTGTACTTATTGCTAATTAAACTATCTGACTCAGAGACTCAAATCTGAAATTAAATCAAAAATTAGGAACAAAAAGTAATTTATAATATCCTATTGTTTAATCTAATATCTTATTACTTATTAAACTTATCAACAAAGCTTAAAAGTTGAATTGACGAACTAGAATTTAAAATATTTTATTTATTTTATTTTCTTCGGAACACTAACAGCATAATTTACAATCGGTTAATACATAAATATACTTATACACAGCTATTAACAGGTATTCGCAAATATAAACTAAATATAAAACCATTGCAAGACCATTGCATGACAGAAAAAAAATAGCTTAAAGTAAATTGTAAATTTAATTTGTTTGATCGGGACCAAAATAATCTGTAGTAAATAATTTCTTTACCACTGTTGGCTTAGACCTAAATATCTCAAATTCGCTATGCCTTTTGGCAATGCTGTTAACGGAACTACTCGCACGAATGAGAAATGAGTTTTGTCTAAAATTACTGTTGCCTGAGGGTAGTACTAAGGGTTGATTGCGCCTAACTGGCAGTTTTCTAGGGACCCAAATGTTTAGTTTTTCAAATAGGGTTGGGCAGTCGACCCCACCATTGACAATTTTTACAACATCAGACATTGTACGTCTATTCTGTAGGGGCATAAAATGATACCTCTTACATCTTGCTTCACACCCATGATCGATGCACCTTCACCTATACTGTAAATATCTTAGGAACTTTTTCTGTACGGATTCAATGCGCTCGATATAAATGTCATAACGCAGGTTCCATACCACTGATGCGTATTCGAGGATACTGCGCACGAGAGCACAGTATAGTACCTTAATTTTTATTTAATTATATAATATGACAACAGCAATAATTATTGGATTTTTTTTGTCTAATTTTTATCTTTACTCATTACTAATATAAAACTAACAAAACTCGGAATCAACAAAACTTTAAGAAGTCTTGTTGATTCTAAGTTTGGTAGTTTAAATTACAATCAACTGAAATAAAGGTTCGTTATATTCATAGGTTTATATTTATTTTAAAATCTCGTTTTTCTTGGTAATATGTTCTCAAAAACAACAAAGCGTCAAACATTTTGTCGGATAAATAACCGCCCGACGAAAAAACATGCTCACTTTCAACATTGGTGGGCAAAATGTATGTATGTCTGTGACAAATAAACTCATCTTTCACCTCTATTAACGTATGTTGCCTTTTCAGTAATTACAAATCCCAATAGATCAAATTCGTCGGACGGAAGCACAGCCTTCTTCTTTTCTTTGCACTTTTCTATTTCATTCTCAAATTCTTGGTGCAGGGTCTGCTCACTCGTTGTAGCTAGACTTGCTAGTGATTCATCATCTTCATCTGAAGAGACAGAAGCTATCGGTGCTTCAGTCTTTCTTTCTGTGAAGTTGAGACTGCTAGTATCGTTTTGTTTATATTTGAGGCGTTTTAAAAACCTTACAATAATATCACATATTATTAGAGTAGGTAAAGAGTGAGCGAAACAGGTAATAATATTATTGTTCTTGTAGCACATGCATAGCGAGCGGGCAAAATTAATAGAGTACCTACTGTTTCGCTCGGCGATATACAAGGATCGATATATGTATAATTTAAAACTCAAAATATAGAAAAAAAATCGAGTTCCGAGATTCCGATATTCGATCACCCAGTATCGGAATTGTAATATCGGACTTTGCGTTCCGAGATTCCGATATTACGAGATTCCGAGATTCCGATATTCATGCCCTAATGGTGACTCTTCTTGATGTTAACTCTGACGTCTTCATGGCGTTGATGCTTTCTATCTTCAGTGGATCGATAGGTCCTGTGGCTCCGACACGCTTGGCCATGTCGTTGTCTATAAGTGCATTCATTTTTTTTTTTTTTTAAAACAACTCCCGCACTAGGGTTCATGCCCTGTGTCGCGGGGACCTTTTACAAACATCAATTAACGGACACAAAGAACACCCAGACCAGGACAATAATTTAATAATAAAAGTGTGACTGTTGACCCATCATCCAGTAGTGCGAAAGTGTTGGCTTTTCCTGCTGGCCCCTTTATTTGAATTGGAATGATCTTCAAATATGACTGTTTCTTCTTCAGGGTCCAGGCAGAGTTAATTGCTTCTGTTGCCATCGTTTCTTCTTTCGCCTGTGTCTTCTCTGTTGCCTTATTGTGGTGCAGCATTCTGTTGTGGAAGTATTTGCAGTTGTCCATGCCGCATGTCCTCGCTTTACATGTGTGTGTCTTGTTTCTATAGCGGAGACACCGGAAGCAGAGACGTTTTGACTTGGCCATGTCCCATCTTGCATTCACTTCCATGTTCTTGAACTGTTCACAGGCTGTTGTGGTATGTCCTGTCTCTTCACATACAGGACACTTGGCGACGTAAGTTTTCTCTGTTACGTTGTGTATCTTCTGTGGTCTTCTTTGTGCTGTACTCGTATGTGACGCCATTTGTTCTGGTAGAGCATAAGGTCCGCATAATTCAGCTTCTCTTCTGAGGAATTTTTCGAGCTTCAGTAGGTCAGCATCTTCTCTGGGTTGTACTGCAGCGAAGTCGTAGTATCTGTAGCGCAGGGTTGGTGTGAGCTTGTCTACCAGCGCCTTTGAAATTTCTGGATTGTACATATAGTTGATACAGCTTAGTGTCTTCAGAGTTGCGACGACATTGGAGATCTTCGTTGAGAATATACAGATGTCCCGTGGAGATTCTGTGAGGCGAGGTAGTCCACGAAGCGTTTCCATTTCCATCATAGCAATGGATTCTGGTCTTCCAAATCTTGATTCCAACGTCTTCATGATTTCTGCGGGCTGAGCACTTGTGATGAGTAGACCTTCGACTGCCTCCTTTGCTTTTCCTTTAAGATTTCTTCTAAGTCTGTTGATGTTTTCTACTGAAGAGAACGTTTTTTCTGTTTCGAAGTATGCGGCACGGAAAGGCAGCCATTCTTGATGAGATCCATTGAAGATAGGCAGCTCTATAAACTTCGGTCGCTGAGCGGCTTTGATGGCTTGTGTGATAGCTGCGGCCAGTTCTGTAATGTCATTTTTCACTCCCGCCGGTGATGAATGAAGGCGCTGTGGCTGTTGATGAAGCTCTTCTGTTGTATTGGCAGCTGGTTGTTCTGTACGTCGTAGCGGCGCGGTGACTACCTCTGTTGTAGGTCCATCGGCTTGCTCTTCCAACCAGTTGACAACACGTTCATTGACTTCTGTCTTCGATACTATTGAAACTTCATCATTTTCTTCGTCTTCATCTTCGACTTCCAGCGAGGCGAGGCGCGCAGCTGCTAACTCGACTTGTAACTTCAATAATTCTTCTTTAGCCTTCGCTAATTTGTAGGCCTTAGACTTGCTATGTGTTGACCCCCCCCTTCCCCCCTTCTTGCTGTGGGGACGGGAGAGCGTCGGTCCGGGTGGCACTGGTGGGGTTTTCTTCTTTATTGTCGAAGTTTCTGTTTCTTGATATTTTTCGACGGCGGCGTTTCCCCCCTTGCCCCCCTGTGTTGGCGGCTTCATGGGTAGCGTAGGTGCGGCGGCCTGGCCCTCGGACGGCGTGATGACGGTGGAGACGACGGGTGAAGGCTCTGTCGTCGCGGAGGTGGCTGTAGTTTCGGTACTCTGATACTCCGTGGCGGTGGTTCCCGTCTCTTCACTCGTACCAGTTGCCGAGGTTGTGCCGGTTGCCGACGTCGTGGCTGTGGCTTCGGAGGACGTCGGCGTCGGTTCCGTCGGTCGCTTGCGCCCTTTACCCTCTGAACGGGTGACCGGCATCGTAGGTCAAGCTTCTATATATATCAGGAACAATTCTTCAATATTCAGGAACAATCTTCACTATTTCCCACGTAGTATCCGGCTCGAAGGACCATAAATGTTGACTATCACTGGATTGGTGGGAAATAGAAATAAAACGAACTGTTGATTCTTCCTGAATATAACTGGACTATTTATTCTTCCTTGTTCCTTATTACTATTACACTTGTTGTTCCCTTGACTGTTGCTTGCCGA
Source organism: Schrankia costaestrigalis (assembly GCA_905475405.1). Taxonomy (NCBI): domain Eukaryota; kingdom Metazoa; phylum Arthropoda; class Insecta; order Lepidoptera; family Erebidae; genus Schrankia; species Schrankia costaestrigalis. The sequence continues at coordinate 6,475,498 of FR997851.1, forward strand.
CTGAGGTACCGTGACAAGGGGTCTTCACTTCGTCCCGAGGGCCTGAAGGGCCCGAGGGGCGAGTGGAACATGATCGGGGCTGTGCCCCCTGCATGTGGTATCTACCGCGCAGCCGTTATGTAGGCTGCGGTCATGGGGTGCGCATATATATAAAATATTGCATTTTGGTATCTACCTGTGTACACTTCTTGCCGCCGGCGAGTCAGCCCGCCGGGTGGGACCCCGTTGGGGGAGGCCCAGCGAGCGACTACAAGCACGGCGGCGTGGGTCAGTCCGGTGGTGCGGGTCGCCAGCGAGGTCAGCCCTTGCGGGCCTCCGTCGAGCTGGCGGCCGTGTCTTCTTTGTTGATTTGCGCGACGAGGGGGGCCATGCTCTCCAGCCCTCGGCGCGCGATTTCTGCGGCGTCCGCGCCGCTGTCCAGTGCCCGGAGTACCTCGGTGAGGACCTCCAGGCAATGTTTCACGACGCGGAGAGTAGGTTGGTCACTCTCCCTCTGCTTCGCCATCTTCCCCTGTGAGGGGGCGGCGACCGCCTGGGCTGACGGTGCTGTGGTGGTGGTGGCAGCTGCTGGCTGCGGCTTCCTGTTGCGGCGACGGCGTCGGCGTTTGCCCGCTCCGGGCTCGTTTGCGGCCGCCATGAGCGAGCTGGGTGCATTTACTTCGCCTGTGACGGCGGGAGTCTTGGCGGGGCGCGCGGCGAACGTGCGCGCCACCGTGCCGGCCTTCTTGTTCCGCACCTCCCTGCGGAACGTGGGGCAGCTGGTATTGTTCGAGGTGTGCCCCCCCCCGCAGTTCGCGCAGGTAGGTGGGTCCTCGATGGGTCTCGGGCAGTCCGCGGCGTGGTGTTCCTCGCCGCACCTCACACACGCAAGTTTGCGGTGGCACTGGTGCGACGAGTGCCGGAACTGTTGGCAGCGGTGGCACTGCGCGGGTCCGCGCTTGCCCCGCCAGGCTTCAATTTTGATACCGGGCATGCACAGCAACTCCGTAATGTTGTACACACCCGGCAGCAGGCTCGGCGTTCTTCTTAGTTGGGCGAAGTATATGCACCCAGGTCGTCCGGAGCGGGCGCGAATGCGTCGCACGAAGTCCGCTTCGTGGCCGTACTCCTCCTTGAGGGCCTCGGCGATTTCCTCTGCTGGTGTGTTCACGGGTAGGCCTCTTATGGCCACCCGGAAGGCCATCTCCTGGGGGAGGGTGTAGGAGAACCACTCCACCTTTTCGTCCCCCTCCAGCCCGGCGAGGTACCGCTGTATGATGCGGTACTCGTCGCCGGAGGAGGGGAGGAATCTAACGCCTTTTCCGTAGGGCCGGGCCGGTGGTGTGTGACCCAGGGCGCGCTGCAGTAGGGCGAGGTGCTTTGCCCAGTTCGGGAACCGCTCCACTACGATGGGGGGGTAGCGGGGTTCCTTCTTCTGGGCTGTAGCGGCTGCGGTGGTGGTCCTCGGTGATGGTAACGGGGAGGCGGCGGTCGCGGCGGCGGCCGCGTATGACGGTGGCGGCGGTGTTGTGCGCATCGGCGACGCGGGCTCACTAACACTGTCGTACGCACAGTCACTATCACTACACTGCATGGAGTTCAAGGAGGAGACGGAGGCGGCGGCGCGCGCGGTCACCTTCGGTGGTGGAGAGGTGGTCGCGGCGGTGTCACGCGGCGGTAACGCGGCGCGGGAGGCGGCGGCACGTGGCTCGGCACGCGGCTCGACGCGAGGCGCGCTCGGGCCGGGAGCGGACGGCGCTCGGACCGGCGGGGGCGCGACGCGGAGCGAGGGCGCGAGTGGTGGTGGTGACGGCGGCGGTACCGGGGCGCTGGGTGGCGCTGGGTTCGCGGCGGGACGGCGGCGTGGGTCCGATGGTGGGGACATGCGCGGCCTCGGTATTTTGGACCGAGGCGACGGCGGCGGCGGCGGTGGTGGTGGTGGCGTCATGGTGGTGGACCGCGGAGCGACGGGGAATTGCCATTCCCCGCCCCCTGTGGGTGTGCTCGACGCGGACGACCCTGTCCTGGCTGTGTGGACGACGGCGGCGCGAATTGCAGCGAATTCGGCGGGGGTCAGTGGCTTCCGGCGACGAAATGTCCTCGTCGGAGGCTTCTTAGGTGGTGGTGGCTGCGGTGGTGGCATCCTGCGGCGCGGCTAATGGCACGCGGCCGCGTGGTGTTAATTATAACAATGGGAGTCAGCTAGAAAGTCGTCGCGCACTGCCTAAGCCAACATGTGCACGAGCACGAGGCGCCGTGCACAAGATGGCGGACGCTGTATTGGCTTCGCTTGTGGCTTCTTCTGCGAGGAGCTCGGCGAGTTGTGGGAGGCACGTGTGCGCGCGGCGACGACTGGCGCGTCTGAGGTACCGTGAACAAACGGCTACCCCTTTTATACAAATTTCTTACATTATTTTGGCGCTGTCTCATTAGTCGGCCAATTAAGGTAACTACTTTTTAACCAATAGGAATTCAGCAAGCAATCCGTTTACTGTAGCTTAGGTAGCGCGCAGTATTACCGGAACGTGGGACCTTATTTTTGCTTGTTGAAATCCTACTGCAAGTTTATACATTTTTATTTAAAAACCTATTATTTTTCTTTATTAGTATAAAAACATGATATAATTTGAATATTTAACAACTTTATAACTTAATCTAACATTTTAAAATATTCTAAAAGTGCCGTCGGGCGTAAACTGTGAGAAATCTTTATTTAAATGCTAATAAGCCACTAAAAACTTATGTTAAGGTAGTATTTACACAGTATTATTGCTATATAATTGTAATTAATTATTTAATTACTATAAAAACTATAAAATAACTATAAAAACACTATTTTAAAGACTATTTAACAGAAAATCCACTAATTAAAAAACTGTCCCGCTCAATTGCTATATAAAGACATTATTTACAAAAAACTAATTAAAACAGATATATTCACTTATTATTTTAAAACTGTCTTGTACACAAATTCACTGTAAAAGTCTATCTCGCACATAAATGTTTGTTCTAAATATATGAAATATATTTATTGTAAATATATTTTATTAGGTAGAAAATTAACAAAACCAATATTAACCTAAAAAAAGTTTATTTATATTTTTGTACGGTGTAGCATTGGTAGAAATACGAGAAAAAAAAACCTAGCAGAACATAACATGACATGTAGGGTGAAGCTACCAAATATCAGCACTTTAAGAGTTACTCCTACTTTAATATCGTTTATCACAATGTTAATACAGATAACGACTTTAACAACATGCTTTCTCGGTTAACTATTAAATAAATAATTGATTTTAATTATAAAGAAATGTTTTTATTCATACACATGTTATTTAGATGAGTCTGACTAAATAATTACCCTAACACCAATTATTGGCACCATCATCACCAATTACTAGCATCGACCGAGTCAATTATCAGCACTGTGATATAAGTCATAAAATTAGGTAGATAAATGAAATAATCCAATGTTTATAGCAAAATCTCTTTTATTTATACCTAGCCTAGCAACCGAAGTCTCAGAAGAAAGATATACTAAAAAATAAAAAAATCCAAAATGCAATAAACTGATCATGATTATGTTCATATAGACTATATTCTTAAAAAGAAAATAAAAAAAATACTCAATGAAGCTCTAAACTAAGTATTCAAAATATAAACACTTAAAAAAATTGACGAATTGATGACCTCGTCTCTTTTGAACGCCCTTAAATAACTATATAAATAATTATGTAAAATTATAACCATTCTTTAAAAACAAAATACAAAAAAGTATAAAAATTAATAAATCTAACAATAAAAAAATTAGACCCAATAAAAAAAATTAAATAAAAGGCGACTCCATTAGAAATAAGCACAGAGTCAAAGTATAACTCGGAAGAAAAATAAAGAGGTTGTTATGCATTGTTCTTTTACTAATAAAGCGGCCATTGTAATTTGCCGGATTGTAGGGGAGTGTCAAGATGGTGTCAAGTAAGGTTTTTAAGACAAATTAAATCAAAATTACATGTAGCTCAATATATTTAGTCCTTTAAACAACAAAAACAAATCAATTAACTCTTTTACTTACCCAAAGTACGATATCCCATCCTTTTCTATAATTTCTCACCGAACACTTCGGCATTTTTGTCTTGTGTACACGGTAACGCGGGCGACGCGATACTAATTGAAAAGAGGCGCACAATTTGAAATTGTGCGCTTATTTGTTGCGGACGGTTTTGGGAAATGGAGTGTGTATCTTTGGTTTTTTGTAAATCAATGTATATTCTACTAAAACCTATTATTTTATATAGTTATTCTAAAAGTAACTAGTACCATACGGGAGCAAAGTTAAAACAATGTAGGTACTCACCCTATCTTCAGTCTTTAAACTCTTAACGGGTATTTTGGAAAGCGCTTTCTTAGCTGCACAACAAAGACGTTTCTGGAAAATAACAAAATCCATATTAATTATCAACAACAAACCCGTTTGTAGAATGAGAGGCCGACAAATACAACTGACATTTGAAATATATAGAATTAGAAAGAAGTATCAGTAAACGGAAAGGATCCCGGTAATATTTCCGACCGAACGGAGTAATGTTTTGTCGAAAATAATTGGCAAACAAAGGCCAAGAATCGAATAAAATGCAAGTCCAAAAGACCCTTACATACTGAAATACTCATATTACACTTTTCCAATTCCATCTAGGTTATAGCAAGCCTATTCCTCTTACACTCTCCTAGATACAACAGCACACAGATGGCACAGTTCCTAATGACCTACACATTGGTAATGGCGCCAAGAGCATAATGCAGCGCAATGTCTCTTTGATACAAGTCTATGTAAGAGATTTTCTTTTCTTTTTTTAAATTGGCCTACCAGAATGACTCTATGGTGCCTGATGTTAAGCATTCAAATTTCAAATTTCAAATTTATTTATATAAAAACATTACATAACAATATGAGGTACTTATAATATAATTTAATAGAGACATCATAGACATTTAATAGAGATTTCAATAGAGACCAAGAATGGCGAGCACCATGCCAGCTACAATATTTGTAGAGGCATGAATGTCTCCACTATAAATACTATGTATGCAGTTATATGCCGAAATTATCATTGTTTGGGTGACGTCATGTGTTTACCGGGTTGCATCTGGATCTGAATACGTCCTAAATTTGTATCTCTAGATGAAATAATAATGTTTAATTGTTGATTGGTGTTTAACAGTATTAAATTATTATGCTATATTTTTTATTTTCGCCCATTTTTTTTTATAATGGAGGAAGGTTTAGAACTAGAACGATGAAAGCAAGAAGTCATTTAGTTTGGTCTTCTTGCTAAAGAAACCTTCATCATCTAATTTGGTACAAATGTTGTGTCCGCTTGTCCGCCATAATTGAAATGGCACAAAAATGAAGATGAATGACGTAAAAGCCGCCAAAGAAAAATCTCAACGATGTGTTGAAAATAAAAGAAGGATAACTTAACATAAGCCCTGTACCAATCCCGTCCAACCAGCATACTATTAACCAGGCAAAGTTCCCTCATCCAAAACATTAACCCCCTTACTCATAAACGCCACTTAAATTTTAGTCAAATGATTAGCTTAAATTCTTACGGTTTTGTTTGGCATAAGGTTTGGTTTTGCTCATAAAAATCTCGCTAAACAGTGATTAAACTTTCGAGACTTTTACGAGTAAGGGGGTTAGTATAACACTTTCACCCTTATTTCCTTAAAGATAAGTCATAAAAAGAATACTCACAGAGAGCCTGTCCTTGGCGTGTATGTATCGGAAGCGCTGTATGTAGTAGAAGACCAGCCAAGCGAGTGAGATCACCATCAGCACTATGAACGATATAGACACAAACAACACCGATGTCCTGGAATATAAGATATATAATTATTTACTGTTAAGATTATTGTTACTAACACTATGAATTCCGGTTCGAAATAAACGAATTTTATTATTATTTTATTTTATTCTCTTTATTTACATTTTTCACAATTTATTACATTTTTAAATACAAATATAAAAATAAAAACATTTAAAAGTGTAAATAAAAGGTAGACCCACCGGCATCGGGTACAGGGACCAAGCTACCGGTGGTTAGGGCTCCAGAGATAGGAACCTCCTCACAATACGTGCCGTGTCAAGTATTTTATTTATTTTTATAATATTATTGGCAAGGCGTGTTCTGAGAGAGGCCTATGTTCAGCAGTGAACTGCGATAGGTTAATTGATATAATATAATTATCAGCATGATAAAGGATTAAAAGTTCAGTGTTTCGATGCAAAAATTCAATGCTCTTGTTAAAAATTGTGACTTCAGCCTAAGCGTTGATATCGATTATGAAACTTACGCAATTCCGTATGATTCACTAAAAACCAAATTTCAATGAGACTAATACGGAAGTATACCTTCCCCCATCATGGCTTTCTTTTCTGGACCGAGAAGTGCTCTGTTCTATAGTCAATTTACAAAGGACTGTCCCATGCCTGGATTTTATTTGTGCTTATATTGATGTTTGTAAAAGTGGCTGCCGGATCATGCCCACACACAAGATCCCTTTTTTAAAAAACAAAGAAGATGTCTTGCTCGATATGCGTATCATAACCAAAGACCGAAATAAATGCTATTTACAAGGCATTCATGAAATCTACGGAAGGCATAATGAACAACGATGAAGGGGACAAGAATAAACTGACTTATGATTTTTGGCAACCAAATTCATTATAATAAAAGAAATGTTGACTACATTAAACTATTTTCTTAAAATTTATTACGTTGTTTATTTTCAAATTGGCAAGATTGCATTTCAGCATTGCTAATACCTATTTTTATGAATGTCATTTAAAAGTATGTACATTAGTAGATGAGTATAGTTAGTTGGTGCCAACCAAATACATAACGCATGGGAACGATACTCTCTTTTTTAACCGACTACAAAATTCTTAATCTGGTTTTATTTTTTTAAACACTTTCTACCTTAGAACTTGGCTATTTCTTGATCAATTTCAATGAAACGTGTTGATAGATTAGAAATAAAGCCAAAAAAGGCAATATAAAGAAAATTAACAATACAAAACTAATAACTTACTTATTAATATTATTGCTAACGTGAGCAAAAGTTCTTCCTTTGATAATGCCGATCATGACTTTGGTCCCGTTGTCCACTAAGCGCGCAATCTCCTCGCCCTTCCATTTGTAAGTGAACACTGCGCTTATGTTACCTGTAGACAATTAACAAATTAATCATTAATTAATGTTTTTAACAGTTTAGTATACCCTGTATATGACTGCGATGTGAAGGCCTCGGGTTCGATTTCACAAAAAAACTACATACGTTTCCGGTATCTAGTCCCCCATAGAACAAGCTCTGCTTAGTTTGAGACTAGGTGGCGTGATTTTTAATGTATGTGAGTGAATTTGTCCTCTAGTTAAACATCCTACAAGTATGAAAAAAAATACAAAAGAAGATACCTATTATGTCCAGATTTTAGATCAAAAGAGTTTCTTAACATTAAAGCCAAGATATCTTTTATACAGATGCGTCTCATGCGTGCATATTAACGACATTATTATATCACAATATCGTTATATTATCTTATCATTGTAATGTAACATGCGCAACTGATCACGTAACAGTTCTATGTTTGCATTCATTGCACAAGATTACTCGAAACTTCAGCTAAAAGTAAGTGCAAACCATTTGGGTATATTTATTCAGATTCAGATTCATACTTTATTTGTCAAACATAGGTTACAAAATGGTCTTAAAATTAGTTCCGAGCACTATGCTTTGTCATTGAGACATACAAATAATACAAAACAAATACAATAACATACTTAGTCAATATTTTAAATCAATTAGTGAAATATACAATAAAATAATAATATGATGTGCTAAATCAAATTGTCTTGTCATTTAAATATTCCTCCACAGCTTTATAATTTACGCTGAAATATACTATGGTCGGCGGCTTTTAGTTGATCTAACACCACGTTTTGATTAAGGGCACCAAGTTATTGGTTATCTAATACAATTTTTATTGATTTGCGTAAATTGCATAGGAATACTTATTTAGAAGAAGTCCGTGTGGTGACGGAGTAAGAATACAATATGTCACCACCCCATCTCATCCCATGGGTGTCGTAAAAACCGACTAAGGGACTATCTATGAATGTTATCTGTACGAAATAAAAAGAAGGAAAACTTTAAATTAAACCCTATACCAATTCGTTTGGCCAGCGTGATATTAGTAGGCCAAGTATCCCTCCTTTACGGAAGGAGGCCCGTCCCTGGGACATTATTGGGTTGTTATGATGATGATGACTTATTTAGAGGTTCCAGCTTGAAAGGTTACACCGTCGTGGTATTAAGCTGACTGAGAATACGACCAGTGTAACCAGTGCCGAAACAAGTTCAGTACGCGCAATCTGTTGGCCTACTTGATGCAGTTGCAAATGCCTGTGCAGGTGTCATTTTTGGAACTAAATGGCGGGAGCGTGGGGAATGAGTGTTTTCTTAGTTCCTACTTCTTCTTGTTAAATTTGGCTTCATCATTAACTGATGAGTCTGCAAATTCTTAATTCCTGTACAGACGCAAACAAAGCTCTGAAAGCTAACTTCAATCCGGTCAAGTTATAGCATGCCACGTTTACGTTTAACATTTAAATTAATGCGTTTGCTTTGTTCTTTCCTATGCCGAACCATTAAATTGTGGAACCAACTCCCGGCTTACGTATTTCCTTCATCGTATGATATTGGGTCCTTTAAACGCAGTGTGAAGAAGCATTAGTCAAACCGGCAAGATGATGACGACGGATTGAAGTTATTTGTAGATTACGATCCGTTGGCTTCATTTGTGGACTGTACTCGCGCTTTCCATCAGGTTCGATTTAGTCATATTGCCGTGTTTTTGTATAAAAAAAATATATATATATTTATTAATTCTGTTATAGTAAATACTTACAGTTGTATAAGTAGAGAGAGTATGACGCATACAAACAGTAACATAGTCATATAATCTAAGCTTAGATGACATACGTTGATGTTAATGTGATGACCCAGTCAGGTTTCACTGTCAAGGTGCTAACTTCACGTGCTAATGCACATAGAACATAAATAGATAAGTCTATTATGTACTTCAGCGTAAGCTGTTGGTGGTGTATAGGTATTGTTGTAATTAAATAGACACAGAGGGAGCTAATTCTAAACTAAGTTTGCTGGGATATGGATTCTAGAAGAAAGGAATGTATGTGTAAGTACAATATAAAGGGACATACAGCATTTGGCCAAATCGGCAAGCTGATGACGACGGATTGAAGTTATTTTTAGACTTCTATCCATTGGCTACATTTGTGGACTGTATTCGCGCTTTCCATCAGTTTCGATATAGTCAAATTGCCGTGTTTTTGTAAAAAAAAACATTCCAATTTGTACTCTACATATTTTTTTTTCTATTTTTATATAAGTACACATCACAGGGTAATATTACTGTATCGAAGTTAATGGAAAGCGCGAATACAATCAGAAAGAAGGCTACGGATGGTAAACATGAAATTGCTTGACTCTCAGACTTGATTGTCGCTATCACTTTGCCGATGCTGATTCCCTAACACGATATGCAAGCGTATGTCAATGTTCATTGAATCCATCCAGCCGTCGGCCAATTGACGTCCACTACTGGACAAAGCCTCCTTCAAATATCTCCCAATAATACCTTGCGCGATCCTGTTCTTCCCCTTATTATATCTGGGAAGCAAGATATAATAACTATCTCCAAGTAGGAACTTATTGGCTAATAAAATAATGATGTTATATGAAGTAACACATCTAATATGCTTCCATAACATAATAGTATGTTATAAAATTGATTACGTGTTGTGGCCGTTATAAATCGATTAGGTAGTACTTCACTTTATCGATACTGTTACATGTACAATAACTATGATTAGACTTTGCTATACAATTGAAACTAATATTAGAACAAAACTGTATTGCTCTAGTTTAAAATTGTACAGTTTACACAGGACTATTTATTTATTTCAGAAAAGACAACTCCCGCACTAGGGATTATGCCCTGTGTCGCGGGGACTTTTACAAACATTAATTAACGGACACATAGAACACCCAGATTCAGGACAATAATTTCAATCTCACAAATTATTGTCCTGCGTGGGGATCGAACCCACAACCTCATGCGCGGCAGCCGCTGGCTCTACCGGCGCGCCACCGAGGTCGTCATTTATGAAAGCTTAGATATATTATTTGCAGGGTAGGGAGACCCCTCAAACAGTGGACAGAAGAGCTTTTTAAGGCGGCAGGAAATCGATGGATGAGGGAGGCACAGAACCGCGTGAAGTAGAACTATTGGGACGGGGGGGCTATGTCAAGTGGTGGCCGTCAACTGACTAATATGATGGTAGGTATTTCGAGGTCTCTTGAGAGGTCGTCCTAGGTCGATACTGCCGCTGCCCCTACTTAATCCACACCCAAGCAGTAGCGTGCAAATCTTACTATGTTTAGGTTGAAGGTTTACAGTAGGTATCCAGTCAAACAAGAAGGGTATGGACACAACAGCTTGTGTTCCAAGCCTACTCGGCAGCGGCTTAGCTGTGTTCCAAACATTACTCAAATACCCAGACAAAAAGAGAAGTGTAATATAACCTGAGCGAATACACGTATATAACTTAGTATACAAAGCAAACAATACCTTATCTATATATAAATATGTCATAAAGTACAAGTTGCGCCCGGCGTGTGCCACAAACATGATTGACGATATTTAATATCTGTCATCGACTTAACAAATAACTGTCTAATTTTACAAACAGTGTTGCAAACATAAATAAACAACTTCGCCGTACGTATTATCAATTTAGTGAATTCATATATGTATTTACAGGATCAGATTAGGATTCATTGCTCAGAATTGCCCGATTAAACTGGAAGTGCTCATAGCGTCCCAAGAGCTTACCCCCTTACTCATAAACTCCTCTTAAATTTAATCAGTGTTTAGCGAGATTTTTATTTACAAAACCAACCTTATACCAAACAAATTCGTAATAATTTAAGCTAATCAATTAACTAATATATGCCAATGAGGCGTTTATGAGTAAGGGGGTAAAAGGTTTAAGAAAAGCAACCGCGTTTTGGAAGACGCAGGGTGTAAAGGCCCCTCAAACAGGGGAGAGACGACCAAGTTAGGGCAATTTCCATCTTTTTTATTCACTACCTGCAAAAATTCGCCTTAATCGTAGATACCCACAGGAGGACTTAGGATACTGCCACTGAGTACTTTTACAGAACATATTCGGTATAAAATAAAACGTTATAACATATAAAACTATAGTGAATCATTGTCCCACGTAAGTATATCTTGCGACGCATACTGTTAGGCAGAACAATAGCCTGTAGTTATAACTGACCGGTCGGCCTTGCCGCCATACCATATCTTGTTAAAACCTACGATAACAAAATGCTTTGTCTTATTCGATATATTATGTTTAAGTTATATTGTTACCGAAAATAGATGGGATTACGGATGTTATGTTATCATTATCACATTATATAGTCAATGAACTCATCACAACAGCCCATTAATGTCCCACTGCAGGGACGGGCCTCGCTCCGCCCGGGACGGAGGGATACTTGGCCTACTAATACCATGCTGGCCAGACGGATTGGTATAGGGTTTAATTTCAAGTTTTCCTTCTTTTTATTACGTAAAGATAATATTCACGGATAGTCCCTTAGTCGGTTTATACGACACCCATGGGATGAGATGGGGGTGGTGACATATTGTATTCTTACTCCGTCACTACACGGAGAGTTAACATAATACACAACACGAAAGAAGAACTGAATGATAATTAAGTCTTCTGGTCCTACTAACATCTACGTCAAAAGAATCTTTTTTTTTTCGAACGCTGATTATCCATTAGATATTAAACCTATCGCGGAAGGTGAAATGAAACGTACGTTTAACCATAAAAGGCTTTAATACAAACAATAATAATAAATAAAGTACCTACGTATAATACGTATGTACTTTATTGCCTGCTCTCCTTGATATGGTAACATGCTGCGAAAGTTCGCGTTACAGGGCAGCCATGATAAACGTGTATAAATTCTTACGGTATCATAAATAAATATGCTTATTTAATACTTGGTGTTACCCCCGACTTCTTTCAGAGAGGTTTATCGTATTTAATCGATCGTATTAAAAATTACATTAAAAAATATCCCTATTTAAAAAAGTTCCGAACTAGGGAACTTTATAAGATACTAGCTGACCCGTGCCCACTTCGTTGAGCGGCAAAAAAAACGCGTCTCTTTTTAAACATATTTCATTACTGCTCCACTCCCCGACAAAGGGACTATTAAACACAGAAAGATTTTTTTTAATCGGTTCAGTAGATCCAGAGATTATCCCCTACAACGTCACAAACACACAAACTTTACCTCTTTATAATATTAGTATAGATTACAGCAGAGTATATTTATTAATGTACTCGTTATAAATTCTCAAAAAGAAACCTTTAAAGGGTTCACAGAATATTAAGTTTCGCGAAGGGTTAATTAACAACTAAGATGAGAGAAAAAAATTGACTTTAGAAATACAAATTTGATAGAAAATGAAGTGTCTGAAGTAGAAAAAAAATAACAACGTGTAAAACCATAGTGTTTAAATCATCATCAATAAAATAAAATTAAATCATCATCTCATCTTAACAGCCCATTAATGTCCCACTGCAGGGACGGGCCTCCTCCCGTGACGGAGGGATACTTAAACTTGTTTAAACCATAATTTAATTTAAATTAAGCCTTTATTAATTTGTAAAGTTTATGTTATACAAATTTTGGCAATCTTTACTGTAGTTCAAAATTATTTTAAGAATTTTATTTTTGACTAACGAATTTGGCACGAAATAATATTGCAGCTTTGACAAACTTTACTAACTGTCGCCGCCGCATACCAGATTCACACTGTATGTATAAATTGCCAGTATGTAAAATAATACGTACGTACAGTTTAATAACACGGAAACGTTGAAGATTATATCCAATATATTAAAAAGTTTTATTTCAGCCAAAAGTTGTTTCATATTAACCACAAATTAATGGGTAAATAAGATGAGACACCTGTTTTAGGTAGCCAACAGCCTAATATTTATAAACATTATTATAAAATGTACAATAGTGCTATTTAATAGTTACTAATAAGTTATTGTATTTGTTAAGTGGTTAATTACACCACTCAAACTTACATGTTTTCTTTTTTATAAACACCTATTTAACATGCACACATAAATGCTTGACTTTTGCGGGGATACTTATTATTATTACATCATCGTAAAAAAGTATCTTTGTAACCTAGTCCTGATATATCTTAAGCCCTTATGCCCGATTTACACATCGACAAGTACAGTAGCGAGTTAACTTGCCTCATTGGCGAGTTAAGTCACTTTTTGCGTGTGGACGGCAAAAGCGAGTTAAGTAGTAAGTTGCCGATTAAGTTGATTTGAATATATCGATCCTATTTTTTGGCGAGTTAAGTACGAAGTAGCCCCCTCTCTCGCGTCTACCGCACCCCGCCAACTTAACTCGCCGGCTCGGCGCACGCGTTGCCCGCCGTGTAGATGGGCGTGTTTAGTACAGTTCACAAGTTCTAATATGTATTTATTTTTATTTTTGTCTGTTTTTCTATGTATAATGTGTACGTATTTACAAAAGTATTTAAGTATATTTATGCGTTGTCTAGTAGCCATAGTACAAGCTCTGGTTAGTTTGGGCTAAATGGCGTTGTGTAAAAGTGTGAGGAATATTTATTTTTTTATTATTCTATACTTATCTATTAAAATTTTATTTTCAATGTGTTGTGCAAGTGTTAATACTATTTCTCGTATATTAGCGCGTAAATTGGTATTCAATTGTTCAATGTCCATTTTATCGATTAAAATAACCGTAAACAATCTCAGGCGACGCACGCACGACGCGACTGGTCTTCGTCTCTGTTTGGCAACTTATGAGCTGTACTGCTGTACTCGCCGACGTGTGAACTGTACTTACTACTTATTACTTACTACTTAACTGTGTGTTTTTTTAACTCGCTACTGTACTTGTCGATGTGTAAATCGGGCATTATAATAAGACACATTTTAGAATGTAAATATAAAGTTAGATATCCAAAAAGTTTACTCACGGCCATTATCAGTAGACAACTTCATCTTCTCCAACAGTGGAGTGTCCCTGTCGTTATATATGAGCACCGCGGTCGCATTGGCACGCCATGCGTTCTGAACCTGGAAAACAGAAAATCTTACTTAAAATAATGAAGCTACCATTGTGGTAAGGGCGTCGTGTATGTGGCTACTGTGCTATGCACAAGATCGCGGGTTTGAATCCCGCCCCAGAAAGTTATTTGTGCGATACAGAAATTGTATTTGGTGTAAACTGGGGTTACTTTGATCGCTCAATTTTCTTTAATAAATAAGTGTTATTTTCGTGTAAATGAAGCACATCATGCATGGGACAATCCTGATAAGGGCTAATGCTATAAAACGGTCATCCTTCTCTTAGCACATTCAGAGAAAAATGAGTGATCAATGTAGCCCCTGCTTATTAAAGTAACTCCCTTCCAACGGTAGAGCTCATGCCATTTAATTTCTTAGTGCGTGTGTTGTCTAAAATACTTTGGTCACTTCTCTCTTCCCAAGCGAGTAAAATTATGTTTAAGTAAAAAAAAAACTTGTAAGATGAACTTATAACCCTAGGCAGCTTGGTTTAATAGTCCAAGTTTCATTCAACTAAAGAGACCTTGCAACTTTGAAACTATTATAGGCAGTAATAATAACAGGATTAGACCCGTTGCTTAGAACCCATACTTACAAAACCAGAAAGTCAAAATCTACTGGCAACAGATCCTATGTATTATGGAATCGTTCTTAATCCAAGCTAAGTAATGTAACCCTGCACGACCACTTTTGATTCCTTTCACTTTTAACGAGACTGACCTTACAAATTCACATTTGATCGAAGCTTACACCTACATACGATTGAATTGAAATAAGTATCCTATTCATCATAACAGCCCATTAATGTCCCACTGCAGGGACGGGCCTCCTCCCATGACGGAGGGGTACTTGGCCTACTAATACCACGCTGGCCAGACAGGTTCGTATAGGGTTTAATTTCAAGTTTTCCTTCTTTTTATTTCGTAAAGATAATATTCACGGATAGTCCCTTAGTCGGTTTTTACGACGCCCATGGGATGAGATGACATATTGTATTCTTACTCCGTCACCACATTATCCTATTACCAACCCTTTTATCCTTCTACTTATCCTAACTGGATAGGTACTATAAAAACCATCAATTTCATTAATAGATGCTTAGTAGAATTATAAAAATGAATGAGAATCTACTAATAAAACGAATAAGTTCTTACTAAGATATCATTTAGTTATACGACCTATTTAATTGACTCGAAAAAGGGGATTTTAATTCAGTTGTACTTGTTTTCTTTTTAATGTTCAATAAATACATCATTCAAATACTTAATGTAAGTATTGTAGTTATGCCTATGTTAATTCAAGTGTTAGAACTCAGTTCAGAGGCACTTTCAGCTTAAAAACCATCAAAAGAGATTGGGCAAAATTAACCCAGAACCAACAGGAACAAAATATATGCCGGTTTATTAGTCTTGCTAAGAGAAACATTTTAATAAAAAAAATTCTAACCTAGGTGCTGTCCAACTATAATTACACACAATTAAAAAATAGTTTTTTTCTATTTCATAACGCTAATAAAAACAAAGCAATACATGTAACGTTATCTAATTGATATTAAAATCTTTACTCGCTACAAAAAATACCATAAGCGACCCGCGTCATGCGCAGATTCAGGTGTTATTTTACTTTTTCACTCTCACACCACATGAATTACGCGGTGTCCTACGTGGGCGACGAAAGCGACACGACGCGACGCGATGCTACACACGACAAGGGTTCTATATGATTACACCAGGTCTCGTCGCAGACCGTCACATAAGACACAAGTAGGGTACGCCGTTGATTTGATGGCGTATGTCGCGTTCGTCGCTTCGCGTCGCGTCGTTTTCGTCACCCACGTAGGACATCGCGTTAGACAGAGATGGCACTTTGTTAAATTAATCATTTAGGAGAATATGTCGTACAGAATCCTGTATCCACGGTATGCGTACGTTAGGGAGCTGTTCTCATATGATAAGTGTATTATATTACTTAGGTCACGCTAGACATGTACGCATAGAACATCCTGCAGGTCCAATGAATTTCTTTTTTTTTATTAAAAAAGACTACTCCCGCACCAGAATGTCATGCCCTGTGTCGCGGGAACTTTTCACAAACATCAATTAACGGACACAGAAAACACCCAGACTCAGGACAATAATTTGTGGACCTCACAAATAATTGTCCTGCGTGGGGATCGAACTCACAACCTCGTGCACGGCAGCCGCTTGCGCTACCGTCGCGCCACCGAGGTCGTCGGTCGATTCCGTGATTGTTGACTTATAGATGGTTATCCGCGTGGTCACGGAGTAAGAATATAATATGTCACCACCCCATCTCATCCCATGGGTGTCGTAAAAACAGACAAAGGGACTGTCCGTGAACATTATCTTTACGAAATAAAAAGAAGGAAAACTTGAAATTACACACTTTACCACTCCGTCAGGCCAGCGTGGAATAAGTAGGCCAAATAACCCTCCGTCACGGGAGGAGGTCCGTCCCTGCAGTGTGACATTAATGGGCTGTTATGCTAGATGGATATGTATTATTAAACATTAAAACACTTAACGTAGTTTTCATTCATAG
This sequence comes from Schrankia costaestrigalis, assembly GCA_905475405.1. Lineage (NCBI taxonomy): Eukaryota > Metazoa > Arthropoda > Insecta > Lepidoptera > Erebidae > Schrankia > Schrankia costaestrigalis. The sequence continues at coordinate 6,492,333 of FR997851.1, forward strand.
CTAACTGTTATGAGCCTTATATCTCTCATACCCCATACATATACAATAAACAAATAATGAAAATTACATAATTTTAACATGTGTAATAATGAGGGATATATATTAGTTCTGTTGATCCTGGGTTTTTTTTGTATGAAATTTGCCCATTGTCCTTTAATCAACTCATCCTTTTGCATCGAGCTGGTTTAAAACCAGAGATCTCTTCGTAGCAGTCAAGTCCTGTAACTACGCCACAGAGGTCGTCAAATGAAAAATATCTAAACATTGAAAACATAAAGTTATACCAGATAATAATAATTATTGTGATAATTAATGATTAAACCTTATCGGGCTTGTCACCCTATTATCAGATTATTATATTGCTGATGGAATGGTATCAGTACCACTTAAGCAATACAATATAGATATTTTATGTGCCTAATTCTGTGAATCTTATTTTGAAACACTAAATATCTGACGCGAGAAATTTATGGAGTAATAAGTCGAGAACTTTTTTCTTATTAAGTAGAATAAGTATGACTTCAAGTTCGTCACAACGTAAATAGTTTTTGAATATTGTCAAAAAAAATAGTCACATGTCCTCTGTCTTAAGCGCCGATTACACTAGACTACATGTAGTGTAAATATTACAAGATGTAGTCTCCTACAAGATGTAGTGTCCTACATGTAGTCTAGTGTAATAGGCGCTTTAATCCTTATAAAATAAAAATACTTTTACTAATTTGACTGCCTCCCACGCTAGGCAACAAACTCCTTGTTTGAATTCCAAGTAAGACATTTATTTGAATAAACCACATATAGTTGTCCGGATTCTGGATTTTCATTCTCTCCCAACACGCGCCACAGAACTCTGTGCTGCGCCTTCCGCATCCAGTCCGACCCAGAGACCTTTATGAGGTCGTCGGTTATTTTCACTATCGTATCAGCCAAATTGACGTCCACTAGAGTGGACGACCACCTCCAAAGGTAACTATCGGGTGCGATCTTATGCCTTCCTCATACATCTACCTCCCACCGTCTTTACCAATACAAACTTACCTTAATTTCAAAGTTACAACTCCCTCTCCTTATAACAGCGACCCACGCTTCAGTTGGTAACGGGTCGTTGGGCGCGGCGACCGATAGCAAAGGCCAGGTGCAGCCCGTATGGTCGAGTTCGCCACCGGGCCCTTTTGCACGCACGTGCACTGCCACGCCACGCGATGAACCAATATAGCCCTCGCCGTATTTTCCGGACTGTTGACAAAGAGATTAAATTGTTTTAATATATTGTAGAAGTGGTTATTCTTGGAATGAAGGATTAAAAATGAACATGATTGAGAAAACACTTTTTTATTTTAAAAGGACGATTACAAATCGATTCCATTCAAAGCGTCAATACCGTTTTGAAGTTATGTAATGAAAATTGACAATTTAACAGAGACGGTCAGAAATAGTCTAGAAAGTTGGTTAAAAATAAGTAGTACTGAATACAATATGTCACCACCCCATCTCATCCCATGGGTGTCGTAGAAACCGACTAAGGGTCTATCTGAGAATGTTACCTTTACATCGAAAGAAGGAAAATTTGAAATTAAACCCATACCAATCCGTCTGGCCAGCGTGGTATTAGTAGGCCAAGTATCCCTCCGTCACGGGAGGAGGCCTATCCCTGCAGTGGGACATTAATGGGCTGTTATGATGAAGTAGTGGTTAACTTAGGCAGTGGACGAGTTAGGAAAATTAATGAAGACGTCTTGAAGGAAAATAATGCAGCAAGACAATTCCTTAAAGAGTACAGTTGTATTTGAGGGAATTATGCTTGCATTATTTACTTTTAACAATTTGGCACAGATAAGATTCAGACTTCTTTATCGTAACATATTTATTTTTAGTGTCGATATAGACCAGATTGCATTTTGAAATTCTGTAGATAATTTATTTAGATAAGATTACAACAACTTCGTAGGTATAGTCATTATTCTCAGCGTCTTTATGCTACAACCATACCATCTCATCCCGATCCGTAAAAGCAGACCAATGCTAACACTACGGAATAACTACCGAAACTAAATACCGCATTCCATACTTTTGGGCTTTCGTTCATCGCTATTCTGGACTTCAAAATTTCAGTACTACAGTCAAAATTACATCTATGCGGACGCTACAAAGCTATAATAATACCTATGTAGTTTTGTATTTGACGACCTCGGTGGCGTAGTGGTTATGTAACATGATTGCTACGCAGAGGTCTCGGGTTCGATTCCCGCTCAATGCAAATCTTTGTGTGCATGAACATGATTGTTTGCATTGGTCTGAGTGTTTCTATGTAAGTATAATATAATGTTTTTACAAAATAAAAGTATTGAAATATGTTTATCCGTTGTCTAGTACCCATAGTACAAGCTCTGCTTAGTTTGGGACTAGATGGCGTTGTGTGAATGTGTGAGGTATGTTTATTTATTTATTTTTTCCACACTCGTATGTCAGAGCGAAGTTGTGTTTCAGCTACCATTCGTTGCCTTTATTTATGGACTGTGGGTATACGTGCTGTTTATCAAGTTCGATACCTGCCGCTAGTTGAAACAATAGTAAAACAATGTGTCATATAATATGATACCCGGTACAATGAAAGATTTAATTTAGGAGCTTCAAAATATATGCTGTCCGTGTGGTGACGATGTCCATGTGGTGACGGAGTAAGAATACAATATGTCACCACCCCATCTCATCCCATGGGTGTCGTAAAAGCCGACTAAGAGACTAGCCTTAAATATTATCTTTACGAAGTAAAAAGAAGGAAAGTTTGAAATAAAACCCTATACCAATCCGTCTGGCCAGCGTGGTATTTGTAGGCCAAATATCCCTCGGTCACGGGAGGAGGCCCGGCCCTGCAGTGGGATATTAATGGGCTGTTATAATGAAAATATATGCTAGTACAATGTCAAACTTCAATTCTGACAATATAATCTTAGTTGTGCACGCATATTTTATCTAATATCACCGTTTTATCATGACGCACATTCTAATTTAATTCGCGACAAAACAAAAACAGTTACATATCGAATATATTTGACCGATAGCAGCTGAAAAGCCAGACTATAACGTGACGTCATCAAAGAGCACGTGTAACATAGTTTTATTACATTTCCCTCACACATTCAAACAACGCCATCTAGTCCTAAATGAAGCAGAGGTTGGCTATTTATGAGAATTTCCGCGGTCAGGATTAAGCCTTGTGTCGTGGGGAATGAGTTCATTATTGAACAGTCACAAAGTTCTATGCTCATGATAATCATGGTATGAATTGCATTTCATATCGCTTTGTCATCGACCGGATATGGAAAGATCTTGTAGTTTGGGATGGCTTATACTAAACACAAAATTGTTGGATTTGCTCCCTTACGAGCAAGTTTAACGTCACTTAACCTTAAAAGGGACAATGCAGGGACGAGCCCTCAGCGACAGAGGTTATTCTACCTCCAAACACAACGCTAGCCAATTAGATTTTATGAAACCTTTTTCATTGGTCATTCTTTCAATTCCATTTTGTAAATAGCTTAAGATGCATCCAGCGTGCATGCAAATACAATACATTATACTGTTTTGTTTTCTACTATACATCCTATATTTATACATTAAGTGTTTATTTAAATATAAATGGCCCATCAATCTGATCCCTAACATGGGTGTAGGTCCCCATGGGCAAGTGAATGATCGCCGCAATTTGAGAAGGCCACAGGTTAACGCATTTACTTGTACTGTAGAAACCTTTATGTCCCTTGGTACTACCCACACAGTGGATTACTTTAAAATGTATTTCAGGCCCTTAGGGTAAAATCTCGTCGCCATTATTGTTTCAACTGATTTTCAAAAAGGGTTCTTGAGGTAATATATTTTTAAAGGAGAACTACCTGGTATTTTAGTACACACATTCACAATCTCTAGTCCCAAAAGCAGAGCTTGTATTATAGGTGCTTGAAATCATAATAGACAACTTATTATGGTTAAACTCGGTTTTATATTAGTTATAATAAAGTTATCGTGAGTTGACTTCATAAGAATACAAGAAAAGAAGGCAATCAATCCATCTCACTTAGTAAAAAGCCACAGATCTTTAAGTAAAAAAAGAAGAAAATGACAAAACTAATCTGACTGGCCAGCTTTATAAGGTTTCTAAGTTTCTCTGCTTTATTGGACCGCCGGATCCGTAACCTTTTAACTAAACTTTTTAGTTCGTCATAGAAAAACAACAACGGCCTTATTACAAAATACGGTCTAACTATAAACCACGATTTATTACGTCACAAAACCACTGTTTTTGAAATTTGTTGTTACAAATTCAGTCTTAACGCCAAAGTGTTAAAACTGATTTTGTATTAACAAATACGAAATCATAAATTTGTCATTACAAAATCAGTTTTAACACTTTAACGTTAAGACTGATTTTATAACAACAAATTTCAAAAACAGTGGTTTTGTGACGTAATAAATCGTGGTTTATAGTTAGACCGTATTTTGTAATAAGGCCGCAAGAGCCTTACTATGACAATGTAAACCCACACGTGTGGTCCAACATTCTACGTTTGAAATAATTATAGATGTCACATTATCACCTAAGTTTTAAAGCCATATCATTTCTCTATATCTATCTCGCTTGCACTTACGGTTCTTCTGTTCTTATATAATATCTTCTATCTCTTTTGGAGTACTCAGATGATCGTGTTATACCTATACGTAGAGAAAATGCTTAACATGTGTGTAAACAGCTGATTTAGTTCTAACAAAAACGTTAGAATATGTATAATGTGTATAAAAATAAAACAGGCTTTTAAGCTAACGTGAAACAAATTCACATTGTTTATTTTATACTATCAAGGTTATGTATTAAATTATTGTTGTTATTGTAGTAAGTAGAGATTAGTTTTAATTTATTCCACTTAATGCTAAACGGTCCGTGTGGGAGTGGATTAAGAATACAAATTGTCAATAACTCATTAGATTCTAACGTGTCTATCGTAAATCTTTGCAATTTCGTTGCCTTAAATGATGTTATATTCGCAAATAACTCTGTATTTTTATGTTACTTGCCTAATTTAAGGGAAAATTTTTATGGGAGGAACTTGGACAAACCATTTAAATAAAAATCATTTAAAATAGGTCAGAATTTAGAAATTACTAAGATGTGCGTGAACAAAGCCTTAAAAAAGATAAAACTAAATTGAGAACCTACTCATAGTCTTGAATTCTGATAATAAAAGCTATTTTTACCATTTTTTAATTTTAAAACGTACAATTACCATTCTACTTTTCAGTAATTATACCCCAATTAGTTATTACCATTTACATAATACATTTTAGATTACTTTTTAACTAATTCATAAGCCTTTAAACATATTTGTAAATGTTTTTGTTTCATAAATAAGCATCAAACTTATAACAACCCACTCGTTCGGAAAGGTTACAGACGGGGTGAATAAATTTATCATGATTTGTATTTTCGCTGAATAAATGAATTTGTAAATTATCATAATGATATTTTTAGATGCAGTAAAAATACAGTGGCGATAGGTTTTTCCTTCAGTACTATTTTTGTGACACTGAACAGCAACGTTACTATCTAACCTAGATGAATAATAATGTTTACGGTTTTAACTACATACTCTGAGAAAATCACTGCCTATTAGTAATCTTTTCGTCATGAGATCGTATGTATCCTTATTCTCTGAGGGAAATACCTTTAGATAAAGCCAGGTAAAGGAGGACAAAGTATCTTATCATCAAATAAAAAAGCTTATTCATGTCTTTGTTAATATTGAGTAACTACTGAATCATACACTTTATCGTAACGTTTAGATTAAGATTCCATGACTAATAACTTAGAAATGTTTTCTTAAAAATAGTCCAGCACTGCTGCTTTGTTCAGAGGAAAGATATCAGCTTTCCCAAACAAGCACCAGTAGTACGTTAGCCTGATGAATTGGTCTTTAATTTTTGAGTTAATTTTTTTAATCGCCTTTTACCATACCCACTGAATAAGATGGGATAGTGACATATTGTGTCCGTATACCATTACAATCATTCTATGGTTGACTTTATGATGGTTGTTGACTTTATGATTAATGGTAATGTTTTTAACAGACGTAGGGGTTGGTTTTCAATCCCGAGGCCTAAGCTTGATGATTTCTCAAAAGGGATAACAGTCTAAGTGTAAACTTATTAGTAATGATTTTTCTTATGAAAGCACTAAACTAAGGGTAGCAATGAAAGTGCGTTCCCCAAGTATTCGTCTTGAACCTGAATAAGCATTATGTCTATCAATTTCTTGTCTTAACTAAGACCCTCATGACGAGACTTAAACCCTACAATGAGGGATTTATCTTAAAAAATAACGGGTGTTCAAGCGGCAAGGTTGATAATGGTACATGGAAAATAAAGCAATTATTATGCAATTACCATGAAAAAGCATAAAACCGTTCTGACATATCGACCTAAAAAACTATCGAAGTGGAATATTCAAGCAATTATGTTTGATGTATCTAACAGCGTCAAAATGATGTAAATGTCTGTATCTTAATTGTCATAATGGCGCAACCGACAGGGAAGGGCATCCAGCTTGTGACGGAAAGGAACAAGGCCTTCTAATACCAGGCTGGCCAGACGGATTAGTATAGTGTTTTGTGTCAAATTTTTGTTAATTTGTTTTCGTTATAGGTCGTGCACTTTCCCTTAAGCCCGATTTACACATCGACAAGTACAGTAGCGAGTTAAGTAGTAAGTTCTTGATTAAGTTGATTTAAATAGATCTCCATCCTATTTTTTGGCGAGTTAATCAACAACTTACTTAACTCGCTACTGTACTTGTCGATGTGTAAATCGGACTTTACTCGCTACTGTAAGTCGATGTATAAATCGGGCTTTAGTCGGATCCAACTCCGTCACCTAACAGAGAGACTTTATAATAGTGTAAACTCGGAAGGCATCAATAATTCGGGTAATTTAATTAACCGACCCTTAAAAGAGGAGACGGTCCTCAATACAGTTGTATTCTCTTAAATGTTTGTTACCTCATAACTTCCTTTACTTGAAATACGTAAGTTGGTCACAATTTTCAAAAAAATGTCCAAGATTCTGCCAAATTAACGAAACAGCATATCGTTACCGATTTTAACACTATGGTTTTGGAGAAGACTTAAATTATTTTGATTCATATCATCTCTTTATCCAACCTGCAATCGATACAAACCTATTCCATCAAACATTCATATAAATCGACTAACCACCATGCAAGGAAGCGGAAACACAGCTTACTATTTAACATTATAATCACGCATAGTTATGTACCAACACAGTAACGTCAAGCAATACATTTTAAGTCGAAAATGAGTCTTATTAGAATGCAATAAGGTATACGGGTGTCTGAGATGGGTTCAATCAATCAATCAATCGGTTGCTACGTACGTGATTTTTATTTAATCTGTACTTATATTATTTCCACATTTAATTACATGAAGCTATGATCAAATACTTTTATGTAATACTAGCTGACCCGTGCCCACTTCGTTGGGCGGCGAAAAAAACAATTCCCTTTTTTAATAATATTTTGTTACTGCTCCTCTCTTATTAGTCATAGCGTGATACTATATAGCCTATGGCACTCCCCGATTAATGGCCTATATAACACAAAAAGAATTTTAAAAATCGGTTCTGTAGATCCAGAGATTACCCCCTACAACGTCACAAACTTACAAACACACAAACTTTACCTCTTTATAATATTAGTATAGAGTATTATCCATGTAACGATTAATTAAGAATATATGGTATTAATCAATAAACCAATTAGTCCAGTGCTGGACAAAAAGCCTCTCCCAACAAACGCCACAGAACAGGGTCCTCCGCCCTCCGAATTTAGTCCGACCAAGCGATCTTTTTCTCTCCGTCACCACACGGAGTAAGAATACAATATGTCACCACCACATCTCATCCCATGGGTGTCGCAAAAACCGACTATTATAAAGGACTATCTGTGAATATTATCTTAACGAAATAAAAAGAAGGAAAACTTGAAATTAAACCCTATACAAATCCGACTGGCCAGCGTGATATTAGTTGGCCAAGTATCCCTCCGTCATGAGAGGAGGCCCGTCCCTGCAGTAGGACATTAATGGGCTGTTATGATGAACCTATCTTTTTGAGGTAGAATTAATTTATAGTACAGGTATTTAAAATAAAAATAAAAATCTTACTCCAACCAAAATGTTGATACTAAGAAAATTCATCTATACTTACTAACATCGCGTTAGACAGATATTATACGTTATTCGCGCATTACTTTAAAACTGAGATACCTTTCAAACTAATTATCGGATCTCATCTCTGTAAAGGTCAATTTTGTTTAAAATTAAATGAATATAATGATTAACGTACTTATTTTGATAAGGGTCAATATACACAAAATACCTTTACAAACAATGCATTTCTTTAAATCAAATTTGATTATTATAAAAAAGGTCGTAGTGAGTCAACCTTAGAAGATAGATAAATGCTATTGTTGACTTAATTGTAAAACTTTTTTAAAGGTACTATTCTCTAATACATCATTTCAGTATCTCCAGACGTTTAAGCAGCAGAAGCAAAATAAACGTTTTTAAGCGTCCCTTTTATAAACATATTTCATTACTGCTCCACTCCTATTAGACATAGCGTGATACTATTATGCTTATGACACTCCCCGATAAATGGACTATCAAACACAGAAAGAATTTTTTAAATCGGTTCAGTAAATCCAGAGATTACCCCCTACAACGTCACAAACACACAATCACACAAACAAACAAACACACAAACTTTACCTCTTTATAATATTAGTAGGTATAGATATACTTGACTGGGATAGGCTGCTGTCCCTATGGCTCGGAGGTTGTGTGGTTTGGGATACCGTGCACAGGAACGTAAGTTCGAACACCAAAATCATTTATTTGAGCAATCTAAAAATGATTGGCGTAAACCTAGATATATCTTGTTTAGATATATTGATGGCACAGGACCGCACAAGGTGGCAATATTTGGGGCAGGGCTATGTCCAGCAGTGGACGTCAATTGGCTGATATGATGATGATGAAATATGATGCCTGTAAAAGTCTTTGCGACACAATGACATGTTGCGTGATCCCTAAGGCGGGAATACACAATATTATGTAGCTCGGAGAATAAATAAATAAAATATCACGGACAACTCTACACAGCGCCATCTGTTCCCAAAGTAAACTAGGCATAACCTGCTTGTGTTATAGGTAACAGAACAACGGATATTAATTCTTATATACTTTTCTTTTGTAAAAACATACATATTATACATAGAAACACTCAGACCAATGCAAACAATCATGTTCATGCACACATTTTTTTTTTAAAAAGACTTTTTTAAAAAAAAAATACACTTGGGACTTTTCATGCAACAATTGACTTATTGACGACCTCTGTGGCGTAGTGGTTATATAACATGGCTGCTACGCAGAGGTCTCGGATTAATTTTTCGCTCAATGCAAACATTTGTGTGCATGAACATGATTGTTTGCATTGGTCTGAGTGTTTCTATGTATAATATGTATGTATTTACAAAAGAAAAGTATATAAGTATTAATATCCGTTGTTCTGTTACCCATAACACAAGCAGGTTATGCCTAGCTTACTTTGGGAACAGGTGGCGCTGTGTAGAGATGTCCGTGAATATTTATTTATTTATTCTCCGAGCTACATAATATTGTGAATAAACATGCTATAGCTCTAATCACTTAAGTATAGACTTAATAGCTTAGCAAACAAACGTGTATCAAGGACTATTATCGTATGTACACACAGCAACACATCAAGTTAAACATTTTCATTTGAAATTATGTCTTATTTCAAAGGATTAAGGTACATGAGTGTCTAGCTTGATTAGTTGCTGTGTGTACAAGCCTTGTTTTATTAAATATAGTTTTTAGTTCGTCATAACAAACATTGTGCGGTTCGATCCCTAACGGGTGCAATCGAAAATAAACAATCAATTTAAGCTATCTTAGACTTTATAGCTCTTAATTTAAGGGTGATTCCAATTTGGTGCATATTAAAGGGTATACTGAAAAATGTGTTAACTATATTGGACTTTATAGAAGTTGACATAAGGGTGATTTTAATTTGGTGTTACAGTGTAAGGTGTGACTCAGAAGTGATTAACTGTGCACCGCGAATCGTACGTTGTACTCATTGTTTTGTATAAACAATTAAACTGTTTCGAGAACATTGCTTTTTTTGGAGTATTGTTTTTGAGTCATGCTTTTATCAACAGGAAAGGGACGCCGGCTAAGGGACTATTTAAATTTGACTTCAAGTGGTTATAAAATGCGTTGTGTAAGTGTCGGTAAAGTAGATCTTTCGTTCACACCTAGAAAGATAGTGAAAGATGGAAATTATAGTTTACAAACTGAACCTCTCAAATCCGTAATACTGGTCAGTATACTGTTTGGATCTCCAAATCTAATTACCAAAACCAAGCTAAGAAGCTTACCCTCTTACTCATAAACGCCTCTTCAATTTTAGTTAATTGATTAGTTTAAATTCTTACGGTTTTGTTTGGTATAAGGTTGGTTTTCCTAATAAAAATCTCGCCTAAACAGTGAGCCTGAACAGATGTTTATGAGTAAGGGGGTTAATTTGATAATTCTTTTTGAAATAATTTCTACATGATATATTTTATAAACTATTTGGACTATATTTTTATGTATTTAATTTAATATGAAAATATTATAAGTAGAGATGATGGAAATGTGTTTAGGCTATTGATCGATACCACACTGGTCAGATGGATTGGTAAGACCTAATTACGTTATAATAAGACACATATTTAAATAAAAATTAAAAGATTGATATGTCGCTATGCGTACGAAACAAACAATAGGTTACTAAAACAAAATTAAATACAATAGTTAATTTAACAAGATACTATAAATTATTAACAGATAAGATTTAAAACAATAGAAAATAAAATTAATTGCAAACAAAATATACCTCACTTGTTTTATAAAAAAAGTTTAAAAAAAAAAAAGGTTTTATTAGTTTCTTTACATTGTTATAGAAGACAGCTCTCGCAATAAGATCGTGCCCTGTATCGCGGGGTCTTTCACAGTAAGGTTGCCCGATCTCTTACTTTGAATCAATCTTTTAAATCGCAATGGATCGTAACACCGGGAATCGATCCCCGATCTGAATCGTATTGCATTGTATCAATCTTATGCGATCTTGGAAAATCGATACATAATTTTTAAAAAATCAATAAATACAAAGTATTAAGTACCGATTAATTCGATCTGAACAAAGATCGCAACGATTTTGAATCGATTAAAAAGATCGATAGATCGTATTGCCATGAATCGATCTTGGCATCCCTTTTTCAGAGACGTTATGGACAAAAATAATAACTCCAGCACAAAAATGTATTTTAACGAATAAGGAGATGTCTGTTAAACACGTCATAGGAATTTCGTTAATAGGCTAATATCTTATCAAAAGATGTGACTTCTTATTTCATAGGTAACAGGTACTCTACATCATTGCAACACAAGTGATATATTTCTAACAAAAAAAAAGAATAATTCTTCTAACAGTATAAATTACATTAAAAACCTATTGTAACGTTACACAATAAGGCATAAGATGAAAGATTTTATTTAACAAAACGTTGAGAACAATTAGTCAGACGATTACGATCTGTCTTTGTTAAGTTATACATGTGAATAGTTTTATACTTAAGAATTTGGTTATGTTTTAAATATACAAACAGAGTGGATATAGCTCTCACACGGTAAAACGACAACATTCTTGACTCAAGGGAGGCGCAGAATTGCGCTCGATGGAAATATTTCAGTCATTACAGTCAATTGATGTCCATTGCTGGACATAGGCCTCCTCTAGATATTGTCACCTTGTGCGGTTCTGTGCCTCCCTCATCCATCGATTTCCCGCTAACCTAATTAGATTGTGAACCACCGTGTGAGGGTTCTCCCCACCCTACCTTTTTCGGGGCGGAGAAATATTTGAAGGGATTTTTTTTCCGCGGTGGCAGTTCTTAGTGTATAAGTTATCTACCCTACCTTTTTATCAAGTCTAGAGTTTGGCTAGTATTTTAAGGTAAGTTGGTCGGAGTGCCATGAACTAGTCTACCAACTAAAACCTCCACGTTCCTTCTTCGGATTTTGGGAAGCAAGGTCCGAGACTCTTCTCGCGGAAGACGTTATCCTATCTTTTTTTTATCGTTTGTACAGATATATGCAAATAATTACAATAGCCAAGTGAAATATAATAATGATAAAGATTATTAGCATAAATACGCCGTATGAGGTATAAAGAAAGCTTGATGAAATGCAACCTTATCTATCAGAGTCAATCAATCATTATCTTAAGCCCGACTTTATCAATTCGAACAATGTTTTTCAATGATACCTTGAACTCATTAAATTTTCGTTTTTAAAATTAAAATAAATTGATTAAAATAACCTGCTGACATGCAAGTTTGAGACCAACTGGCATGTCAGCACTTGGCCTGCTTGAAGTCAAAAGATATCGCAGACCTGCGATATCTTTTTATTATTTTTCTTTGGGGAGCGGGTTTTTACTATGTTCCTGTACCTGTACAGGAACATAGTAAAAACCCGCTCCCCACCATGTATGTAGTACCAAAAAATGACATAATGTACAACTTCAAATCGACTAACTGAAACTTCAACTGCGCGTAGGTACTGTATTTTTAAGTTTGTTTTTTCGAAAACAGGTTTTGAACATTATCATCAACCTAGTTTAATGATATAACGTACCTATAAGAATTTATTGTGTTCCAAGTCCCATAGTCAAATGGATTCAATTCACCATTATTTAACAAATAAATGCAAAAAAAAAACAAAAACATTAAAAACAAGTACCTAATGTATTCTTATCATGTAACGATTACTTATCAATATGTTCTTAAAATAATAAATATATGAAATGCTATTCATTGATAAGCTTATCGCTTGAGAATTACTGAGCCATATTTGTTTTTGTGTTTATTTGTGTCATCGTAGATGTCGGTAAAAGTCCCACTGCAAGGACAGGGCTCTGCTAGCAATGGAGGACAACTTATTAATTAGTTGGCACTTGGCAGCACGGATTGGTATAGGGTTTTCTGTAAAAATTTCCTTCTTTCGCGAAAATAACATCTGATATGGTAGTCATTTAGACGTTTTTAGGGACCCTTGAGATGAGTAATTATTGTAAAAAGAATTTTTTCGTAAGTAAATTTGTTAATTTTACGTTTGGGTAAGCTCTCAGCCAAAACTCGCGTGCGTCGTATAATTGACTACCTGAGAGCCTGTCCACACGGCGCGTTGCGTCTCCGTTGCGTCGACGCAGCGCTGCCGTTGCGTTATTTTACATACTAATAATTATAGTGTACACACGGTGCGCTGCGTCGACGCAACGGACACACGACGGAAGTGCAGCCCCGAGACGAAGTGGGCGGGGGTGTACACATTGTGACGACGGAACAGCCACGCTGTGGTGACGCAACGCCCGTGTGGCCGGCTATGCGTCAAAATACTTGCGTTGCGTCGCCGACGCAACGCGCCATGTGGACGGGCTCTGACCCATGCCCACTTCGTTAGGCCGCGAAAAAAACGCGTCACTTTTTTTAACATATTTCATTACTGCTCCACTCCTATTAGTAGCATAGCGTGATACTATATAGCCTATGACACTTCCCTATAAAATTTATAGGGAAGTGTCATAGGCTAAAAATCCTTTTGTGTTGAATAGTCCATTTAATGGACTATTCAACACAAAAGGATTTTTAAAATCGTAAAAATAAAGTAGATCCAGAGATTGCCCCTACAACGTCACAAACATACAAACTTTACTTCTTTATAATATTAGTATAGATTATTAAAATTTCAAATTTGACATTTGCGACGTTCGAGATGGAATGACATAATACTGATGAGGATGGCTACTCTGGTCCATTTACACACCGTGTAGGGTTTAGGTTCTTTATGCGTTTGTCTAGTTTCAATTTCCCATCAGCACTATTGTTATTAGCCCCAATATTTTAAGATTAGTTTTTAAACATCTACATCAATTTATTATGTGACGGCCTCTGTGGCGTAGTGGTTATACAACATGACTGCTACGCAGAGGTCTCGGCTTCGATTCCCGCTCAATGCAAATATTTGTGTGCATGAACATGATTGTTTGCATTGGTCTGAGTGTTTCTATGTATAATTTGTATGTATTTACAAAAAAAAGTATATAAGTATTAATATCCGTTGTTCTGTTACCCATAACACAAGCAGGTTAAGCTTAACTTACTTTGGGAACAGATGGCGCTATGTAGAGATGTCGTGAATATTATAAAATGGAGTCGATTACTTGTTAATAAACTTGTTTGTTTTTATACAATAATCAAACTCGAAGTCAATAACTCGATTATTATTCTTCGCCGTTGATAAGATACGACTTAGATATTATTATTTATTGTGAGTTGGCTTACAGTTTAGAAGGGTGGGGCGGCCCCTTTTGTTGGTATATCATGGACCATGGAACTACGGAGAAAGGTGAGTAATTGACATTTGAAGAAGCTGAAAACTCTTCGCTATGAACGAAGAAGTTAGAAGAACTATGTTGGAGGTATTTAATATTCACATTAATTATGTTGGTTGGTACAAAAGCATTTTGACTTTTCCATTGTCGGAGGAAGCCAAAATGCTATACAAAATTACTTTGATAGGAATTAAGAGAAGAAGTTTGTAATGTTTATGTTTAATATGTGAATTTAATAATAATGTATGATTTATTACAGGGGTGACATACTCATACTTAGGAGTAAACCTAAATTAAGATTTTTAACTATGGTTCTACCAAATAAGAACTGAGAACTTGACTACTACCTGCATAGGCTTTAATCTTTTTGGTAAAAGAAAGTTTAGACTTAGCGATTTCGGTGTACCATATTAGGTTGGGCAGGGCACATAGCGCGGAGAACCGACAGCAATTGGGGTAGAAAAGTCCTGGAATAGCGACCGCGTACCGGTAAGCACAGGGTAGACCGTGTAAGGGACACGGTAGACCGATGATCTAGTTAGGATGATGGAGGAGTGTATAGTGAATGAGGAAGGCACAGGACCGCATAAGTTAGCAATACTTGGAGAAGGCCCAGCAGTGGATGTCGATTGGCTGATATGATGATGATGATATACTGAGTAATAAATGATGTTATTATTTTATGATTATGGTGATACGTCATCATAATTGCTAAGAAGAAAAATAAATTATTGATTCAAATAATATCAACCATTTTCTTTGCGAGTCTTTAATTATTCACGCATCTGTAACGATGTTATTTACTGTTGAAAATTGTTTTTATTAACGCAATTAACTACCGTAACTAACCGCGCTAATTACAAGTACATACATATAAATTGTTATGGTTAGTTTTTTTTAAATAAACAATTATGTTTTTTAACGATACGTTATTTAAACGTTATCGATGTTACATGGCATGGAAAGGCCTCTTTAAGTAATAGAGGGCTACAATTATGATGATAATAAATTAAAAAGAAGTATTTCGAGCAAAATGCACTTGGAGTACAGAGCCAAATTGGCAAGTGGTGTGTTTAACATGGGGTGTCCTAGATTGAGCTGAAAGACGGTCGCATGTTAATCATCATCATAGCAGCCCACTAATGTCCCACTGCAGGGACGGGCCTCCTCCCGTGACGGGGGGATACTTACTTAGCCTGCTAATTCCACGCTGGCCAGACGGATTAGTAAAGGTTTTAATTTCAAGTTTTCCTTCATTTTATTTCGTAAAGATAATATTCACGGATATTCCCTTAGTAGGTTTTTACGACACCCATGGAATGAGATGGGGTGGTGACATATTGTATACTTACTCCGTCAACACATGGAGAGCATGTTAATTGTTAAGTACTATTTACATGTCAGCGCTGATTCTCATTTGTTTAATATTCTGAATCGCTGACCAATCGTATAACAAAGAAATGTTTTAAAACAAAGTGATAACTGATAACACATTTTCCATGTGTCTTCATTACAGTCCATTATGGAGAAATCTCTCTAACCCCCGGTTTCCGAATGTCTGATCAAGTAAAAATCAACTAATCAAGTGTCAAATTTTAGTTCCTGAAAATGATAGTTGACAGGAGTTTTGACACTTGATTAGTTGATTTTTACTTGATCAGACATTCGGAAACCGGGGGTTAGTCGACTTTTACAACACTCACAGAATGAGCTGGAGAGTTGCCACTGGTAAAATCCGAAACGTTTTGAAATACGTTTCATGTGTGATATCATTGAAATAAATATGTAAAAAACAAAATGCTATCTCACCAATACGCATACATTATTTAATTAACATATTTAAAGTACATAGTACGTAAGTAAATAACATGTATGTAATTCTTTCCTGTACAATTTCAAGTGCGATAACTTGTTCGATTAGATTACATGTCTGTTATATACAAGAAATATAGCTTTGGTTGTGATGACGTATGGAAAACGAAAATACTGTTGTGCACATAATATTCTTTGTTGTTAAAGTAATAATGGTTATAATACGGTTTAACCACTTGTTTCATCTAATAGGTGGCGTTTAAGCTGAAACGGAAAGTTGACAATTATGTCTACATAAACAAAAATGGAAAAAAAAAAAAAAAAATTAAATGACGATACTTCCTAGTAGAACATCAACAGGCTGTAACGAAGAATTTTACAGACATGGAATTAAGGCACACAAATAACATTTAGACTTATGACAACATTCATAGACCACACTAATCATTTATCTATACTAAAGCGAAACTCGATGTGAAATCTTTCTGTGGAACATGAAACCACGACCTTGCGCAAGCCAGTTACAAACATTACCACTTTGTCACCTAGCCAGTTAAACATTTGTATGTATGAAAGTATTATTATTTTATAAGTCTTCTTAAACAATTTCAGTTAAATTCAGGACGAGATAACGTAGTGTGAATGTGTGTAAAGTATTTAGTAAGAGTTTAAGAAACGGAACAGTTTCTAGGCCTTGAGGAGATAACACATAATATTTATGTAGTACAGAGATTAGGAAGACGGAAGGTAGTAATGTCACTTAGTTTTGAAATATGACGAAATGTGCTATGAGTTTCTTAATTTAAAAATGTTTGGCGAGTAATAAAAACTTTTTTTAGAAGAAAAACTCGGCGCTTAAACTAGACATTTGTAAGAGAATTTCTAGTTTAAGCGCCGCTTTACTTTAACAGACGTTTGAGTATTCGGCCGTTAATCATAATATTTAGTTTAACTCTCTATAAAATATTATTTGCTTTTATTTTCTCTTTGTTTTTCTTCCGTAAGCTAGGTATTATATTCGGCCGTAAGCTAGGTAGACCGAAGACCTCAAAAAGGTCGTTGAAGCAAAAACTAAGCGGAGGACCGTGATTTGCGGCGCTTGATGCGAAAGGCCTAAGTTCAGTTGTGGACAGTAGGCTTATTTACTAATTACAATAATATTATCAAGATTAAGTAATATTTGCCTACTTCATGAGAACAAGGTGCAAGTTAATGTATGCATGTATTAAATACGTAATATTATAATAGTGTAGAGACTCCATTGTTTTAATTTAATAAAATAACAACTTAACAGCGATGCATAATGTAATTGTCGTATTAGCATAATATAATAAATACTCAGACATTCACACAACTATATCTATCTAAGAAAACTTTGTAATATTAATACCTATTAAGACAACTAATAAATATACATACACCACACATACATATAATAACGCCTCGTTCACGAGGGGAAGCCAGAGACGACTAAGTACCTAGATCCTTACAAACCAGCACTCCTCTACCCTCTTTTCTCTCTGTGGGAACATTTGACGTGATGTGTGGCTAACATCACAGCCGCCTTTGAGATTATTTTAATACTCCTACAGGTCCTACGAATTACTAAGGAAATACTTGTTCGTCAACTACAGAGCCCTGAATGTGTAGTGGTAATGTATTTTAGTGTCTCGTGTACGTACTAGAATATATGACAAATAAATAAAATATTTATTAAAAGAAATAATAGCATAGTGACTGGACTATACACACTTGCTAATAAATAAATGCAAGTGTAACAATTTCCGCTCTAGGTATCAAGCTAGCTTTATGACAATGGGACTTTAAACAAACGTCAAATTAAGAGACAAAAGGACATTTAATCTAAAAATATTTAATTAACTAATTTCATATATACTTAAATGACTACTTAGTTAAGTAATTAAACTAAATTAAAAAAAAATTAGTTTGAGGTCATAGCTGTACCTTTCTTAATGCTGCATCGTTTATTCTCAATGAGACTCCAAAAGAGGATTAAATAAGTTTGATTGTCATCTAAGCCAAGACATAATCATTTAAGGTAATTAAAAACAGACTACCAAGATTAAACATCTCAAATATCATTGCTGTGAATTCTCTTTGAAAACCGTAAGCGAAAAAACTGTATCTGAGATTCTTCAAAAATTGAGATCAAACGCTGTGGGTTATGATGGCATAACTCTCAACATGCTGACTCTGTCTCATACCTATATTCTGTCGATCGTAACGGGAATGGTTAACAGGTCAATAGTGTCATCCACGTTTCCCACTGCTTGGAAGGTAGCTGTTGTTAAGCCACTACCCAAAAAACCGAACCCATCCACGGTAGGCGACCTTCGGCCCATCAGTATTTTACCTTGTTTGTCAAAAGTGATCGAGAGGGTCGTGTGCAGGCAACTGACAGACTATTTGGAGACAAACAATGTCATACCCATGCTTCAGTCAGGATTTAGGAGGCAGCATAGTACATCTACTGCACTTATTGATGTAACTGATAACATCTTGGCAGCACAAGATGCAGGTATGTGTACAATATTGATATTACTCGATTATTCTAGAGCTTTCGATTCTATTAATGTGTCATTATTGATGTCGAAGTTAGCTTATTATGGTTTAGACTGTGCCGCGTTACAATGGTTCCAAAGCTATTTATCACAACGTAGGCAGCTTGTAGAGCTGCGTATGAATGATGGAAAGTTGAAAAAATCTGAGGTATCTTATTTAAATCGAGGAGTTCCCCAAGGTTCTATATTGGGACCTATTTTGTTTTCCCTGTATTGCGCAGACATAACCAAGTGCTTACAGAACTCAGCTTATCATTTGTATGCTGATGACGTACAAATATATGCCTCATTTAAGCCCAAAGATTACCAGGTTGCTCTCACAAAGCTTAATGACGATCTCCAAAGAATATCTGATTGGTCTGCTCTGCATTGTTTGGTTCTTAATCCTTGCAAGACGAAATATATGGTTTTCGGTACTAAACATCAACTTAAGTCTTTACCATCAACACTAAACATCAGTCTGATGAACAAACAAATTGAGAGAGTATATGAGGCCAGGAATTTGGGTTTACATCTTGATGCAAACTTAAGGTACGAGTCTCATATAGCGAATGTTGTTAGCAACTGCTTCTATAGGTTAAAAGTTCTATACAAGATACGCCCTTACCTATCAGAGGAACTACGTTTGCAACTCGTAGAGGCATTAGTTCTGTCTAGACTTAATTACGCTGATACTGTTTATGGACCTCGTTTGCTCTCCCGTACAGATAAGCTTGTGCAGAGGATACAAAACGCATGTGCTCGATTCTGCTTCTCTGTTCCTCGACGTAGTCACGTTACACCTTTTCTTAATGATCATTTAATTTTAAAAATGAAGTCGAGGCGGAAGTTACATCTTGCATGTCTTATGTTTGGCATTATTAAGCACAGAGTCCCAGAATACTTGTACCAAAAACTTGCGTGGATGTCTACAAGGCGAGAATGCACGACAAGGCAATGTTCGCAGCAATTGTCAATACCTCAGCATAGTACGACCGCTTTTAGAGGCAGCTTTCGTTATGCTGCAACTAAAATATGGAATAATATACCCCCACCTATTAAAAACCTGACCACAATTCACTCTTTCAGGAATCATTTAAAAAAACATCTAATAGATGGTCAGGTAAAAATGAGTAATGTGAACATGAATTATTCATTAATATAGGCTGTGATCGTTTTAGTCTACAGGGTATTCCTTGTCATTGTTTGGTGTATACAGTCATGGTTAGTCATGTTGGCCTTACTGGCTGATGTCTACAAACTTCAGCCATAGGCATTTCTCTGTGTGTATTTGGGTATAAATAAAATATATACAGGTACGTTTATGTGGTGGTAAATTAATTATTTATCTGTTGAGTGTCTTTTATTGGTGTATTTATATGTATCCTGTGTATGTGTTGGTTTATATGTGTATGTGTGCTTTGTGTGCCTGTGCTGTGCCCAGCACATGGTCAGCAATTGGCCCGCTAACGTCTGCGTCTGCACCTAAGCGATACATTTTAATGTAAATTTTTTTCAAGTATGAGATATTTATAAAGTACGTGAGAAATAAAAATTTTAAAAATCTTAAAAAAAGTAGTGTACCTCCGGTCCACTCCGTGTACATTATGAATCGTAATAAATGTTTAAATTTAACTAACGCAGTAAACGAATAAATTAGATTTATTGGTACTGCATTAATTGTATCTGTCAATGACTTGATTAAATATTATACTTAGTTCAATTGTTGGTGAAACTAATTCTATCGAAATGAAAGTAATCCGCTCTGTTATCTTTTACGACATTTGATTCATTCTGTTATTAAATTTCACAAAAGACATACTTTTGCATTATAAAGTAATAATTGTTTATGTTACTAACACTTTTTTTGCACTTGTCCGACAATCTCAATTTTTTTTTAAATTTAATTTAAGTTAAGATATCATGTTATTTGTATTTAAAATGGGCTGGCATCCATATGTCAAAATCATGGCTACAGCTGAAAATCAGCGCCAGGTATCATCGCCTGGCTTTATGCTGAGCTGGTTCCCTTTTTGTCGCAGGTTTAAGACACATTTGCCATTTTTTTTGTTACTTATATACATACAATTATATATTTTTGTATAACTATAGACAACTTAATATTAAGATATGTAATTCTTGTAATTATGTAAATTGGGTTGAATTCTATTTGTGTATAGTGTCTACTGTGTCAAATAAAGTTTATTTTCTTTCTTTCTTTCAAAAAATACTTGAAATTTTAAATATTACCTACTTAAGTTTTTCGCGTTACGTAAAATATTATAATATTCATAACCAATTTTATTACTTAACGAGTGAACTTTGTCCACCTTCATTCTTACATAGTCTATAAAAATTAATAGAAAAAAACAATGGTAGGTACATACCTCAGAAGTTTCCGTATATTCCTCGCCATGTTCATCCTTGTATGTAATATTGATGTTAGCGACAGTATAAGTGTCGCTCACGAACCGCTCATCAGTGGGCCCGTAACGCACGGACTCCAGTTCACTTCCCGGAGTGTGACACCCTACTAGGCTCACCATCCACCCCAAGGCAGCAAACCGTGACCACAAACCCGCACGCATTTTCATCATTCAATTATACACATCCGGTATTGAAACAAAAAAGTTATTCTACACAACGTAGCTGTAATAAAACGACTTATAGTCGATATGTTTTCAAACATTTGCAATATCCAGTACACAGTATACACACTAGCACTTTATCACGTCACGGCACATACGCTGCCGTCTACGTTCTGACGGTAAATGAGAACTGTAGAGACTTTATCAGCCTGCTATCGGTTAACGAAAACACGCAATGGATTTAGTTAAGTACGCGATAACGATATTTATGATATCATTGGCGATGTTACTATTCGACTAAAACACAAGCACATAAGCACAACACTATTTTCCTTTTTGGAATTCTATTGACACTTTGAGACCGTGCGTTCCACTTTCAAATGTCGAAGAATTTTCTTTTTTCTTCTTCAAGAGTTTGGTTTGATACAGCCAGTCTGTTCTAATTCTTTTTAGATACTGAGGTTATATACGGTTGTTGAAGTTGATTTCTGCTCCATAACAGGCGAGGGACTTAACATCGTCGGGTAACTGAAACAATAGAATACTTACGTTAGTAATGTAATGATGCGCTGTGTGCGCACGTAGCTTATTTAATTACTAGTATTTTTTACACTAAGCACGCTCGATAATAACGGCAACGTATTAAACTACTACGTTTGTAAATGTTTACGATGGAAACAATTATTACGAGAAGTTACGCAATGAGCAATAGGATATTGATTTACAAATAAAACTACGTACAAAATTGTTTACTAAACTGTTTCAGATTGTTTAATATTGAATGGTATTGTTCTATAAAGGGCCCGAGTTAAGTTTAAATTGCTATGTCACTGCGGGGAGGAGACTGATCAAGTGAAGTAGGTGACTTACCCCTGGTATCCGAATGACTGATCAAGTAAAAATCAACTAATCAAGTGTCAAAGCTGTCATTTTAGTTCCTGAAAATGATAGTTTTGATACTTGATTAGTTGATTTTTACTTGATCAGACATTCGGAAACCGGGGGTTAGTCTACAAATAACAAGCTTGTCAAGTTTTAGTGACGTTTGCGACTACAATCTCAGAAAGATGTTTGGATACTTTAAGAGTATTCTAAGAGACTAAATTCCTATAGACATAATCATTCTATGCTAATAATCATATGAGTATCTCTTATTACTTCTCGAGAGTTTGTCTGTATTCTAGGCGTAGTAGTTACTTTTATATTAACCATTTCTTATAATTATATTACGCTTGTCGAAATTCACTTTCACGAAACCCACGGAGTGAGAATATATTGTGTCATCACAGGAAAAATAGGTAATAAGTGGTCAGCAATTGAACTACCTTATGCAACTTGGAGTAAATAATAGTTGGTAAATCAATGAAGTTCACTTTTTCAATGGAGTGACGTAGTCTGTAAGGACTAAAACTCATTAAATAAAGAAATAAAAATGTTTACTTTCATTCCAAATTCAAAATAACAGAACAAAAACTTTGAATTAACATTCTATACCAACCATGTACCTACAAAAGATATTTTTAATTGTATTGTTCCTATTACAAAAATAACCAAAAATACCGTTTTATTTGAATAAAATTATGACTAAGTTTTCATCAAAATAACCGGCTAGTGAATAATAGGTCATCAGATTATAGATACAGTGCATTGACACTTGTGACAATACATACTCGTACTTAACTGTTACTATTTTTAAGGATACATTAATGAAGTTATAGAGAAAGTGATGGTAAGCAAGGACATGGGAAACCATACTTGGTGAGCGACCAACTGTTGTCTAGGAAATCCGACAGGCAAGTGCGAGTTAGTCTGATTTCAAACACACTGATTTAGGAATTTTATTTTGGAACTATTTTCTAATATTTTATGTCTGTATACTTTTTATCATATTTAATTATATTAATTGGGATAAAGGAATTTGTCGTAAAGCCAATGTGATTTGTTGTAAATAAAAAACATTGTTTATAAACCTCCTATTTGTTTACCTACTGTTTTTTATCATAACATACCTAATGGACCTATAAATGGGAAAGAAACTATTAATCTCTTCATTTCCAACAACAGCGAGATAAATTTAATTTATAAATAAATATACAAAACATTTAAACAGAAAAAGATAAAAGTCGGATTAAAAAATGATTGAACCAATTTTCCTTGTGTGTTGTAAAATGTACGGTTATTAAATTTAATTGGACGAATTAATACTTTATTGCACAGTATTTATTATCTAACATCAATTTGCGCTTTCTTGTATACAAAAACATGTCATGCCTTGTCGTCTCGTGTAGGTGTCAAATAAGTATAAGTACTAAGATGAACAAGAAACAAAGCACAAAACTTCATCTAGGTATTACTAATTATGGCCCGTGAAGTCTTCATTAAGGTACCATAAGACCAATGGATAATCCTAGCCTTCGTGAGAGACGATAAACTGGGATTTAGTCAGTAGAGGTCCGACAGACAAAAAAAAGGGAATCTGATGTAGAAACCTACTGGCAAGGTCTTTTCTCAAAATAAAGAAAGAAATAACCATAAGTCAATCTACATACAAACTGCTTTCGATCAAAGCACCCGATATCTTGGACAGGCTTAGAACGAATGCGTAAGGAAATGGCGTAAGATTTTATATTGAATGTAAAAACATGAAATGTATATATTTTAGTTATTATTGGTTTATATTTCCTTTCTTTTATGTAGTACCTATAGTCAATAATAAATAGAACAAATCAATGGACAAATCAAGTGCCATTTCCTCCAATATTTTTGTAAGTTCATAAGTTAAAGTTGACAACACGAGCTAATGTACGAATTGGTGTGTATAATATGATATTGACCTAGCTGTTTTGAGTCTATGTCAAATAGCAAATTTAATTTACCTTCAATGGGTCATAATAAATTTAATATTAAGAACATATTTATTTCAGTATATAAAAGCTATTTGAATACTTCGCTTGTCAATGAACTGTTTTAATAACTAGGCCAAAGCAGTTATCTTTGTAAATAATATACACCAATATTTTCGCATCTAAAGATAATATATGTATTGCCAAAATATATTACAAGTTTTATTAGGTCTCTGACCTCAAGTCAACGGCCAGAAAATTGCGTGAAAACTATTGACATTAATACACAAGGTCTTTTTAAACAATCATTAATAATTAAATACGTTAAACAATATCGAATTAGTTATTGTAATATGAGGCCCTCGGTTTTACGATATATTCTGTGACACATACTACACGGTCGCATGTCACATTATCTAGAGACCTCGCTGGAATGCGAACCTCGCGTCCCGTTCCCTTTCAACCCCCGCACTCGCCACGGGCGCATCAGTGATACGTCCGACGCGACGTGACGTCAACGACGCCAAGTCTCGAGATAATGTGACCGGGTAGTACTAAGTAATATTGAGGAATATCTTTTGGTTTTTTCAAAAAAAATTCTTTGTACATACACTATACTTTTCCTGGTCTATCCTCAGGTATACAAGGAGTCCCGGGAAACCACAAGACAACATACAAGACACTTCACTCTCTCTTTGCTTTACGCTATGGATATTGAAGGATAAGTAACTTCAGTCCGAGTTTGTTGATATGAAACAGACACGAACAAAGTTAAAAATTAAATGCTTAGAAATAGAATAAAGCAAGTTGTAAATAGAATACCTAAATTAATTTGTAGATTTTTGTATCCTCAACTTATTGTTTTTTTAGAGGTTCAAGAGTGAGCAAAAGTTCAAGTTCAAAAGCACTATTATTATATAAATATGAATTTTAAATGATTCATACTTTTTTATATGAAAATGGGGAGGAATATCTTTATAAGGGATCTAATTAGTGGCCGCTTGCCGAGCTGCTTTTAAATAATTTTACAGATGACTCACAACAAATCGCTGCAATCATTGATATTTTAGAACCGCGATAAGTCAGAATTATTTAAGTGGTCTATGTGCAGCAGTGAAGATCAATTGGCTTATATGGTGATGATTAATATATCATGACGTCTTATTACTCATAAGAATAAAAATTACATAAGACTTAACATACAATTAATACAGTGCTTCAAATACTTTAAATAACTTATACATCATAGTAAATGCCATCTAACCCATGACTGTGTGACTCACTTTAAACAAATCTCATTAACGAGAACAAAACAACACGACTTAAATACTTTTACGTAATAAGTAATTATGGGTTTTGTAAAGAATTACTTATTAAATTGAAATTGACGTTTTCTATGGGAGATTGTATATGATGTCATAACAAGGTAGTATTATATCAATCCAGGTGGCAAGCCTAATGATAAATCATCTCTAATCACTCTAGATTACGAAGGTCAGGTAATCCGCTAATTACTCTAAGCGACTCGTTGCAGCAATGGCATTTCGCGGCCTGAGAATACAACATTTCTGTAACTTCGGGAAAAACGTCGAGAACTGATTGAAATTGAAAATTCTTTATTTGCCAAAACATGGTTTAATAGGAATTTGAAGTATAAAAGCCACTTTGCTGTTCGTTGCCAGAAGTCAACATAACTAAAAGGTTCAGGAAGAAAAAACTTATACTGTAACTCCACTTCCACTGCAAATTCTTCCATGAAAAAAACTAAAAAAAGTTCCAAGGTAACGGAAGTTATAAAGGCTTGTAGATTGGTAATTGAAAACAATTTCTGTGGTTGACAGGTTTCTTGTCTTCGACAAGATAAGTGGAGGAGGGCGTATAGGTAGGTATAACAAAGGGTTATCTTTATGTTATAAGTCAAGTTATGTAGTTACAATGTCTGGCATTAAGCCAAAGAACTGTTGCTAACAGTTATTCAACGCATAGTATACCCATTTGTATTTCCTTCAATAAAATGTCGTCGAACTTTTATCTTTGTCGAAAGTCAGTGATAGATCGTAAATGTCATTGATCTCAAATATATAGAACATCGTTGGTAGACATACTCGTATATAAACATAAAAGATTATTCTTATCCTGATAGTGATTATAAATAGAAGAGCGAGGTGGGGAAGTCAGGGTGGCGGGAAGAACCGCAATAAAAACGTAAAGTAGAAATAAATCGAGCAGGCGTTTGTCTAGTGGACGACCCTCCGTGTAGTGACGGAGTAAGAATACAATATGTCACCACCCCATCTCATCCTATGGGTGTCGTAAAAACCGAGTAAGGGACTATCCGTGAATACTATCTTTACGAAATAAAAAGAAGGAAAACTTGACATTAAACGTCAGGCCGTCACTGGAGGAGGCCCGTCCCTGCAGTGGGACATTAATGGGATGTTATAATGATATGATGAGCTGCAGTTTGTTAAGCCACATAGCTTCCTAATTTCAATAGCTATGCAAGTCTGGAGAATTGATATCGTATCATTTAGATATGGGACATAGCAGATCTGGCCCAGAGTTCTTACCTTACTGACCATCAGATGGCAGTTACCGCTTGCTACTTTAATGCTATAAAAATACTAGTAGGTATACTTTACTATCATCATCATACTTGATGATACTTTACAATAGAAGCATCAAAGTTCTCACATGGCATTACCACGTGTCTACACCATGAATTAAATAAACAAACAAAAACACTACGAAAAATTATTAAGCTTTCGAGAGCCTATTTGCTAAAGTATTTTTGTATAAACATTGTGACATATTTTTGTTAGTATTACGCACGTTTAGGTGCAAAGATCAAGAATTCAAGTAGAAATGTAATAGTCACATTAGTATCTAGAATACATATTTATTATGTAAACAGTATTTACTGTCGCCTAGTGAATATTTGAATAATAAAATATACCTGTGTCATTCGTTTGATGACGAATTTTGATTAAGTTTATTTTGTTTCCGTGTGGTGATTGACTTTTCACACCACGCGATCTCAGTCACAATTCACGTGGGGACTAAAAAAAGCCGATTTCTCATAACTCTTCAAACCTTCATTAAAATTATGTTGGCGCAATGTAAGTATGGCGGCGCGATTCAAAGTCAAAAACGCTTTATGACGTCCTTTAAACTACTTAATCTAAGTTTAGTACATTTTTAAGTTTAGAAAACTTTACCACCGCCTCCAAAGCGAGAGAAGAAGCGGCGCAACAAACTCTACTGCTGCATTTTCTTGACGTCATATATTTTTAACATTCTAGATAACTGTAATAATTATTAACATCATACCAGCCAAAAGACGACTACTGCTGGATATAAGGAACTTCCAAATATATCTACTTTACGTGGTCATGTGTCTTTCTGATCCATCGGTTTGCACAGTGGTCTACTCACCCTGCGTCGTACGGTACGCGTATAATATAATGTAATATCCCTCAAACGTTCACAGAAGTATATCAGGTTCCAAACTAAATAAACTTTGTACTATCAGTCTACTAGACTAGACAAGGTATAAATATAATATAAACAAAGATATTTTACATAGAACACACAAAGATTTGCATTAAGCGGGAATTTAGAACATTTTGTTGCCGGTTAATTTTAATAATAAATGAAGATGCTCAAAGTTCATGCAATTTTTTTTTTTGATTGGCTGCGCAGATGAAATTTTTGTGACTGAATGCCGGGCAACGTGTTTTCTTAGTCCCTGTGCATGCGCGTACGTGTCTTAACCCGGCATGAGTGAGGTGGGGTATCTCATACCCACGAAGTTTTAAAATGCAAAATAATTGATGTTATTGTTGCTATTTGAGTCCCGCCGTTAGAGTAGCTGGAGGTAAGGGTGTGGAGGGCAAGAGGCGAGATAGCGTTGACGTTGTTAACGTTACACGAGCGCAAACGTTGCAGGGGTATGTCATACCCGACCTCGGAGTCGGTGTCACATATTTATCCTAACAATTTTTTGTGGTTTACTTAAATAATATAATATGGCAAACAAAATCTACAGAGAAAATAACACAAGTGACAAAAACGTATGAAGCGCCGAGATTATATTCGTAATTTAGGTTTGAACCTAGTAAAAGATAGTCTTCGCAGCAGACAACAGAATGTTCAGCTTTGAAGGGAAACACGAAAGGGGATCCATCAGTTTCCAAAAAAATTAGCAAATATGTTAGATGTGGTGACTGTACTCAAAAAAGAGAAAGAAGAACATAACATTGCTGTATAAAGTGCAAGAATATTAAATTTTTGGTGTATGGGAATGTGCTGATTTTTAGCTATAACTTTAGCGCGGTGTTACATGATTTCATAAGACTTTTGAATTCCGTTTTTAGTTATAATTATTAGAAGGAACTATTGTTATGTTAATTTACCGAAGAAGTTAGAATTTTGTTAACTTTTTATGCGAAAAGTAGTTAAACCACTAAAACTTGTATTTTTGTCATAGAAAATTGAGATACTTTCTGGTTTTAATAATACAGGAGCCTTTTTGACTAAAAGCAGATTTTTTTATTACTTATCTTCTTGAATAGATCCTATTATTATTATATAAATATACCAAAAATGTTTATTACACAATTGTATTAGGAAAAATTCGAATCAAAGTTTCGGGTATCTCATACCCACCTCGTAGCTGGTGTAACTATTTTCACCTCATTCACGCCGGGTTAAAGCTAACTTTAACCCGGCCAAGTAAGATTGCGCGAGCTGTATTAATATTGTAAGTCGAACGTTCATTGGACGTTTAATGTACTATTAAGATTATAAAAAGAGATAATTACTTAATTTTCCTCATTTATAATACCTATTATAAGACTATTTTGCACAAAATTTGCACACACAGTGTCCAAATATTGATATGACGTATGAATCGTATCTTAAATACAAACTTTGTAGTGCAAACAATACCATGTGTAACTAGGTACATATGTATATTATATCATTGTATAGTAGAAGCAGGGATGTCAATTTAAAAACGAAGTAGGTAAAAGAAATTTAAAATTGTTCTTTTTTAATTAGGCATTTGCCCAAAAATTGACGACCTCTGTGGCAAAGTCGGTATATTATATGGCTGCTACGCAGAGGTTCGATTCCTGCTCAATGCAAATCTTTGTGTGCATGAACATGATTGTTTGCATTGGTCTGGGTGTTTTCTATGTATAATATGTAAGTATTTACAAAAAAAAAGTATTTAAGTATGTTTATCCGTTGTCTAGTATCCATAATACAAGCTATGTTTAGTTTGGGACTAGATGGCGTTGTGTGAATGTGTGAGAAATATTTATATTTATTTTACGACACCTATAGGATATAGGGCAGTACCACAATGCCCTATTTCATCAGCTTCGTATTCAATATGTTTCAAAAATATTAGAGCATAAGAATCACTTTCCCTTCGCAAGTAAAACTGACAACCCTACACGTAACATAGTAGTTTTCGTTTACTAAAGTAAGAACATTACATGCAAATATGCATCTAGTTGAGATTCCACTCGACTCGACTACGCTATCGGCTGAGGGCCTTTATCTGGTTCAAGGTAGGTCGTTCACTGTCTAGTACACCTATCTATATTGTATAGGCATTGTATACCATCATAATATAAGGCATTTTTGTGTGATTATTTTAATCATCATAATAGCCCATTAATGTCCCAATGCAGGGACGGGCCTCCTCCCGTGACGGAGGGATACTTGGCCTACTATTACCACGCTGGCCAGACGGATTGGTATAGGGTTTAATTTCAAGTTCTCCTTCTTTCTATGTAAAGGTAATATTCACAGATAGTCCCTTAGTCGGTTTCTACGACACCCATGGGATGAGATGGGGTGGTGACATATTGTGATGTTACTTCGTCACCACACGGAGATTATTTAATAGTATCAATAATTATTTTTGTTTTATTGCTTTATGGTGGCAGACAAGCAAGCGGCTGAAACTAGAGACAAGATTATCATCATAACAGCCTGTAATGTCTCAATGTGGTGATGGAGTAAGAATACAGTGTGTCAACAGAGTTAGGGTTAGAGTTAAGCATGGTTGTCACAGCAAAAATTATGCATGTGCCAGATACACACCTCAACAAAGTCTAGGGATATTTTCACGATATTTTGTATTAAGTTGTGAAACTCAAAAAAAATTGGTATGTTTTTAATTCTTTTGATGAAAACTTACTTTGTTAACCTTTTTCAACCATTCTAAATTTAAATTTAAAAAATAAAATTAAAAATAATAGATTTACGCAGCTTGAACGTAGTCAAGTTCGAAAATTTTATTTACCAACAGTAAGTTTTGACTTCTTTTTTGTGTAAAATTTAAGTTTTATAACAATTTAAACGTTTATTTCGAATGATTTATATTGTGTGCATCAAGCAGCGGCGCCATTTCAACATAGAGAAAATGTTAAGGGCAGTAGGCATGCTCCCAGCTGCGGGTACTAAGCGTAGTATTGCTGAAGAGATTGGAACAGTACAAAATATGAAATCAAGGTTATGGTCACGTTATCGTGCTACTGGTGAAGTGGCTGAAAGATATCACAGCAAAAATTATATCATCACTCAACGACATGTTCGGTTTTTGCAAGTTCCCGCGAAAAGGCAGCCAAATGTTACTACCATGCAGCTGGCTTAGAGGCTCCAGCTCTTGGTGGAGCCACTTGCGAGTGACCAAACTGTTAGAAGAAGTCGGCATGAAGCCCACCTTTACGCTCGCATACCGCTTTAAACTCCAGCAATACGTTGATACCACTACCAAAACTATGCATACCACGATAGAACAATTATGATTTGGACGGGAATTTGTGTTGGTCGAAGAACAGAGCGCGTTTAGTTCAGAAACACCATGACGGCTGAAAAATAACTTAACGAGGTCCTAGAACTAATAATCTACCCCCGTAGACTACAATTGGGCCAAATGTTTAAGCTCATGGACGATAACACCCGTCCGCATAAAGCGAGAGCGATGACGAGCTGGTTGCAGGAGCACGACGTATCAATTTTATGCTGAACCACTCAATCGCCTAACCTCAAAACCATAAAATACGCGTAGGACATGTTCAAAAAAAGGACTTTTATGAATTTGCCTGCATAAACTTGCGATGGAAGAGCAACTTTTTTTGTATCCTGGTCGGACCTGTAACATTATACCGCATCAAGACCTGGATAACTTAATTCAAGCATGAAAAACCGTTGCGGGACCGTTATTTACGGTTTTTTGAATGTACTGACTACTGATTACTCACATAACAGTTAAAAACAGATTAATTTTCGATTATTTTTACTTTTGCTTAAGAAACTAATTCATTGTTAGTTTTAATAATTTTCAAAAATTTTTATTTATTTGAATAAAAAATTATTTACGCAAAAATAATACTTTTATTTAATTCTGGATTGTAGCCTGATAAATTACCTTTATAAAAATATAAACGTGTTGTATGTTATCTTCAATAATTTTGGAGTTAATTGAGTAAATACCAAATATCCCTAGACTTTGTTGAGGTGTGTATATTCGTAATGAAATTACTGTAAACTGACTGTATAACTACACCCAAAAGCAGAAATCTACAGTCTGATATAATGAACCAGGAAGTTTACTACGCGTTCTTTGATAAAAAGAAACATTTTCAAGGGTGATAGGTAATATTCCAAAATACTATAAACCGTTTAGTGACGGTGCAAGGTTGTATTGCGGCCATGAAATGCCCCTGTCCTTCATAAAGGCCCGGCCAAGAGTAATTTGTATTTGAATACTTTAGTGATGGTACGATATCGATATTTTGATTTAATAACTAACTTGCTGCAGCGAGCACCCTTGTCGCGGGCATTGCGTACGCTCAACACTGTTGCGAACAGAATTGACTTGTTTTCGTGTTCATTGAACGAATTCACAAGAGTAACTTATTGTGTAGTATCTATGAATATTAATTAAGGATAATGTACATATTTATATGAGTATAGATTTATGATAGATATTTTGTAAGTTAGCACCTGGATATACACTATCGCATTAGGGTAATCCTGTAAAGTTAGTTGTATTTTTGTTTAATAAATAAATAAATAAAATAAATAAATAATGTGATAATGTAAGTATAGAGTCTCCGTGTAGTGACGGAGTAAGAATACAATATGTCACCACCTCATCTCACCCCATGGGTGTCGTTAAAACCGACTAAGGGACTATCCGTGAATATTATCTTTACGAAATAAAAAGAAGGAAAACTTGAAATTAAACCCTATCGGCCTTATTACAAAATACGGTCTAACTAAAAACTAAACGATTTATTACGTCACAAAACCACTGTTTTTGAAATTTGTTACTGTATTAACAAATTTTTGATTTTGTATTTGTTAATACCAAATCAGTTTTAACACTTTAGCGTTAAGACTGATTTTGCAATAACAAATTTCAAAACGTCTGATTTATCGATCGTCTTTTTATGATGATTAAAAATTTTCAACCAAAGTCTATCACATATCTACGCTATTACCATGTGAATATTTCAAGTGTTTAATTTCTTTGCAAATGGTTTGTTTGGTAAACACGACGTATTAAAAGGAAACGGAAAGCTGAAGGCACGTGCAATGGCACGAAATACCTTTAGATATACGTTCTGTGCTTGTACCAATAAAACGTAATAATGTCAACACATTTCAAATCGCTGAACTGAACAAGAAAAGGGGATTTGAACGGGCTATTTTAATGAATTTCCTTTCAATTCGGTAATATTTACAGTTACCCTTTCCTATTTATTATAAACTAGCTGACACGTGCCTACTTCGTTGGGTGGCGAAAAAAACGCGTCCGTTTTTTAAAGATATTTCATTACTGCTCCACTCCTATTAGTCATAGCGTGATACTATATAGCCTATGACACTCCCCGGTAAATGGACTATTCAACACAGAAGAGAATTTTTAAAATCGGCTTAGTAGATCCAGAGATTACCCCCTACAACGTCACAAACACACAAACTTTACCTCTTTATAATACATATTTGTATAGATATGTAATGACATTGTTTATGGGAACAGGAAACTATAACTAAATATTTTTATTAACATTATAGTTACCAATATCGGAATGATTAGAGTTTATAATCGACGATAAAACCGTGAACGAAATCGATTCAAAGCCCCACACTAGCCGAAAGGGTCGTATAAATCGCGTGACAGTGTCGATCATGAACTTCATACCAAGGCTTCCATGAACTTGGTATAATAGGTATGCCCCGACATTGAGTCTCCCCACACCATCGGCTACCTTCGGCCTTCGTCGGGAACCTTCGGCTTTTTAATGTTACCACCGTAATGGTTGTTTTCTTTAGTGCTGTTTGAAGGTTATCGATGTTTGTGGTTATCGAAGACAATAAATAAGGTGTGATTTATATTTTCATTTGCTTTGTGGTTAATTTTGTTGTGTTTAAGTTATCTATACCAATCCGTCTGGCTAGCGTGCTATTACTAGGCCAAGTATCCCTCTGTCACGGGAGGAGGCCCG
The DNA here is from genome assembly GCA_905475405.1 of Schrankia costaestrigalis. Lineage (NCBI taxonomy): Eukaryota > Metazoa > Arthropoda > Insecta > Lepidoptera > Erebidae > Schrankia > Schrankia costaestrigalis. Next base: position 6,526,259 of record FR997851.1, read on the forward strand.
TCCCTGCAGTGGGACATTAATGAGCTGTTTTCAAGTTATTTATAAAAGGATGATGGGCTGCGACGTTACCCGACTTTAGTCGACATATTTTGACGAACTCTGTCCCATAGTGGTTATAGTCAATGGCTGCTACGCAGAGGTCTTGGGTTCGATGTCCGTTTGATGCAAATATGTCTGTGCCTGACCATGAGCTTTTGTCAGGTAAACAGTCCTACCTGAGTTAATCACTTTTCGTGATTGTACGCAATAATCACTATTGTCTTTTTTATGTAAATTTCTAGGGCAGTGCTAAAACTATATAGAACAGAATTGTTTGTAAAAGAAATAATGTCACCTGTATAAATAAGTTTAATCTAATTACATACTTACTAATTGATGTCAACGACATTAATTGTTTAATAAAAAAAACACACGTGCTCTTGCAATGATATCGATACCTCTGGGTTCAATTGGCGTATAAACGAAACCCCGACTTTTCAGAAAAGCGAAAAAACGATTTCAATTTTTTTTTTAATTCATACCTTTTTTGTTTTTGAAGTAACATAAAAATAATTAAGAAGAAAGAATCTTAGAAATTGAAGATGACGAAGGCTACATCATCAAAACAGAGAGGTATCGATATATTTCTGGGTACTATAATTAAATTAGGTACTTCAAACTAATTAAGTAAAAGCACAACATTATAATGTCAACTACAAACTATCAACATCATGTCAGCCAAAACACATTCACTGTTAGACATCAGGCTCCAGATTCCTCCGCCTCCCTCATCTATCGACCTCCATGGCGTAGCGTAGAAGTTATATAACATGACTGCTACGCAAAAGTCTCGGGTTCGATTCCCGCTCAATGCAAATCTTTGTGTACATGAACATGCATTGGTCTGGGTGTTTTCTATGTATAATTATGTATTTACAAAAAAAAAGTATTTAAGTATGTTTATCCGTTGTCTAGTACCCATAATACAAGCTCTGCTTAGTTTGTGACTAGATGGCGTTGTGTGAATGTGTGAGGAATATTTATATTTATATCAGTTTCCTCCTATCCTAACTAGGTAGTAGGTACCCTGTCCTCTGTATTTAGTTTTTAGATGTAAATGGCATCTAAGGGCTCAATTTAGCCTCTTTGTGCCGTCCAGCAAGATTTGTATGAAAACAAACGAACGTTGCTTTTGCCGTCTGAAAAACGCACTGAAAACGCGCGGCACAAAGCGGCTAAATTGAAAGAGCCCTTAAACCAAATTCAAGTATATAAAAACACCTAACGCAACAAAGTTTACGCCTCCACAGGCTAATTACGCATGTGCAAGGGAAAACCTTTTAAAATACATTTTACGACTATATTTATTCTTATTTCCACAAGACCCAGACCTCTTTATTGCCAATGCAGGGTTAACCCTATAAACTTAACCTACTAATGACGATGGAAAAGGCGGTACTAGTACAAGGCTTTGACTTTACCTTCTCTTGATATTTATTTATTTATTTTATTTACACAATGGTTCTTCACAGCTGACAATAATAACAATAATAATAATAATTTACAATATAAAATTAAAACAATACGCCAATTATGAAGCACACTTATAAATTAATTATAATACAGAGTAGACATTTTATATAAAGATTATTATATATCCGTGTGTTGACGTAAGAATACAATATGTATGAGTATATGTTGGAGTAAGAATACAATATGTCACCACCCCATCTCATCCCATGGGTGTCGTAAAAACCGACTAAGGGAATAACCGTAACTACTATTTTTACGAAATAAAAAGAAGGAAAACTTGAAATTAAACCCTATACCAATCCGTCTGGCCAGCGTGGTATTATATAGTAGGCCAAGTAACCCTCCGTCATGGGAGGAGGCCCGTCCCTGCAGTGGGACATTAATGGGCTGTTATGATGATATTGCTTGTTTAAACGCCCTTAGTAATATTTACAATACCTACCCATAAAACGAGAACTTGGACGTTTTATATTATCTCCTTACAGATAAATAAGTACTACAGAACTTCCTTCTAAATAGTTTTTGCGTTTAGCAATCATGTTGATAAATGGAGCGGAGACGCCTAAGTGAATAGTTTTTCCACCCAACACTTCCGTGTTAGCAAAAAAATTGTAATAATTGAATGGTGATGCTTGCTTTGTTTGATGTCTTGGTTTTTGTTTGTGATATAATCAATTCGTCTTTAGCAGGAATGGTCTGGGTTGACCGGGTGACCATCTAGTACAGAAAGTTTGTTTCATTGACTCTCAATAAAAACAAACTCGATAAGACTTTCGAGTCTTAAGACCATTCATTCATCGTTTTAATTAGTTGATTAGTCAACTAATGGCCGCTTGTTGCGACCATAGTATACTTGAGTACCCTCCAAAAAGTTTTCTCTTGAATAGGCTCTTGTTCAGGCCTTCGGGGACTCCACGATGTATCGTCCTACCAACAGAGGATTGGCGACATAGCAGTAAACATTTCATGACCTTTCATCTCTAGACTGCATTCACAGACACAATCACTATATCTTGTCCTATACAAAAAAGCATCCAAGATACTAATCGTTTGTTGACGAAAGAGCCACTGACAGAATTGTATTACCACTTAGCACAATGAATCTTATATTTCAAACAAAAGACCTTAGACATCATTAACGCTCGATTTGTGTCAAGAAGAAAAGTATTACCTTCAAATTTATAACCGTACCTATAATATGCCTAGATGCCATGATAAAAGTTCGAGCTGAACTGTAACTTTTACATTTTACAAACTAGGGTTGCGGAAATCGTTCTTCATCCCATTCAAATCCAAGTAGAAAGTTGTCTATGATTCAATCAAGTGGTACTTATTCTCGTAAAGAGTTGATTAGTCATACATCATACAGAAACTCTTCTTTATTTTTGTGATTAGTTTTAAATTTATAGAAGGGTAGATGTTTTATATATAAAATTGATTACGTATAGGAATTTATCGTTCCTTCAGAAACATGGAAAAGGTTCAATGAGACGTCAGGTCCCTAATGTTTTGTTAGATAATGTTAGCGTCAAGCCCAGTCCCTTCCGCTCACCTCTACATGTTTCGGTAAATGGTCGGTAGTGGTAAATAAACATTATTTAGACGACCTCTGTGGCGCAGTCGGTATATTACATGGCTGCTACGCAGAGGTCTCGGGTCCGATTCCCGCTCAATGCAAATATTTGTGTACATGAACATGATTGTTTGCATTGGTCTGAGTATTTTCTATGTAAAATATGTATGTATTTACAAAAAAAAGTATTTAAGTATGTTTACCTATAGTACAAGCTTTGCTTAGTTAGTGACTAGGTGACGATGTGTGAATGTGTGAGGATTATTTATTATTTATTTAATGGCCACTCCGTGTGGTGACGGAGTAAGAATACAATATGTCACCACCCCATCTCATCCCATGGGTGTCGTAAAAACCGACTAAGGGACTATCCTCGAATAATATCTTTACGAAATAAAAAAAAAGGAAAACTTGAAATTAAACCCTATACCAATCCGTCGGTCCTGCGTGGTATTAGTCGGTCAAGTATCCCTCCGTCACGGTAGGAGGCCCGTCTCTGCAGTGGGACATTTTTGGGCAGTTATGATGATTTAATGGCCAATAAAGGCCAATATTTTAAGATATTTATTTAATAGCATTATCTACACAGTTACTTACTAGCAGGCACTTATGGTGCTACTTAACTCTGTATACCTGACATAATAAACACAATAAATAAACATTACTTAGGTACAACGGCCTTACTGTTTGTTTGTCTTAGAGAGGTCAGGGCATTGCAACCTTTAGGTCACGGACCACAATTAAAAATAACTTTCTTAACTGCTACAAGTATTGTTTTATTTATCTAATTACTAATTAAAACTATAAAAAAAGCAATTATCTTTATAATTAATGTTATTTTTATTTTGTGGAGCTTTTCCCTTTGACGACTTTTACGAAAACACTTGGGTTTAGACAGGCAGAAAATTTGAAACATTTAAAATTGCAGTCCCGTCTGATTACCACGGTAGCTACTTAATTCCAGTCCTATCCCTTATGGATGACAGAGTAAGCAGAGGTTTTAATCGGTACACCATACTTCCATCTCTCGGGACTCTGACACACCTGTCAACGTAGGCCCAGAGGAGAGTCCTTAAAAGGTTTCTCACGACTTATCCTCGAGTCCACAAGCAATCACAAAGCTGCTAAGAAAACATGTAAAAAGTAAACAATAACTTTACACATGCGTACGGTATGTTAATATAAAAACTATTATTACAAGCAACAATGCTAATATTGCAACAACACTATGTGTATAATCATTCAGACCACTAAAGAAGAAAATACAGAAGTATATTTCATATAAGTACATCCTTTTTTTTCATTACCTGTAAAAATCTCGAACGAACTTCACGGCACTAAGAGCTGTCAATGTCATGGACAAGTCGGACTCAAAGCGACTAAAATCACCCTGCTTTTATGACAGCTGTCATTGCCGAGGACACCAGGTAAACCACAGAAAAGATAACCTTCATTGATGACAGAGATATTCTTAGAGGTTTTCCATTGGGAAGAGATCGAGAAATATATGCAGAAGGGTTTCCAATCCATCACTGGACACACATAATTTTGAACAACACAAAGAACATCCAGACTCACACCAGTAGTTTGTGGATGATCGACGCTAGGTACAAAGATATATTGACAGGGTTATAGTGAGACTTCTGCATATATCTTTGTTCTGTCCTCTGACGCACAAAAGATTGTGTAATAAGAGACAATTAATAAAAGAAACAAGACATTTTTCCTCTATAAGCTAATGATAGGTAAGATTAATTTATCTTAGAGAAATCTAGAAAGAATTAATTGTAATTAGTTAAGTTGATACGAACAATAGATTTATATGCCTGCTACAAAACAGATACTTAGGTACAAAAGTCTCTTTATATACAAAGCATAATTTATAAAATATCCATACTAATATTATAAATGGGAAAGTGTGTCTGTCTGTTTATCTTTCTTTCACGGCAAAACGGAGCGACAAATTGACATGATTTTTTAAGTGGAGATAGTTGAAGGGATAGAGAGTAACATAGGCTACTTTTTCCCCTTTGTAACCCCCCATTGCTACCCCTAACTTAACGCGAGTGAAGCCGCGGGCAAAAGCTAGTAATTTATAAGATGAATATTAAAAGTAATATTATAAGTATCCTGCAGAATTTCGCGTTTGGCGAAAATGACTGTATAAATATACTAACCCGCCTAGCTTACGCAGCATAAGTAAGTGACATTACCTTCTCGCTAGATGCCCTGCTGTGGGACTGTGATGTTATAATTACAAAACCACTGTATATTCAGCACAAAACGACACTATATAGACGTCAAACGATTAAGATTACAATATTGCACAGTACTATTAACAGATTACGATACAAACTTATTTGTAAACATTTAATTCTTATGTAATAAATATTGACTCAACAGACACCCATGTAACCTGTTCTTAGTTATTATTAATAATTAATTAATTACTTAAACTATCACTGAATTAATTAATTATGTAAGTTTTAAATGCCAATGAAAGTTTGCGAGATGACATGTTACGCTGTCCTTAATTTTAAAGGATTCTGTTTTCACCCGGTCTAAAGTAAACTCGCAACTTTCATTATATGTTTTATCGCCTATACCACGGAGAGTGTTCTGAATATCTTCTTGTTCCTATTCCCCTTTCCACAACAGGACTACTTGTATATTCGGTGCCATAACCAGACTGACGTATTTTCTACAGGCACTAAAATGTTCGGTAATAATACCTTTACAATACCAAGTCAATCAAAAGGGACATAGAAAGCATCCTATGGATAGTTCAAGATTTCCTTTTAACCAAACTTCTTCTTTTAACTCTCTTGTACTTCCTTATTTCTATCAAGTCGCCCATAGGCCTGTGGTGTGGTTTCACGAATGTGGTCACGGAGACAATCTATTGAACGACCTCGCCGACGTTGCTTTACTAGCGATATCGTTCGCTGTGAGCGCCTCATCAACTTTCAAATACCATCATTATTCCCCTGCCCTTATCCCAATTTTATTTGGGGTCAGCGCAGCATGTCTTTCTCTTCCTCATGCTGCTAAAGCTTTTGGCTATATTTAACGGCCGACCGCCTGCTTGTCGCCAACCCACCTTGGGAATGCTGTTATTGGTGGTTTACTCCCCCACCTGAAGGTTGACCCGCTGTGCTAGGTGGTATAGACCGGGTCGTGGTATCCCTAATTTGCTTCTTACGATACGCACGGGAGGATATGGGGAGGTCCTATTCTACCCGGAAACCGCACGACTTTCAAACAATAGTACAGAAAAACTGCAACAGTCGCAAAATATAATAAAGTTGGTAAATCTCAATCCTGAATATCTACACCGTCTATTTTATAATAAAACCTCTTTTCTTACTTTTTTCCTTAGATAGTAGGTTGTTACTATAATAAGGGACTAGTTACGAGCTAGAGTAATAATTTTCTATAGAGTAATTCTTTAGTTAACGAAGCGTAATAAATTGCATTACACTCGTATATGCCATTATGCCTTAGGGAGTGACGCAGTAGAGTATGGAGAATACTAACTACTATAAATATAGTAGTCAATTATTAGAAAGTAAGTGCATTTTATGGTGCAGTGACGGAGTAAGAACACACTCTACCACCACTCCAAGTCATCCGATGGGTGACGGATGATTGTTACCAAAGGCGATATCGCGGTAATGTTCGATGAGTTTCAAGATTATCACTTTTGACATTTATGACGTGACATTTAGAGCGTGATTGATAATGCATTTTTATTTAATGATACAAGCGAAAACGACAATCCTGTTAATTACTACTACATGGTATCGTCTTGCATATAATATACCCTATTCCATATAAGAGGCAGAGTAATTTGGGTGCTTTGCAATATAAATCTCAAACGCTGCGCTCATCACCCTATATGATATGGTATAGTATGGCGGGCTGTTTTCCGCAACTCTACGTCAAGGCGCGGTTTTTGCGTTAGGGTGGGTAATTTATTCGATCCACCCCAGCTCGTCGAAAAACGCCAACAAGCCCTTCAAGTTGCTGGTGGTTTCTCGGAGCCGTACTCTTATCACCCTAAACAAGCTGTTGAGTTACACAGCCCTCTTTTTTCACTACCTACTCTATCTATAACTCCACCTAAACATAGTAACATTTGCGCATTATTGTTTGGAATAGTATTAAGTCGGTTCGAAATACTTAGCTATGCCCTTTTCCTGAACTGCCATCAGTTCACTTCAAATTTTTATGAAGGCAGCAGTAAATGCGTACTCCAAGAATTCAGTTTTAACTGAATTTTGTTGACAATGTTTCTGGAGTAACTTTATCTTTTTTACTTAACGCTACGTAATAAAGGAAAGATGGTAGGGTACAACATTGCTGTTGCATTTTTGATGTCTCATGCATTTATTAAGTCTTTGAATTTTCCAAGACTTTTGGCGGGCAAGGAAAAATCATCTTTTTTGTATTAACCGTCATCAAACACAAAGTAACCAAAAGTTTAAAAAAGGGACGCGTTTTTTTTCGCCGCTCAACGAAGTGGGCACGGGTCAGCTAGTAAAATAATTGCCGCTCTTTACGATGTCTAACCGTTTTCGAACAGAAAAAATATAAGTAAGCCATTTATTATTATTACCTTTTTACCATTACATAGACTTTGCTCGTCTGTTATTTTAAGACAATTAAGAAGTATAAATTACGGAATAAATCTAAGAAGTAGGTTAGCTTATCTTCACCTCAAAATGGTCCAAGCCTAGCAATAATCTCACCGAAGTCTAAACAAATATTAAAATGATTATACGAGTGTTAATATAACAATGTAATCAAAATACTAATTTACATGACACGGAAATAAAACAATTAAGAGTAATAACTAGTAACAGATCGACCTCCTTACTGTCTTGAAATGTATTTTTTTTTTAAATAACTAGTAAAATACCATAGACAATAAAGAAAATAAAATATGTTTTATATATAAGTCATCATCATAACAGTCCATTAATGTCCCACTGCAGGGACGGGACTCCTCCCGGGACGGAGGGATACTTGGCCTACTAATATCACGCTGGCCAAACGGATTGGTATAGGGTTTAAATTCAAGTTTTCCTTCTTTTCATTTCGTAAAGATAATATTCACGGATAGTCCCTTAGTCGGTTTTTACGAAACCCATGGGATGAGATGGGGTGGTGACATATTGTATTCTTATTCCGTCACCACACGGAGACAAATATAAAAGTAAGTGATAACAATTTAACTGGTCAGGCAATTGTGTAATATAAGAATCCCCATTATTAAAAAGGTTTTTCTGGCTACTGTTTTACTACAACTGTATTCTCCTACATTGAGATAAATAAATGCATGGTCGTTGTCTACGAGATGGGGCGGTGACACATAGTTGACATATTATTTCTTAATTGAAACAAGGATGTTGAGTATAGAGCAAATTTATTTATAGAAGTAAATGGAAAAATATTGAACAACATTCGAAGTTTAAAAGTTCCTACATATTTCGAGTATTAACTTCAGACGCCGCGCCGTGACAGCTAAGCTACCGGTGCCCTTACTTCAATGTCCAAATTTTAACCAATGCTTTGAGCAGATTACGCGAGTTAGATTGATTCGCTAACGCCATCTAGGTGACTTTTAGCAAAACTTTAATGTTGCATTAAGTTGCTTAGGTTTGTTGTTATTTATCGAAGTAATTCAAAAGGTAACGATGAGTTTATTTGTATTTCTTATCGTCATATTTTGCTCTGAAGGTTCAAGGATGAATTCTTCATGAAATGATAACTTATAAGATACCTATATTAATGCTGTTTATTTATGTTCAATAATAAGTAATTAAAATGTCAACTACACTGTATGATATGTGCATATCTTTTCTTTCAATATCGACTATAAGAACATACACCTTTGATGACCGGGAAGAGTTAATCTCTTGCAAAGGTATGCACTGAGACGGCTTCCAGAAATATGGTTTATAACCACGTTCTAAACGGTTGAAAGCATCTTTTTCAAAAGACTGATAGTAAACCTTATAGTATTTGTTTTAAGGTCTCAAAACTTAAACCTTAACCTAATTTTGGACGAAGAATAAGGGCAGCAGCGACGTATTAAGCCAAACCAACGTTAATCTTTAAAGGTATGTTATGAATGTATTTGTTACGGTAAATGTGAGTAATTAAAAATTATTAATAATTACCGGTTATTATTAATTATAACCACATGTTTTGTTAAATGTGATTAATCGATCGAAATTTATTACTTTTAGTAGTAATTATTAATAATTCACGACACATATTGGTTAAAGTGATAAAATAAATAAAAACCCAACGTTTTTTGACCAGCAGAATTTTTTTTTTCATAAATTAAGAATGTGGCGCTCGCATTTCATTGTACCTAGTATAGCAAACCAATGAGGCGCAAAACACTTGACCGATTTTGAAGTTTTCGATTAAAAGATTATTTGGTTAGGTTATGTTAGAACTGTGACAACCAACGCGCGAAGGCGAGCGAGCGAAGCGAGCGGGCCGCGGTAGCGGCCGCCGAACAGTGGCCTGCAATGGGACATTAATGGGCTGTTATGATTATGATGACAAGGACGGGCCTCCTCCCGTAACGGAGGGAAACTTGGCCTACTAATACCACGCTGGCCAGACAGACAGACAAGTTTTCCTTCTTTTTACTTCGTAAAGATAATATTTCTACTTAGCCCCATGGAAAGTAAGGAAGGAGTAAGGAATACTTGAAACATAACCACCCATCCTTTATTTTATATTTTCATTATTATCAGCGTGGTAACCATAGATAAATTTCCCCTCCACGAATACAAGAGGCCCGTCCCGGTAGTACCTACGTTGATAGGCAACTATGAATGAATAACAAAATACAGTTATGAGAGCTAAGTAATCCAATACTCCATTGTTCGCGCGAACAATTTTCTTTGATCCTTTTATATAGTGCATAATAGATGTAACAGTATATTGTGCTTTCCATGCAAAACACTACAATATGAGTAAGATAATATTATGTATATACATATTCACATGAGAAAATAGGTTTCCATAACGTTGCTATGTATTTTTTTTATATAATACTAGCTGACCCGTGCCCACTTTGTTAGGCGGCAAAAAAACGCGTCCCTTTTTTAAACATATTTCATTACTGCTCCACTCCTGTTAGACATAGCGTAATATAGCCTATGACACTCCCCGATAAATGGACTATTCAACACAATTTTTTTTTTTAATCGGTTCATTAGATCCAGAGATTACCCCCTACAACGTTACAAACACAATGACTCACAAAAAAATTTGTTTGATAGTAGGTAATCACTTTGCAAAAATAATCTAGGGAACCCAGACTATATAGTGTTGCTACTCGTGGTGTTGCTATTATTGTTTAAAACCACGTTAACAGCAAACGCTTGATCATAGTTATATAGTAATTATAATATACTTATTTGTATACACATTTAGTTGTTATAAATATACATATTAACTTATAAGTAATAGGTATGTAAACATTATATAACAAGGATTGTTTATTCGCTACAATATAATTACTTACGATGATGATTCATCAAATATTTACATTATAAATGATTTATAAAGCTATCGTAACAATTGTATTTGTATTTAACAATAACGTATTTAATGGTATAATGTACTAACATTTCATTGTAAAATAAACAACTTGTAGAATAGTCATTCTCAAAATGGAACGATGAAGATTTAAAGAAAAGCCTAAAACTAAATAAATGTCAGCCTGATTAGTGTGGGATTAATAGGTGAAGCTTAGATGCCCTAGCCTGGAGTGAAACAGTTCAAAACTGTTAAACACTTATTTTAAAAGAAAAGGAAAAGTAGCGGTCATTGCGTTAAAAGTTGAGCGCCTCAGCATTAAATCAAAGTTATTTATATAAATAAAATAATAACATCTTTTCTCGCTGTCGATAGAATTTATTTTATTATTATACATTTATCCCACGCGATAACTGTTATCTAATAATTATTTAAAAAACCTTTTTTATCATCTTTATTTATTTATTTAAATTTTTTAAGTGCCGTTAGTTCATCAGGTGGATTTTAAAGCGGTAGATTTCACATACAAAATGACTAAATTGCCGATTAATATTTACGATATTTAATTTATCGGCAAGGACTAGACATTTCCAATTAATTGAGGCAAATTTGACCTATAGGTACTACTTTAGCAAGACTGGTTGCGAAAGGATTGTTACTAGCCTATAAATTTTAATAAAACGTTATATACATGTATAGGCTAGTAACAATACTTCCTACATAACTTAGAATACATTAAAATTGTATAGGTTAACAAAACAAATTTTTGTATGGTAACAGAACATTTAGTGTGACTCAGTGTATAAATTAAACATTTTAGCACCATTTTAATCAGGAAATGACAAAATCGACGATTGATCAAATGATTATATTTCAGTATCAGTCTTGAATTATCCCACCGCAGAAATTAAAGCCCATGGAATGGCATGGGGTAATGACACCTATGTATTCTTACTTTCGTCACCACACGAAGGAGTCGAGCAAGCTATTTTATAATATTACTTTATTAATCTGAGCTCTAAACAATAACAATACAATGACGCGACGGAACAAAGCGCAAGAATTATACACAGATAAAAACCTTTTTGCTCTATTTTTCTGTCACTTGACAAGGTTACTAATTTGAATCGTTCGAAAATTATCTACGCACGCCTTTTGTTTTTTTTCTCAGGTTGGTATACAACAAAAGACAACTTAATTAAAATAACTAAGACATCAGTTTGACGTCTACACTATTATCTCCGCTCTGCAATAAATAAATATTCATTTGTCTGACATGAATGCATTACTTCGATAATACGGAACAAACGCGGAAAGTGTATGTAATTAAATACATTATCCACCGCATGAATATCTATGGTGTGCAGTAATTACTCAAGGAAGATCCTTGAAAGAGAAGGAACTAATGACTTGTTAGTTATTTCGTCATAACATACTTATTACTCCATAAATAAAACCTGCATTCTAAACTATCTCGTAAATACAAGTGATAAAGTACATTTTGTAATGTAACGGAATACAGATTTTAGTATGGTTACCCATACATTTATAAGCTGTGGGTAATACAGATGCAAATGTGTGAAGTGGTCGTTTATATGCAGATTTTGTATACGGAACAATCTTCTTTACATATTCTTGTTTCAAACGTTGAGGTTACAAAGCTGTTTTGATCTTAAAACTTTTTAAAATATTTAAAAAGGATAATTGAATTTTCACAACATGAATGTACTGGTAGCAGCATACTATCTCTAATTCATCAGACATCGGAAATACTAAGCCTAATGCAAACGTTCTTTCTTGCACACAAAGTTCTTACAGTTAGCGAAAATTGAACTTCAACACCTGTAGGTTCTGTTCTCCGTGTGATGACAGAATACAATATGTCACCACCCCATCTCATCCCATGGGTGTCGTAAAACCGACTTAGGGACTATCCGTGAATATATTTACAAAATAAAAAGGAGGAAAACTTGAAATTAAACCCGTCTGGCCAGCGTGGTATTAGTAGGCCAAGTATCCCTCCGTCACGGGAGGAGGCCCGTCCCTGCAGTAGATGATGACCTGTAGGTACGTAGCAGTGAAATACTAGGGCACAACGCCATAAGTCCTAAGTTTTCCCGTTAAAAAATAAACAACAATCTAACGTGGTTACAATCTTGTATATGAGATTCATTAGCTTAGGTACCTACATCTTACAACACATATAAGAATGCTGTTAATCCCTCTAAATACGTTTTACTTGTATTCACACAAGTTTTAAGGGTCTTTCAACCGTGAGGAAGAGGTCAAGCATTTTAAAAGGTTACTGTGAGGCTGTGTGTACAACCTTTTTAACAGATTTTTTTAAAAAGGGTTGTCAAAATATCGTTTCTTTTTTAAACTTACGCACTTCACGACGCGACGTCCTTAGTCTCGCTTTTGTTTTTTCTTTTTTTTTACTCGTGTTTGGAAACTGACTACATTACATATTTTTTTAATTCGAAACATCTCCAAGACTATAGCATTAATAAACAGTGGTACACAAAATTTCTATATTTCTTAAAATAAAAACTAGTACTTAACTAATTTTGATAAAATTTCTATGACAGCAAATTGGAAGTTTACAATTTCAAGCAATCTGCCGTCTTAATTGCTTCTTGACTAATTAAAAAAATAGATGAAATACAAGCGAGTTGTGACGTAACAATCAGTAAATAAAATTCTTAGAAAGTGAAAACCTCTTTATATCATCCTCTTTTTAGAAGTTGGTAAAATATGACTGTTATTGAGGTCATCGTCACGCTCTCTCGAGTTAAGGAACACAAACTACAAACTGTCCCTTTATTTCAATAAATATATCTTACAAACGACAAAATAATTTGCAAAGCAATATTCACGAACATCTCTACACAGCGCCATCTGTTCCCAAAGTAAGCTTGTGTTATGGGTAACAGAACAACGGATATTAATACTAGTATACTTTTTTTTTGTAAATAAATACAAATTATACATAGAAACACTCAGACCAATGCAAATAATCATGTTCATGCACACAAATATTAGCATTGAGCGGGAATCGAACGCGAGACCTCTGCGTAGCAGTCATGTAATATAAACACTGCGCCACAGGCCGTCAAAATATTGTGTACAAACTGTAATATTGTTACCTGCATCATTTGAATAAAGTTGCTGCGAAGATCTCAGTGTAGAATTGTGTAACGATAATTTGTATCCCAACTTACCTGAAAAAAAGAAGACAATCAAATTATACACAACAGTCAATGCGACCTTAGCAAGTAAATAATGCAAACGTGCATTAAAATACACATTTAAATAATATACATTTATGATACACTAGCTGACCCGTGCCCACTTCGTTAGGCCGCGAAAAAAACGCGTCACTTTCCACTCCTATTAGTCATAGCGTGACTATGATTACACTCCCCGATAAATGGACTATTCAACACAGAAAGAATTTGTAAAATCGGTTCAGTAGATCCAGAGATTACCCCCTACAACGTCACAAACACACAAACTTTACATCTTTATTAGTATAGAAGATAAATTCACGCCTTTTCACGTAGGGGTAGGCTGATGCTAATGAGCGATATTTATTTTATAACAATAAAAAGTGAGAATGAATAATGAGTCTGCTAGCTACAGGTGCAACAAAAATCACCCATGAAGTATAAGTTGAATATAATAAATAAATAATCCTCATACATCGCTACCTAGTCCTAAACTAAGCAAAGCTTGTACTATGGGTACTAGACAACGGATAAACATACTTAAATACTTTTTTTGTAAATACATACATGTTATACATAGAAAACACTTCAGACCAATGCAAACAATCATGTTCATGCACACAAAGATTTGCATTGAGCGGGATCGAACCCGAGACCCCTGCGTAGTAGCCATGTAATATATCGACTGCGCCACAGAGGTCGTCATATAAATAAATAATATCGAAATAAATATTAAGTTTTAAACAGGTGAGCATCGTTGCTTTGGTTCAAACCTCAAACGCCTTTGACCTGTTTGTCGTGCCATAAAGTTACATAATAATAATAAAAATACACATCTAACAGTTTTGGTAGTAACTTAACCAATTACCCAATCGAAAGTGTAGACCGGTTCAATAGAGCAATGCACCTTGCGTCTCATAGATCTATACAAAAGTTTTACGACTCAACAACATGATTTCTTATGTAATCCTACTAATATTATAAATGCGAATGTTTGTGAGGATGGATGGTTGGATTAATGGAGATTTGTTACTCTTTCACGCAAAAACTACTGAACAGATTTATATGAAAACTAACAGTAATATAGCTTATACAGCAGATTACACATAGGCTACAATTTATATAGATATTTTAAGTTGTTTAAAATACGCAGACGAAGTCGCGGGCACAAGCTAGTATATTATACAGTATTATTTACAGCTCAAATCTCAACAAAATGTGTTACGAATGAGGATGTTTTTCATATATTTGTATATACCTTTATAAAAAAAACAATGTTAAAATACATTGCTACATTAATTATTTTGTTATTAAACATTTGAATGACATAAAGTATTTAGATTAGTCAGATTTTAAGTTGACGTTTAAATTCCTAAGTATGACATTACGACACTGGTAAAATATGCATGATATGTCAGGCAGAAGTGTTACTTCATTGCTAGAAACATTTAAATAGTAAGTAAGTCCACTGTGTATGTACATGACATCCTGATTTATTAATTGGGGATTTTTTTTTTAACCGAATAGTCTAGAAAATTTTACGTCAATAATTATTTTATGTTCTAACAAACAAAAGTATTAGGTATACAGTGCAAAGAATGGCGGTAAACGGTAGATAATTTGTTAGGTGTTTAGTATAAACTGAAGGTCGTATCTAATGCCCGATTTACACATCGACAAGTACAGTGGCGAGTTAAAAAAATAGACAGTTACGTAGTAAGTAATAAGTAGTAAGTACAGTTCACACGTAGGCGAGTACAGCTCATAAGTTGCCAAACAGAGACGAAGACTAGTCGCGTCGGGCGTGCCTCGGCTGAGATTGTTTACGTTTATTTTAAGCGATCAAATGGACATTGAACAATTGAATACCAATTTACGCGCTATTATACGAGAAATAGTATTAACACTGAACATGCAACACATTAAAAATGAAATTTTAATAAAAAGTATACTTAGAATAATAAAAAAATAAATATTCCTCACACTTTCACACAATGCCATCTAGTACCAAACTAACCAGAGCTTGTACTATGTGTAATATACAACGCATAAATATACTTAAATACTTTTATAAATAGATACACATTATACATAGAAAAACAGACAAAAATAAAAATAAATACGACATTAGAACTTGTGAACTGTACTAAACTCGCCCGTCTACACGGCGGGCGCTGCGAGCGCCGAGCCGGCGGGGTGAGGGAGACGCGAGAGAGGGGGCTACTTCGTTCTTAACTCGCCGAAAAATAGAATCGAGCTGTATTCAAAACAACTTGATCGGCAACTTACTACTTAACTCGCTTTTGCCGTCCACACGCAAAAAGTGACTTAACTCGCCAATGATGCAAGTTAACTCGCTACTGTACTTGTCGATGTGTAAATCGGGCATAAGTAAACATTCTCAGACTGCGGCATTTCTATACGCAACGGTTTTACCAATTACTTCTAGGTATTGCTGCATACAATTCCTACGCCAAGACTGAATATACTTCGAAGAGATTGTAAGGACTCTAACCCCCTTACTCATAAACGCCTCTTAAATTTTAGTCAATTGATTAGCTTAAATTCTTACGGTTTTGTTTGGTATAATGTTGGTTTTCGTAATAAAAATCTCGCTAAACAGAGGTTAAATTTAAGAGACGTTTATGAGTAAGGGGGTTAATTATCAGATTTTGTTAAGGTCTTACATGATGTCAACCGGGCAATACGAAATCGTCTAGGTATCCATGGCTAGCCTAATATGGGACCAATGGATAAGATTACTTTTTCAACCGACTTCAAAAAGGAGGAGGTTCTCAATTCGGTTATATTTTTTTTTTGTTTTTTATAATACTGTTCATCAAAATTGTACTTACTTTTCATAATTTATTTATAGTTTATTTCTATACATTTCTAACTCTCAACCGTCATGTTGGCAGAATCGGTTAAAATCTGACGGAGCTAATAATCTTTAAAAAACGAATGGAGACAATGAATTAATTTAATTTATAGATACTTGTTTATCTAAAAAAAAAAAAATTAGATTATCGCAGTCTAATAGGAAATAATGGAAGATCATAATTAACAATAATAACAGCTTAAAAAAAAATACAACATACTAAAATGATGTAAAGAAACTACGTTAGTCTTAATAACCTCGTGACAATAATAGATAAAAATTACATAATTCAACAATTATAACTACATACTTATTATTGTATAAACAACAACTTCTTATGTCAAGAAATTACATCATATAATTATAAAAATAATTGTCTCCTTTGTTGGTTCAATGTGTGTGTTAACGGACAAATGTTTAAGTCCCTTAAGCCCGATTTACATATAAACAAGTACAGTAGCGAGTTAAGTAGTAAGTTGTTGATTTGAATAGACCTCCATCCTATTTTTTGGCAAGTTAAGTACGAAGTCTCGGCAACTTAACTCGCCAAAAAATACAATTAATGTTTACAAAGTTAATCAAGTAAGGATCAATATCCTGTACATCATTTCAAAGATATCAGTGAGTGCTATGTTACCTTATACAAAAATGCCTATTCTCTTTTAAGAAAAGCACAATATTTTCTTCGATTTAGGGCTTGTGACGTCACAGTATAGCGCAGGCTCAATGCACATTCTCATTTGAAACGACCTATCTAAGTATCACAACCTGCAGTGAGTTGGAGAGTCGCCAACATCTGCTGCAAGATGCAACACAACCTTGGATGTGAATGCTGTAATGCGGTTACCTACGCTAACATACATCCTCATAGTGTTTAATTTCAAGTTTTCCTTCTTTTTATTTTGTAAAGATAATATCCACGGATAGTCCCTTAGTCGGTTTTTACGACACCCATGGGATGCGATGGGGTAGTGACTATAGTTGCAAAACTTCTGATTAATACCGGAAAAAATCAAGGAAAATTTCATAAAATCGGATTTATTCAAAATTTATTTAATAAATATTTTTATGTTTTATTTGCTGAAAAATAGTATTTTGCATCGATCGTCGATCACCGCCGCGCCGGCGCCGCTACAACTTTGTGCGCCGGCCGTCTGCACGACTCATGTCACGACGTGAGTGGTTCACGTTGTGACATGACTCTCGAGTTGTTCGGCAGCGGTGCCTGGTGCGGTAAGAGAGAGAGGACATGCTTTGCGGAGGAGCTTTCCCCCCGCGAGTGAGTGAAAGATTCGATCGAATTTTCCGTCAAATATGTCGCCCGAATATTAAACTAATCTAAAATAATAATATAAAACTATCAGTACCAGACAAAATGCATAAATAGTTATTTACAATTATTTATACTTACCTATAAATTATAATTATACACATAATAAATAAAAACATAATAATATAAATTTTATGGCACATAAATAATACAATAAATATAATAAAATAAATAAATCACGTGACAGTGCGATCAGTTGAAAAAATCCCAAAGTTCCGGTATATTTCGGTATTATTCCGATTTAATCAACTTGAATTATTCGGATTTTTTCCCGCTAGCATCTATAGTAGTGACATATTGTATTCTTACTCCGTCACCACACGGAGTTTTCTACCTATCTCATTTCAAAGAGCTCAGTGACTGCTACGTTACTTGATACAAAATTCCTATTCTCTTTTTAAAAAAAACACAATATTTTCTTCCATTTAAGCCTTGTGACGTCACAGTATAGCGCAGGCTCAATGCACATTCTTATTAGAAACGAGTAGGTAGTGACCTATCTAAGTATCACGAGCTGCAGTGAGTTGGACAGTCGCCAACATCTGCTGCAAGATGCGACACAACCCTGGATGTGAATGCTGTAATGCGGTTACATACACTAACATACATCCTTATAGACATAGTTAAAATGAGAGTTTATCAAGAAAAGGCTAAAAGGCATTTAAGTTTTAATTAGTATTCATCATAACAGTCCATCAATGTCCCACTGCAGGGACGGGCCTTCTTCCGTGATGGAGGGATAATTTGGCCTACTAATACCACGCTGGCCAGAAGGATTGGTACAGGGTTTAATTTCAAGTTTTTCTTCTTTTTATTTCGCTAAGATAATAGTCCCTTAGTCGGTTTTTACGACAACCATGGGATGATATAGGGTGGTGACATATTGTATTCTTACTCCGTCACCACACAAAGTAAGAATACAATAAGTACTAGTATCTGTTACAATTTCTTCAAGGAGTTTGATAAATACAAATAGAGTATAATTACTACGCCACAGAGGTCGTCAATCAAGGGTCCAGTTTGGAAGTAGACGCTTTCAAACAAACCACAAAAAAACAATTCTTTTAATTTTGTCAAGTAATAACTGAGTCCTGAGGTAACAAACAAAGAAAGTACAACTAAATACAGAACCTCTTTATAGGAGTCGGTTAACAATAAAACAATATCACAAATTAAAGAAAAAACATGCAAATTCATATATTAATGTACCCTTGACCGAATTTTAGTCATAATAATTACTTAGGGCGAGTCATTAAATATGCAAAATTTAATTTAATGATGTGCGTGCTACAGAACTACGCTGAACAAACAAGGGATGGTATATTCATAGTTGAAGGAGGTTCTAGTTACTATTATAAGTTTATGAAGAGGAAGTTATCTATACTAATATTATAAAGAGGTAAAGTTTGTGTGTTTGTGACGTTGTAGGGGGTAATCTCTGGATCTACTGAACTGATTTTAATTAAAATTCTTTCTGTGCTGAATAGTCAATTTATCGGGGAGTGTCATAGGGTATATAGTATCACGCTATATAATGTCGTCACAACGCCATAAAATATTACTCAAACGCATTATTTGTCAACGTTTTTAAGACTTATGCTAATCTAATTGTAATTCAAATTTCATGGCGTAAAGGAATGTCAACAAAGCAAGAAATAAGTTTCTATCACAATTTGTAAATACAAAGAAAACAACAATCAACTAGAATTAGGGAAATGGGTCAATTAAATGTTTTAATTGGGTTGATTTTGGGGCAGACTACAAAAGAAGGATAATGGTATTGTTATATTCGCATTTGGCTAAGCTGTCGCTAAGAATTAACGTAGTAATTAAATTGATTTCTTTAAAACACGTCATTTTTTATTTATTTTTTTATGTAAGTAGTAAAATCAAGATATTATATTTTATATATCATATTAGTATAGTAACAGACCCATGACGCCTCCCCCTTCAAGCCCCTATCTAGGGTTACAATATTTTTGTTTGTTGCATTCATACATATTATATTATACAAAGAGTTTTTAAATACATTAAAGTTATCACAGAATACATCAACTTCTGAACAAATAGAATAGTGCTGGCTACACATTCGTGAAAACGGGTTATTTTGTGATACATTGTTATCACTAGAAGGGATATAAAAAGAAACAGTTCATCAAAATAATCTATTCTCTTATCAAATTATCGGCCACGCGGAAGTTATTAAACACAAACGTATTTCTTTGTTCCAACGACCCCGCTGGAGGCTGGAACCTTTGACATTCCCTTACAACACAAGTGTGTATACTCTGTCAAGTTCAGAACTAATCGAATACTCGAGGTCGGGTGAGGTTGAGTTATTAGTATTACCAAGTAGGAATCACGTACTATGAAAGCCACATGAAAGCGTATATTAGGGTTGACAGACATTACATTTTTGATCGTAATCAATAAAGCTATACTAATTTTATAAAGAGGTAAAGTTTGTGTGTTTGTGACGTTGTAGGGGGTAATTTCTGGATCTACAATAGTCCATTTATCGGGAAGTGCCATAGGCTATATAGTATCACGCTATGACTAATAGGAGTGGAGCAGTAATGAAACATGTTTAAAAAAGTGACGCGTTTTTTTCGCGGCCTAATGAAGGGGGCACGGGTCAGCTAGTATAATATAAAAAGAAGCAGTTGATTACATTTTCTCAATTTTTTACATCAAATTGGCGCCAAAATGGTATTAACGCGGAAGTGTATTACTTTGTTCCAACGACCATGAGAGAGGTTGGAACCTTTAACATTCCCTTACAACACGAGTAGTGTATACTCTGTCAAGTTCACAGCTAATCGTATACTCGAGGTCGGGTGAGCTTGAGTTATTACCAAGTAGGAATCACGTACTATGAAAGCGTATACTAGGGTTGACAGGTTGACAATAATTGTTGGATGTAATAACAAATCTGTATTATTACTGTTAATTGAATAAGTTGATTGCTTTTCAAATAAAGAAAATAAAAGAAATAAACAGCTATAGGCTTTGTCAATAATAGACTGATGAAAACTTGTCACAATTTTTATTAATTTCATAAATAGAAACGGTTGTTTTCCGTAGTCTTATTGGTCCTCCCATCGACGGGACGACGGAAAATCAATTAACCGTAGTCACATTATCAAAATGGGACGACGACCAATGGGACTGCGGAAAACGACCGAATAGAAAAAATAGAATTTCTTTTACAATATTAGACATCAAAACACTCGACGTTTGTCTTTGTGCTATTTATTTCTTTACCACATAGACAGCATAATTGCCAATCTTCTACAATAGGTCACAAAGTAAGTAGCAATTCACAGCAATTATAGACATGCATGACATTTACAATATGAGTACACCAATGCTATGTAATGTAAGTTGTATGTATATGTATAGATGTAATAGGCTTTTATACGTTTACCTAACTAATTAAACTATAATTGGTCGATATATAATAATAAATAAATATTCCTCACACTTTCACACAACGCCATATAGTCCCGAACTAAGCAGAGCTTGTACTATGGGTACTAGACAACGGATATACATACATAAATACTTTTTTTTTGTAAATACATACATATTATACATATAAAACACCCAGCCCAATGTAAACAATCATGTTCATGCATACAAAGATTTGCATTGAGCGGTAATCGAACCCGAAGACCTCTACGTAGAAGTCATATTATGTAACCACAACGCCACAGAAGTCGTCAGAATTGCTAACAAAATTCCTGGATAAAAGTCCAACATAAAAGGTTTGCTAATTGACCTAGTTTTAACAAGAGCTCAGGTTTGTTAATATTTAATCAAATTGTAAAAACAAAAAAAACAAATTGCGACCATTGATTGTAAAGCCAATTATGGCATAGTACAAATATATACAGTATTTCGACTTCATAGAAACGGACGAAACGCGAGTTGTACCTACACGCTCACGATAGCGGTGGCTTTGCGGAATGAACAGTCGCGGCTGTGCCGCAGTAACGAGCGGGAAAGTAGGTAAATGTAATTAAAAAGGTGGGCAGCCCTATCGCATGTTTACGTACCGCGCAGCCGCCCGTAGGCATTTTTAATAAATATTCGGCCGAGATAGACTACTGGTTGTACTGTGATTATGGCTTATGACGACAGAGTTTCTCTTCGATTTTTGATCTATTGGTTGATACATAGCCGTGACGTCGATTAAGCGCCATGGCCGTTGAAAATTATAAAATTATGGGAAATAATTTACGTCATTTATTTATGGTAATATATATTTTAGAGTTGTTCTACTTTTTACAATTTTTCCTGTTTAACCGACACCAATATTATTTGAAGTATTATTATTTTGAGTGCTATTAGAAATTATCTGTTGTCTGACACGATTAAAACTAAGAAATTACTCTGTCTAACTATCGTTGTGTAAAGCTTTTTTTAAAAGTCATCATAAGAGCCTATTAATGTCCCACGGCAGGGACGGGCCTCCTTTCGTGACGGAGGGATACTTGGCCTACTAATACCACGCTGGCCAGACGGATTGGTATAGGGTTTAATTTCACGTTTTCCTTTTTTTTTATTTCGTAAAGTTAATATTCACGGATCGTCCCTTATTCGGTTTTTACCGAACACATGGGATGAGATGGGGTGGTGACATGTTGTATTCTTACTCCGTCACCACACGGAGTATTAAGTATAGATTCATATCATGTTTGTTGCTAATTTAGTTTCTAGTTTACTTTCTTGCAACGATGTTTATATATTCCCTTCACATTACTATTACAACACACACGCTCCATACATCGTGGAAATAAACTAGGTCATACACTCAATAGTACCAACTATAGATTATTAAATAAATATACATTATAAATAAATGACTTCGCAGCGTGTGGTCCGTGCTATTAATACTACATCCCGTCTCAATATAGCTCAAGCAAATGATTAAGAGCCATTTCTCTCGTGTTTGTCATTTTATTATATCGTTTGAAGTATAGACCGCGTCAACTAACACGACCGACTGCAAGTTGTTTCAAACGGCTGCGCAGATATCAGTTATCGACCTCTGTGGCGTAGTAGTCGGTCGCAGAGGTCTCAGGTTCGATTTCGGCTCAATGTGTTTACGTATAATAATGTATTACAAAAAAAAAGTTAATAATACATAACACAAGCAGGTTACCCCAGCTTACTTTAGGCACAGATGGCGCTGTACAGATGTCCGTGAATATTTATTTATCCAACTAAATGGCGGGGGACGTAAGGAGCGGGTGTTTAATTTGTTCCTGTACATGCGCGAATTTCTTTGGTAGCTAACTTCAGGGCGGCAGAATTACTTTGCGCTTACTTTACATCCCGTCTAATACCATAACATCCCATTATGTCCCACTGCAGGGACGGGCCTCCTCCTGTGACGAAGGGATACTTGGCCTACTAATACCGTGCTGGCCAAACGGATTGGTATAGGGTTTAATTTCATGTTTTCCTTCTTTTTATTTTGTTAAGATAATATTCACGAATAGTGCTTTAGTCGGTTTTTACACCCATGGGATGAGATGGGGTGGTGACATATTGTATTCTTACTCCGTCACACACACACCCGTCCAATATAACTCAGACGAATGATTAAGAGCCATTTCTCTCATAATTGTCATTTTATTGTATCGTTTGAAGTATACTTAGTCGTTTTAATTAATACGTCCTGTCAGGATCAAGGAACGGACTGTATTTAAAGGTCGGACAGCATGGCCGTTCATTTCTTTGTTCTTAAACGGTTATATCGTTCGATATTTGAAAAAAAAGAACGGTACTTGAGCACTAATTTGATTTAATATGTTGTACACAATCACGCGAATTAAAATTTGTATAAATCTTCAAACCGACATTAATATTTTGTTCTGATTAACAAAAAAATTTAAAGATGGAACACATGAAAGAGACGATGTTGTTATAATAAAATAAATAAAATAAAGAGTGGACTTAACGTAAGTGGGACAGTTATTAGAATAATGCTTTTATCTTTGCTCTACAGCGGTTTTGGTCTCCACAGAGTAAAAGAAAAAGTATAAACGCCATTTTTTTCTTATATCTATTTCCTATGTCATGACCCCCATGATCTCTTTTGTAAAAGTCTAGTTATAATCCATAGGGTTTAAAAAATTCTATTATAATAGTTTTAACTGTAAAGTTTTTAAAATACATAAGACCCCGACGTTGTCACAGACACGCAAATACATTTACCCCCGGTTTCTGAATCACTGATCAAGTAAAAATCAACAAATCAAGTGTCAAGTGTCAAATTTTAGTTCCGAAAAATTATAGTTGACATGATTTTTGACACTTGAATTGTTGATTTTTACTTGATCAGAGATTCAGAAACCGGGGGTAAATGTATTTGCGTGTCTGTGACAACGTCATAAATGAACGTGATTAGTAAATGAAATAGTGATTATTACATTTACTACTCACGTTCACGACACAGAGACTACATAAGGTACAACCAATGCTTTACATAAAAAAAATCCATGGAAGGCATTTTAATTCATAGAGACGACAGCAGGCATAACATTGATTTAAAATAATAATTAGAAACGTTATATTCATAAAACGCAAATGTAAAACAGACCTCATTTCAACTATGAACTTCTATGTCAAAAGTTAAAACATTAACATAGAGAAAACCAGTTTTGGACAACCCTATAAATTAGTTTACAACACGTAACATAACAGTGAAATCATTAGGAAGTTACGTAACAAAACGTAACCCGCTCGTATTAATAACGTAACAAACGATAACATTGATAGAAAACATTACAATGTCACGATTTATCGTGTCGTAACTATTGAATGTTTGAACGGTTAGTGCCTGCCTAACTGGAGGTTTGATAGCAAATACTAGTATTTTTTTAAACAATTCTTGCACTAGGTAAATAAGATTTAAAAAAAAAATTTTGCACTAGGTTTTGTGCATTGTGATAAGGAGACTTTTAATCAAAGAGCAATAAAGATTTCTAAATGATATACTTTTTACTGGACACAGAAGTTTTCCTTGATTCCCATACATTTCATAAAGGTGAAAGCCAAAGTCTTTAGTCTGTGGTCGACACGACGGCATAGTTGTTTACCTTTATAAACAAGTAAGGATAAATACCCTATACTCTGTTTAGTTTAAGAATAGATGGCGTTTTATAAATTAATGTGTAAGTATAAACTATTGTTATTTTTTTGCCCGAAGTTAATTTCGCTAAAAATATCTCTCCGTAATAATATTTATAATAATCAAGATTTCCTCATCGCTGATCGACATAATTTAAATAAATAAATAGTAAATTATAGTTGCAGTTTAATTAACCAATTATATAAACATTGTGGTTTACCATAAATAATAAACTTATAAACGTAAGTCATCACGCTTATTGGTATTTTGTTTATGGTATTTGTTATAATAGGTTGTAATATTACCTATGAAATTGCTGTTTTGTATAAAGATTTTATCAGAAGTTTGATTTTTCATACTAATGTTTTGAATACTTAATTATGAAACGTAATAGAATAAAATTTGGTATAAGTAAAGGCGCACATTTAAGCTAACTGTTGTGTTTAAAACACAGAAAAAAAAATATCAGGAAATAAGTTACAATTAAACAAATGGGAAAATCCGCTGTTTTAAATTAGACCCATGTTCAGAGGTTTATTATTAATACAAATAATAATAATTTTCATTTATTATCTTTTGTTCGATGTTGGTTATATCCCATATTTCTTAAATAATACAAATATTTTCTTGTAGTCCTGAGTCTGGATGTTATTTGTGTTTGTTAAATTAATGTTTGTAAAATCCCCGCGACAAAGGGCATGATTCCTAGTGCGGGACGTGTCTTATAAAAAAAAAGACTTATGAAGACAATTAAAAATATTGTCCGCTCTATTCAGCAACAAGCAATAGCACTAATTGTATTAGGTATTGTGGACGCAAGGGAGGCGGCCTTCTTACGCGATGGACCGAGGAACTAATAAAGATGGCGGGAGGTCAATGGATGAGGGAGGCACAATAACGCACAGGGTGTAAACAATTACATGAAGCACATCTTGGCTGATATGTGGACGTCTTGCGTGATAGTAGACTATGGTGTCCTAGTTTTAAAAAGAGACAAAAAAAAATTTTGTTCATTTAGGGTTTTTTTTACACAATAATTATGTCAGTCCTAACTTAAATGGCGTAAGTACAATTTAATTCTTTTACTTAGGTAATTTTTTTTGCTTTTCTACAGCTAATAACTATCACTTACTTGCGTATTATTATTATCAGTTCAAATTATTTACAGTAGAATCCAAGCTTACCTGAAAGAAAAAAAACATACAAATTATAACTCATTGAAAAAACAAAGCATTATTCTCGAGTAAAAACTTGTCTAACTTCATACTTTTCCCAGAATGAACTCTAGTTTTAAAATTAATACCTTATTACATATCAATTTTTGCCCAAAAAGCTTAGGAATAACTAGAAAAATCCAAAAAGAAGAAAGACAATGGAAAAAATTGGTACTTGAGGCGGGACTCCAGTGGCTCTAGCGCCGTATGGTTAAATACTAGTCGAGACGGATGGCGCTGGATGCGTACAGTACAGAGACGCGGTTTCGAGTACCAATTTTTTCCATTGTCTTTCTTCTTTTCGTATTATTACCTTATTATAATACGATTTATTTCGCATCCGGAGTTCCTTGATTAAAACCTATTTATTGTTAGAAAGGCAAACTGTACCTTCAACAATTATATGTATAGGCAATTCATATATGAAAAAAAATGCTGGTCAATTCATTGTATTTAATTAAGATCGATTCAACCTTCAAACAGAACGTAATAAGATATAAAGTGTTTATTTATATAGTAAACATGTTATCGACATATAAGGATGTGACAGTTCAAGAGGATATCCGTATTCATTGATTTATTATGTGCTGATGAAAGGGCTTTAATGCATAGGAAGGTTCCTTTTGTTTAAATTTATTTTTTATATGATTGATTATTCAAGCCAATGTCAAAACTTACTTCTTCATTTAGGTATCTATCTACCTAATGCCGGCCATACACACTACGGTCTACCGGAGAGGTCCACCTGCGCAGGCGACCGGAGTACACACAGGTACACTGTACGGTGTCACTCGAAAGAATTGATTTTCGATCTTGCGCCGGTCACCTGCGCAAGTCGGTTAAAACCCTAGATAGACTTTTGATATTAAATATGTCATATGAGTAAGTGAATAATCATTCTAAACATATGATTCATAATGTTTTAAAAGATTAAAGTGTATATTAAACAGACACATTTGCCAACATATTTATTTGAATGTGACATGTGGCAGTTAACACTATATTTGGCTCAGCAACACATAAAAAGCTGTACTCGTAATGCATTTTAGAAATCTCTCTTATTACAAGGGAATAAGGTATAGGAATGTCTGAAGTTGATAATGTTGCTATGTGTATAGGTAGCGTTGTTGACAAAACTAAGAATGAAATACCACTATTATTCTTCATTTAGGTATCTATCTACCTTATGCCGGCCATACACACTACGGTCTACCGGAGAGGTCCACCTGCGCAGGTGACCGGCGCAAGATCGAAAATCAATTCTTTCGAGTGACACCGTACAGTGTACTCCGGTCGCCTGCGCAGGTGGACCTCTCCGGTAGACCGTAGCGTGTATGGTCGGCATAAATAGAAAAAAAAAATAGCAATTTAACTCTAACTGCTACCAAACTGCTAACTGATCGCAAATGCTACCATAGATTAAAAACAAAGGACCTACCATTCAATCCATTACCATACCACACATCACCATTAACAAGTGACAAACACAACCTTTAATACCTTTACATATAAATCAGTTCCGATACAAACACAAGTATATTTATATCGATCACAATTCAAATATCTGTATCAATAACATCACGGCTCATAATGTATCTGGTACACGATCAACTCAAGTGCCTACTCGAGTATTAGGTACGAGATTAAAACAACTACGTACTGGTTATGTTTAAGTTAATTTAATCCATACTAATATTATAAAGAGGTCCACCTTTTGAGTGGTCTGCCCAAATAAACGTTGGCCCGTCTCTGCACTGGGACATTAATAGGCTATTATGATGAAAATCCTAGAGAAGAGTCTTTTTAATAATAAAAAAAGGCTCATGAATAGGTTGTACTACTTGTCGCCTAATAAGGAAGAGAAATAGCCCTCATTTCCTGAACGTTTAGTAAGTTACGTATTTAACTATCCATTTAATTTATTTCTTGTTCTAATTTTGCCTAACCTCATTAGGAATCGTGTCCGTGAGTAATGATCACTAAGGTAATAAAATGACTTTTATGCGTAATTACATTAATGCGAACATCACGAAAACGGACACTAGGTTTTATTTCTAACTATACCTACTCAGTATTTAAGTATAGGCTTCTTTGTGACTTTATAATATTACTTATTAAAATAAATTAAAAATAAAACTTTAACCTAAAACCAAAGTAAATACAGCAATAAAGAACACCTTCGTAATTCCTGAAATTGAGTAACGTGACAGAGTGAAACCTGCATGTCAATTCTCGTACCTTAAAATCGTTAAAAATTCGGTTAAGTTACCTTTAGTTGTCAAATTGTCATGTACAATAGGTAAAACAATTTGACAACTAAAGTTAACTTAACCGAATTTTAAACGTTTTTAAGGAACGAGAATTGATATGCTGGCCTACTAAAAACACGTAGCCCAGACTGATTGGTATAGGGTTTTATGCAAGTTAAAAAAAAAAAAATTAAATTATAATAATATAAATTTATTTAAATTTTTTTAGTAAAGAATGAAGTCTTATTGTTATGAAAGCTAGAACAGCTGGTTTTATTTTTTTTATTAAAGTATAGAGATGCATTATTCAGGGTTAACCAGCAATAACAAAAATTTCAAATGCCTATAACTTTACAACCATGCAACTTAGAATTTTTTTTTTATTTTTCTTATAACTAGCCTGACTTGCTTTATCACCTGGTTTCGGGTTAACGTCGAGTATTGGGACACCCTGTATAACTAACTAGCTGAGCCGTGCCCACTTCGTCGGGCGGCGTAAAAAACGCGTACGTTTTTTAAACATTTCATTACTGCTCCGCTCCTATTAGTCATAGCGTGATACTATTTTTTTTTTTAAATCGGTTCATTAGATCCAGAGATTACCCCCTACAACGTCACAAACACACAATACACAAACACACAAACTTTACCTCTTTATAATATCGCAGTATAGATATGTCGTACAGGATACGTATAAAGTATTCAATGTAGTCAATAAATGTATTGATATGCGCAACGTTCGCTTACTCGCTGAGGTCATATAAAGAACGAAGGAAAACTGTGTCTATTGCAAACAAAGATTACATACGTACAAAGAAACCTTTGTATTCTTTTAAATTTGTGTCTGATAATCGAGGTTATTGCATTTTTTATGGTTATTACCTGCGACTTATTTTTAAGTAGGTATTTACTCCTGCGTGATTTGATAATTTTCGAATGTAGGTCTTGTCCGTGTGGTGACGGAGTAAGAATACAATATGTCACCACCCCATCTCATCCCATAAGTGTCGTCAAAACCGATTAAGGGACTAATCGTAAATATTATCTTTACGAAGTATAAAGTAGAAAAACTTGAAATTAAACCGAAATTAAAAAGTAGGCCAAGTATCGCTCCGTCACGGGAGGAGGCCTGTCCCTGCAGTGGGACATTAATGGGCTGTTATGATGATGTTGGTCTTGTCTGTGTTTATCTTCGTTTTAAATTTAATTGTTTTGGGCTTTTGGCAGCACAAATTAGTTTTTTTTTATTTGTTCGCTTGAGAGTATAAATACCTATACTACACTACTCTTATACTTATATTGTTGTGCATTAAATAAATATAAGTACCATAAAACAGTTAAAAAATGAAAAGTCAGAAAAACAATGTTATGGCACTGGGCTGCTTGGATCCCTAGTTCGGGAGTTGTCTTTAAAAAAAAAAGAGAAAAATCAAATTATTTGGTCTTTTGTTAGACTATATTACCACAGTCAAACATTAAACAAAAAAAGAAACTTGTTTCAAATATCGAATCGAATCAATAAACGAAAGAAAAGCTATTATTCTATTCAATCACGCGTAGCAATGTTGTCAGTAGAAAAAAATAAATTAACATTGAACTTGTAAGATGATAATAGAGAAGGTTGAAATTTTTAGTGACGTGTAGACTATTATAACCTTTTTCTTTGTTTAGTTTAGTTTTAGTAGCTCGGTAGTCTTCCGTGACAATTTTAGTAACATTGTAAATAATAGACTAGATGACTTTAATAATGGATCTGAAAATAAATAAATGGCTTGGCACAATTTATTTTGTACAAAAAGTAACCTTTTAATTTCCGTGAGTATCTTTATTAATATCTGTAGAATGTGGCGTTTTTTATTTCACATCTGACGGAAGAACTAGTAACAAAAGGACGTAGACAGCAATAAGAACTATGAAGTGACATATTTAATTGGAAAATTAGTGTCAAAACTAAAGCCATTAGCGACGAATTATAAAGTCTGTACATAACTGGGAAACACTAAAATTATATGACACTTAATAGTGTAAAATAATGTCCCGGACGCTGCCAGACTTTACTAAAATACGACTGATATTCTAAACGGGTATTAACCGTCTTACTAATAAACATTTACACACTCGTTATAACAAGGTTATAACAAAAACGTTACTAATAAACACACTCTAGCTATACGCCTGTTATAGCGGTGGTGTAAGTTGTACGTCACTTTATACAACTGTTATTCAGTCGACAGACCTCGTATAACAAGTGCATAACTTACAATATTGTGTTGATTTATCTCTAATTATGGATTATTTACATTATTTTGACATTTTTGACGAAATGGAGAGTGAAGAACCACCAAGAAAGTAAAAACTACTAATCTCGCTATAATCCGTTTATTTTAGATGATTGTGAGTTTAAAACCAAATAAAGATTTACGAAGGCGTATGCAAAGGAAGTGGTAGATTTAATCCGTGGTGAAATGGAACAGAGTACTAGAGGTCGTGTCTTTTCAAGAGAACTTCAAGTTTGTACAGCATTAAGGACATGGGCGCGACAGAAAGTGGAAGATGATGCTGCAGACATTCACGGCAGGAGTCAACAATCCGTGACGAATGTATGCCGACACGAGTTGCTATTGCACTAGCAAGGAAAGCTTACCATTTTATTCATATGCCACGAACTCTTGAAGAGGAAGAGGAAGTCATAGCAGAATTTCGTAATATATGTGGCTTAAGAAACGTAACAGATGCTATTGCCTGATTGCACACATATTAAGATCAAAAAGGTTGGTGGTGACAATACTATATCAATAGAAAAGGTGTGTCTTCAATAAACGTATAAGTGGTATGCGATTCCAGCCTATTAATAAAGGACATTGTAGTACACTGGAGGGGAAGTACACATGATTCCCGAATTTTCAGAGAAAGCCCAATACGGCAGAGATTTGAAAATGGAGAATTTAATGGTCGTTTTTGGGTAATGCAGGTTATGGACTAACAGGTTATTTGTTTACACCTGTACAAAATCCTGCTAATATTACGCAGGAGGCCTACAATAAGATTCATATACTGACTAGAAACCCTGTAGAAAGATGCTTTGGTGTATGGAAACAGAGATTTCGATGCCTATTACACGGATTCAGTGTATCATTAGAAAATGTTAAACTGTATTTAGTTGCACTTGCAGTTCTGCACAATATTGCAATAAAAATAGGGCAAAATACAGAAAAAATGGACATAACGCCCGGTGACCCCGTTTGGGACATAGACCACAAGAACTCAAAATAATGCAACTGGATAAGTTGCAAGGCAATTATTTATGAATTATGTTTTGTAATATAATTAATTATTTTAAATAAAATACATTTTAGTTATCAATTTTATTTATTTTCGCTGTACGTATTACATTTTCCAGTTCTAAATTTTTCATTTTTAACTGCTGCTCTTTTCCTTGGATTAAGTGTTCTTCTTCGGCCCACTCGTGGGACTGTGTGGTATCACATTAATCCATTTTTAAAGCTTGTTTTGTTACAAAATCACACCATACATTCGCCTATCGATATTGTCACTATTTAGTTTTCGAGGTCAACTAAATACCTTTTCTAATAAATCTCAATTTGCAAAAAGGCTTCCTCTTCTTTGCTATATATCTATAATCACTTGATTCCATTTAATGGTTATTTTTGGAGATTGTAAATCAAAATAAACCGCGCAAACAGAATACGAAACACAGAACATTTATACTCAAAGGATACGAAATGAAGTCTCAAATACTCAACCGTTTTGACATATTTTAAGAGACGTTCAAAAGTAATGTCAAAATCTGCTAATGTAAAAATAGGTAAAAGTGTGTAAAATTATGCGTTTATTACGATTTCTAAGTCGAATTTCAACATTAGGGTATTATATTAATATTCTTTATGACATATTAATTTATTTAATATTTTTACAATAAGAATTAATAGGGAAAAATATGAAACTAATTTAATGACATTTTTTAATATATTACTTTTTAGAATGTTTCTGACAGTATTGCCAGTGGTCAGTGTCATAACTATTTAATAGTTACCCACTTTATACCTGGTTTATTAGTCAAGTAGTGTATAAACAGCTATTACGCTCCTATTCAATGAATAAGTATTCATGTGTATAACGACTGTATAAGAAATTTTTTATTAGTAAGACAGTAAAGCTACAGCCACAGTTTAAATACGAGCTGGTGCCCGCGAATTCTTATGACTGCCTATTTTTTTGACAGTATCTATAAGAACCATTTATAGGTTAACTTCTTGTATTCTAAACATTTTTTTAAAATAAATAAATCTTTATCTTAATAAATTGTAGCCTATGTGTAATTTTTATATATAAGCTATATTATTGTAAAGTTTCATTCAAATCCATTAAGTAGTTTTTACGTGAAGGGGTAACAAACATTCATACAAACTATCACGTTTAGAATGTTAATAGGATTTTTCTAATACCTTGCAGTTACAATTATAATACTAATAGTAAAACTATGTTACATAATAATACTATGCTATAATTATAATAATATAATATAGTACACACAGCAACTAATCAAGCTAGACACTCATGTACCTTAATACCTTGAAATAAGACACAATTTCAAATGAAAATGTTTAACTTGATGTGTTGCTGTGTGTACTGTGCTACAGCCCTATTTATATAAATAAATAATAATAAGCAGTAAGTAACATGTGGTTAATAAATGTGTAGGCAAACAGTTTTATTGCAGTCTCACAGGGAGTGTGACAAGCTGAAAAAATACCACGTGCTGAGAACCGAATCATCTTTTAATATACTGCTTGTAATTTTGTTATGTTTATGAGTCTCGATATTAACCTAGTTTAATTGTTTGTTTATTAAATGATTATAACGTAATACCTATAAACACATGGATATATTTACTTTTAAGATTATAAAGCAGGAGTATGAAGAAGTCTATGTTCAATAGTGGACATCTTTTGACTTGTATCTCATCATCAGCAGTTGTTTTATGTTTAGTTGTTTAAATAAACATCTGAACAATCCGCTTTTTTATTATGATATCCATGTGGAGAGAACACAAAATGTCACCACCCTTTCTAGTCTCTAATATGGTAAAAATTGTAAAAGGCGATTAAGGGAGGTGCGAAAACAAAGATTCGTTTCTAGAGACGTAAACTCAAAGATATCCTTTAGACTTCGTATATCAGACAATAAGGGGCAGGGAAAACCAAGTGGGCGTCCCCTCAATGGGAGACACTTACCCAACAACGCTTTCCCGGACCCCAGTCTAGGGAGGACACGTTACGGCAGCACATACGTTAAGGCAACCAAGCAGTAGGTCAAGGTGGTTTTTAGCCCGTAAAAGTCGTGCCATAACCCGCGAGGGACAAAGGGCTTCCCTCTACTTTACTATACTACTCCTCTACTATACTACTATATATAACTCTGAGAGTTTTCCACCACCCCCCTTTTAGAGACTGGAGGTAGTCTGGGCGTATTTTTCAGCCCAGGCATGCGTCATTCGTGGCGTACAGAAACAAAAAAGAAACAGCCCAATGTTTGTGCTAGACTCAACGAAATAAAATGCTAGTTTACTTCATTATAAGCATTATTAGCATACTTTTATCCAGCAATAACTCGTTAATCATTGCTTTCCAAAACGTGATTCCTCATGCAAGTGATCTATCAGCGTATTACTGTAACTAGAGCTAATATAAAACACATAACCTATCATAATTAAGTTTATTTTATTTTTTATAGCTACTATTTATTTCATAATATTGAAAGAAATGTTACATTCTGTTACGCTTTCACGCGTAAACTACTTAAAATGAGTGTACGTTGTAAAAAATACATAAAAAGTATTATAATAATAAATTCTTAATTTCAGACCAGAGATCCATAAAAATGCGTTAGTAATTTCTTATCCTAATGTTAGTAGAATATAGTTATTATACCCTTTCCACTATATTTAACAACATTTGACAGCTTGATGTTAGTGACGTTCAGCAGTATCTCGAATGTAATGCCATTCGATTATAAGCGATTTTTCGATTTTTCAAATTACTTTATTTTACACATTTGGATCCTTACATCAACTTACATTATCATTTTATAATTGTTTCTTTCTTTATCTATGTTAAGAAAATAAGGCTATAGCTTAAAATGATAAAATTATAGTTAGCTTAGGTATTATTTAAAATACATAATTTATCGTGAAAAATTCGCGGGTTATAGCTAATCTAAAATATCATATTACATTTTATAAACGTATTATGAAGAGTTCAGGTTTATTTATACCGATTATTTGTAATTCGTTTGATAATGGTGGCCATCGTTATGAGTGTCCATCACTAAGTAACCATGGTAACTGAAAAAAACATGGGTACGTCCATGAAATACAATATTATTTGTTCGAAAAATAAGCGGAAGTATTACGAAACTTCATGGGCGTGAACTGTCAAAAAGCTAAACTTACGCTGGAAGGGGTATAATAATGCTTATCAATTATTGACATGGACATTAGGACGCACATGTCTACTTGCCCAGTGACTAATAAACGGCCCATCAATTTTGTCTGCCAAAATAGCTACCTAGTATACTGTTAGGACTATATACACATACTTTTGTATACATATAAAGAGATGGACATGAATAAATTATCATTCACGAAAATTTTCCGAGCAGACGAAGAAGCGAACAAAATTAAGTAGTAATAAAAAGAGGTGCTAACGCATATCGAATGGACAAGAACTGACTAGATCCATAAAGCGAGAGTTATCTTTTTAATAATAAAACAAGGGCCTTGAGACGACGGGTTTAACACACAGTTTTGTGTACGTCGCACAGGGCGACTTTGTTGGGTTAAAAGCCCGCCTAGATACGACCACCGTACACTCAAACTAAAGACTCCCCAGATTGTTCATACTTAAATATTTTAATATAGAATCAAGCAGTGCATACAGAAGACCGTGTGGTGACAGAGTAAGAATACAGTCTGTCACCACCCCATCTCATACCATGGCCATGGGTGTCGTAAAAACCGACTAAGGGACTCTCTGTGAATGTCCCTGGCCTGTCCCTGCAGTGGGACATTAAAAAAAGTAAAGCCATTTCATGACTGCCAATAGTTGCCTTCAATCCTAGATCATATTCTCGCTTTTCAACAGGTTCGATACAGTCATATTATAGCCTTATACAATTAAAAAAACGTAGTTTTAAAAGTAAGTGTAAAGAAAAAGTATATGTAAGTGCCTCACAAGGTCCATAATGAACTGTATTTTTATAATTTTAGAACAACTGTAACATTATGGTGTGCAATAAACCTATTAAGTATTGAACGTAACCTACTAGGCTAGTTCAGGTCGAATAGTCTACAACAAGAACGAAAGCTCTGTACCGTATCTTATTGGCACTAGACTGTCGTCATGCAGTCTGCGTTGCCAACTAATACGTTTTACTAGCTATTACAACTTTTCTATTGACATTGACAAGTGTATTATGTGCGTC
This sequence comes from Schrankia costaestrigalis, assembly GCA_905475405.1. Lineage (NCBI taxonomy): Eukaryota > Metazoa > Arthropoda > Insecta > Lepidoptera > Erebidae > Schrankia > Schrankia costaestrigalis. The sequence goes on from FR997851.1 coordinate 6,562,452, forward strand.
AAACAACTATTTAGATATATAAATATTATTTATTTATTTATATAATGTGTCCGAAGGTTACGGGATAATAATAAACTGACATTTGGTGAAGATAAGCTTACAACAACACAAAACGCTGTAGGTAATTTGAATAGTAAATGCTAAATTCTGGACAGCGTGGTACAGAGAACGCTAGGCGAAAGTACATGCTAAATCCCTATGGTGACATAGTAAGAAACCATAGTGCCACCACCCCATCTCATCCCTTAGATATCGAAAAAAGGGCAACTAAGGCGCAAGTTTACGCTTATTATCTCGACAAAACTGAAAGAAGGAAGTCTTGAATAAAAGCGCCTTGCCATCGTGGTAATCTTACGCAAAGTTTCCTCTACGTGACAGATAGCTGTCCCTGCAGAGTGACACTTGTGGACTGTTATAATGATGCTATAATATAACATGTAACAGTAACAGCCGATTCGTTTAAACTTCTTTAAAACTGTATCTACAAAGTGCATTTGAGAGAATCTTACATGTACTAACAGAAACCTGTTTGAAGTAGCCGTTTAAGAAACTCATGGTCAACACCTTTGCCTTCACTTTTTATTTAACCATAGTCATGGTACTGCAAGTACTCTTGAGTTTGAGTACATCAATACAGAAAAAAGTTTTCAAATTATTTCATCTTCTCATCTTTAAACACCCCATATAGTTTTTCGATTAATATCGATATATTAATTGAAAAACTATGTAAGGTGTTTAAAGATGAGAAGAATTCATTTTCTGCATCACCCGAAGATGACTGGAAGAGAATGGCTTAAGCATTAAATCCGCCTTGGTACAGTATTGTATCAAAAGTGTTTAATAAATAAATAAGTACCCACAGAACGTTCCAAGCTTGAGCTAATATGTAATAAATTGTAAAATCACAAGAATGACAACAAATAATAGACACCGATTTGTGGACCGTACAAGTGATCTTGCGTGGGCGCACCCACGACATCGAAGACAGCAGTCAAAGTATCTATCATGTCCACAAACACAAAACAGCTGTCATCACATTTCTTAACAAAACAAAATGACCATTGTTTAACAACAAAGTTGATTAGATGACGTATGTAACGATGAGTGGTCACGTTATCAGTACGCTGAATGGATATTAGTTTATCATTAATTGACTTAGTTGCAATCATTAATTGTATTGTTTGATGTCAATGACGCTCTTCCGACGATTGTTGACCCTGTGACTGATCTCTGCAATCCTCTTTAAAACACGTATTATGTATTATATGATTACTCGATGTAGACAATAAGATAAGTATAAAATATTTCATCCGGAAGGAGCCCCTAAAGGCGATTAATAGACTTCCACAGCCTAATATTGTCCTTATTATTAATTTAATTAACTTAACCAACTACCAGCATGACAGCCTAATAAATTGGTATATATGGTTCGTTTAGAGTTAGAACTTCATTTTCTAGCAATAGTAATTTGACTGGTTAGTCGTCTTTAATCTGTCTTGTACTTAGGGACCTGCTTAAGTACTAAGTAAGCAGATACTACAAATAAACTCATCAAGGATCCCAGAAAAAAAAATCTTCCTTCGTGTTGTTGATTGGGAAAATAAACACAAAACCAAAAACAAACAAGTTATTTTTTTCCGAGTGTCATTGAGCATAACGCATCACTATTCCATTAAAGTTCTCGTCACCGAGGTCGTAATACTTCCGGGCGGCCGTATTAGTTTATTTTTAGTCCACCCGCAGGAAGTTCAGTCGAAAGCGATTTCTTAATATTATGCCATGGGCGTCCAAACGGAACTTGCCAATGCCTTCCTATTGTTAAACGTTATAATTTAAATGGGTCATTAGTTTGAAACAATTGTTTTGCTTTTTTTTATATATTCGTTTTCCTTGGAGTTAGCTAAGAATGTTATACATAGTATAACTGTTCCGAAAACCGAAGAAACTAAACAATATTTTTGCAATTAAACTCCTGCATTAGGGGATTGAGTCGCAAGAAGTTCGAGAAAATTCTAGAAACATCAGTTTTGTGAACATCCAGGCACAGAGCATAATTTATGGATTGTTCAAACAATTGCTCTGCGTGGGATTAAAAGCTTTGTCCTCGTACACAGCAGCCGGGAACTAAGACTTCCACGTCACTAAGGAAATAATTTAGATCTAGAAATACTTGTATAAAATTCCCATGTAAGAAGAAAACTTAAAAAGTTAAATAAACCTGCCTGTCTGGTAATGTAGTAGTACTCTAGGCTAAATTTCTCTCCAAAGCTGGAGACTTGTAGGTACCTGTAGTAAGTTTTATGGGCTTTAGCTAAGATTCAGTTTTTATAACTCGCCTGTTGATGAAATTGGAAAATTTCTAATAAAAATATTCAGTAAAGTTTCAGTGAGTGGGAAACTTCAAGGGATTTTGTCAGAAAATTATACATCCATCTATGTAGTAACTATTCAGTAATCTGTACTACTGCCCACCTGCCCGTTACATTTAGAATATTGTATACTTCGATATATTGTATGTATATAAAGGTCAAAATAAAAAAGGGAACGGCCGTATAAAATATTCAGAAGCAACGATATTACAAAAACAAAACAAAATTGTATTTCGTGAAGGTACTAGCATCTGTGTTATTATTGACTACAGTGTTATTGAGACCGAAAAAAAAAAGAAATTGTAATATCGTATATTCCAACACACAATTGATTCAGGCTGACTTGGTCATAAATGACCACAAGCTTTTTATATTTAGAATAAAAAAAACAGACACAATTATTTTATTGCAGGGATTTCTAGACAGCTGGTCTTATACCTAGACTTCCATTAATTAAGGAATTGGCTAAGGCTTGACTAGTATTTCGGTTTTCTATACAATTTTCTGTGTACAATAAATAATATTCGTTCGTATTTTATGTTACTCACGGTTTACGTTAAGTACCATTGTACCAAACAGGTTCAAAATTCCAAAATTGATGACCTCTTACGTGACACCCGCTTAAGCATTAAAGCAGCAAGTACCTACTGACATAAGGAATATAACAGAGTTTGCTATGCTTTACTTTCCTATGCATTTTTTAGACAGGCAAGTGACAATATATTTCCTTGCATCCCTTAGAAAAAATATCTAAATTAAATTTACCGATCGTTATTAAAATAAAACTCCCACGCATTCAGTTAATGTTTTGAATTTCAAACAGAATTTCGGTTATTCTGAATTTAGATCACAGCCGTGTCATTCAACCCATACGTATGTATTGAAACCATTGACCTGTTTAAGATAAAGGTAAGAAACTGGGTCCGAGCCAGGTTTATTACAACATATTATGTAGAATGTTGTTATTATGGGTAGAGTAGAGTATAACATATTACTTTAAAGGGCAGATAGGTTAAGCAATTTTATCATCATAACAGCCCATTAATGTCCCACTGCAGGGACGGGCCTCCTCCCGTGACGGAGGGATACTTGGCCTACTAATACCACGCTGGCCAGACGGATTGGTATAGGGTTTCATTTCAAGTTTTCCTTCTTTTTATTTCGTAAAAATAATATTCACGGATAGTCCCTAAGTCCGTTTTTACGACACCCATGGGCTGAGATGGGGTTGGTGACATATTGTATTCTTACTCCGTCACCACACGGAGAAAATTTATAAGGACTACGTAATGAATTGTAATGGTAGATTTTCAGAGGTCGGATTTTGCGGGTGTTTAAGCAGTACTGCGCTAATGTTACTGTGTTTATATGGAAGGGTACAGACTTAACAGGTTGTACTAACTTTAATTGTTCCAGTGTGAAGGTGGCAGTGCAAGAGCACTGAACATTTTCCCCCTTACTCATAAACGCCTGTTAAATTTTAGTCAATTGATAAGCCTAAATTCTTACGTTTTTGTCTGCTATAAGGTTGATTTTGCTATTAAAAATCTCGCTAAACAGTGAATAAATTTAACATGCGTTTATAAGTACGGGGGTTTATATTTAAGAATATTCTGGTATGAACAAGCGAGACAAGCAATTAGCTAAGACCAGAGACTGCTTCTTGTTATCACCATGTCGTATGTCACACTGACACAAAGGTTATGGCTTGTAAGTATAATCCTTTGCCAGACTTGTAAGCATTTCACACCGAAGCCCCGCAGTTACCGTCTTAATTGAGTATGAGATTTCGAGCGGTCACACTGGTCATATAATGATAATCATGGCCGATTATACGATAAAGCGGCATGATATTTTACAAAGAGTCCCGTCTCATTAGTATAAAAATACAACGCAACCGCGCACTCAACACAGGCTAATCAAATCAGAGTAAGTAAGAATCCTTACATATGCAGGCATACTGTACATACATTTAGAATAAATCTTATTATGTAAATAAAAAAAGCTTTCATGCATATATTATTTGCCAATTTACACAGAACACTGAATTTGACAAAAGAAAAAATATTTCGATGTTATATACGAATCAAGAAGCATGTGGAATTATGGAATAAAGTTTCATCATAACAGCCCATTAATGTCCCACTGCAGGGACAGGCCTCCTTCCATGACGGAGGGATACTTGGCCTACTAATACCACGCTGGCCAGACGGATTGGTATAGGGTTTAATTTCAAGTTTTCCTTCTTTTTATTTCGTAAAGATAATATTCACGGATACCTTAGTCGAATAAAGTTTGCTTTGTAGAAGATCAGAAGAAATTTAAAGGGTTTGAATAGATACTTTTGCAAGCAACTGACAGTGCAGGGCGCGAGGACTTGCATAACGACGAGGGGGTCTAATTGTTATTACTATTTTTGCTATTACTACAAGGTACCTTGAAATACCTTACCGTAATGAGCCGAGTGTGCAAGTTGGTTGGGGTCAAATTAATAAGAAACACACAGAAGTAGAAATGTTTACAAAGAACCAGGAAGATCATGTCAAAGAGAAGACCAGGTAATTTATCTATACTTAATATTATAAAGAAGTAAAGTTAGTGTGTTTGTGACGTTGTAGGGGGTAATCTCTGGATCTAATGAACCGATTTTAAAAATTATTTCTGTGTTGAATAGTCCATTTATCGGGGAGTGTCATAGGCTATATAGTACCACGCTATGACTAATAGGAGTGGAGCAGTAATGAAATATGTTTAAAAAAAGTGACGAGTTTTTATCGCCGCCTAACGAAGTGGGCACGGGACAGCTAGTTTACTTATAAAATAGTTCACTGATGTTAGACTAAATGCCTCACAAAACATTAACAATTAACAAAGTACACACACTCATAACAATGTGGACAAAACAAATAATAAATTACTACATTAATATTTACGACAATCCTTACATGATATTATAGAACCAAGCTATTGGACGGCATGCTCATGATTCAACATGGCGAAACAAAGATGGCCGCTGCGTTGATTTACATTATCCATATACGACACGAGCCTTCGAGTTATCTAGGATACCTTCACAGGTAACGGTGTTTAGATATGATTTCGATTATATCTGGACTAAGTACACACGCACGGGTCCAAAAAAAAGGTTTTCTTTGAATCGTTGGAGGTTGACTGATTGTCACTAGCTGAGCGAACAAAATGTTAACATATTTTTGCGAAATTAGAAACGCCTGACAAGAGATTTAAGGAGTTGACTATACAGACTACACGGAGTTGATTTATGAATAATTGGATTGAAAACTTCTTGCTAAACCTTCAAAACCCCCTGCAAAGACAAGCCTTATTCAGTGATACGGTCTGCCCTGTGCACTGATTGGCCCTCAGTACAAAAACTATTAGACTCAGCATCAAATGAATTTTGACATCAAGATAGTTTTTATTCGAAACCATTTTTGTGCTTGAAACTCTTACAAAATGCTTCAAGACAACCCACAGCATATATTTGTAGTAGCTACACGAACGCATATAACTTTTATCAAGACCGCTAAAGTTTCTAAGTAGTGCAATACGTTACACTATAGAATTTCAATGGCTACTTACAACTATATCAGTCGTATACGAAGAGTTAATGACTGTTTTAATATTATGTACCTTATCTTTGTATTTGATTATACCTTAAAATTCGTATAGTAGTTTATCTTGGTCCCTGGAGTGTACTTAGTGGTCATTTAAGGACCGATATAAGTATGATAAGACTCTTACTGGTAGAACGGAACGATTGGCTGTCAAAGGATATCAAATAGGTTCATCCTTATTTTAAAACTTATGATTATGACAGTAGTGTCCAACTTACAAAATGCTTCCGTTGAGAAGCAGAATTCTCGGAGAGATGCTTACATGAAATACTACTAAAAGGTCATTCATCGATAGAATAATATCGCAGACATTGCTTAGAGCGAGTATTATCGTTAATCGATCAACGGTTTTAAATGGCTGTAAAATTTTTACAGAAACGACTACACTATACTCTATTCTTCTCTATTTTCACGATACACATAAAGAAAACCATTAACTAAAATGTAATATTTATTTCTAAAAAATAAACAAGCTGTGGTTATAATCCGATTGGTAATGAGTAGGTTTTCATACAAGTAAGCCAATTTAAATAAAGACTTCGTAAAATTTCGTCGTATTGGGAATCCATATCGCTAGTTCAAGATATAACGAAAAACCGAAACTAATCTGTTATTTATAATATTCTTTTTAAATTAAATTCATCACTAGAAAACAAAGGTCTCGTGGATCATAAGACGTTTTAATTTTTTCTTGCGAAAATCTAATTAAGACGCTACTTTGAAAATTTTCGAGTTGAATTTGGGCGTGGCCAGAGAGGCGCGCGAATGAGACGGGTATACTCTCGCTCACGCGCCGCCGCGCCGTGTGCGCCGTGTCGTCGTCCCGCCGGCCCTCAAGGACACGTTATCGCTCTGTGCCATAGTATAAATATATACAGTATTTCAACTTCATAGAAACGGACGAAACGTGAGTTTATACATACCTACACGCTCACGATCGTGGAGGGAACAGTCGCTACTGTGCCGCAGTAACGAGCGGACTGTGTGTTATAATTTGAAACTAAATATATTATTCATATGTCAATTTCAAACAAACATGGCTGATATAAATACCTACCTTACTAAATGACTTAGGTAGGTATTTAATATTATAATATAGTATTTTGTGTATATCACGAAAACGGTTTGTTGTACTTAGGTCAATAATAATGAAAATTTAGCCCCTCTTTATGTAATCCCCCATGCGTGTCTTTCACTTTGATCTAGGTAAATTTAAGCAATGACATCGATGTCATTTTTGAATGGATTGGTCACCCATCCATAAAGTGACCTCGATGCCTTTATTTTGACGTTAAATAGATCTAATAGACCTGTTTAAAGTTTGGTTTTGGTTATCGATAAATTCAATTTCAAACAAACATCGACTTTTTCTCTGACGCTCTACGAAGCCGAAATTGACCAATTTTATTTTTCTATAGGTTGATATGCAATATAAACGGCCCGGTACTGTACCTACTTTACTGAATGACTTGTTAAGTACCTTCTTAATATTATAATTTAGTATTTTATTTATATCACAAACATGGTGGATATAAATACAAACATATACATGTTTCTTTAAATTAAATGTATCAATCATAAAACAACACGTTTTTTACAGAACACTTCCTATTTATTTATATATAAAAATAAAAAGTATTAATTTACAATTACAAAACTAAATGGAAACACAAAGTAGATCGCATGTTTACTATTGTTTACGTACCGCGCACCCGTAGGCATTTATAATAAATATTCGGCCCAGGTTTGACTACTGGTTATACTGTGACGTCAGTCCGCGGTAGGTAACAGAAAATTCTGTTACAGAAAAACCTATCTACCGGTCTATTATGTTTATACATGTAGCCCCTATTTTTATTTAAATTTACACCCGCGCAAGGTATTATGAAGGCACAAAGCACATCCAGATTCAGGACAATGATTTGGGGATCACAAAAATAATTTGACCGCCTCGGGGTAGCGGCCGCAGTGCACGAGGTCGCGGGTTTGAATCTCACGCAAAACAATAGAACTTTAAAAAAAATACAATAGCCCCACTATGTCTGTATTGTCCTGTGTCGCGGGGTATTTACAAACTTTTACTTAGCTGACACAAAGAACATCCAGACTCAGGACAATAATTTGTGGATCGCACAAATAAAATTGTCTTACGTGAGATTTGAACTCTAGCGGCCTTATTACAAAATACGGTCTAACTATAAACCACGATTTATTACGTCACAAAACCACTGTTTTTGAAATTTGTTATTGCAAAATCAGTCTTAACGCTAAAGTTTTAAAACTGATTTTGGATTAACAAATTTATGATTTTGTATTTGTTAATACAAAATCAGTTTTAACACTTTAGCGTTAAGACTGATTTTGCAATAACAAATTTCAAAAACAGTGGTTTTGTGACGTAATAAATCGTGGTTTATAGTTAGACCGTATTCTGTAATAAGGCCGTAGGTGATTTTCCACCAGAGGGGCGAGACGAAGCAAAATTTGAAATCTTTATGTAAAAATGAACCGTATTGCTTAGGAAATAGAGTATATATTAACTTTGTAACAAAAACACTCGCTTCTCGCGATAGGCCTATTGTTGTTTGTTGCTACTTTTTGTTTGTGTAAAAATGAACCGTATTATTTCTCATGTAGAGTTCAAAATACATTGACAAGAAACACGCATGTCGCGATGTCAATTTTTGGTGGAAACAGTTCGGTGCGATTTCAATTCTCGTCTCGTCTCGCCCTTCTGGTGGACTCTTCATCCTGACTTACGATTACCGATTACTGCGCCCGCCACTGCCTAAGGCAGATAGTTTTTTTGTGTGATCCACAAACAACAGTCCTGAGTCTGAACGTTCTTTATGTTCGTTTGTTTCATGTTTGTAAGCGTTCCCGCAGTGGACTGCATGAGAGTTCAAATCTCACGTAAGATAATTTTTTTGTGTGATCCACAAACAACTGTCCTGAGTCTGGACGTTCTTTGTATTCGTTTGTTTCATGTTTGTAAACGTTCCCGCAGTGGACTGCATGAGAGTTCAAATCTCACGTAAGATAATTTTTTTGTGTGATCCACAAACAACTGTCCTGAGTCTGGACGTTCTTTGTGTTCGTTTGTTTCATGTTTGTAAACGTTCCCGCGGTGGAGTGCATGAGAGTTCAAATCTCACGTAAGACAATTTTTTTGTGTGATCCACAAACAACTGTCCTGAGTCTGGACGTTCTTTGTGTTCGTTTGTTTCATGTTTGTAAAAGTTTTTAAAAAGTATTATTTAGATCTTATCAGTAAGTACCTACCTACCTAAGCTTGCAAATAAAATAGGTACGTAATATTATAGTACTATTATAGTACGTTTCAATTACGTGATCTTGACGAAAACGGTTATAAAACTTGTAACACTTGAGCATATAGTCTAAAATCGCTTATATAAACAAACGCTTGCATTATCAAAACGGTCAACTAGGTACTTAGTTGAGTTATGGCGAACTTTACCTAAGTTTTATAAAAGACATAACTACAAAAATATTTTACGAACCAATGTTATCGAAATAACTATTATAAAATAATACTATTATTTACTTATAAAAGAGAACAAAGTATTAATAACTTAGGTATAAATATTTTAAACCTAACCTATATATTTTACCTACGATTAAAAATTACGCGATAAAATTTAGTACGAACGGTGAGTCGACATGCACAGGTCCGGCGTCGAAGAGGGCCATCGCCTGACTGAATCGTCGACCCTACTCATTCTGTATCGATCGTTAACAAATCGGTATAAGGTCTGAAATTGCGATGCGCCCGCAACGATCCAGAGCGCTTAGAAATTGCTAAAATCTTATTTGATTCATTAAAAATTATTGGTTGTAGTTATGTAATGATATTCTACAGTAATACTAATATTGATGTTACGAATGTATTTGAGTAATTCCTAAGCATAATGATAGTGTACTTTCCGTGTAATATGTAAAAAACTGTTTTTGTAGAGGTGTTTTCAAAAATAAATATGATCGAGCCAAAATCAAGCTATCGCGTTTTGGTAATTACAAAAATCTAGTTAAAGGTATGAATTTACCTATATTAAAATTCTAGATCAATAGGTCTTTTCATATTCCTGTAGTAGTTGATGAAAGATAGTGCATTTTATCAATGTATCATCTTAAGTACTAGAAAATAAACCCTAGTGTCTAGCGTCACAGAAATATAACGTTAACAATCTTTCTTTCTCCCTTTCCCTTCGTCTTTGGAGAAGCCTTGTCTCAATGTGACATTAAAAGGACATGAATATGACTGGCTTATTTTTCTTTTTTCACAATGAGGAAATGCTTTCATAAGGTAATTTGGTAATCAAATATTAATTTAAAGAAGAGTGTCTTCAAATTTTTTTATTGTAAACACCCACATTAACATCACTTGATGAAGTCTATTTATAATTCCAATAAAAATAAAATCGCGTTCGCGTTCGTTCGGTCAATGTCCTATAAAAATACGGAAATCAATTGCGTTTTGATAAAAATCATTTATGTTTATTTAATGCTTCACGATATACTCTAAAATTTATTTAGTTGTTCTCAATAAATAACATTTATTTTGGAGTTTATTAACTGAATAAGCTGTAGAGATAAAATAGTCTGCAGTTTGAAAACATCATAACTCTGCGTTGAGCGAGTAAGCGTAAAGGTGTCGGCATTCCATTTTTAAACCAGAGTGTCGTATAAGTCGACTATACCCTTTCCACTATATTTAACAACATTTGACAGCTTGACGTTAGTGACGTTCAGCAGTATCACGAATGTAATGGCATTCGATTGTAACGATTTGATTGCGATTTTTCGATTTTTCAAATTACTTTATTTTACACATTTGGATCCTTACATCAACATACATTATCATTTTATTATTGTTTCTTTCTGTATCTATGTTAAGAGAATTAGCATATAGCTTAAAACGATAAATTTATAATTAGCTTAGGTATTATTTAAAATACATAATTTATCGTGACACATTCGCGGGTTATAGCTAATCTAAAACATCATATTACATTTTATAAACGTATTATGAAGAGTTCAAGTTTATGCATAGCTTTTATTTCTACCGATTATTTGTAATTTGTTTCATAATGGTGGTAATCGTTATGACTGTCCATCACTAAGTAACCATGGTAACTGAAAAAAACATGGATACGTCCATGAAATACAATATTATTTGTTCGAAAAATAAGCGGAAGTATTACGAAACTTCATGGACGTGAACTGTCAAAAAGCTAAACTTACGCTGGAAGGGGTATAAGGGAAAATGATCAGAAGTTATCCCTACTAAACAAAATATAAAGTATGCCGGGTTTCCCTCCTTCACTACATAAATTTATTCATTCAGTGGGACATTAGTGCATTGTTATGATTGAAAATATTAAAATTCATACTATAACATCATTTACCGTGTCAATATTTGACACTTAAAGAGTCCATATCACGAACACAACGGTACATAAGACACCCTATTAATTCTTAAAAGCATTTACTTTGTACGCGACTTTAACTGAGTTGTAGCATCCGAGTAGCCATTCAATCGATTAATTACCAAGCAGATAGTAAAGTAACATGGATTACTGAATTTAATGACAAAAAAGTAATTGAAATGTCAAAGAAAAACAATACGGAAGTTTAAGAAAATACCGTTGGATAACAGATGGGCAAGTAATTGTTCCGGTTGACCTGACGTGGCGATCAAGACATTCCCCTGATAGTAACTTGACGAATATCTATACCAGATACAGAAGAAGTCTGTGTTTTAGAAATGTAGAGCTCAGAGTACCTACCTCTGCACTGCAATCATCAATCTGGTACACAAGTTGTTACCATCAGAATGGCTGTGTGCCTGCCTCATTTAGCATCGAGGCATTGATTAAAAATTGCTACCTAATTGCTACCCTTTGCTGCTCATTAATTTTGAAAATATAAGGAAAATCAACGCTTAGTATGAGTAAACTAAACAGAGTTGGGTTATTGTTTTTGCTATTGTTACCTAGCTCTGTAATTTTACTAGTAAGCATTTTATCTTAGGATTCATGTCTGTGTCTACTCTTGATATCTGCGATGGCTTTACGATAACGAACTAAAAGTAATATGATATTTTTCTCAAACATTCACACAACGCTATCTAGTTCCAAACTAAGCGGAGCTGGCTATTTGTCCCAGACAACTGATAAAAATTGTTTTGTTCTTGCAAATACATACACAGGTATGGCACCCAAGACCTGAAGTAACCATAAACTTCAACCACTACATCATAGTAGTCGTTAAACACAAAAATATTACGACCGCTCGCTCGTCAGTCGAATTCCACTGAAAATAATTGAGCCCATCCCTTTATTTTCGGTCATTGTCCTGACCACATAAATAAAATATAGTAAACAAAATAATGAATCGGTCATTACTCGACTAATATAATAGGATAAAGTCCCATATCACATAATAGGGTTGCTTCTATATATTATTGAGAAGTGTCCTTGACAGGCAATTGATAGCTTTATTGGGCGCAAAATCGTCAGAGAAATAAGTTAAGAGACGAAACACTCTTCGGTATCGCAGGGAAAAACTTTGTCACCACACGGCGACACGGATTATGAAACATTAACCGGTAACATTTTAACTATCATATCATAACAACCCATTAATTTCCCACTGGGACCGGGCAAGGCACGGGCCTCCTCCTGTGAGGGATACTTGGCCTACTAATACCACGCTGGCCAATCGGATTGATATAGAGTTTAATTTCTAGTTTTCCTTCTTTTTATTTCGTTAAGGTAACGTAATTCACGGATAGTCCCTTAGTCGGTTTCTACGACACCCATGGGATGAGATGGGTTGGTGACATATTGTATTCTTACTCCGTCACCACACGGGGAGATTTTATCTATAATTGAACTAAAATGTAAAGTACACAAACTGAATGCGAGAAATCATGCAGCATTCCTCTTCCAGCAAATTACAGCAGTAACTATTTGGGGACCGTGGGCTTAATAGAACGCTGAAATTGTCAATAGACCCACATCATCATTACTATGGTATTACTTTCAACTTGAAAGTAATACCATAGTAATGATGATGTGGTTCAAGTCATCTATGTATACATGAGATAACTCCGAAACGATGCAGTAAAGCCGCAATAAACAGATTTAAAAATAGGTGAACGTTATTACCTTAGGTTTGATAATATACAAACAAGGATAATCCTCTTAAACCATAGCCTAGCAAGAAGTACGAGTCATCGTAACTAGGGAATCTAAGCTTTAAGGTAAAAGCTCCTATTACGGCGGTAGTCAAAATCGCGTCCTATTACGGAGGTATTTCTATTTTCGTGTTTTATTCTGTATTTATTCAGTTTACGTACAACAAAACGAAAACAGTTTATTCTACATCTATTACTTCATGATTTACCTGCCGTTTGCAAGTAAAGAACATAGATAACTAATCAAAATCAATCAATCTGTGTAACGGCATCGACGTGAAAGGGATTTCCATACAAACGCTGAACAACAAAATTAGGTACACTAATATTTAGAAACTAAGTTTTTCGTATTAATACGCCGTTTAAGATGGTTTATTTCTTATTCATAGCATTTTCTTACTATATACATAGCCTAGGTATAACAAGGTATAACATAACCTCACATAGTGTACACACACAAACACACGCAAATACATACACAAACTCACTCATCCACACACACATACACACAAACTCACTCATCCACACACACACACACACAAACTCACTCATCCACACACACACACACACACAAACTCACTCATTCACACACACACACACACAAACTCACTCATACACACAAACTCACTCATACACACACACAAACACAGACACATATTCACACACTCTTTCACACATTTGTCACAAATAGGAAATTAAGCCTAACAGTTGATTTTATACAAACATCTGTACAAACTTTTGTTTCATAATTTATGTACAAAACAACGAAACAATCGCATTATTAGATAAAATAAAATATTTTTTTCTCCAAGGGTCGGGCCCAACACCTTTAATACAAGTTGCTGTTGCAACTTAGCAAGGGTTTTGGGAACAACACACAACTTGTTTACTTATGTTATAATAATTCTATGAGGTTGTTCTTAAAGTGTGTAAAAATTGTACATGTGTTTTGATAATAATAAATATTTCATTTCATTTCATTTCAATACGGTGGTATAACTCCGTAATAGAAAAAATACTGGGCATGTTTAATTGCTTGTAACTTTCAATTTATTAACTTATTGAACTTGTTTCAAGGTTTTTTGAAATAATTATTAATCTCATAAACTAAAAACCATATTCTGCGGTATGTATTCGTAGTTAGAAATCGAATTAAATACGAAAATTGTTGAGTACAAAATGTGGATTTCTTAGAAAGGGTAAAAATAGGAAGTTGTATTTTAACTTATCATAAATCATTTATTTTGTATAACTGTTCACTACGTTTAAGTTTAATGATTTTAGTATTAATTTAAACATTAAACACGTTCTCACATTAATAACGTAACAAATGGTCATAATTACTACAACGATTAACAATAGGTAACTAATTTTCGATCTTAATATTCGTAAAACATAAATTTACAGAAATAACTTATAAAATAGTTTAGAATGTACTCTAATGTAATTAAAGGCTTTTCAATAAGGTTTTGATGATATTAAACCACGTTGAAATTAAGAGGAAATGGCTTGCTATTAATACCGATTTAAAGCATGTATGTTTTCTTTGTTTGTGTCGTTTATAAATAAAGATAGACTAACCTAGTGATAAATTCAAATAAGAAAAGTTGTTTCTTAGAATCTTTAAAGATGAGAAGTAAAAAATTAATAAAAGTATTTCCTATGTATTTAAACATTTTGGTGACTGTTGACTCACTTTGTTGCTCACCTAATAAACGGGTGGATATTTTAAGCTAAGCGTATTCTGTATACCTACCTAAAAAGTAATCACTTAAGTAGGTACCTAATCTTTTTTCTTAGATTCATGGCTCGTAAAAACATTGAAAATTTTATGGGTTAAGCCAAATTAGGTAAACGAAATTTTAAAAAAATTGTTAATTTCCAGGTACCCCCACTTAAATAGACCATAAAACATTGAAAATTACTATTCCATTCATTTTTATTTTAGAGTTTATTAGAAAAATCGAAGGGTTTGAACTAGACTTACTATAATCAGGTAAGAAAACGAAATTGTCCGATAATTATAGTTTAAAATGGGTAAGTAATAATACAAAATATCACCATGCCACCTCTTTACTTCCAGTGGATGTCGTAATGATTGTTTAGCAAAGACAAGAATAATCTTACTTGGCCTTGGGGCTTAACTTAATGAAATGTCTAAAGAAACATTCTAACAATTTAACTGACCAGTAGCGCTTACTCCTGTGAAGGAGGCCTAATCTCCATATTAATATTATGGACAATATAACAATCTTACTGGCTAGCAGCCGTAATTCCAAGAGAAGGCTCTAAGAACCAAGAACTCTGCAATGAGACATTATGGAAATGGGAACGAATCTCGTAAAGCGCATTGTTAGCCGGTTCAACTGGTTGGTGATAGTTGATAGTAGAACAAAATTACTTATTGTATTATTATTCGTTTAATCTAACTGTATCAAAACCAACACTACCACTGTTTATAGCCAACTGCATACAATAATGTAGGTCTGTACAGTTTTGTATGTGTGAAAACAACTAAAGAATGTGAAGGTGGTACATGCACTTTCAGCGCAGTCTTACTCATTATTCTCATGTGTATATGATAAACAATGGTTAGTAGATGTACAGTAAAACATAACATACTCACATTATGAAACAAACTAAGCACGGACAGCTGTTGAATTCCCTTCTCTCCGATATCACCCCAACGCCAAACGAAAACACAACACAGTTGTTTATTTATTCTGTTTTAACAAGCTTTCACGCCTGTATTCTTTACTTTATAATAAACTTCAACAATACCACGCACAGCTCGCTAAAATGAATACAAAACAATTTGCGTTTAACGTGATTATTTATATTCTTCGACTGCAAGAACTGCGAACGCACGGCTGTCACGACAATTACGTGACATACGTCTCGAACGCTGCCGTTCCCCGAACGAACTGATGATTTTGATTTGCTTTTTAAAATGAATGAACTAATGAAGTACTCCAAAAAGAGAATGTATGACCGAATGAACAAAGATCCAATGAATGAGTATTCAAGAAAGAAAGAACTTCAGTATTTTGTATTGCCAGCAAGAAAAAATCAACACCGGAGTGTGAACTCAATTTACTTTACTTTTACAATTTAGGGATTTCAAGAAATTGTAATGTTATCGGTTAAGCATTACGCAATTTGTAACATTACTAAGTATAATTTATATTTCAGTTGAATTGTGATACGTCAGATACTGGTATTTTAATTATCTCACAATAAAGTAGTTTAAAAATATAAAATTATATACTACTGGTATTTGGTATGTTAGTTATGTTGCAGAATCAGTCATTTATTATTTTGCGCATGCTATCAAAATCCATGTCTTGTAAACTTTTAACAATACATAAATATTCGTAATAAAACAATAAATCCTGTTTTATTGCTATCTGCTTTAGGGCAATGGCATGGGACATAGGTAAAAATTATGCTTGTCCATCTTAGAAACAGAAACAATGGGCTTTTTATAAAAACATAAACAAGAATTCAGAGTACTTGTGCTTTCGTCACCTTGAGATGAGACTCATGATTTAATTTCATTAAGTACGGTACTTACACTAAACCACAATATTATTTGAACGCTCCTGCTTGGAGAAGAAGTGAGCAGAAGAGAACTAACTGTGGTCTATTTGGTAAATTAATTTTCGAAGCTTAATGCAGTTTGTCAAAGTTATAAGCCTAATTAGATATATTTTGGAAATAGAGAACCAGAAGTGCCTGAACGAAAATAAGAAATAACACGCAGAGAAAATAACCACGGAACAAATTTTTTCGTGAAATAATATTAATATACATTATATACATTGTTTTGCATTTTGTCATCTTAGAACTACTAAAAAGGCAAAGACAAAAATGTTTTGACAGCTATTCTTTTTAAATATTTTTTTCGCATCTGGCAACACTAATCTTCCGTCCATTTTCATTTCGCAAACTTAAAAAAACGACGACGAAAAAGAAAAAGACATTTCGGTTTGTCGGTTAAAATATTGCTTGTTGTTTGATAATGTGAGCTTTCTGCCGTTGTTCAGTTTAATTATATTTAGTGTAATCAAGAGAACAAAGAAAATCCAGCTATAATAACGGTAAGCTTTATGACATTTGATTCGATTTGTTTGTAAAGTGAGAAAGTGACCGTTTGTCGGACAATCTCAGTCGGCGCAGATGCGATCTAATTTCACATCTCGGTGTAAAACGAGCACAGCTATAAATGAACCGGCTCGCAATTATCTATTTGTTCCGCAATATTGAGCAGGTACCCATTAGAAGTGAATTCGAAAACACCTTCGTTTTATTCGTCTGATTTCTTTTGATGAATTTTAATCTGTAGTGTTTCAAATATTCCTCCTACGCTCAGAAAGTTGATACACATCATAGCTTTTGTAATCATAAATTGGGTTTAATGCATGTTGTGACTCACTGACATTATACATACCCATACCAATCATAAAATGTACGACTGGTCTTTGTTTATCATTCTTTTGTGTTGATCAATATCTAAATTTATTTGCTTAATGTGCTTTGGCACAAGCTTCCTTACTTGCTATGGCTATGTACACAACCTTGGAAGGGAAACTGGTATGCAGGAGGTCAAACACAAATTGCCTTTAATGTAAATTGTATTCAGGGTTAACTTATGTCCTTTAAAGGAAATAAGTACTGTGTTGATTACTTACTGTATCTTTGCATATTATTTTGGTTCATAATGATTATGTGGTACACATATAGGTAAAGACTTTTACAATATAGGAAATATTTATTAAATATCTTTGGCAATAAAGGCTTATAATAATGAGTTTAATCTTATTTGGAAATACATGATATATATTTACATAGCCTTAATCTAAGTAAAAAAAAATTGCTATTTGTTTAGAACTTGCTAGGGAAGCTATTAGTTTTGTCTTTAGGTCATAAACAAGAATAACATTATTCCAATATTTATTTCAAATGCTAATTGGCATAGAAAAATATGCCATTATGTGCCTATTGTAGGGCCAGACCTTCTATCACGGAGAGATACACATGTGATGTGTGGTATAATTTATCACAAGGCTAGTCCTTGATCAGGACAATAACTTGCCACTTATAATAAGTTTTCTCCTTAATTCCTTAGAGTATTCGGAGAGTCTTTGCATTCTTAAAATTCTTGGGTAACATACTTACTGGACTAGGGTGGCTCTTGTTCACTTGAGAGAATTCTAGGAGACCTTTGGCCCAATTAAAGACACAAATTAGTGCAATCTTTTATGCTAATTATGGTTCTATTACTGTATTTTTTTTTAGTAAAATAGGTAAAAAATTTAAATAGTAACCAAAATAAAGAAAACACAAAAAATATCTAGATATTCAAATTTTTGAGTACATTTTTGGAATAACAAGGTGTTTTGCATACATAATTACACATGATTTTCTGTAGTTCTAAAATATGTGGTGTTACTTCAGCAGACAAAAATAAGCAATTAAGACGAACAGAATTAACCTACCTGACCTAGCATTGCTGGTCATTTTATATATTCCAATGACAATATAATTAGCCAAAAGAGATTCACAGTTAGACATAGACACCTTCAAATGTTTCTACACTCTGCAGTCTCTTGTTTTTTTTTTTATTTATAATGGGAGGCAAATGAGCCAGCAGGTCACCTGATGGTAAGTGATCACCATCTCCCATGGACACCCGCAACACCAGAGGATAAAATAATGTATTTTATATTATATGCTTCCCTCCTTCAAACAATCTCCCCCTACTTTTATTAGCATAATACATAGTAATAAATGGTTTGCTACATCATAATAACACAACTTTATATCTATGAGGCATTCAAACATAGGCTGTCTCTAATTTAATTGTAATTTTTAAATACTTAAGTAAGAAAAGTTTTGGATCTACAACTGGTTTGCATTGAGAATTGCTATTTTTGTAAAATACTATAAATATGATAATTTTATGATATAAGTAAGAATTCATGAATATTCATTTTAATTGTTCAGATTGACAACTTAAGTTAACTACTTAGAACATAATCTAATTACTATATTTATTTCCTTGATCAAGTAATTATTTTCTGGATTCTGCTAGATGTATAGATGTATCTTGACGTCACTAAGTCTAGCAGACGGCAACTCAAATATTACATTTATGAAATACAATTATGTCATACATTACTTAAACAATATCTTCAAGTAAACCAGATGAATCAATATGATTATACATAAAGATTAACATGTGGTGCTTATTAATAAGCTGTCAACATTTTAATGAGTAGAGAAAGTGACATCTGAAAGCCTTGCATCTTATTGAATTTGTTCTTCTAATCAAATTATGTAACAAATAAAATTTACTTTTAAAATCACATATCTTAGCTTTCGCTAGAACAACATTTTTGAACAAATTTCTATTTGCCTTTGGAGACCTTTAGATGAAATAACACAAGCCATGATCCTAAACAATACCATCTACAATTTACCAATTACTCTGTAACCATAACTACATGTTTACTAATAAAATCTTTGTTAATGTACTAAGAGACTGTTACTTCGCTGAGAAGAGAATTAAAACCTTTTATATTCCAACCCTAAAAGGTTCAACTAATTGTTACTAGCTTTACTGGTTGTGGCTGCAGGATGCGCATTCCTGACAGGACAGTTGTTAGTGGTGTCCTGATGATTGATGAAAAATTATTTCCCTGAGCCTAGATTTACGTTCTATACGCCTTACGCTCGTAAAAAGACGTAGCAACAAGGTTCCTTCTCATAAGGGAGTAGGAAAAAAGAGGGGAGTGTCGAAAACAGTTTATTTTATTAAGTTACTGCTTTGTGATTATTGTATCAACCGCTATGGCAACCGCGTCATGCTGGCGGCGCTGAAACGAAGTCTACGCAGTTAACTTCTAGTGTGCGTTGTCTAATTTTAGTGTATTTAAAAATATGCTTAGTATTGTTTGTTCAGCTTTATTTACTGCAATTAAATAAAGTAACTGTGATCAGCTCCCCTCTCTTATTTTGGTAAGAATACAAGCTACAGCAAGATCTGTGTTTTTTTAAATTGCCGGAAAGGTGTCTCGGCTGACCATAAGCTCCATACTTGGTAGAACTTGCTGCTTTACAATATTCAATAGAAGGCTTCCTCATTGTACTTGTCACCCCTGATACGTATACGTCTTAGCCCTGTAATTTTGCTAGAAACTGTACCCTTCCACCTAAACACAGTTACTGCTACTTACATCTGGATTTAATATGTATTTCATCATCATCATACCAGCCCATCAATGTCCCACTGCAGGAACGGGCTTCCTCCAGTGACGGAGGGATACTTGGCCTACTAATACCACGCTGGCCACACGGATTGTTATAGGGTTTAATTTCAAGTTTTCCATAGTACTTTGTAAAGATAATATTTACGGTTGGTCTCTTAGTCGGTTTTTACGACGCGCGCCCGTGGGATGAGATGGAGTGGTGACATATTGTATTCTTACTCCGTCAACTCACGGAAAAATATGTGTTTGTTAATTATTATTATTAGCCTGTACTGTCCCACTGCAGGGCAAAGGCCTCCCCTTCAGACTTCCACTTCTCTTGAACCGTGGCTTTCCTATGCCAATCCCTTTTAAAAGCGTCCAGGTCATCTCGCCATCTCCTCCTGGGCCGCCATCGATGCCAATAAAAAAAAAATTGTGAATAACTTAACCAAATGAAACAAATTTCAAGCCTCAGCCTAAAATATGCTTTATCATTTCTAATATACCTAAATTTAATTATTATATTGTTACAGATTCCACATCTAAAATTGATATCCTCCTTTCAAAATGGAGGATGAGAATGAATATAAGAAATTACCTACAGAAGAAAAGTGTGTTCATAAATTATGGAAAGCTCGCGTGACTGGTTACGAAGAGGCCATTAAATTGTTTAACCAGATTGATGATGAAAAGTCACCCGAATGGAATAAATATTTAGGACTAATCAAGAAATTTGTTACTGATAGCAATGCAGTCGCACAGGAGAAAGGTAAGCAAAGGATAAGATTTGTTTTGATTCTATTTTAACATTTCGGATTGGTAAATGGCTAATATTAATATCCGTGTGGTGACGGAGTAAGAATACAATATGTCACCACCCCATCTCATCCCATGCGTGTCATAGAAACTGACTAAGGGACTAACCGTAAATATTATCTTTACGAAGTAAAAAGAAGGAAAACTTGAAATTAAACCCTATACCAATCCGTCTGGCCAGTGTGGTACTAGTGGGCCAAGTATCCCTCCGTCACGGGAGGATGCACGTCCCTGCAGTGGGACATTAATGGACTGATGATGAAATGGCTAATGGAAAGCTCAGGAGAGTGTTTTTTGTGGCTCGTGTTGGGAGAGACATATGTCTAACAGTGGAGTATAGGAGTATATTTGATTGATTGATTGAAATGGGTAATGTTTTTTTATGACTTTTGTCTATTAAGTAGCCATCTGACGACCTCTGTGGCGTAGTGGTTGTATAACAAGTCTTCACATAGAAGACCGGTACATAACAGTACAAGAATTAATCTCCTATATGCATTACACTATTCATATCAGCGATCTCTACTTGCTGTAGACAGCTTTATTATAATTATTGTTATTAATAATATAAGACCTATTACTTTTTTCTTCTTATGTTTTAAAATTGTCTCAGAAAATATCATAACAATCGCAATCTCATTGTTATCAACCGTTCCGTTGTAACGTGTCCGTGAACGTCTGTGTGCCTCAGCGCACTTTGTACAGCTTACGTAAACTTCCTTGACTAGGAAGTTGCTTTTAGAGACTTCTGGAACTAAAAAGCCACCCGCTCCTGTACATTCACCGCCATGTAGTTCCAAAAATTACATCTACGCAGCCATTTCGAACAATTCAAGCCGGCTCACTTATCCGTGTGGTGACGGAGTAAGAATACAATAATATGTCACCTCCCCATCTCATCCCATGGGTGTCGTGAAACCGAATAATGGACTATCCCCCAATATAAAAAAGAAGGAAAACTTGAAATTAAACCCTATGCCAATCCGTCTGCCTAGCGTGGTATTAGGAGGCCGAGTTTACCTCCGTCAAGGGAGTAGGTCCTTCCTTGCAGTGGGACATTAATGGGCTGTTATGATGAAGCCGGCTCACTTAAATTGAGCATACTGTATATAGATTGACTTCTCTATCTACCAGTGGCGAAGGGTGAATTTTTAGAAAAGGTAAGCCGAACGAAAAAAAAACTTGTAACTGTCACAAACATCAATTTAACGGACACAAAGAACAAGATCCAGACTCAGGACAATAATTTGTTGATCAAAAAGAATTGTCCTGCCTGGGAATCGAACCCGCGACCTCGTGCACGTCAGCCGCTTACCGCGACCGCGCCGCGCCATCGAGGTTAAAGTGTATTTCTATAATATTAAATTTCTATTTCGTAATCTACTTTTCTATTGTACTTCATACGTATTAGTGAAAAAATATTCTGTCCCGAACTCAAGTACATAAAGCTATTCAAATCCGAATATGTTTCTCAGTTTGGACATGTTTCTTTGATGAATTAGATAAATGACTCCACAAACTTTTAAAATCTGAGAATAAGACACAAGGGAAACAAAACGTACTATTTAATTTACAACTGCAAGCTGTAAGCCACTTATATTTATCATAAATAGATGTAAATAATATAAAAATATATCGTAAATGCATGGCGCCGGGCGGCGGCCGACGCACGTCTCGTTTGTATCCCACATTCATGTCTGTATTTCTTATTTTCGTTATTTAATTTCAAGAAAGAAGTTTTGCTTCCACAACAATTAATCAATAAGTCAACAATCTAATACTATTAACGCTGCCATTGTAACAACAAATTAAAGTAATAACAATGAAGTAAGTACTTACAATAATGTAGTAGGTAGGCACCCAAAGCACTATGACAATAATTCAATCCATGCACAACACTCATAACACAAACATACTTAGTAATTACTACTTTACACAAAACAGAGAATTCTAATGTATTTGCACTGTAAATACTTTAAAATATAAATAATAGCTGAATGAAAACAAAAACAATAATAAATGTCAAAATAAAAACTTTGGTACTTTGGGTGGGAAATGACTGAGAGCAAAGCATGAACACAATATCGTTCGTTCATACATCGCGATGGATTGTTTTGATTGGTCAATACAACGACGAACGAATGATGCGTCGTTTTGATTGGTCAATACAACGACGAACGAATGATGCGTCGTTTTGATTGGTCAATACAACGACGAACGAATGATGCGTCGTTTTGATTGGTCAATACAACGACGAACGAATATATTAATAATACTCAATTTCCTTGTAACTCGAAAAATGCCGGCTTATTCATTCAATGATCGTTCCTTATATCGACGCTCACACACAAAGATAAAATGCAATGTTTTTGCATGTGTGCGTACGACTTTCGTACCGTCTGTTTATACTCGATTCCTATTTTTGAGACCGGCTTACCGCCGCCATTCTAATGTACTCTGTGCCGCCGCCATTAGTTGACAATGTTGTAATAATAGATGGCGTTATGAGTACGTAAATAATTTTCATAATATGTATTGCGATTTACGTAGGTAAGAGAAAACTTTTTTGTTTTTTTAATTTTGTGTACTGAATGGATGTTACGTCATTGATTTATAATTGTTTATTATACAATGTTATTGCAAAGGTAAGCCGGTAGGAATCGGGTTATATGGACCCTTCGCCACTGCTATCTACCTATCCCGGTTTTGTATGCGTTATCTTTGTTAAGACGTCTGAAGTACAGCATGTTCTGTAAAGGCAAATAAATCCTTGTTATTTTGACGTTTTCAAACGATTTCTCGACAAAATGGGTCATGATACAATTTAGTTGATTCGTGACTGTATTTTGTGTAGGTAGTTGTAAAAACAATAAATACTACATCAGTACTATATTATGCAGTATAAAACAAGGATCGTGACAAGTGGCGTTCTGTCGTATCTGCCTACTCCGGACGGGATAAGGCGTGAGTTTATGTATGTATGTATAATATAGTATAATGTGTACGGTGTCATACATCTAATATTATAAAGAGAAAAGGTTTGATTTTTGGTTGTTTTTTTTAATTGAATAGGCTCCGAAACTACTGAACAGATTTGAATAATTCTTTCACTGCTGGAAAGCTATATTTTTCCTGAGTGATATAGGCTATAATTCATAAAAAAAAATGGGGATATTTACATTAACAAATATGTAATGTTTAATGCCCGTGCGAAGCCGGGACGGGCCGCTAAAGATTATCTAATTTTAGGTTACATTGATACTATCTTAAGATTAAAATGATATGATAATTGATAGGTATCAGTTAACACACTTGTTATTGTTCAGCGTATTGTATTTGTATTGGTTCAGCGATCGAATGCGATGCTTAATACCTACTGATTATGATATTGTAATTTCTTGTGATAATCTGCGTAGCGTAAAGTGCTGACGCGACAATCTACCGGTTCAATGACCTTACGAGTATAATTAAATTTTCATTGTTACTGCTTAATAATTTTTCTAAGATCAAGTTTCAGATTAGGAAAACTATCGATTGGTCACATATTTGTATATTTAATTATCACGCTATTTTGATTGTAAAATACCTAACTGCTTTCTTTAGTTAAACAAGGTCAAGAGAACCTTGAATAAATTAGGTGTTATCAAGGCACCGAAATCGGACTTAGTGACGTCCATTTATTTTCAAGGCTTTCTTACCATAGAGGTTGGCTTATCTTTGTCTAGCTGGCCTTTGTCTATTGCTTTAATCCTTCACAGGGCTATTTTGGCTCGAAATATATATGAAAGGTTACTTAGCAACAAATGAGGGCCTTGTATCTATTTTAGCTATGACTGGTCCACTGCTGGACATTGGCCTCCCCAAGTTCGCGCCACTTCTTCCAGTCCTATTTACCTTTACGGTACCAAAAAA
This sequence comes from Schrankia costaestrigalis, assembly GCA_905475405.1. Classification (NCBI taxonomy): domain Eukaryota; kingdom Metazoa; phylum Arthropoda; class Insecta; order Lepidoptera; family Erebidae; genus Schrankia; species Schrankia costaestrigalis. The sequence continues at coordinate 6,587,656 of FR997851.1, forward strand.
GCCTTAAACTACAAAAAGGTTTTTATTAGTTATATTTATTCAGAATCCAGGAATCAAAAGTTATCGATGAAATTTCGTCAACTGGATGGTAGGTTCCAATAACAGAACATAGATTTTATGAGTGCACCTATGATCGCTTTCAGAAATTGAAACATATACTAGTAAAGATAAAAATCATCATCATCATCATAACATTTATGTCCCACTGCAGGGACGGGCCTCCTCCCGTAACGGAGGGATACTTAGCCTACTACCTATACCACGCTGGCCAGACGGATTGGTATAGGGTTTAATTTCAAGTTTTCCTTCTTTCTATGTAAAGGTAATATTCACAGATAGTCCTTTAGCCGGTTTCTACGACACCCATGGGATGAGATGGGGTGGTGACATATTGTATTCTTACTCCGTCACCACACGGAGATAAAAATAAAATTTACAAATATTGCAATTGTAATGGCTTGTCTATCAAAATAGTCGAACGACAGATGGTTGGCTTCACTTTATTTGGACACGCTTTTTCTAAGTACTTAGTTTTCGTCACACCGTTCACGTTATTCACTGTACACGTGATGCGACAATCAATCTTTTGTTACGACTAATAACCTCGTTTAAGCGCCGATTACACTAGGCTACATGTAGTCAACTACATCGGAGACTACATGTAGTCTAGTGTAATCACAATGACATGTAGGACAGTGTAAACAGAACGTCCTAACACTAAAAAGTTAGGACGTCCTAATGTAGGAGACTACATGTAGTCTAGTGTAATCGGCGCTTTAGAAAAATTTTTGGTTTTCATCACAACGATAATTATCCCATGGATGTCGTAAAACTTAACTAAGGGAAGGTTTTTCAGATATGATCTCTAGCAGTCGGTCTGTCTTTAAACATACCTTACTATATCTATTCTTCCGTGGAACTAAAATCTCGTAAAGGGTTCTAAATTGCAAGAACGTCTTAACAGCTGACGAAAGCAGTGATAATAGTAGTAGTGTAATAGATAGACACTATGATTTTATATCTATACTAATATTATAAAGAGGTAAAGTTTGTGTTTGTGACGTTGTAGAGGGTAATCTCGGGATCTACTGAACCGATTTAAAAAAATATTTCTGTGTTGAATAGTTCATTTATCGGGGAGTGTCATAGGCTATAATATTATCACGCTATGACTAAGAGGAGTGGAGCAGTATTGAAATATGTCCAACTAAGTGGGCACGGGTCAGCTAGTAGCTAATAAACCTTCGTTTATAAGAGAACTATTTGGAGCAAAAATTATTTAAATGAGACGAGACGAGTCCTGAGATAATAGCGTTAATATACCGTATTAAACAAACTCTTCAGATTCACTCAATTGGTATAGATAGTAGGATGTATACAAAGCTTGAGTAGAAGAAAAAATATCGTAGTCAATGAAAACGCATCGTATTGTAAATTAAAGTTTATTGAACTTCTCTCACAGACAGACAAGTTTATTCATTGAGATAGGTATTTATCTCTTGAGTAATCTTTGTATTGATGATTCATACGATGCTTAGGATTGTCTTAAAAGTGTATACATTTACGTACTTGTGTATTATTAATACTTATTCTATTAAATTGTACATTTATGAGGTGTATTATGCTCTTTTATTGTTGTAATTTGTTTATAATACAACAATATAAAATCTATATTACTTTTTACATTTTTAAATTTGCTTGATTATTATTAATGTTTAGCAAAATATAGGGAAACAGCATCCCATTTAATTATATTATTTATAAATATTACTTTACCAACAATATTTCGTATGCCTAAGATAACGAAAATACAAAAAGTAATCGTTTTACCATACTTATTGATTCACATATTTATGCTGTAATTTAAGAGTTCGAAAGTACTAGGTAACTTCTGTAAAAGACGCACTAGATAATACTTACAAAGACCTAATTAGAGAGACTTAAAAGGGCTTTTGCACTCTCACTTATAGACCCAAAGAACTTGTAGTTTTAGTTAAGCAAAAAAGGTTTAAAAAATCGTATTATATGGTGTTGTGTATTATTCTTTGGCTTCCCTCATGGGGGAACACGGTATATTGACGTATAAATAAATTTTAAATACACGTGTATTGCCATCTCCAATTGACTTCGATAAGTATATATAAAGCTTAAAACTAGACTACAATAATCTAATTCTACGCAACAAACAGTTAGAACTCAACAATATGAAGGGTTTCGCTCGCACGTTTGCACACGTGATCTACTGCCACCCCATTGTATGGCATCCGCCACGTGGTTACCAAAACATTAATGTTATTGTCTATGTGCGTGAAAATTAAAATTAATCCGTTTAGTGTGTTACCTTGGCAGTGGTGAACACGAGACTTGAAAGTTGCGTAGGGGTTACTTAGCAATCTGTTCAGGGTTAAAGCCCGATTTACACATCGACAGGTACAGTAGCGAGTTAAGTAGTAAGTTGTTGATGATTAAGTTGATTTAAATAGATCTCTATCCTATTTTTTGGCGAGTTAAGTTGGCGAGACGCGAGAGAGGGGGCTACTTCGTACTTAACTCGCCAAAAAATAGGTGTAAATCGGGCTTAAGCGTGCGTTACGATTAAAGTCGTTTTAAAAATGTGTATATAAATCCGAGAGCATCTTCAATTCACGGTTCTACACCAACCCTAGTATTTTTTGGTAGATCGGGTGAAACTGTCATTGACATCCGGTATTTGGGGCAGAGGAAAATAAATCGCTGTGAGCGTAGGATTTATGATCTTCTGGGATGTTTAAAAGGATACCAATAAATTAAGTGACCAATACATTAATAACGACCTCTGTGGCGCAGTCGGTATATTACATGGCTGCTACGCAGAGGTCTCGGGTTCGATTCCCGCTCAATGCAAATCTTTGTGTGCATGAACATGATTGTTTGCATTGGTTAATTGTTTTCTATGTATAATATGTATGTATTTACAAAAAAAAAGTATTTAAGTATGTTTATTCGTTGTCTAGTACCCGTAGTACTAACTTTGCTTAGTTTGGGTACTAGGTGGCGATGTGTGAATGTGTAAGGATTATTTATTTATTATTTAAGTAGCGAGAGGAATGGGCAAGGTGGAATTAGTCCAGGAGTGGTCGCTATTAACAAATATGATGATGAGAGTGCAACTAATTTTATAATCGCAATAGCCGAATAGCACTTGTTTGTCTGCCCGCTTGTTTCCTCAATATCTCATTGAATATTGATGTTAACGACCTGAAACTCGATCATAATTTTAAAATCTTTGGACTGACACTATGCGAAAGTGAAAGTGTAACTTACTGAGTCTGTTACAGCTTAAGTGACACTGTTATTTTGCTTCAAGCAATTCAACATTTTTTATATTCTAGCTATACACGTATATTGACCTATAGTCACCATTATCATCATCATAACAGCCCATTAATGTCCCACTGCAGGGACGCGCCTCTTTTCGTGACGGAGGGATAGTTGGCCTACTAAAACCACGCTGGCCAGACGGTTTGGTATAGGGTTTAATTTTCAAGTTTTCCTTCTTTTTACTTCGTAAAGACAATATTTACGGTTAGTTCCTTAGTCGGTTTTTACGACACCCATGGGATGAAATGGGGTGGTGACATATTGTATTCTTACTCCGTCACCACACGTTCTTGTTTGTTATATGTAGACTATCTGGAAAAAATGTGTGATTAAAATGTATCTTTTTTCAGGTCTGGAAGCAGCGTTGGTGTTCGTGGAGAACTGCGGGCATGCGGGTAAAACGACGGGCGAGGTTATGTCTGGCATCGTCGCCAAATGTATCGCAGCGCCGAAGACCAAGACTAAAGACCTGGCATTACAGGTGGGTGAACTATTTATTATTTTAGAAAGTTCATACAGTTACTGTCCGTGTGGTGACGGAGTAACAATAAGTCACCACTCCATCTCATCCCATGGATGTCGTAAAACCGACTATGGGACTCACCGTAAATATTATCTTTACGAAGTAAAAAGAAGGAAAACTTGAAATTAAACCCTATACCAATCCGTCTGGCTAGCGTGGTATTAGTAGACCAAGTATTCCTCCGTGACAGGAGGAGGCCTGTCCCTGCAGTGGGACATTAATGGGCTATTAAGACGATTCAGTTATTCAACATAACAGCCCCCTTTATGCCGAGGCCAAAGTGTGGGCGAGTCGTAAAGGTTACCGAAGGGTTCATACTTTATTCACACGGTATAAGAGAAGTGAAATTGCTTTATTTGATAACATTGCAATCTTACTCTCACGATTTTTTCCTTAATATGCGATGCTTTTCCGTCTCTGGTACTAATTTAATCTGCCAGCAACTTTCCTGCCTAGTTCGAAACAGGATTTACTTTGTTTTGTTCTTCGTAACACTATTTTATCACGTTACTAATCAGTATTGCAGTATATGCCGTGTAGCGACGGCTGGAGAATACAATGTGTCGCTACCCCCTACCTCCTATGGGTGTCGTAAAAGTCGACAAATGGTGAAATAACAAATTAGCAGACAACACCACTGCCAGAGAAGGAAAACTCGAAAGCAAACCCTGTACCAACCCGTCTTGCCAGCGTGGTCCAGTAAGGCAAACCCCCTCCTAAATGTTAGCACGCCCAAATAAACGGCCCCCAGTTCCCGGCAGTCCTGCTGCCCGTTGCTACGGTAGCGGTCGCGGTAACAGTGGGACGGGGGGTGCGAAGAATCTCCGGGCTACGGCAAACGGCTACCATACCAAAATGACCCTGGCAACCTATAACGGACGCTCTCTACGGCTGGACCAACATCTCACCGAACTCGAGGTAGAACTAGGACGTATAAACTGGCACATTTTGGGGTTATCTGAAGTCCGAAGAGAGGGGGAGGACACGATAACCCTCGAGTCAGGTCACCTGTTCTACTTTCGGGAAGGTGATCGGCCCTCTCAAGGCGGTGTTGGTTTCCTGGTCAACAAAGTCCTGACCGACAACGTTGTGGAAGTCAGCAGTGTGTCGACACGGGTAGCGTACCTCATAATCAAAATCACCGACAGGTATTCCCTGAAGGTGGTACAAGTGTACGCACCGACCTCGACATACAGCGATGACATAGCCGAAGCCATGTACGAAGACATTGCTAAGGCACTACATAATACCACCAAGGCTCACTACAATGTTGTTATGGGGGACTTCAATGCCAAAGTGGGAGTACAAAGATACGGCGAAACGAAAATCGGATCCTACGGTGTGGGGCGCCGAAACCACAGAGGGCAGATGCTAGTCAACTTCCTGGAGTCGCAGGGGCTCTTCTTGATGAACTCCTTCTTTAAGAAAAAGCCACATAGGAAGTGGACATGGCAAAGCCCCGATACTGTGACGAAGAATGAGATAGACTTCATCATGACCGACAGGAAATACATATTTAGAGATGTCTCTGTGATTAACAGGTTTAATACTGGGAGTGATCACCGACTTGTTCGAGGCACTCTAAATATGAATTTCAGAGCCGAGAGGCGTCGCATGGTGAAGTCTACTCTCAGACCTACCGCGCCCCAAATAGCTCTGGGATTCGACAAGTTCCAACTAGAGCTTCAAAATCGTTTCGACCTGTTAGAAACCGATGGCAACGTTGACCAGAAAACCGACGCAGTGGTCAAAACGCTACAGGATGTGTCTCGAAGGGTTTTCTCCGGAAAAAGCAAAGTCAGGCAGCCTAAGCTCTCCCCCGAGACTCTCGAACTTATGAGGCAAAGACGCGAGATGTCACCCGCGCGGTCCTCTTCGTCGGATGGGAGAAACCTCAACCGGAAGATCCGGAAGCTGGTGCGACGTGACCTCCGATGTTCCAACACCCGCGCCGTTGTGGCTGCGATCGAACAGAATAGAGGCACCAAAGTATTTGCGCGCCAGCTTGGTAGATCCCATCTAGCGAAACTACACACTGCGGACGGCAGAACCGTGACCTCCAAGTTCGAGATACTCGAGGAAATAGAGAGCTTCTACAAGGACCTGTACGCATCACGGATGACTAAACCCTTGGGACCTAGCGAGGATGACCACAGAGCCCCACTCACGCGCCATTATACGGAGGACATCCCCGATGTCAACCGGGGCGAGGTCAGAGCTGCTCTCGAGCAACTTAAGAACAATAAGTGTCCAGGTGATGACGGAATCACTACAGAACTACTAAAAGCTGGCGGAACACCTGTCCTTAAAGAGCTCACAACGCTTTTTAACTCCGTCATTCACCAGGGCCTAACACCTCAGGCGTGGAGCGGGAGTGCGGTGGTCCTGTTCTTCAAAAAAGGTGATAAATCCTTACTAAAGAACTATAGGCCCATATCACTCCTGAGCCACATCTACAAGTTGTTCTCGAGAGTACTCACAAACCGCCTCGCCAGAAGACTCGACGACTTCCAACCACCGGAACAAGCCGGGTTTCGAAAAGGCTACAGCACCGTGGACCAGATCCATGTTGTTCGGCAAATTGTACAGAAGACTGAGGAGTACAATCAGCCGCTGTGCATGGCTTTCGTGGACTACGAAAAAGCCTTCGACTCAATCGAAACCTGGGCGGTTCTGGATGCTCTGCAGCGATGTCACATCGATTGGCGGTACATCGAGGTGTTGAGATCTCTATATGAAACTGCCACCATGACCGTCCAGCTCCAGGACAAAAAGACCCCACCTATTGAGTTGCGTAGAGGGGTGAGGCAAGGGGATGTTATTTCCCCTAAGCTCTTTACCAACGCACTCGAAGACGTCTTTAAGACGTTGGACTGGACTGGACGGGGCATCAACATCAACGGCGAGTATATCTCACACCTCCGGTTTGCTGACGACATCGTCATCGTGGCAGAGTCACTGGAACAGCTTGACGGGATGCTGCAGGGCCTAAATGGAGCCTCTCGACGGGTCGGACTCGGCATGAACCTAAACAAAACGAAGATCATGTTTAACAAACATGTAACGCCGAGGCCGATCTATGTCGACGGATTGATGCTCGAAGTTGTTCAAGAGTATGTTTACCTGGGACAGGTTGTCCAACTTGGTAGAAACAACTTCGAGAAAGAAATCGATCGCAGGATCCAGTTGGGTTGGGCAGCATTCAGCAAGTTACGTCGGGTCTTCTCTTCGCCTTTACCGCAATGCCTGAAGACCAAAGTCTTCAACCAATGCGTCCTACCAGTAATGACATACGGTGCCGAGACGTGGACACTCACAGTAGGGCTAGTCCACAAACTTAAAGTCGCGCAGCGAGCTATGGAACGGGCTATGCTCGGCGTCTCCTTGAAGGATAGAATCCGGAACGAGGTTATCCGACAAAGAACCAAAGTTACCGACATAGCTCGTAGTATTAGCAGGCTGAAGTGGCAATGGGCTGGTCATATCTGTCGAAGGACCGATGGCCGTTGGAGCAAACGTGTCCTAGAGTGGAGACCGCGACTCGGCAAACGTAGTGTAGGACGCCCCCCAGCTACGTGGACCGACGACCTCATAAAGGTCTCTGGGTCGGACTGGATGCGGAAGGCGCAGGACCGAGTTCTGTGGCGTGTATTGGGAGAGGCCTATGTCCAGCAGTGGACTGCAATAGGCTAGTTGATTGACTAATCAGTATTATGATCCTGTACATATTATTGCATAGTACATTTACAGCACATCATCATCATCGTGATTCATATATTTTTATTTTTAATAGGTTGATTTCAAAAGAAACTGATATAGGCTATTGAAATGTTTAAAGAAAACGTTTTCCTCAAACAAATATAAAAGAAGCTTACCAAACAAAATGTTAGCCACAAAATTAATTTGGTATTGTTACAATTTTAATGTTGTGGTTACAGTGACCCGGTTACGATCAAATAAATGTGACTAGACCATTCTTCCGTGAACTTAAAATGTCATTAACCCAGCCTCAAATGACCAACGAAAAATTTTCAGAACGAATGACTTATTTGTTTCGTGCGTCAATACTATTTTACATAAGGAAAGTTTTTACTTACGCGTTGTAAGGGGAGCCTCCTTAAACCTACATCTAGGTCATAAGTCCTTGACGCTGTTATGCAAGTGTTCCGTCCTCTATCACGCGATCACCCGCACGGAGAATTCATGGAATGCTAATAATAATATAAGGTCTTATTCTTACTTAATATTATGAATGTCAAAGCAATTATTATCTTTTGGCAAAATGCGACTCATATTCTTCAATTTACGTAAAACGTGGTTGACCGACGACAACCTTGTTAGGACGGCGACCGATGGATGAGGGAGCTACAGGCCTTTTAAAGTGGTAATATTTGGAGGTACTTTAGCTAAATTGATGATTTTGTAAAATGTGTGAGATAATAAAATATATGTATTAATCAATACAGACAGAAATGTATAATTATATAATGTATAGTTTGCATACCTACATGTTGCTCTTATGAATAATAAAAGTGTGTAAGAGTAGGTGTTATGTATTATGAGATATGTACCTAAGTGAAAACGTATGATTCAGAGATTGGGTATTTGACAACATTAAAATAAATAAATTAATCAATACAAGGAATTATTCAGCGTAATGTTACAAAATATTAATCTGATTAATTACTTGCATGTTCTTGTTAAAAAAAAATACTGAGATGCGGCTTTTGTTTCGCAAATTAACAGACACAAAGAATTGCGTGGCAATTTACACAAATCAATCCTGCGTATTTCTAACTGAATTGACCCTCTCCCTACTAATATCGACCAACGTCTATTAAAGCTATTTAATTCTTAATTTATTTGTGCCCTAACTTATTCCTATATTTTCCTTCCAGATAACCCTAATGTACGTAGAAATAGAAAAACACGAAGTTGTAGAAGAGGAACTTATAAAGGGTATGGAGCAGAAGAATCCTAAAGTGGTAGCGGCCTGTGTGTCAGCATTAAACACGGCTCTTAAACAGTTTGGCAACAAAGTGATAGCCATCAAGCCTATGGTGAAGAAAATACCTGTACTACTGTCTGATAGAGATAAAGGTGTGCGGGATGAAATGAAGGCGCTGGTTGTGGAAATGCATAGGTGAGGCTGCTTTCATATAATGTTTTTTTAGTATAATTAGAATGTTAGATAAGCTATGTTAAATATAATACGTATAACATGTGTTCAATTTAATTTGGTTGGGTTTTACGGGTCAGGGTACAGCTGTTAATACTATTCTTCCACTGTTCTCTCAAGGGTACACAGGAAAACAATGGGTTGTATGGTTATAACTTGCATAGTAGCTTCTCTCTCTAATCGGTCCCTCATTGCTGAGGATCGTGGTTACGAGAGTCATTGAACCGAGCGAGACGTCTCCATCGGTTGCGGTCCGAAGTGGATCTCACCACCTGGTAAAAATTATAGGAAGAGGTGGCCTCTCTAACTTGGTCAGACCATCGTGCTGGCGATCGGCCTCGTGATCTTCTGCCTTCAGTATTGCCAACAATGACTAGCTTTTCAAGATTGCCATCCCCCCTCCTCATTATGTGTCCGAAAAAGGTTAGTACACGCTGTAAACATATGGCCGACAATCGGGTCTTAACGCCAAGTTGCGAGAGAATTGACACATTTGTGCGTTTGGCTGTCCATGGTATGCGAAGCATTCGTCGCCAATACCACATTTCGAAAGCATCTATTCTCTGTCTCTCTCTGGCTCGGATTGTCCAGGTTTCGCATCCATAAAGAAAGATTGGGAAAATAAGGGCTCTCACTAGTCGAGTCTTGGTTTTGAAGCTTATTACTCGGTTTTTCCAGATGTTTTGGAGTCGTGTCATTGCGTTTTTAGCCATGGCTATTCTGCGTCTTATTTCTGGTTCACAGCTTCCTTGGTTGCTGATGTAGGATCCAAGATATATGAAATTGTCCACAGTGTCAATGTCTTGAAGAGTTTGGACATCTGCTGTCAGTTGGCCTGCGCGATCTACTACCATCAGTTTGGTCTTCTGCCTATTAATAGTGAGTCCTAGCCTTTCACTTTCCACTTCCAGCCTGTGCAGGATCTCCTTCATGTCAGCAAAGGATGTAGCAAGGAGTACAGTGTCATCCGCATATCTCAGATTGCAGATGCGTTTCCCACCCACTGCAAATCCCCTGTCCCAATCCTCAAGGCTCCTGCGGATGATGTGTTCGCCGTATACGTTAAACAACAGGGGAGATAGGATACATCCCTGTCGAACACCCTTGTTTACTTTAAACACATTTGAACAGTCGGTGTCTAGTTTAACGAAGGAACGGTTGTTGACATATAGGTTTTGAACCAGTTCGATTAGGTGTTGTGGTGTGCCCATTTCCTCTAGAACCCTCCATAATTTATCATGGCATAGTAGCTTAGTAGAAACTTAAGCAAAGTTTCGATTAGATTTTGTAACTACGAAAACTTACACAGCAAGAGTATAAAGTATTGATTTCAACAGTGAACCTAGTACAGCTTTTTGGGGTGTGCTAATTGACCCAAAATGATTTACATCCATTAGATTTTCAACTAGTAATAATAAACAAATTGACATTACTTTTCACAGATGGATCGGTGCTGCCATCGAACCTCACATAGCGTCTCTCCAAGCTGTGATGCAACAGGAACTAAGAGAATCGTTCGGCAACACGGGAGGAGCGCAGCCTACAAGATACTTGCGATCACAACAGAACAGAGTGCGGGATACACCCTCAGCTGATTGTGCTGATGGTAAGTAAAGTGAAAAAATGGTTCGGGAACTCTTTTTGAATGGCTCAGTGACGAGGAGCTTTTATATGTGTCAGTTAAATTCATGAGAGACTATAAAAGTCCCCATGACAGAGCATAATAATACTCCTGTACGGGCGTTTTGTGTAAAAAAAGACTTAATTCCTAATTCTTGATAATACTTCTAAACCAAACTGTTGAAAAACGTTTATGTCAAAGTTTCATTCTTCGTCTTCATAATGTTAAATAACATACAAAATCGCTCTAATTTTCCAGGTGCCATGGATGATGAAGATGCCGAGACAGGCGGCGGAGACTCCGCAGACATAGATGCTTACGACCTCCTGGACCCAGTCGAGATAATATCCAAACTTCCCAAAGATTTTTACGATAAACTTGAAGCTAAGAAATGGCAGGAACGGAAAGAGGCTCTCGATTCACTGGATAACCTCTTGAAGACTGCTCCTAGACTCGAGCCTGGAGATTATGCTGATTTAGTCCGAGCTTTGAAAAGGGTAATAAATTGTTTATAGAAATGCTTGAATGTCACCTTCAAAGAAAGGTCTCCTCTATGTATGGAGGGAAAATAATTATAGTGTACAGATTGGGACACTTATATTAGTTTTTCAAATGATATAGAGCTAATAACACTGTTACTGCCCAGCCCTACTAATATACAACTTACCTAAACTATACTAAACAGGGACCAAAAACAAATTGACAAATACACTTTCGAGGAAATAATATGATCATTTGAATCTTCAATTGTTAATAACAGCAGATTTTTAACTATATTTTAGAGATACATGAACCAATCGTTAAGTACAAAAATATATCATTATAATCTTTAACTTAACTCGTTTTAAGCGGTTTTATGACGAAAAGGGGTTAAGAAAAAGTTGTAAGTATACCAGTCGTATAATATGATTTTGCCTTTTTCAGGTAATATCTAAAGACACAAACGTGATGCTAGTCGCTCTCGGAGGCCGTCTGCTAGGCATGGTGGCCAACGGTCTTCGCAACAAGTTCTCTCCATACGCCACTGCGTGTGTTCAAGCTATACTTGAGAAGTTTAAGGAGAAGAAGCCTAATGTGGTGACCGCGTTGAGAGAGGCCATCGATGCTATTTATCCCTGTGTAAGTTTAATTTTTTATAGTTAGTTGTATTGAACACATTGGTCTTGTTTTGCATACTATTATGTTTTTCGTAATTGTCCCCACGTGTAATTTTAATTTAATTATCCATTAAAACAAAAAATATTTTCACAATAAACAGCCAGTCAAAATCCAAACAACTGGGTTATGTTGGAATAGTGACTACTAAATAGTGATTTCCATTTTATTTCTTTAAAAAAGTTTTCAGTCAAAAAACAAATTAATCGTTTATTTTTAGTAAGAATAAGTTCACATTTTGAAAAGAATGTACAAGTTTTGTGATATGTAAATATATTTTATTAGCATCACATTTTGCATACTTTTAAGTTATACAAAGTGTAATTTTCGTTCACCAGACAAACTTGGAAGCAATAATGGAGGATATGTTGGCTGCGTTCGAAAACAAGAACCCTTCAATTAAGGCCGAGAGCTCACTGTTCCTAGCACGTGCGCTCTGTCAGACACAACCTGCGGCTTTCAGCAAGAAGGTTATGAAGGCTTACGTCGCGGGACTGTTGAAACTTATTGAGACTGCAGGTTTGTTTAATGTGTTTTTTGCAAACACAGGCACACACACACACACATACAAACATTACACACAGGCACACACACACACACACACACACACACACACACAAGACTCCCAAGCACAAAGACAGACACAAAGACTCACACATACAGTTCGCGTAATCTTACTTTGACGACCTGAACTTAGATTAAGAGACGTTCACGCATGTATACAATGTACAGTAACTAAAAAATACACCCATTCCCCAGAAATGGCATCGGCGCAGTAATTTACTACAACTTCAAGCCGACCTACTTAGATTGCTTATTACACAACCCGAAACTCTTTCCTCAGATTCTTACTCCGTCACCACACTTTTTTGAATGTTTTTGCTAAAATGTTATTATTTTCTAATCAGACCCTACAGTACGTGATGCGGCGGCAGAAGCTTTAGGTACGGCTACAAAATTAGTTGGAGAAAAAAATATAGCACCGCATATCGGTAAACTGGACAATTTGAAAGAACAGAAGATTAAGGAATTTGCTGAAAAGGTATTTGTTATTTATTTTATCTTTTTAATCTACATGTCCAATTCTCGTACCTTAAAATCGTTAAAAATTCGGTTATGTTAACTTTTAGTTGTCAAATTGTCACAAGGTAACTTAAACTAAAAGTTAACTTACCCGAATTTTTTACGATTTTAAGGTACGAGAATTGACATGCTGCTGTCTAAAATAATTGACGAAGTGTGATATGCAGCTTGTAATTAAAGAAAGTAGTATTTTTATAGGGGAAACTATGAAGGGCTTAGTTAATAAAATACCAAAAAAATTTAAAAAACTAAAAGCCAAGCAAAAGTTTTCAATTAAAAGCAAAGTTCTAGACACTGTTGTGATATATTCCATCCTCGTTCACAAATACCATGAAACCCAGCACCTGTACAATCATCTATGGAATGCTAAGAGTCAGATCTTGATTAGTAAAGTGATTCGTAGTTATAAAATAAAATTGTTATTCCCATAGTTAAAATAAATAATTTAGAGGACGGAACATAGCAGACAGTGAAGGTGACCGCTAACGCGATGTAAGGGGGCCTCCTTAAACCTACATCTGGGTCGTAAGTCCCAGACGCTGTTATGCAAGTGTTCCGTCCTCTAGCACCCGCACGGAGAATCCATGGAATGCTAAAATTAGGTCTTATTTTCTACAGGCTGTTATCCAGGTAAAAATAGCGGCACCTAAGAAAGAGGCCAAAGGTAAACCAACGTCGTCACCTTCAGGCAAAGGAGACGCTAAATCCACAGCCGGCTCAACCGCACCTAAACCTGTTAAACGTCCCGCTACTGGTGAGCTTACCTTTTATTTGTTTTGTAATGTAATATAGTCCTTATCTATACTAATATTATAAAGAGGTAAAGTTTGTGTGTTTGTGACGTTGTATGGGGTAATCTCTGGATCTAATGAAGCGATTTTAAAAATTCCTTTCTGTGTTGAATAGTCCATTTATCGGGAAGTGGCATAGGCTATATAGTATCACGCTATGACTAATAGAAATATGTTTAAAATGTGTCAGCTAGTTCAATGTTAAATGGAATACAATACATATATCTCTTCACACATAATCTAGTCCCAAACCGGAATAGACATAATAGACTTTATAATAAATACTCTGTCTCAGGAAGATATTTTGATCTTATTCAAGGCAATATTAGTCTGAAAAAAAAAACAGTATAGGCTTAATCTGTTCTGGTATTCATGGAGAGTTCCCGACTTCCTGTACTTAGTTACAGAGAGGGTTGCCTATCTGTATCATCATCATCATCATAACAGCCCATTAATGTCCCACTCCAGGGACTGGCCTCCTCCCATGGAGGAGGGATACTTGGCCTACGCTGGCCAGACGGACTGGTATAGGGTTTATTTTCAAGTTTTACTTTCTATGTAAAGGTAATATTCACAGATAGTCCCTTAGTCGGTTTCTACGACACCCGTGGGATGAGATGGAGGCTTACCTGTATTACAGGCTGAAAAAAATGAACTAAACTCACTAACTCACATTCTTGTTATACGTACAAAAACTCACGCCTTTGTCCCATGAGGGGTAGATATCACTAAGTGCCTTACAAACCGGCACTCTGCAGTCCACTTTTCGGCATGTGGGAACCTTTGGCTTTGTGTGGCAAACATCACTGCCGCCTCCTACATTATTTATTATATCTTGTCTTATTTTCCTAATAATAAAAAGTTTTCTGGTGGGTCTACCTTTTTTTTTTTTTTAAATGTGTTTATTTTTATATATTTAAAAATGTAATTAATTGAGAAAAAAAGTAAATAAAGAAAATAAGTTTAATGTATATTTTGTTGCTACAGCTAAACCAGTTGCTAAGAAGGCACCAGCGTCTCGCGCTCCGCCAGGCCCTGCAAGAGAACAGGAACTGTCTCAGGAAGAAGTTGATGCTAAAGCTGAAATGTTATTGCCCCCTGACGTCATTGCTGGTAAGCCCTTGTATGAAAGACATTTTTTTTAATCCTCACACATTCACACAACGTCATCTAGTCCCAAACTATGCAAATTTTGTACTATGGGTACTAGACAACGGATAAACATACTTAAATACTTATTGTTTTTTGTAAATACATACATATTATACGACTCTCATACTGATTTCCGAATTACTAAATCCAGAATAACGTTACCACGAAATTATGCAATCACGAATAACGTTACCACGAAAACAATCAATCACGAATTTTCATTCTGGCATTTGCCGGCTGCTGCCGCAGCTCGCTCGCTTCGCTCGCTCGGCTCGTGCATCGTATTGTCGTCGTTCTAACCTAACCTAATCTTTCGACAATGTGTGAAACGATGTCAAAATGACAATTCGTGATTGCAGGTTTTCGTGGTAACGTTATTCGTGATTGCATGTTTTCGTGGTAACGTTATTCTGGGTTCAGTAATTCGTAAATGAGTAATTCACCCATATTATACATAGAAAACACCCAGACTAATGCAAACAATCATGTTCATGCACACAAAAATATGCATTGAGCGGGAATCGATCCCGAGACCTCGGCGTAGCAATCATTGACAGAGGTTGTCAATTGGCATGCAACTTTGAAAACTTGTGCAAGATATACTTTTATGCTCCACTAGTTGACATTGAACACATATCACAAGGATCTTCACTTTGATATTCGACAGAAACATTATATTCTGATCTGTTTGTGGCAGGGCTCTGAATACCGTTAAAAATGAGGTACCGATACCTTCATCAAACTATGGTAACGTTACTTGTAGAGGTATCGTTAAGCCAGGTATCGTTAATTGGGTGGATTTTTACCGGTAAGTTGACTTATCGCTATCGATGATTTACCGGTAAAAAGTAACAATACTGTAAGTCAAAGTTTGCTAACGTTACCATAGAAACACCGTTAATTGTCATTATAACTCTTTCCACTATAATAATCTATACATAATATTAATATAATAAAACTGTAGAAAAGTCGTTATTGTACATTAAAAAAAAAATAGCCAAGGTATTACAAGACAACCAATAGAACCCATTTCCAGCAGTTTTGGAATTTTTGTCTGTTTGTCTGTAACTGTACCTATATCTGTGTTCTAAAATTTGTTCGGGCATCACGTAAAAAGTACGAAAGCAATGTAGATGATTATTATACACAACTAGCGATCCGTCCCGGCTTCGCACGGGTATTATTTTCCAGCTTATCTGTTCATTTTCTTTGCTATAAACGTCACGGAGCCCGAGACCTTTCCAACAAATGCAAAATCGTGGAAATCGGTTCGTGCGTTCAGGAGTTATAGCGTCAGGAAGGAAAACACGACTTATTTTTATATAGTAGACGATTGAAAGTAACTTGAAGTTATATTTAGTTTTTGTTTCATTGCAATCGGTTCCGTCTATTAAAAGATATTTCGATTTAATTAATTAATATTAAACAGAGCCATCTTTCGAACTTAGACTGGACTGCATCAATAGTTGAACTATGTACAATCACGGAAGTTGCCGCTTGACCATAAGTATACATAGACATAACATCTATGTAAACTATGGAATGCAATAAAGATATGAAATTATGAATTATTACATGAAAAAAAGTCGTAATTATCATTTTCACGTATACCTAAATAATATCAATCTCATACCGAATATATTCTGCATAATTCCAAAAGTCCGTTAAACAAAAACCAAGTCGTGAGTGTAGAAACAAAAATAAATAGCCCGTTGTCAATAGCCGGAGAGTGAATCGGAACTAATTCATACTTAACTCGTCACACGTCCGCGTCCCTACATATCGGTCCATATGCAAAATGATCCCGGTCCGTCCGCGTCACTACATATAGGGCCAAATTTCCCGCGCTCATTCAATTGGTAATATTTCACGTTTCATTCACTAAATGCACTATGGTTTGATGCTAATTATTGAAATAGTTCGTAATCTATCGGTCAAATAAATATTTACTCTGGCAATTTACAAAAAAAAATATTTTAAAGAAATGAAACAAGTGCAGGTGTTTATTCTTCGTGATTCGCGGGTTTTTGTGAGTGAATTGTAATAACGGAGTATTTTGTTTCAATTGTGTAAATAAAGTGATTTATTATCTCAAGTAGTGTTAAATGTCACTAAAGTGTTGTCTTGTGATAATAAGTAAATTATTTGAAATGTTTTATTGTCGAAATGTGTAAAGTGTGTGTTTTTGAAAATAAAGTGTTGACGCCCGGGGCCATTTTGGTTACTGTTTTTTGAATTTGCTAATAACAAACAGCTCCTGGCAAGAAATGTATGTATTTTATTTCTTCATTTATTCATTATTTTATCGCTATATAACATGGCAATAAGTGCTACTCGTTTCATAACATATAATTATAGTTTTCATTCATAAATTTTCATTTAATGAGACGGGTATTTTTCTCATAAAAAACGCATAAACAGTTGGACATGTAGGGGTGTGGGTCAAAATTTGGTCGGACGCTCAAAAGGTTAAGAAACAGGAATATTTTTAGGGGCGTGTCTTAGAGGGGCTAGAAATTAATGCAACATCTATGTGTGCGTGTCACACTGTCGGTGGCTGTTTAAGGCAATTTGTTTAGAAACTGATCGAGCAGAACTTTCTTCGATAGTACTTAGTCTTAAAAATAAATTGAATTTAAATAACATTCCTTTTCTCACAATCTTATTATAACTGCAATTTTAACACACTTTTATAATTATTTAATACATACTACATATTATATAGGTATATAATTGTAGTGATTTAATGAACTAATAATAATTAACTTTTAACTCTTAATTTAGATTTATCCCTAAAGCTGCCTCATTGATAATTGTATAATTATGTATTATGTTATTTAAGAGACTCCCTGATCTCACAGATAAACAGCCTCAGCTGTTTTGTGAGACTGATGTATAAATTGATGTAAACTTATTTGTTAATAATAAACAAAACAAAACAAAAAAAACAAATAGTGAAAAATCAAATCATTAAATAAAAATACTATTTAATTTTCAATTAAAATACCCGTGAACAGTGACGGTGAATTTAAGTTACTTGGCTTAATAAAATATAAATAGTCACTTACCAACCATCGAGATTTATAGACAATTATGTTTACTCGTTGGAATAGATACATAATTTCAACACAATTCAATAAGATTCGATAGCCAAGGGTATAGAACAATCGACTTTGATGAAGTAGACGTGCGTTCAAAACCGGGTTGTGCCAAGAATTCTTTTTGGTTTTTTAGTTTTAATTTATTGTATTTTATCTCAAAGAAAACAGTTACAATACCCTTTGAAATGGCGAGCGAAAAAAAATTGGTTATATTTAAAATGCATTCTCTCTGGCTGAGTGGCTACTCACAGCCCGTTGCGGTCACAGATTTAAAAGTGTAAAATTTCACCGAGGTCATTGCATAGACGGGTGACCACTCAGTGGTATTTTATTAACCTATTGATTTATGCGTGATCATACAAAAAAAAACATACGTGTCGAATTGATAACCTCCTCCGTTTTTTTTCATCGGTTAAAAAAATAAAT
This sequence comes from Schrankia costaestrigalis, assembly GCA_905475405.1. Taxonomy (NCBI): domain Eukaryota; kingdom Metazoa; phylum Arthropoda; class Insecta; order Lepidoptera; family Erebidae; genus Schrankia; species Schrankia costaestrigalis. The sequence goes on from FR997851.1 coordinate 6,606,047, forward strand.
GTATGATTAGCGATTATTATGAATTGCAATTAATATTCATTTTAATTTTTTTATGAAGAATGATCATGATGACTTCAAATTGTATGAGAAACATTTTCGGAGATCCGATGATATGAGTTGAAATGTTAAGTAAGAAGAAGCGCTCCCTGTTGTGCAATATTGAACTTAATAGTTTTATGACATGCAACTAAAATGAGCTCTAGAGGTGATAAAGTCATTTAATAAATTAATTAATTAAATTAATTAATTTAATTGTCGACTATACATTTTTTTCGTAAACGAAGTCGCGGGTTACAGCTCGTATTGAATAAATAGTAGAAAACAAAATAAGAAAAAATAAAAAAAACACAAAAAGTAATTTGTTCCTCAGGATCGAACCATAGCTGTTTTCTTTTCAGCCAAGCTCTATACAAGCAAAGCTATCGTGTTGACAACAATTTTGATCAAATTGTCAATCTAGTATTGCGCTTTGAAATTGGCTTGACTTTTGTCTACTGTCATAATCACTCACTACAACTACACTGAAACTCGACCGACCGCAGATGAACGACGCATCGGGCGACGTTGCCGTTCAGTCATGCGCGGCTCCCGTACACTGCACGAGTTGGCAACATCGCTCGTAGGTACCGGTAAAAGTGTCGATACTCTTACCGATACATTGTTATCGGTAAAAATTTAATTCGATACCAAAGTAAAACTACCCGTAGTATCGTTACTAGGTTAACATTATGAAAGTAACGTTACTTAACGATACTTATACTGGGAATTTGGTACCGTTAACAAGCCCTGGTTTGTGGGTCCTATCTGTTCAAAAATATAACTGCAGACAAAGTTTGTTGTGGATTTTGGTCTACTTGACCAAAACGGTTTCTCCAGATTGAACTAAATGGCAAAAAGTATTATCACATCAACCAATGGATGTCTTTTACTGCTGCTGACAACTGGACTTAAGCCACCTCCAAATATTTCACTCATTGAAAGGTTTTCCTCATTATTACTTAACCCTTTCACAGTGCCGCCAGCAGACACAATAGTAAAACAATGCACGTGAACCATATGTAGTACACTGCACTGGGAATACAGAATTGTATTAACACATACAAAGTATTGTGTCCATTATTTATTTCATTCCTTCTCTTAAATTAATGTAAACATTTTCCACAGGTTTCGGAGACAGCAATTGGAAGACACGTCTGTCAGCGGTCCAAAGCTACAACGGCGTACTACAAGGATTATCAAATACAGACGCAACATCACAAGTATTATATCGTATATTGAACAAGAAACCTGGACTGAAAGATACTAATGTGCAAGTGTTAAAAGCGAGGCTGGAAGTGTGCAAATATATTACGGAGAACTTCCGTGTTTCTACGTAAGTATTCATTTACACTCAATAGCCATATGTGTTCAGCCATTTGTAATTTATTGAATGAATATGTAAGCTGATACCCCAGATATGAATGCTACTTTTTATGACAATATTAAATCGCCCCGTAGACGGTTGCCAAGGTCGCAAAGTTGAATCTCTTGCAGAACCATTTATTTCTTTATAATCAGAAATTTCTATGTGTCTGTTAGTTTGTAATCTAGGGATCAATCATAAAAAGTAATGCAAAGACACAAGCTTTATAACCATTTTTTTTTTCAGCACAAAGGAATATGCTTACTAATGATAGTTTATGATTTAGTATTTACGTAATAATATTAAATTCAAGGCATTGAAAAGTCAAGTCGTAAGCTAATGAATAACGTATTCTTAACATTCCAGTACCGCAGCAGACTTCGTACTCCAAGATGTGGTAACAAAGCTAGGAGAGGCTTCATGCTCATTACTATGTGCTGAATGTCTGACATCTCTAGCGGAAGCTTGCGGGTTTGAACATGTGCTAAATGAAGGTCTTACATTCGCTATGGACTCTCAGAAAAATCCCAAAGTACAGTCTGAAATGTTCATTTGGATGGCTAATGCTATAAAGGAGTTTGGCTTCAAGTAAGTTTTGTATATTTATAACTTCATTAAGTATTATTTGTATGAAACTCCGTACTGCAACGCACACTAATCGGAATCGTAACGTAATCGGATTTTTGACGTTTGACACCGAGGAAAAAGGCGAGGCGGTGCCGATCCGTTTACGTTACGTTATATGTGCTACAACCCTAAGACTCAGATGATAACGCGACATCTATACATATAGGCCATACTCATTTATCCATTGTGAAGGTAAAATATGTTCAACAAAACAGTTACTCTATATTCTAATAAACTAACTTCCTTTACAGTATGAACGTAAAAGGAATAATCGCTCACTGCAAGAAAGCCTTAACAGCAACCAACCCAAACGTCCGCACATCAACAGTGAACTTCCTCGGCATCTTGTCCCTATATGTGGGACCTTCCCTCATCAATCACTTCGACACAGAGAAGCCGGCCACTAGACAACTCATCAGCTTGGAGCTGGACAAGCATGCTAATAGTTCACCACCTACACCTACTAGACAAGTTGCTGGCAGCGTTTGTAAGGTATTGAATTGTGTTTTACCTTGTTAAATATAAATATATATATTCCTCACACATTCACACAACGCCATCTAGTCCCAAACTAAGCAAAGGTTGAACTATGGGTACAGTACAACGGATAAACATAGTTAAATACTTTTTTTTTGTAAATGCATACATAATAAACATAGAAAACACCCAGACCAATGCAAACAATCATGTTTATGCACACAAAGATTTGCATTGGGCGGGAATCGAACCCGAGACCTCTGCGTAGCAGTCATGTTATATAACCACTACGCCACACAGGTAGTCAATATAATATTTAACATCTCATCACATCATAGTTATTTAACATCTCAAAATACCTACCTAGAAACGTGACAGAGTTGCGCACCGAACTAGATGATTTGCGTAATAGTGTCAAAGTATCTGGGTCACCGATGTCGGCGCGTGTAAGCACACGTCAAGTTGCATCGACTACAACAAGCTACGCGTCAGCGGTCTTGTTGTCAACACCGTCTACAGCTGACAAGGCAGAGTGTGGCGCACGAAGTTACGCGCGCCCCGCTCCCGTCACGCAAGCTATGTTTTAAAGAAGCAACAAGATCAAGCAAGCAAGAATCGTACCAATGATGATGGTTTCGTGACTGTGCAAAAGAAAAAACATCGCCAGCGTAGCAATAAGAACTGCTGCGGCACAGCACCTAGGGAGCCAAATGTTAATGTACGTGCTGCAAAACCGAATACTCCGGTGTACATTTTGCGCCTGCATTACACCACAAAGGCTGAGGACATTGTCGAGTACGTATACCATAGGTTGAAATACACGGCGAGAGTGCAGTTGTTAGAGTCGCGCCGCAACGTGAATTTCAACGCGTTCGTGGTACGGGTTCCAACATGTTACCTGCATCTCGTCATGGACGAGACCTTTTAGCCGCAGGGCGTGGTATTCCGCCGTTTTCGCGGACAAGTGCCACCTGATCGCACTGTGACGTGATTTATTTGTATTTATTATGTTATAAAGTTTATATGTTTTTATTTATTATGTCACGTGTTATTATTATAATTAGTAGGTAAAAGTAAATGAAATATGTATATAAGTATGTATGCCTGTTGTCTGGTACCCATAGTACAAGCTCTGCTTAGTTTGGGACCAGTTGGCATTGATAAATTATGTGTTATTATATTATACATTATATTGTTAAAATAAGTATATTATTATATAAATAATTGTAAATATAAATATGTAAGTATGCCTGTTGCCTGGTACCCATAGCACAAGCTCTGCTTAGTTTGGGACCAGTCAACATACTTTATAATGTTATGTAATATTTTTATATATGAAATAAATTTTGATTTGACCTTTTCACAGGTTAGAGTAATAAAAATAATGCATTCTGAAGAAAAATTATAAATTTATTCTGATTTTGGTATCAATTGTTAACTAAAATAATCCGTTATTAGTTTAAACCACAATGTTAGGCATTATAACTCAGATGTGGGCTATGACGTGGCAACAGGGTAGGTTAGGTTAGGTTATAAATGAGTAACAGATCAGTAGAAAAGGCAATATTGTATTTGTATAACACACTCTCAACACTTTAAATGTTTTTCAATTTATTTTAGCTATATGCGAATTATGATGTTTTTCTATTGGCGGCGCTAGTGAGCCACGTAAAGACTCTTAAGAACAATGGATATTAGTCATGAAAAGATTGTTCTCCATTGCCTATCTCAACTGCACTTATAATACTAACAAAAATTATCTTTTTCACCAGTCTGCAAGCAAAGGTTCCATGGGTGATGACATCGAAGAGACTTATGAAGGAGCAATGGAGGAGGAACCTGCTGCAGTGGAAGACACAAGACCACGAACTGACATTGCACCGCTTATCACTGATGCACTCATAGCTGAAATGAACGATAAGAACTGGAAGGTGAGATAATATATTACTTCTTACTACTGATTAACTTTTGAACCAGAAATTATCTTTTGAACTCCACCGACGGCATTGCACGTCAAAAATGGTCATGATCCCGCGGGCTCAGTTGACCCAATTCGTTTTTTAGGGTGTTACTCAGCCCACTAATCTGTCAACTGGATCCGTGGGCTCAGTTAACCACTTAGTATGGTTAAGGGTCTACTCAGCCCAAACCCAGTACCCAGAAAAATAAACATTTTAACTGCGGAATCTATGTTATTGGATGTTTTTGCTTACTTTAAATATTTAAATTAAAACACTTAAATAAAATAAAAAAAATTCTTCTTACTATTATTATTCCTTCAATACAGATATGGTAAATAACATGGAGGTCAAACGGTTAAGGGAACAGAGGGTTTGTTAATTAAATAAATAAATTTCTGTACGTCTTGTCAGAATAAAAAACACAGAGTATTATAGATTGTGAGTGCCATAGAAAAGCATATAGGTTTTAAAACTATTAATTTCCACTTAAGCGTCTTTTATACAAATATGTCACCACCCCATATCATCCCATGGGTGTTGTAAAAACCGACTAAGGGACTATCCGTGAATATTATCTTTACGAAATAAAAAGAAGGAAAGCTTAAAATTAAACCCTATACCAATCCGTCTGGCCAGCGTGGTATTAGAAGACCAAGTATCCCTCCGTCACTGGAGGAGGCCCGTCCCTGCAGTGGGACATTAAAGCGCTGTTATGAAACGTCTTTTACCCTATGTTATGGTTAATACAATATTGGTATGTTGCAGGTTCGAAACGAAGCCCTAGACAAGATAAAAGCTCTAGTACAGAACTCGTCCCCCATCAAGCAGTCTCTAGGCGAGCTGCCGGCGGCACTGAGCGCGCGGCTGCTGGACTCTAACTCCAAGCTGGCTCAGAGCGCGCTGCACATCTGTGACGCGCTCGCACTAGCTATGGGGGCGAGGTGTAAGGTGCATGTTAGGACTTTCTTCCCGCCCTTCTTCCAAGGTGAGTTACTAAATTCTGCTATTGGTATTTTTTTTTTGTTTAAAAAGACAACTCCCCTACTAGAGATCATGACCTGTGCCGCGGAGACTTTTAGGCTCAACTCACACCGAAAGAGCGGCGAAGCGAAGCGACCCGCTAGGTTGATAAATTAGTTTTTGAAATTCGCCGTGCGACTTGATCAAGTGTCATGCGATAATAAGTATTATGTTAATGAAAATAAAGTTAAAATTCGTATGACACTGAAACTGCGCTCCGCTTCGCTGCCCTTCGTCGCTCTTTCGGTGTGAGTTGAGCCTTACAAACAACAATCTAGACATCTCATCTCGATTCAAGATAATAATTTGTGAATCACACACATGCTGTTTTTACGACTATGCATGTGAACCGAGTCCATACGTATATAAATATATGACTATGACAGTAGCCCGTTCATCAAAACTGTGTTTATTGTTGATGGCACGGGCGAAACATGTTTCGTATCTTTTACCGATAATGTACCATATTATACCCCTTCCACTATATTTAACAACATTTGACAGATTGACTTTAGTGAAGTTCAGCAGTAACTCGAATGTAATCCCATTCGATTGTAAGCGATTACGCGATTTTTCAAATTACTTTATTTTACACATTTGGATCCTTACATCAACTTACATTATCATTTTATTATTGTTTTCTTCTTCTATGTTAAGAGAATTAGCCTATAGCTTAAAATGATTAAATTATAGTTAGCTTAGGTATTATTTAAAATACATAATTTATCGTGACACATTCGCGGGTTATAGCTAATCTAAAATATCATAATACATTTTATAAACGTATTATGAAGAGTTCAGGTTTATTCATAGCATTTAATTTCTACCGATTATTTGTAATTTGTTTCATAATGGTGGTAATCGTTTTGAGTGTCCATCACTAAGTAACCATGGTAACTGAAAAAAACATGGGTAAATCCATGAAATACAATATAATTTGTTCGAAAAATAAGCGGAAGTATTACGAAACTTCATGGACGTGAACTGTCAAAAAGCTAAACTTACGCTGGAAGGGGTATAACAACGTTACTCCTTATTGCAGCATTCGGCGACAGCAAGCAGTGGATCCGCTCTAGCGCGGTGTCGTGCGTGGAGACGTGGTGTCGCCAGGCGGGCGCGCACGTGCCGCTGGAGGGAGAGATGTTGATGGACGCGCTGCGCAACGGCAGTCCGCTGTTGCGTGCCACGCTGCTGCAGTGGCTCGCTGAACATCTGCCTAATGGTACACACATTCATCTATCAACTAGCCTTTTGCAGTCCACCTACTGCTGGACATAGATCGTGACTGTGAAAAATTAGTCAGTCACAACACGATCTCTAAACTTCGAATTCCCAACGCTAGAGTACATACGTCACACAGTAAATAATAAAAGTGCGAAACATAACAATATAATATTTTCAACAGTGCCACCAAAGTCGTTCCCTCGCGAAGAGCTATCTATCTGCGTCCCCATACTGTACAGTTGTATAGAGGACCGCGCGGCTGACGTACGCAAAGTGGCAGCCGACTGCGTACTGCCGTTTATGTTGCATCTCGGATACGAGGCTATGCATAAACAGATGGACAAACTGAAGGTACATGTACTGTGCTATTTTTTATACTTAAACTACATAACTGTATGTTTATATGTGTTGTTATGACTTTTATAATTAAGGATGTTTAAGCAAGAATTCCTTTATAGTTTTTTTATCTTACTTGAAGTTAGATTAGAACATTTTAATTTTAAAAATCTTAGTTTTATGATTTGACAACTATAATTACAATAACTCATTAATATCTTTCTGGGCAGACCTCATTTAACTAGGAAAATTTGGCCTACTAACACCATGCTAGCTAGATGGATCCGTTTGGGTGTCTTCGTCTTTATTTTTTATAGAGATTAAATTTGCGGGTTGTGCCTAAAAAATTTCCTTAAGGGCATTGCATTGCTCAATGACCTTGAAGATCTGAGGTTTGTTACTGTTTTCATAGAAAAAGCGCCATCTACTAACAGAGATTAATACTAGGATATAATCAACTAATGATTATTCAAATCACAGACGCGACACAAATTTATCATTGTTTTGACCTAACTTATTTATTCTCTCGGAGACGCCAATTTTATACATACGTATTTTACTGGAAATAACGTTCACCGCGCTCAGAGCAATAACGAATTTATTATTATTACTGTTGCTACTAGACTATGTCTTCTGAAGGTCTGATGATGGCCAGGTAAGTACACAATGGTTCTCAGCGATGGTAACAGCTAGAAGTACTCTGTTTTCATAATTTGCCTATTTGATTAATGATGCTACTACACTATGTCTTCTGAAGGTCTGATGATGACCAGGTAAGTACACAACGGTTCTCAGCGATGGTAACAGCTAGAAGTACTCTGTTTTCATAATTTGCCTATTTGATTAATGATGCTACTACACTATGTCTTCTGAAGGTCTGATGATGACCAGGTAAGTACACAACGGTTCTCAGCGATGGTAACAGCTAGAAGTACTCTGTTTTCATAATTTGCCTATTTGATTAATGATGCTACTACAGTATGTCTTCTGAAGGTCTGATGATGACCAGGTAAGTACACAACAGTTCTCAGCAATGGTAACAGCTAGAAGTACTCTGTTTTCATAATTTGCCTATTTGGTTAATGATGCTACTACACTATGTCTTCTGAAGGTCTGATGATGACCAGGTAAGTACACAACAGTTCTCAGCGATGGTAACAGCTAGAAGTACTCTGTTTTCATAATTTGCCTATTTGATTAATGATGCTACTACACTATGTCTTCTGAAGGTCTGATGATGACCAGGTAAGTACACAACGGTTCTCAGCGATGGTAACAGCTAGAAGTACTCAGTTTTCATAATTTGCCTATTTGATTAATGATGCTACTACACTGTGTCTTCTGAAGGTCTGATGATGACCAGGTAAGTACACAACAGTTCTCAACGATGGTAACAGCTAGAAGTACTCTGTTTTCATAATTTGCCTATTTGATTAATGATGCTACTACACTGTGTCTTCTGAAGGTCTGATGATGACCAGGTAAGTACACAACGGTTCTCAGCGATGGTAACAGCTAGAAGTACTCAGTTTTCATAATTTGCCTATTTGATTAATGATGCTACTACACTATGTCTTCTGAAGGTCTGATGATGGCCAGGTAAGAACACAACGGTTCTCAGCGATGGGAACAGCTAGAAGAACCCAGTTCTCATCATTTCCCTATTTAATTACTCATGCTACTACACTTTGTACTTACCTGATCCTCATCAGACATTCTTCTGAAGGTTGAATTGAACTCAATAATTTTCAGCGATGGAAACAGAAAAAAATTGAAACTAACTGTAAAATGATATTTTGTAAAATAGGAAAAATGGTAATTAAGAAAACAGCTTTAGTAAGTTTTATATTTTATTTTAATCAAAGAAGATAAGACCTAATCTTAGCATTCCATAGATTCTCCGTGCGGGTGCCGGGTCCATCGCGTGATAGAGGAAGGTACACTTGCATAACAGCGTCTGGGACTTACGACCCAGATGTAGGTATAAGGAGGCCCCTATTACTCTTCTTCCCGATATATTTTTTGTTTCTTCCTGGGAATGCCCCACTTCTACAGTCAAATTTGGTAGTATTTCTTCTTTAAGCTAGAACAAAAAATTTTATTTAATAAAATAGTCGATGTTACAAATTAATACAAGTATTAATCACAGTACATAACACATTTGTGGCGGTAATGTACCTACTCTAAAACAAGTAGCAGGAGGATTATCAGATATATGAAAAAAGTTACGAGTTTGCTTTACTAGCAATCATTACTCTATAATATGAAAAACAAATTAGCTTTCAGCTGTTTGTCTGTTTATGTATGCATTAATCTTAAAAACTAGGCAGCAGACAGAATTCATAATAACTATGCATAATATAGATGAAAAGCTCTCATAATTTTAGACGTTTACAATGTGATGCCGTAAATAAACACTTATTTGAGCTTACATAAAAAACAACAAAATAAACTTATATTTACCACATTTTGCTCAACTTCCATATCAGTTGGCATATCTGACGGTTCGCATGTGTCGTAAGATTTTGACAGCGGTTGATCTTCTTGATTTTGTAATTCAGAGCCTTGCTGCTTTCTTATTTTCCTTAAAAAAAAAAATTCCTGTTTTAATTGGTACTTGTAATTTTGTCGATATCAAAACATTGGAGTAAAAAAAAGATACCTAAGTAAATGTCTCAAAGTCAACTAGGTCAAGACCTAATGAGTAACAACTTGCTGTTTTACGTAGGTACTGACATCATGACTGAAGTCTACCTACCTTCGTAGTCCACCATAAGTCAGTCCCTCACAGTCACCTAGGTCTCCCTGAGCTCTTTTAAACGAGTACCAACTTGCTGGTTTACGTAGGTACTGCCATCATGACTGAAGTCTACCTACCTTCGTAGTCCACCATAAGTCAGTCCCTCACAGTCACCTAGGTCTCCCTGAGCTCTTTTAAACGAGTACCAACTTGCTGGTTTACGTAGGTACTGCCATCATGACTGAAGTCTACCTACCTTCGTAGTCCACCATAAGTCAGTCCCTCACAGTCACCTAGGTCTCCCTGAGCTCTTTTAAACGAATACCAACTTGCTGGTTTACGTAGGTACTGCCATCATGACTGAAGTCTACCTACCTTCGGAGTCCCCCATAAGTCAGTCCCTCACAGTCACCTAGGTCTCCCTGAGCTCTTTTAAACGAGTACCAACTTGCTGGTTTACGTAGGTACTGCCATCATGACTAAAGTCTACCTACCTTCGTAGTCCACCATAAGTCAGTCCCTCACAGTCACCTAGGTCTCCCTGAGCTCTTTTAAACGAGTACCAACTTGCTGGTTTACGTAGGTACTGCCATCATGACTAAAGTCTACCTACCTTCGTAGTCCACCATAAGTCAGTCCCTCACAGTCACCTAGGTCTCCCTGAGCTCTTTTAAACGAGTACCAACTTGCTGGTTTACGTAGGTAGTGCCATCATGACTGAAGTCTATCTACCTTCGTAGTCCACCATAAGTCAGTCCCTCACAGTCACCTAGGTCTGCCTGAGCTCTTTTAAACGAATACCAACTTGCTGGTTTACGTAGGTACTGCCATCATGACTGAAGTCTACCTACCTTCGGAGTCCCCCATAAGTCAGTCCCTCACAGTCACCTAGGTCTCCCTGAGCTCTTTTAAACGAGTACCAACTTGCTGGTTTACGTAGGTACTGCCATCATGACTAAAGTCTACCTACCTTCGTAGTCCACCATAAGTCAGTCCCTCACAGTCACCTAGGTCTCCCTGAGCTCTTTTAAACGAGTACCAACTTGCTGGTTTACGTAGGTACTGCCATCATGACTGAAGTCTACCTACCTTCGGAGTCCCCCATAAGTCAGTCCCTCACAGTCACCTAGGTCTCCCTGAGCTCTTTTAAACGAGTACCAACTTGCTGGTTTACGTAGGTACTGCCATCATGACTGAAGTCTACCTACCTTCGTAGTCCACCATAAGTCAGTCCCTCACAGTCACCTAGGTCTCCCTGAGCTCTTTTAAACGAGTACCAACTTGCTGGTTTACGTAGGTAGTGCCATCATGACTGAAGTCTATCTACCTTCGTAGTCCACCATAAGTCAGTCCCTCACAGTCACCTAGGTCTGCCTGAGCTCTTTTAAACGAATACCAACTTGCTGGTTTACGTAGGTACTGCCATCATGACTGAAGTCTACCTACCTTCGGAGTCCCCCATAAGTCAGTCCCTCACAGTCACCTAGGTCTCCCTGAGCTCTTTTAAACGAGTACCAACTTGCTGGTTTACGTAGGTACTGCCATCATGACTAAAGTCTACCTACCTTCGTAGTCCACCATAAGTCAGTCCCTCACAGTCACCTAGGTCTCCCTGAGCTCTTTTAAACGAGTACCAACTTGCTGGTTTACGTAGGTACTGCCATCATGACTGAAGTCTACCTACCTTCGGAGTCCCCCATAAGTCAGTCCCTCACAGTCACCTAGGTCTCCCTGAGCTCTTTTAAACGAGTACCAACTTGCTGGTTTACGTAGGTACTGCCATCATGACTAAAGTCTACCTACCTTCGTAGTCCACCATAAGTCAGTCCCTCACAGTCACCTAGGTCTCCCTGAGCTCTTTTAAACGAGTACCAACTTGCTGGTTTACGTAGGTAGTGCCATCATGACTGAAGTCTATCTACCTTCGTAGTCCACCATAAGTCAGTCCCTCACAGTCACCTAGGTCTGCCTGAGCTCTTTTAAACGAATACCAACTTGCTGGTTTACGTAGGTACTGCCATCATGATTGAAGTCTACCTACCTTCGGAGTCCCCCATAAGTCAGTCCCTCACAGTCACCTAGGTCTCCCTGAGCTCTTTTAAACGAGTACCAACTTGCTGGTTTACGTAGGTACTGCCATCATGACTAAAGTCTACCTACCTTCGTAGTCCACCATAAGTCAGTCCCTCACAGTCACCTAGGTCTCCCTGAGCTCTTTTAAACGAGTACCAACTTGCTGGTTTACGTAGGTACTGCCATCATGACTGAAGTCTACCTACCTTCGTAGTCCACCATAAGTCAGTCCCTCACAGTCACCTAGGTCTCCCTGAGCTCTTTTAAACGAGTACCAACTTGCTGGTTTACGTAGGTAGTGCCATCATGACTGAAGTCTACCTACCTTCGTAGTCCACCATAAGTCAGTCCCTCACAGTCACCTAGGTCTCCCTGAGCTCTTTTAAACGAATACCAACTTGCTGGTTTACGTAGGTACTGCCATCATGACTGAAGTCTACCTACCTTCGGAGTCCCCCATAAGTCAGTCCCTCACAGTCACCTAGGTCTCCCTGAGCTCTTTTAAACGAGTACCAACTTGCTGGTTTACGTAGGTACTGCCATTATGACTGAAGTCTACCTACCTTCGGAGTCCACCATAAGTCAGTCCCTCACAGTCACCTAGGTCTCCCTGAGCTCTTTTAAACGAGTACCAACTTGCTGGTTTACGTAGGTACTGCCATCATGACTGAAGTCTACCTACCTTCGGAGTCCCCCATAAGTCAGTCCCTCACAGTCACCTAGGTCTCCCTGAGCTCTTTTAAACGAGTACCAACTTGCTGGTTTACGTAGGTACTGCCATCATGACTAAAGTCTACCTACCTTCGTAGTCCACCATAAGTCAGTCCCTCACAGTCACCTAGGTCTCCCTGAGCTCTTTTAAACGAGTACCAACTTGCTGGTTTACGTAGGTACTGCCATCATGACTGAAGTCTACCTACCTTCGGAGTCCCCCATAAGTCAGTCCCTCACAGTCACCTAGGTCTCCCTGAGCTCTTTTAAACGAGTACCAACTTGCTGGTTTACGTAGGTACTGCCATCATGACTAAAGTCTACCTACCTTCGTAGTCCACCATAAGTCAGTCCCTCACAGTCACCTAGGTCTCCCTGAGCTCTTTTAAACGAGTACCAACTTGCTGGTTTACGTAGGTAGTGCCATCATGACTGAAGTCTATCTACCTTCGTAGTCCACCATAAGTCAGTCCCTCACAGTCACCTAGGTCTGCCTGAGCTCTTTTAAACGAATACCAACTTGCTGGTTTACGTAGGTACTGCCATCATGACTGAAGTCTACCTACCTTCGGAGTCCCCCATAAGTCAGTCCCTCACAGTCACCTAGGTCTCCCTGAGCTCTTTTAAACGAGTACCAACTTGCTGGTTTACGTAGGTACTGCCATCATGACTAAAGTCTACCTACCTTCGTAGTCCACCATAAGTCAGTCCCTCACAGTCACCTAGGTCTCCCTGAGCTCTTTTAAACGAGTACCAACTTGCTGGTTTACGTAGGTACTGCCATCATGACTGAAGTCTACCTACCTTCGGAGTCCCCCATAAGTCAGTCCCTCACAGTCACCTAGGTCTCCCTGAGCTCTTTTAAACGAGTACCAACTTGCTGGTTTACGTAGGTACTGCCATCATGACTAAAGTCTACCTACCTTCGTAGTCCACCATAAGTCAGTCCCTCACAGTCACCTAGGTCTCCCTGAGCTCTTTTAAACGAGTACCAACTTGCTGGTTTACGTAGGTACTGCCATTATGACTGAAGTCTACCTACCTTCGGAGTCCACCATAAGTCAGTCCCTCACAGTCACCTAGGTCTCCCTGAGCTCTTTTAAACGAGTACCAGCTTGCTGGTTTACGTAGGTACTGCCATCATGACTGTAGTCTACCTACCTTCGTAGTCCACCATAAGTCAGTCCCTCACAGTCACCTTGGTCTCCCTGAGCTCTTTTAAACGAGTACCAACTTGCTGGTTTACGTAGGTACTGCCATCATGACTGAATTCTACCTACCTTCGTAGTCCACCATAAGTCAGTCCCTCACAGTCACCTAGGTCTCCCTGAGCTCTTTTAAACGAGTACCAACTTGCTGGTTTACGTAGGTACTGCCATCATGGCTGAAGTCTACCTACCTTCGGAGTCCACCGAAAGCCTAGGTACTATCAAGGTACTCAAAATATAAGTTTAATCGAAGCAATGCCGATGTTCTAAAAATGAATCTAAACATCGTACAAATAAAAACGTGTCTAACTAAAGCATACAAAGGTATAAAATAATATAAATGTATAATATTTAGCTTGGTACTTACCAATAATTTTGAAGAGCTCGGCCACGCTTCACATTACGTTTATTTTTATATTTAGGCATAGTCTATGAGTGATTAAAAAACAAAATTTAATTAAAAACTAGGATATATTACACTTATGAACTTAATTACAAGTAGTATTATTAAAAACAATTGTGTACTTTTTATTTACAATATTTTTTCATTCAAAGTTGGTCGGTTTAAAGTTTTATTCGGTAAGAAAATACGGTCGTACAGTCCACCCGTCACAAGAGTCGTAACGACACTGAATGTGCGACTCCCGAGCAATCGTCACGGCGGTAGCGGGGGTGCAGGCGCGGGGATTTTATGAAAATCTAGTTTTTATCAATTATTTTAAATATAACGAATAATTAAGATAAAGTAATCAATACAGATTATTAGTTAGAATATAGCACATTTTTTGTATAAATTTCGAATAAAATCAATCATCCGTTTAATAGACAATTTGATATTTAGTTATTATAATACCAGATTTCGTGATTTTTTTTTGGAAGTTTTTAAGAAATAATTAGCGTTTTTAATCAATACAAAGTTTTTTCGGTAGTATCTAGTTTATTCATGTTTTTTTGTGAAGTAATCGTATGTAAGGATTCGTCAACAAACTTCTCCAAACCGAGCGTGTTTTTGGGGTTTGAGCAATGCAATGCCCTTAAACTAGCATTAGGATAAAGTTTAAAGAGAGAATTCAAGATCGGTAGTATTCAATCGCTAAAATTAATAACTAAACTGGTAAAAAAATATTTTATGATGTAAATTAACTCCTAACACTCTTATTCACAGCTGGGCTCAAAGACAGTAATCCAGGGTGCCCTAGACAAGGCGCGACCTAACCTGCCGGTACAGCCGCTGCCGCCCTCCAAGAGCAAGAAGGAAGAACCGCGTGGTAATAAGTCTGCTGCCGCTAAGAAGGAGCCTGAGAAGAAGGTTAAGGGCAAGGTAAGGCTTGTATTTTATATGTATTTTAGTTATTGTTGTAAGCTAAATACATGTGTATTTTTTTACCTATAAAAGCTTAGGTATAACTAGAAAAATCTGAAAAGAAAAAACTTAATAAAAAAAATTTATACTCAAGACGGGAATTGAAGCCGCGTCTCTGGACTGTACGCGTCCAGCGCCATGACCTCTAGGCCACCCGAGTAGAGGTCATGGCGCTGATAGCGTATAGTCCAAAGACGCGGGTTCGATTCCCGCCTCGAGTATCAATTTCTTTCTTCTTTTCGGATTTTAAATACATGTGGTTGCTGTATTTAGCAAGAGGCTGTGTTAGTACAGTCAACAGCAAAGTTGGGTGATTAAAATCAGACTTCATTATTAACATATTTTTACCAAAATAGTGTGACGGTAAAGTGTTTATAAAGTACGAGATTAGTAAATGCACCAAATATTAGCTAATAGTAGTGCCGCCAAATATTTATAAACATTCATTTACCCAAAATTTCTAAAGTTGTTTTGCAGTCAGAAGTAATCAAATGAAATATTGTTTTAAAACAAGATGAAATATCAAATATACCAAAATTCAGAGTAAGATTGACTGTACTTTACGCTAAAATAAAACTTCATTTTATTCAAGGCTCCAGCAAAACCAGCGTCGGCGTCATCCCGTGGAAAAAAAGACGACGAAGACTGTTCACCTCTACTTCCTAATAATAACGCTAAGAACCAACGTATTATCGACGATCAGAAACTTAAAGGTAATTTATCCATTAAATATTTTTTTCTACTGATTTCGAAACTCAATTGGGTATTTGATAAAGGTAATTTCAGAGATACATTTTAGTTTTATGCATATCAATGACAAATAGAGTACTTGATCCTGCCTCACTTGAACATAAAACTTACAAAAAAAAATACTTGAACAAAGAACTGATTATTTCCTTATTTCGCGGCACCTTCGGTAGACATCTTGACCAAGTTGACACATAACAAATAGCTTTTTCTACTGTAGCTTAGTAGAAAAAGACAATAGCTTAGTAGTAGTAGAAAAAGATATTTGTTATGTGTCACGTGTTATTTCGTCATCCCTCAAGTGGGTTCGCAAGATTCCAACTTTATCAGGAATCCAACTTTTCAAACATCCATTTATGTTACCAATGCAATTATATAAACATAACAAATCGTCAACAGTTTTGAAATGGAACTTCACAACACCTCGCGAAGAATTCTTTGAGCTGCTAAAAGAACAAATGGGTACTGCAGGACTCAACAAACAGTTGGTAGCTAACATGTTCCACAATGATTTTAGGTATGTACTACAATGAAAAATTTATACAAAAATAAAATGTTTTATTTTCTGAATTGTTAAATAATTTTTCTTTTGTAATATTGTATTCTTTGTAATAAGTTAAAGCCACATAACACAATTGCTGTAGCAAGATAGAGAAGATTATGTCTTTGTTTTACAACTAGCTGACCCGTGCCCACTTCACTATATACTATCACGCTATGATTAATAGGAGAGGAGCAGTAATGAAATATGTTTAAAAGAGGGACGCGTTTTTTTCGCTTCCAATGAAGTGGGCACGGGTCAGCTAGTATAAAATATGCTTTCATATTATTATTTATGGCAATAACAACGCTGTGTGCGACTGTACAACAAATCGCGTAGCGTGCCCGCATAGGTCTCCGCAGTGTATGCGTGAAATCTCTCAAACTAATCAAATGTAAAAACTATAAAAATAAAATTTCAGGTATCACTTAAAGGCTATAGAAGCTTTATCAGAAGACTTACACGAAAATGGCCAAGCACTCATGGCTAACTTGGACTTAGTTCTCAAATGGTTGACTCTACGCTTCTTCGACACCAATCCATCAGTTATACTCAAAGGATTGGAGTATTTATCTATTGTGTTCCAGTACCTTATTGACAGTGATTATACTATGCCGGAGTATGAGGCTAATTGTTTTATACCTTATCTTGTTCTTAAGGTAATTATGCACAGAATTATTTTAGGATTTTTTTTATGATTAGCTGTAGACATACCTTGACCCTACAGGCCACGTCGACGACTGGCTATTCACCCGGGAGTAACTATTATAAATATAGTTTTTTTTTGCTGTTTTACTATGAGTTTTTTATATAGTGGTTTGTTGTATGTGGTTATGGTTGTATGAAATGGGTTTGCAAAAATACATTTCTCACTACTTATCAGGTAACAGTTACTAAGTTGCACAAGACAGCATACAACAAACACAGTCCTTAAGTGAAAAAACTTTAGAGCCCTATCAGTGAGTTTGTCTCTCGCCTACAAAACGTGTAGGAGTTGGGTTATTCTCCTAACCATTTTACGATATACTGGATATAAGTTTGGCTAATGATACAATGCATATTTTGAATCCAGCCTCCACACTGAAAGGATAGGCTATCTATATTCTATTTAAATTGTTGTTGTGCTACTATAGTTTTAAATACAAAATCAATGAGTTTAACCTCAAAATATTCCTCTATTATTGTAGGTAGGTGATCCAAAAGACACAGTACGCAATGGTGTGAAGGCATTGTTCAAACAAATAGGAGTAGTGTACTCTGTGACGAAGCTATTCGGTTATTTGATGGAAGGATTGAAGTCGAAAAACGCTAGACAGAGAGCTGGTAAGTGAATAAAAATTCTTGTAAATTCTCAGACAAGCTTTGAAATAATGAAGTTTACAATGTTTTAAAATTTAACATGTATGCTTTTAATCTTGCATTCATAACGAGGACTGGTATATTGGAAGCATCTACCAAGCTCTAATCAAAGATTTATTTTCTTGCTTTGCAAACCGCGTCGCGAGGTGCTTAAATACCAGTGCTCTTTAATAACAGCGTCCGGATGCTTTTTAATAATCACGTCAAAAAGCTCTTTACGACCTACGCACAGTGAACGATAGGACCCGATCATGGTCGACAAAAAGGTCCAACGCATTTCTTCCATTGCACTAGCTATAATGATAGCCAACAAACTAACTAACATGACCTCGTAATTTTTTTTTCTAAATACCCTCACATTTTTTTTATATATATTTTTGAAAGTCAGAAAGTGGGTAAAAATTATAATAAATTGTCGATTTCGTTTTGCGTGTTTGTTAATATTTTCGGGTTTTATTTATAAATAAATTGAAATTATCTGTTATGAATCGTGAAGTAGTAGGTAAGTAGTATTTTATTTATATATTTACAAGTGTAAAAACATGTTCGGTTATTGAGATATGTACAGTGGAACTCGTGAGATACTCAAATTTTCTACATCTTCTATGTTTGTTAGAGCAAAACTTATAGGTACCCTCTGGTACCCAGGCTGCATTTTTTATATATGATAGCCACATTCATGTTGTTTATAAAAATAATAATTTTAAGCAGCACACTGGTGTTCATCATATTTTTTTTTCAGAACACAATATTATTATATACCTCTCGAAAAAGGAATTTCTCGACGAATGGATGAAACACCCAAAAAATGACAAAAATAAGCATATTTTCGATATTAATAAAATTCGATTTAAAAGATGCTACTGAGGACTCGATCAAGCATTTAAAGATGGTGATAGCACGAAATTCCACCAAGTTAAACGAAAAATGGTTTTTAAGTGGAAAGAGCTATGAACGTTTTTTACCACAGTAGGTATTGACTGGTTGAACAGTAAATAAATAAATAAAATAAAAATTGTTTATTTGCACAACACAATAGTAGGTACGTTACAATACGGTACTTAACTTAGTAAAGTTAACACAGTGAAGTCATAAAATTTACTATGAAATGTTATCTACAGCCATCCACTTCATCATCCAGCGATTCAAATGTTATAAGTCCAGGCCGACCAATGGTTACCTTTGATGATGCATCTTATAAAACAAAACGAAGACGGGTAGAAGACTTATTAAGACTCCAGGAATATGCGAAACTCATTGCACTGGAGATGGATTTAGTACCAGAACAATTACGTACGGGCACCTGTTCTAAAGTGTTGGATTTTCTTAGGAAAGTTCGTGGTGAAGAGTCTTTGGCAAACGTCAGCTTACCTAGTTTTGAAGAATCTGATTATGTACTTATACTTATACCAGTAATTTTGTTTTGGATATAGAATATACTATTTAATGTCGATCAATTTTGTGTTATTATTTTATTTTTTTTCTTGTGAGAACTACCTCAGCCATAGACTTAATTAAAACAAATGTAAAAATAACCATACTGATATTAAAATCTACCAAAACGAATTAATTCAACTACCAGTCTAAGCTGACCTCGATGGCCATAGTAAATCTACGTAAAGAGAGTTCAAGTTATATTGGTTGTCTTTTATTAAATAGTTAAGTATTATATTGACTTTTTTTTCATTAATTATGATAAAACATACGTCAAGGCATCGTTTACATATAATCGCTAGTCCTAAATAATTTTGTCGACCATGCTTCTATGGGAGTCTGTCACTGTGCTACGTCGCAAATAACCCTGTATTTCCCTTCTCTCGTAGTCTACTCCTCTTCTTTTTTTTCTTGGTTCTTGTTTCGAGTACAGAAAAAACACTTGACGACCTCTGTGGCTTTGTTGTTAGTTACTGGTTAGTTACGGTCTCGGGTTCGATTCCCGCTTTATGCAAATCTTTGTGAGCATGAACAAGATTGTTTGCATTGGTCTGGGTGTTTTCTACGAATAATATGTATGTACATATTTACAAAAAAAGAAGTATGTATGTATATCCGTTGTACAAGCTCTGCTTAGTTTGGGACTAGATGGCGTTGTGTGAAAGTGTGAGGAATAATAGATTAACACAAGTTTTGACATTACAGAGTGCCTGGAATGCATGTGCCAGTTAGTAGAGACATACGGCTGGGGCGTGATGGGCGGCAGCGGGGCGCTGCGTGAGTTAGCGCGACACATCGGTGACCGCGACAACGCGGTGAGGTCGGCCGCGCTCAACGCTGTCGCCTCGGTGTACTTCCTTGAAGGAGAGAAGATCTATAAGATGATTGGACAGGTATGCACTCTTTCTTGTGAACTGGCTCTTTTAGGGTCATAGCACATATAACGTAACGTAAACGGAACGGCACCGCCTCGCCTTTTCCTCGGTGTCAAACGTCAAAAATCTGATTACGTTAAGATTCCGATTAGTGTGCGGTGCAGTAAGGAGTTTCATACAAATAATACTGAACGGCTCGATGATACGGTGCCGATCCGTTTACGTTACGGTATATGTGCTACGACCCTTAGTAGGCTATTCTTTTATCTTTTCTGTTTACACTATACTACGAATTTTAATTCGATTCCAGATTTGACAATTTCAGTGTAGCAACGTTATGACAAGTATTAAATAGTGACGTTGCGAAATTATTCGATATGGAAATGAAATATTTCCGGATCGATTCTTCTCGTTTAAAATTAGTGGTATTTTTAGTTTTGACGATTAATTAACGATCTGAGACTTTTCTTTTATAGGTAATTGTGTGTGAAATGAATAAAAACTGTGATCATGGTGTCTTAGCCCAGCATACTCACAATAAAATCTTGATATTTCATGAATGCCAAAAAATGGTTCTGAAATAGTTATAAATAGTGCGAAAAGGAAAAAAATAGTGCTCTTATACTTACGAAATTACAGCCATTTTATGAGTCACATAAATATTGTTGAAATAATAATTTATTATGCCTATAACCACAGAATATAAAAATTAAATATGAAATAAATAGTATTAAATATTATTTCCGATTCACGAGCATTCACGAAGGACTAATTTTGCATCCTAGGTAACCGATATTGTATTGTCATCCCCACTAGTGACAGCCGACCATTGACTTTTTTATTGACTGCAATATTTAATAATAATGTACTACTCAATCGGTAAAGCAGACTGTGATACTCTGCTTTATCAAATCAGTATACATATACGTAGTACATACTGCATAAGCACACGAAAATAGGCCTTAAGGTGACGAACCAATAATTACCTAAACTGTACATAAAAAAAATATTGTAAATATTTTTATAAATTGTCGCCGTCATCGCTTTCGCTATCGCTGTCACTTTCTGTAACATTTATTATAAATGTGTCTGTGATATTGTCAATTAAAGTATCTAGCCTACACATTTTTTGCTCTTCTTTGACAATATGGGATACGCATTTAGACCATTCGGTAGCCGTAATTTTTTGAATGCCTTCCTGAAATAAAGTTCTCACGTCTGTCAATTTGAAGTTTTTATTATTTTGAGCTACATGCCCCTTTACCTGCGCCCATATCAATTCGATAGGGTTTAGCTCGCAATGGTAAGAGGGAAGTCTTAAAACAGTGATCCCATGTTGTGCTGCAATTTCATCTACAGCGTACTTATTAAAAGACTCGTTATGTGGAATCAGTTCTAAAAGCGTAGCTTTAACCATATCTGGTTCGTAATAAATATTTTTATTTAAAAGCCAATCTTGAATTTCAGCTTTTTTCCAGCTCATTTTTGGTGCCGTTTCCAATTTTCGGGAGTGGTAAGGTGCATTATCCATCACCACAATTGAGTTTGGTCTTAATTTTGGTAAGACTCCAGCGAACCACTCCTCAAAACAAACTGCATTCATCTCATCATGGTAATCTTCACAATTTTTCTTTGCTTCAAAAATCATGAGCCCCTCTTCTAGGAAGCCTTCTTCACTACCTATATGGCTAATTATGAGACGTTTGCCTTTTCCAGATGGATTTTTTAATCCAGTGGTCAGTCCCTCCAAAAACGCTTGTCGAGATGATGTGACTTTCATGTCCACCCAAGTTTTTTTTACAGTATGACCTTAAAGTAAATATAGTACATTAACATTCAATATTACTATTAAAATGTAAAATGTATATAAATTCATTTTGTGTATAAATGTTAGCCGTACCTGCGTTAACCCAAGTTTCATCTTGATAATATATATGTCTCCCTTCTCGTCGAAACTGACATATAGATCGCAAGTAACGCTGTCGCCAAGTTATTATATCATTTCGATCAATAAGTGTGCTCTTGCGTGACCGTGAAACAAATTTAAAATTAAGATGTTTCAAAATTTTTCTGAGGGTGTCTTTGGAAATATTGGGTATTTCTGGATCATCGTTCATCACTTGTAAAATCTAAAATAGTAAATTTTATAATAGCTTGGAATCATTACTTAGGTATATATATAAAAGATGTACTTAGGTTTAAAATAATACAGTGTGACTGATTGACTAACCTTTGAAATGGTTGGAGGTTCATTTCGGTAAAAGAACTGATGAACAATTCTTCGTATTGCAGAGAATGTAAATTCATCAATTTTATCTTTAAAACTTCGCTTTGGTCCAGATTTTTTAGGAGGAGTTGGCGGCGCACCTTTATTTACTTCCTTCAAAACGTTACAAACAGAGCGTGAGGTTATTCCCAATATGTCAGCAACTTTGCTCATACATTCATTTTCTTCCACAACTTGAAAGGCCTCCAATTGCGAAGAAATTTCATTTTTCACGTATTTGTAGGCGTTGCGGATCATTACTTTTTCAGTAACAGTGAAAGCTTTTCGTGGACGTTTTTTTCTTGGGGACAAGAAAACATCCACGTCTTTTTGTGATGTACTTGGCTGAGGATCCATTTTGATGGAAAACCAAAACAAATAGTTGACAAAAAAACTAATATCGATTCGCAATGAAATAAGATAGGTATTCGTGCAGTCAGGCTGGGAGAATGAAGCCGAATGACACTATAAACAAAATGACGATAGCTGCACGAGCGCACACAGGCTGCCAATACTAAAATCTATCTAGGCTCAATAAGTTTTGTTTTTAATATAAAAACATAAATTTTAACTTTTTATAAAATAGAGCAGCGATTACTAATTAATAAATTATTATTATGAATAATTATGTATTTATTTAAATAAAAATCAATAATTTAGTCTTTAATTGGCAAACTGCTGGCACACACACTTATTGTTTATCGATTTTTGTGTTCATCACTACACTATTATATGTGGTATCATTATTTCACAAAATGACAGTAGCTAATGTCAAATCAGGAATCGAATTAAAATTCCTACTATAGTTGATTGTCGTGCCCGTATTGTATAAAAAATCTTCTGGTGGTTATTCACATTTGTCTGATGACGGGGCCGAAAATCCTGTTACAATATACACAGTTAAAAACACACATGCACACCGCCCCACGTTTAAAATCCTGGTTCGATTCGCGACTAGTAAAAACTAGCTTGTACAGTGATGTAGATAATTGTTTTAAAGATATTTCGTATTTTCTTAGCTTTATATTGGTAGACGAGCAAATGCCCACATTTTAGTTAGTTAGTAGTAACGGTTAGTAGTAGGTTAGTAGGAACGGTTGTTTGTGGACGTCAGCAATGCCAGAGCATAGCCAAGCCGGGTCTACCCTGGACATTAACTGTTAATCTTACATACATAAACTCACACCTTATCCCGTCCGGGGTAGGCAGAGACGACAGAACGCCACTTGTCACGATCTTGGCATACAGATTGGGCCTCGTCTACATTCATTAAGCGAGTCATACATGCGCGTCGGTTACGAGATCTCTGTATTTCGTCCTTCTCCAATATGCAACCTATCTGGTCAACATAAATGTTTTCCGGGGCCTACCAATAAGACTTTTTTTTTTTAACCTTTATTTAGGGAGCTTTGTCACAATTTGACTATGTCGCTCCGTCATAGTCACATTACATATTATATATACAAATATTTTTAAATTATACTAGATAGATATAAATTATAGAGACTTTTAGCTAGCTCTGATTCAGGGTTAGCTAAGATAGTGTTACATTTACCAACATTGTAAGTTGTATCTTAAATAAACGTTCCCTACATAGCTCACCAATAAGACTTATAGCCTGTAATTACATTACCTACTGTACTCTTCTAACCAAACACAAATTAAATAATTCACACTACTGTTACTTTCAGATATCAGACAAAGACCTATCGCTACTAGAAGAGCGAATCAAGCGCGCCGGCAAGAGTCGCAGCGCTGAAGCTCGTCGCTCCGTCGTGTTACCTCTCTCCGCCACGGGACGACCCATCCTGCCTCACGACGACGTGCCTCAACACGCGCCAGACCTCCCTGAGGAGGAAGAGGAGGAGGAACCGCCACAAGCGCCGGCCTTCGTACCGTTAGTACACAAACTTGTACAGCGAGTGACAGCCCCACGTGAAGATATTGGGTGCGGGCAATTAAAACGATTATTTTTTCTAATATCTTTTTATCTAAACTTAATGACATCTATATATAAATATAGATAAAAATAGCTAGCTATATGTGGGTTCAAATCCCGCGTAGAATAATCCTTTGAGCGATCAAAACAAACAAACTATTGTCTGGAGTTTAGATGTGTTGTTTGTGTCCATTAAATTTAATTTATATTTGTAAAGTCCCCATGCCAGAAAATGCGCCTTGTCTTTAAAAAAAAAAATAATACATCGCCACACATTATTCTGCTTATTCCCCCTTATTGTAGTGTGTATTGTGTGTGTTGTTCCCCCTCATCTCTTATAGGATGTTCTATTCTAATTTGAATCCTATTAACATTTGTATATATTTGCAGGCCTCCTCCAGAACCTAAAGTGATAACCGGTCCGTTTGGTCTGGACCCGGAGTTGATCGCACAACTAGACGCAGCTGTACCGGTGTTACGTCGTCCTGATGTTGAGGAGATAGATCTGAGGTTCCTGGATGAGCCCATACCGCCGAGCGCTCATCCTCATCTGCAGCAACACATGCCGCGACCGCAGACTAATATACGACCTAGGTAATGCATTTTTACTACTTATTCACATACTCATTTATTCATAAGAATTATACCCGTCATAGTAAAACATACATTATACAAACTTTGTGATCAAACTAATGATTTACTGACTATTTTAGAATATACTTACACTACAACTTACAGGTTCAAACACTGTCTTGTGTAGATGCTTTAAGGATAAAAAGGAGATTAAAACACAAAGAGAACTAGATCCTTCATATTCGTTGTGGTTTTGATCAAGGGTTCTGCCTCAATCAGCCCTTATAACGTTTGACAAACTTCTTCGACGGCGTGTTACTTTATGCAATTACAACATCATAACAGGTCATGATTGTCCTAAGGCATAATAACCCGAATCTCCTTTTAATTTGATCATTCTTTGTGGTATATTTCAATACAGATTTTCTGTGATTCAACCGTCTCTTAAAGGAATCTTATTTCCAAAATGATTAAGTAGAGGCATGATTTGACCCTGAATCTTCTCAGCAAACGATTCAGACGCATTTGTTCGCTACGGCACTCAAACTCATGTCTAGTTATTACAATTTGTCTATCGTTTTGCCTACCGTTAACTCTTAAACTTTCGATAAATAATGATTCGATTTATGTGTTATTCAATTTATTCCTGCAGGACAATTCTCGAAACATACTATTTAATTTAACTTAATTTTTAATTTTTTTAAATTTAATTTTTAATTAATCCAAAGTGGTATTCTTGTCCGGTAAAGAAAAAGTTAAAATTAAGTTAAATGGCAAAAAAGAGTTAAATAACAGAGTTGCCAGTTTACGGTTTACAATTTAAAAGATTGGAAAAATTTAATAGATTTTCTAACACTCCATATACAGAAATAAAACATTAATATACACTTCTCATCAAAAAAATCGAAACGGTGTGCAAGTTTGTGTTTTGTAAGGATTATCTGAAAAATGTGTATATTTAGGATTATGTGTTATATGTCATTTAATAGGGAATTTAATGACGTTTTTAAATAATAATGGTAATGTTCTAAATTCAATTTAAATTTTCATAGATTTCGGATTTTGTTTAACAAGTCGTTTTTACCTGTACGTACTTTGACGTAAACTGATAAAATGACGCACGTAAATAAAAAAAAAGCTAGGAAATGTTTATTTAATAACTCGTATACCCTTTCGTAGCCCTCATTACTGCTTCTATACGGTTCTTCATCGATAGGATGAGAGTCACGATCAAATATAGTGGCGTCCTATTCCATTCCTCTTGGATTGCATTTTAAAGCTGGCAAAGTGTTTTTAAGGCATGTTTTCTAACACTAATTCGTCATTTCTATTCATCTCAAAGATGTTTGGTCGGATTCATGTCCGGGCTTCTTGCTGGCCAATCAATAATAAAGATATCGACTTCAGTAACATAATCTCTTACGACGCTCGCGGTGTTTGCCCTAGCATCCTCGTACATAAATGTCAAACCGGGGTCAAATAAATGTGCATAGGGCATCACAAGAGGTTCAAGATACTGTTCGATGTACCTATGACTGTTAAGTAAGGGCAGACGTGACCCAAACACAAAGACAAACTCTGTCTTGTCGTTACACTATTTTCTCCTCAAACAGTCCATGAACCGCCACCATGGATGGCCTTTTCTTTTAATCCTGCATGGTGCAAAGCATTCTCCATCACTTCTGTAGACCTTAGCCCTTCCATCGTTACCATACAATACAATTTTGCACTCATCAGAAAGGAGGAACTTGTTCCACTAGATGTATGACCAATTTAGGTAATTACGTAAAAAGTTAAGGCGCGCTTTTCGATGATCTGCAGGTAGTTCCTCCATATTTGCTGGCTTGTACGGTACAAGTCCACGTTTCTTCAACCTTCTTCTAATTGTAGAGTCATTTACAGCCACCATAGGTTCATCTTGAAGCTGCTGCTGCGGTTGAAAGACATTAAGGCGTAGATTTTGTAAGAAAGGTGTTACTATAAATCGATCTACTCAGTCAGAAGTTACCTGTTTTCTGCCAGATCTCTAACGGCGCGTGAGCAAACTAGTCTCCTGATAGCGTTTGCAGATTCTATGAAAAGACGACAAGCTTAGATGCAATCTTCACCCGTAATAACCTGACTAAGTCCAGAATTCAGCAATGCCACCACTAGGCGATTTTTGCGGGTAAACATCGCGTGGACGCAGTAATAAGTAGAGCGAGGAACTCTAAGTGCGCGATACGGGTTATTAAATAAACGTTGCTAGCTTTTTTTTTCATTTACGTGCCTAATTTTGTCAATTTCCGTCAAACTACGCACAGGGTAAATACGACTTGTTAAACAAAATACGAAATCTATGTAAATTTAATTTGAATTTAGAACATTAACATTATTATTTGAAAACCTCATTAAATTCCCTATTAAATGATATATAACACATATTCCTAAATATACACATTTTTCAGATAATCCTTACAAAACACAAACTTGCAACTGTTTCGATTTTTTTGATGAGAAGTGTATATTATATCAACTACAGGAAATTATCTTCGGTAAATTAAAATATTATAAGTTCCGTAAACTTCTATTCTAAGAAAAAAAAAATGAAAATCAGGGTCTTTGAATGTAATAATGCGATATCCCTAACTTGTTTTTCCCGCTCGTTTCGTCTTCCCTGGCGCATGCGCACTGCCGCTCCTAAAATAAACGCAAAGGTTTTGACGTTTCTGACAAGAATACTCTTCTTCTTCTTTTTGTTAAATATGGCTTCATCATTATCTGATGATTCTGCCAACGTCAAGGTGGAGAGGAAAATAATTTAAACTGGTTGACCAATTGAATAAATTTTTTAACATTAACTTAATTTTAGCGCGAAAATTACAACTGTCACTTTAAAAATTACAGAATGCCGTTTTAAGCTTAGTTACAGTACGATTACAAGATTTTAAAAAGATTTTAAATTATAAATACAAGAACACCTATTGTGTCACAATTTGACAACTAAAAGTTAAATTAACTTTATTTTTAACGTTTTTAAGGAACGAGAATTGACATGCTGGTTAAATAAATTATATATTATTTATTACAGCAGTATGATAGCGATGTCTCCGCCGCGACACAACGTGCCTCATCCGTTAGTGAGCGCGCAGCCTCAACACTCGCTCACGTCACAAATAGACGACTCACAACTGGCTGATACTATACACTCTATAGCTAGTCCAGATCTGAATGTAAGTAGAAATAGCTTTATATGTATTTATTTTTATAATATACCTGGAAGTTTTAATCAGGAAGTTTTTTTTTTATTTATAAGAAATTTGAACTTTCATTGCTTGTTTTTGCGTTTATTTTTGAAGACATGAGTGGATGTAGGAGTTATGTAATATTTTAGGTTATCTATTTTAATCCCGAATTTTAATAGGTATTCCGAATATCAAAATCCAGAAAACGTTTGGACATTTCGTCATTATCCCATTTTTTAAAATTTCGAAGTATTATTTGCCATATAATCGCAACTCCGAATTTCTTTTGCCCATTATTTATTTGTACGACGTTTTAAAATCCAGATGAATGAGTTCCAGATATAAAAATCTAAATGCACGAAATCCAGAGGACCGTAATCCATATGCACTAAAGCCAAATTTTTAAAACACAATTTATTGAAATACCTTTATTGAAATCCAGACAAACAATATCCAGATTTTTAAAATCAAGATTTTTGAATTCAAATAAACGATATCCAGATAAACTAAATCCTTTTATCTTTTACTAATATTATTAACTTAACCTATTTAATTGCAACCTAAACTAACCCACTAAGTCGAATTTGACAATAAAAATCTATGAGTAATGGGCAAGTAAAACAATAGCTAGTCGGTTCTGGCACTCGCCGACCGCTGCCGCGTGCGAAGGGTCACAGTTCTAACCTAACCAAATGAGTCGAATTTGACAATTTAACCTATATGTAATGGGTAACTTAAGCAATAGTGAGTCGGTTCGCAGTTCTAATCTAACCTAGGTCACATAAAATAATATTATGTATTGCAATAATTTAGCTGAAACGCGATTGTATGGAAACCAAATAAAAAGTTTATGAAAATCTGGCAAAAATTTATCTGGAATATGATTATATGGGAACCAAATAAAAAGATTATGAAAATTTGGTAATAGTTTATCTGGAAAGTGGTACAATGGGAACCAAAAAAAGTATTCTGAGAATCTGGTATAGCTAAATCTGGATTATAAGAATATGGGAAACAAAAAAATACTATTTGAAAATTTGGTTTTAGTGCGTCTGGAAATCGATATAACTGGGAAATTAAAAACGGAATTTTAAAAAGTTGTCATTCATTACATCTGTCTTTTAAAAGTTCTACCAACTGTTTTCTGTGTTTTAAGATTCGGGTAACAGAAATTCGAGGTTTCAATAGGTTACCAATATTTTATCAAAAAGCCTTTTTATTCTTCGAATAAAGGTTTTATTTTTATTTTATTTTATTTTATTTTATTCGGATAACAAACAGTTATTTACATCTATATACAAGAACTAATTATATAACATAAAACCAGTTACATGTTTTCACATATGCATTACAAATTGAATACGAGAAATAAAAGTACACGATAAAAAGTCTTAAAACGATTTACATAGAGCTTACTTACAAACTAATATGAAAATATACTATAAATTATAACTAAATACTACTTGAACATTATACAAAAATTATACAAGTATACCTGTAGATATTACTGAAGGTTAATTGGAGAGAAACCACTTGCTAGCAATCGTACGTCTATATATTGAGGTACTTGAATTAAATATGTCCAGTTCGTTTCTCGGGTCCTCTACCTTATTAATGGAATTAGCAGATCTTATAAAGAAGGAACCGCTTCTATATTTCGTCGTGCTTTGGGGAACATAAAGTGGGTAGGGAATACGCACAGATCTGGTGGGAACTCGGACGTGTATATTCTCAAGTAGGTGAGGCGAGTCAATTCTAGATTGAGCTATACCCACCAGTAAAGTTATATCGGCTATTTTCCTTCGCTCACAGAGGGGTAGCAAGTGGTGTCTTTTACATCTCGCCTCGTAGCTTGAATCATAGGTTCTACATTTAAATTGTAGATATCTAATAAATTTACTTTGAACAATTTCCAACCTCGCTATATGAACATCGTACTGCGGGTTCCATATCTGTGAGCAGTATTCAAGGACGCTACGAACATAAGCACAGTATAATATTTTTATGGGTTTGATGCTACTGAATTGGGAGCAAGTTCTCATTACAAAGCCTAGCATTTTATTGGCCTTGGTGACTATATGATCAACGTGTTTCTCATAAGTTAGCTTCGAATCGAGGATTACACCCAAGTCGCGAATCTCACTAACTCGTTTTAGTTTCGTCCCTTTCAATGAGTAATCGAATTGTACTATATTGGGTTTACGGGAGAAAGTTATTGCAAAACATTTCGATGTGTTAAGTTCCAGTTGGTTGCTTAGACAGTAACTCTCAAAGCGCTGAAGATCTTGTTGTAACAATAGACAATCTGAATAATTAGTAACATTTATGTAAATTTTCATGTCATCGGCAAACAAAAGAAATTGTGAATGCAAAAAACAAGAACTAATATCGTTAATAAATATGTTAAACAAAAGCGGTCCTAGGAGGGATCCTTGAGGAACGCCAGAAGGAACGCTTAGCCATCTAGATACACAACCGTTCACCGCAACTGCTTGGGACCTGTTCTCAATGTAGGAGCGAAACCATCTGAACAAGTTGCCATGTATTCCAGCGCTCAACAGTTTTTGATAAAGTATTTGGTGATCGATGCGATCGAAGGCTTTACTATAATCGGTGTAGATAGAGTCAACCTGCCCACCCGCTTCCATATTGGATGTTGTAAAGTCGGTAAAAGTTAGTAGATTGGTAGTGGTTGACTTGTTTTTCATAAATCCGTGTTGTTGTGGAATAAAAAACTGGCGTAAAGTACTGTAAACTTGGGTGTATACAATACGTTCTAATAGCTTTGCAAAAATACATAATTTAGATATAGGCCTATAATTAGCAATGTCACTCCTATCACCCTTTTTGTGAATAGGGGTGATAAATGCGGATTTCCAAATATTTGGCACTATGCTTTCCTCTATAGAACGCCTGTATAGAATGAGGAGTGGCTTAGCTAATGATTCCGCACAGTTAACGATAAACAGAGGTGGTACATTGTCAGGGCCAGCGCCTTTAGAAGTGTCTACTGTTTGGAGTAACTTTAAAACTGTACTGGGAAGTATTTCAATATCTCCTATCGTATAAGAGAAGTTCTGGCTCCTATCACTACTGGTGCAGGGGGAAGACAGACTTAATACGGCGGGGGCTTGAAAAGTTGACTGGAAATATAAGGCAAAAGTATTACAAATTGCATCGTTTGTATCTACTACTGAGCTTCCAAGAATCATAGTAGAAGGCAGCGAATTAGAGCCCTTTTTGATACCGTTAACGAATTTCCAGAACATTTTAGGATTAACGGTAATAGAGTTCTCAGTGTTGGCTATATAATCTCTGTAACACTGGTCTTCAATTCGTTTGGCTCTCTGTCTTAGAAGATTAAATTCAAAAAGGTCATTGGAATTACCATATGTTTTATATTTCTTTCTGCATTTATCTTTTTCATTTAGAATTTTTTTAAGGCTGGCA
The DNA here is from genome assembly GCA_905475405.1 of Schrankia costaestrigalis. Classification (NCBI taxonomy): domain Eukaryota; kingdom Metazoa; phylum Arthropoda; class Insecta; order Lepidoptera; family Erebidae; genus Schrankia; species Schrankia costaestrigalis. The sequence continues at coordinate 6,637,597 of FR997851.1, forward strand.
CTATACCATGGCGGGAATGAAGAGGGAAAGATGGTCTTATGGGGGATGAATTTGTCAATTAACTCGTATAAGTATGTATAAAACCTTTCTACCGCTGCTTCCAATGATGTGCCAGACAGGTAATCGTTCCATGACACCGTTGAGAAATCTGATTGAATGGCGTCGTAGTCACCGCGCTCGTAATAATACTTGGTTCTAGGACTGGATTTAAGGGGCTCAAAATTGATGTTATTAATTGTGATGCAGAGTGCTTTATGGTGGGCATCTTCCTGGACAAGGGGAGTCTCACATGCTTTAACCGACAGTTCACTGTTGCTCAATATCAGATCTAACAATCTATTATTTATATTTCGACACGAATTAAATTGATTTAAGTCACATACAGCAACAGTATCGAAGAAAGAGACCTGTGCCCCGCCAAGAACGCCCCTAGGTAATAAACGATTGCCACTAGGGCACCAATCTACGTTACTCATATTAAAATCACCCATAACTAGAAAAACATCATTTGGGTGCGAGTTGACGATTGATGACAAATTATTTGTAAAGTTAATTAGTTGATTATTGTACGTATTACCATTCTTTTGTGAGCATAAGTATATCGTACACATATGTATTACAGTTTTATTAACTGCTGTCACAGTGACCCAAATATCTTCAGCCGATGAGCTCCAGTCCTGTCTACGTACAGACTTTAACTCACGGCGCACAGCAAATAGAACACCGCCGCCGTACTTCTCACCAGTGAGATTGTAATTTCTGTCGCGACGATAGACCAGATACCTGTCATCAAACAACTCACCGTCACCTATACTATCAGGTAGCCAAGTTTCCGTCAAGGAAATTACGTCATAAGCGTTTAGAAGCACGTTACGCTTAAAAATATGGGATTTGGTCCGTAGACCCCTTGTATTTTGGTATATGACGCTAATAGGAGCCATTTATAAATATAAAAATACAAAAGCCATATACGACACAGAATAAATGAGTTAGTATAACGGTAAAAACTGGACATAACACAAAATTTATTAATAGTTTTAATATTGACGGATACGCAAATACGACCCACAGTACGACACACGCAAGGTTGAAAACTGTAGACAAGCGAGGAGCTAAAATGATATAAAATACAAGCAAACAAACAAAGCAAAGTACAATACAGTTAACAAAACAACATAAACACACAAGAATTTCATTAAAATCTAATGTAAGCGGAGAAGTGCAACAAAGTAACGACTCGAGTTTAGCCTCATTATTGACTGCAACATAATTTAAGATAAAATGTAAGCATAACAAGTAACAACAACAATACATTATAATGATAAATCCAAGTAAATCAATAAAATTAGACGATCTAATAAACAATGAAGAGGTATGTATAAATATCTTGAGCAAACAAAATTGTAAACATGATGAGTATAAGTAGTTGAATGGGATTCTCAAACTGTGCACTGTAGTTACGTATAAATTTATGCTATCTTTAAGAGATCTTTTTCTGTCCTTATAAAAAACGTAGGCGATGTATCAGTTTTTCTTGCCATTATCTTGCAATGTTTCACCCAGATATATTTGAAGTCCCTCTCCCTGGCCAGAGCTTTGGCCTTGGTTAGTAATATTTTATTTCCAGGTGTAAGATGGTCATTTACGAAGAAATTCGAGGAACCCTGAAAACCCAGCTGCGATAAGGTATTAAGTTGTTTATTTTTTCGAGATAATGCAATAAATTCCTCCTTAAGGTAGCGGTTGTTAAACGCTACGATTATTCCTTTATCAACCTTACTGTTACGGGTAGGTACTCGGGCCAAATAGTTGATATCTTGCTTCTTTATAACCATTTCAGACAATCTACCTATTTTATCGACTATTTCATAGAGATTTTCGGTCTTCTTCTCTGGTATGCCTCGAATTTCAACATTGTTGGCTCTAGCCCATTGGTCTTTGACTTGTAAGTCATCTGAGTCTCTCTACCTCACCTCTCAACACCGACACTTCACCTTTTACCTTCTCCACCTCTGCCAGTCTATGCTCTAGCTTAGTAACTTTGTCGGTGAAAGTATTCACAAGATGATGAGCCATCTCAACCGAATCCTTCAGGTTGTTCAGATCTTCCTTTATCGACTTCATATCAGCTATTAGAGTCGACAAAGGTGCAAGTTGGAAAACGATCTTATTTAGCTGCTCTTGCATCATGTCCAATTGACTGGGTTGCGGAGAAGTCATAGCGGGAGAAGGAGAGGGGATGCATTTACATTTGCGGCAGCGCCAGTTGTTCCTCCTTTCCTCACCAAGCTTCCGGAAGCCTGATTCAGTGACTCCAGCACACATGTAGTCATAGTGACATTTGCAGACACTGCAAACAGGTCCCTCGATGACATCAGAATCGCAACCCGCGCAGGTATACATAGCGTTGAAATATTCAAAATCACTCGATTTGTGATGTCGAGCAAATAGGCAAATGCTCACTAGTGATGTCGAAAGACGAATGCGTATGTATAAAAATTAAAAATAACAAAATCACAAAATATGGCGGTATAGACTTGTTGTTGATCTATTCCTTTCCAATATATTGCGAATGGAGCAATGGTTTCCAATTTGACAGTTGACAGTTCACTTGTCTTGTTTGTAATTTATTATAATGAGCTTCCGTTAAAATATATTTGATCACCCTTTGATTATCGATTAATATTGTTTTAAATAATAACGGCCAGAACGGAATAAACAGAATATGCTTAATTATGCGTTGTATAGCTGAATAACAGGAACATAAATATGTGACTTGCCAAAACTGAGGTTATATCTTGATGACAGCGTTCCCTTGGTAAGTTTCAAGCACTATATTCCACAAAAACTTTATTTAGGTCACAGTGAAAGCGATATACGTCTACTTAGCTCTTTGTTTACACCGGATGTTTATGTGGTAATAAATTATATCAAACCTTAAAACAACGTAAACTAGGTCTTTTTTTTTTTAAAAATCCTGAAAGGGTTATGTACCAGTATAAAATGTAAATCACAATGAATGAAAGGAACATGGGTCTGTACCCATGTTCCTTTCATTCATTGTGATTTACATATTATTGCTCGTGACTGTTCACGAGCAATAATATGTACACATTTTCAAATTTTCTAAACTATCTGCACGTTTATCTAGACATTACAATATCAAAATGAATTCGTAATTTAGAAGAGGTTCCGTACAGTTTTGAATTAATCTTCGAATTTTCAATTTTGGATTGGCAGAACTTTAGATAACTGGTTTACAAAATGCGAAAATGTGTACATATTATTGCTCGTGACTGTACTTAACATAATTGTCATTAAACATGTTAAAGTTAATTGGCTTTAGTACGTGAGTAGAGGGGCCAAGTACACAGGAACAGCGCGGGCGCCCCGCGTTATTGTGTATGTGGCGGTGTTTAGCTTACAGTGGGGTTGCGAAATGATAGCAAGGATTGCAAGTAGATAAATGTATATTGCACTTTTCACAATAGTTAATAATTACTCTAAACTATACTATTTATTATACTAGTTAATTAATATTATAATGTTAATGTTTGAATATAATGTTAGGAGTAGGTACAAAATGTTGTAATAATGTTAAGTAAGCTAGTTACGCGAATGTTAGAAATGTACGAACTGACTAATAATTAATTTGTAGGTGAATTTATAATAAATGTCGCTTATTGTTTACACAACATAGGTGTATGTATGTGTGGTTACCGTGTTCGGTTACTAACCCGAACAGTGTATGATAAGCAGTTAACAAAACTTTGCATTGATATTGTAAAGCCTGGCCAGAAAAATAGAAAACCTTGCCATATTGCGGTATAAAAAGTAACTTCCTTTTCGTCACCTTGGGTTTTTTCCCTTATGACTGATTTTATAAAAATGTAGCTTACTAAATTGTTTACATAATTTTAGCTATGTACCCGAGGCAATTTAGGAGCTAAGTTACAGTACATCGCGTACTTTAGACGAATTTTAGCACACTAAAGAATATATTCCTCCGCAGGCCGCCATCCGCGCACTGTCGCTGATCTCAGGCGCGCTGGTGTCAGGTCGCGGCGCGGCGCTGCTGGCGCACGAGGCGCGGCTCGTGACGTCAGTGGGCGCGCAGCTGCGTCGCCTGCGCTCTGCGCCGCCGCAGGACGCGCTGCCCGCCTACAAGTACCTGGCGAGCGCGCTCACTACGGTATGTATATGAGTAACTAGTACTCGTACACCATGGACTTATAATGTTTTTGGCGCGACACCGTAGTACAGCACGGCATCGTACCGTGTGTCGCATGGGGCCACGGACCAATACGGCACTCAGATCAGACGATTTGTATACTATTTTATATCCAATTTTTTTCGTCGTAGAGACTAATATGTAAACTTTCCTGTAATCTGCTTGTAGCATACTTATTCATGAGAACAGATGTCACCATTTATTCTAACTTTATCACCTCACCTTAAGTATAGAAACAATAAAATTTCAAAATAAAATATTACAACAGTTGGTATATTATATTGTTCCACAGTTCTACGACACAGCTGGCTGCGGTTCGAACGTGGGCGAGCAAGCTCTATGTTCTCTACTGGGAGAACTGTTACGTGTACTGGGCGCGGGGGCTAGTGGCGCTGACGGAGAGAAACTCGTGCGGATACTTAACAACGTGTGCGTGCGGGTACTTGAACATTCTCCTAGGACACCACTTTTATGGTAAGAGTCATTTTTAGAACTAAATTTGTTACTATTTATTTTTCTTCTTTATCGTTTGGTTAGTGGTTAATTTGATGTCGAGAGTTGTTGAAGCCCGGAGGCCTTGGCGATGGCCTACGGGCTGTGTCACTATAACGATTGCTTTATTTTCGGACTCTACGAAGCGTAAAGAAGCTAAAGTGAAATACCACTAAGCAGACAATCATAAATGCAATGACTGTTGCTTAACCAGCACTATTGTTTATAAATCAGTAATTTAATTCACACACAGAGGTTTTGAGTTTGTGTGCGTTACCATGAATGTTCCTTTTTTCTTTATAATTTTTGTAGATCGCACAAACAATTTGTTTAATTTAGGATTCAAACGCGCGACCTCACACTCCACTAACGCAATAGCACTTATACAACATTTAAAATAAAATCGTTAATCGTTAATTAAAGACATGAGTGTATGAAGGGGAGATGTCACAATTTGTAATGTGTGATAAAAAAGGGCATCAAAGTTTTGTTGCTTGTTATTGAAAAATAAATCGCTTTTCTCTATTCTAGTTTAAAGTTGCTAGCTAGTTTAGAATAAAACGAAATAAGCAGTTAACAAAAATGAATTTTGAAAAAACTTTTGTACTTTAACTAATTAAACCAGTGTTACTGCTAATTTTATTAGGAAAATAATGTCAAGTGCTAAAAATAAACCGGGCAAGTGCGAGCCTGACTCGCGCACCGACGGGACTCATCTGTCTTAGTATTTGTAGTTATAGAGGTAACAGAAATACTCTGTGAACTTATTTAAATTTTCCAACTGTCATGGTTCATAAGCTAAAAATATTTTAAAATATTACCTAAAACAAAATAAAATAAATATTTAATATTTTGGGGAAATTATTTTTAGATTACGTTTAAAAATTTAGAATTAATTTTAATATTTATATTTTAGAGCCCGTGCTATTGCTGGTACTTGCCCCCTTCAGTCACGCACTAAAGGCAATTTACTTTAACATTTTTTAATGACAAGTATGTTAAGTATAAGGGTTTCTTTCATTCATTGTGATTTTAGTTTTATACAGGTACATAACCCTTTCATAATTTTTTTCGGAAACACGAGCCTAGTTTTACGTTTTTAGGTTTGATATAGTTTATTAACACCTAAAACCTTTATTCAACGAATAAAAAGATTTTTTGAAAAAATGTTACATAACTCCATCTTCCACTCATGTCTTTAATTGTCTAATTTTATTCCACAGCGCAATAGTATCACTCCTCCACGAGTCAATAGGCATGTCAGACCCTGCATGTCCTCGGTACCAGGACCTCCTCCTCAAATGTTTCTGGAAGACTCTCAAGATGATCTCCTCATGGGATGTGAACTCTATAGATTATGATGCGGTGCTCTATAGAATACACATGTTCTACAAAGCTTATCCTAACAGTTATTGGAAGAAGAATCCTGATATCAGTGACACACCTTATAGGTATGTATAATAACCGATTTTCATATCTGTGAAAGGCCCAGCTTCACAGGGCTCTAGTATTTTAAAAATTAAATATTTTCAAATATTTTTAACCTTTACTAGCAAGGTAGGCGTGCATAATCGCAAATCGGTACTAGATGAGGAATTAACTCGCTTAATTATGTTTTTTTTTAGTAAATAATGATCAATAGCTTCTAATTAATCAATTGCAGTCACCCCCTTCTCTTGCTCGGGAACGCTGCCTGCAGTATTAGTACATTTACGACCTCGGTGGCGCGACGGTAGCGCAAGCGGCTGCCGTGCAAGAGGTTGTGGGTTTGATCACCTCGCAGGACAATAATTTGTGAGATCCACAAATTATTGTCCTGGTCTGGGTGTTCTTTGTGTCCGTTAATTAATGTTTGTAAAAGGTCCCCGCGACACAGGGCATGATCCCTAGTGCGGGAGTTGTCTTTATTAAAAAGAAGAAAGAAAGAAGAATTTATAATAAAATGTTTAATGTTTTTTGTTACAGAACAGTAAAAACTTTGGTGCATACTCTAGTCAAAATGAAGGGTGCTTCTATTACAAATCATTTAACGCAAATTCACGACGCGAACGAATCTGATCTTTATCCATATCTACTTAAAGTACTCAAGGTAATAACTATTTATTACTAATACTATTGTAAGTTTTTCTAATTATAGTTTCGAATCGGGATGATGTCATGGTGTTAATTGTAAATGGTAATGTTAATGGCAATAAAGCGATATATCTCATGCTTTGTGCGTACGTGTGACGTCACAAAGTATTGATAATATCCTTGGCAAAGAAAATTAAATAAAACTAGAAACAACTGCCATATTATTGTCGTGCCACATGTTTATTCGTACATATATACAGTTCAACAAATCTAAAAGATACAGTATGACGTTTCATATTTTTCAAACTAAAACAACTTTGTTCATGCGTACATTATTCAGTTTCGAAAACCTTTTTCGTAAAACCATGAATTTAGAAAGATTTTATTATTGTATCTAAAAATGTACAATTCTTAATATATAAATTTAATTGAAAACTTTCAAACAAAGCAAAATAACACATATTTACATAGTAAATAATATCTTATAGTTCTATTCTTGACCTCATTGCAAAGTCACGTAGTTAGGTTACTGCTCGTAGTGTTGCGACTCTTCGGATACACTTGTATGCAAAAAAATCGTTTACATATACGAAAAATCGTTATTATCGTTAGACACGTAACTAACTATTACTCGACGTGGTCGAAGGTGACGGGAGGCAACTTTTTAAGGTCTTAGTAGTGAATAAAAAAATCCTAAACATTAAGTACTTTTATTTAATTAATTATAATTAAAATAAAAGTAATGTTTGGAATTTTTTTTAATTCGCAGATTAGAGAATTTGCAATATGTGGTGTTTTTTTAAAAAAGGTTCTACCCTTTACTAATAATGAGATTAATTATTAAAGTGTCTTAAAAATCGAATATTATCGTAATCGATCTCTTAAATTTCGGATATTATAGTAATCGATTTTTTTATCCCAACCTTATTATTCAATTTGTCAGAACTGTCATACCGTACCTATTAGATTTGTTGGACTTTAGTCTCTATGAACGAGTCTTAGACGACGATGTTATCGTATGTTATGCGTGACGATGCTCTCCGTGTGGTGACGGAGTAAGAATACAATATGTCACCACCCCATCTCATCCCATGGGTGTCGTAGAAACCGACTAAGGGACTATCCGCGAATATTATCTTTACGAAATAAGAAGAGGGAAAACTTGAAATTAAACCTTATAAAAATCCGTCTGGCCATCGTGGTATTAGTAGGCCAAGTATCCCTCTGTCATGGGAGGAGGCCCGTCTCAGCAGTGGGACATTAATGGGCTGTTATGATGATGCGTGACGATACACTGACGGAATCCTGACGTGGAGCATAAAGTCTTATAGTTTTTTATATAACTAATTTTAAAAATTGTTATAGCAACTGAAACTAGACGAGAAGAAGGAAAACACATCGGATGCGTTAAACGGTGGAGGCGTACTAACTCAATCTGGCAGACTGCCGCGCGGAGTACACGAGGAGTTAGCTCTCATACTGAAGCGTATCGGGACTAAGGAACACAATAAGCAGGCGCTAGCACAATTATACGATCTTAGGGTATGTACTGTATTATACTCGTTCAATATATTAAGCTCGTGTTAGTATAAATGCATCGTACAGACCGATCTGTATTAAGTTTATGAAAACAAGCCGGATATGCTGAATGGTGGAGGCAAACTAAAGCCCTTATACTCAAACGTATCGGGACCAAGGAACATAATAAGCAGGCGCTAGCACAACAATACGATCTTAGGGTATGTATAATACTCACTTCTTAGTTGGCCAGCCTAAAATTAGCTTTCAGAGACATGAATAGAAAACACCCGCCTATTTTTGGAGGCCGACATTCAGTTCCAAAAATAATATCTGCGCAACAACTTTAAGCCGGCCGAGTTAGATTGCGCGTACTGTAATCCCGGTGAAATGTACACTTTTGTGCGTGCGGTGTGCACTTTTGTGGTAATAAATGATCCATGGAAAACAAATAAAAAAAATCATTGTTAAGTATTATTGCAATGGGAATACATTGTTTTTTTAATAATTACTCAAAATTTATACAAGTGTTTTCTCTTTTAACTACTTAAAATTAATATGAAGTTATTACACAGGAACGTCATCCCGAAGTAGACATATGGACGTTCATGCACGGCTCATCGTTCTACTTCCGCAACTACGTGGAGCGAGGCCTACGAGAGGTGGCCGACCAGAGGAAGCTCGCCTCCATGCCTCCCATATACAAGCACGACTATAAGGCTGATAATATTGGTTCGTATCAATGTATGTTTGAATGTGTTTTAATAATTATTGTATCATCATCATATCACCCAATTGATGACCATTCATTACCATCGTGGTTTAAAAGCCCAAGTTTTCTTTTATTAAAAAGCTTATCCCTAGTGATACTGATTTTCTATAAAAGTTTTGATTTTCTTTCCATTTTGGTTTTTACTGACTGATCAGAATGCACGGCATTACTTTAATAATTGTCGTATTGTTTCAGACATAAGTAATGAAAACGACGAGAAATCTCACGTTATATTCCTTGAAAGACTTCGAGCTTTGCAGGTATGTCCAATATTATTATATCAAATATTTGTTTTTGTTACAATAAATAAACTTTTGTGGTAGTAAAACTTCTTTTATAAGTTTTAGTGTAGAAGCTACGTTAAACGATTTTTTCTATGTAAAGATAAATAAAGTATTTTCTTTTTAAATATCTATGTTTTCAGTAATAATACTAGTGTATCAAACAATGCTAAATGACTATCATAGTCATTTGGCATTGTTAAATTTTTTTAAAGAGATAATTTTAGTTCTTTGTCGTCTTTTACTTTTGTGGTAGAATTATAACTAATTTACTGCCCTTTAGGTATAAAATAGTTACAAAAATAAACAAACAGCGCTTCAATATGCATAATGTTTTGTTAACAGGCCAAAGCCGGTCTGAAGACAGAATGTTCACCGTCATCTCAGCCTCGCACGCCCATAGGAGACAACAGGACGCTCGCTGACTCTATCAACGAAAACACATTGCCGCAAAGACACAGCATCGACCCACAACTTGATGTAAGTTTCTACTAACTCTCTTTTGTGGTGACGGAGGAGTAAGAATACAATATGTCACCACCCCATCTCATCCCATAGGTCTCGTAAAAACAGACTAAGGGACTATCCGTGAATATTATCTTTACGAAATAAAAAGAAGGAAAACTTGAAATTAAACCCTATACCAATTTGTCTGGCCAGCGTGGTATTAGTAGGCCAAGTATCCCTCCGTCACGGGAGGAGGCCAGTCCCTGCAGTGGGACATTAATGGTCTGTTATGATGATGACTAACTTTTTAGGGCTTTACTGAGACTGCCTGTAAAATATAAACTTATACATATTCTACAGTGTACATGTGACTAGTCCATGCTTGATAAATATTTGTAATCAACAATGTTTTATTCTATCAGATTTTATTTTTGTTGTTTGAATGATATAAAAAAGGTACAGTAAACAAGTTTAGGTATTAATATAAACACTTCTTCATTTTTCCAGTTGCACACATCACAAACAGTATCACAGAGAAACGAAGCGGAAGTAGATGCTTTACGTCTCAAACTACAACAAATTAAGAGTTCATCAAAAAGATAAGGTCCTACACAAACATGCTTTACATTATTTGGTAGCTCTCTAATTGTCACCCACGAAACGTTCACAAAACAAGTGCAAGACATAATCTAAATTGAGGATTACAATCAATTAATATTTGTCCAAATACATTATTAAAATTGAGAATAACAATTGATTAATGTTTGTTCAAATCGTAGTACTTGGCACACGGTAATCTCTTGCCTATCCCATGGGGATAAGGCCTGCTGTTCTTGTATGTATTTATGTATGTAATATTTGTCTAAAAAAATCAAATCAGATAACACTAATAGCTCATTAAATGCGAAACAAGTTTATTCCCGCGAGTAAGACAACGTTAAATTTTTGATATACGGTATTCAGATTTGTTAAGTAATTAATCAATTCTGAGCATACAGAACGGGAAGCGATTGTGTTGTACTATTTAGGGATTAATCAGCTAATTTGATTTAACAAAATCGCCTCAAAATAGTATCGTTATTAAAACACAAATCACTCAAATGTGACTTTACGGAAGCCTATGTTATCCTTGATAAATTATATTAAACACATTCATAATATGATTACTTACCAAATTAATGTGTCTGTAGGGACAAGTATGTGTGTGTGACGAAATGTTTATGTAAGCGTGATGTATGAAAGAAGAACGTGTGAACAGTCGCTGCGCGCTGGTCCGACCGAATACTTGTGTGCGAGAGTATAGCCTTAGATATTAGAATATAAAATAGATTTAATATAAATATATGTGTGCTGATCATTGATTTACAAAAAACCAAAGATACACACTCCACTTCCCAAAACCGTCCGCAACAAATAGGCGCATTGTGCACTTTTTTTAAATTAGTATCGCGTTGTTCTACCGGCAAACGTCAATCATTAAATTTTATTGCTTTAAGTGCATTACTTTTTAAATACAACTTTATGTCATGCATGTAAGATTGAATTTGAAAAAAAAATATGTTTACGATATTACTATACGTATTTATTGCGTATGTTTAATTTGGTGACACTTTTGGCTGTTAGTTTTGTTTGAAAATGTGCATCTTGGGTTTTTTATAAATCAATGGTGCTGATATATAAAATATACCTATATAATTAAATCTATTTTATACTTTTGCTAAGAATAAATTGATAAAAATATTTACTCTATTGACAGTTAAGAGGTCCCAGTTCTCATCTAAAAAACAAACTGTCTTTTCAGAAATCACTGCTGATTCTTGCAGGGCGGTTAATATTTCACTCCTCTGTGTAGAGATTATGGCTCTGGTTGTCTTTGGTGCAGGACTTTTGTCTTTGATTAGGTTCCACAACCTTTTGAAATGTTTTAATGCCTCAGTGTGATTTGGGGTTGATTTGTCGGTGGTCCCCTGGATGCCGTTGCCTTGGCGAGGTTGATTTTGTTTTTTCTTTGTTGAAGCTGTGGGATTTTGCGGAGAAGGGACTTGTGAGGGAGTGATGTCCATTGAACTTAGAAGATTGTTGTCATAACTCAAACCGGCATGAGGGATATTGTCCACTCCTTGAGGAAGTTCTATGGCTACTTGTTTTTCCCAGGATGATGTGCTTGATTGTGACATTTTGTTGATTTAGGGTTGTTGTGGATTGAAATTGAATCAAGAGAGAGAGCAAAATAAGCTTTCAAAAAGTAGAGTGAAGGGGTCAACGGGGTGAAAAGCTTAAGAGAAAGAATTTTTGGTGGAGAATAATAGAATTGGAGGGTGAATGTTCTTAAAAATTTTGTTTTGTATTATAGTTTCCTGTTGGTGGTTAATGGCGATTGGTCTTGCGGGGGTTGCTTCCTTTCAAGATTTCTATTTTTGGTTTTTCTTAATCTAAGAGCCTTTATATCTCTGATAGGATATTTGATTTTTTTGGTTTGTTCTGTCCAGACAGCAAGATTCTAGGGTTTGTTGGTGGGGTTGCTTTGAGCTAGAAGGTTGGGGAGATTAAGAAGGGCTTTTGTAGGGTCCCCACATCTTTTAAACTCCGCTTTAAAGGTGTCATTGACGACTGCTGGATGATATTTGAGAATGATGCTGGGGTCCTCCAGGCTATTGAGGATTTGTGAGACCTGGGCTATAATGGAAGAGGAACGCTTAGTCCCTGAACCAGAGTGGTTAACTTGATAGTCTTCTCCGACCTTTATATAGATGTAATCTCCATAATCTAAGGGGTTGGCCTCCTTCTTCTTTGGTTTGTTAGGACCAACTTCTGGTTTTGGAGTTTCTGCCAATAGCCTGATCTTTTTCAGGTCACTCTCCAATGTCGACATGTATTTAGAACATATGGAAGACTGACTTCTCCAAGTTCCTTCTGCCTCTTTCGCTGATAGCTTGAATTCTTTTATTGATGCATTCGCTAACTTCATCTCAGCCATCATATTAGCTTGAGCCTCGAGGAAGGTTGAGAAGAAATCCGTTTGAGTTACTTTCATGGAATCCACCATCCCTTGTAAGTAGGCGTAAGAACCTTGTGTTGTGGTTAAGGAGGGCTCGGGTCTTTTAACTCCATACAACCCTTGCCAGGAGCCGCAACAATTGTTGGGGTCGTGGGTTCGATTTACTATGTTGCGTGTTCACTTACCTATTAGTTTACTCGGACTCGACATGCGTAGAATAAGCGTATTCTGGGGTACTACAACGGGAGTCCGGCACTGGTCCGAGGAATAAGATTTGGTTATTTTTAATTATATATATTTTATATATCAGCACACATATATTTATATTAAATCTATTTTATATTCTAATATCTAAGGATATACTCTCGCACACAAGTATTCGGTCGGACCAGCGCGCAGCGACTGTTCACACGTTCTTCTTTCATACATCACGCTTACATAAACATTTCGTCACACACACATACTTGTCCCTACATGTCTAATAATTCTCTCAAGCTCTTTACTAAATTTTTATTTTATTATCATTGTTGTCAAAATATGTTTACTTTTAAGGCAATTAAATTGAAAATAAAACCTTTTTCACTTGATGGTAGTTACTTAATTTGTCAAAGTAGGCAATGATGGATAAATGTCCGAAAAAAGATTGCCATTTCTGGTTCCAAAATCTTTATTATTGCCAGTTAATAAAATGTACCATATTTTTGAGAACAATGACAGTAAAAGTAACGAAATTACAAATCTCATTATATTAACGGGATAAATAATCTTATTTAGTATATAAGGTTAGTTTTTGGCCTATTCATGTATGTGTCTTCGTAGCGTCCATTAACCCTTACCAAGTGTTAACATGACAATATGAGTAAACAGTATCGCTTTACACAGGGTATTATAAGCTTCATCATTGCTTCTGTAACTTGGTAAGGGGTCATTTTGTGGATAACCCTGTCCTAACATTATTTATTGAGTGTTTGAAATCAATGACTATACAGAACGCGCCATCTAATATGACCGCGTGAAGTTTTTACAAATGGCTGCCCAGATGACATTTTTGGAAGTAAATGGCGGTAGTGGTTGATTTTTTTTGTTCCTGTACATGCGCGAACTTCTCATATAGCTAACTTCAGGCCGGTCAAGTAAGATTGCGCGAACTGTGCTTGTTTAAATGGTTATATATTTTTTTTCAACAAAACCTTTTGTAATGCTTATAAATTTAAAGATAGACATGTAGCTTCATTTAGACTGATGAAGGTAAAAATCTTTAGATATGGATATTGTCAGTTGACAAAGTATAGATTAGCATTGTTCATTGATAATTTTGGTCGCTGATGTAAATCAAATAGTATTTGTCCACAATTGTTTTCGTTTTAATATGGTTGCTGTTATATTATAGAGTAGGGTGTGTGTACATCTGTTTTTAAATTAAAAGTTGTCTATGAATGCATAGAATTTTTGGATAAAATTCAATACAAAGTAAATTTAATAAATTACTTTTGTTACTGTGTAGAATACTTAGTGAACCAGTAATGTTGTGATGTAAAGTATAATGAATATTGTCATGTAATTGCACATGTAATGAGCTATGCCTTGACAAAACTGATATTAATTTTCGAGTAATATAAATAATTCATTGACCAAGTACCTACATTGTAAAATAAACCTTATACTGTATCCGCAATCAACGCAAAATTGCTTGCAAAAAACAATTGTGAATAGCAGTGACGGAAAACAAGTTTGATTATTATTAGAATACCAGTCTTTTAAATAATAATCAAAGGCATAGTTCAGGTTCCTCTTAGAACCAAGTTCCAAAACAGATATTATCTCTCAATTATGTATTTTTATACAGCTGAATAACGTAATATTATGCATCCTGGAATCAATTTAGGTTGTTTGGGATTTCAATGGCTTTTGATTCTACTAAAAAGCCTACCGGGCTATTGATTTTTAAATCTGTAACGTATGATTGTCTTAGATGGTATAATGTCCCGTTATATAACTAATCATTTGCTAAGTAAACTATTTACTCACTTATGCTTATAATGTAAACAAATCAACCATCATAAGTGTTGCACCATAACATTTGCACTCGTGATCATTGTATTTGTGTACGCGGTTATGCCCCATCCATAAACTGTGTGTTAGCGTCTATTCTTAACATAAAGATGGTCATAACGAAATGTACTATGAATAGAAATATCTAGTAGACATTTTATTTAATTAATTCAGTAGACATATTATAATAAATTTAAATACTTAAACATTTGACGGTAAAAGATAGTACCACCCGTGTCAAAAAAGGAAATAGTTTAATAATAATAATTTATTAAAAAACGAATGGTACTAAACGTAGGAAATTGCCAGTTGTAATAATTAAACATTAATATTATCTTATTAGATGCCCTGGATTTTATAATATTACAAAAAATACAGCATATATATTTGTACACAGTTATTTAAATTAATATTATTAAATAAGCCATGGAAGGTGACATCCGGGGCCCTTTTAGTTTATCATAGTTGATCAATGTAGTTTTCATTAATATTGAAAACTATTAATTGATGTGTTATGTATGTAAGTGTTTTGTATGTATTTTATTGGAACTGTGTTGACTTTTGTTTTTATTGTAGTGTTCAAAGACTGTTTTGATTGTGACTTTTTAAAAGCAATACTCATTTTTGTGTGATGCATTCCATTTTGTCTGACGCCAATACCTACGAGATTCTATAATAATATCTTTAAGACCGTATTAGCAATGTCAGCAATAATGGAATGTCATCAAAACGTGTATCTGTTGTGTTTATGTAACAATAATGTTTGAAAGTTTGTGTTAAGATCGTTGAAGATGTGCGAAAAGTCGTCATCCAGTAGTTTTGTTAGAAAACTTGTTTAGCTGAGATGAGGCCATATATATTTGTACTTTAATAAAACCCCGCGTTCATTATAATAATGTATAATCTAAACATTCCTCTCAGTATTGGATTTTTCAATGTACAAATTTTTACATGTTATTTCACTTCACCAGTGTATTACCATTTATATCGTTTTAGGACCTATTCATACATTATACCCCTTCCACTGTATTTAACAACATTTGACAGATTGACGTTAGTGACGTTCAGCAGTATCTCGAATGTAATCCCATTCGATTGTAAGCGATTTCGAGATTTTTCAAATTACTTTATTTTACACATTTGGATCCTTAGGTACATCAACTTACATTATCATTTTATTATTGTTTCTTTCTTCTATGTTAAGAGAATTAGACTATAGCTTAAAATGATAAAATTATAGTTAGCTTAGGTATTATTTAAAATAGGTACGTAATTTATCGTGACACATTCGCGGGTTATAACTAATCTAAAATATCGTATTACATTTTATAAACGTATGATGAAGAGTTCAGGTTTAATCATAGCATTTATTTCTACCGATTATTTGTAATTTGTTTCATAATGGTGGTAATCGTTTTGAGTGTCCATCACTAAGTAACCATGGTAACTGAAAAAAACATGGGTACGTCCATGAAATACAATATAATTTGTTCGAAAAATTAACGGAAGTATTACGAAACTTCATGGACGTGAACTGTCAAAAAGCTAAACTTACGCTGGAAGGGGTATAGTCGTTATGCCGGTGAGACATTAAACAATATTGTAGCTTTTCTCTATTGTATATAATATATATTTAGTCCAAGTATTGACATGAAAAACTGTATAAATTTAATTATGGATTATTTTGGAGATTACTGAAAGAAGTCTGTATTACTTGCCTTAGCAGATTTTCTTTGAGAGATGATTTAGTAAGAAAATCTCTTCTTGACATGATTTAAAAATGGAACTTCGGCGTTTGGCGGCATCTTGTAATGAAATTAATAGGTTTCTTTCATTAAACTTTATTTTCATTTAGTTAGCATTATCTATTCCATTTGAATTTGTTAAAAAATTAGGTTATTTTTCTATAATTCTCTTTTAGTACATAGTTATAAACTTTCGCTTTTTAAACGTGACTTGTTATTGATTATTGTGAGCATTTATTTATTGTATTGTAAATTAATGTTTAAAAATCATGATGTAATATTAATGATAAATAAAGTTCATACAACATTATTATATTTCTTTTCTTCGTGTGTGTTGCCTACAAGCTAGAATACCAGGTTAGTATGGGCACTACAGTACAATGCAACCCGTTCTTCATCTTAGAACTAGTAAATAATAAATCATTATTTATAATTATATTGACCTCAGAAGGGTGGCTGGAAATGGCTGGCATAAGTCCGGCATTAGACTGCTCATGACAGAGGAAGGAGGTTGAAGGAATCGCGGAAGAAAGAATCAAGTGGAAGTGCTAAGTAGGCGTGGTAAGCGTGTCACTAATACGCGCTGGTTCGCCTATCTTGTCGCTGAGGTCATAGGTAATACATAACGCGAATATCACCCTTATGAACAACTTGTTAAAGTATATAATTGCCAGAACTGCGAAAACCACCATCTATGGTCGACGGCGGAATTAACTCTAAAATTGAAACTATTTAGATTACCAAAACTAAACAGCAAAATAACTTCTATTTATAACGTACTTGCACCGAATAAGGGCCACGTTTATTAGAATGCTTATAACTTTAAAATGTTTATGCATATGTGTAATAAGCTCATTGATTTATAAAAAACCCAAGATGCACATTTTCAAACAAAACTAACAGCCAAAAGTGTCACCAAATTAAACATACGCAATAAATACGTATAGTAATATCGTAAACATATTTTTTTTTCAAATTCAATCTTACACGCATGACATAAAGTTGTATTTAAAAAGTAATGCACATAAAGCAATAAAATTTAGTGATTGACGTTTGCCGGTAGAACAACGCGATACTAATTTAAAAAAAGTGCACAATGCGCCTATTTGTTGCGGACGTTTTTGGGAAGTAAAGTGTGTATCTTTGGTTTTTTGTTAATCAATGAATAAGCTATACGTATTTTAAGCAAAATCTTGTTTAGATTTATAATAAAAAAATACAATATAACCTGCTTAAGACGATTTTCCAGGGACCCCACCAAAAAGCGTCTTAAGCGAGAAAGCGTATTAAGCGGGATAGGAAAAAAAACGTGCTACATTTATTATGTTTTTTGTTCTTATTATTTGAAATTATGTACCTACATTCAATACATTATTAAAAATAATCACATTTATTTTGGTTTGACAGAAAGATTTTGATGCATTAGCAATTACAGGATTTTCAACATTTGCACCGCGGCATCACTTTCATCCAAAGAAGCATCTTATTCATTCATTAAATCATTAATAGCCGATAATGCCTCATCTTCGTCCTCATCATTATCACTTAGGCATAGGGGCCTCGTTTTGTGTGTTATTCACATCCTCAATAAGATATTGATTGGATTTCGTTCGTGCTACATTGTCATCAATGGAAGAATATCCAGCCTGAATATTTAGCCACCCTGCAGTATCCCGAGATACTGCAGGGTTTTCCTGAATCCTGGTATCTCAGGAAGAAGCACCCGAGTTCTTCTTTCAGCACGACGTCAACCACGTTATTTCAAGAACCGGCTTTCTTAAAACAACTTTAAAAGGGCCCCACAGCTGGCCTCGAGTGCGGTTGTAGGGCCTGAGCGAACATAGGTTTCCAAAACAGAAAAGGCTAAGAGATTATAGTAGCTCGTAACTAAGAAACGGTGCGTCCTATCACAAAAATAATAAAAATTTGGGCCCCCTCTGACATAAATGAAATATATTGATAGATGAAATGTGATATTTTTTTCCTTTTCTTTAGTAACAGACAAATTATAAGAAGTGGTCTAATTTAATTGCATATTGTATTAGGAACAGAACACTTAAATTTTCGGAAAAAAGATATCATATGACGAGTCTATAGCGTTCTGTGTTTTCCTATTTGACTACTGCAACTCTAGCAAAAGCTTTGGTTTTTCGTAAGATATTTTGAGTATACTATAATAACGTGAGAATTTAGAAAATAAGAAGTCGAAGGTTTTTGTAAAATGCGTATTGCCAGCAAACATTTAATTTTATGAATTGGAGACGTGGTCGCGTAGTCGCAGATTATTAAAAACTACAATTATAATAATGTACACTTGAAATATTTCTAACTGAGTTCGAAATAATTAAGGATTAATTCTGTTTTTTTTGTTATTCAAACAAGTTAACTTGCATGCCGTGGCAGCCTTTAATTAAGGCAACACTATTGTTATGTGCTTTATTTATGTTAAGTGAATTATGTATGAATCCTGTGTATGCCTTGTTGGTTGTCCTTAAATAAATAAATAAATTATGGGCTCTATCAGAAGACTGAAAACCACGGAGTACAGATACGTTGTGTGTTTGCCGAAATGCCGAGATACCCATAAGAACAAAAGTAAGGATATGTGTGCATAGGATTGCCCGTTTAAAGAAGCAATGGGCAGGGCACTTTACTAATGGGGCAAAAAGTTGCTGGAATGGTGACCCGTGATGAACTGACGCATTACCTACGCCCTGGGTGGCAGGAGGTGGTGGATGAGAGGTACAAAATCGCGCGTCTTAAGTAATTGAATGCACAGCGTAAAATAATATATTCAGTAATTGAGTGATTCGCTGAAAATAACTATAGTTACGTATGTAAAGTAATATTTTTAATAATCAATTTACGGCTCTGGGTCTCAGCTCTTTTTACTCTACGTTTAATTCAGTTTGGTGTGCTGCCAACAAATTTAAGTATCATTACGTGTGATTTATGCGTTTCTCAGGGGAGTAAAGATCGTTAGAGAGTGAAAAAGAAGCTCTTAATCACTGTACACTACAGTACAGAAGAAGATAATATACATACTACTGAAATTAATTTGATAGTCGGATTAGACAGTAGCCTCTATGTAAGGGTTATAGCACATACACACCTCAACAAAGTCTAGGGATATTTTTTACAAAGTTGTGAAGCTCAAAACAATTGGTTTGTAATTTTGTTTTTTTTTTAATTCTTTTGATGAAAACTTACTTTGTTAACCTTTTTCAACCATTCTAAATTTGAATTTGAAATATAAAATTAAAAATAAAGATTTACGCGGCTTAAACGTAGTCAAGTTCGAAAATTTCATTTACCAATAGTAAGTTTTGACTGCTTTTTTGTGTAAAATTTAAGTTTTTTAACAATTTAAACGTTTATTTCGAACAAATGATATTGTGTGCATCAAGCAGCGACGCCATTTCATCAGAGAGAAAATGTTATGGGCAGTAGGCATGCTCCCAGCTGCGGGTACTAAGCGGAGTATTGCTGAAGAGATTAGAACAATACAAAATATGAAATCAGGGTTATGGTCACGTTATCGTGCTACTGGTGAAGTGGCTGAAAGATACCACAGCAAAAAGTCTATCACCACTTAACGACATGATCGATTTTTGCAAGTTCCCGCGAAAAGACAGCCAAATGTTACAACCATGCAGCTGGTGTAGAGGCTCCAGCTCTTGGTGGAGCCTCTTGCGGTTGACCAAACTGTCAGAAGCAGTCGGCACGAAGCCCACCTTTATGCTCGCATACCGTTTTATACTCCAGCACTACGCCGATCGAATCGCGCACGACGACTAGACTGGGCTCGTGAACATTTGCTCTGCAAAGATAATAATCTGTGATCTGTAGTAGTGTTTACACATGAGTCCCGGTTCGGTTTCCACTCGGATTCACGTAGAGAACGTGCTTGGCGAGTTCCTGGTTGTGATAGCCGTCTACAACATCCTCAGGAAATCTATTCATACCACGATAGAACAAATTATGGTTTATACGAGAATTTGTATCGGTCGAAGAACAAAGCGCGTTTTGATCAGAAACACCATGTCGGCTGAAAAATAATTTAACGAGGTGCTAGTACTAATAATCTACCCCCGTAGACTACAATTGGGCCAAATGTTCAAGTTCATGGACAATAACACCCGTTCGCATAAAGCGCGAGTGATGACGAGCTGGTTGCAGGAGCACGATGTATCGATTTTATGCTGAACCACTCAATCCCCTATCCTCAAAACCATAAAATACGCGTAGGACATGTTCAATAGAAGGGTTTTGGTAATTTTTCCTGCATAAAATTGCGATGGAAGGGCAACTTTTTTTGCATCCTAGTCGGACCTGGAACAATATACCGCACCAAGACCTGGATAACATAATAAAAGCATGAAAAACCATTGCAGGACCGTTATTTACGGTTTTTTTTAATGTGCTGACTATTGATTACTCACATAACAGTTAAAAACAGGTTAATTTTTGCTTATTTTCACTTTTGCTTAAGAAACAAATTCATTCAAATGCAAATCTTTGTGTGCATGAACATGATTGTTTGCATTGGTCTGGGTGTTTTCTATGTATAATATGTATGTATTTACAAAAAAAAAAAAAAAAGTATTTAAGTATGTTTATCCGTTGTCTAGTACCCATAGTACAAGCTTTGCTTAGTTTGGGACTAAATGGCGTTGTGTGAATGTGTGAAGATTATTATTATTTATTATTATTATTTATTATTATTGTTAGTTTCACTAATTTTCCAAGTTTTTTATTTATTTGAATAAAAAATAATTTATGCAAAAATAATCCTTTTATTTAATTCTGGATTGTAGCCTGATAAATTGTCTTTATAAAAATATAAACATGTTGTATGCTATCTTCAATAATTTTGAAGTTAATTGAGTAAATACCAAATATCCCTAGACTTTGTTGAGGTGTGTATAACGTAACGTAAACGGATCGGCACCGCCTCGCCTTTTTCTTTAGAGTCAAACGTCATAAATCCGATTACATTACGATTCCGATTAGTGTGCGTTGCAGTAAGGAGTTTCATACAAAGAATACAGAACGGCTCGAGTTGATACGGTGCCGATCCGTTTACGTTACGTTATATGTGCTACGACGACGCTTAGTCACAAATATCGTTACCGTGTTCTGACTGAGGTTCTTCCTATAGGGTCTTATCAGACTACGTTATTAATGTAGCCATCCCTTAATTTGGAACTTGATTATATTAACAGGGTTAGAATAATCACGTTTAAAATAATCTATTTTATTAGTTTTTGTATAGTTGTAATTTGGTAATATTTGCAGTAGGTATTAATAAATTGTTTACAAATGATACAAAAGCCATGAGTAACTTACCAAAATATTAAAATAAATCTGTAGCCAATTAAATCTTTAGTAGTTTATAGACAACAGAAATGTCGTTAATGTGAAAACTTATTTTATAACTAATAAGTATTAATAGAAAATAAATTATATAGTTTATATTTTTGGACAATATTCAAGACTTAAAGTTAATTGAACCTTTTTGGTACACATACATTAGCTAAAAAGTGGGTCTATAAAATCAAAATTAAGTAAATAAAAGATGTAAGCATAAACAACATCAGTTTTCCCGAAAATTTAAACAAAAAATATCATTATCAGACGTACAGTACAGTCGCTCGTTAATCGTATTGCCGAAAAACATATATTGTCTATGGCACGAAATAGACGAGTAATCAACCAATCAAATGGTAGGGCGGATGAACGAAATGAAAGTCCGCCACATGTCCGCCATATCTACTACATCTTCTTTCTAATAGTGACGTTCGTATTATTTTGTGTTAGATAGAGTTATTGTGTAGTTATTCGTTGTTTAATTTAATTATTTTTTATTTTATCTAATTCACGGTGAGTACAGTGCGAACATGGTTTTGACATATTGATAGTTTTTAATTTGGAACTTGTTTGTCCGCGCCGTGCTTTAGCTATTGTCAAAATGGAAAAATCTTAGTTTCAAAGTAACTACAGCTCAATTGTATGTGTTATTTATAAATTAAATCCAATGACCCATGCTCGTGACGTATTTTATAGCGTTTAGCGGTTCTATTGAGTAATAAAAAAATTCTAGTGTCGGCAATATAAGACGGTGTACCCAATATTTCAGACCCCTCGATTGCGGATCACACCATGGAGTCACCACGAAAATTCAACGATTGCTATTTTTATTACTACTCCACCTGTACGAAGGTAAGAAAATAATAATTGATAAACTATACTGTCATATTGTTTATAATCCAAAAATCGCTATTGCAAAAGAAGCAACGTGTTTTGATTATAATTTTAGATTGCAATATATTTGTTTTATTTTAAATCAATAATTGAAAATGATTGAGATGTAAAACTAACAATTCATTTAATAATGTAAAAGTCAAATACCATTTCTGAATTAAAATAAGCATGCATGACCTTTATGACAACATAGCCACAAAAACTGTCACAATTTATAGCAAAATACCAATAAAAACTTAAATAGTAATATACTAGGAATGTATTTCTGTTCAC
Source organism: Schrankia costaestrigalis (assembly GCA_905475405.1). Taxonomy (NCBI): domain Eukaryota; kingdom Metazoa; phylum Arthropoda; class Insecta; order Lepidoptera; family Erebidae; genus Schrankia; species Schrankia costaestrigalis. The sequence goes on from FR997851.1 coordinate 6,660,743, forward strand.
TGCTATTATAAAATATTATTCAACCTTGTGGTATTATTTTTATCAATTTATAAACATAGTGAACATAGTTTTAAAACCACATGACAAAAATAGGGTTTTCCAACTTAGTATTTATGTATAAAAGTAACTCACAGACTTTCCTACACTGTTAAAACTAGATCCTATTAGTTTATTATAATTAACATAAAACTACAATGAAATAAAATGTATTGCTTCAGGGTGATAACTGTGTATTCCGTCATGAACCATCAGCTCTAGGCTGTGAAACAATGTGCACAGCATGGCAACAGGGCAAGTGCCTTGATAAACGCTGCAAACTACGTCACATGGAACTGAGGGTATGTATATTTATTTATCTGGAATAAGTTTTTAATTATTATCTCCACGACACAGGGAGTCCTAGTGTGGAGTCCAGTGATACTGTTGAAGTTTTGGAGATATACTTTGATTATTATGTGTAAATTGCTAACAGTAACATAGAATGGTACCTTGTTTTATACAATAAAATTATTTCATTTCATTTCATCTGAAATAATTAAATTATAAGATACAAATAAAACCAAGGTATGCATAAAATAAATGAATGTTAGAGATAGTAATTTAAATTTTATTAACAAGTTAAGTAATTCAATTATGTTATCAAGACTGAATAATTATTATGTAACAAATAACTACTATGGTTATCTACTATTTTACTTTTTAAATTAGTATAAATATGTATGTGTAAACTTTTAAAGAAAATGAATGTTTTTTGAAACGTACTAATGAATGGTTATATCTGTAATATTTTATGATGAGTGAACTTAGTTATGACAAATATACAATGACTACAAAGTCATTAAACCAATTGCATTTGGCCTTATATTCTTGATAGCTTAGTCTCCTGACATAAATTAAGACCCTACTGTATTGTCAGGCCATAATTGATGATAGCCAGGCCTCCACTGATGGGAATTTTTACCCCTTTACGGGGGTGGGAATCAATAGCTTATTGGCCTAGTCTGCAAGTGCAGATGCATTTGGCCCTTTACTATATTTAAGTAGCCATAATCAACTTTGGGAAAAACCGAAGTGTAGTGTGTAAGGTATACTTATTTTCTGAATAGGAAAATACAACTATAATAAATTACTAAAGTCATCAGGAAATCCCTAATATGTCCAACTTCTATTATAAATAAGCATAAGCTGGTCATAATGGGAAACTTGGATAAATAATACTAATTTAATTTCCTTTTTGTGTTTTTATGTTTGTCCTGTATTTCTTCTATTACTTAAAAATAAATCTAAAAATTACCTTTTAATCTAATATATTTTATATAGGATACTTACCAGCAAGGTAATTTAATTGTTACAGAAAAACAGGAAGCAAATCCCTTGTTATTGGGAAAATCAACCTGGTGGGTGCCGTAAAATTCACTGTCCATTCATGCATAAGAATCCTGAAGCTCGTACTGATGGCATAGCGCCTAGCCAGCCTGGACCACCCACTCCGGTGAGTTTGTTAACTTAAATATAATATTACATAAAATTTTTCCATATAACTCTATTTTGGTGTTGAATATTGCTAAGAGAAATTTTTTTTTTAACTCAGACATGTTTTTTTTATTACTTGTTATTATTACATTGCACACTGGCTACAAACTTTTTTTAATCATATTTAAAAAATAACACTATACTTTATTTGCGAATTATTTTAATATTTTCTTTGACTATGTTAATATCAATACTATTTCCATTTTATTTATTATTCTAGACAGTTCTAATTTAATAATTGAAGTTGTGACATTATGACATATAAGACTGCTCCTATGAGACTTTTAGGACAAAAAATCAAACTGTAGCCAGATGTAACTAAATTTTTTCAGTATGCCCAGAATTCAGTCCTTAACTTCTTTAGGTGTATAGTCAAAGCCTGGCTTAGGTTATTATTAACCCTTTCACAGTGCCGCCAGTAGACAAAATAGTAAAACAAAGCATGTGTACCATATATGGTACTGCACTGGGAATGTGTTAATATACAATCGAATTGAGAACCTCCTCCTTTAATGAAGTCGGTTAATTAATAAAATGCTTAATAATATTGGTATTTAAAGGAAGGGTCCGAAATTAAAAATATAAGTATATTAATGCGTTAGTATTTGTACCAGACGGGCCCTAATTCGGTGAGCGTGCCGGAGCCAGTTCCGGAGCCCGCGCCTATGGCCAGCGTCAGCCCTGCGGTGCCGGCGCCACAGCCCGTGCCGCTGTTGTGGCAGCAACAGAGACAAGGTAAGCCATACTCAATCACCATCATGTTAAAAGGTGTGTAATCATAACAGCCCATTAATGTCCCACTGCAGGGACGGGCCTCCTCCCGAGAAGGAGGGATACTTTCCCTACTAATACCACGCTGGCCAGATGGATTGGTATAGGGTTTAATTTCAAGTTTTCCTTCTTTTTATTCCGCAAAGATAACATTCACGGATAGTCCCTCAGTCGGTTTTTACGACACCTATGGGATGAGATGGGGTTGTGATATATTGTATTCTTACTCCGTCACCACACGGAGACGGAGTAATAATACAATATGTCACCAAAAGGTGTGTAATGTAAACAAAAACATGCTTGTGTAAACCTCTATAAGCATCTTGGCTATCTTCTCATAGTGAACGGATTCCAAAGCCACCCATCCTAACTAGTTTTAAGTTGAAAGAGTCAAAGTGATTCATGCGAATGTATCTTATTGAATAAAGACATATTTTGACTTTTTACTATACAACTACATATACATTATTATCCGTGATCATGGCGTTTGTAACAGCGTCGTAATATCGGAAACTCAATAACTCTAAACATGTTAAATATCCCGTTAATTCGTAATAAATAGTACATATATACAAAGTTCACATTTCATCACGTCAAACATGTTTTGTCGAGTCTTGATTCGACAGAAGCTGCTATATGACTTCTGTTAGTTGTACTTTCTGTAGTACTACTTACTGTATGATATTATGTATGTACTACTTACTTACTGTAGTCATATCTTACAAGCGTGTTTCTGTGTGACTTTACAGGCCCAATGTTTCATATTTCAGCATCCAAACACACAAAATACTCCTCCCATTTAATAAAAAAAACTAGTTATAACTATTTTGTACCTACCGTCTGAGAAAAAAAACAAAAATGTCACCAGCTCAATATGAGCTGAACGTGACACCCAACCTTTTTATTTGGCTCAACTCAAAACTTTCGAATAACAACGTGAGGCACAGAGTTTTAAAATAAAATAAATATTTTCGGACATCTCTACACAGCGCCATCTGTTCCCAAAGTAAGCAGGCTTAACCTGCTTGTGTTATGGGTAACAGAACAACGGATATTAATACTTATATACTTTTTTTTTGTAAATATATACATAATTATACATAGAAACACTCAGACCAATGCAAATCATCATGCTCATGCACACAAATATTTCCATTGAGCGGGAATAGAACCCGAGACCTCTGCGTAGCAGTCATGTCAACTCCTTAAAAGAAAACCTTGATTCAAATACACTTCTCCTCTAAGCATAGGTTACTTAGGGGTTTTCTACATGAGTAGCACACGAATGTGTCATTGCAGGAAAGAACCTAATTACAATTGTATTTTAATTACTTTGATAATATTTGTTTTCAAAGCAATTAAAATATCTCTTTTGGTCAAAACATTATTTGCCGTTTCTATTGAGACCACTAATGGCATTGTCAAATATTACTCATATCTTAATGACATTTACTTAAAAATAGTTTTTATCAATAGACTGCATTTACTAAGGTCCATTGCGGTTACGATTGACCGACAATTTTAGCAACTGTGCCCTTGAAAACCGTATTCCGTGATCTTCAAAAAGTCGATTTATGAGCGAGGCAGAGAAAACCACTCTTGGTAGTAAGTGGTGCCATCGAGTGGAAGCCATCTCCAGAAGTGCACGCCTTTTGGCTGACATGATCAATATTTTGTCGTGGTTCAATTTCATCCCAAAAATTTCATTTCATAGCTGATTTAAAAAATGTATGACAGAACTCAATATTTGGTAATTCAAAATTTTGGGAATTCAACATTTTGGGAGTTTAATATTTTGGGAGTTTAATATTTTAGGAGTTTAATATTTTGGGAATTCAACATTTTGGGAATTCAACATTTTGAGAATTCAACATTGCGGGAATTTAGGACCACAATGTTGAATTTGCAAAATGTTGAATTCCCGCAATGCACCAATACCAGCAAGCTTATTCTTTCAATGGGAATTTGGCTGTATTGATCAAATAAAAACACATGCATATTATGCGAAGTTAAAATGGTCACTAAAAATTATTAATAGATAGTATAGTTCAAACATAACAACACTATATTGTTTGGTTACAATACAACTAGAATAAATCACGCAACCTTTTAATATCTAGATTGTAATAAATGTTGACTGTCACGCAGTTGACTTATTTGTAATGATTGCTGAAAACGCATGACATAAAGACCGTATCGAATTTGACGGAAACCGCGAATACAGTCTAGAAGCAAAGGATTTGAAGTTATTTCAGTCCATAGTAATTTGCTGGACTGCCATTTGTTTCCCTGCCTGAGATGTATCGGGTTTAAAACACAATGCCGATTACTTTTGCTTTTATTTCTTTTTATCATTTTATTTTCTAAGGTCCCTTACAGCCCCCATCTATACACTTCCCGTCGCATTTTTATGGGCCTAAAATATGTCCATTACATCAGGTCTTGCCAACTTGCGGCATTCTTGTATGCATTATTCCTGAACCATTATATCGCAAAAACAATCGCTCTGCACGATGTTTTCACGTCCAGTGCTGGACATAGGGCTCCTCCAAGCATTGCCATCCTGTGCCTCCCTCATTCATCGGTTTCCCGCCGTCTTAACTAGGTCCACCGTGTGAGGTGTCTCCCCACCTTGCGTTTTTTCGGTACGCTTCGCCATTCTAAAACCTTTCTGCCATTTGTATTTTGGCAATTCTAAACGCTATTTTGTTTGCTATAGGCTCACACGAATTTTGCTAATTTCTAATTCGATCGAACGGGAAACCTTTTTAAAAGATCTTTCTCTTTTTGACACGACGTTTTGTAAAAGACTTCCTCTCCTCAATTAAAATTTGTCCAACATATAGATACATTGTACTTTCCCGAACGCTGCCTAACAGTGTTGGATTTAGTAAGTGACCTGTTTTCTGAAGATAAGTTTGCCCAGCTGAACTTTTTCTTTTATTTGTATAGTTTAATTGCTTTAGCCAAGAGCTCAGGAACTCGAAAACTAAACTTTTGTTAGAAGGTAAATCGCAGCTGCACCCAACACTTCCTGTATCCAAGTAGAAAATGTTCTCATTGTAGCGACTGACTGACAGAATGTTTGATCGATGTAGACTGATTGATATCTTTTCATACTGGTTTTTTGACATCTCCGATTTGATGATTTTAAACTGTAATATGTGAAATAAACGAATCCAGTCGTGTATTGATCTTCACGGTATTTTCTTGCTTGAAAATACCGTGAAGATCATAGCACGAGTTTGCGTGTATAAATCTAAGTATGTTTGTGTTCGGTCAGCAGTGGTTTTGGACTCAGCCATCCTGGGCGTCCTGCCGGGCTCGGGCGAGCTGCTGGGCGCGCGGCGCGTGTTGCCCGCGCACGCGCACGCGCACGCACATGCACACGCGCACGCACACGCGCACGAGGCGGCGCCCGGCCCCTACGCGCCGCTGCCGGTCGACCCGCTCGTCGTCAACTTCGAGGAAGGTATGCGCCTCTACTGAAACTACATGTACTAAGCCGCGCGCAGACGATTCGAGACAAACGTGACCCCGTGCCCTTACAAACACCTTAACTGACAGCCGTAATTATACTTAAAAGTATAACCCAACAGAGTTAATAAAATAATGCAAATGCTAGCTTATACCCTTATGTGATTGTCTCGTTGTCGTGTATTATATATTTATGAGTTTAGTCAGTATAGAATTATACATAACTGTGTGAACTTTTGTTCTACAACTGAATAATTTTATGTGTTATTCGTGTAATATTAAGAACATTACTATGATAGTATTATTGATAGAGACAAAAGGGTACTGGCTAGCGTAAACCTTAAACTATTTACATTACGATTATGTACTGTAATAGATACGGCTTTAATTAATTTATTTAGGTGTTTGAGACGGAGGAAAGGACATTAAAATTTCTCTCATTGTTAGGTATTATTGATGTAAACTAACAATGCACAGAAGTACGCTCGCGTTTACAAAATATAATCTCGAATCGTTTGATTGGGGCTTAAGGCTCGATTTGCTGTTATTTATTTGGAACGCCATCAATAGTATTGGTATAAAATTTGGACCAGTGTTGCTAGTTAAAAGTAAGGAAAACGTTAGTAAGTACTAGAATGGTATAAAAACATTTTTTTATTGTGAAGTGAACATTATTCATATGTGGCATTATTATTATAACAATGGCGGGCTAGGTGAATTGCACGCAATAATTACGTATATTAAACCACTGCATACATAGTAACAGTAATGTGTAATTAAATTGAAAAGTGAATGACTGTTTATGATAGTGTTTCGTTGGTATAATAGAGTGGTTATGATGTGTTACAAATAAAATTATCAGCAAATCTCGTAGCCTGTGTGATAAACATATTATGTACTAATGCACTCGTGTTTTACAATATACATTAGTAACATAAATATGTTCGTTATTTATATATCTATATCACGGCTCGCAAGAAATATGTCTAATGTTTTAGAGCTGCTTGAAAGGCAATGTGATTGTATATTCAAACTCCTTGTCCATTTGAGAAGAGAAACGATGAAAAAAAAAGCCCGAACGAATAAAAAAGTACAGTACGGTTGGCAAAAAAAGATTTTAAGAGTATCTTTATTAAAGAGATAGAAAAAAACGAAATTTTAAAATAATTTAAAGCATTTCTTGAAACATTATTTCATTTGATGTAGTTTTTTTTATACGAGATTATCTTATTGCTGACTGTATATATAAAATATCTTCTGTAATGGGCAAAGAGTTTGAACGCATTAATATGATAATTCGTTAGTTGAAAAACTTAACATTGTCGTACGAGCGGTGTGCGTAGGGTTAAGCATTAACGATGTTAAACAATTGAAAACGCTCATATAATAATATATTGTTTTTGTTTTATGAAATAACACTATAATGCTTTGTATATTGTGGCACTGCAGACTATATCCTCTTGGAATACGCATTGCATTGGAAGGGTTATATTATTTTAAGAGTCCAAAGCCCTTTGTTGTGCCAATTTAAATATATTTGTCTAAATGACCGATATGTTAGACTTATTATTACTTTGATTATAAAAAAAAAATATATATTATACTTTTATTTTCATGTTATTGGTTATGATTTTATGCCAACTTTTGTTGTCGCTAGTTAACTGGGATATGTTTTGTTTATATTTTTTATTTTTACTCAGGCAGGTCCTAAAATGCCCGTTATTTTTTACAATTTTCTAGAAAGAAAATACGACTCTTTTGTTCTTCCCAGTATGCGAAACGACACTTTATATATAAAAAAAAACATGGAAGGTATTACAATTGTTTTTATTTCGCCAATAGTCAATTAATATAGTATTTATTGTATAGTTATAGTTGGATTCAGTTTCGTTATAGTGATTATACATTAGCGAGGTGGGTGCGGACTTAATTTTAAGTTTGGGCGTGGCATCAGAAACTGGATCCATAATTAATTTAAACGAGATATTGTTTTTTTTTATGTTGCCGGAAGAGGCGGCTTTTTTGGTTGACTTTAACTTAGGACAATGTTTAGCTGTTTTTTTATACCATAGACAATGATTAAACAAAGTGAGGTTTATGTTTGACTCACGTGAATAATAAAATAAAATAGCTCTCTTCACAATTTAATAAAGAAATATGGAGAAAAAGCGACGTTGGTATTTTTGTATGTGCAATAAATTAGAGAAATATAATCTCTTTCATATCTTAGCTAATTAGATTCATTAATATCTCTCGCTTTTTCATTTACTGTAACGTTATATAACAATTTATATCACATAGATAGACAGTTACAGTTGTATTTTAAGAAAAAAAAAACATTCTTTTTTTTTTCTGAAAATACTACTGCAATACTTTTTTAAATAGATGTTGATATAATCTTTGTCTATGATAGAAAAGTACATAATAAATAGGTTTAATAACATATAAAATACAAATAAAAATATATATACACGATTATTGTAACTCATTAATATAGGTGAAAAAAAAAATGAAAAAAAAAACAGCTTTATGCCTTTAAATTGTTTGTATGTTAGTACGTAGGATGTTTTGTGGGGCTGGCAGTTATAAAGGTACCCACTGCTACCTGCCCCCTATACTTTATATTCGCACCGTGAGAGTTAGATAGAGCTAATAAAATGAAAAAAAAATAATGTATCTCTAGGTATACACAGCGGAAATCCCAGTTTTATAAAAAACAGGCTATATTACTAGGAATTCCGTAAAAAAAAAATTGTGCTTAAGATCGTATTACCAAGTTTAGAAAAAAAAGAGATAAGTTAAATAATTAAGCATTATAATGCTTAGCGGTTTTTGGTAATGTCCGATAACGCTTCCGATTAACCGTATTTACGATAACACTTCGGTAAGTTTTTTTAGTAAACTCGATTATTATAAAAAAAAAATATTTGTTGTGAAAACATTCTGTCTAATAAACAAGGAATTAATTTTTTTTTATATATTTGCACTGAAAGTAAAGTTCCTATATTTATTACAAAATCGCAAAAGTGTGAACAGGACAGGATTTAAAAAAAAATAAGGAAAAGGATTTGCGTTGGTCCATGGTACGCCTAGTCATTATTTATGTATAAAAACTATTTATCAATATTTAAATAGTCTCGATTGGTGGGGATAGTTTAAGTCGGAGGTTTTGCTTATAAATATTATTTTAACATGCTCAGTTTTTCACATAAGTGTATTAAATAAAATTTCAAAGTGTTTGCTTATATAAATTAAAGATAACAATGAGTAAAAAAAAACAATTATTTTAAGTTTTATAATATATGAAATTAGCGAAAAAGTGTACTGAAAACTTTAGGAATTTAATTTTAGAAGCAATTAGTACAAACGGTGGTTGCTTTCATAAGAGGCAGCTGTTAAAAAAAAAAAAAAGAAATTGGTTTCGCTGTAACTGTAGCAATACATTTTATATTTAGTATAATGTTGTAGTCTTTCTCTTTTTATACTAATAAACTATTTATTTACATATAGATTAATTGTTGGAATGTTAATGTTTTATGTTAGACAGATAAATTTCTGTCGCACTAAGCTCATCGTGTCTCTGTGAGATGTGGCCTTACGATATACTACAATGAGTACATTATGTATCAATTTTGATACATATGAAGCACCTTTATTTACTTGTGTTGGTCGTAGTCGTAACACATTTCATGTAGACAACGAGAGCACGTTTTTTTTCTATAAACCAATGTATAAAATAACTGATTAATTAATTGAATGTGGATAGCATTTCTTTTTGTCATTATTTTATCTTACGTTTTGAAAGATAAATGAGCTTGTAACGTATCATCTCAAGAACGATATGATTCTACATTTGATTATAAATCGGTTGTAAATCGCGAATGTTTTGTAAAACGTTTGCTTGTGTGCGAAAGTGAGGTAAATGTAATAAATAGGAGTATTGCAGCACTTTTGATACTTAGTCGAGTTGTGTTTCCATGACATTTGGTTGGAGAGTTGAGTGTGGCCGGTCTCGTGGCGCTTCCTACGAGTGCCTACAGACAGTTGTTGTTTCAAATAATACGGGGTTGTTGTTATGTTAATCTTAGTCTTATTTTATAATAAGAATTTCAAAATATGTTTATTATTAGTAACGCGTGTCTAGTACCTTTCATTTAAGCTAATTAATATTCAAACTGATATAGGAACTCGTAACGGAACAGAATTATACTTTGGCTTTGTTTAATCAAATTGTGTTTAATATACCAACGAGTAAATAAAAATGTTTCATAATATGATTTTTGTAATTATTTTTGACCGCCCTCCTTTCGAGAGTCGCTTTCAGATCGACGTGACGAGAACACACCGCGTTATACCGGACGGGTCGTATCAAAATTAATTACGAAAATCATTGACTAATTTTGGATTATCGCGTACGATTAAGCGGTCCGTGTGTGTGTTCTTGCAGAGTCGGATAATGAAAGCGCACCCTCATCGACACCCACTAAAACTGTATCGCCCGACGACGCGCAGAAAATTGCACGAACTAAGTCACAGGAGTTATTGCTCTTAGAGAAAATACAGGCGGAGGCTGCGGCTTACTACAGCTACGACGGACTAACAGGCACTGAACCTAACAAGGACAGGAAGATTGTACGAACCAACCTATCTACTAAGTACGACAGAGTGTCGCTCGACGAACTGGCAGGTAAGAAGCAAACAGATACCACAGAACGAAGGAAGTCTTTAGATTTCAAAGTATTGTCACTCGACGAAATTAGGGCACGAAAGAAAACAGATACTATAATACACAGTAAACCTATCACATTAAATTTGAGTAGTAGGAAAAGAAAATTATCAACGCAAGAAACTATAACGACGTCAGGTAATAAAATAATTAAGGTGGTTAGAAGTAATTCTATAGTTTATAAGAAGTTAGATCGCAATGCCCCGGCGGCAACTGGTCAAAGTAAAGTAGAAAATAAGATAAGCGACAATGTCAACGATAGAAAACGAACCCTCTCTGAACAAAGCGACGTCTACGAAGTGCAAGAAGACGAACTAGTAGACAACTGCTTTGAGTTCAAAAGAATAAAAGTAAGCGAACATACACCCAAACCAAGACTCATTAGAAATAGACTTACTAGCTTCAACATAAGTAACGATGAAACGAAATACGAAGATGTCTACAAAACAGATAACGATTCCGACTCGGAAGTACAAATTGTTGAAATAAGTGATAAAACAAATACAAATGAATTAGTAATAGCTGATACTGAAATTATTGATTTAGATACTAGACTAGATGAACCCATAGATGTTGTAGACTTAAGCGAGGATCAAGATGAAAGTGACATTACTATTTCAGACCTCGACTTAGACTTAAGTAAAAATGTACCCGATGTTGTTGCTAGCTGTCATAAACAAAATAAAACGGACGGCACGGAAAATAATATCCTTAATGATATAGATTGTTTATTAGATGATGATTTATGATTCACAATTATTATTAATTAATTCGTATTTAAGAAAAGATATCGACGTACAAAATTCTCTAAATATTATTATGTAGGTTTCTTAATATTACAATTAGGTATGTTCATTATGTTTTAAATCTACTTTGGTAGATATAGGTTATAAGTGACATTGATAAGTCATAAAGAGTTATACTCTTTTGCCAGATTATGACCTCCAGGAGGTCTAGGTTTTGTCAGTAGGGATTTTACAAATTTATAGAATTAAAACATTAGGTTGTCAAAATTTAAGGCTAGCGTTTGATTGAGCTACCCTTTGAGATACTCGTACTGAGATTTTTAGTGGCCTTTTTAATTTTACCTTTATTTCTCGATAAAAGCAAAGGTCGAGCTATTGTAGGCGTTTATTAAAAGGAAAGCATTTTATAAATTTAAACTTGTGAATAGATAAATTTAGGGACAGTCACTAATAATAATTAAAAGTAAATTGATCTGCTTTTTCTTGGATTATAAATTATTCAGAGAAGATAAAGGCCAATCGGCCTAAATTGAAATTGGTGTCGCGATTTGTATTTAAGTTTTTGTCTGTCATAAAGATGGTCAAAATCCCTCAACGATCCCCTGATCATGGGATAATGTGATACCATAGTTTTTGCTAGTTTGTCATAATTACAACCTTTTAAATGTAGTCCTATTTGCCACAAGTGTTGACTTTAAAAGTGATTTAAGGTAGAGATTTTTAAATTTTCACCTTTAATATTGTGTTAGTGTGGACATTTTAGTCTTATTTACTATGTTTATAGTATGATAAAAGCTTTAATTGATATTAAAATAGTGTTTATAGAATTCTAGTTTTATTCGTGAACCTTTATCATAACAACCTAGGTATGCAGCGACTTTTCTTCCAGTTACTTTAAAGAAGACATTAATAAGACACTGGCCACGCGCTGGCATCGACTTGTGTTTTGGGATTTCTCTTTTTTTTGTGGAGATAGTATCTACGAACTTGGTTTTAGCCAGTGTTTACAACACCTATGGGATGTGATTGGGGGTAGGGGCACATTTTTTTAACTTGTTGACCATACGAATACACGTCAATAAAGAGATGACAGATGGCGCTACTGTGACGTTAGTAAATAAAACACATTAATACTTTGATCCAAAAGTGTATTTATATAATGTTATTAAAACGTTTCATCGACATCACACAATATATTCACATTTCTCATAATCGATACCTATACACGTTAAATCTATTGTAAATTCGAAATTAATGTTTTGGATTCAGATATTAAAAATATTAACAGGCTTGAGTTTAGTTATATCAAATTTTTTTTTAACTAATTTGTTTAGCTGGCAAAGTGGTTTAGTATGCTACCGTGCGCTAGTTGTCAGATTCAAATCCCACGCAAGATAATTCTTTGGGTCATTTATAAAGAACTAGCTTTTGCCCGCGGCTTCGGTCGCTTTAATGTTACTCTCCATTCCTTAAACTATCTCCACTTAAAAAATCACGTCAATTCGTCGCTCCGTTTTGCCGTGAAAGAAAGACAAACAGACAGACACCCTTTCCCATTTATAATATTAGTATAGATTGTCTTAAACTTCTGGTCGTTATTTTAATGTCAGACAAAGTCGCGAAACAGACACGAAATCTAGTGCGAGATTTAACATTTTTTTTAAATCCAACAACTTCTGATTTAAGAAAAAGTTGAAACATATGAATGTAGTATGGAGTAGCTACACACATCACATCTTTATATCTTCCTTGAAGTGAAGCGCAGTTTTCAATAAAAATGTATGTGTGCTAAATCAAATTGAGACCAGTATGAGCCACCATAGTCTTAATTTATTGAACATATTGGACTTGTTTTATTTATGATTTTATAAACTTAGTTAGGGATTCCCTGAATTGTCGGTAAAATGTACAGTCAGCGTCAGATATATCGTAGCAGACAAGGTGGTCAATTACTTCTGAACAATTTAAAAAGTCAATAAGTCTATGCGCTACAAGTGACCACATTAAACAAATTGACTGTTTGACTCATTTAAACAATGAATGTACAGATGTTAATGGTTACCTAAGCGTGTAGAACTTATTGACATTTTAATTTTTTCAGAAGTATTTGATCACCTTGTCTGCTAATGATATAGATATCTGTTGGTGACTGTACTTTAATAAATCGAGTGGTTTTACTACTTGATATTGAAACTTAAACTCAAGCCTATCTAATCTTGACTCAAGGATTATCAAACAAGTGTTATCGAATATATTGTCATTACTAATAAAATATTTACAGGATTAAAATACCATGCGCTTTTGAAATAAGTAGATACTGGCTTGATACCAGTATAGGTTCCTTCGAACGGTTATACTTGTAGAAGTAAAAACAATATGTAGAATCTTTGAGCAATGGCAACAACAGGTACTCCTTAGTCAAGAGAATTGTTGCCACGCTTTTGGCAAATAAGTTGAAATAGGTGACGTATTTATTTTAAGAATTAATAATTTCTCGTTTTGCATTAGTGGGAAGATAAATAAAATACAAATACTCCTACTTCTATTGTACTACCTGTTTATAAAATATTATTTCTAAAAGAAGTAATAATAAGATAATCTTTGAGCCAATAGGTAGGTACCTACGGTAATTTTAACTAATGATAATTGCCATTATGAGAAAAATACCTCATATTTTCTATTTCACTAGATATTTTTGTGATGACAATAATGGAGCTACTTATACCTGTGTCTAAAATAAAATAAGCGGTTTCAACATTCTATTTTGCGCAATACATTTACAATTGGGAAAATCACAATTAACAATAACACGAAAGAATCTATTTACATTGTGTATCTTATACCTAAGAAGCCCTGTTTTCTTAAAAAATAATTTCAATGTAGTTATGGCTGCAATGATAAATTACAGGACCAGTTATTCCGATCTGATACCTTAAACTAGGTTACCTTATGCTAGGTAAAATTAATTATAAGAGTTAATTCTCAGACATATGTTTCCCAGATTTCACACTAGGGTGATTTTTTTAGGGTATCAGATCGGAATAACTCTACAGGACTATTACATCAAAGTTGCATGACTAAAAAATAGAAAATCCGTTTTGATTTTTACTTTGTGCATCCAATTTTAGTAGTTTTCATTACAATGTCGGTTATTTCTTGATGATAAAAGATTTAAACCAATAAAACCTTGAATAGTCTAGTAGCCTCAGAAATTCAGTTAATGGTGAATAGAGATTTGTCTTTAAATCTTAATGAACTCAAAGGCATAATTGATATGCTGCTTTTGAACAGTAGGAAATTTTATGCGTAGTTATAAAAGTTATGCCTGCTTCTTGTTGACTGCTAATTCACATAATTATTCATATAGAAAAGTAATTGAAAAGGTAAATATTAAAATGGAGACCTATTAAGATAAATTCAGTTATTCCGATCTGATACCTTAAAAATTCACCCTAGGGTAAATTCCTGGAAAAATGTCTTAAAATTTACCTTATGCTAGGTAAAATAAATTAAAAGGGTTAATTCTCAGACATAATGTTTCCCAGATTTCACTCTAGGGTGATTTTTTAGGGTGTCAGATCGGAATAACCCGATAAATTTGTGATAGTATTCACTGTAAAATGAATCCATTTTATGTAACTTATGATTATGAAACATTTACAACATATACACAATAAAATACTTATTACATACTAGGCTTACTTTACCTAACTAGTTTTTAATAAAATATTTTTTAACACTTGATACTGACATATTAAATTATTTCATTCAAAGGTTTTTTAGATACGTCATTAAATGTGTATCATTTAATATTAATTAGTAATATTTTACAGGAGATCTTATTATGACTCTTATTATTTGTGTGACAAATATACGTCTAGCATTGCATAGTCTTGCACATAATTTAAGTTTTGAGTATGGAATAAAAATCGGTTTTGCTAAATATTTTTCTATGTGGCAAGTCTCGTCAATCGCCTGTTAAAGATGAAGCGCTAAACGTCATAAATGTCAAAACTGACGTTCTTCTAACCAATCAAATATTGCCATTTGCTAATCATAGACAGTAGAGTTGAGAGCATATCGAAATTAAATTTTAACTAAAATAGTTATAAAAAATTAAACTTTTGTCTTTTAAATACTTTGCTATTTAACCCCCTTACTCATAAGCGCCTCTTAAATTTAATCAATGCTTAGCGAGATTTTTATCAGTAAAATGAACCTTAGACCAAACAAAACCGTAAGAATTTAAGCTAAACAATTGACTAAAATTTAAGAGACGTTTATGAGTAAGGGGGTAAATTTCGACAGATTTGGTTATCTTATGTACTGACTTGTCAAAAATATTTTTTTTTAAAGAATGATAATTTGAACTCCTTTGTCTGCTATTCTACAGTGTACTATTTTCTGATTCATCTACAAGTCACGGTGGTCATATTTAATACAATTTACAATAGTTTGAATGAAACATTCTAACGTATAATTATTAGTTACAATTTGAGCCTATAATTTGTGCTCTTATTCCTGCTTTGTGGCAACTAATGGATATGTTAATTCTTTATACTATTAGAGTTACATTCGCAGTGCTGTACAATAATATAAATATCACCAGAAATTAAAATATAAAGTAAATTAAAAATTAGTGAATCAAGTTCTGTATCGGAAATTCGTCATTCTGATTAAACGAAAACATAATGGCGTCGATTGAGAGCTTGAGCGAAATAACCTTAGGTATTTTATAATAGCATAAAACTGCCTTTATAGAAATAAATAGTTTTATATAAATCTAGCGGACCTGAAAGACGTTGCATGCAGGAGCATATGATATTCAGCGCCATCAGCCGGGCTGATTTGTGAATCTAAACTATCCAGGGCGCTACTCAAACACATACAGAAAAAATCATTTAAATTGGTCAAGCCGTTTAGGAGGAGTTTAATGACATACACATATACAGCAGAATTATATACATAAAGATAACAAACAACTGCAAAAGCTAGCAGGTGAGATATCACCAGAGTACTTTGCTGATCAAAGAAAAGAAGAGAGATAGAAAAGAGAAAAAATGAAAATAGGCCTCTTTAATTCTTACAATCTAATTTGTAATTTGGATCGAAGCAGAGCGCTGGTGGTTTTGTGCTCCGCCTCTGAGATCAATACCATATATATAAAATTACCGATTTTAGCCAAAGCTAAATATTTCGTTTTGTACTTTGTAGTTTCAAAGACTCCTAAATTGGATCCGAGTAAAGACGGACAAGTGAACCTAAGCCCATGACCTGTTTATTTCTTGGTAGCTTACATGTCCCGTCGCTGATTTGGCATTCATTGCCGACCCCGGAAAAAATACAGAAAAAAATAACCAAACGAGAAAGAAAAATGCTGGGGTTGCCACTTCAATGCGATTTCTAACAGTCTAGAATAGCTGACTCAATTTTACCAAAGGGTCAATCATCAAAGCTCTCAATTAACAAAGTTCATATTAAAATAACAGCCCTTTAATGTCCCACTGCAGGGACGGGCCTCCTCCCGTGACGAAGGGTTACATTAACGGGCTGTTATGATGATGATGGTATTAAAATAAAGTTTGGTGTGCGTGTGTAATTAGATGCGCTGCTAGTTCCACCAGGGTCACTGGAGGCGAGACCAGTATTGCTGAGAGTCTTGGCCGGGCACTGCGAGCGGTACTGAGACTCCCGTGCCGAGGAGACCGCCTAGCTCTGGAATGGAAGATGGAAAATAGTTGTTTATATGTGTTTAGAAGGGTATTTTGGTTTGAAAAGCTTGTTTTTCATCAAAAGCTGAAGCTCGCGTATTTTTCAAAGTAACGTACTGCAAATTATAGGATTGGTCTGCTTTTTCAAGATTTTATCGTTTTAAAAAATATTAATTAAAAAAAACGCAGTCGAAGCTAGATTTGAAGAGATCGGCGGGCAGAACATGGCTTACAGTAGTATGTACTTTTGTACCCTAATGAGGATAAGGCATGAGGTTATGTACATGTAGGTAAATAATTATCTATCAAAGATTTTGTTTTAACATTTTGCAAGAAGACGTTTATATATTTTTGACGATAATTTGCCTACAACAAGAAAAAAAAAAGTTTAAAAGTTATAAATAACGAAAATTGTTTTTGTTCTTTTACCTGGAGGTGGCGAAGCAGGTTCATGCTGATATCCATGGTGGTTCACATAGGGATGTGGCGGCTGTCTATAACCCAACTCGTAGCGCGGGTAGCCTAGGAATCCACCCTTGCAAAGATCAGGATCTGTTGTGTCGCAGACTGGGGTCTCGGGGACCATTCCACCTCCGTAGCCCATGGGAGTCAGCGGACTGGAATGAGAAGACCAATATTATGGCACCATGATTACTATTTCATCGGTAAATATATCTAAGGTTCCTTGAAATGTAGGTACGCCAATTTGTATTATGTACAGTCAGCGTCAGATATATAGGGTGATGCTACCAATTATCAGCACTTAAAGAGTTAGTCTTACTTTAATATCGTTTATCTTTAGTTATAATACTGATAACGACTTTAACAACATGCTTTCTCGATTCACTATTAAATAAGTAATTGATTTTTATTATAAAAATTTGGCTTTATGCTACACATTTTATTTAGATGAGTTTGACTAAATAATTACCCTAACACCAATTATTGGCACCATCATCACCAATTATTAGCATTGACCGAGCCAATTATCAGCACCTTAAAATTAGACATAAAATTAGGTAGATAAATGAAATAATCCAATGTTTATAGCAAAATCTCTTTTATTTATAGGTACCTAGCCTAACAACCGAAGTTTCAGAAAAAAAAATACATAAATATAAAAAATTCCAAAAAATAATAGACATTCTTATATCAACACTATGAAAATAACTAGCAATGTTAGTTTCAGCACCATGCCAGGATATGAAATCCGAAATCATAGAGTACTTTTTCTAAGAATATTGAATTCTAGGCATAAAATAATCACGCTTTACAATAAAATATATGGATTAACAATTTTACATACCACTTTGTCATGTAACAGTACCAGTGCCGATAATTAGCAATTCGCAAAAAAATTTAACCCAGATGTCAGCACCTCATTTATTAATAACATAAAATCAAGATAACGTTCATTTCCATTGTCAGATAAACCTTATAAAACATTTTATACATGAATAAAACCTAAAGGTTCAGTAAAAAATAAATAAATAAAAATAAATAAAAAAATATTTAAAATAACTAAAATAAAGTAAAATAAAAAAACCTGAACTTACCTACGATCATTAGAAACTGTCAAAACAAAGTAATGTGAAGGACATGTTCCCGCGTTTTTAAAAATATCGCTTTTTTTTTTTAAAAGTGTCGTGTTTGGATTAGTTTATAATTCCAGAAGGATCATATTTTAATGTTTGTTATATGGTAACCGAAATTAATTAATAGAAAGCTTATAATTTGAGTTTTAGTTGGGGGTGCTGATAATCTGGTGCAGTGCCAACACGTGACCCGGACGCGTGCCCCTAGACTTGACTTCTTCGTGAATGAATGGCCTCATGTGAAACGTCACATATTTTGCCAGTGTCTTGTCGAGGGGCTCGTAATGTCATTAATCAAGAAGTGTCATGATCCATGCTATTAACCAAATAAATGGTAAACCAAAACAAATCACAAACAATTGTTCAGGATGATTATTTTAAACAGAATAACATAATTATATACACGAAAATAAATAAATAAGATAACTAAATACAAAATTATTAGGCTAAAAGAAAAAACACAAACTTACATAACTATCTACAATTTAATTTTATTAAACGCTATATATTTACATAAACATAAAGCAATATTAGGACTAAAGATACGGGAAAGGAGACATTTTAAGGAAACAGGACGAGGGATATTAGAAGGGAGAAAGTCGAAGAGGGAAAATCTATAAAGAGGGCAATTAAAAAAGATGTGATCTGCAGACCCTATGTCCAGACCACATTCGCACAATGAATTATCCCTAATCCTAAGTTTGGCCAGGTGGACAGGAGTGCATGAATGACCCAACCGGAGACGACAAATAGTGGACGTAGTTAATTTATTCGCATGTCGAAACTTACAAAACCAAGGAACTGATGGTAACTCCGGTTGGACCTCACCATAGAATCTGCCTTTTGTATGTTTTGAAGAAGCCCAATACTGAGCCCAAGACTTTTGAAGGATGGTTTTAGGAAGGAGGCATAAATCATGGGAATAAATTTTGAAAAGATCAAGGGATCCAATTTGGGACGCAGATTTAGCACAGGAATCAACAGTCTCATTGCCAGGAATACCAACATGGCTAGGGATCCATGCTAGAGCCACGAGAATATTGGAAGAATGACAATCATATAAGGATTCTCTAATTTTAAGGATTACAGGTTTGGAAGAGGAATGAAATGGGTTGGATAAGATGGCCTGGAGACAACTTTTAGAATCCGAAAAGATAATTGAGTTATTGAGACCATGAGATTTTATGTACAATATAGCTTCGAGAATAGCTAAAGCTTCCCCAGTAAAAACTGAAGAAAGAGGAGGGCATTTATAGCTTAAAAAAATTCTAGTAAAAGGGATCCATACAGCTACACCGACATTACTATTTACAGATTGTTTCGATGCATCAGTATAAAATGTAAACCAATCTTTAAAATTATTATCCACAATATTAGAGAATGCTGTATTAGGGGAGAGAGACGTTTTATCGACACCAAAATCTAAAATAATATTTGGCTGATAAATAAGCGCCTCATACGCAATACTAAATAGCGGATTTAAAGGGAATTGAACAATCGAATAAGGAATTTTGGAAAATTTAATATAACTAGTTAGGATAAAAGGGAGTTTGTCAGGGTTTGAATTTTGAAAAAGTTCTAATAGAATATTTAACTTAGGAATAAGAGGGTGACTAGAATTTTGAATAAGTTTGAAAATAAACCTGTCTGCAAGAAACTGTCTACGCAAATTTAAAGGGGGCTCTCCACTTTCAACCTGCATAGCATTAATTGGAGACGATTTCATTGCTCCTAAAATAATACGAAGGCACTTAGATTGAATTTTGGAAAGAGAATTTAGGCAAGATTTGTTACACAAGTTTAAAAGAAAAGAACCATAATCCAAGTGACTACGAATTATAGCATTATATAATAATTTTTGAGAATAGGGATGAGAACCCCACCATACTCCTGACAAAGCTCGGAGAATGTTGAGGTTGCGTTCGGCTTTATTGGAAATATAATCAAAATGGAAAGAGCCAGAAAATTTATTGTCAAGAACGACGCCTAAAAATCTTGAGCTATTAGATTGGGGAATTAAATCCTCACCGATAAACAGATCAACAGGAGGAATCAATCTTTTTTTTGTAAAAACCATAGAAGAACTTTTAGATGAGGACACTGAGAGTCCATGATCCAACATCCAGGAATTAAGGTAACTTAACCCTTTAACGCACACCTTCACTTTTTTTTGAATTTGCTATATTTTTTAACAAATATATGTTGTAGTGGGTTTTTTAAAACAACATGTTTAAATATTTTTTTCCGTAACTTTTTATTTTCCGAGATAATTCAGAAAATATAGTGGCCACTATACTGTCCACTGACCGTTCTACATCAGTAAATATCTTTGTATGATCAGTGGCCAATAAACTGGACACTTATAAAATCAGGTTATTTTCAGTATAAATAACATAATAAAATAAAATTATTGTGTATTTCGTATTCAGTATTTAATTAGCCTCAAAAAAAATAACATAATAAACTCATCACTTGCAACAAAGAGAAAAAAATGTCTATTGGTGACCTTAGGTCAACTTCCACATTTATACCTATGTAATTACTAAATTAATTTTTTTTATGTAGTTCCGGGGGGATTTATTAATTTTTCTTGCTTCAGTTGTCCATTCTCAGGAGTATCTTAGGGGTTCGTAACTATAGGTGGGGACACTGAGGGCAGTGCATGTGATGGTGCCATTGGGGGTGTTGGAGAAAGCTGATGTGGAGGTGCTGGTGAAAGTAGTTGCGGAGATATATGTACAGGTTCTGAGGAACATGATGCGAGATTGCTACGGGTTCTAATGCTGCTGATATTGGAGACAACATCGTCAAAACCGTCATCACCGTTGAAATCGCCACCAATGTCCGAGTCGAAGGCCTGGGCATCAGTGATGGCCATCATTTCAGCCCATTGGTCATCATTCAGCATCTCCAGATCCTTATAACTAAATTCCTTTCTAAAGTAACAAAAAAAACTATACTCAGAAACAATTAATTGCTAATAACTGTACATACCTACAATTTGATCTAAAATATACCTAAACAATTCCGAAATCAAGTTATAACTACCGAACCTGAATAGTTATGCTTATTAAGTTTTTATATCTTAAAAATTAACTATGTACGTCGTGTGAAATTATACAGTTTATATGTAATAATCTAAATATATGATTCTGAGACTACGTCAAACTCACGTGTGCAATTTCTAAGCTAGGTTTTGTTAACGCACCGGTCTGTGTGTAATTGCAAAAATAACATGTTTATTTTACGATAGTCGTTTATATTTGTATTTAATAATAAAGAATATGCTATAACTCAATCATTTTACTCACCTTTTACTTGAAGATATATTTATTCTTTGCACAACACTTAGTTGAACTTGAAGTTTGGTTGCGAAATTAGGAAACACTAGGGTGGGGGTGCGCAGTGGCCAATTGACAGGCCACCGAAAAAAATGACGCGAGTTTTTGAACATACGCGACATACTTGAACGCTGGCTTGTAAACAGGCCAATGTGGCTTATTGACTATCGTTTATAATCATAAGTGTTACCATTGTTATAAAAGTCTTACAACTATCGACCTTAAAGTGACTGTCCAGTTTACTGGCCACTTTGTATGGACCGTCCTATAAAGGGTTAACGCACACCTTCACTTTTTTTTGAATTTGCTATATTTTTTAACAAATATATGTTGTAGTAGGTTTTTTAAAACAACATATTTAAATATTTTTTTCCGCAACTTTTTATTTTCCGAGAAAATTCAGAAAATATAGTGGCCACTATACTGTCCACTGACCGTTCTACATCAGTAACTATCTTTGTATGATCAGTGGCCAATAAACTGGACACTTATAAAATTAGGTTGTTTTCGGTATAAATAACATAGTAAAATAAAATTATTGTGTATTTCGTAATCAGTATTTTTAATTGCCTCAAAAACAAATAACATTATTAACTCATCACTTGCAACAAAGAGAAAAAAATCTCTATTGGTGACCTTAGGTCAACTTCCACATTTTTATCTATGTGATTACTAAATTAATTTTTTTTATGTAGTTCCGGGGAGATTTCTAAATTTTTCTTGCTCCAGTTATTTAGATTTTCATGAGTATCTTAGGGATTCGTAACTATAGGTGGGGACACTGAGGGCAGTGCATGTGATGGTGCCATTGGAGGTGTTGGAGAAAGCTAATGTGGAGGTGCTGATGAAAGTAGTTGCGGAGATACGTGTACAGGTTCTGAGGAACATGATGCGAGATTGCTGCGGGTACTAATGCTGCAGATATTGAAGACAACATCGTCAAAACCGTCATCACCGTTGAAATCGCCACCAATGTCCGAGTCGAAGGCCTGGTCATCAGTGATGGCCATCATTTCACCCCATTGGTCATCATTCAGCATCTTCAGATCCTTATAACTAAATTCCTTTCTAAAGTAACAAAAAAAACCATACTCAGAAACAATTAATTGCTAATAATTGTACGTACCTACAATTTGATCTAAAAAATACCTAAAGAATTATGAAATCAAGTTATAACTACCAAACCTGAATATTTATGCTTATTAAGTTTTTACATCTTAAAAATTAACTATGTATGTCGTGTGAAATGATACAGTTTATATGTAATAATCTAAATATATGATTCTGAGACTACGCCAAACTCACGTGTGCAATTTCTAAGCTAGGTTTTGTAAACGCACCGCTCTGTGTGTATTTTCAAAAATAACATGTTTATTTTACGGTAGTCGATTATATTTGTATTTAATAATAAAGAATATACTATAACTCAATCATTTTACTCACCTTTTACTTGAATATATATATAATCTTTGTACAACACTTAGTTGAACTTGAAGTTTGGTTGCGAAATTAGCAAACACTAGGGTGGGGGTGCGCAGTGGCCAGTTGACAGGCCACCGGAAACAATGACGCGAATTTTTGAACATACGCGACATACTTGAACGCTGGCTTGTAAACTGGCCAATGTGGCTTATTGACTATCGTTTATAATCATAAGTGTTGCCATTGTTATAAAAGTCTTTGAACTATCGACCTTAAAGTGACTGTCCAGTTTACTGGCCACTTTCTATGGACCGTCCTATAAAGGGTTAAGGCAGAATTTAGATTATTTGACGCAATCTCAATAGAATCATCGAGCACATAAAGGCAGATATCATCTGCGTACTGAATTATGGAACAGAAGCATTGTACACTCTGCTCCAAGTCATATGTGTAAATATTGTACAGGAGAGGACTCAACACCGAACCTTGGGGTAACCCACACCAGACAGTTTTAGGCGGGAGAAGAATGTTTTGGTACCTTACTACTACCGAACGTTCCATCAGAATGTTGCAGATGAAGCGGACAAGCTTGGGAGCAACACCAAGCTGACAAAGCTTATTTCTTAATATTGGAAGCTGGACATTGTCATAGGCACCTACCACATCAAGGAAAGCAGCCGCAAGATATTTTTTTTGCTTAAAGGCTGTTATAATGTCCACCTTTAGTAAGGACAAATTGTCCATTGTGCTGAGACCCTTTCTAAACCCGAACTGAGAATCCGCCAGAATTGATTTGTTTTCTACAAACCACTCTAAGCGGATTCTCAGCAAGTGTTCAGTAATTTTGCACAAGACTGAGGAAAGAGCAATCGGCCTGTAGCTATTGCCATCCGTGGGATCTTTACCAGGATTAAGGATAGGGATAATTATTTGAGACTTCCATTGTAGTGGAACAATACCATAATCGAAAAAATAATTAATAAGGTTTAGAAACTTTTGTTTTGTGTGAACGGAAGATTTAGTGATAAATGAGTAAGGGATGCCATCTATTCCAGGAGAAGAGTCCGACAAGTTACCTAGGACCAGAGACAATTCATCAAAGGAAAAGGAACGATCAAATGTATTAGTAGAGACAAGAAAAGAACTCGAAGAAGGAAGGAAATCATCTGAAGGAACAAAACTAGGTGCTAGTTTGTCCGAAAATACCTCCAGCCAAGATGAATAGTCAATGGAAGGCACATCCGTACTATTCATTGCTCCTCTAAAGCGCCTAATTTGGTTCCAAATTATAGTAGATGGAGTTTTTGGAGATAGATTTTCACAAAACTTTTGCCAACCAAGTCTTTTCTTAGATAAAACTAATCTTTTGAAACGAGCAGAAGCATTTTGAAAGTAAAAAAAATTTTGATCGTTCATGCACGAATTATACAGGGTGTTTGGTACATCGTTTGCCAAATTGAAATAGCTAATAGAAGAGGTCATTACCCGTCTTTCCTCACTCACCTAGCCGGTTTTAACCTCAACATATTTTAGATATCGATGTAAAGGTATTTTTTAAGAAAAACCCAATATTTATGATGAAAACTTAAATAAAAAAAAAATATGTCTTCCGTGAGTCCTTATAATTATGTTTTATTTTAAAGTTTAATATTAGGAGCATCAAATAAATTCAACATAGCTAGCCAAGAACGCCAACTTTTTCTTTTATTGACTGACAAAACTGTTGAGATAAGGAAAATTTAAAGATATGATCAACTTCACAGTACAATAAAAAAATAAATAAAAGAGAGAAAGTTCTTCCATTTTCTGAAAAAATGCCTTACTTTATCCTCTTTCCATTGGTATACAACATGTTATAAAATAGTAAATAGTTTTTCTACAAAACATGTGTAATACATAATTCGAAGTAAAGAAAACACGTTTGATGCCTAACATTAATCGTAATTATTGACGCTATAGTAAATGATGAAATTTTTTTTTCTTTTATTATATTAAAATTAACTCAAATGTGATAAGCTAGACCCAATGCAGTGATAAAAAAAACTAAAATAACTAGGTAAGTACGCTAGAATGAATCAATTATAGCAATTATAGCTAGTAAATTTACCTTTGCTTATTCATCAAACGTGTTTTCTTTCTGAATCCCACCACGGGGGGGAAATCCTAAAAGACTTGGAAGGTTTCTTTTTAGGAATATGAAGTAAAGCAGATGAAAGAATAGCATCAACGAAAGAGTTATATGATTCTAAGGGATCAACATTGACGGGATCAAAAACAACAGTTTGTAAATTTGAATCTAGGGTAGCCGAATAAGAGGGCCAATCAGCAGAAGATAGTTTGTATTTTAGAGAGGGATTAGAGTTACAAAAGGGAATTATACTGGTGGTAAGGGTGCTCAAAATAGGGAAATGGTCACTACCAAAAGTTAGAGGCAAGATGCTCCATGAAAAAAGAGGGGTAAGCGATGGCGAACATAATGTAAGATCCACCGCACTTTTAGGATTCTGGGAAGGATATACCCTGCGAGTAGGAGCACCATTATTCAAAACACACAGACCAATTTCGTAGAAGGAATCTAGAAGAGAAAGACCAAATAAGTCAGAGTTCGCGGAACCCCAAAGAGTATGATGGGCGTTAAAGTCACCCATCACAACCATTGGGGGCGATACAGATGAAAGTAGCAACTGGATATCGGCTATAAGGGATGAATGAGGGCGAGAAATATACAAAGAAACAAAAGAGATATTTACAGTTCTCACGCCAACAATATTTATATTAGGAGGGTGAGAGGGAAAGGTTATAGGAAGATAAGAAAGAGCGCGCTTTAAGAGCAAAGCACAACCCGCATACCCATCAGCCCTGTCATCCCGCAGGCAGAAGAAACCAGGCACCCGAAATCGGGAACCAGGTTTCAACCAAGTCTCCGAGATAGCAATGACTGAGGGATTAAATTGAGAAATAAGATCTAAAAGTTCATGCTTCTTGCGACGCATGCTTTGGCAATTCCACTGCAGGAGATGAGTTTGTTCCATTACTGGAAGAAAGAGAAACTAAATGTATAAGTTTAGATGCCACGTTGGACGGTAATGATTGAGAATTTGAAAGAATAAATTCGAGAAGAAGAGTGATCAGGGATTCCAACGTATTGGCACATTGGGGACCTGTTTCTGATTGGAAACTGTTATCAATTGCACAACCATTGTGCAGCTGAGAAGGAGGTGTTGATACAATATTTTGAAGAGCAACCCTATCATAAGATTTACCCAGCGGAGCTCTGGATTTAGGTGGAAGGAATTTAGTGTTTCTGTAAGAAAAAGAGGAAGACGAGGACTGAGATGGAGTTAAAGGTGATAAAGATGATCGAGGTCTACTGACCTCTTGAGTGACCGCAGCGTACGACCTATCAACTCTCGGGAATTGTTGAGAAGCCTCAATATACGAAATATTGTTTTGTGACATTGACATTTTTATAGACTTTTGCCTAGCAAATTCTGGGCAGGAGTTTTTAGTGGCAAAGTGCCGACCAGAACAATGTAAGCACGTAGATTCAGTTTCTTCAATATCACATGTATCACCAAAGTGCTCCTTAGAACAACGAAAGCACCTGGGCTTTGAACGACATTGAGCCTTTGTGTGACCATATCTGCAACATGAGTGGCAAATAATGGTGGGGAAATAATACAATTCTACTGGTAACGCTGTGTAGTAGGAAAATACTTTCGTAGGCAGCATTTGCCCACGAAAGGTCTCGAGACAGTTGTCTCGACAACAACTGTCTGTGTCGGGACCCAAGTAGTATTATTAGAACTGTCACAGACTTTTCTATTGAGACGTCGCGCCTTTAATATATTGCCACAACCTGTCGGTAAAACAAGTGACTGAACAAATTCAGTCATAGAGATGTCCGTAGGGACTTGTCTAATTATTCCTACTTTCAGCATTACTCGAATGGGTCTTCCATTCGAGTAATGCTGAAAGTAGGAATAATTGCAGCGTATTTGTATGCAGCCAAAAGTGAAAGGGCTAAAAAATTGTTGGCCGCATCGGCAGTAGTAAATTGAACCGAAATTCTGTTTCTTCCAACCTTCCTAACGCCATCACGACAAATGTCAGTAACTTTATTAGATTTTAAAAACTGGCCAAACTTATTAGGTCTAATGGAAGAGCCTGCATCTTGATCAATTTTTGATACATGGATAATAAAGGGGCCGGCATCAGATTGTGAGTAACTTAAAGCCCCCACAATCATCGCTGGATCCGTAAATGGAGTGTCGATAGAAGGAACATCATCAATAGATGATGACGGTTTTTTAGTAGGAACTTGAGAGCTAGGCTCAAGTCGACGTTTATTATTAGAAATAGAAACCTTACCGGGATCCGGAGGGTCTGGCGGTCGAGGAGGAATATCATCCTCCTCCATTTTAGTAAAACCACTTCCCACTATACTATAATTAACTAAAAAACTATACCTTAAATATGTATAATTATAAAATAAAATGTAAATGTCAAAAAATAAATCACACTCTATTTTTTTTTTTGACAGATCAATCGCTTCTAGAACTTTCCACCCCGACATTCGAAACAAGAATGTCCGCGTGCCCCTATATGTTGTGTGTTTTCAAAGAAGTCAAAATTACTTACCTATGTGCAGAAATTAAATTTATATTCTTCATAAAATTTTGACTACTTGAAAGCACATAATATCTATCTGATGCAGACTGTACCTACCTATTAAACTGATACAAATTTTCATGGTTTCTGGCTTTGTTCTGACCGCTGTATTCTACAAAAATTTGAACCCAATTTCGACGTTTCTAGTGTAGAAAAAGTATTGGAGCACTGCCTTATGGTAGGTAGGTGTATATACCACCTCGGCATGCCAGGGCAAGGAGACATGGTTGGTCAAATTGTTACCTGTATGGCTGCTATGACCAATTATATCCCCCCTTCCAGTAATATAAGTTTAAACTAAAAAAGTGATAATAGTTTACCTGTAAGAGTCAACATTGAGCGGCGGCTGGTACGGCTGATGCGTGGGATGTGCCGGGTGTGCGGGATGCGCGGGGGGTGCGGGCGCGTGCGCGGGGTGCGCGGCGGGCGGCGACACGTACGCACACTCGGGGCTGCGCCGCTGCGACCTGATCTTCTCCTCGCGCCGCCACTTCGCGCGACGATTCGAGAACCACACCTTAACGTCGGGTAAGGTTAACAAAAAGCGCGGTATCTACGCGCTAGTATATCAAGAATGGGGGAATAGAGAACGGGATATGACGAAGAATGGGATAATCAAGTGCCTCGGTAGCGGTCTTAATAGCAGCTGCCGTGCATGAGGTCGTGGTTTCCCTAATACCACACAAGATGATTACTATGTGATCCTCTAATTGATGGCTTAAAAAATCTGAATGTATTTTGTGCCCTATAATTTTATTCCTCTAAAAGTGCCTACTACACAAAGCTCGATCATTCATCACAACAGCCCATTAATGTCACACTCCCACTGCATGGACGGGCCTCCTCCCATGACGGAGGGATCCCTGGCCTACTAATACCACGCTGGCCAGACGGATTGGTAAAGGGTTAAATTTCAAGTTTTCTTTCTATTTATTTCGTAAAGATAATATTCATGGATAGTCCCTTAGTCGGTTTTTACAACACCCATGGGATGAGATGGGGTGGTGACATATTGTATTCTTACTCCGTCACCACACGGAGAAGCATCAGTAGGCGTAAAATAAGAAGGAATGTAGGATGACATATGTTACACTTTTCATTTATTGAGTGGCGTAGTCAAAAGAGGATCCCACAATCATTTCTTTAAAAGAACATTTCAAAATAATCGTGTTTCCAATTCACCCTAGGTAATAATCAAAACGAACGTCATACATGTCAAACAATTTTGATTGGTTACAAAACTTGACAGTTTTGTAACCAATCAAACAAGGTTAAATAATAATCATAGACAAATGTTGACAAAATCATAAATGAAATAGAACTTAATCAAAGAGAAGCCTTGTAAGACAGCTTATGTGTACCTAGTATAGAGTCAAAAACCCTATACAAATACGTCTTTATATAAAAATAACATTCCAACCACATTACAGCGGAATGTAATATTATATCTACACAACTATGTGTATGGGATTAGCTACGTAGGAATTTAAACAGTCAATTGATCTTGCGGTATGCGTGTACCGCTAGTAGGTATAAGCTAGTATAATATGTAATTAGACATCATGTAGTAAAATTGTAATAAATATATCTATAGTATATATAAATAAACAGTCTGTTTGTAACATCAAATCTAAAGTGAATGTACTTAATAGTTATACAACTTTCACAGCTAGATTGTTGATTTTACCGCGTGAAAATTTTGATGTGTTTTTGGAGAACTCTAAAATCTTTTACGAAAACAAATTTAGTCCATGAATACACGCCGCAAATTAGCAATCTAACAGTGAGTCTTATCATAATCATTCTACTTAGCTTGGTATTGTGTAAAAACTAGGTCCAAATGGCAACGCCAACTAGTCCCTAGAAAATATCCCCCTTACTCATAAACGCCTCTTAAATTTAATTACTGTTTAGCGAGATTTTTATTAGCAAAACCAAGCTTATGCCAAACAAAACCGTAAGAATTTAAGCTAATCAATTGACTAAAATTTAACAGGCGTTTATGAGTAAGGGGGTTAATGTATAAGTTTTCATAAACTTTACTTCGTTTGGGACTAGATGGCGTTGTAAGAATGGATGAGGATCATTATTGTTAACAAGCCGTTGTAGATGCTCACCTGTATTCTAGCTTCAGGTAGACCTATTTTAGCAGCCAGCCGTTCTCTTGCGAACACGTCTGGGTAGTGGGTTCTTTCGAATTCTGCAAAATAAAGTAAATAGGTATTTATTTTAAGAATTATACGTTATAAGTTACTGTTTAAGGTTCTGAAATGGTAAAGACCCCGTAGAAGCAGAGGAGACAGATCCATCACATGATTGTAAAGGTAGTCGGTATCACATAGCCCACTTTACTTCTAGTAGGTAATGCTTGTCTTCTCGCTGTCTACAGCGCACTAGTTATAATAGTGAACCATACTTACTTCTTTTCAGAATTTTTTAGTGTATCGAACATGCTCAAGGTAAAGGCAGGTGGACAACATCTAAAACATTTCCCATAAAGGCAAAAACAAAATTTCCGTCATTCTCTAGGTGTGATATTTTATTAACTTTCCATTATCTACCACGAGTACATCTCATTGGCAAGTATCCCTCCGTCACGGGAGGAGGCCCGTCCCTGCAGTGGGACATTAAACGGCTGTTATGTTATGATAACCTACATCATTTTAAGCAATTTAATTATTAAAGTAGGTGTTTAAAAAGTAAAATAGGTACCTCTTTCTAAGCTGTCTATCTGTTCGTTAGTGAAACTGGTCCTATTCCTCTGCAGCTTGCGTTTGAGTCGAAGTCTGGCAGCATCATCATCAGCACCGCTTGATCCTGCGTTGGAATTATCACCGGAACCTGTCTCATCTGAATGTAGACCTTCCAGACCTTCGAGTGGCTCCTCATCTGTTTGAATAACAAAATGGTTGATTAACATCTTGCGTATTGGGTAAAAAAAATCCCTGAAAATAGACAATATTTTTATCATAGCATCAAAGGGTTGAGTCAAAGTCAAGTTGGTAGGTATTTCTTAGGTTACAAAGTTACAAGAGACTGATGTAATACGTTACATGTTTTAAAGGTTAAAGAGCGACAATGGTGGTGTAACCCCAAAACTTGTATAATACATAATGCGGACTTAATATACCTACTTTTTGTAAATAGCAATAATGGCT
This sequence comes from Schrankia costaestrigalis, assembly GCA_905475405.1. Taxonomy (NCBI): domain Eukaryota; kingdom Metazoa; phylum Arthropoda; class Insecta; order Lepidoptera; family Erebidae; genus Schrankia; species Schrankia costaestrigalis. The sequence continues at coordinate 6,691,894 of FR997851.1, forward strand.
GTACTGTACGTAAACCGGGCATGTCAGACTTCAACAGCCTAAAGCCACAAGCTGTCCTTACCAGCAATGAGGTGCTACTACAGCCAAACCATTACCTAAAATGGTCCATCGTGACCTTTATCATGAAAGATACATCTAATAAAACTAAAACTGTTGGTCAGAGAGATGTTTGTAAGACGCGTAACAGCTCTTTCTGTACCTTTCATAGCATTATGTGCAAGTAGCAAAATGTGCATAAAGTAAAATGTGCTAATCGTAATACGTACAGGTAGCAAAATGTGCACATTGTAAAATGTACACATAGCAGAGAATACATCTCTGAAAGAAAGAAAGAAAGAAAAATTGTTTTTTTTTTTTTGTTTATAGTTACTACACTTCTCATCAAAAAAATCGAAACACGCTGCAAGTTTGTGTTTTGTAAGGATTATAAGAAAAATGTGTATATTTAGGAATATGTGTTATATGCCATTTAGGTATTAGGAAGGAATTTGTGTATAATATAACTTATATTTTTACTATAATACTATAAAAGCAGATAATTTCTTTATCGTTTATATAAAGTGGTACCGCCCCGATCTTCAATAGTCTATCTATGAAGCTTATAGAAATTCTAACTTCGCCATAATCTTGAAACATTGCTCTACAAAGTTATAACCGCGAAGTGAACAAGAGTTTGGTTAACAACATCGTGCCGAAGGATTTATTCGAATTGCGATTATAATCTTTCCCTTACTCGCTACTTAGTCGTAAATTCCCCTTATCAAACAACTTAGGTGAGAGGGATTCAATTTAGAAAGGGAATGATTAAAAGTTACTGTTGTTTCTTCGGTTAGATGGTTTAGGTTTGTGGCTGAGATTAGAAATACTGAAAACAATTTAAAATAAAGGCACAGAAATTAACTAACGTTGAATAGTAAAGAGTTATTTAGAAAAGGTGACGATATTCGCGAGACATCATCATCATAACAGCTCATTAATATCCCACTGCAGGGACGGGCCTCCTCCCACGACGGAAGGATAATTGGCCTACTAATAACACGCTGGCCAGACGGATTGGTATAAGGTTTAATTTCAAGTTTTCCTTCTTTTTATTTTGTAAAGATAATATATGTACGGATAGTCCCTTAGTCGGTTTTTACGACACCCATGGGATGAGATGGGGTGATGACATATATTGTATTCTTACTCCGTCACCACACGGAACTAAAATTCTGCTAAGGAAAAATGCACTGATTTTATTTCTACATGAAACAAAAGAATATAACCTGACTTACAGCCGTCTACCTATTCTTCTCGCCAGCAAGTTATTAAAAGGCTTTATTTTTCTTTCCTATAATTGAAGGGATCGGTCTCTACAGTGGGGCATAATGGGCAATTACGATCAGTTGGACTTTTGGCAGATATTCATCAGGTTGACTAGAGATGATTTTTAGGTATAGAGACAAAATGACACATCTAGAAATGGTACCATGCGATTGTAAGCTATCGATTGGTGCAACGACATAGTAGGATAGCTTTGATGACGACCTCTGTGGCGTAGTGGTTATATAACATGACTGCTTTGCAGATGTCTTGGTTTCGATTCCCGCCCAATGCAAATCTTTGTGTGCATGAACATGATTGTTTGCATTGGTCTGAGTGTTTCTATGTATAATATGTATGTATTTACAATCTTCCGTATGTCTAGTACTATTATCCGTTGTCTAGTACTTAGTACAAGCTTTTCTTAGTTTGAGACTAGATGAGGTTGTGTGAATGTGTGAGGATTATTTTATTTATTTATTGCAATCCATAACTATGATTATTTTGCGGTTAGCAAATGTTTGGTAGACCGGAGAATGAGTCATAGGAGGAGACTAGCGGACGCCTTTGTTATTATTTTTTTCCTCTAAGCCATGGTAGGATTTAGGAGAAATATATAAATGTCAATCTATTGATAACAGAAAACTAAATCGACGTCTGGCGAGGTCGTTCAGTTGTCTAAGGAGAGCGACGATCTTAGTTGGACTTAAAAGAATTGATGTTATATCTCAGTAAGTACATAATTATTACGAGTATATAGTAAATAAATAAGTGATCGTTAACTTTGACGTGTGGTGACGGAGTAAGAATACAGTGTGTCACCACCCCATCTCATCCCATGGGTGTAAAAACCGACTAAGGGACTATCCGTGAATATTATCTTTACGAAATAAAAAGAAGGAAAACTTGAAATTAAACCCTAAGTATACCAATCCGTTTGGCCAGCGTGGTATTAGTAGGCCAAGTATCCCTTTGTCACTGGAGGCTGCCCGTCGCTGCAGTGGGACATTTATGGGCTATAACTTTGATAATTTTAGGTGTTAGCGGCAATGTTGTCTGAAAGGAAACGGGCCTCTTTAAGTAGCATCAACAACCTATAAATGTCCCATTGCAGGTATGCGGGCTTCTTTCAGTGATAGAGGAAAACTGGAAAGATGAGCTGATGGTATTACGCGGCTTAATAATTCAAATGAAAGCCTTTTAAAAAAGATAGCCTAGTAATTAAATAATCCGAATATAAATAAGTGAATTGAAAATGGAATATGTAGGTAAGTAAATTAATTTATAGATTTGCTTAATTTGTATTTAAACTCATTGTTTTGACGAGTTTAAGACAGCAGCTTTTTATAAACAAAATCGGTTTGATTAGTTCACTTTAAGGCACCTATTATGTAAGTGTAATGTACAAAAGTGCCTTATTTATATTTATCATCATAACATCCCATTAATGTCCTACTGCAGGGACGGGCCTCCTCCCATGACGGAGGGATACTTGGCCTTCTAATACCACGCTGATGGCCAGACGGATTGGTATAGGGTTTAATTTCAAGTTTTCCTTCTTTTTATTCCGTAAAGTTAATATTCACGAATAGTCCCTTAGTCGGTTTTTACGACACCCATGGGATGAGATGGGGTGGTGACCTATTGTATTCTTACTCCGCTCCGTCACCACACGGAGAATTATTTATATTATTATTATTATTTAATATTTATGTAGCCATTTACTAGAACCACAAATCTGTAACTTCATAGTTTGCAGACTCCTAAATCCTACGAGATATCTCAAGTCTAGATAACATAAACTATTTCAGGATAGAATAAATTATGTTCAAGTGTCAAAATCTCGCAGTTGCCGTCTACCGGGATGGTGGGGGGTGGAAGGGAGCTTCGGTAGGGTACGGAGAGGGGAGAAGGGGGGACCGTAACGGACGCGTTCATGCAGAAACTGACGATAACGTGGCCCGGCCTACCACGTAACCCAACCGAGTACGATAGTGTTATCGCAAGCTTAAAAATGTATGCCCAATAATGGAGTGTCGTTTTTGACAGGGCACACTTTAGTTTAGCAAGATTCGAGGGTCACACCTGCGTAGATAACGGTGTATAAATTTAACAAATTAAATCGCTTAATTCTAAAAGTCTAATTTTCTTATCGAGTGATTTGTTTGGTTGAAATGTTAAATTATATTAATTATGATTGTGGTTTTAGATGCATAGACTGTGATTTGATTGTGTTCTTTGTAAGCACAACTTTTGCGATAAAACCGAAAGTCTCTGAAACTAAAACTGTTTATTCAAACATTAATACTATGGCTGACCTCAAGAACTGCTACCGATATTTATGATAAATCTGATTATGTATCTACTGCGAATAAATCATAGAAATCTATTTTATTTGGTAGCTTATACAGAGCTTTAATTTACGAAGAGCTTAGGTTTAGAAATCTAAACCAAATGATGTGTTCATTATTTTGCATTCTTTTTCACGTATAATAGGTAGTAAAATAGTTCGACATTATTCTCTAGCATTTGTTGCGGTTTCACGCGCGTGGTAGTGGAAAAAGGACAGGTAAGGGCAAACCTCCTTTCCTAAAAGATGTAGAGAAATCGCACTTTTCTATACTTTTAGCTAAGTTATTCTGTTGATACTTGTGTAAACGTGAGATTGTTAATGTCAATCCCTGTGTGCCTTGATTTCGTGATTAAAAAGCTATTTAGGAGCCGGCATTGATCACTTATATAGTGCAATAGACTCATTAAAAAGTATTTTAGTGAGAATTTGTTAAAAATAAAGCAAATATAATTTGTAATTTTAAATTAAGTTAAAAAAACGAGTGAGTTTCAATGGTACGAGCTCTCAATCGAGTGTTTTTACAGCGGGAGTCCCTGTCACAAGGTTGTATGTGTTGCCAGTTTACGTTCTATAAAGCTATACAGAATAATATTATGTATAAACGTTGGGGATAACAGAGGTATTTTTTTTAATCTGTCGTTTTAAGAGTCGCTTGGCTTTATGGTTTATATTGTATTTTGGTTGGTACATCGAAATATTTCTTTCTACACATCACCAAGAAGGGACACTACGTATTTAGTACCAGTACCCAACAGGGTCCATATTGTATCTGTGATATTATAAGTAACACCTTTTTGTAACATATGGAGTGCAATAAAGATATTGAGTACTATAGACCGACCGCTTATCTCAGTCCCCGCCTGCGGTATGAAAGGGACGAGGGAGCGGGGTAGCGGTGTCCGTTATGGTAGCGTACACAAGAGCTATATCGAGTTGTTTACTATGCCAAATAAAATAAGTTTTTACAATAAAAAAAAACCGATTTCAAAGACAAAAATTGCACTAAAAAGTAAAAAATAATTAGTTGTATTTTGGTTTTACAACATTAAATCAGACATTCTTTTTACTTAATTATAATCTAAAGAATAGGTTCTTTTAATTATTGTAAAAAGTATTGTTAAGGATATTTCTTGAAGAGTCTACAAATATATTTATTTGAAGATTCTTTAAAATATAATCAAATAATGTAATATTATTGTTATTTTTGGAGTAATGTGACAGCCACGATAGTTATATTCTATATTTTATTCCTGACTATAAATTTAAAGAAATATGATGTCGTGTTATACACTGACTAAAGACTAAGATGAGAAATAAGTACTACGAATCAAAGACAATTACTTAAAATTCTCATGCGAAAATGAAACGGCCATGTTTGTTTTAAATAAAATATTTATCAAATTAAAAACTATTTAAAGTGATCAGAATGTGTTAGACAAAACTCTATTGCCTTTTCTAACGACTTTGTAGACAACATTTTGCATTATTGATCCTATTCACGAATTACGATTTTTTTCAATTGACGGTGCTGGTTAGCCCCATAAACGCCCATAAGTTATGGAAAGCTTTAATCAGTTACTAAATAGGTATATTAAAACGTTTGAACGTGACACAGGTATTTTAAAATATATTTATTTAAATATGATAAAAATAGTTATTTAATATTTGTTTAATTTTTAAACCAATCCATAAACAATCAACAACTTTATGTCAAACCCCGGACTCATAAACGCAACTTAAATTTTAGTCAATTGATAAGCTTAAATTTTTACGGTTTTGTTTGGCTTAAGGTTGGTTTTGCTAACAAAAAACTCGCTAAACAGTGATTAAATTTTAGAGATTTTTATAAGTAAGGGGGTTAATGTCGAAGTCATATAATAATATAATCTGTAATTCATGGCCGCCATTCCATTAGCTTATGTATTATCGTATTTCGTTGGCTGACACCGACTCCAAAAATAACAATAATATTACATAATTTGTAATAATTTGATTATTTTTTAAAGAATCTACAAATATTTTGAATAAGAATGTTTTGAAAAAAATAACATTTCATTTAGTTACTTAAATAAGTTTTTGTTTAATTTGTGTAGTTTTAAGATATTATATTGCTATAATTTGCATATCCGATGTGGATAGACTGTTGAGAATAATGTATTCATACACTAACACCTGATATACACAGTTTTGCAATACATCTTTGTCTTTAATAAATATATTTGTTATTATACGAATGGCTGATTTAAACTATAAATATAATTATAACTAAAGTCTTAGAAAATATTTACAAATAATAACAATTGTACAATCATTAATTTATATATATTAAATCACAGTATAATCACATTACAATAATCACAGTTTACATTAAAACAGGTATGATTTAAACATATTAATTTGTAAGAATCAATCTTAGAAAATATTTACAGATAATAAGAACAATAATAAGAGCTTTTTTTATTTTTACACGCTACCATAACGGACACTTAGTCAGTATGTCAGTATGACACTAGTGCAGTATGCTAGTCCGTCTTCTATACAATTTACAAATGTCAAAGATGGTGGCGTCATCTTGGCTCTAAAACTAGTACTTTCTTAGAAAAAATTATGCAATCTAAATTATTACACAATTTAAAGCCTGACCAGAAAAATAAAACAACCTCTTCAGGTATTTCGATTGCTTTAGGGTATAATTTTAATTTTTCCTTCTTTTTATTTCATAAAAATAAGCTAGCTAAAAATTAGAGGTGTGTTGTGATGTAATGTAGTTCGGGTCACAGTATCTGAGATGGCGCCGTTTTGGCAAAAAATCAAGAGATAGCTCTCTCCTTTGTCCTCGCCCCCCGCGCACCTCTATTACCGCAGGCGGGGTCTGAGTTAAACGGTCGGCCTATAGCGACTCGCCCGACTTTACATAACAGACAGGATAGGACATACAGACAGACAGTGACAGCGAATTTTTTTTTCTACTATGTAGGTATGGTTAAAAATTAAAAATGAAGGTGTCTTGTGGCTTTACCTGTTTCTAAGATTGGCGTAGACACAACTTTTTGACGTTCAGAACTATTCCAATAATAAATGAATTTGAATTTGATTACAGGTGCGTTGAACTTGGAGTATTGTAAGTTCATGAGGTCAATATCCGCGTGAAGATGACCTAAAATTTTCAGTGTCATCGCCCCAAGTAAATCCCGAGAGAGATTGTAACTTTGACTAAGAGATCGCGACGAAGGAAGTGTTACTTACAGATACTTATTAGAAAACCAACTTAGTCTACAGAAATGTGGAGATCCGTATCAGAATTAAAGTGATTGGCATAAATGTAAACTAATTTGCTCAGAATAGTAATTATACTGCTAATGCCATTTAACAAGCGATAACAGTACTAGAGAAGACCACTCTGGCCTGCAAGGATATTTCTGCCAATATTTTTGCGCCAATGTTATGGGGTGCTATTTTTTGCTATTTGCAGTTTTTGTCTCTTACTTTAATCTTCTTTCTCTAACACACAACAAGCTTTAAAAAAAGATAAATAAATTATCAGGGTTTTCAGACACAATCATGTTAAGTGTTACCTACATTAGAAAAATTGCGTTTTTCTCGTTTAATTAATAGTCTGTCTATTTTCCTAATGACATGGCCCTGACTGATGGAGTATCTGTAATACGAATATGTATTGTTAAAGAACATTGATCAAGAATTGTGATTTTAATACCTAGTTTTTCTTGCAATTTATTTACTACCTTACTGTTTCCATAAATCAAGCGAATCAGGAAATAATAGAAATATTGTTATTGTCTGGCAGGCATACAACTGTTAGAGTTTGTATCCAGATGGCCAATTTTGTTTAGTTCAGCAGCTCTATAACTTCCAATTCATATTTAAACTACAATATAATTCCCAAAAACAAAGCATACTGTCATATGAATATTCAAAAGAAGTCCCTATTCATTAAAATGTATCTAACACCATCGTTCAACATGCACTATGATGACATTTCGTCTGCTGTTCATTTCTCGCCCACCGCAACAAATGTGACACCTCGAAACTACAAGCATAACACCTCACTACAATCTTCTGCAATCTTATTACAACAGTATAAGGTTGGAGATCGCTTGGTAAATTACAAGGGAGGGTGAATTGGGAAGCCATCTGTCAAGCGTAACATTAATGTTTCATGAAGTCCCTCTATGTGTAGATCCGTATCAGATAATAGACGAGTCTGTATCTCTATTTACTGTCACTCAACGACATGTTGACGTGATACCTATAGTGATACGAAAGTGAAATGCTTTCCTAATAACATGTTGTTTTGGTGTGTAATGCTGAAAATTTTTGGTAGAATGTTTTTACTTACACATGAGATAGGAGGTTTATTTTCGTATTTAGTTTTACTTTATAAAAAGAAAATGACTTTCAATGTATGGTTCCTCAATTTCCCTCTGCAGAAATTGAACGCATCTACGGACGGCGATAAATTTGATCTAAAATGTATTCTGCTGAATAGCAGCGGTTTTTAGTGTTTTGGTAATAAGTTTACAAAATATGAAATCTTTTCGGTTATTCGGTTATCATTACAAAGGTAAAAAAGCCTCATACCATTCAGTAAAATTCAAAGTAAAATAATAACGAATACTTGGCTACCCTATTTCCCGTTGACGGGCAAGATGGCGGTCCTAGCCATAAACAAAACGGGCGCGGTGTTGCCTTATCGCAAAAATGTCGTTGTCTATGACGTGTATTTCATTCGCGATTCCCCCGAGCCTTGCCGGGAGGTGTTTTGTCTCCTACCCGCGATATCTAGATACTTTTGTAGTTGCTCATGATGATATTTTTTTCGATTTCTTGTTCTACCATTCATATGTAACGGATGTTTTGTATTAATGTGGGTTAGTGTTTATTCTTTATTTCTGAATGAGTTTGAAGGAATTCTGTTTCTTCTATATAATGTGCCTACGTTACGACTAAAATATAAACATTTTCTGAAACATATAGGTAATCGTAGCAAGAATTTGAAGATAATCATCGTAGTCAGAACGCTTAATTTATAGCCCCATCATTCGTGAACGGTTAGGTATACATACTTGCCCAGTTTCTAACGAGGTATGACATCTTTTAAAGACAAATTTTTTTGCAATGTTCAAAAACATGAGCAATTTCTTTTGATAATCAAGTTAATTGGCACTCATGATTATATCAGGTAACTACATACCGTTTGTTTTTATAAAAAAAACAATTAAATAGTTACAATACAATAAAACAAACCTCAATATTATAAACTCCGTGTAGTTTTAAGGTTAAATACACCTACAAATACCTAAACATTTATGGCGTTGCATGCAAAATAATTCAATGTTGAAAATACTCACAATTAAATTTAAAAGCACATAATATTTAGTGTGCATCATCATGAATGAATAACGACGTATCGTAAGTCTAGTCACGCGTCGGCCATTTTGTGTGAAAACGGCGGGAAAGGGCCCGCCGACGCTCGAGCGCACACAGGTGGGCACATCGATATTTGCACGAATGACTTGTTAAAATTATTAAATTAATGCCTTTTTACAATATTTTGCGGTATTGTTTGATAAAGCTTTCAAATTTTATTTGAACTTTTAAGATAAGGAGATATTTATTTTTTTAATGGCACATTCTGCATTTGGGACGAAGCGACGCTCAGTGTTTCGGGGACTTTAAGAAATAAAAATTTAATTGACATATTAAACACACAGGACAATCATTTGTAAATTGACACTTCACATGATCAATCATGACATCAATAAATCGATAACCTGGCTACCCTTTGCCTTATTTCATTCATTCCTTTCTTCTCTAGTAAAAAAACTTTATCTACTTGAATATGACCTCTAAAATAAACAAACTTACATAATAAGGTAATTTCTGAGAAACTATTAGTTTGTGCTGTCAAAAAGTTAGTTTATTTCAGTTAATATAATCTCTCAACTTGATTGCTGATGTTGGCAGAATAACCAGTGGCATCGATAGAGCCAATATTTGAAAAAGTTTGTGTATGAGACCCGTTGTTTATTTCCTATTTTTACTTTTATCTGTAGCTTATAAGTGTGCTTAAAGTGATAAAGAAACTGACTATCTCTGGATGAGTGTGTAAAGTGTGTGTAACTATATGTAGGTGTCGACTAAGAGAAACACAAACCCCACATAAATCTCCCTGGACAACTGACCTATACTGATCTGACCTAGCAATGTATTCCGAAAGTGGAACATTGATAAGCAAATTTCTATCTCACTTCTCAGCAGAAGACATTTATGTTTCCCATAATACTACGCTATCTAGTCCCATACTAAATAAATCTTATACTTTGGTAATATGGAACTAACACCAAACATTATTACATAAAAATACCTAGACCAAACCATAGTCATAGTCATAACAGCCCATCAATGTCCCACTGCAGTGACGGGCCTCCTCCCGTGACGACGGGATATTTGGCCTACTAATAACACGCTGGCCAGACGGATTGGTACAGGGTTTAATTTCAAGTTTTCCTTGTTTTTGTTTCGTTAAGATGATAGGCCCTTAGTCGGTTTTTACGACACCCATGTGATGAGATGGGGTGGTGACATATTGTATTCTTACTCCGTCATCACATGGAGAACCAAACCATAGAGCTATTTGCAAATAGGTACAAAGTTTCATTTGAACGAAAATTGAATCGATCCCGATCTCTACCATGTTAATAAAATAGTAACATAATTAACAAAGTCCAATTTTTTTTCACATTTTTTGTGCAAGTATAGTACATTACAGCGTAGCAGTCAGGCACAGAAGCACACACCCATTTACACATTAAATAACGAACCTAAGCTTTTCTAAACATACAGATCAACTTCACTCTAAAGCTCTACATATTCATTTATAAGTCTAAAATATAACTTTACCAAGTTACATAAAGATGTCGCTTGTATGTGTTGTTGTGTTACATTTATTTATATGTTGTAGAAGAACGCGAGACAATAATTATATGTTGTTTGTTGTGTGGGAGGGGCGTGGGCTGTACTGGGTACGCCTCGCGCCAACGCCCTCGAACGAGCATTATTTATTTTTTTGTTTCTCTATGGTTTGTTCATTAATGAGGTTTGAATATTGTAGTTGTTTTATCTATGGTTGTAAGAGTATTCTGATGTTCTGAATTTGAATTTACGTTGTATTTTTTAATGTTTGTAATTTTATGCAATTGTTTTTTAATAAATTTTTTACTTGGCATAGAACCTAGTTCCGGGAACTTTTACAGATAAAATAAACCGGCACAAAGTACTTCTAGGTTCAGACGATCGTGGGGTTCAAACTTCGTGCACAGCAGGCGTTTAAACGACCGCTATGCTTACGAGGTAGTTTAATAATTATAAAATTTGTCTTTTTGTAACTTATTATTCCTGGAATAATATTATGATTTATCTTATTTCAATATAGTCGTTTACAGAAGATATCTTTTCTATCTTAAAGTTAGGTCAAATAGGTTTATATTCAAGCTGTAACTAATTTAGCAAATGGGTGATTCTTCAAGCCCAACATTTTCGATGTCTGGAGGTTTTTCTTAGTAACTAACAGACCAACTAAACTGCAATTTTTTTTTAAACGTAGTTTAGACAATTACCTATCTTGCACACGTTATTGTTTTTTAATAATAGTTTTTTATATATTTAAAAAAATATTAAAAAGCGTTCTTCTGATTTTTGCGACCCCAGTTTCTTGAACGTTAATAACAGTAACATTTTTTCTTATTAACGAATCGATGTGCGTTATAAATAATACGATAGAATATTAGTTGTTTCTTTACACAAAAAAAAAATGGTAATAATATTTGCGATAGTTTTTTAATAAAAAAATAAATTGTGAGTGTCCGGCACAAAAGTCTGATTCATATTCGCGCGCTTTACTCGAACGTACCTAGCTAAGTACGAAACATCTGGAGATCCCTTCTAGTGCTGGTGGTAGCCAGGGACTCTGCTGACGTGGTCACGACGTTACACGTGGCTGGTTCGTGTTGTTGCGGAGATATAAATGTAAATATCTGATTCATATTACTTTGGTTCACCTGTGTTCCTGATTACTATGTTGGCTATTATAACTACCTTAAATGGTTTTCAAACTTAAATCTGTTGGAAATATAATGCAATTGGGGACTAAAAACCTATGTATAAATAGCAATCCTTAATTGTATACGTGTAGTGATTTACCGATGTTAAAAGGCAAAATTTTGATTTATATGTGCCTGATTCATACGGTAAAAATACTATATTAATCAGAATTTCACACATATTGTTATTATGGAGACACGGATAATGATTGATATTGTCAAGTTGTCAATGCTTGTAATAACTAGATTTAGGTGTGGGGATAATCATTGTGATTATCAACTGTGATTTTAATAAATAGATGACTGATTTTTATAACTAGAATTTCATTTTTGTTCCTAATTCTGATTTATATGACCTCAAAAAATTTAAAGTTAATTAACTCGAAAACCATTTCATAAAAAAGTGTGCCTTTTTCAGACATTGTATATTAGGTTATCATCTGTGACAAAAACTTGTTTTATAAGCCAAAATGTGAAAAAAAAATTAGCCCATATGAATCAGACAAAGAATCGAATTTCGAAGAAGAGCAGATAGAAAATATTTTTTTCTCAAATTAATAAAAAACTAGACTTCTCCTTTTCTCTTTCCCATTTCTTCCTTTCCCTCTTGAGTGACGCTTTCTCTCCAATTACATTAGAATGCAGTGATATTAGAGAGAGGAAAATTTTACCTACTAATACAAGGTTAAGCACGCAGTTAGATAAATTGTTTTATGTCAAGTATTCCTTCTTTCATTTACATCATAACATCCCACTGCAGGGACGGATCTCCTCCCATAACGGAGGGATACTTGGCCTACTAATACCACGCTGGCCAGACGGATTGGTATAGGGTTTAATTTCAAGTTTCCCTTCTTTTTATTTCGTAAAGATAATATTTACGGTTAGTCGCTTAGTCGGTTTTTACGACACTAAATCGGATGAAACAGGGTGGTGACATATTGTATTCTTACTCCGTCACCACACGACGTCTTTCATTTACACATATGAAATATTAGAAAAGCTTTTCCCTCAGTCGGATTGAATACCTACGGAATGAGCCGATTGATTACTCAAAAGTCCGATTTACACATCGACAAGTACAGTAGCGAGTTAAGTAGTAAGTTATTGATTAAGTTGATTTGAATAGATCTCCATCCTATTTTTTGGCAAATAAGTACGAAGTAGCCCCTTCTTTCGCGTCTCGCCAAATTAACTCGCCAAAAAATATGATGGAGATCTATTAAAATCAACTTAATCAACAACTTACTACTTAACTCGCTACTGTACTTGTCGTTGTGTAAATCGGGCTTTACTCTGTAACTACACAAACTCAACAAAAGCGTGTTATAACCTAAAAAAACTAGACAGTACATAAAAGTCTGAAAACATGAAAAACTATACAAATAGAACGCAAAATTAAATTTAACAAACAACTTCAAAACATACATCGCGCATGAAATGCTTAACCATGTGCGAAACCCTAAAATTATAACCTATACTACCTACACCATACAAATACCTAACTACCCTCATATAGGAGTGGGTAGTTGTAAATTAACATGTATAATTACACGCAGGTCCCTTTAGCAACGTTTTCATGTTTTATAATCCTGTTTCATGCGTTATTGGCACCGTGTTCGTGGGTAAAGACCCTTTGTATCATACGTACGCTTCAATACAGTGCGGCGTTTTAGTTTTCAGTTTTAAGCTCTTTGAGAATTAGTTTGACCGATTATAATTAATGTTTTAAAGGGTTTTGAGTGTTGGTTAGTTATTGAAAGTGTTTTTTTCGTAGTGTGTTTTTAGTAATGAGAAGTTGGTAAAAGAAGGCTACTTCGCTGTAAATTTATAATGTCAATGTGTTGGATTGGTTTAGTAAATCTATTCACGGTAGGAAGCAAAGCCTACATTTTTTAAATGAGTAATTTTGTTTGCTTACATAGCAAAGCACGCAAATTTATACGAATACGTATACTGGTGGATATGTTATAAGATAGTAGTAGCAATAGCAAAAAAAAAATGATAACCTACCCCATCTCAAGGTTGTCGCAAAAGCCCACTAGTTTGCTTAAACAATGTTTCCAAGAATAAAATAAACGAAATAGGCATAAAACCTCAAATTTCGCGAAGTTCACCATATTTCCCTCAATTACTTGATGAGGCATTCCTTGCATTGGGACATTAATGGCCTGTTAAAACCTTAATACGAACAGATTTTACAGTTAAATGTACCACACCTTAATTCGTTGTGTGAATAACATGAAAGGGTTGGTAAATGAAGGCGTATTTAATTGCTATTTTGTATGAGCGGGGTAGCCGAGGTTTTCATTCAGTTTCGGGTTGTTTCTGAAGCGTTTAATGTTTATAATATTTTGTTTGTTCTATTTGCGGTTATATTTTGGGTCGCGTGTGTCTCTTAGGATTACCTTTGTATAATTATGTTATGAAATTTTACTCCAAACTTTATATGACTATAATATGACCATAACGCCATCTAGTAGTCCCAAACGAAAGATAGCTTTAACTATAGCCACTCGTTATTTTGTACGTACATACTAATATACTTTGTTTTGTAAATACATACTTACTATACATATTAAACACTAGAACAATAAATAGTAGGTATCTGCACACAAAGATTTGCATTGAACAGGAATTTCACCCTTAAGACAGTCTTTGGGAACTTCTCTTAAGGGTTAAATTCCTGTTTAATTAAGCTAGCCTCAGATTCGATAACGTTTTACATACAAAGAAGGCATTCTTTTGTTAATTGCTTTTTTAATTTTCTAGCAAAACTACGCGACACTGTATTAACAGCTTATTTAAGCCTGGATATGCTTCTTGGCTGACGTCTATCATCTTCAAAACAAAATCTTATACATTCAGCTTTATCACCGACTTATCATATAAAAGTTAAAGTTGTTCCGTGATCGTCATAAAAGTCAAATAAGCGAGATCAATACGAAAACTTGATGCATAAATATGCTCTTTCAATACCTATAGTTTCCCTACGTTATGCCTATACCTTCAGCAGAGCATCTAAAAGGCTTAATAAAAACCTCTACCACAAAAACAACACATAATCCTTTAAACATATAATCCCACAAACATGACCAAACCCTTCATTTTCCCAGACACTCATCTAGAATAATCCCTAAACATCACTAAATCGTATCAAAACATACCGAAACATATATGTATTAAACATATATACTAGTACACAGGCTCATATGCGCCGATGTTGGTATGTCGGCGTGTTCAAAGCGCGGCGGGCGCGGCTTCAAAACCCTTTGATCTGTCATACCTACTGCCGACATATAGCTTTGGTACCTACAAGCCCTTCTATTTCGGTACATCTTAGGGATAAAATATTTGTTGAGATGTACAGTTCTGTTTTGGTATTTGAATTCATTTGGGTATATGAAATTATCGGTAAAGGGTGTCTACTGTTTGTGGGTAAGGGTTAAACTTATTAAGGGATGTCTTTAGCTAAGTATAAGTTTATTATCTTAAAATTGTTGTAAATGGTATGTATGTATATCCTATTTGTATTATAAACATGAATGTATGTATGTTTGTTACTCTTTCACGTAAAAACTACTGAATGGATTTTAATGAAACTTTATATTATTATACATAATAATATGTCATACATATCAGAATAAAAGATATTAAGCTACAATTTATGAAGATATTGTGTCAATTGAAATTGTATTGGCTTCGTATTCGAATTGTAGAGACTCGTCCGCCAGATCCAGAAAACTTAACTTACAGATAGCACCACTTTTTAGTTGTAAATCATTTATTATAAAAAGACATAGACTACATAAATTGCCATCACACCTTTTTCTCACAGTAATAAACAGAGATTTTACAGACTCTACTAATATATAATTTTTTATTTTTTTACTAAATAGTTTTTCGTTTTACCACTCACACAAAACATTATACACAGCCACACATCACATTTTTTTTCTAAAAACATTTAAACCCAAATCTATGTAAGTTACGTTTGCTATTTTTAAAAAGTCTGCAAAATAGGTAAATATGCATACGGAAAAATGCAGAGAGAATTCGCGACGCGCCCTCCAGTCCCTCTTGCGAGGATAACAAACTAGTTCATAGGTATAAGTAGGTATAGTACCTAACCTAGTGCTTGTACAAAACTGTGCCTTAAGTCTTATTTCACCTTGTTTTTATCTATACTAATGTTATAAAGAGGTAAAGTTTGTGTGTTTGTGACGTTGTAAGGGGTAATCTCTGAATCTACTGAAGCAATTTTAAAAAAAAATCTGTGTTGAATAGTCCATTTATCGGGGAGTGTCTCATAGGCTATATATTATCACGCTATGACTAAAAGGAGTGGAGCAGTAATGAAATATGTTTAAAAACGGACGCGTTTTTTACGCCGCCCAACGAAGTGGGCACGGGTCAGCTCGTTATTAATAAATTCAGCCGCTACAGCTCTACAAACGTATTAGCGCTTTATGTTTGGGCACACCAATGAACCTTTTGAAATATTCCAAGTAGCATTTGAGTTGTCCGTGTGGTGACGGAGTAAGAATACAAAATGTCACCACCCCATCTCATCCTATGGGTGTCGTAAAAACCGACTAAGGGACTATCCGTGAATATTATCTTTACGAAATAAAAAGAAGGAAAACTTGAAATTAAACCCTACACCTGTCTGCCAGCGTGGTATTAGTAGGCCAAGTACTAATACCACGTGACCCCCCTCCGTCACAAGAGGAGGCCCTTCCCTGCTGTACGGACTTGTAAGGAACCGTACATGTGGGCTGATGTTAAGTTGAAACACGTCACACACTTCAGTAAAGTTTATTAAGTAACGTGGATAGAACCACAGCTACAAATGGTCTACAATTAAAATGCTTAATATTGTCTTATTTATACACAATTATTTGGTTAGTAATTAGTATGTTGTATGTTAGTAATGCCTATGTGTGAGTAGGGTGAAATGATGTCACCGAATCAGCAGAATAATGTACGGTGATGAAACCGTACATATTGGCAACCCCAAAAAGAGTGTGATGTGTAAAATAAGAATGTAGAAGTTATGTCATGTTAATGCGTAAATGTTAATGTAAAGTTAAATGTAAAAATGTATAAAACAAATTGCTATATTAAAAGGGGAATGAATTATGTGGTCCGATGTCCTTGTACTGCTGTCTTCTCCTCGCTGCCATGGAAAGTGTAGCTGATGATGTAGTCGTTGACGAAGGTACGTCGTTGATACAAACAGTACGTAGCTCGCACCTTCCACAGCACATAACAAGCCAGCTGTTTGATGATAGTAACTTGACCCAGCATGATACGTTCAATACGTCACAAGGCGACGACGCATTAGTTTGTTGATTCTGCAGTTTTGCTGTTCAAGGTGCATTCTTGAGTTGTAAATACTGGTGTCTTCATGTTACATAAAATAAATATTTTTATTTATTTATACCTTGCTTATAATCGTCGTCTGTTAGTGATTTATACGAGTTCATCTTGTAGTTTACGGCAAGGTATTCAGATGATAACTGCATTGGTTGAATGTTGGCTTTTGTACTTTGAATATAAATGCTTCTTTACGATCGAAGATTCATGATGAGTAGTAGTTGAATGGAAGTAAGAGGAGTGGAACTTCCTTCGCAATGACGGAGAAAAGGATCGACATCAAACTTGGTAGCTCTAATTCACTTGCAGGTTGTTGACCAAAGCGTTGACCGTTGACCCGTTGAGACATACGTATATTTGTGCTTGCGTTGTTGTATTGTAAAAGTGTGTGAAGTATGTGCAGAATTGCAGTTTAGGCTTTATGCGCAACCTAGTTTCTATAATAATTATATCGTTGTTTTCATATTATTGTAATTATATTACAATTGAAGATAATCGAAGTCTTCTCGTAGTAATTTGAATTCTTCATATAATATTAGTTTATAGTAGTCTAAAGACTTCTTGTAGTCATTTAAAGTCTTCGTATAGTAGTTTATAGTTTTTGTAGTGGTTGAACCCCTTCTTGTTGTAGGAGTCTTCCACAGGTAAACACTTCTTGTTGTAAGTGCTCACCTACTTAATGTTGTAGTGGTTGAACCCCTTCTTGTTGCAGGACTCTTCCACAAGTAAACACTTCTTGTTGTAAGTGTTCACCTAGTTAATGTTGTAGTGGTTGAACCCCTTCTTGTTGCAGGACTCTTCCACAAGTAAACACTTCTTGTTGTAAGTGTTCACCTAGTTAATGTTGTAGTGGTTGAACCCCTTCTTGTTGCAGGACTCTTCCACAGGTAAACACTTCTTGTTGTAAGTGCTCACCTACTTAATGTTGTAGTGGTTGAACCCCTTCTTGTTGCAGGACTCTTCCACAAGTAAACACTTCTTGTTGTAAGTGTTCACCTAGTTAATGTTGTAGTGGTTGAACCCCTTCTTGTTGCAGGACTCTTCCACAAGTAAACACTTCTTGTTGTAAGTGTTCACCTAGTTAATGTTGTAGTGGTTGAACCCCTTCTTGTTGCAGGACTCTTCCACTGTGAACTCTTCTTGTTGTAAGGGTCCACGTAGTTATAGTTGATGTGGTCGAACCCCTTCTTGTTGTAGGATTCTTCCACTGTGAACTCTTCTTGTTGTAAGGGTCCACGTAGTTATAGTTGATGTGGTCGAACCCCTTCTTGTTGTAGGATTCTTCCACTGTGAACTCTTCTTGTTGTAAGGGTCGACGTAGTTAATGTTATTGAAGTCTTCATTTTGTTAGAAAGTCTTCGTATAGCTCTTCTGGTAAAGTTGCTGGTAATTTATTTTTTATTTATTTTATTTATTATTAGGTTCACCAACAGCTATTTACACTAAAACAGTTCTTCCTTAATTAGCTACGTTTAACATTGTAAGTGTAATAACTACTTATAGGCGAACACCGCATGTGTGCCTATACTCTTTAAAGGTATGGCACCTTCTCAATACAACTGGGGCGACCCGCTTGTGGGAGACCAGTTGACCGATTCGGTACCTTACCAAGAGACACAGACACACACAGATGCTCGAAGGACCAAAATGTACGGACTTGTAAGGAACCATACATCTTGGATGATGTTAAGTATAAACACGTCACAAACTTCAGTAAAGTTTATTAAGTAACGTGGATAGAACCACGGCTATAAATGGTCTACAATTAAAATGCTTAATATTGTCTTATTTATACACAATTATTTGGTTAGTAATTAGTATGTTGTATGTTAGTAATGCCTATGTGTGAGTAGGGTGAAATGATGTCACCGAATCAGCAGAATAATGTACGGTGATGAAACCGTACACCTGCAATGGAACATTAATGGGCTATTATGATGAGTAGCATTCGAGTTTGTGTCTAAGTTCACTCAAAGCTTATTCTAACCATGTCAACGCGGCTGTTTAGAAGTCGCAAAGAATTACGACATAAAATTATCAAATTTAATAAACGAGGGAGCGATCTATTGACCAGAGGACAGGCATCTGTCCGTATATTTATTCAAATTGTACACATTATACCACATAACCTTTATAAATCTTGTTAAGTGATTTGATGCTTTGTAATTATAATAATGCAACATAGAGATTTATATATGCCGCAGGGAAATGAGGAAACCAGGGTTTTTTCGAAATTCCTAGGGATGTGACGAAATCCCGTTTTTACCAGAAAATAAATGCTCATATTTTTGTTTGTAGGTTAAAAACACAAGGGTTCCAACTTCTGTAGGTTAGGTTATAACTGTGACCATAATGCACGAGGCGAGCGAGCGTAGCGTAGCTGCGGCAGCGGGCGCATTTACCGGGATTTCACGATATCCCTACGGATATAATTATTATTAAGACGGGTATTAACACGATATTATTTCAAGTGTAGTTTACCTTTGAGGCTCTCGACGTTTCGACACCAGCCATGGTCACGAGGAGACTATCCCTACGGATTTCGTAAAATTCCAGGTCTTCTCATTTTCCTGCGACATATATACTTGACCGCTAAGTCCCAAATTAAACTTTATTCAATAGCGGTATTTCAAAACTTATACTAAGGTATAAGGTAGCTTTTCATGGCGATGATGTGACATTAGATAAAAGAAACACTGACGTATGAAACAGGTTAACTAATTGTGTGTTATTTACAACCAGCGAAATAAGTTTCGCTGGTTGTAAATAACACACAATTAGTTAACCTCTAACCATGACATTTAATCCAATAACTTACAGAACCCAGATAAATATTCAACAGGACAATACATCTTACTAATTTACTACTTCGGAACCCCATAATAACTATTTATTTACTGAACCCTAAGAATAAATATCTTGTGACATTTTTCCTTGCCTTATCTCGAGAGTCCATACTATACTCTATCCCTTTCTATCTTTAAGAATGTATAATGTTGTTATCTCTGTCGCTCGGTGTTTTATCTCCTCCCTCTAAAAAGGTTTTATTTAGTTCTCTCCCCTTAATGGATTTATTCAGAGTCTATGTCCTTTGACCTTGGCTGTTTGTCTCTTAGTCTATGGTCTTATTTGTTGAGAGAAAGTTGTGAAATTGTAAAACTTTTGCGAGATAATATATTATTTATGAGATACAGTGGTTGTTTTTAACTATTTAAGTGTTCTGGTGACTTTTTGGGTTAAATACTGTTTAGTTTTTATTGTAATTCTTTGAATAAGTTGCTTGGCTGGTAGTAGCTTTACCTTTGTTTACTTTGTCCAACCCATTGTATTTTAGGAATGAAGAGTTCACAGTGCTTCTATTCTTTGCTTGTTTTTATTTATTTTTATTTCAATCAACTAGCCTATTGCAGTCCACTGCTGGACATAGGCCTCTCCCAACACGCGCCACAGAACTCGGTCCTGCGCTTTCCGCATCCAATCCGACCCAGAGACCTTTATGAGGTCGTCGGTCCACCTAGCTGGGGGGCGTCCTACAGTACGTTTGCCGAGTCGCGGTGTCCACTCTAGGATACGTTTGCTCCAACGGCCATCGGTCCTTCGACAGATATGACCAGCCCATTGCCACTTCAGCCTGCTAATACTACGAGCTATGTCGGTAACTTTAGCTCTTTGTCGGATAACCTCTTTCCGAATTTTATCCTTCAAGGAGACGCCGAGCATAGCCCGTTCCATAGCTCGCTGCGCGACTTTAAGTTTGTGGACTAGCCCTACTGTGAGTGTCCACGCCTCGGCACCGTATGTCATTACTGGTAGGATAGGACGCATTGGTTGAAAACTTTAGTCTTCAGACATTGCGGTAAAGGCGAAGAGAAGACCCGACGTAGCTTGCTGAATGCTGCCCAACCCAACTGGATCCTGCGATCGATTTCTTTCTCGAAGTTGTGTCTACCAAGCTGGACAACCTGTCCGAGGTAAACATATTCTTGAACAACTTCGAGCATCAATCCGTCGACATAGATCGGCCTCGGCGTTATATGTTTGTTAAACATGATTTTCGTTTTGTTGAGGTTCATCCCGAGTCCGACCTGTCGAGAGGCTCCATTTAGGCCCTGCAGCATCCCGTCAAGCTGTTCCAGTGACTCTGCCACGATGACGATGTCATCAGCAAACCGAAGGTGTGAGATATACTCGCCGTTGATGTTGATGCCCCGTCCAGTCCAGTCTAACATCTTAAAGACGTCTTCGAGCGCGTTGGTAAAGAGTTTAGGGGAAATAACATCCCCTTGCCTCACCCCTCTACGCAACTCAATAGGTAGAGTCTTTTTGTCCTGGAGCTGGACGGTCATGGTGGCAGTTTCATATAAAGATCTCAACACCTCGATGTTCCGCCAATCAATGCGACATCGCTGCAGAGCATCCAGAACCGCCCAGGTTTCGATTGTGTCGAAGGCTTTTTCGTAGTCCACGAAAGCCATGCACAGCGGCTGATTGTACTCTTCAGTCTTCTGTACAATCTGCCGAACAACATGGATGTGGTCCACGGTGCTGTAGCCTTTTCGAAACCCGGCTTGTTCCGGTGGTTGGAAGTCGTCGAGTCTGCTGGAGAGGCGGTTTGTGAGAACAACTTGTAGATGTGGCTCAGGAGTGATATGGGCCTATAGTTCTTCAGTAAGGATTTATCACCTTTTTTGAAGAACAGGACCACCGCACTCCCGCTCCACGCTTGAGGTGTTAGGCCCTGGTGAATGACGGAGTTAAAAAGCGTTGTGAGCTCTTTTAGGACAGGTGTTCCGCCAGCTTTTAGTAGCTCTGTAGTGATTCCGTCATCACCTGGACACTTGTTGTTCTTAAGTTGCTCGAGAGCAGCTCTGACCTCGCCCCGGTTGACATCGGGGATGTCCTCCGTATAATGGCGCGTGAGTGGGGCTCTGTGGTCATCTTTGCTAGGTCCCAAGGGTTTACTCATCCGTGATGCGTACAGGTCCTTGTAGAAGCTCTCTATTTCCTCGAGTATCTCGAACTTGGAGGTCACGGTTCTGACGTCCGCAGTGTGTAGTTTCGTTAGATGAGATCTACCAAGCTGGCGCGCAAATACTTTGGTGCCTCTATTCTGTTCGATCGCAGCCACAACGGCGCGGGTGTTGGAACATCGGAGGTCACGTCGCACCAGCTTCCGGATCTTTCGGTTAAGGTTTCTCCTATCCGACGAAGAGGACCGCGCGGGTGACATCTCGCGTCTTTGCCTCATAAGTTCGAGAGTCTCGGGGGAGAGCTTAGGCTGCCTGACTTTGCCTTTTCCGGGGAAAACCCTTGTAGCGTTTTGACCACTGCGTCGGTTTTCTGGTCAACGTTGCCATCGGTTTCCAACAGGTCGAAACGATTTTGAAGCTCTAGTTGGAACTTGTCGAATCCCAGAGCTATTTGGGGCGCGGTAGGTCTGAGAGTAGACTTCACCATGCGACGCCTCTCGGCTCTGAAATTCATATTTAGAGTGCCTCGAACAAGTCGGTGATTACTCCCAGTATTGAACCTGTTAATCACAGAGACATCTCTAAATATGTATTTCCTATCGGTCATGATGAAGTCTATCTCGTTCCTCGTCACAGTATCGGGGCTTTGCCATGTCCACTTCCTATGTGGCTTTTTCTTGAAGAAGGAGTTCATCAAGAAGAGCCCCTGCGACTCCAGGAAGTTGACCAGCATCTGCCCCCTGTGGTTTTGGCGCCCCACACCGTAGGATCCGATTTTCGTTTCGCCGTATCTTTGTACTCCCACTTTGGCATTGAAGTCCCCCATAACAACATTGTAGTGAGCGTTGGTGTTGCCATGTAGTGCCTTAGCAATGTCTTCGTACATGGCTTCGGCTATGTCATCGCTGTATGTCGAGGTCGGTGCGTACACTTGTACCACCTTCAGGGAATACCTGTCGGTGACTTTAATTATGAGGTACGCTACCCGTGTCGACACACTGCTGACTTCCACAACGTTGCCGGTCAGGACTTTGTTGACCAGGAAACCAACACCGCCTTGAGAGGGCCGATCACCTTCCCGAAAGTAGAATAGGTAACCTGACTCGAGGGTTATCGTGTCCTCCCCCTGTCTTCGGACTTCAGATAACCCCAAAATGTGCCAGTTTTTATACGTCCTAGTTCTACCTCGAGTTCGGTGAGATTTTGGTCCAGCCGTAGAGAGCGTCCGTTATAGGTTTGCCAGGGTCATTTTATTATGGTAGCCGTTTGCCGTAGCCCGGAGATTCTTCGCACCTCCCGTCCCACTGTTACCGCGGCCGCTACCGTAGCAACGGACAGCAGGACTGCCGGGAACTGGGGGCCGTTTATTTGGGCGTGCTATCATTTAGGAGGGGTTTGCCTTACTGGACCACGCTGGCAAGACGGGTTGGTACAGGGTTTGCTTTCGAGTTTTCCTTCTCTGGAATGCTAGGAATTTTTATTTTATTACCAGCTAATGCTCGCGGCTTCACTCGCGTTGTATAGGAAGCTTAAATGTTATTCTACACCCTAAACTACCTAAACTACCTCTATTCATCTATCCTCACAAACTTTAGCATTTATAATATTAGTATGATTCTTGTCAACCTAAGATAAGATTTCACTACTTATAGCAGTACGTTGCCACCTAAACATAGTAACACTTGCACACTAAGGCTTGGACTTCTTTTGAAGTATTTTCATTCGAAGTCTAGTTCCCAAAACAACCTAAGTACTATGTAAAGTATGAGTAATTTGGTAAACTGCTTTCCTTATTATTTACCCGTGAAAGCTCATCAGACAATTCCACCTTCTTAGCTAAGTTATTACAATAAAAACGTTGTCAATTTATTAAGTTTAAAAGAAAAAAAATACGTCAACCAAACGTCAAAATTGACAAATGACAACTATCATCCTGAATTCCAAATTCAAACCATCAGTAGTCTATGTCCACAATTCGTTGTTTCTTCGATAAAGCGATATACAGACTATCACGACGCCACTACCATAGATCATAGGGTCATTATTACACCACACACGCTCATAAATAACTCCCCCTAACATAGAAAGAGGGGAGGCGCTAATAAAATTAGTTACACTGCTTATCATTGACAGTTTTGCTAACATTAAATTATTGTTTTAGTTATGTTATGGTGTTTATTTAGATATTAACACGTTTTATTACGAATATGTGTTATAGAATTTATTTAATAAAAATAAATTGAAGAAACTTCTTTCTCGTTTGAATTGGTTTAGTTAGAATTATTTCGCTCATAGGCTTTAAACGTGTCTTACTTAACGACTGTGTCAATACGACGTCAGCCAAGACTTTTTACGTGTTCTCCAAAGCATGGATAAGCTATCGTGAAATACCAGTGAGCGGTCACCCATCTATGGATTGACCTCGCCGTCGTGGCTTAACATTACCGTTTATGAGACAGTGATTGCAACTAGCTGTGAGCGCCTAAATCACGTAATGTCTAAAAATTCATTCTTTCCTTCTTTTAAAATTTTTTCATCATTGGAGAAAGCCTGTTCCTATACTGGAATACTAGGACATAAAACGGGCTATTATTATTACATACTCTTCGTACGTTAGTGGTGTGTATATCTATAAACTTGTTATAATCCTGTGATAGCCACTCGTAACACCCTCGTTAAGCGGTGCCATGTTGGTTAATATCCCTCTTTACATATCCACTTATTGTGAAACATATTTTTTTTAAATTGACTATTCTCGAATTGAGTACATGCCCGATGTTGAGGGTATTTTAAAAACACTGATAAATAATAACAAAAATATCTATACTCAGTAAAATTATTATTGGATCGCTAAAATAGTAGAGTCAATAAATAGTGCCCAACATGTCTGTTGAATAGAATAATGTTGGTACATGACTGTCTGGGTGTTTTCTATGTATAATATCGTCGGACTAAAAATCAGACTACGTAACTCCACAAAAATCAAAAATAGTTTTTTGATGCCATCTAGTGCAGAATTTTATTACCTTTCCGTTGGAATACGTCTTATATCCTACAAATAAATATTTAATTTGTTATAAGTGAAAAATAAAACCACCTATTTCCACGCCGCCATTTTGTAATTAGCATAATACGCAACTCCAAAGCTCAGTACGGTGTCGCCTGTGCCGAGGTGAGGTCACGCACAATTTCGAAAAATAAGGTACGTAAATTGTAGTTAATTGATGTTGTGTTTAATTATACCTATTGGTATGCTATTGTATTCTTACTTGATTATCAAGAAAACTAAAAATTACGAGCCAAAATGTTAAAAAGAAGCTTTAAATATTTTGGCGGAGTTACGAAGTTTTATTTGTTTTAAAATTTAAAATTACGTTTCTTTATTATGGAGTTACGATGTTTTATGCAGTTTTATTACTTAAATTAGTATTATCTTACCTAGTTTATGTCTACAAAGGCTTTTGCCTATGTAAAAGTATCTTATACTACTTGAGTGGTATTGTAGCTCACCTCTTAATTTAGTAAAGGGACGCCAGACGTGTCCCGTTTGATTATGCAAGCAGAGATAATAAATACTGAATCCCGGGTATATCTGGGTAGATCTCCAGAGGCATTTTTTATCGTGTCGGACTGGAGAAACCCATTTTAAAATCGATTAACGTTTTCATTACATTTTTTTATGTACACTTTGGTGTCTAATCTATGTGGTGCAGGGCTGAAATTATGAATTAGTTTATTAGAAATATTTAAAAAAAAATCATAAACCCTAAAATCCTGATTGCTCTGGGTTGACCTAACTCCCGATTGAATGAGAAAACATTGTGTAACTTTTTATTGAGAAGGTTCATATGTCCGATGTTATTTTATATTACATAACAAATAGTTAATCTTCATTGTAATATTTTTTTTAACATTATATTAACAATATTTTTGGCACAATTTAAATTTATCGGCATGACCTGGCATTTTATCTCATCGCTCTGCGCTGGAGTAAAACATCGCGCTCATCCCTCGTTTTACGAAATAGAAACTCTATTCCCCTCCCCCGGGGTAGTGGCTGTAGTGGTCTAACCGCCGAGGAAGATACATTTGTGCCACGGTCCCCCACTCCAACAATACGAGGGTAAGTTTATGATTTATCTGGGTTTGGTTCTCGAATTTGATGATTGATATGGCATGTTTTATAAATTAAGTAGTAAGGTTGTAAATGTGCTTATTAGGTGAATTAAGTAATAGTAATGATGTTCTTTATGAGACGTAAACACAACTTTCTACTGTTTTTATTTTGGGCTATATTAATGCTTTTATGACTTTTTTTGATTGCTATGGCTATGATTGCTCTGTCCAAAAGACCAGAGCGATGATATTTTGCAATAATTGTACGTTATAAAACTACTTTAAGTAATAATACCAGATTGTTACAACGGCAAATGTCAGGACTCAGCTGTCAAAAATTCTGTGACGTCACGACTCATCTGTCAAAAATTCTATAACGTCACAACTCCCCTGCAAAATATTTTCCCGCCAATATTTTATGACGTCACGACTCATCTGTCAAAATTCAATGACATCACGTGTTACGTGACCAAAATTCTATGGCGTCACTAGTCACGTGACTCAGCTGTCAAAATTATTATGACTATGACGAAATTAACAAAATATAATATGATGGAAGTCAAAATTTCAAGTTTTCGGGAGTTTTCCTTTACATGCACTATAAGACCTGGCTTCATGCCAAATTTCAAGTTTGTATGTAGACTGGAAGTACCCTGTAGCTTTTTGCCATTTGCTCATCGAAAACTTGCGACATAAACGGCTATATGTCTTGATTTCGTTAGATTAGAAGTTTGATTTTTTTACAGCACTAAAAGGCAACAGACCTTAGTATTTGGTAAAAATTTCAGCTTGATATCTCTACGCGTTCCTGAGATAAATGGTCTTGATAGAGAGACGGACAACAAAGGGTTCCGTTTTTCCAAAATCAGTACGGAACCCTTATAAAACCGGTCAAGTGCGAGTCTCACTCGCGCACCGAGGGTTCCGTACAAACCTATTTACTTTCTCGCCAAATTGTGATGACGTCAGGACTCATTTGTTAAAAATTCTGTGATTTCACGACACATCAGATGTGAATGTGACAATTTTTGACAGATTCTTTCAAAAATTCAAAGACGTCACGACTCATCTGTCAAAGATTCTGTAATGTCACGACACATCTGTCAAAAATTCAAAAAATATTTTCCTGCCATAATTATGTGACGTCACGACTTACTTATCTGCCAAAAATTCTATGACGTCACGTCTCATCACTAATAATATTTGTTGAAAATTTTAGCTTGATACCTCCACGCGTTCTTGAAATAAATGGTCTTGACAGATAGACAAACGGACAACGAAGTGATCCTATAAGGGTTCCGTTGTTTCAAAATCGGTACGCTGCCCTAAAAATGAACAAGTTTCCAACTGATAAGCTCTCAAAAAGCTCATATATCCCCTAAACATAAAATCATAAAATCTCGTAACATGCAAGACTAAAAATGACTAAATAAATAATATATTATCAATTTTATTATTTTTGTTTCACCGTTTATGATCGCTCTAGCGCCTATCATGATTGCTCTGGACGCGAAAATGTTTGAACTTAAATATTTCCATAACTGTTAGTCAAAAATGAAGGCCAATAGTAAAAATGTAGTATTTTAATATCATTATTTTCAATGAGATACATAATTACCAAAAAATATCAAGATCTGAAAAGCACCAGAGCGATCACACGAATACGCCCGATTTGGAGATTGACCCATCTACAATAAGTCTACGTCCTGCTTATACGTAATAGTTATATCAGCATTGTTTCATTTTGTTTTTCAGGTACCTACTTACTAGGCAAGATGTTAAAGAATTCCCGAATATTAAAAGCCTTCAAAATGTTGACTTTAGTGAATCGCAGGAGCAGCCTCCAGGCTATATTGAATCACAGCAGCTTATATCTTCAGACTATAATGAGCCGCAGCAGCTTATCTCTAAAAACTGTAATGAGCCGCAACAGCTTCTCCCTCCAGACTATGATGAGTCGCAGCAGCTTACTTCAGATATTTATCCAGGATCATACATATTTTCACAAGATGATTTGCCGAACATAACAGGGATGGAAGTACTTCAAGTTGTTGAGGACGAAGCGTTACCTACCTTTGCCACAGAAGAACTTACAACTTTGCAACCAGGATCGTATCTATTACAAGAAGACACTTCACTATTATTGGATGAAATAAAGACTGATGCGGTATGCTTTAGCGGTTCTCCTTCCAACATAATCATACACAATGATGGATCTCTTCGAAAAAAATCAATGAGCAGTTCAACAGATAGTGTATCCATATTACGCCACGAAATTCCAGTACATTTATATGAAATTGATAAAGAAAATAAAACATCAACTGACTCTGTGATTTTGTGCCGAACTACAGTTGAACGTGTCACCGCTCTCAACATCACCAACTTATTACCGACATGTTCCACTAGTTTCCAAACTGCTGCAACTGAACAAGATTCTTCAACCTCTCAACCACTGCTAAGAAAAAGAAACAAAAAGAGACAACCTCAGGATTGGCAAGCTAATAAAAGCAAGAAGCTAAGAGAAAAAGGAAAATCGTATTTAGGAAAGAAAAAAGTAAATGGTAAATGGAATTTTATTGAGCCCAAGAGTGAAAGAAAGATAAGAGACAGATGTAACTGTAAGCTAAGCTTAAAAGGTACAAAACTACAATGCGATAAGATACTGGAACAAGAAAGAAACAACTGTTTCGACAAATTTTGGAATATGAGTTGGGAAGAAAAGAAAATGTATATTCGGATATCATCTGTTTGTAAGCTCAAGGAAAGAAAAAGATGTGCTGGTTCTTCATCAAGACGAGAAAATTCTGTAGAGTTATATCTCTCTGATAGCAAAGGGACTAGATATCGGGTATGTAAGAAAATGTTCCTAAACAGCTTGGGTGTTGGTGAATGGGTTATCAAAAAATGGGTTATACGAAATCATAATATACCTGAAAATGTAGCAAAGAATAATGCCAAAGATGAACTCCATAAACAATTGCTAAGATTTTTTGATTCCTTGCCGAAACTCGAATCTCACTACTGTCGCAAAAATTCATCGAAATTGTATTCGGAACCACTTTGGACATCAAAATTACAACTATACAAGACCTACAAAGATGACTTCTGTCTGCGAGAAAAAGTTACACCTTTAAGCATTGCAACTTTTTCCAATGTATTTGAAGAGCTTAGATTGTCATTATTTCGGCCAAAAAAGGATTTATGCGACATTTGTGAGTCGTTTAAAACAGGAAATACTACAGAATGCGACTACAAAATACATCTCGAAAAGAAAGAGGAAGCACGGAAAGAACTAGCAAAAGATACTGCCTCAAGCAATGAAGTGCTTACTATGGATCTGCAGTCAGTGCTTTTAAGTCCACGATCAAATGTGTCCGCACTTTACTATAAAACAAAACTTATCGTCCACAATTTTACTCTATACGATGTTAAAAGAAACAAAGGATATTGTTATATCTGGAACGAATGCGAAGGAAGACTTACAAGTAATGAATTTTCTACTATTATCGTCACTGCTCTAGGAAAGTTTATTAATCAACACTCAGTAGATGATAGAAAGGAACTAATTTTGTACAGTGATGGATGTACATACCAAAACAGAAATGTGGTATTGTCTAATGCCTTGCTCAACTTTAGCATAGGAAACAAGATAAATGTTGTTCAAAAGTATCTTGAAAAAGGGCATACGCAAATGGAGTGCGATAGTATGCACTCCGTTATAGAAAGAGCGATAAGACACAAAAAAATAAATGTTCCAGCAGACTACCTATATCTGGCCAAGACAGCTTGTAAGAAGAATCCATATGATGTGGAATATCTTTATCATCATTTCTTTAAAGATATTGAGAAGACGTTGACTTTCTACAAGTCTATTCGACCCGGAAAAAAAGTTGGTGATCCTACAGTAACTAATCTAAGGGCTCTAAAGTATGTTCCTGATGGAAAGATTGTTTACAAGTTAAGACACTCTAACACTGACTGGGAAGAGCTCCCTATTAGAATTAAAAAAAACTGTTACGTTCCATGGGATGACATTCCTCAATTATACTCGACAAGGCTGAAAATAAAAAAAGATAAGTACATGCATCTTCAGTCTTTGAAGGATACCATGGAAAAAGATTACCATAAATTTTATGATGACTTACCATACTTTTAAAACTGAATTCTATCTGTTTTTTGATACTTATCGTTTTTTATTGATTTTATATTACTTTATAATTAAGTATTGGTAAATAATAATTATTGTTATAAGTTTCAGAGTAATTTGTGCTAACTATGTAGGTATCCAAATAATTAATTACTAGGACTCCTATAGACTTCGTTCAGAACTGTGTTATTATTCTTATTATAGTGTTTATTAGATAAGATAATTTAGTGATGTACTTAATTACTTAGTAAGAAAAGAAAGTCTAAGACTGATTATTGTGCCATAAATAACTTTAATACTAGGACTTCTGAAAACATGATTCCGAATAATGTTATTTTTTATTTGTTTAATTAAGTAGTTAGTTAACTATATTATATAATATTGTAATGTTCCTAAAGAAAAGAATGCCTAAGACTGATTAATGTGCCATAAATAATGCTGAATACCTAGTTTAAGCTTTAATTAGTGTTAAAGACGGTCTAACAGAGTACATTTTAGAATGATTATTCTATTTTTAATAAAGTTTTTCTCCAATGCATACTATTTTTATTGTAAAACTGCGTAACTTCATGTCAGGTAAATAAAACCATAAAAGTAATAAGTCGTAAGTGCGTGTCCACTTCGTAACTCCAAATCGCGCACAGTAGAAAAATACGTAAGTCCCTTATCTTATTAAATAAATGAAAAAATGACTAAATAAACTAAATAATTGAATTCCCTGATCAATTTTACCTCTAAATACATAATTACATTAGAATTATTACCGTACATAACATAAATAATCAGTTTTTTCTTGCTCCTGTAAAATTAACCCAAACGGAGTTACGCAGTCTGATATTTAGACCGACGATATGTATGTATTTCAAAAGAAAGTATTTAAGTATGTTTATCCGTTGCCTAGTACCCGTAGTACAAGCTCTGATTAGTTTGGGACTAGATGGCGTTGTGTAAAAGTGTTAGGAATATTTATATTTATAATCGCGGGAAATATTAATTTTTCATTAACAAACATTCAAGTTTAACTCATATGTCAAAAGGCATAAAGCTCTGTTTTGTAATAACAAAGGCTGGGAACACAAAATCTTTGAAGGAGACTGCCTGAGGGCAGACTTTGTTACCTACGTTTGTTCACTCGTGGTTTGGATGTAACTAATTACTGGATTAAACTGGCTTTAACTGGTTTTATTACTCGAGGCACGATGGAAAAGAGGGTTATGTGTTTTGTGGTTAGAATTATGTTATTTTTTAACGACTTAAAGCCCGATTTACACATCGACAAGTACAGTAGCGAGTTAATTAGTAAGTTGTTGATTAAGTTGATTTACGAAGAAGTACGAAGTAGCCCCCTCTCTCGCGGCTCGCCAACTTAACTCGCCAAAAAATAGGATGGAGATCTATTTAAATCAACTTAATCAACAACTTACTACTTAACTCGCTACTGTACTTGTCGATGTGTAAATCGGGCTTTAGAGAAGCCCAATCGTTATGCAGTGTCTTCAATTGGCGTGTGATATGTATGAGTCTAAGGTGTGGTTGCCGACACGGCACACCGAACACTTTTACGATCAAACAGTGTTAGGTGTACGTAAACGTACCTAGAACGTTTTCGCAGAGCCTAAATGCGGCAAAGAAGGTTTTAAGGTTCGTAGTTTAGCGTTTTGTAGTTTTTGCCTACTTCCATTGGAACAAAGCGTTAGTAAGTATTTATGTATGTAAGTGATTTTGTTAATGGCAACCTAAAAACTAGACATGAAGTTCCCGTGATGATGATGATTGATCCGTGCGGTGATGGGCTACCGGATATAATACGCATAGTCGCATACAGAAAACACATAGCTTAAAACAAAAGTGAATATTTGTGCGGGCTAAGAAAGCACAACCTCCGATGTCATCATCATCATAACAGCCCATTAATGTCCCATTGCAGGGACGGGCCTCCTCCCGTGAAAGAGGAATACTTGGCCTACTAATACTACGCTGGCCAAACGGATTGGTATAGGGTTTAATTTCAAGTTTTTCTTCTTTTTATTTCGTACAGATAACATTCACAGACAGTCCCTTAGTCGGTTTTTACGACACCCATGGGATAAGATGGGGTGGTGACATATTGTATTATTACTCCGTCACTACACGGATACTTTCTATGTGAACGTTAGCAAAGCTAACAACGCCATCTAGGTTAAAGAAAACGAAACAATTCTACAAACTATTAAACATTTGTTGGTAAAATATACCTACTGTTCAGTAGAACCTTGCGGTGTAATCTTACAGGTTTATCGGTCACTTTCACGCTTCGACATCCGTATCCGTGGCTCAAGTGAGCTTGAGACCACAACACAAATAAATACAGAAGTTTATATATAACTAAAAAATGGAATTAGATCTATTGCGACATAGACATAATCGTACTTAGTCGAATTATTTTAAATGACATTTTGGCCTAATGCCCGATTTACACATCGACAAGTACAGTAGCGAGTTAAGTAGTATTTTAAGATTAAGTTGATTTAAATAGATCTCCATCCTATTTTTTGGCAAGTTAAGTTGGCGAGACGCGAGAGAGGGGGCTACTTCGTACTTAACTCGCCAAAAAATAGGATGGAACTCTATTTAAATCAACTTAATCTTAAAATACTACTTAACTCGCTACTGTTCTTGTCGATGTGTAAATCGGGCATAACGCGTGCAGCCTGCAAGTACTTAGTGACTAAGAGAATTCAGCTATCATGAAAGCTATTTTTCGTAGTCATTATAATAACGATACCAGAAATATGAATTAACGTAAAGGATATTTATATAATACTCGATAAAAATACGTATGTAATTACATCATACGATATAATACTCATTTTCGACAAAATGTCCTTTACATTAATTCATATTTCTGGTGATAGCAAAAAAACAACACAAACATGAGTATAGAGTTTCAAATATAGAACGTTATTTTTTTTAAGAAAATGATCCTTTGTTTTAGACATACCTAAGGAAATCGTTTAATAATAATTGGTTCTGAGAATCGAAATTAAAAATTCCATATCTCTAAACCGTTGCACCGCTATGGGTGTACCAGAAAAATTCTCAAAGCCACCTAATTGGATACAGAGAACAGACCACTACAAAGGGGGATGTTTCAGATAAAAATGAAAATTAAATCTTCCACGCGGATGGGCAGAGTAATGTTTTTGACGGTGCCGTAGGCGGGCCTTCCCCCCGCCTCGTCTCTTATTCCCCCCTTTTTCGTCTGTCCTCGCCCCAAACAGGGGGAGCCGCAAATCGACTATCAAAATGCTGGCGAAAAAGTTTTGTTGCGTTGTGACCGCCCGCCACACGCTTCCCTATAGATGTTTCACAGATTTTTTTTATTTTTCTGTTAATTTCCAGTTGCCAGAAGTATACGTGTAGTGCGTATGTAGATGAGCATTTGCCAGTTTGATCTTAATAATGCTTATATTGATAGACTTCGTAGATAAAGCATTTATTGCTTAGTGTAAATGACTTAGGTATGTATTAATAAAAATAATAAAGAATAAAGTAATACCTAGTTAAGGTAAGCATAATTTTCGAAATTGTAACTAAATGTACAATATTTAGATAAATGAACATTAAGACGACCGCGTACTGCAAGATGCTCGGTGGGCAGGCTCATCACGAGGTGAACTAACGGTCTGGTAAAGGTTGGGGGCAACCGATAGATGAAGAATCCACAAAACAGAGAAAAGTGGAAATGTTTAATGGATGCCTATGATCAATTAACGTCGTGAGATGATGATGGCCTCCTATGTAAGTATAGGTTGAGTTTTTTTAGAAGTATTTGTCATCACAGGTTGTTTATTCATCACATCCTTTATTTTCTCAAAGTTTAAGTTAAACAACAAATCCACTTACTTTTTTTCATCGCCGTCATGTCGCCACCATTGCAGCTTATCGCTTGAGGCCCAGGACTAAGACTATGTAGCTGGTAAGGCGGAGTCCTTGCATCTATCTGCGTAGGCCAGGGAGCTCTAGGCCAGCCGGGGGAGGAACCAGGAGCACCAAGGAGCCTCAGTCGCTCGTAGACAGGAGTAGAACATTCGGGAGATGGTTGCTGGTTGCTCGCTTTTTCTTTCTGAGCTGCTAGGTTGCGGAGGACCCGGTTGATTGAGGATACCTGTAGAGAAATGGAAATTATTATATTTGTTGCTATTCCTTCTTATTCCGAAAATGTAATAGATGATTAAATAACTATTACTTACTCAACCGTCAATAAATAAAGAATAAACTAAAAGTGTGACAAGTAAATAAATGTAGGCCAACGGGGTAGACTAATCTAGGATATCATCATCATCATCATCATCGACGTCCACTGCAGGACATAGACCTCCTCCAAGTATTGCCACCTTGTGCGGTCCTGTGCCTCCCTCATCCATCTAAGATATGTCTAAATAAAATTTATATTAATTATTCCTCCGTCAATGGAGAAGACCCTTCCCAACAGCGGTACAAAGGGATGTTATTATGAATAAACCAAGACCAAAACTCCAAAAGTATAAAAATTTGAAACGTGAAGACGACAAGGTTATGACGTCAGAGAGTAGTTGTTTTGTGACTTCCCATCCTTTCGCTTTCCATCAGATTCTTTCTGCTCATATTTCCATAACAACATATAAATAAATAAAAAAAGCAGCTTCCGGCTCACGTATTTCCTCTATCATATGATATTGGGTCCTTCAAACGCAGTGTGAAGAAGCATTTGGCCAAACCGGCAAGATGATGACGACGGATTGAAGTTGTTTTTGGACTTCTATCCGATGGCTTCATTTGTGGACTGTACTCGCGATTTCCATCAGGTTCGATATAGTCATATTGCAGTGTTTAGTATACAAAAAAAAAAAGATACAAAAGAAAAAAACCCTGACCCAATTACATATTCGATAATCAAATTCTCAGAAGCCACAGATTAATTAGAAAGGGACAAGATATTGTAAAGAAATAAGGAAAAAACCTCATTGGCTGTATAACTGAGCGCCCTTGTCAGATATGATACTTTTGTTTATGGTAAAGCTTGAATGGAATGATGACATGCGCGCCGAAATTGAGAGCGGCATTTTGATTTTATATGTTGGTCGTATTGTATTAAAATTGTGTCCGTGTGGTGACGGAGTAAGAATATAGTGTGTCACCACCCCATCTCATCCCATGGGTGTCGTAGAAACTGACTAAGGGACTATCCGTAAATATTATCTTTACGAAGTAAAAATAAGGAAAACTTGAAATTAAACCCTATACCAATCCGTCTGACCAGCGTGGTAATAGTAGGGCAAGTATCCCTCCGTCGTGGGAGGAGGCCCGTCCCTGCAGTGGGGCATTAATGGGCTGTTATGATGAATTTATTAAAATGGTATAGAATGATATTGTAACAAATGTATATATAGTGAGTAAAATTCAATCAGTCAGTCAATCAACTAGCCTATTGCAGTCCACTGCGAGACATAGGCCTCTCCCAATATACGCCACAGAACACGGTCCTGCGCCTTCCGCATCCAGTAAAATAATTTCAATTTATTTATTTGTATAAATTGTGAAAGAATAGCAGTACTTTAACTGCTTACGTGACACAGCCGTCGTCTATGCGCCTGCAATGAGGTCGCGGATTAAAACTCCATGCAAGATAATATTATTTGTGTCCTTCACAAACTATTCCTTTGAGCCTGTGGTATGATGTTATCGGCCCAGTTATTTTGAGAGCGTCGTTCGTAAGCCCTGAATAAGAAACTAAGCTAATGGATTTATTCCCTAAAAAGTAATATTACTTTATTTCCCCCTGCTAATTATAGTTAATTTTCAAACTTTTTATCAAGGTAAAGAGGCCACCCAAAATACCAAAAATAAAAGCGAATATATCGAGCAACTGTCACCGCGTCATATGACAGCGGCGTAGTAACTTAGACGTAGGGCAGGAAGGCGAGTAAGACGATAGATGGTAACATGAGCCGCGGCCGCGGTGGTCCCCGCTCGCAACTGACTGGCATCTGACGGAATGCCCGATGGACCGCGAAAGCGCGCCACGTTTGAAAAACGAACGGTGGTTTACTTTTTTTTTTTGGTTGTGACTTTTTTGTTTTGTCTATGATTATTGTTGTTGACACTGTTGTTTATTGATTTTGTGGTGTGTTACTTAATTTCTTTTTAGCTTCAATAATTGCAACGAGGTATGTAGGTAGCCCAGAGAGCTCTTTGTGGGTAAAAGCCTAGCTTGTTACATTTCAAATACACACATCAAAAAAGTCTAAGCAACATGCATGATATTACAAATTTACCATTTATATTAATTAATTTCTAAGTATTTACTCACTCAAAGTGTATAGGTAAGTAAACTTTTTTGTTATTGATGACATACTGGCTGGTTGTAAAAAAAAAATTTCGATTATGTTTTGTTTTTTTTCATAAAATTCAAATTGCGAATTTGTTTGAATTTGAGTGCATGTTAATTGCTACGTTTTAGTCTTGATTTTATAATTTTACCAACCATTTAAATACAGTTGGCGACAAAATTGAATTGTTAGATATTCTTTACGTCATGGAGCGACGTCATTTGACGGCAGATGAAATGCAAAGAGCTGTAGGGATGTTGCAAGCGGGAAGTAATCAATCTCAGGTATCTCGACATTTTGGTATTCATAGAAGTGTTATTTGTCGTCTTTGGCAGCGCTACAATAATACAGGGGAACCCGCTGAACAGCATCCAGGCCGTAAAAGGAGTACAACCACTCGGCAAGACCGGTACATACAACTGACTGCAAGACGCCAGCCGATGTTAACCGCTCGAGAGATAAGTTTGAGGCTACAAAATTCAAGTGGTGTTGATGTAAGTCCCCAAACTGTGCGAAATCGACTGCATGAGTACGGCCTACGAGCTCGACGCCCTATCAGGTGCCCACCGATACGTCACGGGAATCGCGCTCGTCGAAATGAATGGTGTAGAGAACGCATAACATGGACCCAGGAACAATGGGATAAAATTATGTTTTCCGATGAGTCGCGATTCGGGTTTAGGCCTGATACAAGAAGGGTGCGAGTGTACCGTCGACCCGGAAATACTGAAAGACTCAGGTGCGTTCAGGAAGTTCATCCATACAGCGGCTCAACAGTTATGGTATGGGCGGGTATTATGAAGAACAGGCGAACTGAGCTCGTTTTTGTAAATGGAAACATGAACGCTGAAAATTACGTTGAGGATATTCTCAGACCTTATGTCCATCCATTTGCACAAACCTTTGGCTCCGATTTTACGTTAATGCATGACAATGCGCGTTCACATACAGCTCGGCGAACCAGTGAATACTTGGCAACGGAGAACATCCAGGTATTGCCCTGGCCTGCACAATCGCCAGACCTCAACCCCATCGAGCACGCATGGGACATGCTCCAGAGACGTGTTTTGAAGGACTTGGACGGAGTGACAACAACCCAACAGCTGAAGGATTTGCTACAATTCCATTGGGAGCGAATACCGCAAGATGACATAAACAGTCTCATTAATTCAATGAATAATCGTTGCCGACAAGTTCTGAATAGCAGAGGAGGCCATACTTTGTATTAAATTGTCCTATTCTTTCACAATAAATTCATTTTCTTAAGAAATTTCAATTTGTAAAAAAAAAGTTTAGTTTCTTATGTACCTGTATATTCTAATATTGTTAATTTCTGTTATTAAAAGAACTTATAAAGAAAACAGCTGTTATTTTTACATCATAGAACCCTAAAAATATTATTTTAAAAATAAAATACAACGTTATAATTAAAATAAATGGTAAAATAAATTAATATAAATGGTAAATTTGTAATATCATGCATGTTGCTTAGACTTTTTTGATGTGTGTATTTTAATATTTTGAGCTTCTCCCGAAATTTAATGGACAACGGATGATAATCTAAATTACAAAACCTCTTTTCATGTCGTAGTTGCAGTAAAAGTCGACTAATCGTTATAAAATCTAATGAAATTGAACCTACGAGTATATTTATAGCCACGCGCCTCTTCAGCGTAGTATTTTACCGTGCTCTACTTATAGAGCTGATATCTAGTTATATATATATAGCATAGTTGTATTATAGTCTAGTAATATTATTTGCATAGTTGTATTATAGTCTAGTAATATAAAAGGTATTACTTACTATAGTTTTGATTGTTGATATTAACATTAGATACCTTAATTTTTGTTTAATTTTTTCTAAGTCATTGGTCATAAAATGACGCATTACCAATAACTAGATAAACATCCAAAATAAAAGAAATAAAAAAGTATTAAATAATAACTTTGAATTGAAAAACTTGTTCGATTAGAAAATTATAACAAGCAAAATAATTAAAAGTCAAATGTCGTGAAGACGTCTGCAAAATTAAAAAAAAAAAAAGCGATAGAAAGGGTTAAACTTTTCTTACAAATGAAATGGAAATTTTTAACAAGCTATGAAGATAGCATGGAGTTGAAGAATCAATGAGTCGAGCCAATTATATGTTTTATTTCTTAATTTGTTTATTAATTGTTTTGTTTTGAAATAAAGAAATTAATGATGCAATATTATTTAATTAACAATCGCCAGATAACGAGGAAGATATTAGTTACAAAAGAATGTTCCATGATGTGCTTTGTTACCATTTAAAAAATTAAATGTCGAATAGTAATTGTATTTTGAGTGTTAAATTCAAATATTGTTTATCAGAGTAAGAAGAAAAAGTTTTTAATAACTGTTTCTGAGCATAGAATCTGTTGCTACAGCGTAGAACAAGCACATTTCGTTCAGGAGTTTACTCAGTTTTATTGGTCCAAAACTGTCCAAAATCGTTTACCTAATGATACATCCTTTTTTTACCAAAAACATTTTTTTTTGTTTGCCAAAATAATTCCTAAGGTTATTTTTTTTTAATATAAGAATACTTAATATTAATAACATCCATGTTACAGGATAAGTACATAAAACTGCAATAGAAAAATCAATATTAACTCTAGTTTACAAATCGATATCATTTAAAAAAAATATCTCTACAAGTAATATATTTTTTAACATCATTCAAAGACTCATCCTTAATCCATCAAACAATCCGACGGTCCCTATTAAGAATGTCGGTACTCCAAAAACACAACTTTTCAGTAGAGCAGTTTAAAGTTTATTTTGAGGATAAAAAAGGTATTAAAAGACACAGCCGTTTAAAATTTGGACTGGTGTTTTTTTATAATATTCATTACATTGTGGCGTAGAAAACTAAGGGAATTAATTGATAGTTTTTAAAATAATGCACTACTGACATTATCATCCGGACTATTTTTTAGGAAAACTGTCGATAGTGGCACTTTCGACAATATTATTTGCATGTGCAATAGTAATTAAAGTAGGAAGTGGTATATCCAACATTTTAAAATGAAAAAATGGATATTTTTATGTCGTATGTGTTTGTCTTACTAAGTTAAATTAGAAAATAAACTACATTTTATCCAGTTTATAATGTTTACACATTAAAAACTGGATAAAATGTAGTTACGTGAAACACAGAAAGTCAATCAGACAAAGAAATTATACAATCATTCTTAAACCAAGATGAGAATGACAGGTACAGCGTGCACGCAATGAACCTAGAAATGCAAAATGAATAGGTTACTCTAGGTGACTACTGTATAGGGCTGCAAAGTGCTTTTAGATAGGGGTCATTACTCGCAACGCCACGATAGAGTAGGGATTATAGGTGAAGCAGTGAGTCTATAGATTCCTAGAGCTAAAAAAAGGACTGACTACAAATGAAACACAAAACATCCAATTTGTTTAGGAAGGCATCACTAAAAAGACCACCTACAAGCCTTTTTCAGTCCTGAGTTCGGCAGACGACTGGACACTACTGGTTGACACGCATGAAATACACTACAAAATCCCGGAGGATATCTGCTTGTCACCGTTAAGATCAGACGTGTTCCTCTACTCAAATTCGAAAAAGCTTGTACTACTTATTGAGCTTACGGTATTGTGGGAAACCGACATCCCTAAAGACCAGGCAATTAAAACAAACAAAAACTTCGACTGACAAATGAGATAACAAGAAATACAGGGTTACTCTGCTGTATGCCGTAGAAATAGGTGCAAGGGCTACACTATCTAAATCCCTCTAAAACCTATTAAAAGAACTAGGACTGCCGAGAACTTCGGTAAGCTCTCTACTATCACGAATGTCCAAAACGGCATTGTTAGGTTCCGCCAAATTGGGATAGGTAGAGGACGGAACATAGCAGACAGTGAAGGTGATCGTTAACACGTTGTAAGGGGGCTTCCTTAAACCTACATCTGGGTCGTAACTCCTGACGCTGTTATGCCAGTGTT
Source organism: Schrankia costaestrigalis (assembly GCA_905475405.1). Lineage (NCBI taxonomy): Eukaryota > Metazoa > Arthropoda > Insecta > Lepidoptera > Erebidae > Schrankia > Schrankia costaestrigalis. The sequence continues at coordinate 6,732,628 of FR997851.1, forward strand.
CCGTCCTCTATAACGCGATGGACCCGGCACCCGCATGGAGAATCCATGGAATGCTAAGATTAGGTCTTACCTATACTTATCTTTATAAAAAGTATAACTATAACAGCGTAAACACAAACCGCAATACAACCGTCCTTAATTGTTAAAAATATTTATAATTACTTGTTTAGATCGTTTACTGAAGATTATTACTATCGTGCGTTAAATCTGGGAAACAAAGTGCCATTTCTACATCGAACGCAGCCAGTACAGGCGAAGATCCATTTGGAAAAAATAATAAACCTTAGAATAAAAATGTTAAGTGAGCAGTTAGGTATTTATCGATAGAATTAAGCAGTATGTAACTATAGAACTAAATAGAAGGAAAATCAGATGACTTTTTGCTTAATCTACCTTCTCACTTATCTTTTTCTTTTTTATCTTTTTATTAAAGGCAACTCCCGTACTACGATTCGAGCACTGTGTCGCGGTGACATTTACATACATGAAATAAATTGACACAAAGAACACTCAGACCCTAGACAATAATTGGTAAATTAATTATTGTCTTGCGTGAAACTCGAACCTTCGACTTCGATTAATAATTGTTTTGCGTGGAACTCGAACCTTCGACTTCGATTAATATTTTTTATCTTGCGTGGAACTCGAACCTTCGACTTCGATTAATAATTGTTTTGCGTGGAACTCGAACCTTCGACTTCGATTAATATTTTTTATCTTGCGTGGAACTCGACACTTCGACTTTGATTAATAATTGTCTTGGGTGAAACTCGAAACTTCGACTTCGATTAATAATTGTTTTGCGTGGAACTCTACACTTCGACTTTGATTAATAATTGTCTTGCGTGAAACTTGAACCTTCGACTTCGATTAATAATAATGTAATGTAATAGTAATGTCTTGCGCGGAATTCGATTCTTCAACCTTGTGCAACCGCATACACGACCGCTTTGCCCCCGAAGTAGTTAATGATTTAAGATTAAATAATAATCTTAAGTCACTGTTCTAGTTAAGATGTGCATCCAATAGAAAAAAGTAGACGAATGGTGCAGTTTACGTATAGAAATTAACATATCCGACATGCTCACTTGTATATTTCCATGCAATAATGTCAGAAGCCACACTTACAACACCACTTTGTTTGTGGGTTACATGTAACAATGTTCATAGTGACACATACGACAAAATGAACCTATTTAACGTCCGTACAATAATGTCGAAAGTGACACTTTCGACAAAATGATATGTTTTATATACATACAATAAAGTTGGAAGTGACACATTCGACAAAATGAATAGTTGTACTTCCATAAAATAATGTCGGTAGTGGTACATCCAACCAAATTCACTGGTTGAAGTCCATGGAAAACTGTTGTAACTACCGGAAACTACTTTGTTTAAGGGAATAAAATTATTTTTTCTAAAATCTTGAAAGTAACTTCGTAAAAAGTAGTAACCTTTAAACTCATATTCCTAATACTTATAAACTCGCGCGCAGTTCTGACGACTAAGACTGTAGGTACTGGCAGATCCACACCAAGACGCGTTCCCTCTATCCCGCGTAGAACGCTCGTACTGCCACTACCTACAATTTTGTAGGGACGCCGATATTACTACCAACAGTATTAATCTGGCAACTACCATAATAATAATGATTTTGAGTAAAATAAATTACTAGGTATATAGAACTTTTAATTGTGATTCTATTTATGTAAAAAAGTGATTTTTGGCAAAAATGAACTTCCGACATTCTTAATAGGGACCGTCGAATCATGTGGTATGGTTAAGGTTTAATAAAAAAAATCGATTTCCAAAATCCCAGTAACTGATGCGCGGCCATTACAAAAAACAATACATCACACAAATTTTATAACGCATAGATAAATAAGCGACCCGACAAAATGTGGTCATGTGTGAAAACCGTCTGCGCTGGCCGTTTATAAAAAAAAATATAAACTCCACGCAAAACGTGTAAACAGTCCCTTAATTCGAATTACACACACCGATTGACTTGTTTCCATGATTGTATTCGACTAATACACCAATTAGTAAATAACCCTTTTAGTTTAAAATGTTTATACGTGTTTAGTCGATTTAATTTTCTTTAGACATGCACTTAGACAATGTCAGTCCGAACGACAATAAGCTCTCGTTTCATTCGAGTGAGTCTAAATGCAGTTTTTGTGGTTGAATGTGGTGAATTAATTTTATTTATACCTTCGCTTTTTTGATATCCAGTAGCTGGGAATTTGCGGATTAAATACTACTTACACGATTAAGTTCCCATTTTAAAGGTGGATTTAATTTTAAAGTATCTATGGGAAATATTTTTTTAAATACCTGTTTTGTGTGTTGGTAGATTAATTTTTTTTTGGTAAGGTAGTTGCACCAGGTTTTATAATCTGTACTCGTAGAGTACAGTTTAAAAAAATTGTTTTGAGGTCTAGAAATTGGTCTAGAAATTACTGAATTTTGATAAATAAATATTCACAACATCTCTACACAGCGCCATCTGTTTCCAAAGTAAGCTAGGCTTAACCTGCTTGTGTTATGGGTAACAGAATAACGGATATTAATACTTATATAATTTATTTTTGTAAATTCATACATATTATACATAGAAACACTCAGACCAAATCAATGCAAACAATCATGTTCATGCACACAAAGATTTGCATTGAGCGGGAATCGAACCCGAGACCTCTGCGTAGCAGTCATGTAATATAACCACTACGCCACAGAGGGCTTTTATTCGAATAAATGTAACTTTTATTAGTTAACAGTTTTTAGAGACAGAGACATAAAGCATAAAGGTACTTTAACATACACCCCCTTACTCATAAACGCCTCTTAAATTTTAGTCAATTGATTAATTAGCTTAATCTCTTACGTTGTTTGGTACAAGGTTGGTTTTCGTAATAAAAAACTGGCTAAACAGTGATTAAATTTAAGAGGCGTTTATGAGTAAGGGGGACAGAGGTAACCTCTAAGAAAAGGGAAAGTTAGTACATCGAAGACAACCTTGCCGACGTGTGCGTCCAAGTGTACTTATAAAATTTGAGATACATGAAGTGAACGACAGGTTAAGGACTCGCATCGATATTGTATCTACAGGTAATTAATGTAACTGCTGGTTAGTCATTTAGTTTTAAATAGCGCTGATGTCGTGGGTTTGAACCCTGCGCAAGTCAAACATCACTGACTTTACAAGTCTTTGAACTTCTTACAAAAACGTAAGAAGTATTGGACAAAATTTAAATAAAGTAGACCTTAGACAGTCTAGTCATCACAGGCGCTTAGGACGCTTATCCTGTAAACACGCAGCTTCAATTTCTTGGATTATTTTGTAATTATTATCAATATTATTTAATTACAGGGTTATGGGACCTACCAACTTGTCTGCTTGTCTTATGCGTTGACGAGTGCAAATTTGAGCCACTCTGGGCTTTGTATTTGTACAGCAAATAGATCTGGTATATTGTGATTCGTGGCCTATATAAGGGTTTGTTTCTAACTATCACGCGAACGACATGTTCTTCCTGTCACTAAATCTTACAAAAAAGCCCTACATATAATTAACTACTGTCATATTTTCTTTAAAAAAAAAAGGAAAAAAAAAACCGCCAATCGTAGCTGTCACTTAGCAATGTCATGGCGCCAAACGCGATACAACGAGCGACGCATTTTGAATACAGAATAAATTACATTAGAACGTTCTTTACCGTGTTGCTTGGTACCTATCAAACGGCACAGTAAAAAGTATGAAAGGTGCCCCTAAATACCGTGTGAGGTGAAGCGCGAAAATTATCTTATATTTGCTCAGACGCCGTGAACGTAGGGCGAGAATACTTTTCAATAAGCTTAGAGAGCGATTTTTTTTTTATTTAGCGAAAGACCCATCTTGTAAAGCTTGGAGCGTTGTGTAAAATGGAACGCGCAAATAGAGGGTCCAATATTGATCGATTCGATTTCTCTGATTGCTGCATAGGTTTTTGTTAATGGTAATTTTAATTTTTTTTTATTGTATGGTGTGTAATCAGGGGCATGTAAATGTAAGTATGCAGCTTGAAAGCAAGTATTTATGTAGAGATGTGACTTTGTAATACTACTCTATTTTGTGTCAGGATTGTAAAAATCGACTAAGGGAAAGTTCGCAAAAAAAATGAAAAGCTTAACATTATGCTGTAACAATACAATCACATCTCTGAGAGGAAGGCATATCCGTGGAACGGGACATTGAATTAGTTCTAGAACGAGACGAAATTTTCCAACACTAGTGGAGACTCATCCTTGGTAGCCTCTCCATTAAAACTGTTTACAAATAAAACCTGGCAACATTTAAAAAAAGTATAGCAAGATATCTGGCATTCAAATATAGAAATAGAACAAACAAATAGTTATGTTGGAACCTATTTGTTTGTTCTATTTCTATATTTGAATGCCAGATATCTTGCTACACTTTTTTTAAATGTTGCCAGTGTCAGTTTTCATGTCTATTGCGGTTGTATAGCTTCTAGTTAAACTGGTTGTGGTTAATTACTTTGTAATTTAATGTTAGTTTTATATTATATGGTGGCTACCTCTCTCTATGTAAACTAATATGTTTTGATTAACAGCAAATAGTTTTTAGTTTATAAATTCCGTAACTATTATAAAGGTGAGTGTGGTTGTTTGTTTCTTCTTACAAACGGCATGAGCAAGTTGGGTAAAATATGTCGTAGAGGTTTTTGAGAACATTAACTAAACCTTCTTTAATTTTTTTCTTTAATTCTTGAATTTATTTCTTTATATAATATCTTTCTAATTAGAAAACTTAACTCTGATTAAAATACTAACGGATCATAAGAAATATTTTTTGTTATATAAAACTCAAATAAACCTTATGTAATGAAATTTTATAGGGATGAATTAAAAGTTTAGGCTTACAACTTTTTTTGATTGTTTAAGAAACTACTGAGTTTTTAGATATCAATCTCAAGACATGCCTAGTAAATAAAATATACGTAGTAATTAATTATCGCGATAACAGATATCTACGCGGGAGGAGACGCAGGCCATTACTAGTGTTTGATAAATATAGCAACATTTACTATATAAATAATACATCTATAGTATGCATAGGACTAAAATTCTTGATTGACAGATAATTAGATTAGTTTTAGCCGTACTCGGAAATACTACCGGTTATATCATACAGATATTTTTTACCGTGGGAATAAATTCCTCTTTGGTGACAAATTATTGAGGTTTTTTATTTTTATTATTTAATTGCTTTGGTGCTTGGTGGACTGTCACGCAAGTTTATTTGTGTAAATTCACAAATAATTTTCTTGAGCGTGAACGTTAATTGTTTATGTTAATTTCATGACACAGTGCTCGGTCACTAATATGGGAGTTGTTTTTTAAAAAACTAACAAGAATATTTTAAATCAAACAATAGTTGTAAAACAGAGTCTAAGGTACGATTTTTTTACAAATAGGCGATTTTGTCACTAGGCTCTATGTCACGAGTATAAATACCAAACATTATTTATACGTACACATATAAATACGATAAGGAATATAATATATATAATATAATCCCAAGCTTAGGATAATCATTTTAAATTTTTTCAAACTATGTTAGCTTAGTTTTACACTAGTTAAGGAAACAAAAAAACTTAATCCATAGTAAAAAGATAGGCAGCTCGTTTACTCCACTCGCAATTTTAATGTACACAAAAAAGAAAATATTAAAAAGCACTGCATTACTCCCGGTATTGTTAAGTACAGAAGGGTCCCTTACAAAGGACAACCTGCTGTGACTATTGTGTGCCAAAGTCGGCACTTTGCGAGTCAATATTTTGGGTGAGTCAGTGACTCCTTGAACACTTTTCTTGCCGTTTTGCGAACTAAGCGAACAAATGCGCACCTCTATTCGTTGCATTGATAATGACCTTTTGTTTCTTGCACTTTTTGTATATGGCAATCGAATATTTTTTTTGAAATTGGAATGTGTGTTTGTTTTCGCCCTTTATGTATTTTTTTTCTACTTCATTTGATTACTCTTTGATTCTTTATGGGCGCAGTAGGTGTTCTAGATTTTTTTTTAAAAGGTATTAGGTAAGGCAAAAGCATCGTAGGGATAGTAATTGGACGATCCTGAACTTTCATGTATGGAGCAGAAAAAGGATGCTCGAGGATGCAGATCGATATTTGGTTTATTAATCAGATGGATTGGTATAGGGTTTGGTTAGAGTTTTCCGTCTTTAAGACAAAAATTAAGCTTGACACAAAAGTTACTGTTTAACTGTATAACACCGCACCTGTCTACGCGGGCTGAGTCTTAAGTAAGCAACAGCACTAGGCTTAAAAAACCGCAAAATCAAGGCACAAAAAGAATTTAATTAATTAAATAGTTAGCACCAGACCTATCGCAAAATTCAATTAATCTGATCCGTGTATTGTACTTTGAAATTTGAACGTCGTCGCGTCGTTATACTTTAAATTATTAATAATAAAATCAAAACCAATCTATTCACAATTAAATTCTCAAGAAATACAGAAAAATTAAAGACATAATAGAATCCATGACCCAAGAAAAGATTACGAGAACGCCCCAATGAAACCACGTAATCGCCTCCCATTACTCAGAGAAAAAAAAACTTTCCCGCCCATTGAAATGACAGCTAGCGTCAAAACTATTTTCTTAATTCGACCAATTCCCACGAATTTAAATTTAATTGTCGTTCTATTGTGCCAAAAAAGAAATAGGTCAATACAGTAAGGAGTTCATATTATGGTATTGTTTGATTGACTTATAGGCAGTTTGTCAATACGTTTGTGCTTTGTGTCACGCTAGGGGGCGTCTTGTTGGCACTCAATGACTTAGTATATTAAGTCGATGTGTTTCTACAATAGTGTATTCGAAATCATTTGAGAGTGAAATGATATGCAGAGATTTATTATTAAATAGTTTCTCAGGTAGGGTGTTACGGTGTATGCCCGTTAATCGTATTGTTTGCCAATACATTTTGTATTAAGATGATGTCTAAATGTTTTGGAATTTATTGGGATTTTGTACGATTGTTCTGCGTTGGAAGAATTCGATATTTAATTGTGTGTTCTTTTGTTTCGTGTGGGACATAGTACCCTCCATTTTTGCACAAAACTGATAGGTACTTAAAGCCCATTCCTTGTACTCAATTTACCATACTTTTGACCCCAACAAGAGGAAGAAGGTTAATTCTATTTGCATGTTTTTAAATGTTTGTTATAGCAGAATTTTTGATGACAATTTTTGACCAATTTGATAAAATTTGTTTAAAAGAGAATATAGGTCTCATAACTGGTCCTATAGATATTTCATAAAAATTTACAAAGTAATTTTTGGGATTTGGGTATCATAAAAAATATAGAATTTTTGTGTCCTCCTGAACTCATAGTTTGTTTAAGAATAACTATTTGTTTATTTAAAATGTACGTCATTGCACGTAAATAAACAAATCTTATAAAAACATACCTAGTAAGAGCACATGAAATCAAAATTATTATTACTTTCAAAAAAATATCCAAAGAGTATCCATGGACAAGGAGTATCCGTCGAAGCATACAAACTCCTTGTTACATTTAACACCCTTAAATAACAAATAAGTATGATTCTCTCGCACTTTGCCACGGTAGCGGACTGGACGCGATTTTCCACTAGATGTGTTGCCAAAGTAATAAAATCCCGACAAAAATACATCGCTCCGTCCGTTCTCGTTGGCGTAAAATTGATTATTGATTTATGTATATATTTGTGATAATACGGGGATTGTCTTGTCACCCGTAACCTATATGAAATAATAGGGATTGACGCGAGACGAAATAATTTATATGGTAATAAAAATTGTTGTGTCAATATACGATATTATACTTGAAATGAGCTTTCGAAATTATTGGTCATCTTTATGTCTAATAAAATTTATTGTAAAATTGACTTCGAGAAAATTCTGTAATATTCATCATCATAATCATAATGTCCCACTGCAGGGACGGGCCTCCTCCCATGACGGAGGGGTATTTGGCATATTAATACCACGCTGGCCAGATTCCTTCTATTTATTACGAAAATAATATTTTTCACATATTCACACATCGCAATCTAGTCGCAAACTAAGTAAATCTTTTACTATAGCAATTACACAACTGATAAACATACTAATATATTGTTTTTTGTACGTGTATACTTACAAAACAAAACAATTCAAGTTTGTTTATCTATTTTATTCACTAGCTCTATCCCCTTACTCATAAACGCCTCTTAAATATTAATCAATTGATTAGCTTAAATTCTTACAATTTTATTTGGTATAAGGTTGGTTTTGCTAATAACAATCTCGCTAAACAGTGATTAAATTTAAGAGGCGTTTATGAGTAAGGGCGTATGTTCTATTACGTTAAACTCTACCTACTTTGAGACTAAATGGCATGGTGTGAGAAATATTATATTCTATTAAATAATACGAAGGGAAAAATACCTACATATGTCAAATGTATAAAAATAAAGTGTGAATTATTATAAAATAATGAAGAGTGAAAACACGATGGGGTCAATATAATTAAAAACCATAATCTTTGTGAATCAGTGGAACGGCAAAAGTCAATTGTGTTTACTTCGCGAACCGGTCTCCTTCAATAATAATCATTTTAATGATAATAATAGTTAGTATTATTATTATTATTTATTAATATAATAGTGTATTATTGTGTCGGCACGGGGATGAACGCTTCGTTGAATCATAATGATAACTTTTCAATAGTTTATTTTTTTTGATACAGTTTTTTTTTTGCTTTTGTTTAGAAGTCGTTATTAAAGACTTTAAATGTAACGTGTTAAATATAACGTGTATTTTAGAATCAATATTAACTAACTTTCTTTCGTATAGTGTTGTTTCCGACTAAAGAAGCTATGTAAATAATGACTTTTACTATCAAGTAAGTATTCGAAGTGTAGGTGGGTTTATTCACAAATTTATGTTTAGACACATGGGTTTTTTATTTGGTCTGTATATAAAACGTGTCCCAAAATTCAACGATAAGTCAGTAAATAATTGGAATATTGTGGTAAGTAATTAATGTAAAAAATAACTTAAGGGGTGTTAATTTTCACAGCTAGAAATATTTTTTTCGATATCTCTAAACTAAATTAAGATTTTTTTGTTCATGTGTAGGTCTTACTTCTGGTGCAGGCTTATCGTTGAATTTTGGAACACGTTGATATTGGTAAGTACTAAATAAATAAATAATATATGATAATAATATAATATTAATGTTAAAACAAGCATACATAATATGTTTATCGATGTTGTGTTTCTACAACTAAAACTCTAAATAGTACAGAGCTAGATTGCAATTTTTCATCTTTGTGTTATTGTAACTGTTACAAAAAAACTACTGCAAGAAACTAAAATTAACAAAAGTAATTAAATTAAATAAAGTAAATCTTTATTTCGGACAAAATCCATATTTTTACAAACATTTTGTACACAAAAAAATACAAAAATTACAAAATAAAAAAAAAAATTAAGTAAGTAATTGAGTCAAGGAGACAGTTGCATTTACGTATTAAAGTAATCTGACTCTACACAACTTTAATTACACACAACATGCAATGATAATATCTCTTCAACAAAAAAAAACCTACATTATTACTATTCATAAGTTATATCTGTATAATATTGTTACATTAAATACCCCTCCAAGTACACGAGGACATCGTTTAGTTGACAATAGCGGGGTGTAGATGCCGCATAAAATTATAATAAATAGTTAAACAGAGGGATGTGGACAAACTGAGGTGGTGGCCACACGTTTTGAATAACAAGGATATTATGTAGCTTGGTTTCACACATTAATTAACACGTTGCCAGTGCACGTGCATTGTTTTACTATTGTATCTGCTGGCGGCACTGTGAAAGGGTTAAAAATATAAATAATAAAAATACGAAGAAACTTATTAATATTTTTCTGTTTTATTTTAATTATTTTGTTTATCTTAATTTATGTAAAATATTTCGTGTGGTAAACGTAATCATAATTTGATCATCACGTAGAAACTATAAAGACTTTTTAAACTTCCATGTTGGCAAGGTAATTACTTGTCCTCTATTATTAGTTTAGTTCAGCCTTTGTGTACTTTGTGCTCATTAATTTCAAGTTTGTAAAATATCTGTAAGTCAGAGCTCGTACATAGAGTGGAAATTATAAAAAAAAAAAATTGTTAAGTACACAAATCCTATATCAAGCCAGCGCGGTGTATAAAGAACAAATTTCTCAACAAAGAATCCAATTCCTGAATAAAACGAGAAAATGAATACTGGTATAAAATAGATTTAAGTAATTGTTAATTAAGACTATAACGAAATATCCCACCAAAACTCCAAAAGCTGGACACTAAATTACCACATTCGTAAATCGGTAAGGTGACAACACATCGACACGTCATTTAGAGACAGATACAGGGGGTGCTATTAGAATGGGACTGTACAGGGTGCTCATAACTCATGGTGATCATACATAGGGTGATCAACGTTTTGATTTACATCGTCGGCTATTATTGACGGTTGGGTGAAGATTTTGTGATGACAGTTTTTCTGTTAGGGGGAAGGTGTCATGGTGAATGTTTGGGACATCTGTGAAATTGTTTAAAATTTTAGTATTTTTATGGATGTTTAAATGATAAAGATTGAAAATTATGCGGTTGATACGCTGTTATTATTTAGTAGACTGCGACTTTTAACAATGTTGGGTAAAATATTTTTTTAGTAGACGCAAAAAAAAACGATTTAAACATTTAGTAGTAATTAAAAATAATATTGGTTTAACTACGTAGCACTTGCTACGGTGGCGTAGAAGTGCTACAACACACGGTTACGGCTTAAAAGTTAACCAAAAAAGTTTTGGGAATAGTAATCCCTTCTTAATTTACAGAAATGACTTGCAGATATCGAAGTTGTTGATTAGGTTTAGGAGGCAAATCATCTGTAGCCAAAATAATTCATAACAGCCTCCCCCAGTGACGGAGGGTTACTTGTACCTGCTAATATCCTACTAATACCACGCTGGCCAGACGGATTGGTATAGGGTTTAATTTCAAGTTTTCCTTCTTTTTATTTCGTAAAGATAGTAGTTACGATTATTCCCTTAGTCGGTTTTTACGACACCCATGGGATGAGATGGGATGGTGACATATTGTATTCTTACTCCGTCGCCACACGGATAGCCAAAATAATTAATTCAATTTTATTTGGTTATAACTACCTACTGTATAAGCTTCCGGTTCTAAACGTTAGTTTAATTATTGTGCATTTTAACTACACATTCATTACAAAATTAGTATTTCAATCTTCATAGATTTCTTAATAGAAACCAATTTAAGTATCAGTACATACCACGAAAAAAACTAAACAGGTAAACAAAACAAAAGAGCGACATAGTCAAATTGTGACAAAGCTCCTTAAATAAAGATTGAAAAAAAAAAACAAAACAAAAGAGCAACACCATAGACAATTTAGACCAACGCATAAACAAAAGTACAACACTAATCGTTCGCATGAACATCAAACAATACCATTCGAAATTCTAATCAAGATTGTATAATGAATGGCTACACCGCGTGGCGTGGTCAACTAAAATGGCCGCGCAATAAGTATCCGCAATTATGGCCGTATTGAACACTTTGTGGTTGCAAAATCATTTCGTTGGCTATCATAGGCTTGGTCAAAGATTTTAATTAGGGTTTACAAGGAAATTTAGCGGTTTTGGTTATACCTATTTGTATTTACCTAATGATTTCTCGTTTGTGGTTAATTCGGTAATATGTGTTTGCCTAATGGTAATGCATAAACGGTTACCTTTGTACTGTAATTGTAATTATTCATGTACAGGGCAGGTGGTAATTTTTTTTAGCAAAAGGTCCTCTGGTCTGTACTACCACTCAAATTCACTTTAAGGCGAAGTAGTGAGAGAAATTACATATAAGTATGTGACGTTACTAAAGACAAAAATAATAAATAATCATCTAATAAATAATCTCATAAATCACACAACGTCATCTAGTCCCAAACTAAGCAAAGCTTGTACTATTTATATGTACTAGTATAATGTTAGCAAAGTCATACTTTACCTACTTAACTTTTACGACCGCCTATAGTAAGAAATGATTTCAAAAATATTACTTAGACAGACAGGACTAAGCTTAAAAATTCTACCAAAATTTGTCAAACAATAAAAATTTACAAATATTATAAAAAATTACTAAGAACTTAGACAAGAAATTCTGTCCAAATTCAAAATATTACAAAAAATAATAGAATTAACAAAACCTCTCCACAACACATAGTATTCATAATTCCAACATTCGAGTACTTAGTGAGAGTAGGATTAAAATGTAAAAGTGCGTAAAACGTAGAACATATGCGTCTACAACGATACCCCATAGAACTCACCCCACCGTAAACAAATAAGATTTTAAATAAACGAGTACACTTGTTCCTTACAAATTTGATAAACAAATTTCACTGATTTGATAACTGATTGTTTTATTTAATTATTACTTTCTTTTAGGATATGGTAATAAAAAGAATAAGCTTTTTTGATGGTAAGAAGTTGAGAAGAACAAACTTCATGCTTCTCCTTACGTAACTTTAATCCATGGGAGCTACGCAAAGGTTTAGGAAATTACTTTTTTGGAAATTGATTTCTAGCTCTTATTGTGAGACGGATAAAAAAAGATCAGAAAACAAAACTGCCCAATTCTGCTGTTAAAACCAAGAAGTTTAGTTTAAATTACGTAACCTCTTTCGTTTATAGTAATCGATATTTAAAAATTAAAAAATGAGTGAAAAATTTAAAAAAGTACAGTCAGCATACTCGTAGCTGTTACATAACCGTATAATTAATTAAAACAATGTGCTTTACAAACATAAACGTTAAATAAAGGCAAATAATAACCTCCTTTATCTATTACAGCAAGCTCCGAAACATCACAGGGATGAACTTGTGCGACAAGTGAAAACAAAATTAAATTCCGTTAAGACGCTAATGTCGGTTATCAAAGAAAGCCTAAACATCTGATTATGAGTGGCGTCGTTTGATGTGCAGTGGGCCGTGAGATCTCTAAGAATGCCTTGTGGATAGAACCTACTGTCTACAAACTTGAAATTTTGGATTTTATGTAAATTCATGTAGTTACTGTTTAGATTTTAGCTTCATGTTTGTGATGTTAACGTCGAAAAGTGAAAGGGAGTTTATTGTTTAATAGTTTGTGTAATTTAGTTTTGATACCTGTAGCTTTGCTTGCGTGTAAATTATGAATTATTATGATTATTATAATTGGTAAATTGTGAATTGAAAGACTATTTACGAAGATCTCAGCGTTGCCTTATATTGTGGTATAAGTACGTTTATTTTAATTTTATGTAAAGACCATCACCGTTAAGCATCCCCGTTGTTAAAGTTTAGGATTAGTCTTTATAAAATTTTCCGTCATACACTAACTGACGGAAAAGACGGATAATTAAAAAAAAAACACCTAGGCTGAAGATAAAATATTGCACGGGATGAATCCGGTTTATGCCCCTATTTAGGCAGTGCTACTTCACTTTTAAAGAAAGGTTCTGTCAATATTTCGTAGTTATCTTTTACTACAACTACAGACAAAGAACGTAGTATTTAAAACTGGTTTACTTAATAATTATAAGTAAAACAATCGCAGATAAAATTAGCTTTAATTCCTATACCATCACCCCACAAATTTGATTGTTACAAAACTTAATTACATTTAAGAAGTACTTAAAGTAACTTAATATTCATATAAGCTTCCATAGTAGTTTATTTCTACCCTCGTGTAAGGTTTAATTCAACAAATACCCTCAATATGTCGGTACAAGTTGTTCTAACGTATCTTATCTAATATCTGTTGATGCTATCGCTATTTAATATTGTTACAGTACAAGGGAAAGTTGTACGGTCAGCATGTTATTTTGGAATTAGATTTTTTGTTATAGCGTATAATTACGGTTATATAAATATTTAGCTTATAATAGCTTGCATATAAGGGCATAACTAGTTTGTAAATATTACCTTAGGTAAATAGGCAAGTAGATTAGGTTTTGACAACTCCTCTATTTTTTTTTTGATTTTTTTATTGGAAGTCCTAAGACATTTTCTTTGCCAAAGACGTTTTTGTTTTATACATGTGAATCACCTAATGTGATGTTAAGAGTAAGAGCCTTCACTGTACCTTAACTTGGACCACCACTAGGACCTATTCCGTAAAACTCCAAAGTTAAACTTATATTATATATGTGTCTTAGTTAATTATTTGTTATAATTAAACTATGAGTAATTAAATCAGATTATATTTTTATGGAATAAGATGGATTGTTATTTCTTTATATTCTAATAATTGTATTTTGAACATAGTTAAAGTTGTAATTATGTTTTTCATTTTTTTTAATTATTACAACTACCAATATGTTTACTTAATGAAATTAATTAATTGAATCTATTTACTTAAAATAAATAAGCTTATTACAAATTGAAAACAATAAAATAAACATTAAACATATCTCTTATTTTATTGCTGTCTGTACCATGGGATCAGTTGGGGATCGGCATCATTTGGTCCGGGCCGGGCTGCAGCGGTGGGATTTTGTACTAATATACGCAATCTGTTACTTACACACACATTAATAAACGTCGAACATTAATGTAATAAGAGTAGTATAGACTTATAAACCCAAGGATGATATACTTTACAGTAAATTTGACTGTGATTCTTTACACGTGGTCGCAATCGCAGAACCATGTCGCTTAGTGCTTTTTCTTTAGCTTAAACATAAAGTTTTGCTCTGGGCTGGAAGTATTACAAAAAAAAAAGTTTCAACGTATGTTTTAGCTGTTATTCAGTAGCCATAGTACACCCTCTGCTTAGTTGTTAAAATGTTAGAAATGTTATATTACAGTCATGTTATATTACAGTTATGTTATTGTGACTATCATTGTCTGTTAATTTCATGTAAGTTAATTTACTTACTAAGCTTAATCCCTAAAGAGAAAATAAATATTCTAATGAGTAAAGTTATCTGTTAATAAACTACACCTGTTATATATTATAATTTAAAAAAGAAGAGTTTGACTACATGCGAGGTGCACAATGTTTGAAAAAAAAATATTTTTTTTCATCTCTTTTATATCAACCGTTTTAATTTAAATCGTATATGAAAACCGTAAATCACACCTAGACTATCAAGAGGCAATAAAAACATCGTCCTTAACAAATACGATCGCTAAATTCCAACAAAAAAACCAAAATCAAAAGTTCTTAAAAACTTACTAAACACAGTATCGTCGAAAATGTAATAAAACACTCGATAACACTTTACAATAATAATAAGAGGAGGATAATATAAAAATTGCATATTCCGGCTTAACGTGCACGTGGCGTGCGAGTCGATGCGATGCTTATCTCGCTTCGCTTGTCACCCTATTCGTCCGGAGCGAGCGAGCGGTACAAGCGTCAATGTTATTATTTTGCTGATTGTACTTACATATACAAAATTCGTTTTTATTTGTTTTTGGGATTCGATTTGTTCGAATTTAAAAGTCTGTCTTTTTAAATATGGTTGGTGTTTAGAACGCTGTTTTGAATTTTGAATTGATTTGTTCCTTTTTAGGTACAAAACGGTAGAAACTTTTTAAAATTTTAAGACAGGAACGTACCTAATAAGAATTTAGGAAAAGACAGGCTACACTGTGTAAACCGAAATTGAAATAAATAATTTATTTTTACCAAGATAACAGCCGTTCTAGTATTTAAGCTTTGAGCTAGAGGGATTTTTTACAGACATTCCCTATAAACTTCCCTATCAAATCATCAATTTAACGGACGCCAAAGACATTGAAGTTCACAAATCCATTGAAATCGTTCAGTCCTGCAAGAGACTTAAACATTTCTGTCACTTTTTTTATTTATTTTGAACTTACTAGGCTAATTGAACCACTACACCATATACCTAGGCCTTTTGGCGACTAAGGAGCATAAGGAAAAATGACTAGGCAGGTAGACCATTTATAGCCGTGGTTTCTATCCACGTTACTTAAAAAACTTTACTCAAGTTTGTGAAGTGTTTCAACTTAGGTATCAACATCCCACATGTATGGTACCTTACAAGTCCGTACATTTTGGTCCTTCGAGCATCTAGGTGTCTCTTGGTAAGGTACCGAATCAGTCCACTGGTCTCCCACAAGCGGGTCGCCCCAGTTGTATTGAGAAGGTGCCATACCTATCACGCACGAGTACAGGCAACATTACCAGCAACTTTACCAGAAGAGTTATACGAAGACTTTATAACTATATGAAGACCTCAATAACAATAACTACAAGAACTCTTAAAACAAGAAGAGTTCTACATGTGGATGAAACCATACAAGGTATAAAAATAGCTACTACGTAATATTGTCAGGTTAGTAAATTGGAGTAATATTGTGTTATTGACTAAGTACAAAAATGACGGGTTTAAAAAGAATTGTGTGTGCACTAAAAACATTAATATTTGGATCATAATATTTAATAGCACTTACAATAAAGCCAGTACACACGTGTTGCACGATGGGGGACATATTGATTACTTGTTGTAATTAACTCGTTTATGTTTTACCTTCGCGAGGGATCTTGTTAATATATTGTGTAACTGGACTTAAGTTTATTATTATTATTTTGATGGCTTGGTTTTTACCAATCGTGGGTTATAAAATGCACCAATTGCTAATTCATTATTTCACCTACTTACTTACACAACAATAACAAATAATTAATTTTTTTATAAAAAATAATTCATTTATAATTGTTGATATGTTTTCCATAAACTGAAGATATTATAATACGTGAACAGCTGTCATAGAAAACAAGTTATTTTTTGTGCAGCCTAAAAATTAGATGCATTTACACGGTAAACTAAAAATTGAATTTTATAAACATGTACCTATTTGTCAAAATTTTAGCTATAATAGCTAACAGAGTATTTTGAGTGTAGTAATAATAACTAGTAAGTATGACACATTGTACTTATGTATAATAAAAATAAATCTCTCGATTACAATCCAGCTGCGTACCGCGACCACAAACGAGCAACAAAAAAGAATGACAATAAATAAAATAATAGGATAATACACCCTAGAGGTGTTTCTGGAGATGACAACATTATTAGTCAATAGACAGACACACACTATGTATAAATATATTTGCTCTATAATGCACACTCAGCATCAATGTAAGCCTTAAATCCTTTGAATTGTGGTATTAATTTCTCTCCAACACTTCTTACTTCTAAGTAATTTTTAAACTAATTACAAACACACAAATATGGACTTTATTTGTTACATTCAAAAACACATTTTTCCTAAACCGTCATCGTGACTTTTCTATATACGTCACGGTGTACAAAATTAAGCTCTGTGTAAATAGTTTAAGGTTGAATTTAGAGTGGTGGTTGCGATGTAGGGTGTTTGGTACTATGATAGGCGTATGTACGTCACGTGCCAGGCACGAGTCGTCTCCGATAATCTTCTTTGCCGGACTCTTTTGTTACAATTTGTTGTGCCGATATATCCCCCGACCCCTGAGAGATACGAATCTCAGATATGATCCGTAATGATATTTTAAATCAGTGTTTTGAACGAGCTATTTATTAGGTTCGTTGTTGCGTTGTAATATGAAACGGTTATAATTTTTATTGAGTAAGT
Source organism: Schrankia costaestrigalis (assembly GCA_905475405.1). Taxonomy (NCBI): domain Eukaryota; kingdom Metazoa; phylum Arthropoda; class Insecta; order Lepidoptera; family Erebidae; genus Schrankia; species Schrankia costaestrigalis. The sequence goes on from FR997851.1 coordinate 6,750,397, forward strand.
AATGTTTGTAGTTTAAGCTTCCGAATAAAATTGCAAACACATAAGAGCCGTCACATAATCTGTTCCGAATTCTGAGACTTCCGGGGCTTGATGCCGAATGTGAATGAGTTAGATATAACTATAGTCACTTCGGGGCTCTACCAAGGAATATCTAAGTCTTTTATACATTGTTAGAAGAGGCAGCTGGGTGGTAAAAGAGTGGGTACGACTCAAATGTGTCGAAGTGTTTCTTAGAAAAGTACTTATAATACTAATGTCAGGCAATAGAATAATGTACCTATTAATTCCATAAAAGTAAATTAGTATTTTAAATTAAAAAGTTTTCCACGAAAAATAATTTGCTGTAGTTCAAAAGAGAAGTAAAAAGGTTTTCACAGGGTTGGTAAAGCAAGGGCTACAAATCTGGTATTTCAAAGTTTCATACGCAGGCTATAGTAACTTCTTATTGTCAAGTAGACTTTATGCTTGTTCGCCTCTTTCGTGATATAAAAAAAATACTCAATAAAACCTTATTTAAAATCAGAACAGTATTAAAAAAAATATGTTCGAATTTTAAAAGCACAAAACAATAGAATATTAACCATAGTTAAGTCCTCAATAACGACCCTCGAAAAAAAATGTAACTAAAACTTATTAAGCATTCATTCGGCTTCAAAATCAATTCTATTCTTTAGTGATTAAAGTCTATTTTTAAATGTAATATGTGGTAAGAGGGTCAAAATTGTCGTAGGGTCATATCTACAACATGCGTTCCCGTAGCAAATCACTTCCGGACCACTAAATCCAGGCCAAATTAATGCATTTAGCACGCTCCCGGCTGCGTTAACTGGGGATGACAACTTTATTTCATTGTATCCCGATATTTTCTTGTCACTTTAACATAAGTGACGGATGCATTGTGATTTTTTGCTTGTAATATCGACTTTTGGTTGTTAATTGTAGTTTTAATGTCACACTACTGAATTAGGCTACTTTCATAGATGGAGGCAAACTTGGGTAGCTTTTAACCAATCTTTCGTTTAATAATTCTCAAGTTTTTTCATTTATATTTCATACAAGCTGGTACCCACCTGCGGAGGTAGTATTTCGAGTAGCCTATATTATATGTATAAAAAGTGTAGCCTATGTATTATGCTAATGAATAAGCTATATTAATGTAAAGTTTCATTAGGATCCATTTAATAGTTTTTACGTGAAAGAGTATCAAGCAAAATCCATCCATACTTACGAAATTTTGCGTCTACAAGTTATTAGGATTTAATTCGTAATTTTTTATTTACTTTGAAACCTTTTTTACCTATGAAATTGCCGTTTTGTATGAAGATTTTATCAGAAGTTTGATTTTTCATAACTAACAAGAAGAACTTTCATTGGAAGAAGTTACAATTAAACAAATGGAAAAATCCGCTGTTTTAAATTGGACCCATGTTCACAGGTTTATTATTAATCCAAACATTAAAATTTTCATTTATTATCTTTTGTTAGATGTTGGTTATATCCTATATTTCCTAAATAATGCAAATAATTTAAACAATATGTTTCTAAAGAATGTAGAGGCTAAAGACTGCGCAGATATAAGGCGGCAATTTCATAGGTAAAGACCTATTATTGGTACTTGTATCAAATTAACAGACGTAGATATGTCAAAGTTTAAGACAATCCTAACCGAATCGCAAAAACAAGTAATTATAAAAAACATGAAAAACAATATTATTACAAATCCATAAACAAGTACATTATTAAAACATTCTAATCGTAACTTAATAAAAAGTGTTTCGTCTCGCCCGATCGATCTACCAAAATTTAATATATTCTATCTTTAAGCACCTCTTAAACAATTCACGTAGGTATGTTATAAACCAATATACGATAAATACGTACAGATGAAACACCGCTTATCGAGGCTTTTATATACATACATATCTATATACACCTGTATAATGTTTATATCTATACTAAAGAGTTCCTCCTTAACGGTTCCCTTCAGATAACTTAAAGACTTTATCCCCTGTACTGGAATTTTTACGGCAACAAAAGCCCTCCATATTTTCTTTATTCATACCGTGTCAAAATCGTTGCCCGTATTTCCCCCTTTAGACATAGAAAAAAGATAAGACATGCCAACTCTTTCGCTCTCATTAAAAATATATATTTCTGTCTAAAATATTTTCGAGATTTAATGGTTCTTAATTTTTTTTCTTTGGAAGCGTCACCAACAGGATGATTTTGCAAATATCTTAATTAATTTATGTTAAGTACTTTACAGGGTGTTGTTTTTTTCGTCGTGTTTTAGTATTCTTGTGTTAGTCATAAAGATACAGTGGGAGTAATTTTCGTGAGCTCGCTGCCGTTATTACTGTATCTTTTTCGGTACGTTAACTTTAATAGCTCGTTTTTATATTTTTGTTGCTTTTTTTACAACTAGAAAGAGTTAAGCTCGTTGTTAATAGCTGTGTTTCGTTGGAGGATTGTTTTATTTAGCTTTTTGGTATCTACTTTAATGTTTTTATGAAGTGTCGTGTAGTGGTGTAGTGTAGTTTTTTTATATTATTTTTAAATGATGTATTGCTTTTTAGTAGATACTTGTTAATAACATAATTTTGTGGCGTGAGGACTCGGTGATTGGATTTATGGTTGGCCTAAATCTATTCTAATGTGTATCCATAAATATATTTATTTTGTTGATAAGTTACCTCGTATTTAGTTTGTTCATAAGATATCAAGCCCTGATTTTACATAATAACGTATACAAATATCTAGCATCAGGTCAATTTTATAATTTGTAGAATGAATAATTGGGCAATTTCATCATCATTAATTTTTCCGTAGATTCGAAGCCGAGACCACATGCACAGCGAAAGCTTACACGACTGCTGTGCTACGAACGCAGTCAAATGAATATGATTACATAATCTGTTAGCTCACGGAGGAAAGATAAATGTATTAGTATTTATTATTTATTAATTTTAAACAAAAAATTGAACAAGAAATAAAATGGGATGGATGGATACTCATAGAAAAGCCATTCAAAATTTATATATATTTTTTTTAAACACTGGATTATTCCACAACTGTACGCGTGGACAACTTTGTACAACCTTGTAGCTTTCCTTCAAACGAGCGACTAACATGCCGTACATAAAATAATACTTTAAAGAACAGCCTGTATAATAAAAGACGTATCGACATCTAAAGGCTGTCCCAGTAGGGAGCGGACCCGTATTCAAAAACGGGAAAAAATGAAAAAAAAAAGTTATAACGTCATATTGTTTTGCCGCCAAGTGGTGGGTAGAGGGGGGGTTAGGGGAGCCCTGTATAGTGCCACGGTAAGATAAGGCGTTATAGCATCCTATAGATATTATAGCTAGGGGTGTTCCTACCCCTATTGTGTTTTACGACGCGCCCTTTTCGTATTTTTCATACTTTCGCAAAGGCGTTTCGGAAAATTGCAACTGTCTGATTGTTTTATATTTACTTGGATATTGTGGAAGATATTTGCAAGGAGGAGTTATTGTCAGTAATGGAGGGCAATTAGGCCTTTTAATACCATGTTGGCTAAATTGTTTTACTAAACTGATTTAAAAAAAAAACTGTGTTGAATAGTCCATTTATCAGGGAATGTCATAGGCTATATAGTATCACGCTATGACTTATAGGAGTGGAGCAGTAATGAAATATGTTTAGAAAAGAGAAGCGTTTTTTCGCCGCCCAACAAAGTGGACACGGGTCAGCTAGTGTACTATAAAATAACAAAGTAAAGCATACTCACACTAGGAATATTATCAGAAGTACAGACTCCTTCGCTCAGCAAACGATCTCTGATCTCCCAGGCGAATATCGATGGACATTCTCGTTTGTACTGAGCTATTTTGCTGACCACTTCTGCCGTTGCCACCCTCGGCTTCGAACCACCTATCGCACGGGGCCTGATGGAACCGGTCTCGTAATACCTGTCAAAATAAAGTTTGATTTAAAAAACTGTCAAAAAGAGAAATAACAAGGTATTTTTATAAGTATCTAAGTTATATACTAATATATACCGCAAGTAAGATCCGAATAAATAAGTAGGTAAGTGTATAATGTATCATCATCATTATAACAGCCCATTAATGTCCCACTGCAGGGACCGGCCTCCTCCCATGACGGAGGGATACTTGGCCTACTAATACCACGCTGGTTAGACGGATTGGTATAGGGTTTAATTTCTAGTTTTCCTTCTTTTCATTTCGTAAAGATAATAAGCACGAATAATTGGATTAGTCTGGGTGATTTCTATGTATCATATGTATTTAGAAAAAACATAAAAACCTTTTTGATTATATGTATCCGTATCTAGTACCTTCTTTCAATACGATCTTTGTTGAGTTTGGGATTAGATCGCGTTATGTGAAGATTATTTTATCTGTATGAAAATTTAGGGATCATTAACCTAAAACATGTTTTAACAAAAAAGTTCTGTTATCAACTTCCTACATTTTACGAGAGGGTGGTCGTGTCCGTAGAGTATTATCCCCTTGCATGCCAAAAAAAAAGTTGCAAGCAAAAAAGGGACCACGGTCCCTTAAAAGCAAACAACCGGTTATGTTACTTCCATGGTGTCAGGTTTGATGCCAGGTATATGCATTTTTTTACCCTTTGTCTACCAGCTGTCGTCGCAAGTTTTATATTGCGATTAATTACGGTTTTCATATTTGTTTACCGTCTTGTAACGGTTAGTTTAACCCCATTCCTACTCTATATGATCAACGAAAACCCCTGCGAAGCGCGTTTTACAAAGAATATAGTATAATCAATTTCGACAGCGTGGATTAAAGATACCTACAGATGCAAAGATTTGCATTGAACAGATGTCGAACCCTGAGACCTATGCATTAAAGCTTTATGAGGCTAAAAATGTACTTATTCCTATAAAGGAAATATAACTATTATATTTCCTTATTTTCTATTATTAGTCGCAAGATTAAAAATCACCTTTTCAGGAAAAATTAAAAACCGTTTTTAGTGAATAACTTAAGAACTACACGTCCTATAAACATGATTGACATGTCAATTGAAAGCTAATTTTTTTGTGCTTAGTTTGAATATTTTTTATATAAATATTGATGAAGTTCTATAAGATATTAAATAAAACGTGTAATACCACATATTGAAAGGATTATTTTTGTGGTAAACATCTATTACCACTGTATTCGTGGCAAAATGTACACCTCGCGATTAGCGTATTAACCTATAGTCGGTAAAACTTGCTGGTTTATAATTTAAAATAAGACAATGCCTATTTCTGTAACATTGATTTACAAAAATCGGCGTTCATTACTTCACGCGAATAAAGTGGTAACCGCGCCTTACAAGTTTATTTTATTCCGATGTATACAGTCGCAATGGCGTATTACAAGTTCGTTCAATACTTGTCTGAAATGTAAGTGTTTACTAAGTCTTTATTCGATGGTGAAACGTATTTTTTTCATGCGATGAATAAAGAATTTTTGTTATTATTATTATCAATATATTAAAAAAAATCTGAAAAAAATCTGGAAAGTGTATTTGACCTTGAAGATCACGAAAATGAAAAAACCTTAAAAAGGTGGTAACCGCGTTTACGACTTTATTCGGTGGGGGGTGCGATTAGTTAGTAAAATAAATTAAACTCATGTTTGTATAATATGTATGTATTTAAAAAAAAAGATATAGGTATTTAAGTATGTTTATCCGTTGTCTAGTACCCATAGTACAAGTTTTGCTTAGTTCGGGACTAGATGGCGTTGTGTGAATGTGTGAGGAATATTTATATTTAATTTTCTTCAGTTATTATTGATTTGTTTCTCAATTTTTTTATTTCTTTTTGTCTAGTTCAAAGTCGGCAATCCTTTTGCTTGCGCCGTTTGACTTCTGTATTTGTCTGCTTTATGATGATACTTTTAAAAGGCCGTATGTCTTATATTACATGGCCGCCATACTGACAGTAGAGTGGCACGTCAGCTATAATGACACATAACCAGTATAAGTTGATACTTGTTACATTTACTATAGGTAGACCGTTTAACTCAGACCCCGCCTGCGGTAATAGGGGTGCGCGGGGGGCGAGGACAAAGGAGAGAGCGATCTCTTGATTTTTTGGCAAAACGGCGCCATCTAGATACTGTGAACAGAAACTATATCACATCACAACACAGCTCTAATTTTTAGCTAGCTTATTTTTATGAAATAAAAAGAAGGAAAAATTTAAATTATACCCTAAACCAATCGAAATACCTGGAGAGGTTTTTTATTTTTCTGGTCAGGCTTTAAATTGTGTAATTAAAAATATATTGCATATTTTCTCTAAGAAAGTACGAGATTTAGTGGCAAGATGACGCCACCATCTTTGAAATTTGTAAATAGTATAGAAGACGGACTAGTATACTGCACTAGTGTCATACTGACATACTAACTAGGTGTCCGTTATGGTAGCGTGTAAAAATAAAAAAAGCTCTTATTATTGTTCTTATTATCTGAAAATATTTTCTAAGATTGATTTTTACAAATTAATATATTTAAATCATACCTGTTTTAATGTACCTATATATAAGAAATAATCAGTTGTATTTTGTTTTGCAACATTAAATCAGACATTCTTTTTACTTAATTATAATCTAAAGAATAGGTTCTTTTAATTATTGTAAAAACTATTGTTAAGGATATTTCTTGAAGAGTCTACAAATATATTTATTTGTTGATTCTTTAAAATATAATCAAATTATTAAATTTATGTAATATTATTGTTATTTTTGGAGTCGGTGTCAGCCAATATAATACGATAATACCTAAGCAAATGGAATGGCGGCCACGAATTACAGATTATATTATTATATGACTTCGACATTATGGCATAAAGTTGTTGATTGTTTATGGATTGGTTTAAAAATTAAACAAATATTAAATAACTATTATTATAATTTTTAAATAAATATATTTTAAAATACCTGTGTCACGTTCAAACGTTTTAATATACCTATTTAGTAACTGATTAAAGCTTTCCATAACTTATGGGCGTTTATGGGGTTAACCAGTACCGTCAATTGAAAAAAATCGTAATTCGCGAATAGGATCAATAATGCAAAATGTTAAACTCAACCTCAAACTGTTTAATGCACTCCATAAGTATTTACAAGGTGTAATATATAAACATAAGTATCATTTATGGACCCTGTCGGGTAAGGCAAAACGTAGGAGAGAGGAGAGATAGCAAACATTAAGCTTTTTATTTCAAAAAGTATAAAGTATTCTTATTATTTATTTATATATTATTATTCAATTATATTTAACAAAAATAAATTATTTAATTTAGGTGAATGATAGATTATTTTTTATGCTAATGATGAATCATTTAGGTATTCATTTACACTATAGTAAGGCTTATTTATTAATATTATTTAGTTTTTTTATAAATGATGTAGATTTTTTTTCATTTTTTATTTCTTCTGGGAGTTTATTGAATATTTTTACTGACATTGTAAGAGGGCCCGCAGCGTGTATTGCCAATCTACAGGTAGGTAGGTTCAACCTATTTTGGTGACGCAAGCTGTATTTCGTTGTTATGTCTTGTCTTCTACTGTATATTTCGGGGTATTTTAGGACAAATTTGCACATTTCTAATATATATATACAGTGCAGAGTTTATAGTTTAAGTTTCATAAAGTAGAATTTCAAAGTCGTCTACAAAGTCGTTAGAAAGGGCAATAAAGTTTTGTATAACACATTCTATTCTGATCACTTTAAATGGTTTTTAATTAGATAAATATTGCATTTAAAACAAAAACGGCCGTTTCATTTTCGCATGCGAATTTTAGGTTTTTTTTTTAATTCGTAGAACTTATTTCTCATCTTAGTCTTTAGTCTGTGTATAACACGACGCCATATTTCTTTAAATTTTAAGTCAGGAATAAAAAATAGAATATAACTATCGTGGCTGACACCGTCTCCAAAAATAACAATAATATTACATTATTTGTAATAATTTGATTATCTTTTAAAGAATCTACAAATAAATAAATTTGTAGACTCTTCAAGAAATATTCTTAACAATACTTTTTACAATAATTAAAAGAACCTATTCTTTAGATCATAATTAAGTAAAAAGAATGTTTGATTTAATGTTGCAAAACAAAATACAACTAATTATTTTTTACTTTCTAGTGCAATTTTTGTCTTTGAAGTCATTTTTTTTTTGGAATAACTTATTTTATTTGGCATAGTAACCAACTCGATATAGCTCTTGTGTACGCTACCATAACGGACACCGCTACCCCGCTCCCTCGTCCCTTTCATACCGCAGGCGGGGACTGAGATAAACGGTCGGCCTATAGTTTCATCTGTCTGCGGTATTAAGGAGTAAAAATATATTTTAAATTTTTACTAGCCATTTAATATACCCTTGAAGGGAAGGGCCTTTTTACTAATGCAACAATGTCTGGAATACACAATTATAAAAAAAAAAATATTTCATATTTTGTAATTTTTAGCAAAACCATACCTTTGTGGCATAATAGTTATTATTATTCAGGCGATTGGATTTCGAGTTCGATTCCCTTTCAATGGAAATGTATGTGCGTAAAAAACATGAATGTTTGCATTGATCTGGGACTTAGTTAAATACATAATTATTATTATATTAATAAAAAATATTTTAGTACGTTTATCCGTAATGTACTTACCTAGTCTAGTATACACAGTACCTGGTCGTGTATATCATATCCACATATACATCGACTTTTGTAAAGAGACAATCGACCAATTTCGGCTTCGTAGAGCATCATCTCTGTCGCACACTATCAAATCATAATTTGTTTTAAGGGTACCTTGTGAGATCATGTGGGCGATTACTATTATTGCGAGTTCATTTGATAAAGTAATTCTTTGACATAACAATTCGACTCATAAACTAACCGATACCTACAGTTCTTCACAAACCGGTCCCTTGCGCTCTACCCTCGCTATGATCTTGTGGTCACAACTAGTTACACTCGGTGTACCTTACTACATACCACGAATACCGAACTGTTTCATCCTACGACCGCAACACGTCGGCACTCACCTTTAGCAATGGGGTATGAGTTGGTCATGGTTGCTTAGAGTAAGTTTGTGCGTCATCTATACTAATATTATAAAGAGGTAAAGTTTGTCTGATTATGTGTTTGTGACGTTGTAGGGGGTAATCTCTGGATCTAATAAACCGAATTTAAAAATTATTTCTGTGTTGAATAGTCCATTTATTGGGGAGTGTCATACATAGGCTATATAGTATCACGATATGACTGGAAGGAGTGGAGCAGTAATGAAATATGTTTGAAAAACGGACGCGTTTCTTTCGCCGCCCAACGAAGTAGGCACGGGTCAGCTAGTAATAGACAAAAATACTTATTGGATTATGTAGATGACTTCGACGATAGGGTATAGTGGAAGAAGAACATACGGAAGGCTGGACTAACAACATGTGGGATTAGCCAGAAAGAGAGAGAGAGAGAGAGCGGTTTATTTATTAACCAGAGAATTCCGTGTAGTGCCGGAGTCAAAATTGATAATGTAGCCATCTCATACTGTCTCGTGGTTGTCGTAAAAGCCGATTAAGGAATAAGAATGTAGGTATATATAATCATGAAATGCATGTAGTACGCATACATAAATATATACATAAACTCACGCCTTATCATTAACTTATCCCCTCTTAGTGCAGATACATAATTATATTAAGATATTACAAAGTCCTACATAATAATGGCTATGATCTAATTACATGACTGCGAGAAGAGACGTCTCCTCTAGCAGACGTGCTAGGCGACGCTAGTACAGTTAAGTGTAAGTTGGTGTGCAATAAAGTATTATCTATCTATCTACAGTTACGCGCCTGTAAAAGTAATATTTTAGCAGTCTGTGTTTGTTTGTGTCCCTACAAGACTAAATTTCCTTTATGTCTTGTTGTTTGATGTATTGGTCATGTCATTAAAACTATAATTTTCTTTACTGGAACGACGTTTTAGAGACCACCTCCAATTAATTTTGGTTAGTGCTACGCAGAGCTCTCGCATTCGATTCTCATGGAAATATTTGAAACGTTTACGGTTTATAAAATACAACCTCATGATCCTAGCTGGGTTTTTTTCTTATCAACCCTGTAACGTGCCATTAAATTGATTGAACCTTCTTTAATGAAGCAGGGCCTATTATATCTATTTGGCCTAATATACTTTTTTGCCCTAATAATAAAAGGATACAAACAGAATACAACCAGAAAATAACCACCAAACAGTGGAACTCTTTGCCAGCCCACGTGTTTCCTTCAAACTACGATCCTGGTTCCTTCAAGCGAGGCGTGAAAAAGCATCTTATGAAGCCGCCATAGTGGAGACATTCATGCCTCTACAAATATTGTAGCTGGCATGGTGCTCGCCATTCTTGGACTCTAATGGATGCTTAACATCCGGCACCATAGAGTCATTCTGGTAGGCCAATAAAAAAAAAAAAAGAAGAATAGAGTATTAGCTAACAAATAAAACATTTCACTTACCTCCCCAATATCTTGGAGACGCATCCATTGGAGACCTGCAGTATCCTGCTGATGTCACACGGGCGTGCCCCGGAGTGCGCCAGCTCGACTATCTTCTGCCTCGTGGAGTCCGGCAGCGGCCTGCCTCCTACAAACACCCCGCCGAGCTGGTTAACACCGCTGTGACCTGCCGTACCATAGTACTGCTTACTCCAATTAATCACGCGTTTGATACATCACGTGATAACGCTACTATGGTTAGGTTACCCCCTTGATTAAGAAAATTATCATAGGGTTTATCCTATGGTAATTTTCTTGTTTTACCATCGCTGTGTACACCTGCATGTCAATTATCGTTTTTTAAAATCGTTAAAAATTGGGTTAAGTTAACTTCAATTGTCAAATTGTCAATTTGACAACTAAAGTTAACTTAACCGAATTTTTAACGATTTTAAAGAATGAGAATTGACATGCTGGTGTTTATTACCTCTAAGCAGTAGTATGCAAGCCTAAGTGTGTTTAGATGGGAATAGCCAGAGAAATACAGAACTTATTATTTTTTAAAAAGACAACTCCCACTTACTAGGGTTCATGGCCCGAGTCGCGTCGATTTCTATCTCAAAGCAGTAGTATCAAATCTAACTATGTTTACCTAGAATATTACAAAGGAAATAATACCTAGCTTCATAATAACAGCCCATTGATGTCCCACTGCAGGGACGGACCTCCTCCCGTGATGGAGGGATACTTGGCCTACTAATAATAAGCTGGCCAGACGGATTGGTATAAGGTTTAATTTCAAGTTTTCCTTCTTTTTTTTTCTTAAAGATAACATTCACGGATAGTCCCTTAGTCGGTTTTTACGCCACCTATGGGGTGAGATGGGGTGGTGCCATATTGTATTGGGGAAAATTCTTCTAACTCTCAATCGAGTTAGTAAAATTTTCTTCATGTTTTTCTTACAAATCTATACAAAAGAAAAAATGGTGGTCACCATTACCTTTACCTTTGTGCGCCAGGTCGTCCATCCTGTCGAGCAGGTTGGCGTCGGGAGGCCATGGACTGATGGGGGCCAGCTGCTGCGCCGGCAACATCGTGTATACCCCGTATTCTTCTATTGTGGAGACCTGCCGACAAGTGCTGTGGTGGAGTGCATGTGATGGTTTGCGTGGTTTTATTTAGTGTAGTCACGACAGCCCATTAATGTCCCACTGCAGGGACGGGCCTCCTCCCGTGACGGAGGGATACTTGGCCTACTAATACCACGCTGGCCAGACTGATTGGTTAGGTTGGATAGGGTTTAATTTTAAGTTTTCCTTCTTTTTATTTCGTAAAGATAATATTCACGGATAGTCCCTTAGTCAGTTTTTATGACACCCATGGGATGAGATGGAGTGGTCAGCACTCCATTTATTGTATTCTTAGTTATTTAGTTTAATATTTGTTATTTATTATTATATCCGAAGTCTAAGTTGAATAGGTACCACATACTTACTTGCATTATAAACAAAAACGGCCGTCTTTTTTTGTAAGTAGTAAGTAATTGAAAAACATTTAAAGTGTTGAGAGTGTGTTATAAAAATACTTTATTGCCTTTTTTCAAGACTTCGTTACCAACATTTTGCATTATTGATCTTATTTCCGAATTATGTTTTTTTTTCTTCTGGCGGCGCTAGTGAGCCCTATAAACGCTCTTAATAAAATGTAATAAAAATGTAGAGTTCATCGTGACTATGATTGAGTAAGTCTGTCCAAAAGTCGACTAAGAAATATTTAAAGTTATCTCAACATAAAACATAAAAAGGAAACTTAATACAGCATTACTAATCCTTCTGACCAGTGTGGTTATTGGCTGGACAAGTTTACCTCTATTTCTTTAAAGAGAACTCTGCAGTGGGCCATTTAAGCATGGACAAAAGTTTGACAAGGCTAAAAGTAATCATTGGTCACGGTAACCTAAATACTTGTGGGCGAATCCGCCGGTTACAGCTAGTTAAAAACAAATGACCTTTCCTTCTATTTAATTATAACGTTACCTTTACACAGAGTCTTTATTTAGAAAAATGTATAAAATTAGATTAACATCAAGCTATATTTATAATTCAGGCTATATATATATATCAACCCCATATCACCCTGGGGGTATTGGAAAAGAAGAAAAGGTCAGCTGAAAAGCAATTGCGAATTGTCTAATTAAAAACCGACTCCGATACGTTGTTACCAAATTATAATACCTACCTACGCATTTAAAAAAAAAAGTATTTTGACAGTTCAAATATTGTCTATGATATGTCAAAACGTCACAGAGGAAGTAGTTATTTACTCTTTATTTCATGTATTATGATGTGAAAGTACATCTACAGATTTTTTCTATAACATTTTGAGTTTATTTAATTGTGAAATAATATTTTGTTAACTATAAAAACGGTTGAACAATGTTGCTTGTGACAGAACTATAATGAGAAAGTCTGTTTCCTGAGTGTATGTATTAAAAAAAGAAGAATAGAATGCTCAAGACGAAGCCATGTTTGTTTAAACACAAAGAAGATATATTTACTTAAATGATATTTTATTTGAATAGAATAATAATCAAGACATTGAAATATAGTGAAGTAAGTAAAATTTTTTTTGTCAAATATTTATTTATTCTAAGTTTTTTTGTGGTTTAAAAAGTTTTATACCACACTAGCGGCTTGTCCCGGCTTCACTCGGGCATTATTTTCCCGCTTTTCTGTTGAAATTTTTCCTTAATTTTCTTGGCTATAAACCTCACGGAGCCGCTGACCTTTTCAACAAATGCAAAACCGTGGAAATCGGTTCGTGCGTTCTGAAGTTATAGCGTCAGGAAGGAAAACCCGACTTATTTTTATAAAGGTAGTAGTTTGGTGTCAAACAGGTCACCTTATGGTAGCTGGTTACCGTAGGACACTTGCAACACCAGAGCCTATGCTGCTGAACGAACTTTGCCGACTCTTTAAAAACCTAATCAGTCATTTCTCGGGTTCGATTCCCGCTCAATGCAAATCTTTGTGTTCATCAACATGATTGTTTGCATTAGTCTGAGTGTTTTCTATGTATCTAAGTAAGTATTTACAAAAAACAAAATGTATTTAATTATGTTTATCCGTTGTCTAGTACCCATAGTACAAGCTTTGCTTAGTTTGGGACTAGGTGGCGAAGTGTGAATGTGTGAGGATTATTTATTTATTATTGCTTGATGGTATTAAATAGTATGCCCTAGTCCACCCAAGAGCTTGCCTTAGTATTCCTCATAGTTTTATTTAATAAGTACTTATATTTTAAAAGTACTTATATCTATTTGTTTTGCATTTCGCTGATATAAGGCCTTTGACACATTGAGAGAGTAGATGATAGCGTTTAATTTACAGCGTTTTTTTTTATGTAATAAGAAGCAAACGAGCCAGCAGGTCACCTGATGGTAAGTGATCACCGCCGCCCACGGACACTCGCGACACCAGAGGAATCACAGATGCGTTGCCAACCTTTTAAAAGGAAGTACGCTCGTTTCTTGAAGCGTAAAAGAAGTACGTATCATCGGTTGCTCTGGAAATATTTACAAGGACCTAGCTGTAGCGCTCGATATTGACGTGCGTGTTTGAACATAATATGTGACTAGCTGACCCGTGCCCACTTCGTTATGCGGCGAAAAAAACGCATCCCTTTTCTTCAACTTATTTTATTATTGCTCCTCTCCTATTAGTCATGGCGTGATACTATATAGCCTATGACACTACCTGATAAATGGTCTATTCAACACAGAAAGAATTTTTAAAATCGGTTTAGTAGATCCAGTGATTACCCCCTACAACGTCACATACACACAAACTCTACTTATAATATTAGTACTACTCTTTATAATATTAGTGTAGATGAAGCATACCCGTTTTGTATGCTCTTGCTCTCAGCTTTACATGCATTTTAAAGAGCAGTTAGATTAGTTAGAAAACAGAAGAGCAGTTACGTCTATTTCCTTTTCTTCGTTAATATTTGAGGCTAGGTTAGTTAATTTTTTCCCCAGCTAGGTGGACCTACGACCTCATAAAGGTCTCTGGGTCGGACTGAATGCGGAAGGCGCAGGACCGAGTTCTGTGGCGCGTGTTGAGAGAGGCCTATGTCTAGCAATGGACTGCAGTAGCCTAGTTGATTGATTGATTTGAGGCTTTATTTCCCTTCCTCTTTTCAGATTGTATCCTTTTCCGCACTCCTCTAAACAGGTCGGCAAAGCCTTTGCGATAGCTCCGGGGATGCGGATGTCTATGGGCTGCGCTAATTTTCCGGCAGGTAAACCTTTCATTCTCGCATCCTTAGCAGCCCTTGAATTTGATAACAGCCCATTAATGTCCCACTGCTGGGACGGGCCTCCTCCAGTGATGGAGGGATACTTGGCCTACTAATACCACGCTAGCCAAACGGATTGGTAAAGGGTTTAATTTCAAGTTTCCCTTCTTTTCATTTCGTAAAGATAATATTCACGGATAGTCCCTTAGTCGGTTTTTACGACACCCATGGGATCCGTCACCACACGGAGAAAATATGTGAGGCATTATTATTAAACATTTCAGTAACCTACTCCAATATGTTACTACAAAATCTCAATGAATAAAACTCGTAAGATTTTTTTTATCGTGATTTAAAAACAAACCATGCATTTAACCATAAAATAACATGAAACATAAACACTTGATTGTGTGAAATTTTATTAAAGATTGATAATGATTATGTTTTCATATTGTTTCTTTTTAATTTTAATAATTATTCATTCTTGTGAAGGTTTTAGACGTTCAAGTAGAATTCCACATTCGAGTATAGTGAGAGAATTGATACCTGATATATATGATATATATATGGAAGCTGTTAGTAAAGGTAAGGGAATACCTACTATTTATTTATTTTCCTTTTTATTTATAGTGAGAAAGTTCTTAGAGCCCGCAAGCAGGCTTTGGCCTATCTGGGCACTTGTGACGGAGTTCCGAAAAATGGTAGATCTCGATCTTCATCATAACAGCTTATTAATATCCCACTGCACGGACGGGCCTCCTCCCGTGACGAAGGTATACTTGGCCTACTAATATACCATGCTGGCCAGACGCATTGGTATAGGGTTTAATCTCAAGTTTTCCTTCTTTTTATTTCGTAAAGATAATATTGACGGATAGTCCCTTAGTCGGTTTTTACGACACCCGTGGGATGAGATGGGGTGGTGACATTGTATTCTCACTCCGTCACCACACGGAATGGTAGATCTCGATAATGTGATGGAATCCGTTGTACTGTCTAAAACCCACAGACTTCCTCTTTCACCCCTAAAGGGTGTGGCGGCATTAATAAGCATCCAATCACAGAAGTTGGATTTTGTATTGTACAAGGAATTAACTACGTGATATTGATATCTGCTGGATCGTGCACACAGATTAATAATTTAATTTTCGTGTATTCTATATAGTCTTACTAAAGTATACAATAATTTATATTTTTCAAACGACAATCAGATCAAGTCTATATCCTTTACTAGTCCAACGATAGAGAAAAGCTGACAAAAAAATGGCCTATTAATACCGGTAAAATTGTTTTATAAAAGCACCAGCACCTAATGGAAAAGTTTTAGAAAAACCATTGTTGGTTTAGAAGTAAACAATCAACCCAACTTTTATGATATTAATGTATAACATATTTCAGATGATACAACAGTAACTCGTAGGTTAAATAGGAACAGCAAACAGTTTTTAGTTCACTTAAAGAAATTAAAAGATGTTAATGGAATAAAAACTCATAATTTACTATTAAAAGAAGATAATATTAAAAATGATATAATATACATTAATAATCCTGTTGAATCTCATTTAGCTTACGCATTTATAACCAAAGAACAATTTAAACAAGATTTACTTAAATCAGTAAGAAAAACACAAAGAAGTATTCAAAGGCAAAAGATGAAAAAATATCTGAGCTATTTTACCCGAGCTAGAAAACGTGCAAAAAGCAATATGCCACGAATGTTATCAAATAAACTATTAACCAGTTTGGACAACCTAGCATATCCTACAGCAGAAAACAAGAAAATCATACCAAAATTAAGAACCCAAAGACCTAAATATACGAGACGAAATAAAACTGTTAAAAAGGCAACACCTAAAAACACACCTGCTCCTATAAGAAAAAGAAGTACTGCTAAAAGGAAATCTACATTTAAAACTACAATAAGTAATCTTATGAAAAACTTTACAAGCACGATAGCTGTTTTCTCAGAAAAACGTAATAAATTCGTAGTAGATTCAGAAAACACTACAACTGTCACCACCGTTACAAATATTCTTCGTAAAAATACTGAACCTAATCCGAAGACAAGTAAAATTTCAAAGGATAATACCATTTCAACTATTATTGAAAAAGAGACAGAGACTGAAACTGCGACTGCTGAGAATACCACTGCAAATACTACTAATGTTACTAACGATACTAGCGATACTAATGAGGATACTACTACACAGAATGCATCTGAAGCTTTGAGTACAGTCACAAATGAAAGTACAAATACTAGTGAAATGGGCACAGATTCTGAATCAAATGAGGCTGAGGAAGTCTCAGAAACTAGTCCTGTATCGACTACTAGGACAAGACAATTGGTAAGTATCTTAGATCTCTTTATCTGACCTTACTTCTACGTATTATTATGTTTGCGAGAGATTGCGAAAACTTACCTTGTCTAGCCCGGTGTTAGTAATGTTTTAAATGTATTTAAATTTTGAGGTAGACTCCTAATTGCCTAGTGTAAGTTTAGACTATTCCTAGCTAAATTTGACGAGCGAATTGTAATTATACATAGTCTGTAAGCAGTACATGCGTATCTTAATGTTACATATTGCAGGGTATAGTTTGTATAAGCGTAGTGTAACATTAGTAAATTTCGAGGTAAACTTGGTAAAAGTGCCAAATTCAACCATAGTATCGAGTAATGGTGATCTGTAACAGACCCTGTAATGTACCTACAGTTACGTAATTTGAAAGTAATCTTTATTTGCGTAGTGTAATGTTAGTGTTAGGTTACAAAATTTGTAAGTAAATAACATGTTAGTAATGTTTTACATTCGTATAAGTATATAATTTTTGTAATTTTAAACTATTTGTAAGTCATGTAATATGAGGTGAGTGAGTAGCGTAATCTCAAATAGTCTGTAAGTAACTTCAAAATGTGTAGTGTAATATTAGACAGTTTATAAGTAACATCAATATACATAGTGTGGTGACGAAGTAAGAATACAATATGTCACCACACCACCCCATCTCATCCCACGGGTGTCGTAAAAACCGACTAAGGGACTATCTGTGAATATTATCTTTACGAAATAAAAAGAATGATAACTTGAAATTAAACCCTATACCAATCCGTCTGAGCAGCGTGGTATTAGTAGGCCAAGTTTCCCTCCGTCATGGGAAAGGCCCGTCCCTGCAGTGGGACATTAATGGGCTGTTATGATGAAATCTATACGATTAGGTAAATCAAACTTAAACAGTGTAATGTTACGTAGTATGTAAGTATCCTCGTTGAACGTAATATAATGTTAGAGGGTTTGTTAGTCTATTTGTATATGAATGTTGTTTTATATTAGACAATTTGTAGAAAAAATATTGGCGCACAGTGTAATGATACTTATGTACTTATGGTCTGTGAGAAACTTCGCCTTAAGTATATGTACTAAGTATTATTTCAAAAAGTAAATAAGCTAGCTTTAAGTTCGTTGTGTGATAGTAGACAATATATAACGCGTAGTCAAATGTTAGACAATCTGTTAATAACCTCATTGAGTATCAGCTGTCCTATTGTGTTGAACATATCATCATCATAACTGCCTATTAATGTCCCACTGCAGGAACGGGCCTCCTCCCATGATGGAGGGGTACTTGGCATGCTAATACCACGCTGGCCAGACGGATTGGTATAGGGTTTAATTTCAAGTTTTTCTTCTTTTTATTTCGTAAATATAATATTCACGGATAGACCCTTAGTCGGTTTTTACGACATCCATGGGATGAGATGGGGTGTTGACATATTGTATTCTTACTCCGTCACCACACGGAGAGTGTAGTGCATATAGTTAGAAATAAAGTAGACGAATTTGATGTGCAGTGTAACGTTGGGTGAGCGACGTATCTTTTAGTAGTGTAATGTTAGAACCTACTGAAAATTTCGTGCTATCTGCTTTATAGAAAAATCTAAAAAGTTAACTGAAGGTATGTTATATTAGTTTTACATCAGAGTTCAATTTATAATGGTGAAAT
This sequence comes from Schrankia costaestrigalis, assembly GCA_905475405.1. NCBI lineage: Eukaryota > Metazoa > Arthropoda > Insecta > Lepidoptera > Erebidae > Schrankia > Schrankia costaestrigalis. The sequence continues at coordinate 6,769,217 of FR997851.1, forward strand.
GCAATGCAGTTTCGAGACTATTGAGCTTTTTATGAAGTATCAGATAGCGTAACACTTATTCTAATTGACTTACAGATCTCACAGTGGAAAAGACTAATTCCAAAACTGAATGGTTAGCTAATGTTAAGTCTCTAATCAGTATTCCAAATACAAAGAACATTCTATAGTCACTTTGCGCTACTTTTTTTAATATTTATTTCTTTATGATGGCCAGTTAAGAATATTGAGACCGGCTCCCGAATAAGTAAGTGAAACTTTTTGAGTGAACTTTTTTTGAGAAATGTGTAGACAGAATTTGAATTTAGAATAGTGTTTTTGAGAAATGAGTAGACAGAATTTGAATTTAGAATAGTTTCTTGTTGGCTGTTGCCTGTTCAAATGTTCCCTGCAAATAGATTTGATTTTTTAATTCGAAAACAGCCTTATATAGGTGTAGTTTATTGGTTCTCAAGTAACCATCTTTGCTAGGAGGTAAGTTTGTAGCAGAGCAGTGTCTCTATCTTCTTCGAACGTAGGAGTAGGTACCTATCTATGTAGTTTTAGCTTATCTCCAGGATAATTAATTTGAGAACAATAATTTAAAAGCTTTAGTGTTGTAATGTTTATTGGACTTTAGTTAAAGAATTCTAGATTTGAAGCTTTTTGATTGTCAAGAGTATTTAGAAAAAATATTAATTCTCAAATTTAATGCATGAGGTCATGAGTGTGTATTTTTAATAATAAGTTGTGTCTTTAGGTTTTGTTCAATACAGCATATAACAAAATTAATAAAAAGAATCACGATATTAGTACCTAATAGTAATAAGTATAATAATATATGCAGAATTACCGTTGCGGTAAATGAAAGCATAGCTTTTGGGATTTCTAGGTGATTGTAAGCAATATGTGCGAATACAGGGTGTAATCACCCCATAATATGTATCACCATCAGATCCAATAGGTGTCATGAATGCCGATTAAGAAACAATTGGTTTATAGAAAAAAATAGATATAGGTACGCGTCCCTGCACGATTTTTAATCAAATATTAATATACATATTTTACAAAAAAAAATCATTTTTGTTATATTATTTTTTGATTACGTTTAGAGTTAGTCAACTAAAAATAAAATGTTTATAGAATAAATGAAATTTAAATTGTTAGGTAACGATATCATATTTGTGGTAAACTTAGGCATAGTTTTGCAGGTTTTTTTAAATTATTTTAATGTATTAATTTTAAATACACAATGACATTATTAACGCTAGGTACTATTTTGATTAAATCTAAATTATCGTATCATTTATTTATGAAATATTAATTAATTATTTATTTATTTAAATTAAATTTCACGGCATGACAGAGCCGAGGCGCCAATGCGCCGTGAAACAATAGTTTATTGTACGCGCAGGTACAAACGTGTACTTAAAATAAAAGGAATCAATTCTAAATAAATTAAATTAATATTATAAACAGATATTTCAACGATCATCCATCCGCTCACAGAACGCCAAACACTCACGATACACACACTCCCCATCAAATCACACTCTGGCGCTGATTCAAGGAGAACATTGAGCATACGCAACACTCGAAGTAATGGTGAGTTTTCGCGCGACACAGTGCGCACCACCGGCACAGCCAGCAGCGGGTGGGTGCGTGGTGCGTATTATAATATGAAATAGGTTGTGTATTAGGTAAATGCGTGAAACTTACAGTAACTTTAGTATATTTTTAAATCAATTTAAAAAGGACTCGCCCTTAGTGATTTAATATTTATTATTTTTTGAGTTTTAATTTTTAATTAGATTAATATTTTAATGTGTTAACTATTGTTTATTATTTGAGTAATCTACAAAGTTATGATTGTCTTAACCATAGATGTAGTATTTTGTCTGTAAAATTCTACGCGACACAGAGCTCGATCCCTAGTCCGGGGGATGTCTTCTTTTTAAAGAAAAAAAAAATAATACTAGCAGCCCGTTCCGGCTTCGCTCGGGCATTAAACATTACATTTAGATTTGTTTATTTATGTAGGTAAGCCGTAAGCCTATGTCACTCAGGAAAAATGTAGCTTTCCAACAGTGAAAGAATGATTAAAATCAGTTCAGCCCTTTAGGATAAATAACCTAGACACCGACTACAGCGTCATTTGCCGGGCTGATTTGTAAATCTAAACCATCCAGGGCACCACTCAAACGCATACAGAAAAATTCATGGAAATCGGTCAAGCCGTTTAGGAGGAGTTCAATGACAGACACACGTACAGCGGAATTATTTAAACATAATAAAGATAATATAGAGTATGATACTCGTAGTTGTTAGTATCAAAAACGTCCGAAAAATGTTCATATAAGTACCTTGCCTTGTACTATTTAGGCACGGAAATGGTTTTTAACAAACATTTGTCTAAATCATGTGTGCAAAAAGATTGCAATAAGCGAATGCCGTGGTAGAGGTGGGTTTGTGTTTGGATCCTGAGCTTATCAATTTTCTTATTTAGTATTTAAGTATTTTAATTGTATATCCTTAAGTCTCTACCACTAGAGTACCAAACAATACGAAGCATTTAACTGTGTTGCAGAGACTTAAAAGGGGTCCTTTAAAAACCAAAGTTTACAAATTTTTAAATTATCAATTTTTTTTTTTCAGAGACCGTACGTCTTCATGGGAGGTGAATAATTTTGAAATAATTGTTATTATTAATTATATAATTTTATATATTATATAGTTATTGTTAATGATGTAATTTTGTATGTTATACATTTATCTTTAGATAAATAAATGAGTAAATATGCAAACGGACTTTAATCGTATATATATATTATCGTAAGGAATTTCATTGGCAATTAATTAATTTAGTTTTTTTACTCTAAGTCCGTTTTTAATTATAAGATACCTTAATAGGAATAGATAGACGCCTTTAATCGATTACTAAAATAATACGTTATTATTTTCTACAAGAAGATAGAGAAAATACTCTATACAAGAAAAAATAGAATAAAATTAAATTATTGACAAATAATTTAATTTATTATTAATTAGTAAGTACCTACCTGAATAAATTTCAACGAATATTGGAATATAAATATTTTTTTTTTTTTTTTTAGCCTTGTTGGTGTTAAATACGTTTGGTTTTCTTTAATATTTAGATAGGAACCGATCGTTATTTTTAGGTAATTAAAGTAGTTTAATTTAGGTATTGCTTATTAAGGGTTAATTTATCTGCTTACCTTAAATTACTTGCTACAAAAAATCCAAGTTATTGCAAAAGCAATAACTAAAACAATCTTCAACTGGTCGCTTTTAACATCACTAAATTTATTTATACCAAAAAGTTCACAGCACTATAATTATGGCTGTATGTATGTAAATGGTACTTTGCCTTACGCGTGTCTATAAACACTGAAGAATTTCCCGCCAAACTAAACGTCAAACTGTCAAACGCGCGGACATTGCGCCTCTACTTGTGAAAGGCGCCAATTCACTGATTACAAAATCTCACGTGGACCTCCACAGCTTCTCTATACCTTTATAAATATGAAGGGCCATTGAAACGACTCTATTGCTATAAGCCCACGAACAAAAGAGACGGCACTACTAGAGAGTGTCAACACCCATTGTAAGCCGCTTACTGCTATTAGGACTGCTCATTTGTAAGAAAGAGACGCATAGATTTTGTATTGTGTAGCTTTAATTCAAACTCCGCCCATTCCTCATTTAACCCCCCCAGTGGAGGGGTGAACTTGGGCAGTTTTAAATTATCTATTATAATAAAATTATTTCGCGAAATAAGGGGTTGGTTATGCTAATGATGTGTTTAATTTATGTCGATATCTTTATCTGTGAGTGCTTTGACAGTTATGACTGACATATTATATGATAGGTCGCTTCTATAATATTAAATTCATTGGCGTTTTTCACATTCTAGGTATATTTACGTGTAAAATATTGTTGTAATATTTTAGTGCTATAAAAACAAATTAAAAATAGCGTTTAGTTGAAGTTTCAAAAGCTTTTTGTCTTTAAATTTTTTATTATTATAGGCTTAACTTTGGTTTTTAAGCTCTTTCAAAATTAAATTATGTTTAACAAGCTTGTAACGAAGCCGTGCTCATAAATACTTATTATTTGTCAATATGGAAAATATAATTACAAAATAAAATCCAAATTAAATTATTTGAATAAAAATAACCATGGTTTTGTCTATAGACAGCTGTTTATTAAAAATAAAATACAAAGCTATACGAATAAAATAGTATGGAAACCCTTTAATAAATATCCGATCTCCCTCCTGCAACCGACAAAAAGGCCTTCGAGCTTAATTTTCCATCTCTTTTCACCACACACTCGTCATTTGTATGTAGTACAACTATGCAAGGCATATCAAGCAAAAATGCCACGTAAAATAACGTATATAAAGTTGGTTTTCGAATAAGTAGAGTGTTGTAAGCTTTTGTCAACTTTGCGGTCGGGTTTCGGTTTATCTCCCCCGCACAAAATTGTTAGTCACACAAACATTATCTTTGACCAATGAAACGTAACCACGGGCCATTTTCAGCCAATCGATGAGCTTAAAATGTACGTTTTCGCGCGCTTCGCAATTTGAATTTCGTTTTGTGTATATTTTTTTTAATTGACACGATTCCTTTTGTCTTTGGAACGACATGGCGTTGCTTTTGTTTTTATCTTTGTATTGGTTTGTAGATAGAAATAACATAAAACAGTTTTTGCTAAACACTATTAAGTCCTGGCGATCATTATATTAACTATACTTTTGTTTTTTTTATTAAACTCGGTGATATAGTAAACACGAATACAGTCCAGGTATGATAAACTGATGGTAGTCTTGAAATGACTTCATCACAACAACCCATTAATGTCTCACTGCAGGGACGGGCCTCCTCCCATGACGGAGGGATACTTGGCCTACTAATACCACGCTGGCCAGACGGATTGGTATAGGGTTTAATTTCAAGTTTTCCTTCTTTTTATTTCGTAAAGATAATAAATTCACGGATAGTCCCTTAGTCAGTTTATACGACACCCATGAGATGAAATGGGGTGGTAACATATTGTATTCTTACTCCGTCACCACACGGAGAAATGGCGTCATTACGTCGATATTATTGCCCGTTTGATCACCCGGTGTGCTAGATATACATTGGCTGATCTGTGAAAATTATATACAAGTGTAAGGCGTTTGGAGGTTGCACAATGGTCTCTGGCTAGGCTATTAGTTGACCACCAAGCTGAAAAAAGCTCTTACTAGCCGCACTGGTAGTACTGAAAGGAAGGATATTTTACAAACTTTTATTCAATGTCTTATTTTTTCCCGTGGTTATCGTAAATGTGAGACTAAGGAACAACTACATCAACAACAACTGAAATGTAGGCGGTAAAATTGATGATTGGTGGATGGTTAGTTGCGAGTTAACCTAGAGTCGTAACGTAAACGGATCAGCACCGTATCAACTCGAGCCGTTCAGTATTATTTGTATAAAAATCCTTACTGCAACGCACACTAACGATTTTGACGTTTGTCACCGAGGAAAAAGGCGAGGCGCGATCAAAACTCAAAATGCCTTTGCACTGCGTCCTATACACACTCTTTCACCTTAACACAATAAGGTGTTTCATCATAATCATATCATAACAGCCCATTATTGTCCCACTGCAGGGACGGGCCTCCTCCCGTGACGGAGGGATACTTGGCTTACTAATACCACGCTGGCCAGACGGATTGGTATAGGGTTTAATTTCAAGTTTTCCCTTTTTTTATTTCGTGAAAATAATATTCACGGATAGTCTCTTAGTCGGTTTTTACGACATCCATGGGATGAGATGGGGTGGTGACATATTGTATTCTTACTCCGTCACCACACGAAAACAGACGACAGACATACTCTTTCACCTTAACACAATAAGGTGTTTACGAAGGTCAAAATACCTCTACAATGTACTCGCTATTGAGACACAAGGATCTACCCTTAGTTCAACTATCATTCGCACTACTGCTTGGAATCACCGCGATGCTACTGACTCTGTCTTCCTCTTGCTGGAATAACGTATCTCCTTCGTTGTCGAAATATGCACCTAATGTCCTCACATAAGTTTTCCCATTCCCAACAATACTGTAACAGTACTGAATTAGTTATTCTGAATTCTAATTCATTTTCGTTCACACGCATCAATCACAATAATATAATGTATGATAGACGGTGTCCGAGTTGAGAAGATTGTTTTCATCTAAGTGGTTGGTTCACGTCCTCTTTAATGCTCAATTTGGCGTACTGTAATGTAACCAAAGCACGGATACTGTGGAAACGGCTTTTTTTGCTGTTGTATCTCTTCTAATTAAGAATGTAACATTTGCACACAGCTACCTACTAAGAAAGAAGATTAAGCGGTCTTAGCTTTGACAAAATTAGAATGAACTATTCAACCTTCGTTGTCGAAATATTCACTTAATTTCCTTACACAAGTTTTCCTATTCCCAACGCAACTATAACTACAATGAACAGGGAATTCCAATTCATAGTAATGTATGAATCAATCAAAAATATAATTTAATCAATCACAATAATTGTATGATAGAAGGTGTCCGAGTTGAGAAGATTGTTTTCATCTAAGTGGTTGGTTCACGTCCTCTTTAATGCTCAATTTGCCGTGCTACCTATAATGTAACCGGTGCTCGGTTAGTATGGAAACGGCTTGTTTAAAATTGAAGTTTTACATATCTCTGTGTGGTGACGGAATAGCATGAAGCTCATTGCATGGGTGTCGTTAAAGCCGACGAAATCAAAGTTCACAGATAAGTTTGATTTTATTTATTGCTTTAAGGTTTCAGACGGCCCGCCATATGGTAAGCTGTAACCGCCGGTCATAGACGACTGCAATGCATTGACAGAGAATAGGCAAGCTGCTAGACCTAACCTACACTAGACTTCATCATACCAGCCCATTAATGTCCCACTGCAGAGACGGGCCTCCTCCCGGCCGGAGGGATACTTGGCCTACTAATACCACGCTGGCCAGACGGATTGGTATAGGGTTTAATTTCAAGTTTTCCTTCTTTTTATTTCGTAAAGATAATATTAATGGATAGTCCCTTAGTCGGTTTTTACTACATTGTAATACTAGACTTATAGTTTCGTTACTTATTACCAAGCTATAGAACCCTTCTTTCTAAACACAGCAACATTTATTTGAAACTCTACTGGTTACAGTTGCTAGCTGGTGAAATTATATTCCATAGCTCTGTAATTTTACTAGCCAGCAAATTACCTATGCTATGGGATTTCTGACGTCGATGATCGGTGGTTACTGGTGATCATTACGTGGTTCGCTTAATCGTCTGCCACCTTTTTGCTTCAAGGCATCAAATAATAAATGCCAAATTTTATATAATTATCTATTTATTAACAATAGTCGAGAATAAGCTCGTGTTGAAAATCGATAAGAATGTAAACTTAATAGAAATTCTGATGTCCCTTTCCATACTTGTAGCCTAGTGAGTGAAGCGTGTACGCAATTGCTCGCTAGCACTACTGTATTGGGGACCCGGCACTAACTCTGTTTGTTTGTTACTCTATACTAAAGTACCAAACGTACCATTACATAAATATAAAGTCTGTTTCCATACTTGTAGTACGTATAGTGAGTGAAGCGTGTACGCAATTGCTCGCTAGCACTACTGTATTGGGGACCCGGCACTAACTCTGTTTGTTTGTTACACTATACTAAAGTACCAACTTTAAATTAGTTGGTAAATTTAATAATTAAAAAAAAACTGTATACCTAAAGCCGGGTACTCACAAGCGAGCTGTAACCGTAACTTACGTGATACAGTAACGGGGTTCTAGTGTGTACGGGAAGTAACGAACGGGGTGATTTGCTCTGCCTTCAGTTTTGGTTTTTATCTCCATGATGTTGGACGAAGTGTCTGTCGCCTGTGCAGCATACTTACTTAAAGATACCTTACTCGATGATCATATTATTATGTTAATCATTATATCATTACGAGCACCCTTTGATCCGCGGCAAAAACCGACATTCTCTGACTCGCTCCGAGTCGCTCGTGGGGCGCTCGCAGGTTCGCGAACCACGTACACACTATTTTTTTTTGGTTACAGTGCATGCAACGGTTACGGTTACAGTTCGCTGATGATAACGCGGATTAAGTCATGCTTGTAAAAAAAAATTCGTAAAGAAGTATTAAGCCTAATCACTATTTAAACGACCTTTGTGGCGCAGTCGGTATATTACATGGCTGCTACGCTGCGGGTTTGATTCCCGCTCAATGCAAATCTTTGTGTGCATGAACATGATTGTTTGCATTGGTCTGGGTGTTTTCTATGTATAATAATATGTATGTTTTTAGCAAAAAAAAAGTGTTTAAGTATGTTTATACGTTGTCTAGTATCCATAGTACAAGCTTTGCTTAGTTTGGGACTAGGTTGTATGAGTGAGGATAAAAAAAAATAAAAAAATTACGCCTTCGATTCCTTTTTTAAATTAAATACTTACTTTATCTGATAAACTGAGCACACCTGTGCTAATAATGACACTGCCAATCAGAAATATATATCTCATTGCTTTTGTATTACAATTCCACGTGTTTTGCTTACCCTACAATATTTAGTGGGGACAATTACATGGATTAAAGATGTTATCAGATAAATTAAGTACACAACAACAAATCGATCTAGATCCCCGTATACCTTATTCCTGTATAATAAGTTATACTTTCGAATAAAAATATATAGCTTGATGTGCATACAAACCTAAACAATTAATGCAATCCTCTTTGCATAGTTTATAATAGTCTCGAATAAGGATTGCCTGGCACGAGTTCGCGAGTTTAAATGGCCGACTGGGTAAATTTGTGTGACCTATAAGTAATTTAGTTTATAATAGTCTCGAATAAGGATTGCCTGGCACGAGTTCGCGAGTTTAAATGGCCGACTGGGTAAATTTGTGTGACCTATAAGTAATTGTCCTGAGCCTGTATAGGCTTAGTGCTTGCTTAATGCATATAAGTATGAAAAATCACAGACAAAAGACACGGGATTCCTAGTTTATAAATATTAGGTCGCCGCAGTCTTTAGCCTCTATTTTCTTTTAAAACATAGATTGCTTGTATTATTTTTGTAATTTGGCAAATAAAGGACATTACCAACAACTAACAAAATATAATTAAGAAAAATTATTATTATTTGTATTAGTAATAAGCCTGTAAACATAGGTCCAACCTAAACCAGTGGAATTTACCATTTAAACAAATGTAACTTCTTCCCTTATATTTTTTTTCTTATGATTAAAATGCTATAAGTTAGCCAAGATGTCTGCTATTACTTATACCAAAATTTCATTCGTTTACATAAGTTTAATAATTATTGAAAAAACTAAGAAAACGTATGAAAAATCAAACTTCGCATAAAATCTCCATACAAAACGGCAATTTCATAGATAAAGACCTAATAATAATATAAACTTTTTAGTGGATTAATATAACGATCTACAATGTACTCTATAAGGATTTCTTGATCTATAACGCCCACTTCTACTTCCGATGCCAGATCTGGCTAGCACCTGTAAAGGCTCTTTCAATTTAGCCGTTTCGTGCCATACGGCTGCCGTGGATTTTCGGTGCTTTTGTCGAACGGCAAACGTACGTTCGTTTGTTTTCATACATACTCGTATCTTGCCGTGCGGCGAACGCACGACTACGTTTGCCGTTCGACAAACACACTATCAAGTGAGCCTTTTACCTGTCTACCGTCTTAATTATTCGTTTTGAAATTATTTATTAGATAACTGTACCATTTGTCTTTATATAGGTACCTGCTAGCTGACCCGTGCCCACTTCATTGGGTGGCGTAAAAAACACGTCCGTTTTTTAAACTTATTTCATTACTGCTCCACTCCTATTAGTAATAGCGTGGATACTATATAGCCTATGACACTCCCCGATAAATGGAATATTTAACACAGAAATATTTTTTTAAATCGGTTCAGTAGATCCAGAGATTACCCCTTACAACGTCACAAACACACAAACTTTACGTCTTTGTAATATTAAGTATAGATTTAGTTTTGGTAAGTTATAATGTGCTAGAGCACATTTACATAAATTACCACAAGTACACACCCAGGCCTCAGACCAATTATTTAGTCTGAGACCCAGGCATATAGATAACAAAATAATTAACATAAAATAAATATAATTATCTAACAAATAACCACATTGTACGTTTAGTTAACACGTGGATGAGTCTATTTAGAACAATAACTAAACAATGGCCGCTTGCACATAAAACCAACGCAATGTTGTAATGGACGCCGCGATGTGAACTTCCTACAAGATATTGATGCAATCGTTATGCTAATTTTACGCTACTTTTTAGTACAGGATTGTCTATATTTTTACATCTACCTATTCTTGTTTATAATTAACTAGCCCCGGCCACCATCCGGGCACCTACTACAGAATGTCCAGTAACGTATAAGTACAGCTTCATTAGGCGATTACATTATAAATCTTAAAATTTGTATGGGTTTCTCTACTATAAATGCATGTGTTATACATACAAACCTTCCTCTTGAATCACTCTATCTATTAAAAAAACGCATCAAAATCCGTTGCGTAGTTTTAAAAATTTAAGCATAGGGACAGACAAAGGGACTTTATTTTATACCTATTATGTATAGATTGTAGAAGATGATTATGTGACCGTATTGAAGCTAATGGAAAACGCGAAAACAGTCCAGGAATGGGCTGTTGTAGTCACGATATGGTTTTATTTCGATACCATCACTTTACACGATTTGCAAGTTCATACTGTCATCAATCACACCAGGAACCGGACCCAATTACAACTTCTTAGCATGGATGCTAAGAATAGGGTATTATCTACATTGGGCTCTTATACGGTAGTAGCGTAATCATAATAGTCTTAAACTATCATCGATGATAAGAAGACAATAATGAATAACAATACTTAAAGATTTAGGTTAGACAAAAATAATTAAATTAATAATTTAATGTTATTCAAAAATAATTATTCGTTTGTTTTATATGATGAGAGGCAAACGAGCCAGCAGGTCACCTGATGGTAAGTGATAACCGCCGCCAAAACACAGCCGCAACACCAGAGGAATTACAAGTGCGTTGCCGACCTCTATTTAGGTATAGTATCATCACCAGAATCAGCTAATGGACGTCCGAAAAAAGAATTAGGAGCAGGCAGGCTCCAAATTCTTTCACTTTACGTGGTGCCGTCTACTGCTAAGCATAGGCCTCTCCCATCTCGCGCCACAGGACACAGTCCTGGCCTTCCGCATCCAGTCCGATCCAGCTACCTTTGCGAGGTCGGCGTCCTTCACTACGTTTGCCGAGTTGCATCTCCACTCCAGGACATCTATATTCTATAAATAAAAATTAATAGTACATAAACCCATATACAGATGGCGCTTAGGAAACCATTTTTACGGACTACCTTACAAACAATATTGCAATTGATTGCCTAGATGTCACTAGTTGTTTTCATTTTAAATCTGCTACCCTGCACTAGATGGCAGCACATAGCCGTGACTCTTAATGTTGTGTACGTAGTACACACGTTATGCAACAGATGGCTGTTAAGTTAGGTTTTAAAGGTGACCGTAAACTTACGGTCACCTTAACCACTTACCACCACACCTTAAAAACTTACGGTCTAAACTTAAAGTCTACTTGTAGACTTTGTGACGTGACACGGCCACCCTGGTATAGATGGCGTTTTCTGACGATGTATTTTTGTATTTTTGTCTGTACTGCAGATATTCACTTAAATATTTTTTTTATTTTAGTATTTATTTATTTGATGTGTGATGAACATTATTTTTATTAAACTATTTTAACACTTACATTTTAGTATAGTATTTTTTTTCTTTATAGAATAAATACTTACGCATAATTAGTCACCTAGTTACCACCAGGATTGAGAGGAATTCCAAAATAACATCATAGCCCGAGAAGGAAAGCACAGAACAAACCACAAGCGGCTGTCTAAGTTTGGTACCATCTGTACCATTGTATATGTACAGTCAGCAAAAAATTTTTTTTTTTTTTTTTAAATCTCATTTAATTAAAAATAGCCATACATCGTATAGATTAAGTCGGCAAAAAAAAGTAAAAAAAAAAAAGTTGATTAATACCAATTTAGTTGTATTCTTACTCCGTAAGCTAAGCCTTCGGAAAGATAATCTTAGAGATGCCAAATAAGAATAAAGGTTAAATTAAAGCCTCTATTCTACTTTATTATTTATTTATTATTTTTGTGGCCATATTATTTTTCCGTGTGGTGACGGAGTAAGAATATAATATGTCACCACCCCATCTCACCCCATGGGTGTCCTAAAAACCGACAAGGGGACTAACCGTAAATATTATCTTTACGAAATAAAAAGAAGGAAAACTTGACATTAAACCCAAACCAATCCGTCTGGCCGCGTGGTATTAGTAGGCCAGGTATCTCTCCGTTACGGGAGAAGGCCCGTCCTTGCAGTGAGACATTAATGGGCTGTTATGATGATGATGAACACCAATTTTACAAGATTCGTGGTTAGGGATTTATGAAAAATTAGTGATCAGTGTTCATTCGAAGTTACTTCTTCGATGGTAACAAATTACTTCTTAGACGACCTCCTTCTGACTGTACTTACCACCTGCTATTTCTTAGCCATTAAACTACTTAAAATATTCCGACATTCAGCGACGTCTGTTCGTCCAAGGTCTCTATTGTACAGGTTTGTTATATTATCTCTAGGACGTGAAGATGAAACCGTGGAGCGACTAAGGGTCGTCGTAGCACATACAACGTAACGTAAACGGATTGGCACCACGCCTTTTTCCTCGGTGTCAAACGTCAAAAATCCAATTACGTTACATACCGATTAGTGTGCGTTGCAGTTAGGAGTTTCATAGAAATAATACTGAACGGCTCGAGTAGATACGGTCACGATCCGCTTACGCTATGTTATATGTGCTACGACCCTAATGATACAGACCAGGGTCGGAGGAATCCAGACTAGAAGAATGTAGACCATGACATGGACAGACCACTTGATAAACATATTTATTTGTTTCATAGATTATACTTTCATATGAACATTCTATCAGACAACCACTTAAAATTTTTGTCAAAATTTATTATGCAATTTTGGAGAGGATTCTTATCTTAAAATAAGAGGGGAGGTCCAAAAGTTCGTGTAATGGAGGGGAAGGAGTGGGGATAGGGGCGCTCGCTTAGTGTCATACTAATAACGGTTTCATCATTAGTATACACCGTGTATTTTAGTCACCATTAAAGATTTGAACCAAGCAATCAGTAGACTGTATATAAGTCATTTATGCAAAAAAAAGTTTTAAATTACACTTAAAAACTTCGAAAATGTTAAAAATAATACTTTATTACTTTAAAAATGCAACACGCTTTACACTAACGTAGGTACAAAAGCTCGGCGCGGGCACTGACCTGCGAAACACAGACCGCGCGTAGATACTTACGTGAAATACGTCGCAAGCGCGCGGGTCGATCAGCTGTTCCTTAATATCTAGTTCATGTTCATTTAATTTAATTTTATACGGACACCTCATACACTATTGCTATAAAATAATGTATTAAAGACAGTACCCTAGGTCGCGGGGATGTTTACAAGTATCAATAAACTAAGACAAAGTATACAACTTTCGCAGGATTCGAACCCGCGACCTTGTGCTCGGCAGGTGCATAGGTACGCGACGAATTAAATTAAACCAAATGTTAAATTTTATGTTAGTTTATTTTAATTTCATGTGACACAGCACAGTAAATAATAGTTTCTAAACATTTAAACAACAGTGTAAGTCTGATTACTTCGTCATTTCATTTTAGTTTAAGCGTAATTTTCTTATGAATTGACAATGTGTTTTGGACCGTATTTACTACATAACTGAGAGGATTTATTAAACAACAATATGTGACGTATCTCTTTACATAGGTATTGTGAACAAACATAATAACTCATCAATAAGTGGAAAACGTACAATCGCAAGATACCTGAATTATTATTAGTTGTTTACCTATTGGTACTGAAATAATTGTTAAAACTGCTTCCCAATTTGTTTTAAACACATAAACACAAGTGCACTTTTTTAATATTTTCACGAATCCTGATTAGGGTCACTGACTGTCACTTTAGGTACCACTTTTAATTTTATTTTAATTTCGTTTTAAACATATGAATGGCTGACTTCGAAGTGCAGCCGCTCTTGTACTTCGTCGAGGATGTCGTTCGAAATACTCTAAAATGTTTTCTTCGAGGGCCGCCGAGTACCGTGGTTGGTTCACCACGTCCTTGCGGATGTCTAGGTAGTCCCGTAGGCGTTCTGTCGCCGCCATAATAACTTGTATGCTAGGCACCCTTGGGAGCGTAATGCCTTGGCGTTGTAACTTTTAAATGATGCTGTAATCAGCGTACAGTCTTCTAGCTTCGCTTGAGGTTATCTCCAGCTAACAACATACAATCTCATCACATCTAAATAGTTACTCGACATTCGAGTATGGTCGGTTTTCGTTGTTTATTGCGAGGATGACTGATCATAACTGTGATGTCACGACATACGTAATAAAAAGGTAATTAGACGCACGCACTTCCGCGAATTTGTGGCCGACTGCGGCGGGGCGCCGGCGGTCGGCGGTGCGTTTGAGTTGCGGGAGGGTGCGCGGGGGTGAGACCACGTGAGACGCTAGCGATCTATGCAGATCATTATGATTGGACAAAAGTCCACGTTAACTCTAAAACATTGGTTGATTCAATTTCTCCTGCTATAATCTTAACCAATAAATGCATTTTTACAACAAAGAAATGGGCGGCTCTTTTGTTCATGCAATACAGTATGGTTTTAAAAATTTTGATTATTTTTTAAATTTAAGATTTACAAATTAAAGTTGTTCAAATTAATTTTAAATATTACCAAAAATTTCCTAAAATCGGTTACATTAAGTGGTTTAATTCTTTAATGCCGATTAAAATACACGGTGTATAAATTAAGTTTGAGCCCTATCGGGCCATTCGTTAATATAGAATTTCTATGAATGTAATCATCATCATTCCCCTGCCCTTATCCCAAATCCCAATTTTATTTGGGGTCGGCGCAGCATGTCTTCTTCTTCCATATACCTATCTATGAAAGTAATCAGTGTAAAAAAAATCCAAAGCAACCAAGTACTATCTGTATTTTAATTAAAAAATGTGATACAAGAAAAGAGGGAAACTGCATGTAGATTAATTATGCAGACTTCAATGCCCCTGTTTATCGCTAACATAACAGCTAAGATAATCTTATCTAATCACAGGAACTAAGTAAATTAATTAAAAACATTATTTAAACTTTAATGGTATGAGAAAATGCGATCCTATGCACGCATTTTCTTATGTATGAAGTTTTTTCTTAACGTTAATAGTTTTTTATTTTTTTTATTTATAATTAGGACAACTTACGAATCATACACAAAGACAATTAGATATATTACAATATTTGGTGGCCCAAGCAACAGTGCAGATTCAATTACAAGTTGCCACGGCAAGCAAAAAATTACACAATACATATTAACATTAATCAATTAAATATAGATTGCAATTTTTTTTTATAAATGTAAAAAATAATGCAATTCTATTACGTGAATCATTATTTAAGTTTAAAAAACAATAAAATTTGGAATACAGTATAATTTTAAATTCAATAAAATTTAATAAAAACTTAACAATTTAATAAAAAATTAATAAAATTTGGAATACAGTAAAATAAAATTCAATAATATTTAGTAAAAATTTAATAAATAATTCAGAATATATTTTTTAATTCTTCTTTATATTTTACGAGGTTGTGCATAAACACATCGCAGTTATTGGCAATAGAGATAGTGTTGTACGCCTTTTGCAGTCTTACCAATGGAGAATGTAATCCTATGTTGCTGTGAGAGCGCGATGGAGTGAAAAGATGATATGAATTTTTGCGAGGCAATTTATAAGGAACGTTAAAACGCAAATTGGTGAGCAAATGTGGACAGTCGATTATGTTATTGACTGTCTTATAAAGTAATATTTGATCAAGAAACTCTCTTCTCTTTCTAAGACTGTTCACCTGGTAAAATTCTAGGCGGCTGTTGTAAGATGTGAGTTGTTTTGCCATATGGTTTTGGTACGAAAGATGGTAAACAAAACGCTTTTGCACCCGTTCAACTGTATTAGAGTGAATTTCATACTGAGGTGACCATACAGCGCTGCAATACTCCAGACCTGATCTAACTATACTATTAAATATACTATTTTTTGTTGAAGCATTCTTAAAATCTCTACAATTTCTCACCACAAACCCGAGAAGTTTATACCCGTTAGACGCTATATTTTTAACATGAGCATCGAATTTACATTTCTTATCGAAAGTGACTCCTAAATCTTTGTAGACATCTACAGAATTGATTTTATTATTCGAGATGAAATACGATGCGTTATTCGATTGTTTTTTGCTTGTAAAGTGCATGTAACAACATTTATCACTATTCAAAATCATTTTGTTGTCGACGCACCACCTCGCCAAACGATTCAGGTCCTCCTGAAGAAGATTTACATCGGCGGCGGAATTTATTGACTTTGCGATTTTTAGATCATCAGCGTACAAATAGCTGAGAGAATGGTAAAAGCACGTAGTGATGTCGTTAATAAATATGTTAAAGAATGTAGGCCCGATGTGAGATCCCTGGGGAACCCCAGATGATGCCCCAAAAGGTTCAGAAGTGAATCCATTAACCACTACTCGACACGTGCGTTCTCTCAGATATGACGAGCACCAGTCAAGTATGGCGCCATTGATACCAAACATTGCCAACTTTTTTACAAGGATATTATGATCTACCTTATCGAACGCCTTAGATAAATCCGTATAGACCACATCCATAGGAGTTCCCTTATCTAATGACGAGATCAAGTCAGTCATAAAAGACACCAAATTAGTCGTAGTTGAGCGATGGCTAAAAAAGCCATGCTGATTAGGTGTGATCATAGGTCTAATGTGCCATGTGATAAATGGAAGTACCAATGACTCGAATAGTTTGGCAAAAACAGGAAGTATAGATATAGGCCTATAGCTGGTAGCAAGTTCGACGTCTCCAGATTTATGTATGGGCACAACCAGAGCATTTTTCCACGCTGATGGAAATGTACCAGTGGATAATTTATTTATTTATTTATTTATTTATTAAGGTAATTACAACAGGTAGCAATCAAACATGATAGATATAAATATAATGGAAGGTGATTTGTACAGATTGATACCCTAGCGCAATCACACAGCATGCTATTATATAGTTAATGATCTATTATATATAATGATATATTATAATGATCTATTATATATAATGGTTAAAGGGTAACATAAAAATTGGGCACAATTAATTGCAAAAATTGAGGGAATCCCATCACAGCCGGGGCCTTTGCTCTTGTCTAATTTTTTGAGGGCTGTGCAGACCATCTCTTTGGACACAGTAATATTGGATAGCGTATGTGATGACTGGCTTTGAGTTGACTGATTGGTTCCACCATTCACTATCACAAGAGGGGAAGGAGGTTCATAGACCGAAAAAAAATAAGATGCAAGACATTCACTTATCTCGGGACCAGTTGTACATTTGTTATCGTTATAAGACATTTCTGACGGGTATGAACTCCTAATAGACTTTTTCTGTTTAATATAAGACCAAAATAATTTTGAGTTTTCTTTTATGGAGGCTTCAATTTTTGTGATGTAATTATTATAACATCTATCTATATACTATAATAAAACTGTAGAGGTCGAAATGTCTGTTCTTTTCGATAATTCAGATAAAAATTATCTATAAAATCTAGAAAAAAGTCAAAAAGCACGAAACCACAATTTTTAGAATTAATGTCTGTCTGTCTGTCTGTCTGTTTGTTACCGCACATCTTTAAAACGAATTAATATAATCTAAAGACCAATACATTGTATTGTAGCCTTTTTTATTGGGCTTAAACTGAGGTATGTTTCATCAAAATCGGATAAGTATTAATTGAGATATCGCTTGATCACTCAAAGAGAACAGTCCAATACAAATCAGGGGTCATGAAAAATGGTTTTGGTTCAATGTTGAATGAATTTAAATTTCGTTTCTTTTGTTCACGAGATGGCGTTACCAGTATTAATCATACTCATAAATGAGTTTGTAAATAATCTATAACTATTTTATTATTGCGTGCTATTAATTATAAGTTATTCCTTTAAAATTTTAATAAAACCACAAAGCATGAATCGTATTTGTTATATCAATTATAAGTCTTATTAAATCGATTATAAGTTTACTTGATAGTTTTTTTTTTGTGTTTTTCGTAAGTGAAAACGGAATTTAATTAATTATAAACTGTATTAGTAAGCTATTAATCTAATCTAAAATATCAATAATTCTTTTGGTATTAATTTAGTTTAAACTGTAGTAGTTACTGGTCAACGTAAAAGTATGCAACAGACTCCATACTGTACAACTTTACTTTGATATCGGTGTTCCTGTTTTTATTAGGTAAACTCAAATGTTGACAAATGTTTTATTACCCAATTTACATTTCTAAGGAATTTGCAAGTATACATATACTCTTTGCAAGTATACATATATAAGTATACATATACATTATACGTCTCTGAAGTGGTTACTGGTCAATGTTAGTTTGTTAAATATTGTATTGATCTCTTCAAACTCTGGAAAAAAATCAACATGAATGAATCTTCCCTTTAAAAAAATTATTATCCATGTGTTAGTTTATTTAAAGAGAACAAAATAATTGTAACCATTACTATTTTTGAGACTTCGTAACATAATAATTATTTGCCATAATAATTGTTTACCATAATGCTTTCCTACATGGCGTTGTAGATCGCGGCGTTAAGATTCTCCGTCAACAATATACGAGTCTTTGCTCCCTGGTCACCAATGAGTGTTTAGGGAAATACGTCCCATATAACACAAAAAGAAAATTCCTGGTTATGTGAGCGGGCAATTTTAACATCTAGGAATGATCAAGCCAATATTATTAATACAGAAATTATTTCTGAAATTGTTGGTAATGTCGTCACTTATTTAGCAATCGACTCAATGGTTAATAAATTTTCCAGTAGAATTTTTAAATTCGTTGAGTGCTTCTGGTTTGCCAGCATACAGCATTTTGCTAAAGATTGGTGTACCAATCATTCTCTTGCGTAATTTAAGTCCTCCAAAATTATGCAATGGTACACGTCTTAAGGTAATTAACCTTTAGCAAAATGTCATTGTGGCTGAAATATTATCGGATTGTGGAAGAGGT
Source organism: Schrankia costaestrigalis (assembly GCA_905475405.1). Taxonomy (NCBI): domain Eukaryota; kingdom Metazoa; phylum Arthropoda; class Insecta; order Lepidoptera; family Erebidae; genus Schrankia; species Schrankia costaestrigalis. Next base: position 6,788,591 of record FR997851.1, read on the forward strand.
GAAAGAGTTTTTATTCAACGCATTCCCTTACTTAATACCCAATAGTTTCCTCTTCCAATTTAAAAGAACTCAATTTCTCGTAAGCCTTTGCTTCGCAATGACCATCAATAGGTCACAGGGACAAACGCTTAATACAGCTGGCATTTATTTACGTACAAGTTGTTTTTCGCATGGCCAACTTTATGTTGCATGCTACGGCGTAAGGAACAAAAATAGTTTATTTACGAGTATTTTAACTGAAGATGGGAAAACTCACAATGTTGTCTACAAAGAAAGAAAGAAATATAAAATAGTATGTACATTATTCCATGGACTTGACTTGCCGTATGCTTGCGTGTTGCATTAACCCTTAAGTCCTACCCATCCTAGGAGAAACATTATTCCTACCCAGGGGTCTCGTAGACCCCATATTTAAATCATGAATAAATAATAAATTAAACGCAAATTTAATGTATTAATTATTTATTTCAAAAAAATAGTTTAATTACGCATTATAAACAACATTTTATTTTTTGGATGCCACATTCCTCACATCATGGCACAGTATCTTCACCACAGAGAGGTTTACGGCACATCCCACCGGAAAACGAAGGTTTCCTGTGGGATGTGCTGTAAACCTCTCTGTGGGAGTTGCGACGACCAAAAGACGCTTCTTTTTTTAAATTCCTCATAGGAGGTCTTGGAGATTTGAGGGCAAAGAAGGCCATGTAAATCTGTCCTCCATTTGTCGAGTGATGAGGTCCAAGGCTAGTTTTTTTAGAAAGAGAGAGTTTTTTCATTGTTTTTTTTGTAGCCATTTTTAGTAGAATAAATAAATTAACGCCTTCTATATTGATTAGGCCATAAAAAACTGCTATTAGCCATCTCTTTGTCCTCCTAGACATACTTCTTCTTCTTAGCGTATCGATGGCAAAACGATACTAGACTAAATTGATGTAGCCCAAAACTCTGCGACACTGACTGCGTTATCGCTGGCAATCATTAGCTCTTCCTGAGTGCAGGTGTAAGGGTATCCAGGACATGATGAGAGGTAGGCCATAGTTTGTGTAGCGCCGCACAGGCAACTATAAATACCTACTGTGTTTGTGACATAACAGGTCCATCAAATCGACACCAATTTTCGTCTTATTATAAAAGTCCACCATCTCCAGAAGTCGGTTAAGAGCCACAACACCCAAAACCTCTTCCTCTTCAGAATCTTCTTCGTGCAGCCAGTCAATAATCTGATCATCAATTTTTGTTTAGCTTTACCAAAACAATTACGTAAAACACATTAAAAAATGTAAAAAAAATACAATATGCTGATTAATTTTTGTAAAATGAACTAAGAATACTATTACTATATTATTAAACATCAAGAAATGTATCTTACCCTTTTTATTTTATTACCAGAACGAACAGCAGAAACCAATGTATAACTATCAGTACACCACAAAAATATAACTTTATTCCTACCCTGGGGTCTGATAAACCCCAAAACAGCCATAATTACGCCTTCAATGCACTAGCGCGAATGCACGACTAATTATAAGATAGCCAAAGGTGTCATCGAGGATTACCTGGAGTCACGTGACCGTGCTTTTCGTTTTTGCTAAAATATTAAAAAAAAATAAAGCTCTGGGGTTTACTGGACCCCCGGGTAGGGTTTAAGGGTTAAAGGTATAAAAAATATTTACACTCACAGTATATAAAATCTACTGACAATCTAAATTCGATTCGAATTTGCATAATACAAGGTTGTAAAGAGGCTGTGTGGTGTATTCAATTAAAAAGAGTTAATTAAATTAAAAAAATATAAATTAATGATAAGTACATACCTACATTGTTTTAAAACTAAACATACTAATATGTATTTAAAATAACTGCGTAAAGTCACTTTTCCACGCGGACGAAGTCGCGGGCACAGCTAGTACATTTATAAGAGTGCTGGTTTTTTTCCTTAATGACGAGTATACTATTTTATTTAATGGGTTTTTATATTTATTATATTTAATTCTATATTTATTTTTTTCTTTTAATAATAATTTTAATTCTCGAGAGAGCCAAACAGGTGGTGCTTTTAGGGACCTCAGTTGTGTGACCGGTATAAATTTTTTAATAGCTACGTTAGTTTTCGCATTTAAAAACATTATTTCCTTATGGCTCCGTGTTGTGACGGAGTAAGAATACAGTGTGTCACCACCCCATCTCATCCCATGGGTGTCGTAAAAACCGACCAAGGAACTATTCGTGAATATTATTTTTACGTAATAAAAAGAAGGAAAACTTGAAATTAAACCCTATATCAATCCGTTTGGCCAGAGTGGTATTAGTAGAGCAAGTATCCCTCCGTCACTGGATGAAGCTTGACCCTGCAGTGGGACATTAATGGGCTGTTATGTTGATTTACTTATGGTTTGGTAAGTGACCAACCAACGAATATAGCCGTAACCGACCTTTTAATTTCCCTCTGAAGTACAGAGAAGCTCAGCGGTCACCCATCTATGACATGACCTCGCTGTCGTTGCTTAACAAGCTTTTTATCATACGGGCATCCTCCCGGGACGGAGGGATACTTGGCCTACTAACACCACGCTGGCCAGACGGATTGGTTTAATGTCAAGTTTTCTGTCTTTTTATTTCGTAAAGATAGTAGTCCCTTAGTAGGTTTTTACGACACCCATGGGATGAGATGGGGTGGTGACATATTGTATTCTTACTCCGTCACCACACGGATAATAAATGAGCTTTGTATGAATCACAACAACAACAACAATAAAGGTAAGTAAAGAAAAATGGAAGTTGACTTTGCTCTACGCAAATTCTATTAGTCTATGAAGTCTTCCAAAAAAAAAATTGACATTCTTTATTCAAATCACGATTCCTGTAAAGTTTTAAACGGGAGAGATAATCGTATTGAATTTTAAGCAACAATTTAATTAAGGCAAATACTTTTTTTGACGTGTTTCGAATGTTAATATTTTTTTGTTTGAATTTTCGTTGGTGTAGGAAAACGGTGGTCAGTGGGTCCCCGCAATGTTTTTATTGATCCGGAATTGAAAATTTTGTAATCTATGGGTACTTTGGGTTACTGGGTCCGATGTGGAAGCCGCGGGACTGTGTTATGTGGCGCGCTGGAAGAGGCCTATGACCAACAGTGGACTGCGATAGGATGTTTGATTGAATCTATGAGTACTAATAATAGGTATTTACCTATGAAATTGCCGTTTTATTTCTGAGCAGTCTTTAGACTCTATATTCTTTTAAAACATATATTGTTTGAATCATTTTGTTATTTAGGAAATATAGGATAATACCTACCAATAGTTAATTAAAAAAATCAAAATATAATAAATAAAAAAGTATAATAATTATTTGTATTATTAATAAGCATGTGAACATGGGTTCAATTTAAGAACGAATTTTCCCGTTTGTTTAATTTAACTTCTTCCCTGATACTTTTTTTTTCTTTGTTTTAAACACCACGACCCCGTAAGTTTACTACGAATATCTTAGCTATGAAGTCATGCGACCTGGAATGACACGACCCCCATGATTCGTTCTAATAAACTTACGGGGTCGTGGTATTCGTTGTTTCACTTTTCGTTGTCACATATTACACCCCCTTTCTGAACATTATCACTTTCTAGGGCATTTGTATTCGTTTTTTTAAAGACTTACTTTTATAACAGCATTAGGTCATAGTACAAATATATACAGTATTTCGACTTCATAGAAATGGACGAAACGCGAGTTATACCTACACGCTCACGATAGCGGTGGCTTTGCGGAGTGAACAGTCGCGACTGTGCCGTAGTATCGAGCAGGAAAGTAGGTAAATGTAATTAAAAAGCTGGGGGTGGCCAGCCCTATCGCATGTTTACGTACCGCGCAGCCATTATAATAAATATTCGGCCGTAGGCATTTATAATAAATATTCGGCCGAGATAGACTACTGGTTTTACTGTGATTAGGTATTCTAAGTATTTCCCCCCACAAGTGTATACGTGAGATAATTTGTATAAGACGCAGGAGTATCTAAAATTTGGACAAAGTATCGTATATAGGATGTTTAGTATGAATATATTTACAGGGTGACGTTTATCACGCGCGGGCAAATTGATATAGAGTGCCGGATGCTCTACGTGATCATATTATCTCCTGATATATACTGCAAGCTAAAGGTTTTGATACTTTATACAGTTTAAAGGAAAAAAAATATGGATTTCCTCGATAGCGCGACGCACGCGGGTTCGATTTCCACGCAGGACAAATTTTTGTGGGTACTATTTATTTAATTTCCTGGGCATTTTCTTTATGTTCGTTGAATTGATGTTTGTAAAGTCCTCGCGACTCAAGGCATGATCCCTAGTGCAGGAGTTGTCTTTGAAAAATATATTGATTCTTGTTCATGCGTGTGCTCTCGTTAATTTGTATATTACCACGTGTATACTGAACTGTTATGACGACCTCGATGGCGTAGTGGTTATATTACATGACTGCTACGCGGAGGTCTCGGGTTCGATTCCCGCTTAATGCAAATCTTTGTGTGCATGAACATTATTGATTGCTTTGGTCTGGGTGTTTTCTATAAACACCCAGACCAAAGCAATCAATAATGTTGTTGAAATTGTATGTATTTACAAAAAAAAGTATTTATAATAAGTACCTATGTTTATCAGTTGTCTAGTACCCATAGTACAAGCTCCGCTTAGTTTGGGGCTAGATGACGTTGTGTGAATGTGTGAGGAATATTTATATTAAAGTATTATTGTTATAGGTGCAAAGATAATACTTGGCATGATGATAGGTGTCAGTCTTGTGATAGTTCTTAGTCAGGCCGTTAGCGGAAATGATATGTTATACTTCGAGAGTTGTTATCACAGGTTGTTATAGATAGAAATAATATGATTTCGAAATTAATGTAACAAAACGTTTCATGAATATTTAAATATATTGACTTTGATATCACTAACCTATATCAAGACCGTTGTCAATTTCTGACTGAACTACCAGGAATTAATAATTGTGATGTAATAGGAACATTCTAAGAATGGACTATCTGTCTTAAACATCTCTTATTATGTTTTAATATTATCTTTACATATAAATAAAAATAAGTGTCTGTTTGTAATATCAAACTAGCAGTTTTTCACTAACTGCATATTATTATGATTAAATAAACAAGATACCAAAGTAGGTATAATGGGAAAGTGTGTGAAAACAAAGTCCTTATACTTACTTCTCACTGCACAAAGAGGTGTTTTTTTTTAAATCTCATGTATTTAAAATATCCAAATGAGATTTAAATAAAAAACACCTCTTTGTGCAGTGAGAAGTAAGTATAAGGACTTTGTTTTCACACACTTTCCCATATACCTAGTTCGGTATCTTTTTAAGTGGTGGAAAAATACCAACACTCTAGAAGCACAGGATCTATAGGCTCTCAGCGCTGCTTTAAGGTAGCAGACGAGGAAACTCCCTACCATGATAAGTGTTAAGACTCATAGCCGTCAGCCATACCTAAGCACAGCCCGATTTTAAAGTCTAACTAGCTATTGCCCGCTGTTTCGCTCGCTTTAAATTCGGGGTAGCAAAAAGTAGCCTATGTTACTCTCCATCCCTTCAACTATTTTGGATATCTTAAATAAATTAAACTATCTCCACTTAAAAAATCACGTCAACGCTCCGTTTTGCCGTGAAAGAAAGACAAACAGACAGATACACTTTCCCATTTATATTATTAGTATCGATAGCCCTACAACTTTATTAGTATCTACACAAAGTATCAAACTTAGTAAATCCACATATCGACCTTCAACACTCATTTTGTTTATCACAGTTTTGAATAAAAAAATGAAGATTAATTTTGATTAATTTGTGTAAGTACTTGTTTATTTTGTTTTCTGACATGTACTCCTACGAGACCCATTGATATAATGTTGTAGAGATCAAATTAACATAGCTTGAATGATATTGATACTTTTATTGAACTTCTTGTCAATAAAAGTAGAGTAGAAAATATATAATGGAATGTTTTATTAGTCGTATCCTTTTTTTAATAGAAATACGGTTAATTAGTTTTGACGACCTCTATCTGATATGCATGTTACGCAAAAGTTTCGGATTTGATTCTCGCTCAAATATTAAATGCTCTTTTTTAAATATATTTTTTTTTTTTTTAAATTTAATAAAATTTCTATTGGACCTTCTTGAAAGTGTAATATTATATTATACAGACAGAGATAAAAGTTTAATTTAAATTGGTCAAGAATTAAGTAAACAGACAACCTTAGGGTCGTAGCGTAGCAAATAGAACGTACCGTAAACGGATCGTCACCGTATCAACTCGAGCCGTTCAGTATTATTTCTTTGAAACTCCTTACTGCAACGCACACTAATCGGAATCGTAACGTAATCGGATTTTTGACGTTTGACACCGTGGAAAAAGACGAGGCGGTGCCGATCAGTTTACGTTACGTTATAATAATATGTGCTACGAGTGCTACGACCCTTAAACTTTTCATTTTTTATTGCTCTAAGTTGAATGACGAACAAACATCCCACCTTAAGGTTAGTAGTAACCGCGCCGCTCAATGACGTCACAAAACACAGGTAAGCCGCTGCCTACGCGAGACAAATCACAGTCTTATCATCATCATAACAGCCCATTAATGTCCCACTGCAAAGATGGGCCTCCTCCCGTAATAGAGGCTGGCCAGACGAATTGGTATAGGGTTTAATTTTAAGTTTTCCTTCTTTTTATTTTGTAAAGATGATATTCACGGAGTAAGAATACAACATGTCACCACCCCATCTCATCCCATGGGTGTCGTTAAAACCGACTAAGGGACTATCCGTGAATATTATCTTCACGAAATAAAAAGAAGGAAAACTTAAAATTAAAGCCTATACCAATTCGTATGGCTAGCGTGGTATTAGTAGGCCAAGTATCCCTCCGTCACGGAAGGAGGCCCGTCCCTGCAGTGAGACATTAATGGGTTGTAATGATTCAAAAGATACACCTGGTATTCGTATTCTTAGTCAGTCACCACATGGACAACAGTAAAAATAAAAAAAGAATAATTAAATGCAGAAATAATAGTAGAAAAAGATTTAAATGTTATTAAAATCAGTTGTGTAAAGCTATGAGGTCGCTCGCTACGGGGTGAAACCTAAATGAATTAGCTTTAAACACTACGTGTATACACTGCTCCACCACTTTCTGTGGTGCTCAAACTTTTTTGTCTGCTTTATATCCTTATAAGTATTACATTCTTGTTTACATTTTTGTGTCAAAATATAGTTGCTAAATCACAATAGTTGTATGAAACTGTTTCCCAAACTAGGCTGTATCCTTGTATTTTGGTAGGCCTGTATTTTAACTAGCATACCCCAAGATTGACCCCAAGCAAGAGCGTTGATGCCGATAACAATACTTACGGCATGATTCACACTGAAATTCCAAACTCTCTTTCAATGATTCCCTTTTAAATATAAAATAGTTTTTTTTAAGTGGTCAAGCTATAATGTCTCCGTTATGAGAGGTACCAAACATTAAAAAGGAAAAGTGTAGTTACTTAACAATATAATTATGAATCATCATCATAACAGCCCATAATGTCCCACTGCAGGGACGGGCCTCCTTCCGTGACGGAGTGATACTTGTACCACGCTGGCCAGACAGATTGGTATAGGGTTTAATTTTCCTTATTTTTATTTTGTAATGATAATATTATGAATACTGAACAATTAATAATTCATGAACAATTTACACCATAACCTGACTTTATTACAGCCCTTAAAAGTAATATTTTACCCGTTGCTACAACATATTTTATTACGAACTGACGTAAACCAAAATAAACCGTTATGCATCTTTGATCAATTTAGAGTAAAAAATAAAACAAAAATCAATGGAATTCATTAGTTACTGAAATAATCAGTTTTAAATTACATATAAATTTACCTATCTAGGTTAATAAAAGCTTTTCATCATCATCATCATCATCTCACTGCTGGACATAGGCCTTGTCCAAATATTGCCACCTTGTGCAATCTCTCTCTTAAAAGCTTTTAATATCTAGAAAATTTCGAAAAGAAAAACGAAGGACAATGGTAAAATTTCATTTGATACAGGATGCAGGTAGGCATGTATAGACGCACATTATTCAAGTAAGTAGACAAAGGGTTCACTGAATGATTAATTGGTAAATATTAAATTTCTTCGATTGTGCAAACTAAATAATTAGAAGTGTATTCATGTTATGTCTTACCTCATCTATGGAATATAAAGTCGTAAGTACTTACCTATGTCTACAAGTCTTGTGTCAAAAAACATTATTTGAGTGGGTGTAAGTTGGCTCTAATATTGTATGCGCATAATCTTTGCCTTATTTTATTACATGTAGTATTAAGAATATTGCTTAAATAGATAAATCATTTTGTATTAACAGGTTGCTTGCTCTGCTAGTAGACACAATAGTAAAACTTTTACTTTTATTTTTCGACCTCTGTGGCGTAGTAGTTGACAGCTACGCAGAGGTCTCGGGTGCGATTCCCGCTCAATGCAAATCTTTGTGTGCATGAACATATTTGTTTGCATTGGTCTGGGTGTTTTCTATGTATAATATGTATGTATTTACAAAAAAAAAGTTATTTAAGTATGTTTATCCGTTGTCTAGTATCCATAGTACAAGCTTTACTTAGTTTGGGACTAGACGGGTGTGAATGTGTGAGGAATATTTATTCATGTGTTAATGTGTGAGGAATATTTTATTCATTATTATTTCAAAGAATGAATTTGTAATAATTCAAAATTAACTATCATTGAAAAGTACTTAAGTGACTCACTAATGAGTGTAGCAGTGGGTGTAATTTATAACTATTTATTGTTTAATTTGTAAATTTCCTCGAAAGCGATAGGGTGACGATCACCTGTTTTAATTTTATATGTAAAAAGCACCTAAGGGAAATTGTATAAGCCAGTCAGGTTTTTGGACTAAAGTTTTTAACTTTTGTGAGATTCATATCTACTAAGTATCTATTGCTTAGCAGGACCACTTCACCTTCTGTACGTTAAATGTTTTATAAATAATTAAGCAAAGCATCAGGTTACCTGATTTTTTACCGTCAATATATCATTATTAAGTACTTAATAAATCACGAAATAATTTCATAAGACATCTCCAAAATAGCACAAGATAAATCTAAAACTAATCAAAGTTGTAAATCTCAGTACTCAATAATGTAAAGTTCCAAACTTTGAGAATCGCTGCCTGCTCCGGTGTCGGAGCCTATATAAACTGTGGCTACAGATCACAGAGCATCATTCGTCGAGCAACAGGTGGACGAGGTAAGTGATACCTTACACAACACTTACATACACTTGTGTGATAAAAAATTAAACGTTCGAAATTTAAAATGTTTTAAATGTAGAACAACGTTATTTTTTTTTTAAATGGTTTTGATTCTTTTTTTAAAATTTAGTAGTGGTTATTTTTATATAACAATCTTCGTTCATTCTTTTGTACATTTTTTTTTGTTTTACCATACTCTGTAGGGGTTTTTTGTGTAACCACCCAATCTCAATCCCGACACCAAGGGAAATTTTACAGCCACAATCTCTAAAAAACAAAGATGTAAAATTTGACATAAATCACTATACTGTTCTATCTGGCTATCATGAACCTCTTGGCCTATTACTAGGCTCACTTTTTGAAGAAGCCTCGTTCCTGCAAAAGGACAATCACAGGCTATTTTTGAGCTGATGTTAAGTTTTAAAAATTAAATTTATTTCAAAACCACCTGTAAACATGACATTTGTTTTTAAACTTTAAATAAATCAAAAAAATTACGTCAAAATTGAAAAATTAAGTAGTACCTATATATATCGTAACATCCATTAACTAGATTAATAAAGAAAAAAGGTTTCAGTGAGCAAAAAGCTCTTTGTATGAAACCCGCCCCTCGGGGCAGATTTGGAATGCCCAGCTTATCAATTAAAACACTGTTGTATTTACATGTACATGGGGAAAATGTTGGTTATTAATCCCTATAGTAACGTCGTAAGTTTAAGTATAGTTTGTATAACGGGTGAGGAATATAAAATGTCACTACTGTATCGTATAATAATTTGAGAAAGAAGAAAATAATCTAAAAAGTATCTTTTACAGACAATATATTAAATTAAAACAAAATAAATTGTCATCATCGTAACAGCCCAATAATGTTTCACTGCAGGGACGGGCCTCCTCCCGCGACGGAGGTATACTTGGTCTACTAATACCATGCTGGCCAGACTGATTGGTATAGGATTTAATTTCAAATTTTCCGTCTTTTTATTTCGTAAACATAGTATTCACGGATAGTCCTTATGTCGGTTTTTACGACACCCATGGGATGAGATAGGGTGGTGACATATTGTATTCTTACTCCGTCACCACACGGAGAAAATAAATAAATTGTATCCAGTAATAAAACGTAAAATAAAATGTACGCAATCCATAGTCTATCAATCAACAAAAAAATGTCCAGTTCAGCGTAAAGCCACTTTATGATAAGGGCCGCTGATTTTCAGCTGGAGCCGTGATTGTTATACGGGTACCAACTTAGCCACTGATTGTAAGTTGTAGAGTGATTTAAAAACGTAGTATCTAGATATCATTTTTTAAAGATGAGAGAACTCGAAAAAAATCGAAAAGCCTGGTTACTTTCCGTAACTACGAGGTGCGTGCAATGTATGGAAGAATAGGCAGAAAATTCTAAAAAAAAAATATTCTTTAAAGTAGTCCTCCATGACCTCAATACACTTGTTGAAGATCACAAGCAACATTTCCTTACTCGCTAAAAAATATTTTTGTTCCTGGTTAGAAAAATGCTAAAAAATTTCCGCCTTCCACTTCTTATCGTTGGAAAAATGCTTACTCTGAGAATCTGTTTTAAGATTTCGGGACAAAAAGAAATCACTAGGGAGTAGGTATGCAAAAAAGTATTTTACATAGAAACACTCAGACCAATGCAAATAATCATGTTCATGCACAGAAATATTTGCTTTGAGCGGGAATTAAACCCGAGACCTCTGCGTAGCAGTCATGTTATATAACCACTACGCCACAGAGGCCGCCATCTCAGTCGTGTATGAGGCTGGCGAGCACAGGATCGAGGGTTCAGATCCCACGCAAAATAATAATTTGTACGAGCCACAAGTTATTGTCTTAAGCCTGGATGCTCTATGTGTTTGTTGATGTTTTTTTTTTACTCTCGTGTCACCGGGTCCGATTCCCAATGCGATACTTTTTTTTATTATTTAAAGAAAGAAAAAAAATCCAAAAGTCATTCATGATTATGCACATAGATTTGCATTGAGCGGGAATCGAAACCTTACCCTCTGCGTAGCACATTGAGGCGTAGCTCAATGGCGTAGCATTATTATAACCTACCGTAGAGGTCGAATATCATCACTACAAATACTCATGGTGTTCTTCGTTTCATAAAGTATTCTTGTCTCATCATAACAGCCCATAAATGTCCTACTGCAGGGACGGGCCTCCTCCCGTGACGGAGGGTTACTTGGCCTACTAATACCACGCTGGCCAGAAGGATTGGTATAGGGTTTAATTTCAAGTTTTCCTTCTTTTTATTTCGTAAAGATAGTAGTTACGGTTATTCCCTTAGTCGGTTTTTATGACACCCATGGGATGAGATGGAGTGGTGACATATTGTATTCTTACTCCGTCACCACACGGTATTCTTGTCTATACTCATTTATCATTACAAAAAACGCCAAAGAAAATTGTCTTTCATTACACGCCTACTTTTCTTTCCATAGCTAATATTAAATATTTAATAGCGTTTAATGGTTACTATTTACACAGCTAACGACCCTTTTCTTTTAAACGAGGTAAACATAGTATTATATTAAAAACGTATTTTAATAAGGGGTAGTAAACCGTTTGATTTACAACTTTAATCCTTCCACTGTTTTAAGTAAAGCATACTTATACCTGCTTATGATAATAAATATTTTTTAATATTTTCAAATCATTTTTATGTGAAGTACCTAGTAAGTGAAATTACACGCTTCTTTCTGGGGTAGGCAGGGTAGGTATTAGTAGGCTACATTAGTTCCACTGACTAGGTTCTCGAGTTTGGCTTTTATATCGATTTTATTTTCATTTGTTTTTGTAGAAAGTCTCTACGACACCCATCGGATGAGTTTGTTGATGACAAAATGTATTCTTACACCGCTAACACGGAGAAATAAAAGCACACAAACATTTCTATTAAGTAGAAATAGAGTCAGAGACCTCATCATAGCAGTCATAAACAATTAGCTACTACGCCTCCGAGGAAAATGTTTTACTATGTTTTAAAAAAAACATAGTTAAACATTTTCCGTTTTGTATAATATTGACCGATTTTCAAGATTATGTTCTATTCATAAATTGACTATTTTGATTTAACTTTACATTAATTTGACCACTTTACCTTGATTAAATTTTGACATGGCTGTCTCTTCGGTTAAATGTTAAATGACATCGTAAAAGCTATATTATAATTTATTAATGAATCAATAATTATTATTAGTTTATTAATTTTGCTTTGTCCACGTGGCTCGTAACTTAAGCCTGATTTACACATCGACAAGTACAGTAGCGAGTTAAGTAGTAAGTTGTTGATTAAGTTGATTTAAATAGATCTCCATCCTATTCTTTGGCGAGTTAAGTACGAAGTAGTCCACTCTCGCATCTCGCCAACTTAACGTTACCTAATACATTTGCCCATAAATGTAGTTTATCTTCTTTGTAGTGATACGAAAGCCTTAAATTAAAGGTTGTGTTCACTCATATGTACTCGAAACTTACTTAATTATAATTTTGTGTGTGTAGACACTCTTTGAACTATACACTACAATAAAGAGAATTTCACTTGTTTCTAACTTCCTTATATAATGTGTTTACTTAAACTTAAATTAATATTTCGTAATATCAACGTATATTATAAAAAAAAAGAACATTTTGGTTTCTAAGTATAACAAATTTTGAAATTTTATTTAAAAGATCAGATTTATTAGGACTTACATTTTGAAATGAAATTATCCGTGTGGCGTAGTAAGAATACAATGTATCACCTCACCTCCCCATCTCATCCCATAGGTGTCGTAAAAACTGACTAAGGGACTATCCTTGAATATTATCTTTACGAAATAAAAAGAAGGAAAACTTGAAATTAAACCCTATACCAATATGCCTGGCCAGCGTGGTTTTAGTAGGCCAAGTATCCTTTCGTCACGGGAGGAGGCCCGTCCTTGCAGTGGGACATTAATAGGCTGTTATGATAACATTTTGAAGTTAGTTTTTTTTTGTAAACATTAGGTTGGGGAAAAAGTCTTTTCGTATTTTTGTATGAAAAGACAAGACATTTTTTTCAAAGTTTATTTACATTTATTTACAAATATATGTACCGTTTTGTTGAACAACTTTCTGCCATTTTGTGGGCAGAGACATTATCCCGTTACTGTAGAAACTTTGGGAATTCTGATCAAAAAACCTGACAAATAGTTTTGGCAGTCCTCTCTTGAGGTCAACCTTACAGAACCTAAAGAATTCTGAAGAGACCGAAACAGGTGAAAATCTGAAGGCGCAAGGTCAGGGCTATATGGTGGATGCACTAGGACCTCCCAGTCGAACTCTCTTAATTTTTGCTGAGTGGCTAAAGATGTGTGTGGTCTAGCGTTATCGTGATGAAAGACCACACCCTTCCTGTTGATCAATTCCGGCCGTTTTCTCTCGACTGCTTCCTTTAATCTCATCAGTTGCTGGCAGTAAAGATCAGAATCGATGGTTTTGCCGGGCGGTAAAAGCTCATAATGAACAATGCCCTTCCAATCCCACCATACACACAGCATCACCTTATTTCGTGTTAGGGCAGGTTTGGCCACAGTCTGTGAAGCCTGGCCAACTTTCGACCACGACCTTTTTCGCACGTTCTTGTCGTACGTGATTCACTTTTCATCGCCAGTTATCAATCTCTTCAAAAACGGCTCGGTTTCATTACGTCTCAATAATGAATCGCAAATGAGTACACGGTTCATTAAGTTTCTTTGAGTGAGCTCGTGTGGCACCCAAATATCGAGCTTTTTTGTATAACCAGCTTTCTTCAAATGGGTCAAAACTGTTTTATGGTCAATTCCCAGTTCTTCAGCTACATCGTAACTACTAATATGCCGATCTTGCTCCACTCTTTCAAAAATTGCGTCCATTTTATTCGTAACAGGGCGACCAGAGCGAGGTGCATCTTTAACATCAAAATTTCCGGACTGAAAACGTTTGAACCTAATTTGTGCTACTCTTACTGACACTGCATCAGGTCCATAAATATCACAAATTTTTTTCACTGCTTGAGTTGCATTTTTGCCTTTTTTATAATAAAATTTTAAAATGTATCGAATTTCTTCATTTTTACGGAGAGAAAAACAAATGAAAAATAGCGGGAAACAACTTTTTTTTATTTTTTTCTTTTCTTTATAATGTAACCTTTTTAATGTTACCAAAGCCAGCCAGACACAAGTAGTACAGTCAAAGAAATTTTATAATAAGTTTATACCTACGTTATGCGAAAAGACTTTTTCCCCGACCTATTACTACTATTTGCATTGTGCGAGGATTGAATCCGAGATCTAAGGACGATAATATTGTGTGTTATAACGACGACGATAAAATTCAAGTCAATAAAATTAAAGTTTCAACATTTCCCTTGGAAAAGTTTAAACTACTTACCGTCTTTTATTCAAATACTTTAGCCCTTAGTTATTCTACAAAATCTTTTTGTTAGTTTTATGCATTTAAAAACTTTTCCTGCCTTAATGAAGTGCGAGAGAAAATAATATTTATTTGGAAAGTTACAGCTGGTTACAGCTGATAGTTTAATAAAATTGAAATGTCTATTTGTAACATAAAATTTTACAATCACTGTCAGCCCTCAGTCTCATGAAAATTAATCGGGATTTACATACATATATACATAAACTCACGCCTTATTCCGTCCGGAGTAGGCAGAGACGACAGAACACCACTGTCAAGATCCTGGCAAACAGATTGGGATCATCCACATTTATTAAGCGAGTCATACACGCGTCAGTTACGAGTGCTCTTTATTTGGCCCTTCTTCATTATGCAACCTATCTGGTCAACATATGTTTTCCGGGATTTCCACCTTTATAAAAAAAATATAGTTAGGTACTTGAATTAATTTTATCTGTTAGATAACAAATATAATTAATTTTAAAAAATAGATTCTAGATAGAATAATAAAAGCTCTGCTTAGTCTACATCTACATAGTTTTGTGTAAATGTGTAAAAAAAAATATCTAATATATTAAATTCTTAATTTCATAGCTTACAACACCAACTTTAAGTAAACTAGACCGAAAAACAAAATTAATTATTCAACACTAATCTAACTAAAGTAATTCTCAAACAAAAGTATTCTTATTAATCTGTGGAGTGTAAATAAAACTCTTTTATTCAACCTCGTATAAAGGCACTTTACGTCTCCCACGGGAGAGTACGGATGAAAAGGTGAGCTCAAAGGTAGCCATTAAGGGGTCCCAGTCCTTGTTCTGTCATTTAAAAATGCAGGACTATATACAGGAATGTCCCATTGCAGAGATTTGGGAAACCTGATTTTAAAGGACACGGGAATACCTATGTATGTATCGAACTTGATAGAAAGCACTAATATAGTTCATAAATAAAGGGGGATAGATAGTATAATAGATAGTAAAATGGCTTATCTCTATCGCTATTATTTTGCCAGCTTCCCTACACATCCGTTAAAAGCTTGAGTTCAAGCTTTTAACGGTTATGTTGTGGTACTTGGCGGCGGGCGCTTCGGTCATTGTATGCGATATTGCAATACCTATACAGAAGTAAATGAGATTTGTTTTATATAGAAGGCGAAAGTTTGACGAGCGATTTTTCCATTTGGTCCAAGCCTTCCTTTAAATGAGGTATTGCCGAGCCTAGGAAGACCTAATTTCGGGGATTATACACTGGGGATTTTGGCTCTTTACAGTGCACTTGTGGGCAAAGACTTTTGGCTGACACGATGATGACTCTTATATAAAAATACCGAAGGAAAACCCTCCTAACGCTATAACTCCAGAACGCACGAACCGATTTCCACGGTGTTGCATTCGTTGGCAAGGTCTCAGGCTCCGTAAGGCTTATAGCAAAAAATAACAAAAATATTTTTTTTACCTTTTATTCACCAAACAAAATGTTCTAAAACGAAGCCATCCAACGATGGTGGCAAAACGGAGTCTCCGGGTACTTTTTAGGTACCTACTCGCTTAGGTCTTGGTCTATATTTAACTGAAAACTTTATTAAATATATTGTGAAATGCGTATAATGTCAACTAAATATAGAAACATGTTAATAGCAAAGCCACAAACAACTTGAATATTATCAAATTTGAAAAGTTATACATTATTAAAGATTTCGGATAAGGCTTAAGATGTAAACTGTTGAATGAATAATGTTAGATTAAGATTGAGAAGGGCTTATACGATAATCGGGGCGTGTATTTAACTTTAATTTTAATGACGTACATCTCGTAATATTGTCTGTAATTCTACTTATATTTAAAGTAATAAATGTTATACATTTAAGCCATCTTAATATTTAATAAGCTAGGTGTTAATTTTGATGGTTTGGTTGACTTAACGATTATTCTCGTAAATGTAAATGGTTTACTTCATAGTGACAACTGGAGTCTTTGATCAGCGTTTGATGTTATCTGATTGGTTGCTTAAATGTCAAATTTGACAGTAATGACGTTTAAGATCGAATGAAATGACATTGAAGAGCTAAGTGGCGACACTACATATTTGTCGCCAGGTGGCTATCTGTATCAGATTCAGACTTCTTCAAGTATGTAAAGGCACGAGGTCTTTGTCAACCTCGTTCATCTTTCAGTCAAAGTCAGGTTGTTAATTAATAAACAGGATTTGTAGAACGTAAACTTATATTCACAAATTTTAAGCAAATACAACTCTAATAATTTTAAATGGTAAAAGTGGACACCAGCAGTCCGTGGGCTTTCAACCACCACGTTCTGCTAGAATGACGACTCCTTGTCATTCTCGTCCGAACATTTTGAATGTTTGTTTCATAATTCAATATGAACATTAAAGAAGGTTGGTCGCTATCTAAGGAAAAAGGTTTATTTCACGGCGCCAGGGATGCGCCTTCATATTATTATCAGTACATGGTTTTTCTGAAAGCTTGGTTTTCCTTTGCTGGGCACCCAAGAGTGGAAGGTGTTTGATTAGCAAGTGGTCCTTATAAAGGAAAATTATAACCGTTGCTCCTGAACATCAACATAGCAAGAGCACAGTCAAAGCTGCTGCCAACTACTAGAATTAATTTGTACTATTCATCATCATATCAGCCTATAGATGCCCACTGCTGGACATAGGCCTCCAAAAGCTTCCACTCTGCGCGGTCTTGTGCCTCCCTCATCCATCGGCTTTCCGCCGTCCTAACCAGGTCGTCGGTCCATCGTGTGAGGGGTCTCCACACGCTGCGCTTCCCGGTGCTACCGTATTTGTACCATTAATTTCAGTAAAATGTTCACACTACTGCTTGGATAATAAATAACCAGGCACGCACTGGTACCAACAGAGAAAGTCTCTTGCTGAAGGGACTTACAACATTATCATGTGGAGTAGAAGTCCCTTAACATTTTTTAATTACCAGTGTTTATTAATATACATTTATTTATACAGGTACAGGTCATAAAATGCAGTCGGTCATGAGAATCTGCGTCTCGCTGTTCCTGTTCTCGTCAGCAATCGCCAGCTCTTACCGTAAGTGGCTTTAAATATTATCGCTTTAATATAACTCAACATACACCTACACATACACCAACACACAACCACGCATCACCACCACCACCCATTCCCACCACCATTGGGAATTATATAGTCATCTTGAAAAAAAGAGCTTTCGATGATTCAGTTGTTTTGCTATTTGTATCTCATATGTACAGGAGGGCTAAGGGTCGTAGAACATATAACGTAACGTAAACGGATCGGCACCGTAGCAACTCGAGTCATTCAGTATTATTTGTATGAAACTTCTTACTGTAAAGCACACTAATCGGAATCGTAGCGTAATCGGATTTTTGACGTTTGACACCGAGGCAAAAAGGCGAGGCGGTGCCGATCCGTTTACATTACGTTATATGTGCTACGACCCTTATGCTACACTAGAACTCTACTACACGCAGGTCAGACTATTTGATATGGGGTAATGGTTAAGTTTTTGTTAGTATTTTGTTTTTGGGTTTTTTGTTCTTTTTTAGAAAAGACTACTTAATCTCGCACTAGGGATTATGCCATGTGCTATGGGGGGTATACAGACTTGAAATTAACAAAAATAAACTACATCAAGGCTTATGGCAAACATTTGTGAAGCCAAATGCCAATGTCTCAGTAACTTGATTGACATTTCGGCATTACAAGGAATCATGAATACGTACGTATTAAGTGAAGGACAATCATTAGTGAATCGAACAAAGATATTTAAACATAGGATTTAAGAAATACTTAGGATATGTCAGCAATATAGCACGACTCACGACCGCCAAAGCAATTACAATTATATCCACGACTAGCTGACCCGTGCCCACTTCGTTGGGCGGCGAAAAAAACGCGTCCCTTTTTTAAACATATTTCATTACTGCTCCACTCCTATTAGTCATAGCGTGATACTTTAAAGCCTATGACACACCCTGATAAACGGACTATTCAACACAGAAAGAATTTTTAAAATCGGTTCAGGAGCCTACAACGTCACAAACTTTACCTCTTTAAAATATTAGTATAGATCCTCAATCAAAATCGAGTAACCAATAAATACCATACCATCGATTTGACATACAAAATATAATCCATAGACTTATACAAAAACAAACAATGTAGCTAAGCGGTTTAGAAGATTACGTTAGAACATTTATGCGCGTTGAACGAATACTTAATTCGTACATTTTGATAGATGGTATTAGCGTGTTGGAAAGATTTTTAGGGGGGGAAATGCGTAGGTAGGAGGGGGGCGTTGACAAGGCTCCAGGGATATAATTATAGCTTAATATACTTTGTTTTAATAATAAGTAAGAGCCTTTGAAGGGCATTTTGTACGTGATATGCTGTTGCTGTTTTTTAGAATATTTTAACGAGTGTTTCCAGGAAGTGTATGGGCAGGGCTTGATAGCAAACTATGTTTATAATTGCATGACAACGAACTCTGATGGTTAGTGGAAACTATCGCTAAAAGACATTAGCAATGCACAGTCAAATTGCCGGCTACCTTAGGCAACTTTTCTCTTTTGTCATAATCCTGTAATTACGAGTTAAGTCGCCACTCGTCAGTTTCTGTAATTGGTAATTTTCCCTAACTCTTCAGTGTCCTTACTCATCAGTTTTTTAGATTTCGTTAACTGGTCTCTTTCGTTATCTCGTCAGTCTCCCTAATTCGTCAGCTTCCCTAATTGGTCAGTCAGTTTATTCTATTCGTCAATTACACTACTGCTTAGAGATGTATTATGAAACAGGCACAGTAGTGGTGCTGATATAGATGGCCTCTTGCCAAAAGCAAAAAGTGTAACTTCTGGTGTGTTTGATTGCTTGAAGGTTACCATCAGACGAAAGAGTTTTTCGTATAGTATATCATTCATGTAGTTATCATAACTTTAATGTCCCACTGCAGGGACCGCAGGGGCCTCCTTCCGTGACGGAGGGATACTTGGCCTACTAATTCCACGCCGCCCGGCCAGACGGATTGGTACATGGTGTAATTTCAAGTTTTCCTTCTTTTTATTTCGTAAAGATAATATTCACGCATAGTCCCTTAGTCGGTTTTTACGACTCACATGGAATGAGACGGGGTGGTGTGACATATTAAATTCTTACTCCGTCACCATGTCGTATTAAAACAATAACTTTATATGAGTCAGTCTGCCAAATTCACATCTGCCTACCTCACCTCAACGCTAATGACGCGAGCGATTTTATTGTCAATCAAATTAACAACTTGATATGAATAAAGTTTATAACTTAATGTAATTAAGTTACAAAGATAGTTTCTAAGTAATAACTTAATAAAGTAATTATGTTTCATTTAGATTATTATTATTATGACTACCTCTGTAGTTTTAGAGCTCATGGTTGCTACGCTAACAGCACGGGTTTGATTCACTCTCATTGCAATTCTTGATGTGCTTTTACTAACGTAATGTTAGTACTGTCAAATATTAATAAATAAGTTGTACCAAACTACAATAACTTGTATGGAACGAGAATTTCTCGTTTCTTGTTGCCTAAAATACTAAATACAATTCCGGAAGAAATACTAGCCAAATACATAGAAAACCAGCCCTACCTGGGATCCTTAAAGGTTTTCCTTCTGGAAACCTTCATAGATGTATAATTTGTATCTATAATAATAATATATTGTGAAGCTATCTATTTGTTTAAGTGTAGGTAAATTATGAACTCCCACTCACAAAAAACCGTAGTGGTTTAAGTGAGTGGTTTTTAACAAAGACATGATGTAAATATGTTTTGTACAATAAATAAAAAAAAACATATTATACATAGAAACGCTCAGACCAATGCAAATAATCATGTTCATGCACACAAATATTTGCAATGAGCGGAAATCGAACCCGAGACCTCTGCGTAGCAGTCATCTTATATAACTAACACTACGCCACAGAGGTCGTCATTAGTATACGGAGGTGAAGAACATGATAAAATACCTAAACAGTTAACAAAAGTCTATAAAGTTGAATCCCTACATTTGGCTAACATAATTGTTGATACAGTTTCCTGTGTGCGTCGGGGGAACAAGTAACTTTTGTTCGTCCGGTCAGTTACATCCTTCCTAATATATTATGAAAGGAGTTTAGCTTTAAATTCGAGAGATAAATGTTTGGTTCCATGTTTTATACATGCATTATACATTGGCTATGTGATGGGGTAGGAGTGGGAGTCCTATTATGTGTCTTGGGTGTCGTGAAAGTCGACAATTAGAAAGCGCGTCTTTATTGTCTCTACGAAAACAAAATAAAGAAAACATCGTGTTCAATGTCTGCAATGATATTATGAATCACATGGCAATGTCTCCATGTGGTGACAGAGTAAGAATACAATATGTCCGACTAAGGGACTGTCCGTGAATATTATCTTTACGTAATAAAAAGAAGGAAAACTTGAAATAAAACCCTATACCAATCCGTCTGGCCAGCGTGGTATTAGTAGGCCAAGTATCCCTCCGTCACGGGAGGAGGCCCGTCCCTACAGTGGGACTTCAGTGTTATGATGCTGAGGCAATTAGACTTAACAGTTTGTGTTTTGTGTGGCAATGGAAGTGCAAAGGCATTTTAAGTTTTATATTTGTAAAGGACCAAGATTTTTTAGTACCTTATCTAGGTAGTCTAGGCGAAGATAGAGATAACTTCTCATTAGGCTAGACCATAAATATCAAAAGCATAATTGTATGGGCTAGACATTTCTTTGTCTTCTTTACTATAGTTCTTTAAAAAAACAGCTTATCCATTAACACAATTTTGTCCACAGATAGCAGCGTCAAACTCCGTCGGGATGGCGTTCTCAATCTGTATCCATTCCCACGCGTAGGACGTGCCTCTAGAAACACTTGGCAGTTGCCACTTAATGACATGTACTTAGGTAAGATTTTGCGTACTTAGGATAAGGCAAATGTACTGCAGAACCTTTCACCAGAGTCTTGCTAAAAAAAGCTTTTGAAAAAAAAGTTTAAGCTGAAAGGGCGATACTTTAAGAAACCTTATCTTCTTCTAGCATCTCTCTTGAACAGCTAAAGGTTGGGGCAGAAAAGCTTTGGAGTGGTGACCGCGGACCGAAAAACGCAGAAAGGGCTGATAATCGATGCGACGATATTTCCGGACCGTTACGACTTGGGGAGCTTCAAGAAACGAGTGTACTCCCTTTTAAAAGGTCGGCAACGCATCTGTGATTGCTCTGGTGTTGCGGGTGTCCATGGGCGGCGGTGATCACTTACCATCAAGTGACCTGCTGGCTCGTTTGCCTCCTATTACATAAAAAAAATGGTCAAAAGATAGAAACATTGAGAAGGGGCTTATGTTAAGCAGTTAACGTCTTTAAACTGTATTGATGATGATAATAAATAAATGCGATCCCGTCATCTAATTCATTGAGAGCGCTTAGCTGGACTTTAATCGTTGGCTGGTTAACTGACTGATTAATGTTCAGCAGATAATAATTAACCGTATGGTGACGGAGTAAGAATACAATATGTCACCACCCCCACTCATCCCATGGGTGTCGTAAAAACCGACTAAGGGACTATCCGTGAATATTATTTTTACGAAATAAAAAAAAGGAAAACTTAAAATTAAACACTATATCAATTCGTCTGGCTAGCGTGTTATTAGTAGGCCAAGTATCCCTCCGTCACGGGAGGAGGCCCGTCCCTGCAGTGGGACATTAATGAGCTGTTATGATGATGATGAGCATTGATTTATAAAAAACCCAAGATACACACTCCACTTCCCAAAAACGTCCGCAACAAATGGGCGCATTGTGCACTCTTTTCAAATTAGTATCGCGTTGTTCTACCGGCAAACGTCAATCATTAAATTTTATTGCTTTATGTGCATTACTTTTTAAATACAACTTTATGTCATGCGTGTAAGATTGAATTTGAAAAAAGAAATATGTTTACGATATTACTATACGTATTTATTGCGTATGTTTAATTTGGTGACACTTTTGGCTGTTATAGGCCGACCGTTTAACTCAGACCCCGCCTGCGGTAATAGAGGTGCGCGGGGGGCGAGGACAAAGGAGAGAGCTATCTCTTGATTTTTTGCCAAAACGGCGCCATCTCAGATACTGTGACCCGAACTACATTACATCACAACACACCTCTAATTTTTAGCTAGCTTATTTTTATGAAATAAAAAGAAGGAAAAATTAAAATTATACCCTAAAGCAATCGAAATACCTGAAGAGGTTGTTTTATTTTTCTGGTCAGGCTTTAAATTGTGTAATAATTTAGATTGCATAATTTTTTCTAAGAAAGTACTAGTTTTAGAGCCAAGATGACGCCACCATCTTTGACATTTGTAAATTGTATAGAAGACGGACTAGCATACTGCACTAGTGTCATACTGACATACTGACTAAGTGTCCGTTATGGTAGCGTGTAAAAATAAAAAAAGCTCTTATTATTGTTCTTATTATCTGTAAATATTTTCTAAGATTGATTCTTACAAATTAATATGTTTAAATCATACCTGTTTTAATGTAAACTGTGATTATTGTAATGTGATTATACTGTGATTTAATATATATAATTAATGATTGTACAATTGTTATTATTTGTAAATATTTTCTAATACTTTAGTTATAATTATATTTATAGTTTAAATCAGCCATTCGTATAATAACAAATATATTTATTAAAGACAAAGATGTATTGCAAAACTGTGTATATCAGGTGTTAGTGTATGAATACATTATTCTCAACAGTCTATCCACATCGGATATGCAAATTATAGCAATATAATATCTTAAAACTACACAAATTAAACAAAAACTTATTTAAGTAACTAAATGAAATGTTATTTTTTTCAAAACATTCTTATTCAAAATATTTGTAGATTCTTTAAAAAATAATCAAATTATTACAAATTATGTAATATTATTGTTATTTTTGGAGTCGGTGTCAGCCAACGAAATACGATAATACATAAGCTAATGGAATGGCGGCCATGAATTACAGATTATATTATTATATGACTTCGACATTAACCCCCTTACTTATAAAAATCTCTAAAATTTAATCACTGTTTAGCGAGTTTTTTGTTAGCAAAACCAACCTTAAGCCAAACAAAACCGTAAAAATTTAAGCTTATCAATTGACTAAAATTTAAGTTGCGTTTATGAGTCCGGGGTTTGACATAAAGTTGTTGATTGTTTATGGATTGGTTTAAAAATTAAACAAATATTAAATAACTATTTTTATCATATTTAAATAAATATATTTTAAAATACCTGTGTCACGTTCAAACGTTTTAATATACCTATTTAGTGACTGATTAAAGCTTTCCATAACTTATGGGCGTTTATGGGGCTAACCAGCACCGTCAATTGAAAAAAATCGTAATTCGTGAATAGGATCAATAATGCAAAATGTTGTCTACAAAGTCGTTAGAAAAGGCAATAGAGTTTTGTCTAACACATTCTGATCACTTTAAATAGTTTTTAATTTGATAAATATTTTATTTAAAACAAACATGGCCGTTTCATTTTCGCATGAGAATTTTAAGTAATTGTCTTTGATTCGTAGTACTTATTTCTCATCTTAGTCTTTAGTCAGTGTATAACACGACATCATATTTCTTTAAATTTATAGTCAGGAATAAAATATAGAATATAACTATCGTGGCTGTCACATTACTCCAAAAATAACAATAATATTACATTATTTGATTATATTTTAAAGAATCTTCAAATAAATACATTTGTAGACTCTTCAAGAAATATCCTTAACAATACTTTTTACAATAATTAAAAGAACCTATTCTTTAGATTATAATTAAGTAAAAAGAATGTCTGATTTAATGTTGTAAAACCAAAATACAACTAATTATTTTTTACTTTTTAGTGCAATTTTTGTCTTTGAAATCGGTTTTTTTTTATTGTAAAAACTTATTTTATTTGGCATAGTAAACAACTCGATATAGCTCTTGTGTACGCTACCATAACGGACACCGCTACCCCGCTCCCTCGTCCCTTTCATACCGCAGGCGGGGACTGAGATAAGCGGTCGGTCTATAGTTTTGTTTGAAAATGTGCATCTAGGGTTTTTTATAAATCAATGATGATGAGATAATAATTACACCTTTTTCACCGCAGAATATGAGCCAGCGGAGAAGCGACAGCTATATGCGTTCCCTCGCGTAGGTCGTAACGAGTTGCCACTTATGCGCGGGGAGTCATCGCACGAGTACGTGCCTATGCCTGTCCGTCGCACTGAGAGTCCTGGCATGTGGTTTGGGCCAAGACTGGGCAGGTCATTCAAGAGTGAAGATGATGGTAAGAACTAGTTTTCCATGAAGTTAATTTATATTATCTGCCTACCCCGGACGGGATAAGGCGGGAGTTTATGTATGTGTGTATGTTAATTTATACTGTGTTTTGATCCTATAGAGTTGTTAAAGCTTAATATGGGGTAGCTTACTTTTCCAATGTAGGGGTCGCAGTGGTGTTGCGGCGATCAATCCCCTTTGAAGGAGTCTTGGGACAGATAACCTTTTAAAAGCTTACCTGGAGTTTCCGACATATGACCACTAGGAAGAACAAGTTATAGGCGGTTCAAGTCCCATGTCTCATGAAGTACTCGCCGGAAATGTATCAGACTAAACAAAAAATAAACACGTCAGATCATCACAAAGAAGTCCTAAGCAGGCATCAACACTATGAGATAAGAAAATTTTGTCAGGAAACTCTAAAAGCTGAAGAGGCCTTATCTATAAAACACTAAAGACTCTATTTAACGGTTTAATTTCTATTAGGCACTGCGCAGACGACAGACTATCCGTGACGCACTCTTTAGTCTGTGAAAATAGAACCTATGCAATTATAAGCAGTAACGCACAGGACGCGCAAAAAGTCCGGCGCACAAAAGACTCAAACATATTTATGCCCTGTATGGCAGACTTTTAGTGCGCCGCAGACTCGATCGCACAAAAAGTGTGCCGTCTGCGCAGGGCCTTAGAGAAAGTTTCTGTATTCTGTCGTGTTTAAATTTTATTTGTACTAGGATGATAGGATATCCGCATCCGTGTTATCACTAATATCTTTCTTTCCAATACTCAACCAGATCTGACAGTCCAGAACGAGACCATAGAGCACAGTGAACCAGAGCAGACTGACCCTGTCCACGACGACAGGGAGAAGAGACAGGCTAATTGAATTATTTGAACTAGCAACACCTTCCCGATTGACGAATATACCTGGCCTAAACATTCTTGAGTAACAGCGCATATTAAAAAATTAAAAAAAAAATTAAGGTTTTTGTGTAAGTATGTGATTTATTTTTCTTACTTATTTATTTATTGTCCATTAATCTTAATTAGTAGTAACTTTAAAATGTAACAGCTATTTTAATGAGACATATTTTTTAATTTACTTTGAGTTTAAAATTGTATTTTATACATTTCTGAGCTATGCTAAATTTATTGGCATTATACACTTTGTATCGTTACTTTCCGGAAGTATCATTTTAAATGCTTGGCACGTATTTTATCACTCAGTATTTATTCAAAAAGGCCGTATTTACGCAAGAAGATTTAGTCATAATTGTTGGTTTTCAAAATTAAAAAAGAAAATGTGCGCTTTTTCTCTCGTCCCAAAGAATAATTATTAAGCGAAGACACGACTTATTGTAGTAACACATTATTATGCCTACACACAAAATAGTCTATTGTAAGAATCAATTATTATTATTAATTATTTATATGTAAATGGAACTACACCGTCAGATAAATGTAAGTAGGTAAATATAAGTATAGACTTAAGAAGTTCGAAAATGTTTATTAAAAAAAAAAGTATTATAGTTATATCAATTGCCAAACTTATTTCCAAGGCTGGGCGGATTTTTATTAATTATATATTTAAAAATAAATTTATCCGTGAAATAATTTTGGCAATGTATTATTATTATTATAAAAATATATGACATTGTTTATAAATATAATGCTCTTATTTATTGTAATAAAGATCTGTCTAACAATAATTGTTTGATATTTTAAATCACCAAAAATCAGATCCTCTCGTCTCCCATATCCTTTTAATGATGTCCTTTCTTTTCTGTTGAAGGCCTTGTAAAATACATTACTTCTGAGAAGAAAAACTATTCCACCACGATGATAAAAAATTCCGTAATATTTGCTACAAATATTAGGTACGTCATAGCAGACGAAGTTAATAGGTATAAAAGCTATTACTATACTTCTGTTATCTATTGTATATAGGTACAGGTACTATATCATCATAACAGCCCATTAATGTCCCACTGCAGGGACGGGCCTCCTCCCGTGACGGAGGGTTACTTGGCCTACTAATACCACGCTGGCCAGACGGATTGGTGTAGAGTTTAATTTCAAGTTTTCCTTCTTTTTATTTCGTAAATATAATATTTACGGATAGTCCCTTAGTCGGTTTCTACGACACCCATGGGATGAGATGAGGTGGTGACATATTGTATTCTTACTCCGTCACCGCACGGATAGGTACTATATGTTCTTACATAATCAACTTTTATGACATTCACTAAACCAAAAGGATTGCCAACACATATAATCTTAATTCATTGACACATTATCAAATGTCTTTCCGCCATAAAAAATATATTAAAAGAAGCCATTGACCTAACCTAAAATTCTAAGCAAAAAGTTGTCGCATCTGTAAATACATTGTGACATCTATGTCAATAAGGCACCCTCTTTTTATTAACAGTACCAATAGTCAGAGATTACGAGAGAGACATTATTAAATCTATTTTATTTCTTTCTATTTAATTATGTATACTTTATTTAAAGTAACAAGATGATTGAAGATAATCCTGCCTGTGGCGAGGTATAAGGTAAATTAAAAATATAGTGGTTACTCTCAACGATTACAGTACAATGAAAATATTAAATATAGAAATAATATTCTTTGTGCTAGTTGAGATTGCAGCTTTACTCGCCTTTTTAATGCTACTTAGATTACGGTCTCTTGATAAAGTGACCTACTACTTAGGTAAAAGTGCGTGGTAAGTAAGCATTTAATTTTACATTTGGCCGCAGAAATCATCATCAGCCCATTAATATCCCACTGCAGGAACGGGCCTACTCCCGCGACAAAGGAATACTTGGCCTACTAATACCACGCTAGGCAGACGGTTTGGTATAGGGTTTAATTTCAAGTTTCCTTCTTTTTACTTCGTAAAGATAATATTTACGGTTAGTCACTTAGTCGGTTTTTACGACACCCATGGGATGAGATGGGGTGGAGACATATTATATTCTTACTCCGTCATCACACGGAAAAATAATATGGCCGCAGAAATAATAAAGTAGAATAAAGGCTTTAATTTAAACTTTATTCTTATTGGGTTATTTTTCCGAAGGCTTACCTGTTGTAGACTCCAACACAACATGATACGGTTAAAGTCGGTTTGAGTCCGATATACCCATGACCATTTCATGCATACCAACCGATGAATGTCCCTTCACAGCGATGGTAGCAGGCTCTTTCAAACTTCGAAATGCTTTATTTCATAAATTTATCACATATTGTTTGAAATCGTCTTACTTTACTTGAAATTGAAGCTATATTTAAAATTATAGATCGACACAGACAAACGCCACAACACTAAAAAAAGTTTTTTTTTGTAAATTAGAGGAGAAAAATAAAACCAATCTACTACTCAAATCTCCTTGTCTGTCTGTGTTGATCCATAAATTCCAGTTTCCAAATGCATGCTTTGAACTCCTCTTCCAAAAAAAACAGTGTTCTTATACTTCTCATTGAACTACGAGTAGCTGTTGTGTAAATCAGAGTTATTATAATAATATTAAGTATATCATGTACACATCATTATTTTTTTATTTGTGGTCTATTTCTGTGTCATTTATTTTTATTACAACCTACGTCACAGTGACGTCTTAAATTAAATGTAAATCTGTTCTATTAAAAACCTGTAGAGATACTTGGACACAGATTTTTTTCTCGGGTCACATTTTTAATTAGATTGTTTCTTTTATTAGATAGGTACAGACCCACCAACTTATCTGTGAAGTGGCAAAAAGTGGAACTTTTATTGCCTTGTTGAAATTTCATTAAATTGTCATTGACAATAACATAATATGCTAGCACTTTAGATTTTTCATAACTTATTGTCTAATTCTTTTTTTAGTTAGTTTTGATACTGTCATTAAAATTTTACAATAAAACTAAGTACGTCACTTTGATTGAATGCTTATAACATTCGCAGTAACTAACGTTGGTAATGTCAATATTTACGACGGCCTCTGTGGCGTAGTGTTATATAACATGAGTGCTACGCAGAGGTCTCGGGTTCAATTCCCGCTTAATGCAAATATTTGTGTGCATGAACATGATTATTTTAATTGGTCTGAGTGTTTCTTTGTATAATATCTATGTATTTACAAAAAAAAGTATATAAGTATTAATATCCGTTGTTCTGTTACCCATAACACAAGCAAGTTTTGCCTAGCTTACTTTGGGAACAGATAGTGCCGCTGTGAAGAGATGTCCGTGAATATATTTTACATAGTATCTAATTTGTTAAAAAATAGGCACTAAACTTAATTCAGATAGCGTTGTACTTTCTGTCTTAATAATTTTGTTAGTACATCGTCGTCACAGTAACCACGATGATTGGTTTTTTGTTTAAGGAACATGTTTTTCAAAGCTCCTTAAATAAAGTTTAAAAAAAAAACATGGTTTTGATGGATTTGTGAGCTAATGACATATCTTTCCTTTTAACACATCCTTGGTGACAGTACCTACATACTGGTCAAACCTTCTCATACAAAAAGGGAAAATGGGCTCACTAATACCAAGCTGACCAAAAACATTTCTATAGTTAGTAACTTATTTATTTTCCGAAAAATTCCTTCTTTTGTTTTCGTAAACATAGTACTTATCTAACTTTGCCTTCCTTAACCAGCTTTTATGACACCCATGGGATGACTCGCTACACCATGACTGAATATTTGTTTAAAAACCTTGGCTAGTTTGCATTATATTTATTTATTTATTTATTTATTACATACATGCACCATCCTTACATATCACCCTAATTCGATGGTGCAGAACTTATATCTATAATTTATTAATACTAAAACTACACTAAAACTTATACAAATAAAAACTATAACTCTAAACAACTAAATCTATACACAATATAGAACATGTGGTCTTTGTGAATTAACTCAATGAACACGTAAATAAATATATGGATTTATACTACAATTAGCTTTTATTCCTGTTATTATATGATATATTTTGTTAAGTAATTAACAGAGTGTAATAAAATGGGGGCGTTGAGATGGGTGTGTCAGATTGGTAATTTGAAGTTTAGGTTTTTTCATTTAATGGTGTAACCATAAATTTTGTACTGTGTGGTTATGTACCTACATTGCAGGTTCTAAATGGTTTTTCCCTGGGACTCACTGAGTCCCTTTTAAACCCTTAATCATATTTCATAAACAAACTAATTCTGTCTGTAGGACGACATTTACAACAGAAGGTTTATTACTAAAGGACTTGTAATAATTTGATACTTTATTTACTAAGTTGGGGCTCCACTTTAAGCGTAGTAACTATTCAAGTAACTGTATCTACAGGTTTGTTGTAGTTGTTAATCCGCAGCCCTTAAGCCCGATGTGTACACATCGACAAGTACAGTAGCGAGTTAAGTAGTAAGTTATGGATTATGTTGATTTAAATAGATCTGCATCCTATTTCTTGGCGAGTTAAGTACGAAGTAGCCCCCTCTCTCGCGTCTCGCCAACTTAACTCGGCAAAAAATAGGATGGAGATCTATTTAAATCAACTTAATCAGCAACTTACTACTTAACTCGCTACTGTACTTGTTGATGTGTAAATCGGGCTTTAAGGTACCACGGTAGGGACCATCTTGTGCTGCTGGTAGGGACAAACTTGACATACTCGTACTAATACTACGCTACAACGTCCAAATGACCGACGTCCTGAATAAGGCTGTACGAAAATGACTGAGAAGGGCAGAATGCCGGAAAGAGGGGTGCAAACTTGGGGAGCCATATATCCACCAGTGGACAGCAGCAGCTTATGTTTGGGAGAATATTACCTAATTATCATGTTACTTTAACGGGTTAATGTAGAATATGAATATGTATATTCAATCTCCGTGTGGTGACGGAGTAAGAATACAATATGTCACCACCCCATCTCATCCCATGGGTGTCGTAAATACCGACTAAGGGACTATTCGTGAATATTATCTAAACGAAATAAAAAGAAGGAAAACTTGAAATTAAACCCTATAGGTACCAATCCGTCTGGCCAGCGTGGTATTAGTAGGCCAAGTATCCCTCCGTCATGGGAGGAGGCCCGTCCCTGCAGTGGGACATTAATGGGCTGTTATGATTATGATGAATATGTAGAATATATATCGAGTTTCACTTCACTTACTTATTCACTTTCTTTATTCTTTACGACACCCATCATATCAGAAAAAATGCTGACATAATATGTATTAACTCTATCACTACACAAAGATTTATTTTATTTTTAATTGTTAATAAATAAATGACTTATTACATTATTCAACAGTTAATTTACTATCCGCTATCACAAAACAAAATATCCACTAACAAAACCCCCGAAGGGCAAAAAACGCTATCACTGTATCCACACCCTTTGTTTTGTACTAAATAAGTAACGAATAAACACACCGTGTGCAACAAGCCCTAATAGGGCTTTCGTAATAATCCATTGCTGGGTATCTGCGCGATCTATTTTCATTTTGTGGTGATACTGGTCGTTGGTCACTATCATTTTGTTTATTAATTTGATAGTGATTTCATTTTGGGTGTGTTTGTTAAATTTCTGATCGCAGACAAGTAATTTCTTCATCACCATAACAGCCCATTAACAACATCATAAACTAATAAATGGAAATCAATACCAATAGGTATTGATTTCCTCATAAACGACTATAATGGTTAAGCAATGTTGGCGAGTTCATTCGATAGATGGGAGCTGCTTAGTTTATGAACCATGCCACCACAAAAACCAACATTTGGCAAAGCCTATTGTCCATTTTTAGTGCGTAGATCATTTAAGAACCTTTTTGCCCTACAGCTAGTATAAGAAAACAGAAATAGATCAATCCTAAGCAAATTAAGGAACCAACTTTATTTGAGGAAGTGTAGACACTTTTGGAAGTTCATATTTAAATCTGGCTGAAGTAAATAAAACTCAATTATTAAATATTTCAATAATTAAAAACTAAGTAACTTTAATTTACATACTTAACGATACAGAAAGCAAAAAAACATTAAATACTAGAACCATGATAGAGGATGTCACATAGGTGTTAGTGTTAGCACTATTGCAGAAGTCAGTGAAGCACTGACAGGCAGTCTCCATGTGATAGCATGGCAGTAGGGTATTATTGGGCATTCTGTACCACTTTCGTCCAGTCGCTCCGCGAAACAAGTTTCGCTCTCGCTCAGGACTCGTGGTCCAAAATGCCCAATAATATAAATTTAATATAACCAGCGACGTGTGGCTTCGAAACTTCAATAAATAACTAACGCCTAATATATTCACGTGAGCAATAACAATGACGACATTATAGCTAAGACATCAACAACTGGCACTTTAAAAATTACCAACAACCAGTATTTTTAATTTTAGTGTGTTTGTGTCATTATAGACAGAATTAATAAAAATATATTGTGAGGAGGATAATAGGATGGTAAAATTTGTTCCAGTACTTAAAAGAAGTTGAGTAGATTTAAGATCGATTAGTATTTATAAAGATTAACAATCTTTAAACTTGATCATTATTAATTAAGCTGTAATATGTATATAACATGAAATTTGTCAAACAACCACAATCTTTGCAATTAAATATAATTTGCAATGATTCTTGTAAGACTGAATCACGTCATGGAAAATTATTACCTAATACCATACGATGCATTATTTGCGGACCATCAAACTGTGGCAAAACAAACTTGTTAATTGGTCTACTTCTACATGAAAATGGATTAAACTTTCAAAACATCTACATATATTCAAAAACTTTACTTCAACCAAAATATGTGTTTTTAGAAAAGGTTTTACAGCAAGTACCATGTATATCATTACAAAAATTTCAAGGAAATGAAGAAGTGTTAAAAGTTGAGGATGCGAAACCAAACTCTATAATTATTTTTGATGACGTGGCGTGTGAGAATCAAAATAATATGCGTGATTACTTTGCTATGGGTAGACACAAATACATCGATTGTTTTTACCTAAATCAAACATACAGTAAAATCCCAAAACAATTAGTAAGAGATAATGCTAACCTGATAGTACTTTTTAAACAAGATGACATTAATTTAAGACATGTTTATGATGAACATGTTAATACCGATATGACTTGGTTTGAATTCCGTGAAATGTGTTCCAGGATATGGAGTGAACCCTTCAACTATGTTGTAATTAATAAAGATTGTTCTAAAAATAATGGATGCTATAGAACTAAATTTGATACCTTTGTAATCTTTGATTAAAATTTCGAATATTTAAGGTTGTCATCTTTGTATTATTATTATTCTGTATACGACTTTCAACCGATAACAAGCATGGAAAAATCATTAAAAAGACAAATTGTTGATGCTGCAGAAGCTGTAAAGAGAAAAGTACGGAACATGCGAGATATTGAGATTAGCAATAAACAAGCATTGGAATCAGTTTTCAAGCCTGTAACAGAATCTCTCAACCTGCTTTCCAACGCTAATAATCAAATCGAAGGTCCATTGAATAAACAAACTATGCAGAATGAAAATCCAAAAAGTAAAGATGACAGTGATGAATCTGACAATGACAGTGAAAGTTCTTTTCAATCATTGGTTGATGATGTTAATATTAAAGAGCACGACACTTCATCCTGGTCGTTATCTTCAGAAGCCCTACGAGACATCCCGTTTGGCGTTCGAGTAGATCAAGGGAAATTTATGTTAGGGTCTGCTAATATAACAGTTGGTGATGAATTTATTGTAGTAGCTGGTTGTAAATATCGTAATACACCTGGTTTGAAACAATTGTTATTAAAAAAGAATGTAGATTTAAGCGTAGTTACAGAGAGTGACATGCAAAATTATAAATCGATGTTGCTTGATACAAATGCACATCGTAGAGATTTCGAACCAAATAAACCAATAAAAAGTAATAAGGGAATGAAATATTTACAAGTTATTAAACCGCTTTTCTCAGTACAAAGTACAATTCCTGGTAAGCAATCTAAAGGTAAAGGAATGTCAATGAAAAAAATGTGGAGACAAAATGTGGATTACATTTATTGGGATGATCCAAATGAATTAGTTGATAGATTAAAGTTGTTAATAGCATCTCGAGATGCTGGCAATACAGGCTTAGATAATGAAATTATGTCTATTATTGAGGAATTACGTGAAAATAAAATTATTATTAAATAAAAGTTGTATGTATATAATGTTCATTTTATTTCTAACCTTACAGTACAACACACTCTAAACATGAATGTAGACAAATTCGGTCATTATATTCATAAACGAATGCGTTTATCTGAGTTATTCGAGATTAATAATAACGCTTTGTATAAATCTGAAAACGGTGACTTTGATTTGAAAGCATCACGACTAAGAGGTATTAGACTGCCTGAAGAAGCTGATGACGTGGTAAATAAGGAATACGTAGATAAAATTAAAACAGAAATTATACAAGAAATTAATAAGTCGCTACACGTTCAAAGTATTTTAAATACAAAGTTTACAAATACTTTGCTTCATTTAGAAGACAAATTTTATACAAAAACCACTGTAGACAAGTTAATTAATCATAATGATAAAGCAACAAATTGTTAATGAAATACACAAAGCAGCACGAAAAAACTTTCTGCGACGACCTGTAATATTGAAAGGAATCGATGATTTATGGCAAGCTGATCTGATAGATATACAGACGTTGAGAAAAAGTAATAAAGGATATAATTATATTTTATTAGTGATTGATTGCTTTTCTAAATACGCTTGGGCTGAACCATTGAAATCTAAAAACATGATAGATGTTACACATGCTTTCGATGAAATATTAAGGTAAAAGCTCCTATTACGGAGGTATTTCGCAACATTTCAAAGTAAGAAACAAAAATAAGCATTTGTAAATATTTTTAGCTGTTCAAAAAAATGTCATCGTTAAAAGTGGAATTTATATTTTGTATTACTGTCGAGTTTGTTTCTTTTAATGATATTAGTTATTTTTAAAAAAAGATTTAAATAGTCGGGTCGATTTTCCCTAATTCGGAGGTATTTTTTTCGTCAGAGCCTATTACTGCGGTAGACGATTCCTAATACGGAGGGTCAGAAATTATATTCATCCAAGTTCCGTACAAATATTATTTATCAAATAATTTAAATGTATTAGTAAAGTAAGTTGTATTTTTGGTATTCATTGACCATTGATTTGTATCTTTTTTAATGAAATTATTTTTTACTAGCTGACCCGTGCCCACTTCGTTAGGTGGGGAAAATAACGCGTCACTTTTTTAAACATGATTCATTATTGCTCTTCTCTTATTCGTCATAGCGTGATACTATATAGCATATGACACTCCCCGATAAATGTACTATTCAACACAGAAATAATTTTTAAAATCGGTTTATTAGATCCAGAGATTACCTCCTACAATGTCACAAACTTTACCTCTTTATAATATTATATATAAGTAATAAGTATAGATAGAAATACACGTTCTAAAAGAGTTTTGTGTTATTAAAATAAGGTTAACTTTTCTTTTTATGCTTAGTAAAATAAAAACAGAAATATAGAATTACATAGATTGCATAACTTTACATAAAAAGAATATGTATATTTAAAAATTTTTATCACTTTTGGTTTTATACAAAACAAAAAAACTTACGTATCACATAACAATTCTATTCTCAAAATCAATAATCACGGTACCCTAAAACTTGTAATTTTATGTTCTATGAATAGGGCCGTAATAGGAAATCATAGATCCTAACACAGACTTACTTGGAAATAATTACCACCGCAATAGGAAAACTACTCCTGTTTTTAATAATCCTAATTCGGACCTATCAAAACTTCGATAAATGGAACAATGTAAATGTTTAATGAAACTATAACAGTTTTTTGGTTCATATGTGTAAACAGTAGTCAACAGTTATACAAAATAAATGATTTATGATAAGTTAAAATACACCTTCCTATTTTTACCCTTTCTAAGAAATCCACATTTTGTACTCAACAATTTTCGTATTTAATTCGATTTCTAACTGCGAACACATACCGCAGAATATGGTTTTTAGTTTATGAGATTAATAACTATTGCAAAAAACCTTGAAACAAGTTCAATAAGTTAATAAATTAAAAGTTACAAGCAATTAAACATGCCCAGTATTTTTCCTATTACGGAGTTATACCACCGTATTAGGACGAATCTATAAAATTCGTGTCGTATTACGGCGCTATTTTATTTCTTATTTTTTGGATATAAAACGAGTTACAAATATAAAACAAGCTATTGAAATAGTAAGTGTAATAGTAAGAAAATGCTATGAATAAGAAATAAACCATCTTAAACGGCTTATTAATACGAAAAACTTAGTTTCTAAATATTAGTGTACCTAATTTTGTTGTTTAGCGTTTGTATGGAAATCCCTTTCACGTCGATGCCGTTACACAGATTGATTGATTTTGATTAGTTATCTATGTTCTATACTTGCAAACGTCAGGTAAATCATGAAGTAATAGATGTAGAATAAACTGATTTCGTTTTGTTGTACGTTAACTGAATAAAACCTGAATAAAACACGAAAATAGAAATACCTCCGTAATAGGACGCGATTTTGACTACCGCCGTATTAGGAGCTTTTACCTTACGTAGTAGCCATCGCAGACCAATCAACTTACAAACTGATTCTGGAAAAGAGTTTTATAATACAACTTTTAAAAATCTTATGAAGAGGTTTAACATTAACCACTATTCTACTTTTTCTACCAAGAAAGCTTCAATAGTCGAGAGATTAATAAAGACTATCAAAAATAAACTATACAAATGTTTTAGTTTAAATGGAAGCTATAATTGGTTAGGATCGATATTGACAAATATATTGAAGACATATAACAATACATATCATCGTACTATTCAATGCAAACCTTCCGATGTGAAAAAATCAAATGAGTTATTAATAAAAAATAATATTAATAAATCACAAAATCATTTATGTATTCGGTCTAAACCTAAATTTAAAGTCGGTGACAATGTACGAATTAGTAAATACAAACATATATTTGAAAAAGGATATACTCCTAATTGGTCTACTGAGCTGTTTATCATAAAAAAGATCAATAAAACGAAACCAACAACATATTACATAGAAGATCAGCGAAAACAACCAATATTAGGCACGTTTTACGAACAAGAACTCCAAAAATCTCATCATCCTGGTGTGTACTTGATTGAAAAGGTTTTAAAAAGAAAAGGAAATAAATTATTCGTAAAATGGTTGGGATTAAGCAATGATGATAACAGTTGGATTAATAAAACCGCAATAACAGATTGAAATAACAATTATATAACCATATTCCTTACATATATTATATTTACTTTACTTTGAGCAATGCAAGGAGGTGGACTGCTTAACACTATTATTGATAATCTACCGTTTGAACTTCACCTGCCTGGTTATAACTATTGCGGACCAGGCACAAAACTAAAAAAAAGATTACTCAGAGGTGATCGAGGTGTTAATAAGCTAGACGAAGCTTGTATGCAACACGATATTGCATATGATAACCATAAAGACTTACCCAATCGACACAAAGCTGATTTACAACTACTAGATATGGCTAAAAAAAGACTTAAATCGAAAGATGCAAGAAAAGGAGAAAAACTTAGTTCCTGGTTAGTGAGCAAAGTTATGAAAGCTAAATTAAAATCTGGTGCTGGCGTTAAGGCGTTTAATAGTTTTATATCAAAAATTAAATCTGTGGTTAAGAAAATGAAACCCAAAAACAGTAAAACATTAATAAACACCGCATACTCAGTTGCAAAGAAACTTTTTCCATGCACTCCAAATATGCGAATACCACGAGTTATACCGTTACCAAAAACTGGAGGAATTCTACCTTTAATTCCAATTTTTGCTGGTTTATCAGCTTTAGGCTCTTTAGCTGGTGGCGTAGCCGGTATAGCAAAAACGGTGAATGAATATAAAGCAGCTCAAAAGAATTTACAAGAAACAGAACGACATAACAGATCTATGGAGACATTAGCCATAGGCAAGGGTTTATACATAAAACAACATAAAAATGGCAAAGGATTATATATAAAATCTCCAAAAAACTGAAGTGGAAGCTACCTAATCGACCTTTAACTAATTTGGATATTGAAAATCATGCACGAGACATTCC
The DNA here is from genome assembly GCA_905475405.1 of Schrankia costaestrigalis. Lineage (NCBI taxonomy): Eukaryota > Metazoa > Arthropoda > Insecta > Lepidoptera > Erebidae > Schrankia > Schrankia costaestrigalis. The sequence continues at coordinate 6,826,894 of FR997851.1, forward strand.
TCACTTTCGAGGAGTGTACATGAAGGATCAGTTACCAAGTTCACCAAAACGGATTGAGTGTGGTATAGTGAACTTGGATAATGCAAAAAACGAAGGAACACATTGGGTAGCTTATGTTAAAGTTAATAATTACTGTGAATATTTTGACAGCTTTGGTGATTTAAAACCCCCCAGGGAATTGATGAAGTATTTTAAAAATTATAATGTTTTTTATAATTATACAAGATATCAAAATTTTAATTCTGTAAATTGTGGACATTTATGTTTAGAATATTTGTGGAAATATTGGAATAAAAACATATAAATTTTATGCGTTTGTTTAATTTAAACCATTTGCAAGATGTCACTCACTTTGTCGATAACTGGGAACTCTTCAGATTTATCTGTGTACTATACTAACACACTACAATTATCTGAACAATATGAATGCGCCTTATTGCATTTCTCAACATTTAACTCTATTCCAAACATTGACAAAAGAAATAATAAGTTATATTATGACACCAATGAAGTTATTGAAGTACCGGAAGGCACCTATGAATTACAAGACATCGGTGATTATTTAAAATCAGAAATAAAGGACGCTGTGTTCAAATTAGAGTGTAATAATAACACTCTAAAAACTAGTATATACTGCACAAAAAATATAAATTTTAATAAAGAAAACACTTTCTGCAGTTTGTTAGGGTTTAAGAAACAGATCTTGGAAGGAAATAAATGGCATGTGTCTGAGTTTCCAGTCAACATTTTACCTACGACCGTGATCAGGATAGAATGTGATATTGTAAGCGGCTCGTACATAAACGGAGAATCCAGTCACATTATACACGAATTTGCACTGAACGTACCACCTGGATACAGAATAATAGAAATTCCTAAGAACGTAATATACTTTCCGATTAACCAAAAAAATATAAACAGCATACGAATTAGGTTATTAGATATAAATAACCGTTTAATAAATTTACGAGGTGAAGAAGTTCAACTGTATTTACACCTAAGAAGAAAAAATGATTGATTACAATAAATATGTGCTTCAAGAAAATAAACATATCAGTTCAGTTCAAGCTATCACCCAAACAAGAGCTATCTCGAAGAAAAAGAAAATAAAATTAACTAAAGAAAATAAGATATTTCTTAAAGCAATCGGTTTACTAAAATGAATATATTAGATGTTTTATCCACACCAACTTACGATAATACTGTTGAGGGAATAGAATTCCATTCTTACAAGCCATATGTAACAAGTTTCAATAGAAATGATGAAATTCGTATACCTATCAACCAACAAGATTTGTACATATTACCATCAGCAAGCACCTTGTATTTGGAAGGAACTGTTATCGTTAGTAAAAAAGATTTGAAAGACGTTGCTAGTAGCATCAATTTTACGAATAATGCGCTACTCTATCTGTTTCAAGACATAAGGTACGAGCTTAATGGAGTAGAAATAGATAAAATTAAAAATGCTGGCATAACAACTACAATGAAGTCGTTAATTTCAATGAATGAGAGTGAATCAAAGATGTCTTATGCCTGGGGCTGGAATATAGATGGTATAAAAAATGTGAATGGTGGTAGATTTTCAGCATCTATACCTCTTTGTAATATCCTCGGGTTCGCAGAAGATTTTAAGAAAGTTGTAATAAACAGTAGACACGAACTGATATTGTTAAGAAGCAACACTAACCTAAATGCTGTAAAACTTAATACAGGTGAAATTATAGAAGATGTTCTTATAAATAAAATCATATGGCGCGTGCCTCATGTTAAGGTATCAGATAGAGAAAAAATAAGTTTGTTAAAAATGTTAGAAAAAGATCGACCGCTCCAGATGATATTCAGAAATTGGGACTTGTACGAATATCCCGCATTACCTAAAACCACAAAACATACTTGGTCTATTAAAACTTCGTCACAAATAGAGAAACCACGCTTTGTTATTATTGGACTACAGACTCAAAGAAAAAATAATTCAGGTGCTGACATGTCTCAGTTCGATCATTGTCATATTCGTGATGTTAGAGTGTACCTAAATTCAACATATTTCCCTTATGAAAATCTAAATGTTAACTTTGCTAATAACAGAGTTGCTTTATTATACGAGCAATACACTAGATTTCAACAGTCATATTACGGACGTCGCGCGGAACCCTTATTAAGTGAAAAACAGTTTAAAGACTTAGCACCGTTATTTGTTGTCGACTGTTCTAGACAAGCTGATAATCTAAAAGGAGGCTCTGTCGTAGATGTACGAGTGGAAATTGAAACTGATTCAGATATACCAGATCAAACATCTGCTTACTGTCTCATACTAAACGACTGCATAATTGAGTATAAGCCGTTGAGTAACACCGTTAAGAAAATATCATGAGCCCAGATACTATCATATTAGATGTCCAAGGATTTAAAGACCTTAACAACGATTTTATAGTAAAGGAGTTAGCTTTAGCCACTTCTGAATACACACAAACTTTTTTAATCAAGCCCCCTTACTTGTTTAAATATTTAACAAATGACGAAAAAAAGCAAGTTAAATGGTTGGAAAGAAACAGAGGAATTTATTGGAACGAAGGTTTCATAGACTATAGAGAATTTCATCGTGTAATTGTCCAATACCTGGAAAGTAAGGATATTATTGTAAAAGGTCTGGAGAAAATTAATTGGGTTAAGGACTTGTGTGTGAATTGTAATGTCTTAGAACTTGACGAAAAACAATGTCCTAATTTATCTGTGCTACACAAAACATTCAGTGGTGTAAAAAATAATTTTAATTGTAATTATCATTTAAAGCACTGTGCACTAAAAAATGTAATATGTATAAAAAAATATTTAGAAAATAGTAAAAGTTCAAATTGTAATCTATTATTCTAAGGAAATAAAAATACTTTTTACAAATATATAATGCTTTTATTTTATTACAAATATACGTACATTAATATCTAATACACATTAGAGACATAAAATGAATACAATTTATTACATTAAACATAACCTAATCAACTAACTACAATATTAAAAAAAATCAGTAAAAATCATTATCTATTAAAGATTTTGAGATTTTTTTCACCAATGATTCAGTTTCGTCCAGAACAGAATCATTAGCGTCTTTAACAATATATTGCGCGCTTAGTATAACGTTCTCGCAATCACTATCACTATCATAGGTTTCAGGAGTGTTATTACATAGGTCTAGCACTGAAACTTTTATCAATTTAATGCCAGGTCGTTGTGGTCGACTCATTACGTAAGATTTTGAAGATTTCAGTTTCTTCGATCTCTCCTTACGTCGTTGTTTCAACGTCTTATCTTTCGTTACTTGTTTGCAGCATACGGTTTCCTTGCGAAGCATCTCGTTATAGTCTTCATTAGGATCCTGAGCATACTGACTGAACATAATCGTTGAGTCGGAAATCTGAAACAAATTATAATTAAATCATTAACACGTTGTTAAAATAAGTTACTGTTTTATTGAACCCAAAGGTAACCAAAGTTTATTTTATTTTATTAATTAAAAACTTACCATTGACATGATTCTGTAGCACAAGTACACGAGTTAAATAATATTTCGTAATTGAAAAAAATAAAGTATTTTATACAAATTAATTCAATCTATATATTAAAATGCTAATAATGCATATTGTGTCTGCAAGAAGAAATATTTGCACAGTATGTTTGTCAGTTGAAAAAGTCTACTACATGACTACATATAAAAAAATATATATTAAGAATATTGTTATATTCTTAATACAGTTTTTTTTTTAATATTAAAAAAAAAACATTTATATCTAAGCGATGACTGGAGCAATCGCTAGTATATCATTATTGTCTGTATTGCATTTTATAATGTAGGTTGGTTGTATGTAATGTAGGTATATTGGTCTCGTGTTACATCCTGTTCTATATACTTCTATGTTTTTATATTCAACTATAATCCAACTTTATAATAGAAAAAGAACATAATTTGTACAAGGTTTTATTCGTGACTTTGTTCGCTTGAATTAATAATTGGTTAAGTATATAGTTAATTCGATTTCAAATACCAAAATAGTGGAAATGAGCGACAGAAAAATATTTACATAGTTATATAATATTATGCATGTACTTATATAAACTGATGGTCTTATGTATATATCATCATGAATTGATAACAATATAACATTTCATTTTTATATATTTTTCGCTAATATTCATCTAATAAAAACATTTTATTGTTTTTATTTTTTAAAGACAACAACTCTTGCACTAGGTATTACTCGTATGTCGCGGGGACTTTTTACATATATATTTAAACTATTGGGTACAAATCACAGCCAGACTCAGGACAACAATTTGTGGATCATACAAATAATTGTCCTGCATGGGATTCGAACCCACAGCTTCGAGCACGTTAGTCGCTTACGCTACCACCGAGCCATCAAGGAGGGCATTACGAAACGTTGTTCGTAAAACGCTTGCTAAGCGTATGTATTGTCATACGGTTGAAAGTAGGTCATAGCAAACGCATATTTATATAATAATCATAAAAAACTATTTATGGTTGCGACTCTGTTCGCATGGATTATAATGGTTATATTTATAAATTAAATAAAACAAGTAAATGTAGTCAACATTTTATTTTTACATAAACAAAAGCAGTACTTAACCCTACTAAGTAGGTAGATATTTAGATGGAACTTAAATATATTTTTAATATTTTCATTTATTAATATATTTACATATACAATCGATACTTAAATCTAATACCTTAATACTAAAATAAAGTAGTAATTTACTTATACACTTTCACAGCAAAGAAAGCTTAGTCTAAACCTCATCTTTAGTTTTAAGCATATATGAATGACCCCAAGCTTGTGTTGATATTTTATCCAAAGATATCGCTCGTTTATCATCGTTGTTAGATAATACAATTTTGTTGATAGACTGCGTAAATATTTCGTGTTTTATTGATTTAAACATTGGATTTTTTCTATGGATAACTCCACCATTAAATAAAATATTTTCATAATCTGTAATACTTAAATCTCTTACTACACATGACTTTATTCCCTTTGCTTTTTTAGTGATTTTTTTTTGAGTTTTTAAAGAGTACAATTTAGATCTTAAACCAACAAAATCGGAGATATATTCTCCTCCCATTTCATCTTTGAATAAACCAGGAACTTTTTTATTGATAAGCGGTATCTTAAAATAGTTCATAGCTTCATAGTTGCTGGTGTCAAAATATTGTAAAAACTGATACTTTAAATCATAGTAAAAGTCATTAGTATATATTTCGTACACAAAAGAGTCCGTGTCTGTATAACACAACTGTACTCGCTCTTTGTAATAAGGCTTTACAATATTGTAATGAAAATTATACATGTGTGACTTAGAAAGTTCTAATACAGTGAATCCTATATAAATCGGTTTATCTAAAATAATTTGGTCTGGCCTCATTTGTATTGCAACTAAGTTTTCAGATAGAATTGAAGCACTATGGAAATAAGGATTGGATACAAGCCTTTCAGCGGATATGGACTTTTTGGTACGATTATTTTGATCGCTCCATTGATTAACTAAATGTACGCTTACTCTTTTTTCAGTATTTTCTAATGTTTTACCAAAAACACTGTTATTCAGTAACTTAAAAAAATCTTGTTCGAAGGCACTTTGTGCCTTCTGTCGTAATTGTGTGTTCAATTCTATATATTGCTTTAAGTAAGGACTCTGTCTAAAAGTTATAGCTCTATGTATTTTACGTAGTATTAAACCATGTTCTATACATTTTTTTAAATGTACATAATGTATGACATAGTTATACTTATTATATAAATTAGCAATTAGTTTATTAGATTTACCGCCTGGGGGAATGCATTTCTCTGGACAAAAAGGCAAATCGTTATGGTAATCGTGTAAATGTTCAGGATATAAAAGATCAACTTCTAATATAAATCCCCACTCAGCATTATCTGTAATATTTTCTACGTGTAAATTATACAATTCGCGTTCACTAAGAAACCTAAAACCTGAATATGGTAGATACTGGCACATGCTATAACCGTAAAGATTATTACAGTCAAGGTATACTATGAAACTAGAAGATTTAGATGTATTATAGTCAGACATGTATTTATGGTTAGCCTTAGCATACCGACGGGAACACATGCATAAGCCTCCCCTAATACCATCTTGAATCATTCTAACGATTGCTAAGTCCGACAGAAGTTCTAATTCAACACCTGTTTTAAGTAACATTGCGTCAAAGGACAAACTAGGTGCTGTTATGTAAAATGCAGGATCGAGGTTGTAATGTTGTTTACATGTTTTCCTAAAATTTTGGAAAATATCTGTCAACAAAAGTACATCTGTTTTTAAATACAAATCCGTATATTCTCCTAAGTTATGTATATTAAATTTATCCCAAACAGTTTTAGCATGATTGTAGTCTTCGTCGCTAATATTTTCGTTAGTTAATGAATTATAAAAATGACACTTTGATGGTAAAGATTTATCCTTATAACATTGCCAATTTGTCATATAATCGTAAGGATATACACCTTTTCGTGTTAATAAATTTAATTGTGTTTTATCAGGAAAATGAAATTTAAGGTTAATAAAATCTTTAACTTGCATTGTTTTAGCAAGTTTGTCAAGGCTTGTTCCTAAAAAGTTAAACGAATCTAAAAATCTTAATTGTATATACTCGTTATTATCAATAGGGATAAACTTTGAAAAGGATATGTATTTTTCCTTGGTCTTTGGTATTATTTTTATCTGACCAGGAATTTCACCTAATTTTTTAATAAATAAATGAGAATCATATCCTGACAAGTTATGGAAAAATATCGGAATGAATTTGGGTAACTTGTGTTGTAAATTACAGTGTCTATGTGCTGCACCCCGATATCGCCCAGTAATGTGACAGTGATCTCTTACTTTATCTCCCCACAATAAATGTTCACAAATGTGGCACTTAATAGCACTAGTGAAACTAACAGCATCGTTTTCTGTGAATATCATAGTTTCATTTTTAGTCAAATATTTATGATATATTTTCTTAACATCTTCAGTAAGAAAATGTACAAATTTTGTTACACAATCCTTGCCTCGATAACTTCTGTAACCTTTAAAATGTTCAGTGAATGATGATACTATATTATATGCAAACGCAGCAGGCACGTGTACTTGTGAGTATGACGTATTACCGGTGTTCAATTCGTCGCCGGAAATCGGTTTGAGTAAAGTTTCGAAATCAGCATATATGACGAATGGAATATTTTGTTTTCTATTATAATTTTTAAATTTTAAAAATGAACCTTTTTCAGGTAAAACTGTAACAACTCCTCCACATAAATGTGATTCAAATTTACTTGAATTCGGAAAAAATAATAAGCATGTTTCACAGAAGTACAATTTACCATGATGTTTAGTTATTTGATTTCTAACCAAACGTGGCAAATCTTTAATTAGACAGTAATGGGAATGTGTATTATTTTCTAAAAACAAAAGGTGTATACTCTTTGATTTTTTACTATTATTAGATTTATACAAAGGTCCAATAATTGTTCTATCATTTTTCAATCCATAAACGAAAATATTCAGAGAGGGGTTATTTTTTTCAAAAACATTGATGTCCGAAAATGTAATTGGAAATAATAAATTATTAATATTTAAAACATCTCGAAAATGAGGATACGACGATACTCTGTCAGGATGTTGTATTGTGGGATACAAGGCAGCTACAATACACCACAAGAAGCAATAACTATCATTATTTCTAATATTTAACACAGCTTTTTTATTTATTATAAATTTTGGTAAAGCTATAAATTTGGATCCGCCGAGAGGCTGATATTTATTTATATTGATTTCTAAATGAGAATTTTTTAAAAATGTCCATCCACTATCTCTTTCCTGAAACTCTTCAATTTTCTTTAATAAATTTAAAAGTATAGTTTTGTAAATTGATTCGAAATCATAATTTAAATGAATAACATAATTTTTTGTGGTGAACGATTTAATTTCTTGGTGTTCGTTTTTATACATAAGAAAAACAGAGAAAAGTTCAAAATTAATTTTAATTGATGTATGTCTTTGTAACGATTGATCGATTAGGTTCTTAATTTGTTTTTGGTTATTATGGAGAAACATCTCAGGCAATATATTTAACTGTTTTTCGGTGGCAAGAATTCTGTAAGTTATAATACGAGATTTAAAGGAAGAATTAATGATTTCAACGTTATCATACAATGGGGTCGTGCTATTGTTTTTATGATTATTACTTCGTAAGTGACCAGACCATCGTCGATTATCTACAAATATTTTACAAACTGTGCAATGAGGCATTATTAGAGAGTAGTTAAAGTTAAGTACCTACTTCAATATTTTTAACAATATTTTTTATACAATATTAAGTTTAGTTTATAAAATATGATGTTAATAATGTATAATTTATAAGATATATGATGATGATATGAAATGACTCTTATCGTAAATACCTACTTTAAAAAATAATTATCTTACTTAAACTATTATTTTGTAAGTATCTTGAATTTCAGCTTAATATTGATACAGGATTGAGCGATTCAGTTCTATTTTGACCATTTAGCTAGCTAATTAGTTTTCACTCTGAAAAAAAAAAAAAATATATATATATAATAGGTACCTAGGTGACATAATTGAACACCTTTGAACTTTTAGCCTGTGGACAGTATTATGAAATAGTTATATTTAAGTCATAGTCATAATGTATTTCAAAACAAAAAAACTATTTAAGAGGTATAATTACTTAAGAAAAGTTAAAAACGAAAGAAACATACAATATATATTTCTTTTACCTTGTTTCATTGTGTACCTAAGAAGTACAATGATTTCAGCTGGAACACTTCAGTCTCTAACTATCTATGTATCTTTAATTTTAGTTTATGTTGATACAGGAATCAACTGTTCTCTTTCGATCATTTATATAGCAAATTAGTTTTTCATCCTGAAAAAAAAAAAAACTGCATTTAATATAAATAGGTATATATTATTATAACAAGAGGTAGATATTATTACTTATTTAAAGTTCAAAAAGAGCAAAACATAGGTACAATAAATCTGTAACATAAAATAAATATTTTCCTGTTAGATTACCTGCCAATGTGCAAGTGGGTACAATGATTTCAGCTCGTACACTTCTATGTCTAATTCAAAATGTGTATTTAGTTGATTTTGATTCATCGATATCACTTCTCGATTATTTTTTCTAATTTAATATTCTGTAAAAAAAGAAATATATAAAAAGAAAGAAGTATATAATATATGTAAGTATACATACTTCTATCAAACAGCTTCCTTATGTATTTAACTTAATAAACATAATAGTTATTACCTTTTTAAGTCGTGGAGTATTTTGTATTCACATATTAAGTACTTAAATTTCTGCTGTATTTAAATACACGTCTGCTGAATGCAAGTAATTCGTTAAAATTAATTAATATAAGTAATCTTAGAATTTTGTATTATAAAAATATTTATTCGATTTATTAGATAGCTAGGTAGGTATTTAATTCAGCAATTTAATATTAACACAAATAATTATTACCAGTTATTGGAAACGCTTGAAATTTGCTAATATGTAACTAAATACGTGCGCTCAACCTACTTTTTATTAGGGTACAGTAGATCTAAATCGGTATAAATAATTATTATGGATTTACGATAATATTCTATTAACAAAAATATCAATGATTATAAATTTACAAATAGCATTATTATTATTGTTTAGCTCCCTTTATTATAGTTAATTTCGTACCATATATAGATATTGTATATGTCAACGTAAGATTGTAAGAACAGCCAGTTTATTAATTAACTAATCAGTTTATACACTGTCGATTATTTGTAAACGCGTACTGAGATGACTTAATCCATTCCATTTATTTCAGTCAGAAACTGACAGTCTTCAACTGTTAGTTACACTAATCTGTGAAACTATAAACTTATAATATAATATGAAATAAAAGCAATAAATTGTACATCTCAGTGCGAGTTTACAATTTATCGACTAACGGTTCTTACAATCTTACGGTAAAATACAAATTACTTGTGTTTATCACATAAAAATAAGTCATAATATTATAAAAATTAACAATTCCAATTAAAATTTAAATAGGTACTTACCGCATAGCATTTATTTTGATTTAAAATAAATACATAATTATACGGAACCATAGAACTTGATATGACGTAGTCAGGCTACTTGCACTATATTTTTATTTTATAGTCAGCAATTTTGTTCGATTTTATTCAAAATTCCTTAGACATCATTTTTGACCAAGTATAATCCGTACAAGAAAAAAAGTCAATTGATACACCAATAACATGTCTGTTTAATATTTTTTTAAATTAACATTGTTTTACATGTTTCTTGATTTATAAGCTAAACATTATTTCACTACCGTACATTAAACGAAACTAAGTCTGCAAGTGTGGAAGTAATCATCAAGAAGTATACAAAGAACCGCTGCGCTTCAAACTGCCTGACGACACCTGCCTGCTGTACCTATCATCATCAGCACCATAACATTTATAATGTAAGTACATAAGTATACTATCTAATCTATGTACCGTATTCAATTGATTTTCTTCTTAATTACTAGCTAAATGTTTCATTATGTATCTTTAGTAATTACATAAGAAGAAAGAAAGCGTTAAGTTCAACTTTGATTTTATGATTTTAACTTTACTCAACTTGTAATCTTGGCTTGAGCATGATGTTATTGTCTGTCTATACATTTACTCAAGTAAAATTACATTTAAGTACCTAACGTTTTAGAATAACTTTGGGTAGGGTGTAAAAATAATGATAGAGTACCCTACTAATAATTATGTTGTGCTATTTCAGGTCCGGATCAGAGAGCGAGTACAGCTATCAGGAGGTCGCAGACGAAGGCAGAGCTAAATCGAAACATTTTGCAGACAGCAATGGAAAAAGGAAACGTAAAACTCCATCGACTAATTCGATTCGTAAAAGGTACGTAATTAAACTTTTATTAAATATGTACAATCAACGTCAAATCTAATTATTAATACCATTTTATTCTGACCTCTTATTGTATGGAAAGACTATACAATGTGTGATCAGGTTATATTGGATGTTAATATATTTTATTTAACGTTCTGTACACAATCGTTTGCAATAATATAAATTATTATATTTATAAATTAGTAATGCAATATATTCTAATTCTTTGATAAAAAGGTTTTAAGTAAGTTGTGAGTGTGAAACAACTATGTGTATAACGTACTGTACTACACTAGATAAACACAGCTGGTGAATTAAAGTTGCTGGGTTCGATCCCCAACAGTGTATTTACTTAGTATTTTTCCTTTCTAGAGATAGTCTGAATTTAGATCGGTAAATAAAAGTATTCACGAAAATATAGACTCTAATATTATTTTTATAAAAGTAGGTTGCTGTGTATGTTAATATTAATTTTCAGGACTCTATCATACTAACAAACAACCACTCGGTTATACTAACAACAAACAGAATTTTATTTACCTAACTGTTTACTAAAAACTACTTATTGTTTCAGTAAGAAAACCGAACCCGTTGACATTTTCGGTATAAGGAAATGCAAAACTCCTTCAGAATTTAAAGAAGATTCTAAGTTAGCATCATATTTAATAAACAAGGTCGCCAACGGTAACGAGCGGCGATACGCTACTACTGAAGGAGAGTACTACATTGACTTCAAAATTTACAAGACGAACGATGTCCATGGGACAGACTCGCTAGAACTGTGGAAAAAAGCCCTTCTCCGCTTGAAAGCTCAAGTGAATAGTGATTCTCCTCAGTGGCGCAAGCTGCAAGAATTTATACGAGTAGGGTATTATTGGGCATTCTGTACCACTTTCGTCCAGTCGCTCCGCGAAACAAGTTTCGCTCTCGCTCAGGACTCGTGACCCAGAATGCCCAATAATATAAATTCGATATAACCAGCGATTACATCGTTATGCAATGCAACCTTACGTTTTTTGCAAGTTCGAACAGCAAGCTGTATCTATTCATGATCATCATTATAACTTTTCGTTATTAATTGCAACCAACATTTCTGTCGGGTGGCTAACATTTGTATGTGAGATGCGATCAATGCAGTTATCGATCGACTTTATCAATTGCAAACAACATTTCTGTTGTGTGACTTACAATTACAACCAACATTTCTGTCGGGTGTGAGATGCGATCAATACAGTTATCAATCGGTTTTATTATTGCAAACAACATTTCTGTTGTGTGACTAACAATGCAACCAACATTTCTGTCGGGTGGCTAACATTTAGGTGTGAGATGCGATTAATAGAGTAATCAATCGACTTTATCATTGCATACAACGTTTCTGTTGTGTGACTAACAATGCAACCAACATTTCTGTCGGGTGGCTAACATTTGGATGTGAGATGCGATCAATACAGTTATCAATCGACTTTATCATTGCAAACAACATTTCTGTTGTGTGACTAACAATGCAACCAACATTTCTATCGGGTGGCTAACATTTGGATGTGAGATGCGATCAATACAGTTATCAATCGGTTTTATTATTGCAAACAACATTTCTGTTGTGTGACTAACAATGCAACCAACATTTCTGTCGGGTGGCTAACATTTAGGTGTGAGATGCGATCAATACAGTTATCAATCGACTTTATCATTGCAAACAACATTTCTGTTGTGTGACTAACAATGCAACCAACATTTCTGTCGGGTGGCTAACAATGCAACCAACATTTCTGTTGGGTGGCTAACATTTGCATGAAAAACACAATAAACTAGACAAGTCTTTATTAATAACACAATTACTTAATACATACTAAATGTAGGTGGCTTATCGAATAGCGCATCAGCGGATGACACGAAAGCTTGAAGTTTGCGCCACTGGGTTGAGTCATCGTCTGTATGGAATTTTATTCTCACCAATGCCTTCTTCCAGAGCTCTTGAGATTCGGTTTCACGAGCGTCAGCCGCGTGATAAACTTTAAGATCGATGTAGAAATCGCCTTTGGTGTTGGTCGTGCGACGCTCGTTGCCATTTGCCACCTTGTTCGCGAAGAACGATAACAGTTCGGGCGGTGAATTCATACTTTTCTCTGCTTGACCATGACTGATGCTAAATATATCCGTAGACTTGGCTATTTTTCTGAAACAAATAATACTTAGTTTTAGTTCATCCTTACCTCTTTATGTAGGTATAATACAACATTTGCATTTGAAGATAGGTCAAATACAATTGTTGCAACAACACTACAATTGTTTTATAAAGGGATATCACATCGAATTAATGATTATTTTTAAATCTATTGTTAGTTTGTAAATAGTGTACCTTAGATAAATACATAAATAAAATTAATTAATTATTAATTCAGTAATGAAACATAATGGCTGTCTATATCGGTTTAGAACCCACTGCACTAGTAAAGTTTGGTAGAGTAAATTAAGAGACAGGTTTTCAGTTTTAAGCATAATAATGAACACATTATTATGCTTAAAACTGAAAACCTGTTAGTTAGACGTATGTACACTGTTACATAAACTGCGTATTATAGATAAGTAACATAATATAATTACCTGGTACAGACTGGTGATTTTTTCTTTGAAGTAGTTCTGCGTTTGATCGAAATATTGGAGTGTTTACGGTTTGGTACGACATTATTTTCATCGCTTTTATCGAAGTATTGATCACATTCAAACTCTGACCTGCAAAAAATAAAAAAACATTAATTTAATGGTTAATCAATTGTATTTGGGGGGCACTCAGAAACAAAGTAAGTGTGGAAATTATGATCAATCTCATGGATTGCTTGTATCTAAATTGCTCGGATAAAATAAACAAATTGCTGTCACCATTCTTAGAGTAACAAAAGATAATAGTTAAATTAAAGAATAAGTACCTATTATAAACATGAAAAAATAAAAATCATAATTAATTAACTGCATAAAGCTTTGTGCATAGAGCACGCACAAATAAACTAAACTGTGGAAATCATAATTAAATAATATTAATAGAAAAAAATCTAAAATAATTAAATTTAAATATAAACACTTACATTATATATGGTGAGGGTCCCTTACTTCAATATTGGAGAGACTGAGTTATTCTTGCACTACTTTCAGTGTGACTTCACTGGATGATAAATAATATTAACGAGTTCGTTGAAGCTTATAACTCACAATTGGTAATAAAGTATCATAATTTAAAATTGATATAATCAACAAAGAAAATAGACAGATTATTGACTTTTTTAGTTGTAAGTATTATACTTGTTTGAAAAGTGAAGACGTAGTTAAAGTTTCGTAATCGACTGTAATTGTCACCGCTGCAAAACGGTTCAGGGCTATCCAACATGTGGGCGTGATATTTAACTAAAATGTTGTTTTATTAAATTTGGTTAAAATAACTACAATAATAATAATTATTATAAAGTACATTTAAATTAAAATATTACAAAAAAAACCGATCATATCAAATATCTATCATGACGATTAAGGTTAGGGTTAAAAATGTTAGTAGGTTTTTTTTTCTTTTTAATAACTGTTACAAATTACATTATTGTAAATTAGTGACCATTTCATAAAAATAAAGTTACCATAATCATCTTATTCCCCACAATACATTACTTAACTTAAGTATTTAATATCAGTTTTTATGATAGGATATAACAATATGATAATATAATTCGATTTAGCATTGTTCATTATGTAATATTATCATGGAATAAAATAATATTAGGAAGCATGATGTTTGTTAGCCCTGCTTAAAATTGCTTACATTAAAAGTGTTGAAATGACGCAATTTCACCGCTGCAAAACGGTTCAGGGCTACCCAACATGTGGGCATGATATTTAACTAAAATGTTGTTTTATTAAATTTGGTTAAAATAACTACAATAATAATAATTATTATAAAGTACATTTAAATTAAAATATTACAAAAAAAACCGATCATATCAAATATCTATCATGACGATTAAGGTTAGGGTTAAAATGTTAGTATGTTTTTTTTCTTTTTAATAACTGTTACAAATTACATTATTGTAAATTAGTGACCATTTCATAAAAATAAAGTTACCATAAACATCTTATTCCCCACAATACATTACTTAACTTAAGTATTTAATATCAGTTTTTGTGATAGGATATAACAATATGATAATATAATTCGATTTAGCATTGTTCATTATGTAATATTATCATGGAATAAAATAATATTAGGAAGCATGATGTTTGTTAGCCCTGCTTAAAATTGCTTACATTAAAAGTGTTGAAATGACGCAATTGCAACGTGAAACTTTTGTTTTCGTAAATTTTATAAACGGAAAAACAAAAATATCTTGTTACATACAAGGTATTATGTTAATCAGTAGCGTGCCGCCATATAGACAAAAAAGCAATACCTACTTTTATTAAAAACTTATACTATATTAATATAAAATAATTTATAATTATTGTGTTAATTATTCAATTAAATAAATTATAAAACTAATTGGATAAAACTGCTTTCAATGTCACAAGGTAAATATTTTAATATTACTTATATATTTTTATGGTTTATTATATTTATTTTAAAGATTTATATATTTATTTGATAACATTTTTTATTTTCAGAATACTGATACCTTCCAAGTAAATAAACAATGGTGCTGTTTTGAATACTTAGACACTTTTGAAGAAAGCGTACTTACTACCTATATCGATTAATCTACGTATTAAAAATATAAAATCTTATAAAGACAGTAAAAGTCGGAGACAGATTCGTTGTGGATAATAACTAAGGTAACGTTAAAATAACATTGAAATATTTTAGTTTGGACTGCAGTTTGCAGCTATTATGTAAAATACATATTTTACAAGTCTATCCAAGCTGTTAAATAAAATATTAATTAATTTTTCAGGCTCGTAAGAAGTAGATAAGTTTTAAAGGGGAAGATAACAATACTGATTTATAGTTGAAAACAAGATAACTAAGAGGAGCTAAAATTTTGTTATTCGTTAAAATAATAATAGAAAATATAGTTTTAAGAAATACCCTGTACAATATTGTAAAGTTTATTTTATAAAGAGATTTTGTTGAAAATAAAATAATAATATGATCAATTCTAAATAAATCGTATTTGTTTTATTCATATTTGTTTTATTTATGTTTTATCCTGTTGTTACCTGCTTTTAATCATATAATAATTACATGAATATATTTATTAAAAAAACATTATTAAATTAAAGCATAATAATATCATATCAATATAAATCAAGTGTGCATAATGTTGCGTAAGTATAGTAGGTATCAATTTCACATTTTATTAACAAACATGCACAAATGTAACATGAGTAGATATTAAATTTAATTTCCAAGTAGCTGGAGATTTATGTGTTGGTTTTTAGAATTTATTTTGTTATTGCAATTATTTCACAAAATTAGTGCTTCACAATTTATGAGTAAGGTTCCGTACTTGACATAAATTAATGTTTTGCTTATCAATTTCATTTCAATTACTTATTTTAGTAATGATGACATGTAAAAACTATGTTTATTTTGAAATTATTACACCCATAATTATTTTCAACTAATGAACCCTACTTTTGTCCCACTTTCCTCTATTTTTTTAATCTATAGTAATATTTTGTGGTTGCTGAGTTTGTTTGTATGTTTGTGTGAACGTCATAATTTCACAAGAATTATTTTGTAAGTTTAAGTCAATTTATCAAGGAAACCTATAAAATCATGAAACTAGTCATGTTTAATTATAACACAGGTGTAGCCGCGGTGCAAATATAAGTGTTCTCAGCCTTAACAACAAATGCTTAGCTAACATTTTTGTGTTCAACGTGACCAAACTTGTATAATTATTTCGTAACTTAAATATGTTGTTTTTGATATTTAATTTATTCATCATTTACCAATAAGTCTTTAGCTCGAGAACTTGTACGTACATCAAGTCTACGTCTTCATTATGTTGACTGTAAGTATCTTATTATTAAAAAAACATTTTATTATTTGTATGATTCTGATGAGCCTGATTGTTAATTTATTTTTTTAAATTGTTCTAGGTTTCTGACTCCGAGATCGTGTTGAGCCAATACGCTCAGGACCCCCTCCAAGAATACTATGAGATGCTTCGAAATGAATCAGATCCTGTTGTAAATAGCAAACAAAGTATAAAGAAAAAGAAACCTACGCAACGATGCAGAGAAACACCAAAAAAACAAATTCCCACAAAATCATTCGTAATGAGTCGACTGCAGAGAAAAGGGATAAAGTTAATAAAGATTTCAGTCATAGATCTGTGTAATAGTGATGTTCAAACAAGCGATGTTGACAGTGACAGTGAGAACGTTGTTTTAAGTGCACAATATATAGTTAAGGACGCTATGGATAGTGTCATGGACGAGACAGAATTATTAGTTAAGAAAATATCAAAATCATTAATTGATACTGATTTCTAATATTAAACTAGATGTTCCTTTTTTCTGTTTATTTTTAAGGTTTGTAACTAATATTAAATTGATGTATTTTTAGGTTTAAAAATAAAACAATAAAATATTTTGTAAGTTATAAAGCTTTTTATTTATTACCTACTCCAAAAAATAACATATATTTTTATATAAGTACATAACATTTTTTGAAATTCACATGCTTTGTGCTTAATACAATTGAAATTACTATCACAGTATTTTTTATGCAAAATAGAAAGTTTAGTCACTCATCTTCACTGAGCGCTACTACCTAGAAATTGCTCGTATACACCGTTTTTGGGCTAAAAATACTTTATTTATATCTGTACCATTTCCCCATAAAAGTAACCCATATCGTAACACAGACTCAACATAAGCAAAATATGCTGTACAGTTAAGTGATTTCATTTATTCCTCAATCGATGACTAATACTTTTTAAACTATTTAGGGTTTTCAAATTAAAATACATTTTGTATAAGTTGTACTATGATATTTTATTTTCAAAAAACACCTCATGATAATATTTTCCTAATTTTATAAATAACATTTGATCGACAGACACATTTTATCACCAATTCAAATACATTTTTAGACATAACACATTTTTAAGCGCACAATGCTTCAAATGTTTAACACAATTTAATTTAGTAGTTCCATAACAGTATTTTTTATGCAATAATGATAAATTAGGACACTGTTCATCATCTAGTGTCATCACATTACAATTCTCACACAGTTGCATAACCCACTTCACTTTCTCCAAACCTTTTACAATAATAGATTTATTTTCCAAATACGGTACGATTATGCGATGGAATTCTCTGTAGTCGATGAATCCTTCATTCCAATAGATACCTCTGTTTTTTTCTATCCATTTAGTTTGCTTCTTTTCATCGCTTGTTAGCTGATTAAACAAGTATGGAGGTTTAATTAAAAATGTTTGAGTATAATCATGAGTGACCAAAGCTAATTCCTTAATAATGAAATTATTATATAGGTCTTTAAATCCTTGAACATCTACTATAATCGTATCTGGATTCATGATATTTTCTTCACTGTGTTACTCAGTGGTTTATATTCAATTATACAATCGTTCAGAATGAGACAATATGCTGCAGTTTGATCTGGTATATCCGAATCGCTTTCAATTTCCACTCTCACGTCCACAACAGGACCTGTCTTTAGATTATCTGCTTGCCTGGAACAGTCGATAATGAAAAGCGGTGCCAAGTCTTTAAATTGTTTCTCACTTAATAACGGTTGCGACCGACATCCGTAATACGACTGTTGAAATCTAGTGTATTGTTCATATAATAAAGCAACTTTATTATTAGCAAAACTTATGTTTAGATTTTCATATGGAAAGTAGGTTGAATTTAGGTACACTCTAATATCACGAATATGACAATGATCGAACTGAGACATGTCAGAACTTGCATTGTTTTTCCTGTCTGTTTGTAGACCAATGATTACATATCTAGGCTTTTCAATTTGTGACGAAGTTTTGATAGACCAAGTATGTTTTGTAGTTTTTGGTAAAGCTGGATATTCATATAGATCCCAATTTCTGAAAATCATCTGGAGCGGTCTGTCTTTTTCTAACACTTTTAGCAAATTTATTTTTTCTTTATCTGATACTTTGACGTGCGGTACGCGCCATACAATTTTGTTTATAACAACATCTTCTATGATTTCTCCTGTGTTAAGTTTTACAGCGTTCAGGTTGGTATTGCTTCGTAACAATATCAGTTCGTGTCTACTATTAATCACGACTTTTTTGAAGTCTTCTGCAAAACCTAGGATATTGCAAAGTGGTATAGAAGCAGAAAATCTACCTCCGTTAATATTCTTTATACCCTCAACATTCCATCCCCATGCATTGGATATCTTTGACTCACTTTCATTCATTGATATTAAAGATTTCATGGTAGTAGTAACACCAGCATTTTTTATTTTATCAATTTCCACTCCATTTAATTCATATCTTATATCTTGGAACAAGTAAAGTAACCCATTGTTCGTAAAATGAACAGTATTAACAGGATCCTTCGATGTACTTTTGCTAACGATAACTGATCCTTCCAAATACAGGGTGCTTGCTGATGGTAATATATACAGGTCTTGTTGGTTGATAGGGATGCGGATTTCATCGTTTCTGTTGAAAGTTGTTATGTACGGCTTGTAAGAGTGAAACTCAATACCTTCAACGGTGTTGTCATAAGTTGGAGCAGATAAAACATCTAAGATATTCATTTTAGCAGTCCAATCGCTTTAAGGAATGCTTTATTGTCTTTAGTTAATTTAATTTTCGTTTTAGAGTAAGCTCGTATCGTGTTGAAAGCTCGAGTAGAACTGATATTTCCTTTTTCTGTCTGTGTATATTTATTGTAGTTAATCATTTTTGCTTCTTAGATGTAAATACAGTTGCACTTCTTCACCACGTAAATTTATTAAGTGGTTATTTATATTTAATAGTCTTATATGTATGGAGCTAATATTGTTTTGATTTATTGGAAAATATATCACGTTTGTTGGGATTTCAATAATTCTGTATCCGGGTGGGACGTTGAGCGCGAATTCGTGCACAATGTGACTGGGTTCTCCATTTATGTACGAGCCACTAACAATATCACATTCAATCCTGATCACGGTTGTAGATAGAATGTTGACAGGATACTCTGACTCATACCATTTATTTGCTTCCAAGATCTGCTTCTTAAACCCTAATAAACTGTGAATAGAGTCTTCCTTATTAAAATTTACATTTTTTGTGCAGTATATACAAGTTTTTAATGTGTTGTTATTGCACTGTAATTTAAATAAAGCATCCTTTACTTCAGATTTTAAATAATCGCCAATGTCTTGTAATTCGTAAGTGCCTTCCGGTATTTCAATAACTTCATCGGAGCCATAATATAACTTATTATTGCTTTTGTCAATGTTTGGAATAGAGTTAAATGTTGAGAAATGCAACAAAGCACACTCATACTGTCCAGATAATTGTAGTGTGTTAGTATAGTACACAGATAATTCTGACGAGTTTCCAGTTATCGACAAAGTGAGCGACATCTTGAAAATGATTCAAATAAAAAAAACGCATTACATTTATAAGTTTTTATTCCAATAATTCCGTAAATATTTTAAACATAAGTGTCCACAATTTACAGTATTAAATTTCTGATATCTTGTATAGTTATAAAAAACATTATAATTTTTAAAATACTTTATTAATTCCCTGGGGGGTTTTAAATCACCAAAGCTGTCAAAATATTCACAGTAATTATTTACTTTAACATAAGCTACCCAATGTGTTCCTTCGTTTTTTGCATCATCCAAGTTCACTATACCACACTCAATCCGTTTTGGTGAAATTGGTAACTGATCCTTCATGTAGACTCCTCGAAAGTGAGGGATGTCTCGTGCATGTTTTTCAATATCCAAATTAGTTAAAGGTCGATTAGGTAGCTTCCAATTCAGTTTTTTGGAGATTTTATATATAATCCTTTGCCATTTTTATGTTGTTTTATGTATAGACCCTTGCCTAGGGCTAATGTCTCCATAGATCTGTTATGTCGCTCTGTTTCTTGTAAATTCTTCTGGGCTGCTTTATATTCGTTCACCGTTTTGGCTATACCTGCTGCGCCACCAGCTAAAGAGCCTAAAGCTGATAAACCAGCAAAAATTGGAATTAAAGGTAGAATTCCCCCAGTTTTGGGTATTGGTATAACTCGTGGTATTCGAATATTTGGAGTGCATGGAAATAGTTTCTTTGCAACTGAGTATGCAGTGTTTATTAATGTTTTACTGTTTTTGGGTTTCAATTTCTTAACCACAGATTTAATTTTTGATATAAAACTATTAAACGCCTTAACGCCACCACCAGATTTTAATTTAGCTTTCATAACTTTGCTCACTAACCAGGAACTAAGTTTTTCTCCTTTTCTTGCGTCTTTAGATTTAAGTCTTTTTTTAGCCATATCTAGTAGTTGTAAGTCAGCTTTATGTCTATTGGGTAAGTCTTTATGGTTATCGTATGCAATATCGTGTTGCATACAAGCTTCGTCTAGCTTATTTACACCTCGATCACCTCGGAGTAACCTTTTTTTGAGTTTTGTTCCTGGTCCGCAATAGTTGTAACCAGGCAGGTGAAGTTCAAACGGTAGATTATCAATAATAGTGTTAAGCAGTCCACCTCCTTGCATTGCTTAAAGCAAAGTAAATAATAAATATGTAATGAATGTGGTTATATAATTTGTATTTCAATCTGTTATTGCAGTTTTATTAATCCAACTGTTGTCATCATTGCTTAATCCCAGCCATTTCACGAATAATTTCGTTCCTTTTCTTTTCAATACTTTTTCAATCAAATACACACCAGGATGATGAGATTTTTGGAGTTCTTGTTCGTAAAACGTACCTAATATTGGTTGTTTTCGCTGATCTTCTATGTAATATGTTGTTGGTATGGTTTTATTGATCTTTTTTATAATAAACAGCTCAGTAGACCAATTTGGAGTATAGCCCTTTTCAAAGATATGTTTGTATTTACTAATGCGTACATTATCACCAACTTTAAATTTAGGTTTAGACCGAATAGATAAATGTTTATGTGATTTACTAATTTTATTTTTTATTAATAACTCATTTAATTTATTCACATTGGAAGGTCTGCATTGAATAGTACGATGATTTGTATTGTTATATGTCTTCAATATATTTGTCAATATCGATCCTAACCAATTATAGTTTCCATTTAAACTAAAACATTTGTATAGTTTATTTTTTATCGTTTTTATTAATCTCTCTACAATTGAAGCTTTCTTAGTAGAAAAAGTAGAGTAGTGGTTAATATTAAACCTCTTCATAAGGTTTTTGAAAGTTGTATTATAAAACTCTTTCCCAGAATCAGTTTGTAAGTTGATTGGTCTGCGAGGGCTACTACGTAATATTTCTTCAAAAGCATGTGTAACATCGGTCATGTTTTTAGATTTCAATGGTTCAGCCCAAGCGTATTTAGAAAAGCAATCAATCACTAATAAAATATAATTATATCCTTTATTACTTTTTCTCAAAGTCTGCATATCTATCAGATCAGCTTGCCATAAATCATCGATTCCTTTCAATATTACAGGTCGTCGAAGAAAGTTTTTTCGTGCTGCTTTGTGTATTTCATTAACAATTTGTTGCTTTGTCATTATGATTTTATTGATTGAATTAACTTGTCCACAGTGGTTTTTGTATAAAATTTGTCTTCTAAATGAAGCAAAGTATTTGTAAACTTTGTATTTAAAATACTTTGAACGTGTAGCGATTTATTAACTTCTTGTAATATTTCTGATTTAATTTTATCTACGTATTCCTTATTTACCACATCATCAGCTTCCTCAGGCAGTCTAATTCCTCTTAGCCGTGATGCTTTCAAATCAAAATCACCGTTTTCAGATTTATACAAAGCGTTATTATTAATCTCGAATAACTCAGATAAACGCATTCGTTTATGAATATAATGACCGAATTTGTCTACATTCATGTTAAGTGTGTTGTACTGTAAGGTTGGAAATAAAATGAACATTCTATACAAACAACTTTTATTTATTAATAATTTTATTTTCACGTAATTCCTCAATAATAGAGATAATTTCATTATCTAATCCTGTATTGCCAGCATCTCGAGATGCTATTAACAACTTTAATCTATCAACCAATTCGTTTGGATCATCCCAATAAATGTAATCCACATTTTGTCTCCACATTTTTTTCATTGACATTCCTTTACCTTTAGATTGCTTACCAGGAATTGTACTTTGTAGTGAGAAAAGCGGTTTAATAACTTGTAAATATTTCATTCCCTTATTACTTTTTATTGGTTTATTTGGTTCGAAATCTCTACGATGTGCATTTGTATCAAGCAACATCGATTTATAATTTTGCATGTCACTCTCTGTAACTACGCTTAAATCTACATTCTTTTTTAATAACAATTGTTTCAAACCAGGTGTATTACGATATTTACAACCAGATACTACAATAAATTCATCACCAACTGTTATATTAGCAGACCCTAACATAAATTTCCCTTGATCTACTCGAACGCCAAACGGGATGTCTCGTAGGGCTTCTGAAGATAACGACCAGGATGAAGTGTCGTGCTCTTTAATATTAACATCATCAACCAATGATTGAAAAGAACTTTCACTGTCATTGTCAGATTCATCACTGTCATCTTTACTTTTTGGATTTTCATTCTGCATAGTTTGTTTATTCAATGGACCTTCGATTTGATTATTAGCGTTGGAAAGCAGGTTGAGAGATTCTGTTACAGGCTTGAAAACTGATTCCAATGCTTGTTTATTGCTAATCTCAATATCTCGCATGTTCCGTACTTTTCTCTTTACAGCTTCTGCAGCATCAACAATTTGTCTTTTTAATGATTTTTCCATGCTTGTTATCGGTTGAAAGTCGTATACAGAATAATAATAATACAAAGATGACAACCTTAAATATTCGAAATTTTAATCAAAGATTACAAAGGTATCAAATTTAGTTCTATAGCATCCATTATTTTTAGAACAATCTTTATTAATTACAACATAGTTGAAGGGTTCACTCCATATCCTGGAACACATTTCACGGAATTCAAACCAAGTCATATCGGTATTAACATGTTCATCATAAACATGTCTTAAATTAATGTCATCTTGTTTAAAAAGTACTATCAGGTTAGCATTATCTCTTACTAATTGTTTTGGGATTTTACTGTATGTTTGATTTAGGTAAAAACAATCGATGTATTTGTGTCTACCCATAGCAAAGTAATCACGCATATTATTTTGATTCTCACACGCCACGTCATCAAAAATAATTATAGAGTTTGGTTTCGCATCCTCAACTTTTAACACTTCTTCATTTCCTTGAAATTTTTGTAATGATATACATGGTACTTGCTGTAAAACCTTTTCTAAAAACACATATTTTGGTTGAAGTAAAGTTTTTGAATATATGTAGATGTTTTGAAAGTTTAATCCATTTTCATGTAGAAGTAGACCAATTAACAAGTTTGTTTTGCTACAGTTTGATGGTCCGCAAATAATGCATCGTATGGTATTAGGTAATAATTTTCCATGACGTGATTCAGTCTTACAAGAATCATTGCAAATTATATTTAATTGCAAAGATTGTGGTTGTTTGACAAATTTCATGTTATATACATATTACAGCTTAATTAATAATGATCAAGTTTAAAGATTGTTAATCTTTATAAATACTAATCGATCTTAAATCTACTCAACTTCTTTTAAGTACTGGAACAAATTTTACCATCCTATTATCCTCCTCACAATATATTTTTATTAATTCTGTCTATAATGACACAAACACACTAAAATTAAAAATACTGGTTGTTGGTAATTTTTAAAGTGCCAGTTGTTGATGTCTTAGCTATAATGTCGTCATTGTTATTGCTCACGTGAATATATTAGGCGTTAGTTATTTATTGAAGTTTCGAAGCCACACGTCGCTGGTTATATTAAATTTATATTATTGGGCATTTTGGACCACGAGTCCTGAGCGAGAGCGAAACTTGTTTCGCGGAGCGACTGGACGAAAGTGGTACAGAATGCCCAATAATACCCTACTTATACGCTCGATCGACACATTATTTACTGAGGAACCGAAAATGTTTAGTGATAAATAAATTATTTATTTAAGATGTACCCAATCGTTGTTTTACTAATTATAAACACAATGAGTGTACCGTGCTTGTTATAAACCTAATATCAAGTACGGTACACTGAATAAATACAGTATAGATAACAAATAGGTCTGGTAAAGGTTACAAGTGTGGTATAGCTAACAGGTAAGTACTTATGGTTAATTTTTTTATATTAGGCAATCTGGACTAATTTAGAACTTGTTTCACCGAGAGACACGTCAACCCACACAACTAGTCACAGGTGAGTTCTAACATCTATAGTTGTTTTTTTTGTTTTGCTACATTTGTCGGTTCGCAAACAATGTTGGTATCGTTATTAACGTTAGATAATAATATCCATGCTATGACGAACACAAGAAATAGGGAAAACATCGCAGGCGTGCGTAGTGTGACTGTTTTACAATCAATGAGCGTTTACCGTTTTGTGAACTAACTAAAATGTTACCGTTAATCGATCGGATATTATTGGGCGTTCTGGACCACGAGTCCTGAGCGAGAGCGAAACTTGTTTCGCGGAGCGACTGGACGAAAGTGGTACAGAATGCCCAATAATACCCTACTCATGGCTTCTCGTGGCGGACACAACCAATCAATTGTGATACCAACAGAGAAGATATTCTGCAGTGACTGAACATAGGCCTAGTTAGGACGGCGGGAAACCAATAGATGAGGGGGCATATATAGGATCGCATAAGGTGGCAACTGACATCAATTAGCTGATATGATGATTATGAATTGACTCGCTGAAGCATGAAAAATTGCAACGTAATAAAAATATTCAGCAATTAATTAATAACTAACTTTAATTTACACACTTAACGATACAGGAATAAAAACACATTAAACACTAGAACCATGATCGAGGATGTCAGATAGCTGTTAGTGTTAGCACTATTGCAGAAGTCTGTGAAGCACTGACAGGCAGTCTCCATGTGGTCGTGGCTGTCGGCGCGGTAGCATGGCTTCTCGTGGCGGACCCAGCCGCAGCCGCGTGTTATGCGGAGTTCTGCTTCGTGTTTGTGACGGAATACTGGAAAAATAAAACAAAGGTACTATATATATGGTGTTATCCGTGTGGTGACGGAGTAAGAATACAATATGTCACCAACCCGTCTCATCCCATGGGTATCGTAGAAACCGATTATGGGACTATCTGTAAATATTACCTTTACATAGAAAGAAGTTAAAGTTGAAATTAAACCCTATACCAATCCGTCTGGCCAGCGTGGTATTAGTATGCCAAGTATCCCTCCGTCACGGGAGGAGGCCCGTCCCTGCAGTGGGACATTAATGGGCTGCTATGACTATATATAGTTTTTAGTTTAGTTTGAATGTTTTCGCAATAAACCACCTAGATGGGGCATTGTGCGTGTCATTAAAATTGAACAACCCAGAATGGTAGCGATTTTTGGTAGCGATGCTGAGGATTGGAATATTGCCTTTTGTGGTTTCTGTAAGAGCGTGTTGTAGCGTTTCTTCTACCTCTATGCACTCTCTGCAATGAGATCTGATTTTAATATCAATGGTGGAAAGATATTTGTTTAAGGGACTTGATCTGTTAGAACTCCAATACAAAATTGGATCCTAAAATAGATTATTTTATTTTATTTTTTATTTATTTGCATTTGTTGATGTTTTAAATTATCTCTAAAAGGAGCTTAGATCTCGGGTACGATTCGATTCCCAATTAATGCAAAGCTTTGCGTGTCAGTCAACTTAGCACATGGACCCTTTGAAGTCAGGGCGACACCCTTTGCCCAGGAATGTGATGATAGACACTAAGACTAAACTAACTAACTAACTGATACTCACTAGTCTGCACAATTTTCCTACAAAAGAACTGCAGGTCTTGTACTCTAGGTACAGCCGCCTCGCAGTTCACAATAGGTATCACTCGCGCTATGGTCTCATCGTCCAGTTGAGTGGGATCAATGCAGGCTGAGTTGTTGCTGCTGTTGCAGTAGTAGCAGTTTATTGCTGAACCTTGAAAAGAAAAAATGGAATAGCTTACTAAAATAGTTTTTAAAATATATGGCTGTTAGGATTAAACGTACAGATAATCTTGGTCAATATCGTAAACTTGATAACAGCCCATCAATAATGCCACAATGTAAGAACGAGCAACCAGCAGTGACGAAGGCAAAGTTGGCTTACCAATACCACGGTAGCCAGACAAATTAGAGGTAGATTTTGTTTTAAATTTTCCTTTTTCTGTTTTAAAAGAGATAATATTAAGTATTATCTGTAATTTCCCTTAGTCGGCTCTTACGCCACAAGCTGTGCTGTTGACATCATGTAGGTACTTGATTCGGTCGCTATACGGAAAAACATATTTCATGCCTTATAGTAAAAATTAATAAACTTACATTTAGAAACTAATGGCATTAGAATCGTGAGAGACAACAGCAACTTATATAGCTCCATGGCGATATCTGTAAATGAGAATAATAAAAACATGATGACCATAGCATAACACTACAGTTGCCTTGCCTTTGGCAGTGTACCTAAAAAGCTGAGTAATGGCAGTTTTTCACCAATAACAAACAGATGTTATCTATTTAGTTTTATTTTTAATGTTTATTATTTTATACCTCAGTTATTTCTATTACGTAGTTTACATATTCTATTAATATATCATCGACGTATAGCCATTACTTTGAGAGAAAGAATGAAACATATTTATTTGATCTTTCATAATTTTACTACAAAACAAAATATGTTCAAAAAATTCGTAAACTTCACATCCTACATACAACAATAGAGAGACATTAATTTTCTTATCAGATACCGACTCCAAAATGAGTCTTGATCCACATTACAATTCATAACAGCCCATTAATGTCCCACTGCAGTGACGGGCCTCCTCCAGTAACGGAGGGATACTTGGCCTACTAATACCACGCTAGCCAAACGGATTGGTACAGGTTTTAATTTCAAGTTTTCCTTCTTTTTATTACGTAAAAATAATATTCACAGATAGTCCCTTAGTCGGTTTTTACGACACCCATGGGATGAGATGAGGTGGTAACACACTGTATTCTTACTCCGTCACCACACGGGGAATTAATTTTTGCAACATTATAATGCAATTTCGTAAACCCCTTAGGTACAAATTATGATCTGACTGCAAGCTCTGACTGATCTTTATTTTTCTTAGAGCTAACTTTATCGGACATTTCCATGAATGTTCTTTCTACTAGATTATCATCATATTACATAGTATCACATAATAATATATCATAGTAGTACATTAGGTAGGTATATCAATCCGTTTATCCAATGCACTCTTACAATTAATAACACCAGTTTCCTTCCGTCACCGCTGCAGTGGGGTATTTTAAAGCTGATAAGAAGTGATCGAAAACATTATGGTAAAAGGTAATGACAAAAAACTCTTCATCATCATCATATCAGCCAATCGACGTCCACTGCTGGACATAGGCATCCTGCCACCTTGTGCGGTCCTGTGCCTCCCTCATCCATCGACTTCCCGCCGTCCTAACTAGGTCGTCGGGCCACCGTGTGAGGGGTCTCCACACCCTGCGCTTTCCGGTAAAAAAATTCTTACTTTTTCAAAATTAATTCACACCATTCACTTTACACAATTAGAAACTATTATTTTTATTTATCAGCATATATGTCACTGTTTACGTTAAAACAACCACACTACAATTGTTTCTGATAATAACTGAGTAGTTATTGATACTATACTTTACGTACGCTATACGTATAGTGAACTTTTGTTAGCTTGTATGACGAATGGAAAGTTTTGATACTTTATTAAATTATGGAATGTAAAAAAAACAAAAAAGTTAAGTAAAAAGTACACTAAATATTACAAGTAAGTACGTCTTATTAATTTAGCTTTTGTTATAACCCTCTTGTAAAAAATAGTTTTAAATTCGATGTTTTTTTTATTTGTAAGTCATTAGAAATGTTATGATCCAACTACTTAATAAGCTTAGGTATAAGATGTATCTTAAGTCCGTAATTTTTTTGTTTGAAAAAGTCCTAAGACACTGAAAACAACATAAAACACTAACCAGCTTGGTAGGTCAAGTTTCATGTTGTCTCTGGAAAAGGCCTTTCTCCGCAGTGGGGCTTAAATGACTTGTTATGACATAAATATACTCGTACACGCTTTGATTATCATATTATATTGTCTTCCTGTTGAATGAACTTATTACAAACCTTATCTTTGACCTCTGCCTTTGATATAACAATATCAAATTTAAATATTATTATTATTGCATGACTATTTAATTTTGGAGTATTTGTGTTTATTTGGTTTATTTAATTTTAACGATCAGATAGTGGAGTGGTTCGGGTGACCTGGTTGAAGGTCTAAGCCCCCCACGTGTTAAAAGACAGCAGGAACTTGGCTGTTTCTTTCATAAGACGACATCTGTGGCGTAGTGGTATAACATGACTGCTACGCAAAGGTCTCGGGTTCGATTACCGCTCAATGCAAATCTTTGTGTGCATGAACATGATTGTTTGCATTGGTCTGAGTGTTTCTATGTATAATATGTATGTATTTACAAAAAAAAAAAGTATTTATGTATGTATATCAGTTGTCTAGTACCCATAGTACAATCTCTGCTTAGTTTGGGACTAGATGGCGTTGTGTGAGGAATATTATTACTATTATCACTTTGCCTACTCGTAAACAAACCTCTACCATTCACAGAACTTACATTTTAAATTAAAAAGCTTCAAGGATTATAACAAAGTATATACAAAGATAGTTAGTTCTTTCCTTGTGAAACATGATCTTAAACTTGACAGGTTTCTCTTATGTGTAGGTCGATATGTCTTGATACTTTAGGTCTGAGCTTTTAGTTATTTAGATTAAGTAGATATCCGTGTGGTGACGGAGTAAGAATACAATATATGTGGGGTGGTGACCCCATCTGATCTGGACTATCCGTAAATATTATCTTTACAAAATGAAAAGAAGGAAAACTTGAAATTAAACCATATACCAATCCGTCTAGTCAGCGTGGTATTAGTAGGCCAAGTATTCCTCCGTCACGGTAGGAGGCCCGTCCTCAGGGAAACAGCTTGTGGATCATGGGACCCATTTTCACCACTAATTAGACTAAAATCTCAAATAAAGCAGTAATTTTTCCGTTCTAAGTAAGAATAATAAGGGAAAAGAACTTAATAAAACTTCTCTTAAAAAATCAGCTTACTCAAAGAAGTTAGCTACGTGATCCTGTTAATCAAATAATCTCAATTAAACAATTTATTTGACTTTGAATTTACTTTCTTTTTTTGAATTAATTAAACATTTTCACAACTTTTAACGTTATGCATTATCGCTATGTTTTTACTTTAAATATTTATAATTTTCTATTAAGTATACTTTTTTTTTATTGAGCTTTTTTTTATTTAATTTATTGTAAGGATTTAAAAAAAATAAGGGCGCTTCTCAGGAGCAAAAAATGGTTAAAAAGGTTGCCGGATAGCACCATAATATGCCAAATGTAGGAGTGTTGGCGTGGACTGTTAATGATTAATTAATTTCTCTTCATTATTGAGATAATTATGTTACAGTGCCTTAAAAATACAAAACATATAAATAAATAATAAATAAATAATCCTCACACATTCACACAACGCCATCTAGTCCCAAACTAAGCAGAGCTTGTACTATGGGTACCTACTAGACAACGGATAAACATAATAATAAATACTTTTTTTTTGTAAATACATACATATTATACATAGAAACACCCAGATCAATGGAAACAATCATGCTCATGCACACAAAGATTTGTATTGAGCGGGAATCGAACCCGAGACCTCTGCGTAGCAGTCATGTTATATAACCACTACGCCACAGAGGTCGTCAGCTGTACGAAAATAGAAAATAAAACAATAAAAAAGCGAAATATTGGTATTTGTATGCAAATATTGTATTGAAAAACTCAAATGTCTTCTTTAGTTGTTATAAAAACTTTTTATTGACTATTTGCCAGAGGCGGTCGCTGTGTTTCGCCAAATTTTCTTTCACTATTCGAAAAACTATTTTTGGAATCTTCTTTGAAGCAATAGTTTTCTTATTGTTTCTACTCGTAGGTGATGAGCAAGCAGACCATCTCATGTTAAATAGTATTTACTGTTATTGGAAATCGCGATCTCATGCATGGTAGTGGCTGAGCCAATTGTTTTATTCAAACAATTTTTGTTAATGCTTCTCCGTGTGGTGACGGAGTAAGAATACAATATGTCACCACCCCATCTTATCCCATGTGTGTCGTAAAAACCGACTATGGGACTATTCGTGAATATTATATTAATGAAATAAAAAGAAGGAAAACTTGAAATTAAACCCTATACCAATCCGTCTGGCCAGCGTGGTATTAGGCCAAGTATCCCTTTATCAAAGGAGGAGCCCGTCCCTGTAGTGGGACATTAATGGGCTGTTATGATTACAAAGATTTGCTTTAAACGGGAATCGATCCAGATACCTCATCACTACGCTACTTAGTAGGTAAGGATTAAGTTAACCATTTTGAATTATGCAAAAATTGAAACACCAATTGCAACTTCGTTTATCGTGAATTACTTTTAATGGTTTAATGTAGTGTTAACTAATTGAACTGCATGTTCGATGTCGCCAATAAGTTAAAGTGCTATATGGTTACAGTGTGCAAGTGTATATTAATGGAATTTAACCACAAAACTATGGATACACGCTGGTTTTCTTTTTTTTTTGAAAATAAGTAGGTTTTGTTGTCTGGTGTTATAGGGCACAAAATTGATTGGTTTTAAGCCTCTGAATGTACTCGTATATTAGGGAGATGGTTAGAGTTGTGTATGTTAAGTTAAGAAATCATGGCAACATGGATGTCCCAATGTAAGGACGGATCTTATCTTTGATCTGGCCATAGTTCCTTTCCGTCACTGTAGGAGGCCAGTTGCTGGAGTGGCACATTCATAAATTCTTATGAGGTTATATCATATCACATTACAGCGGGCTTGACTGTGTCAATGCATAGCCGAAGTTAATAAGAGGCCTTTACAACTTACCATCAGCCAACCAGCACACTAGCTCATTTGACTTGATTTTACTTAACAAAACGGACAAACATACAACCGACCAACTTAAACATTAGATTCCTAGACACTTAAACAGAATGTATTAACACCGATCAATGCAACAAGTTCAAACTAACAACTTTCTAAGCAAATGCAATACCATTTGCTCTTTACTTCTAAACCAAATACCACACAATCATGATTCAATACCACAACAACAAAATTATTAGAAACAGCATCCCTAATAATCTTTCAATTGAAGAAAATATCTCATCTCTTTATTTCCGTGATTATTATGTTAAAGATTATAAATATATTGGTCCGGAAGCCATTAATTTAAATAAATCAAAGATTATTAATAAGGATGTGAAAAAGTCTGTCATTCGTGATCCTATGCCGGTGTCCATGTTTGAAATGTGGATAGTTGAAGTCATGAAAGGGTTGAAGCAGTTCTTCTATCAAGGGTCTTTGCATGGTGTGAAGTAAGTGTCTTACAATCTTCCCTCTTACTCATAAACATTTAGTTTGGTATAAGGTTGATTTTACTAATAAAAATCTCGCTAAACAGTGATTAAATTTAAGAGGCGTTTATGAGTAAGGTGGCTTGTTTGTAAATTATTTAGCTGTAAGGATTTAACTATTTAACCACCACGCCCTAGTTTCTCAACTCAAAATTGCATTTATTTTGTGCTAATTATGCCTTTACGCCACTGGCATTTAGTATTAAGTCTAGGTAAGTCGAAGAGAGAGAAAGTAAATCAACTAGGTGACAAATTAAATAGGTGAAAGAGGGAAAATATAATTCATATTCCCAATATTCCTTTTAGAAAGGTTGTTTTTAAAAATAAAGACATAATTAGGTAAAGATTGAAGTTACGAAAAAAAAACG
Organism: Schrankia costaestrigalis; assembly: GCA_905475405.1. Taxonomy (NCBI): domain Eukaryota; kingdom Metazoa; phylum Arthropoda; class Insecta; order Lepidoptera; family Erebidae; genus Schrankia; species Schrankia costaestrigalis. The sequence goes on from FR997851.1 coordinate 6,860,021, forward strand.
TTTTGTCTAACATAACTAGGTCTAAAAATACTGATGTTTAAGTTAAAAACTGGTTACAAGAAAGCAAAAAAGGAAGACAGTATTCACACATTCTACACCAAGACTAACTTTTGAATAATGCAATGACATAGCAGATCAGCTACTAAAGCTTAACAATTGTAAAACATGTCGCCCCAAATAGTGTAAGCGTTTCGCAAGGTACACAGAAACTGATCGATAGTAAGCATCTGCACACCACGGTTTATATCAGCTGTTGTTCAGTTTATTTGAAATTGTTACTGAGTTACCAGCAAACCCAAGTAACCTAACATTTTGTTATCAATCTATTCAACATAACAGGCCATTAATGTCCCACTGCAGGGACGGGCTTCCTCCCGTGACGGAGGGATACTTGCCCTACTAATACCACGCTGGCCAGACGGATTGGTATAGGGTTTAATTTCAAGTTTTCCTATAATATTCACGGATATGCCCTTAGTCGGTTTTTACGACACCCATGGAATGAGATGGGGAGGTGACATATTGTATTCTTACTCCGTCACCACACGGATAATCATCAATCTATTACAACAATATTATTCTGGTAGAATCTGTATTAGATTACTTTTATACCCCGCATGACAAGAAGGAGGTCAAACTCTGCCTATTATTTTAGTCCATAACCATAACAACACGCCGGACTTAAGTGCCACCGCTACACTGTAGAGACCATACAAGTCTGGACGAAGCGGTTCAGTACTTCGTACATGTGCAAAACCATCAAACAGTGGAACTCTTTGCCAGCCCACGTTTTTCCTTCAACCTACGATTCTGGTGAAGGCGAGGCGTGAAAATGCATCTTCTGAAGCCGCCATAGTGGAGCCATTCATGCCTCTACAAATATTGTAGCTGGCATGGTGCTCGCCATTCTGGGACTCTAATGGATGCTTAACATCAGGCACCATAGAGTCATTCTGGTAGGCCTATTTAAAAAAAAGAAAAATGTATGTTACGCTAGTACCTATATCTAAAGTCTTCTTTTTACCAGATACATCTTCGAGCCAACATTCAACAAGAAAGAGAAATTCGCATGGGTCGTCATTATGATCGCGAGTATCATCATATGCGCTGTTATAATGATCCAACTGTTTTCAAAATGGACTTCCACGCCTTTCGTCAACGTCATAGATTCTGTACCTACACCTATATGGGCTGTACCATTTCCAACTGTTGTGATTTGTCCACATTTACACATCAAAATGTCCTATCGTAACGTATCTAAACTTAACGGGTAAGTCAGAACAGATCAATATTCCTCACACATTCACACAACGCCATCTAGTCTGAAACTAAGCAAAGCTTGTACTATGGGTAATAGGCAGCGGATAAACATACTTAAATACTTTTTTTCTGTAAATACATACATATTATACATAGAAAACACCCAAACCAATGCAAACAATCATAGTCCTGCACACAAAACCCGAGACCTCTGCGTAGCAGTCATGTTATGAAAACCACTACGCCACAGAGGTCGTCAAAGATAAATTAATGATTTATTTCTTTCTTCTATATCAGCCACGAACGATCTTTTGCTGGATATAGGCCTCTCCAAGTTGACACCACTCCTTCCGGTCCCCTGCCCGTCTAAGCGTCGTAGCACATAATATAGCGGAACGTAATCGGATCGGCACCGCCTCGCCTTTTTCCTCAGTGTCAAACGTCAAAAATCCGATTAGGTACGTTACGATTCCGATTAGTGTGCGTTGCAGTAGGGAGTTTCGTACAAATAACTCGAACGGCTCGAGTTGATTAGTGTTGGACGGGACTCGAGTTTTTTAAGTCCTAATTTAGCGACTGGACTCATTTTGACAGAGCTCGCAAGACTTTGACTAAAATAAGTCCTGAGTTATGAGTCATGAGTCCTTTTATTGAGTCCTAATGCAAAAAGACTCGACTCAAAGGACTGAGTTTTTATTATTATAGAACTCAAGTTCTTAAATAAAACTAAAGTCATATTAAAGAACCAAGTAACACACAAGCAAGATAATAGTACACGTTTAGACAACTTAACAGTTCAAAGATGAATATCGTTGTTATAAGAGCCTTAGAAATTACTAAATGCTGAATAAATTTGAGTTTGAGCTCTTATTATACTTAATGCTTAATAAGTTCTGTGTTGTTGTACGTTATTTCTTTAAACTTAATAAACAATAATTTTAAGACTTTTACACAAACTTTATAAATCGTTCCGCTTTCTAGGTATCTTAAAGCTGAAAAAAGGGCTCTATGGAAGCATTCATCTGAATAATCATAATCGGTATTGCTATTATTCAATAATTACTAAGCTAGTAGCGTTTGAATGAGCTGATTGCTGAATAACGTATAACTATCTGAATAAAGCTACAAAATAATGCTTTTATACAGTTTGATACTGAATAAATGTAAAGTGAGCTAATTATTTTATGGTTTAACTGAATATGATATCATGTTTTACCAGTTATTCAACTGCTGAGTAAAGAAGATTATTTAGGCATTTATTAAGTTTTCACCTGCATAACAGTATGTTTTAAATTAACTTATTCAAATTAAAGACCACAGGTACATTCTCTCAGTGCAAATAGCTTAATATAAGCTTTGTTTAACACTATTGGGACTATTATTCATATTAAAGGCCACATGTGCGTTTCATCTGAGCAAATATCTTAATATCAGTTTGTTGAAATCTATTTGAATGCTGTTTTTGGATGTTGTTTGCATTAAAATGGAGCAAAAACCGTGGAAATAGCTTAAAAGAACTGGTAATATTAAAAGAAAGATAAGTTAGCGTATTGAAATAACTTTATTCAAGTAAAAACTTATTAACTAGATACTTATGCACTTTTATTCAGCAATAAAAGAAGAACAAGCGATCGCCATTAATTTTTTGTGCAAATAATTATAAACACAAGAAAATTCACCAAGATTATCTGAACGCTTAATCTAACAACTATTTATATTCAATTGTATTTATCAAAGTTGCATTGGAATTGCCAGAATTAGAAATTTCGCCATAAGGTTTTTAGTCAGACCGTGCATGCATATATAAAAATAATATTTACAATTGCTTATCTTGATTATACACGCAGCGCATCAAAAATAATCGTAGAAATCATAAACTATTTACGACAAAATAAATTCCGCACTAAGAATTAACATGTAGCAAACTTATAACTAAAGTAAAAAACTTATATTTTGTTATAATGAAGATTCTCAATTATTTGACTGACATTAAAACTGATTGCCATTTGCATCTAATTATTTTCACGATTTGTAAGAAAGAAATCTGTATTATTGTAAACAAGAGAGTATAAAGCTGAGTAAATTCTGAATCCAATGACCAATTCGAAGTATAACTGAATATATTATGTGTACAGGCTTAATAAAAGCAATATCAGCTGTTATTCAGAAGTTACTAAGATCATTGTCTCATTACTAAGCTTCTTCTCAGATGTTAGTCAAATGTTACTAAGTTTTATGCATTTATTTTGGGGCCTATTTTGTTTGAATAACATCTGAATAGATGGTACTCAGACGTTAGTCAGCTTAGTATTCAGCTTATATTCTTAATGATTGCTCATACTCAACTTTTATTCAGCATGTTTGTGTTACTTGAGAAGTTTTTCAAAGAAAATTAAGTCCTCTTAAGTTTTTTGACAAATTACTTATTTACAAATACTCTGTAACCAACTCATTCTTATACATAAATAATAAACAAGATTATACGTGATTATGCTAGGTTCAGTATTTATCGCTTAAAATCTAATTAACAACCTATAGCCTGGAAATGTATATCAACAGAATGAAAATAAAACTCACTTTTTTAAAAAAGACTGGAGCTCGCATTGAACTTGAGTCTTAAAAGTTTATTTAAAAATAATTATCGTTAAAAGACTCGAGTTCTGAAGTCATATTGTGAGGACTCGTAAGTCTTTCACTGACAAAAAGGCTTGAGCTCTTATTTATGAGTCCAGTCTCCAAAAATCGAGTCCAGTCCCTAAATTAGAACTTAAAGAACTCGAGTCCTGTCCATCACTTTGATACGGTGCCGATCTGTTTACGTTACGTTAAATGTGCTACGACCCTTATCCAGCCATTTCATTCAATATTGATTAATAATTTCATTTTCATTATTTATTTTAATTAGTGACTCATTATTGTCCACAGTTTGCAGGAATTCTTTGCATCATTGGTTTGTCCAAGAATGAGTAATGAGAAGAAATTTATCAAAAATAGATTAGACGATGAGCATATTAAGTTGTTAACGGATTTTATCATCGAAGTAAGTACTAACTATATTTGAGTTAACGCCATCTGGTGCGATTTTTGAGACAACAATTATCTGTTTTTAATTTTGACAACCTCGTTGGCATGGCGGTTGCAATTTGGGGCTGCATTGCGGGAGTTCGATTCTCTCACAGGACATCTGGTTTGTTCAATTCACAAATGGCACAAATGCTTCATTTAAATTGGTTACGAGAAAAGGCCGCTGTTTCGGGGCATGCTAGCGGCCTGCAACCTGCCTGGACTACTCGAGTAATGTCTCTTCCTTTGAGAGTGAGGAAGAAACAGAGAGGAAAGAAGGGTTTTTGTTTGTACACCATAAAAAGTTGGCAACTGATGTTAGGCATCATTTTAGTCTAAGAACGCGGAGAATACCGGGTGAATGAAATCGTTTGCTCATTTCCAGTCTCTACCACGTTCTTCTTCACTTAACAGCCCATTAATGTCCCACTGCAGGGACGGGCCTCCTCCCGTGACGGAGGGATGCTTGACCTACTAATACCACGCTGGCCAGACGGATTGGTATAGGGTTTATTTGTTTATTTTATTCTGGCAACAAACAGTCATGTACTAATAATTACAAAAAACATGGTTATTAACAATAGACCTACAGTGCCGAATGGAAGATAACAGTAACAGGTACAATAATTATGACACTTAGATAGATGAACGTGATTCGTGAATACATAATTATGATATTGATTTATTAAAAAAAACAACAAATTTAAGAGGTTTAATTACAAGTTCTCCTTCTTTTTATTTCGTAAAGATAATATTCACGCATAGTCCCTTAGTCGGTTTTTACGCATGAAATGGGGTGGTGACATTATTTTTACTCCGTCACCACACGGATCTTCTTCATTTTTACATACTATATTAGTTTTCTTTCCTTCTAGAGCTCTCCAACGTGTAATGAAATAATAAAAGCGTGTAACTGGCCACAACTACACTCAGCCTACTGGGAGATGGACAGATGCTGTGAGCTCTTTCAACCAGTGTTCACTAACTACGGTCTTTGTTATGCTTTTAACAGTTTACCTTTAAACGCGATGTAAGTGGTTTTGATAAGTAGAAATATTTGTGGTAGGTACCCGACCCCATTTTATCTCTTAGTCGTTTAGCCCTTAGTTTATCATTAACTTAGTCGCCATACATAACATCAATAGTTTACCTAATATAACACTGTAAGAATGGTCTATCCCTACAATAACAAAGATAAACTTGGCTTACTTATATTACGAGTAGGTACTAAGTTCAGGCGAAAACATAACGAAATACTTAATTTGAGTTCAAGTTTGGTTTCTTTTATTTTCGTAAAGATTATTGATTTTTCATTATTCGAATTTAACCATGTGATAAGGAATGCTGTTAGCTATCATCATCTCTAATCATATATATTCTTTACTCATTTTCAGCCGAAGTTTTCATCTAATTCTAAATACTTTTCCACAGGACAAATGAAACGCTATCCTGGCAGAAAACTTTCAACGAGAACGCAACCCCAGCTTCATTGGAATGGAACCTTGATACTGGATATCCGAAGGTGTTTCCTCCTAACCTGACGATGCTACCACTCAGGGTCATGGCATCCGGAGAACTTAATGGGTTGGGAGTTGAATTGTTTCTTAATAACAGTGAACATCAAATTGCTTGTGAGGGGAACAGTCTTGGGTTTAATGTGAGTAACCGTTTACGATCATTGTTTTTCTCATCTCATCTCCGTGTGGTGACGGAGTAAGAATACAATATGTTACCACCCCATCTCATCCCATGGGTGTCGCAAAAACTAATTATGGGACTCTCCGGATATTTTTTTGAAATAAAAAGAAGGAAAACTTGAAATTAAACCCTATACTAATTCGTCTGACCAACGTGGCATTGGTATCCTCCCGTCCTTGCAGTGGGACATTGGTGGACTGTTATGATGACCTTTATTGTTCACAGATCTTAATAAGTTCACCCACAGACCACGTATACACCAGCACAGTTCTCCGTCTACCCATGGACAGGATGACCACGGTCGAAGTAACCCCACTAACATACAAAACTGACACCTCACTCCGTGCCCTCGCCCCCTACAAGAGGCAATGTTTCTTTCAAAACGAGAAGAGACTGGACTATTATCAATTTTACACTGACAGTAATTGCAAGCATGACATGTTGGTGCGAGAAGCGAAAAGAACTTGTAATTGTGTACCTTTTAATTGGCCAAGTAAGTCGCTTATGTTTAAAAATTGTTGACATTGTACAATTTTATCTAAATACCGTAAATATGTTAACACTATCTACTCCTTGAAGGTGTTGCTGAAGAAAATCACTAAAAACAAATTTCTTCAGCCAATTCTGGTAAGGTTACCAAAAAATATCAAAAACCCTCTTAAGAATTCGCTTTAAGGTAGGTACAGATTGCTACTAAGAGGTAAGAGGGCTAATTCATCTTCGGCCTAATCGAGGACGAATACCTAAGCCTTGAAAGTGGTGGTACTGGCCTAAAGAGGCCGTCTTGCTCTTGTTGAAGAGACCATCTTGTACCTCTCTCATCCCGAAGTGATCGTAAAAGACAACTCCATAATATCATAGCTAGAGAAATTTTCACGCAATTGTCAACATTAACTAGATTAGGAAAACTAGCTACCTATTTAAACATACATATAATGTTTATATAAGCATTTTATATAACAAATATTTAAGAAATATTTTATTTTAGGACAATACCTGTCGGAGCCTGTTTGTACTACGAAGACCGATTACAACTGCATCAACCACATCGGAGGTAAATGACAACATTCTAAATGTACTAAATATAAAATACAGTTTGCTTGGGTATTTTTTAAATCGAATATAATTTTAAAGAAGTGTTGTTGTTCATAACATTCAACGTTCGAGTGGTGACGGAGTAAGAATACAATGTGTCACCACTCACCACCCCATCTCATCCCATGGGTGTCGTAAAAACCGACTAGGGGACTATCCGTGAATATATTATCTTTACGTAATGAAAAGAAGGAAAACTTGAAATTAAACCCTATACCAACCCGTTTGGCCAGCATGGTATAAGTAGGCCAAGTATCCCTCCGTCGTCACTGGAGGAGGCCCGTCCCTGCAGTGGCTTATTCATGATGATGAAATTCATCATAATAAATATTAAAATAAATAGCAAATTCTATGGGTACCTAATTTGCTAAGCTCGCGTTTATAGGTCAAGTCATTACAGCTAAGATCAGGCTTATTTGACCTCGGACTAAACGATAGTCCTATCAAGATTTCATTACTTGTTTCTTAGAAATAGTTATTCTGAACAAAAACCAATTAGATTATAATATTTATATTTACTTTACTTTGCAAATGTAAGAATAGGTTCATGGACTCTAAAGATTAAGTAAGATGTCTTAGCTATTTAAGGCCTACGCAGACCGGGCGGCATGGCAAGGGATTTTAATTTTTACTAATGGACATTCAACCGTACTATTACAGAAATACGACATAAATTGCTATGCTTTAAAATGAAAAATGCCGTGCGATAAAATCCCTTTCAATGCCACTACGGCATCATTTTAAAGCATAGCAATTTATGTCGTAGGTATTTCTGTAACGGTACGGTTGAATTTTCATTAGTAAAAATTAAAATCCCTTGCCATGCCGTCCCGGTCTGCGTAGGCCTTTACAAGTTCATTAAATGTTAACTGAAGTTATATTCGTCTATGTGAATCTCAGTGCTTATCCTGTTGCTCTTGTTAGTCATAATGAAAAAAGGTTAATCGAATCTACAAAACTACAAAAAAAATAAGTAAGTATGTTTGTGTGTAAAATTGTAGGACTATAACAGCGTTGTGTCGTACATTACATAGCAGCCCTTTTTTTGGAATTTCGGACATCCTCTAAGGATTTTCCAAATCCAGCAAGGTCATCATAACAGCCCATTACCTAATGTCCCACTGCAGGGACGGACCTCCTCCCATGACGGAGGGATACTTGGCCTACTAATACCATGCTGGCCAGACGGATTGGTAAAAGGCCAAAAAGTCATTCTGGTTCATTTTTTTTAATAAGCATGTATTTTTTGTTTAGCCAAAGTAGAAGAACAACTTATATACGCGTATTACGCTGACAGCGAAGACGAAAGAGGTACAACAGTGGAGTCCCTGTCCTGTCATCCATCTTGCAATGACATCATTTACGCCTCACAAGTATTCTACTCGGATTTAACAAAGGACGTAGAAAATAGCTCACATAAATGGGGGAAATTGAGACCGTAAGTTTTTACACTTTTTGTTTTAGGATGAAGAATCTGGTAAATAGTTCTTTATTACAACGGGGAAATATCAAACTGGCTAGTTTGGTGTTGCGTTTTAGTCAAGTTTTTCGTATTTTTTTCACTAGCAGCATCTCTCCCCCTAGGGTCTAATAAGCATTACATTAACGATACAGTTATTTGTAAATCACACAAAATAATAAATATCTTCAATGAGCGACCTCGTGAGTGCACGAGGTCGCTCATTAAAGATATTTTTTGATTTATAGCCACGTAGGTACATGGCCCCTTGCGCCACTAATTCCCCATTTCGAAAAATCAACTAATCAAATGTCAAAACTGTCATTTTAGTTCCTGGAAATAAAAGTTTTGACACTTGATTGTTGATTTTTACTTGATCAGTCATTCGGAAACCGGGTTAAGACAGTTAAATTAAAATTATTTTCTCATTATAATATACTAATTATTGCAAAACACACCAACATCAAAGAGGTTAAAAAAATAAATAGGTATAAATCAAAAATTTATTTATGTATGTTTTCAGAGGTGAAGTGACACAAATCAATGTTCACTTTTACGATGATATTTTCCTTGGTCAACATCGTCATGCTCAATATGATGATTTTTATTTTGTTGGTGAGTTTTTGAATAAGTACTTAGGTATGTATTGACATAAGTATTAGCTATACTAATATTATAAAGAGGTAATAAATAAAATAATAAATAATAATAAAAATCATTTATTTGTCATAATAAATCTTAACTATACAATTTTGACATATTATTAAAAAACAAATCAAATATAATTTAATGCCTGAACTAGGTAATCCTGTGTTTCAGGCTAAGATGCCTAGCGATTATATTTTCTTTATTTAACAATTCAATTTTTGCTGATTTGATAAATACAATTCTACTAAATACAAATTGTTATGTAATAGCTTATTTAAACTAATGGAATTAACCTAAAAACTTAAAACTATTTATTTAATTAATTAACAATTATACATAATGTCAAAGTTACTAATATAATAGATCATTATTTACATAATTATTACTAACATATACACCTACTACATTACATCATATTATTAATATTATTTTGTTACAATGAGTCACTTTTCTGTATCCTCGTAACTCATGTCTAGAAGGTAATTTTTAATAACATTTTTACAATTGTGGTAATTTAGTGAAAATATATTTTCTATTGCATTTATTCTATTGTATAACAGTGTGCCCAGAAAAATATAAAATTTGGTTGCGAAAGCATGTTTAGTTTGTATATGTGAGCACACAATATCTTTGCGCCTTTTGTTAGTATGGTCAGTACAGTATGTTAACGCCTTGTGCCGTTTTAGTATAATACTCATAATAAATAGTTGTCGTACTGTTAATACTTTGCAAGAGCTATAAAGAAGGTTAGTGGGAAATAAGTATGGGCGAAAGGTAGATACTTTTAGTATCGCTCTTTGAGCTCTTTCCAGCGGTAATAATATTGTTTTTCCCGCTCCACCCCAGGATGATATGCAATAGGTTATCACCGATTGACATAATGCAAAATAAACTTTTTTAACAACATTTCGTCCCATTAGTAGAATATTGTTGTATCATCACATGTAACAAAAATGATTTTATTGTAAATTCGTTATCATAATGACGTAAGCTATCTAATGATATATTTTTTTTATAACTTTTGTTCTATATTTTAAAAGTTATGAAGTTCGAATAAAGTTTTTGCCGCGCGGCATACCTAGAATAAAGTCTCACGACCACATAACGCGCGCTCTCGGCTCCGTGCATCGCGTTTCTTCATTACAACGCACATTGTTCAACGGAGTCGGCAAGAGTGAGGTGTTGTAACAATGGAAACCGACAGTGGCGATCAAAATGGTCAGAAATCGGTCAGAAATCAATTAAATTATTCTTATTTTGTTTACATACACAACGTTGTTCATTACTATTGAGAATTAAACGTTTAAATTAGTAATAAGAAAATTATTTACAAAATAGAATATACGTAAAATACATATTTCATAGATTTTTATAAAATTTATACAACATCCATAAATTTAAATTATATTTAATGGAAAATAAACAATTTTAGTATGTTAATTACATTGTTTTAGGTCTATTACACAAAATTATTGACATTACCACAAAGACAGTATTTAAAATCACATAAAACATTTTTCTACCAAGTTGCCGCATCTTTTTAAAATTAAGTGTAATCCACTAAAATACTTTACTGATAAGTTTCTTAACATGTTAATATACAATGAAGCTTGTCTTATTTGTTTCTCTTATTTTGTAGTTTCTTATGCACATACTATATTTTACTACGCATAATTGTATCTTCTTTTCGTCGGTACGTACACATGAAACATTATTCGACCAAATTATATTTTAAAGTGTGCGTCGTAAGCACTTATGCTACTTTTTTCTGTTAATTAGTTTCTTGTAAAACATTATTCGAAATCTAAAAGTGTTATAAAATTATTAAATACAGTATTAATTGTACACAGCTATTCTTAATATCTAATTTTCGGCTAACTCTACATAAAAACCAACAAATTTTACAATTATATTGGTGTTTCAAAAAAAATCTAGGTCTAACTTCATAGTACACACATCCGTGTATACTACACATAAACAGTCTAAGCTGGCCGAGCGATGGTTTCATAATATGTACAACCAAATGCGAGATCAGCTTACACTGATTCTGTATAGGTTGAACGGTAGCAGTGTGTACATTTGTAAACGTCGTTCTACTTGTCGTGATGGACCAGCGGATCCATCGACTCTTACTGAACTGCGTCCTGTAACTCCGTTCCAAACTCAATCTGCATCCAGTTATGAAGCATCATTGTTATCAGTATAGCAACGATTTTAAGTGTAGTATCGAATATTTGTATACCTACGCCTATGCTATCACCACCTCCGTATCAGACAAAGTGTTATAGTGATTTTATCTGATATATTCAGATCAGTCAATTGAATCTGACTTGAGTTATGATAAAATTACATTTCCCAGCAGTCGACTAAAAAAGCGCCACTTGCCAGTCAAACATTCAAGACAAAAAACGTATTTAAGTAAATAGTATTCGTAAAAAGTACTGGATAAAACTGCAAGGTATTGAAGAATATTTTTCAGAAGAACATCATGATCCATTCAATTCAGTGAAGCAACCGAATGCACCCATAGCTAAATCTTACTCAAGTCAGTTCAACACTGAGAGTAACGTGATGGCATTAAGTGCACTTTCTGATCAAAGTCAATCACTTCATGGTATAGATCGCTCTGTTTCTAATACTGTCATATCACTTTAATTACAAGTGCAAGCTATCGAATAACGTTCTTCAGAAGGTCCTAATTACTCTAATTCTATGAAGCAACACTAGCTCCCAAATTGCCCATCTCGGTCAAACACTGAAAGTACTGTATCTCCCGCTCCCTCAGCTCAAAGTCAATCATTTTATGGTACAAATAGCTCTGTTTCTGAACTTGCGATACCACGTCAATATGTCGCGATAATTGGACTGATCTAGGAAGGAAACGACAACCTTGGACAGGAGCACTCTACTAAAACTGGGAACGTATTTAATACAAAACAAATGGGTCTGTCAAGTGCTTTGATATTAGTTACGTATAAAGCTTAGATATATTTAATTAGTTTTAGGAGTTTTGTGACTGAAAAAAGCAATGAGAGTATGTGTTAAAGTACACAACTAAGAGGTCATGTTGTGCGTACGTGGCGTGTTTGGCCATATCCTAGATGTGATAGCTGTCTACAATATCCTCAGGAAATCTATTCATACGACGATGGAAAAATTATGGTTTGGTCGGGAATTCGTGTGGGTCTTAAAACAGACTTAAGTACGTTTTAATCAGAAACACCATGACGGCTAAAAAATAGCTTAACGAGGTTGTTTGAGCTTCTAGTTCCAATAATCTACCCCCGTATACTACATTTTGACCAAATGTTTAAGCTCATGGACGATAACACCCATCTGTATAAAACGAAAGTGTTATCCAGATAGTTGCAGGAGCACGACATATCGGTCTTATCCTGAATCACTCAATCATCTGAACTCAAAACCAAACACACGTAGGAAATGTTCCAAAAAAGTGCTTTGATGAATTTTCCTGCAAAAATTGCGATTGAAGAGCAACTTTTTTGCATCCTAGTCGGACATGGAACAATATACCGCACCAAGACCTGGATAACTTAATCCAAGCATGAAAAACCGTTATTTACGTTTTTTGGATGTACTGACTAGTACTAAGTTAAAAACAGATTAATAATCGCTTATTGTTCGGTTAAGTTTTTAATTTATTTGAATAAAACATTATTTACGCTAAAATAATATCTAGATTGTAGCTATATGCCATTTATATGGCAACAATCTAGAATTAAATAAAATTTTAGTGTATAAAAATATTAACATATTGAATGTTATCTTCAATAATTTTTGAGTTAATTGAGTAAATACCTAATATCCCTAGACAAAGTTGATGTATGTATTTAGTCTATTAAAGCCGGATCTCAAATTTAACCAGCACATATTCATGTGATCAATAATTATTATAATTACGTGTACCTTCCAGTGGCGAAGGGTGGATTTTTATAAAAGGGAAGCCGAAGATTCCGTGGACTTTTGTTCTACTTTATATTACTATTATTCTGTAGTTCATAGGTATTCGTGAGAAAATGTTTCGATTTTACCTAGTTGTCCCGAACTCATAAACTTGAAATACGAAAATGTTTCTCTGTTTGGAAGACTTCTTTGATCAATTAGATTAATTGTTTATATTGCTATATCCTAAATGATTCTACATACCTACTTACTTACTTTTAGAATCTGAGAATACTGTCTGTAAGCCACTTACTTATACGTATCGAAATGAGATAATTGTATTAAAATGTTTCGTAAATCCACAGCGCCGGCGTTTCTTATATTTATAATTCAATTTCGAGAATGATGTTTTATCACAATTCACATAATAGGATAGACAATATAATCTAACACTATTAACCTGTCCCTTATAACAACAAACTATTAAATTTGCTGATAAAACAATACAAACAAGTACTTACAAAAATATTCCATATGATCCCAACGCACTACGACAAAAATAAAGTCAACCAATGCACAACACATAATACACAATCATAAATAATTAAACATACAAATTTTACTACTTTAAACAAAAAAGCGAATTTTATAACCTATTTGCAGAAAATAAATACAAATATCTGTTTTTTCTTCAAATGGTCCTATCGTTTACCGATGATTCTGCCAAAGTCAAGACGCAAGACGTATAAAAATATAAAAACAAATAAATATAATTAAAAACTAAAAATTCAGAAGCAAGGCTGATTTCTATCAGATTTAAATAATTGATAAAAACAAAGGAATGTCAATGGCAAATTAAGTACTTAACGTGAAATGAAATGAAACTTCGTTACAATTGGTCGGTCCACTGGTTGCAATAGTGCTTTCTCGCTCTCGCAATGTTGTAGTTGTATCTTTTATCCTTGTCATAAGCCGGTGGCCATCGGCTTATATGGTACCTTAGATCGACGAAGACAAAGTGTCACGTGACCGTACGATTTCCGTACAGTCTGTTGTACTGGATTCCTAATTTCGCGACCGGCTTACTGCGCTCCGCGCATGCGCGCTTTAAGTACTCTCTGACTGAACCATAACAAGTGGTTAGGTACCTTTAATTACTAGATGGCGTTATGAGTATGTAAATAATTATATTGAAAATTATTATTACTATAATTATTATTGCGATTTACGTAAGAGAATACTTTTTTGTTTTATATTATTTTGTATTGAGTGGATGTTGCGTCATTGATTTATAATTGATTAATAGACAATGCTAAGCGGTTTTTGCAAAGGTAAGCCGGTAGGAATCGAGTTATATGGACACTTCGCCACTAGTACCTTCTTTATAGTCGTAATCATAAAAAATCGGCTAAGTTAACTTTTAGTTATCCGTGTGGTAACGGAGTAGGAATACAATATGTCACCACCCCATCTCATCCCATGGGTGTCCTAAAAATCGAAGGGACTCTCCGTGAATATTATATTTACGAAATAAAAGAAGGAAAACTTGAAATTAAACCCTATAGCAATCCGTCTGGTCAGCGTGGTATTAGTAGGCCAAGTAACCCTCCGTCACGGGAGGAGGCCCGTCCCTGCAGTGTGTGTGCAAGTGCATTCAATACTTGTAAAATTCACATTATTACTTACGTTAATACTTGGAGACGGCCGACAAACTAGTATTTTATAAAACATCTTCACGAAAAACATTGACGTAATTTTAGGATTTCGTAAAATATTGTTTCACCTGCACATACAACGTGATTAATTTGGTCAAATAACGTTGCATGTGTTCAAGAGACAGCTCTTGAACTATTTTCGTTGGCAGTACAATGTTATGTATGCACATGCGACACACTATCTACGCACAGGAATAGTTTTTAGACTAAATAATTATATCAATAATAGCTGTATTTATATCTATGTACATTGTAAAAATATTACATGGCTAAAGTCTTCCGTAAAAAAGTTATAAGCAAAAAATGCTAGCGCAAAACTTCAAATCGCTCTACTGAAAAGTAGACATTTTGTAGATACAACATTGTTCTACTAATGGGACGATTTATGTCTGCTATATATCGCAGTTTCTTAAATACAAAAATTAACTTACGTACTCTACCGGCTAAATTTTCTATGTGATATTTAAAAGATAATGTTTCATCTATGATTATTCCTAAATATTTTATTTTATTAACAGGTTTAATCTCAAGGCAGTCACATTGTAGGTTATTAAGAGGGACTTTGCAGTTATGGGCCAATAATATTGGTGTAAATTGCTCCGTTAGTAATTTGCGCATGTTAAATTTAACATAGTTTGTTTTTGTCACATTAAGTGTTAGTAAATTTTGCTGTAGCCAGTTATGTACAATATTGAGTCCACATTGCGCGGGCTTGAAAACTTGTTGTTCTGAGTCAGCAGAAAAAAGGAGGGCAGTGTCATCAGCATATGATATTATTAAACCCTGAAAGTTTGTGTGTTTGTGACGTTGTAGGGGGTAATCTCTGGATCTAATGAACCGATTTAAAATAATATCTCTGTGTTGAATAGTCCATTTGTCGGGGAATGTCATAGACCATAGAGCATCACGCTATGACTAATAGGAGTGGAGTAGTAATGAAATATGTTTAAAAAACGGACGCGTTTTTATCGCCGCCCAACGAAGTGGGCACGGTCAGCTAGTACTTAATAATCTTCTTCTTAAAGTAGACTGGATTATTTAGATTTTGATACATAGTGATGATGACAACTCCCACGGTGGGGGTTTGAATCTCACAGAGATCCACAAATTATTCGATTGAGCCTGGATGTTCACTGAGGGGCCTCCATTATGAGTTAACCCACTAATACGACGAATTAATTTATTAATTTAATGTAGATAAAGTTTTCCTTCTTTTGTTTTCGTAGATTTCATATTTCATATTTCATATTTATTTATTTAGCAAAATAAGTACAGCCATTAACACAATATAGGTACAGAAATTAACTTAGTATAACAGTGTTGTGTTGAACTCTGGTACCCAAGGTAAGATTAAACTTGTGTTATGGGTACCAGGGCTCCCGCAGCTAATACAGGTAATTTACAATTTTTGTATAAAGAGACGTATAGCTATGTGCGTGAATGTATGTGTGTGTGTGTGTGTGTGTGTGTGTGTGTGTGTGTGTGTGTGTGTGTGTATGTGTGTGTGTGTATATATGAGTTGTGTAAATTACATTATGTGTAGTGTGTGAATGTTAGATTATTAGTATTTTTTCAGCAAATACTCAGTTTCCGCGTATGTTTTATTCATCAGCCAGTTAGTAACCACTTTCTTACACTGGGGTCTGAGGAGTGGGTATATGTTGCAATCTTTGTTGACAGTATTATAAAGATGGCAGCTCACAACGTCAAAGTGTCGTGCGGCTAATGTAGTCCTGATTCTTTTGCTATGACAAATGATAAAAGATCGACGTTTTCTAATGTTATTTGAGTCATACTTTAGGGTAGCATGTTTGCGGGTAATAGTTTCGAGTACAAAGAGTTGCCTAACTGTTAGAATCTGACATTCATTATAAAGCTGGGTGGTGGGGTATCTAAATGGCTTGGAAGTCATTACTTTAAGTACAGCCCTTTGCGCCCGTTCCAGTGGTAGCAAATGAGTTTTAGCTGCTCCTCCCCAAACAGATATGCAGTATGTCAGTATAGACTGACATAGCGCATAGTACACTGTTTTGCAGATATCACTATTAGCAGAGCAGCGCAATCTTTTGAATACAAATATAAGTTTGCGTACGCGGCCAGTGAGACAGTAGATATGTTTCTTCCAGGTAATATGATTGTCGATGTATACTCCAAGGTATTTGGTTTCCGATGACCTTGTTAAGGGAGGACAATGACAAGATGGGATTTTAGCATTTGGTGAACACGAGTGGGCTCTGAGCTTGTGCACATCTGAAGAGGGTTGCGTGGAGGACGTTAACGAGAAGGTGAGATAGGTGGTTTTACTCAGGTTAATTGTTAGAAGGTTAGTCGCAAGCCATTGATTTACATGACGCAGAGCATCCTCAGCCAGAGCAAACACCTTGTTCCAGCTTTCAGCTTGGATCAGCAGCGCGGTGTCATCGGCATAGGCATAGATGCTATAGCCTGGAAGTTCTAGGTTACATAGGGAGTTTATGTAAAGGAGGAAGAGCGTAGGGCCCAGCACTGAACCTTGGGGGACGCCATAGTGTAGGGGGGCACTATCACTGATGAAAGAGTCGATTTGTACAGCCTGTTCTCTATCTGATAAATAGTCTTTAAATATGCCGTGGGCGAAACCACGAATTCCCAGCCTCTCCATCTTTGACAGAAGGAGTGGGACAGATACAGTGTCAAATGCCTTCGCAAGGTCAATAAAGATCCCCAAACATTTACCCTTCCCATCAAGACACTCCACTATATCATCAACGAGAGAGGCTACCGCTTTTTCTGTTGACATCCCAGCTCTGAAGCCGTACTGGTTTGGGCTCAGTATGTTATTTTTTGTCATGAAGCTTATGAGACGAGAATTCAATAACCTCTCTAATATTTTTGAGACAGTAGGTAGTACAGAAATGGGCCTATAATTGTTGACACTGTCTCTGTCCCCTCCCTTATAAATGGGATGAACAATGGCTTTCTTAAGACACTTTGGGAAGATGCCATTCAAGATATAAATAAAATAAATATTTCTCACAACACCATCTAGTCCCAAACTAAGCAGAGCTTGTACTATGGGTACCTACCTACTAGACAACGGATTAACATACATAAATACTTTTTTTTGTAAATACATACATATTATACATAGAAACACCCAGACCAATGCAAACAATCATGTTCATGCACACAAAGATTTGCATTGAGCGGGAATCGAACCCGAGACCTCTGCGTAGTCATATTATATAGCCACTACACCACAGAAGTCGTCCAAATATAGTAGGTACATGCGAACTTCCCCATAGCCGGCTTTACGACACCTAAAAGATAATAAAGCGTGGTGACGTAGGAGTACCTAAACTACAAGGAGTTTACTCCTACGTCACCTCAAGAAACGGTGTTGTGTAATGGCGTGTAATTAATCCACGATTTCTTTTTTCTAGGTGCCATTGGAGGTATGCTCAGCCTCTTCCTGGGCTTTAGCATCATCAGCGTTGCTGAACTAGTCTATTTTGTTATCCTAAAGCCAGCTTATATGGTGCTGAAAGAAATTCGAAGACCATAAAAATGTTGCTGATTGTAAAAGTTCTTTCATGTTCTTGCTAAAACTAATAAAGTATTGTTCAAAACTTTCAAGTTTTTCATTCTCGTAAAGGTGAGTCCAAATATAGCCATTGTGTCCTGCCCACGTCACGTCCAATGTTTCTTATAAATCTAAAAAAACCTTAGCGATCTCGCCTGGCTACCAAAATCGCTTGTGTGAACAGGCAGTTAGTAATGTGGAATGTCCTAAAATGCCGAAAGTGGGTAAACCTCTTTTCAAAGACTGCATGACTCTACATCTTTGTACAGTTATGAGTTTATAACCAACCTACATAGTTTTCACCTATTTTAAACTATTACCTAGATTTAAAAAAAATGCAAAACATGAAAATATAAAATGTCTAGTTCAATGTCAACGTTTTGTTTACTTTAAAACATAACCTAAAAGACAATTTTCTAATAAATTTACCTTGATTTTATTACAAGTATTTAAAGAAAATTGTGACAATGGTTGATGATCAGGGTTATCTTGGCTGTCCATATGATGTGGTGGAAGACTTAAAATTGATGAACGATAGATTAAATTCAGAAGTAGTAGAGCAGGTTAATAATACTCAAGAACTGGTTATGCTTAACAACTTCTCCAGGGAATGCAATGAATATGAGATTAAAAAGCACATTAATCTAAGGTTAGATTTTAGTTAATCTACTATTATAGCTATCGTATTAGTCGTGTAGGTAAATGTTCGTTCCTAAACGAACCTAACTCTTATTTTGTCAATTCACAAAAAGTTTTAAATAAGTACTATCCTAAACTTGTAATTAAAGTCATTGTTTTGACAGGTTAAAAATTTTTTTTCAAACTCGGACTTAGCCGGCTAGACACGTGGCATGACAGACAAAATAATATTCTATTTTACACTTGACGATCTGGTTAGAGGACGACGGGAGCCGAAGGATGAGGGTTGTGCATCCATGAAAATATTTAGAGGGAAATCTATGTCCAGCAGTGGACATCAATTGACTGATATGAAGAAGATGATGATGATCACACACTTACGTCTCTACGCAGACACGGGTCGGCACCGGCCAAGTGTGTGCCACCCCATCTCATCCCATGGGTGTCGTAAAAACCGACTAAGGGACTATCCGTGAATATTATCCTCACGAAGTAAAAATAAGGAAAACTTTAAATTAAACCCTATACCAATCCGTCTGGCCAGCGTGGTATTAGTAGGCCAAGTATCCCTCCGTCACGGGAGGAGGCCCGTCCCTGCAGTGGGACATTAATGGGCTGTTATGATGAAGGTTCGATGAATATTTTTAATAGAATTACAGACATAGCATCATGGCGATGGGTTTTAGAAGATTTGAAGAAACATCTCGAAGAAGCTATAGAGGCAATACGGTATGAACAGAAAGCTGTTAATGTCGTTATTGGACGAGTTAAAGATGAGCTGGAGGGACACTGTAAGAAAGACTCTTTACCTGGAGCGTTGACGCCGATGTGCGATAGTGTGGAAGAAGCTATATTACAGGTTTGATGTCCAGTTAAAGATTTTATTTGTTTTAAATATAGAGACCTCTCCTGCGCTAAGGATTACAGAAGTAATTATCTTGCGAGTGAATGTAACTCGCGCACGTCAGCTGCTAACGCGACCGATATTTTATTAGTCTCTTTAATGGGTCCATATTGGCTTACATAAAATTCGAAATCATATTTTTGGTCTTACTACCGCTTTGTGTTCATAATAATCACTCTTCATAATTTTGTTCTCAATACTTCTTCGGCGGCCGCTAGCGCGGTACGCTCTGTCGTTTCGAATAGATTTTATACTTACCTAGGTAAAGTTTTCTGTCTTTTATTTTGGAAGACATAATGTACGCATCGGTCGCTTTTTATTACGCACCCGGTGGTGAAGTGGTGAGGTTATTACCTATGCTCCGTCTTTATAGTGTACTAAGAAAGAAAGAAAAAATATTTATTTTTCACCTCATTGCACATACATGAATATAAAAATACAAGTGAATATAAGTAGGTAGGTAGGTACTTGTTTAACTTTGTTTATTTTCTTTTAAACTTTATTTTCTACCTTGTTTTTAGGAAACCGATTTCATAAAAGATCAATTGAAAAAATTTCAAACCTTGACAAAAATATTGGCAGCACAAACAAAATCTTTGGAGCATACTAAAAAAATAATAGAAACTGATGTTTTAAATAAACAACAAACTATAACGATAGAAGAGGAGTGCGCTAAAATCACACTGAAAGCACCGCCATCTAGTAACCATAAGAGGAAACCAAAGAAAAAGTAGGTTTTAAGTGAAAAATTTAGCTATCTATTCCCATAATTATTATAGTTTATATTTAAACTTATGCATGCACGGTGCATTATTTTTTCTATGTTTAAAAAGCATATATTTACAAAAAAAAATACAACCGAATTGAGAATCTCCTCCTTTTTTTGAAGTCAGTTAAAAAGGGTATTTATCCGTTGTTTAGTAGGTACCTATAGTAAAAGCTCTATTTAGTTTGGAACTAGACGGTGCTCTGTAAATGTGGAAGAAATATATTAACGGACATAATAATTTGCGGATCATACAAAGAATAGTCCTGCGTAGGTATCGAACACGCGACTTCGTGCACGCCATTCGCCTACGCCATTCGCCTACACAACCGCTTTGCTTCTGAGACAGAAAATATTATTATTTACTATCACTTTATTGTTTACCTATTTTGCCAGGGAAACTTTAGTAGAAACTTGGGAGCAACGTTGTAATTCTCTCAAGCGGTCTGGTCTTCGAGCATTGGCTGATGCCATAGTCACTAGGCAACAGGTAGCTATTTATTTATTTTATTTGTACCTAAATACTTAATTAGTACCTAATACAAACGTTATTTTTAGGGTTTTACGATCATACTAGTATTCAGTGGAAAAATACATACGATTTACAACCGGTTTCCTAATGATTGATCAAATAAAAATTGACTAATCAAGTGTCAAAACTATCCTTTTCGAGAACTAATATGACAGTTTTGACACTTAGTTGATTTTTATTTTTAGGATTAGTTAATTTTTACTTGATCAGTCATTCGGAAACCGGGGGTTAGCCATATGTGCGTAGATGAATTTTTGATCATAGTTTAGGGAATGTACTTATTCCAGATTTTGATTATGGGTAATTTTAACGGTAACATAGTTTACGATTTTTATCCCAGGTCCGAGGAGCAAGAACGTACCTATCAGTAGCAGCACAGTCATTCGCGACACGTGTTGACTCAGCGTTGAGGAGGCGTTTACATGTCAACCAAGTTAAATTACAAGACTTGCATTGGCAAAAAGAAGAGGTAATTACCTTCTTTACTTAGGTATCTAGTTGTCTACGCAATCTTACGTGACAGGCCTAAGGCCTCGTTTACGGAGAAGCGGGGCGTCGGGCGTGGCGTTGAGCGGGGCGGCCCGCACTGAATTCAAATGTATGGCGTTGTATGAGTGCTTTAGGAGAAGCGATTTTTGACACATTTGTTTGAAATAGAGCGTCACACGCTGAGTCGCACGCAGCGGTGCACGCAGCGTCAATTCGATCGAGACGAGCGTGCGCCGCCGCGGTGTCCGCCGTGTACGTGCTTCGCTATACACTTGACCTATCGCGGCGGGCGCCGCCACCGCCACGCTTCCCGCCACGCTTCTCTATAAACAACGTCATATATTGCTATAAGTTTGTGTTTACGCGTGCGATGATGCGTACCGCTTCACGCCCCGCCTCAGCGTAAACAGAAAAAACGTCCGACGCCCCGCTCAACGCCACGCCCCGCTTCTCCGTAAACGAGGCCTAAAGCTAGTTTTTAGAGACGAATTTACCATGTACACCATAGATTCTCTAATGGAAGAACAATTCGATGGCAGCAACGTAGAAGCAAATATCTACAAAACGACAAGCTTTCAGAAGACCGATATTTCCGGACCGTTACGACTTGGGGAGCTTCAAGAAACGAGCGTACTACCTTTTTAAAGATCGGCAACCCATCTGTGATTCCTCTGGTGTTGCGGGTGGTCCATATGTCCGGTGTCCGGTGATCACTTACCATCAGGTGACTTGCTGGCTCGATTGCTTCATCATATAAAAAAGAGCGTACGGTGTAAGTTGGGTTAGGTTAGGTTAGTTTCTGAAAATAATAATAATGCCTCTCATACATTCACACAACGCTATTGAGTCCCAAACTAAGCTGAGCTTGTCAACAGTGAGTGAACCTCCTGATAGTAAGTGGTAAACGCCGCTCATTATCAATTGGACGTCTGCGATGGTATGTCAGCTCACCCTAGGGTTAGACATAAGCCGTTAAGTCTTACGCCTTATACTCTTAAAGAGTATAGTATGACTCCTAGGGAGAGCATGTTTTTTCAGCTTTTGTATGATTCTTTGAGAGCCACTCCAAAGTTTAAACTAATGAGTTAACAGTTCATAAACTAAACCTCTGACTTCATAGGCAATGCGAGATCACGAGTTGTTAGAGGAAGAATTATTAGCAACAGAACAAAACTTATTAGAAACAATGGAACAAGAACGTGTTATATTAGCAAGACTAGCAGACCGAAGCTTTCGTCCCAAAGGTGAATTAACTAGAGATGAAGTAGATTATAAACTGAGAGATGAACTTGGAAGGTTGAAGACATTCATGAAACAGCTGCGTAATAACATGTGCAGGATTAGGTAAGTACCTATTCATAAATGACTGAAAAGGCTCTTTTAACTTAGCCGCTTCGTGCCGTACAGCTGCCGTGCGTTTTCAGTGCGTTTTTCTAACGGCAAAAGCAACGTTACGTCTATACGTCTGCCGCTTGACACTATAAATACTGCCGTACGGCACAAAGCGGCTAAATTGAAAGAGCCCTACACGATCTTTACAAACCTGTTTTGTTTACAATAAATAAATAAATATATAATTTTAGACAAATATCCTTCCATGTGGTGAAGGTGTAATTATACCATGTCAACTTATCCTATATCGTAAAAGGCGACGAAGTAAAGTTTATAGATATTTCCTAGAAAATCAAAAGAAAGAAAACTTGAAAACCATACATGACGATGATGAGTTAAACTTTTTCAGACAGAAAACATACCAATGTAGATACGTAATGGTTCTCAACAATATCTTTTGGGCATAATTTCAGTAACTTGCAAAAACACCTTATAGACTGCACAACGCGAATAGACTGCTGCATAGAAGATCTACAAAACGTAATTAGTTTAGACGAAAATAGAATTCGGAATAGACTTGGAGATGTCCCAGCGAGTCCAACACAGAGTTTAAATGTTCATGAAGAAAACATACCGACAAATGCCACGTCGAAAACACAAGCTGAATTGGAAGCCATTAGAGAGGAAGAAGAGGAAGACATTCCGTACCCTTTCCCTGATTAAACCATTAAATGATTAGTTAATTTACATATTATTTGTTAACTTACATACATAATAAACCTTCTTTCTTTTCCACCTGATGGTAAGTGATCACCGCCGCTCATAGACACCCGCAACACCAAAGAATCACAGATGCGTCGCCGACCTTTAAAAAGGGAGCATGCTCGTTTCTTGAAGCTCCCAAGTCGTAACGGTCCGCCGGAAATATCGCCGCAGCGAGCTTGTTCCACAAAACACATGTTCGCGGTAGGAAGCTTAGCAAAAATCGCACAGTGGACGACCGCTAACCATAAAGGTGATGACGATGGTAGGACAGTCGTTGGCGAGTAGTTCTGTGGAGAAATTCAGCTGCGGGCAATGTCCAGAACAGCTCCTCAGAGCACTCCCTTTCGCCTTATTCCTTCCTTCCCATGGGGGTAGGTAGGCGCTACGTACGAAGCACCAAGTATTACGAGCCTAACAAACCTGTTTCTTTTCTCTACATTCATACGTATCCGTGTGGTGACAGAGTTATCCGTGTGGTGACGGAGTTATCCGTGTGGTGACGGAGTTATCCGTGTGGTGACGGAGTAAGAATACAATATGTCACCACCCCCCCATCCCCCATCGGGTTCTTCATCAACTCGACACGAGAGACTGATCACACGTGTGTCCAGTTGGTGAAACTTCAAATTAATACTAATTATTTTTTCGTCATTTTGACATGCCAAAGTTTCTATGTATGTCCACATAGTGAAATTTAAAATAAATTACTTTTATGTTTTCATCAACTGGACACACGTTCACATTTTACCCGAATTCATAACAAAGTACAGTCACACAGATAATTTTTTTGAATGAGAAAAACGTGGCTGGATGATAATTCTGATTATGCAAACACATACAACTGTTATAAAGAACATCATCGCACTAATAATTCTGTAGAGGCATGGAATGCCAGAATAGCCAAAAAATTAAAACGGAAACCAAATATAGTACAGTCACGAGCATAAATATATTACTATGGGCAGGTTGGCAATAACATCTAACATTTTAATGAGTTCAATAATATCTCTCTGCACGAACGCAGCATAAACATCTGATCATTCATTGGCAACATATAATTCTGACAGGCCACAAAGCAAAAATATGTGACGCGCCACTTTTCTCAAAAATATCTGACATGTCGTCTTGTGCAAATATATCTGACATTTCATAGTTTCTGTATTTCTGCAAGAATTGGTGTGTTTTTCTAGTAGAGTGCATTAATATCTGACTTCAACATGGCGGCATAAATATCAATTACCTTTCTGTAATTTAAATTTATTTGATATAATTTGAGTATTTACATAAAAATAGTTGGTTTATATTATATATTTATTTATTTTAATAATTAAAATGAATATTATTCCCATTTATTTACTTTAAATAAATATTTTTTCATGATTTGATTTAAAGTGGTAATAATATCTATATTTTAAAAAAATAAGTATGTTTTATTTGTAAAAAGTATAATTATAACAATATATAAATAATAATAACAGGGACGTAATTATACCTTCACTGTTTTCATACATAAGATATTAATATTTGGATACTATTATTATTCGTAAATAACATAAAGATATATTTTTATATTTGTTATTGCTCCTATTTATTATTCCTTCTATTATACATTGGTCCTACTTTTATGTTATTAGTCTAAAACCTTCTTTGTTAAATGGACTTTTATGCATAGAAATTATTGGAGACCGCTCACACGGTGGACCCGACGACTTGGTTAAGGAGGCGGGAAACCGATGGATGAGTGAGGCACAGGATCACGCAAGGAGATACCTATTTGGAGGGAGCCTATGTCCAGCAGACGTCCATTAGCTAATGGATTGGATTGGAATCTTTTGATATAAATGGAACCAGTAATTTGTTTAATAACAAGCCGTGAGACTAATTGTCGTAGGGGGCGTTTTTACCTTGTGTTGTGATATGAACCTTAGATTGATCTCATATCTGAACATTTAACCCCGCAATTTTTTATAGGATTAAGTCCGGGATCCTGGGCGGAAAATCTATGAGTTTTAGCGTATGAGTTCTTGCATGAAACCTTTTACGGACTATGTGAGAGTTGTGTATTAAACTGTTATATTGCAGCAGATAGTTAGATATGAACCAAGTCAGAATAACAGATGCAACGAATTACGAAATTAATTAATTACTTTGTTATTCTGATTACATGTGTGCACTGGATGTTCGACTAAATCCACAACAAGAAACAAGTAGATAACATTTAGGGAGGCTTCAGGCTTAAGTGTGTGGTGGCCATTAGTTTACCTACTACTAACCTAAAAGTGGTCATGGAAAAACGGTCTCTACGACAGTCAGTCTCACGGCTTGTTATCAAACAAATTACTGTTTCCATTTATATTAAAAGATTTCATTAGCCAATTGACGTCCACTGCTGGAGATAGGCCTGGCCTCCCTCATCCATCGGTTTCCCGCCTCCTTAACCAAGTCGTCGGTCCACCGTGTGAGGGGTCTCCAGTAATTTTTATGCATAGATAGTCCATTTAACAAAGAAGACTAATAACATAAAATTAGGACCAATTTATAATAGAAGGAATAATAAATAGGACCAATAACAAATAAAGAATATATCGTTATGTGAATAAACCATGAAAAAATATTTATTTGAAGTAAATAAATAGGAATAATATTCATTTTAATTATTAAAATAAATAAATATAATATAAACAAACTATTTTATGTAAATACTCAAATTATATCAAATAAATTTAAATTAGGTAAGTATAATAAATAGGAGCAAAAACATATATAAAAATATCATTATGTTATTTACGAATAATAATAGTGTCCAAATATTAATGTCTTATGTATGAAAACAGTGAAGGTATAATTACGCCCCTGTTATTATTATTTATATATTATTATAATTATACTTTATAAAAATAAAATATACTTATTATTTTAGAATATAGATATTGTTACCACTTCAAATCAAATCATGAAAAAATATTTATTCAAAGTAAATAAATGGCAATAATATTCATTTTAATTATTAAAATAAATAAATATATAATATAAACCAACTATTTTTATGTAAATACTCAAATTATATCAAATAAATTTAAATTACAGAAAGGTAATTAATATTTATGCCACCATGTTGAAGTCAGATATTAATGCACTATACTGGAAAAACACACCAATTCTTGCAGAAATATAGAAACTATCAAATGTCAGATATTGCACTAGATGACATGTCACATATTTTTGAGAAAAGTGGCGCGTCACATATTTTTGCTTTGTGGCCTGTCAGAATTATATGTTGACAATGAGTGATCAGATGTTTATGCTGCGTTCGTGCAGAGAGATATTATTGAACTCATTGAAATGTCAGATGTTATTGTCAACCTGCCCATAGTAATATATTTATGCTCGTGACTGTACAGTTCCTGGTCGCGATCAAAAGAGACATGAATGATTTTTGGCGCCAGGTAATGATGGACGGACCTATATCAAGAAAAAAAATGGAAACTATCAGAATGAACACTATGATCGCAGACACTATTAGAGAGTTTGAATCAAGAGAAATTAGCATCGGTCACTGTATCGAAAAATTTAAGTAAATAAAAATATCTTTATATTGTTAGGAAAAATTATATTCTATATTTTATTGTTGATTGTATTGATCTCTAATTATTATCTTTGTCTAGTCTTAGTAAAATGATTGTGATACTATTACTTTAATTATTATTATTACTGTAATACTCTTTTTTCTAAATGCAATATATTATTGTTACAGAGTTGTGTGGAATGATTATTATTGTTTGTAAAATTATCTATTATTGTTATCTCATAAGTATGCACCATTGATGACTATTTTGTTTGATATTTTATTTTGTGCCACCTATACCTACTCAAGATTGAATGTTTCGACTCCGCTCTCATATAAACTTTACTGCAAACTGCAACTAGTAGGTACATTTAAGTTTGTATAGGAGTGGAGTGTATCGTTCAATATTAAAATAGTTTCAAGCTTTGAGTTCAAGCTTTAAAAAGAAAAAAAATATATTTTTCTAAGTAAAGCTATTTGATATTTCTGTGATGATTTTAAATTATTAGGTATATTTAGAATGTTTAGATCTAGCTAAGTATGCTTGCCTTTATATTAACAAATCCTCTAATAAATATTTGATTGTTACACATTTCTTTTATTTCAATTTTTACCCTGACTGTACCTTTTTTTGGAAAAACCCTAGGTGTGTCCAGTTGACGAAAACATAAAAGTTATTTATTTTAAATTTCACTATGTGGACATACATAGAAACCTTGGCATGTCGAAATGACGAAAAAATAATTAGTATTAATTTAAAGTTTCACCAACTGGACACACGTGTGATCAGTCTCTCGTGTCGAGTTGATGAAGAACCCACCCCATCTCATCCCATTGGTGTCGTAAAAACCGACTAAGGGAATAACCGGGGTAGATGTCGCTAGCGACAGTGTAAACATCGACTCCGTATACTTATTTTAAATAAAATAGTTATAGTGCTTTTTCGTTCGTGATTCAAGTGTAAATATAAATAATAAGTGATAATAACTACTATATATTGTTATCCTTCAACATAACAACTGATTATTAGTGTGAGAACAATAAACGTGAATGTGGTCGGAGAACAGAGAAATCAAAGAATTTAAACATTAAACTTTGATGTAAGCAAATTTTCCTGTATATTTA
This sequence comes from Schrankia costaestrigalis, assembly GCA_905475405.1. Lineage (NCBI taxonomy): Eukaryota > Metazoa > Arthropoda > Insecta > Lepidoptera > Erebidae > Schrankia > Schrankia costaestrigalis. The sequence continues at coordinate 6,888,541 of FR997851.1, forward strand.
TGCTCAAGTAACAAAACAAAGTAACCTTGCAGTTTAAAATAGTTGTATTTAAAAAAGTGTAATATTTGTTACCGTTAATTTTCTCAATATTTGAAAATAGTGTCCGATTTTGGAAAAAAATATCCGACTAGCGCCATCTATTGTCCAATAGCAGTACCAAAATGTCGACAAAGCTGAAGATTACGAAAACTAGGTACCGTAAGATGGCAGCACGAGTTACTTGCTATAAGTGCAAGAAACAATTTGATAACGAGAGTGATTCTGTGAAAGATCTAAAAGTGGAAAAGTTAAAAGTTAACTACTTTAAGACCTGACTTCTAAGATCGCTGTTTTCAAGTATCATATTATCAAGCTCGTTTTGGGCGCTAATAAGTTCTGTTTGTAGCCTTTTGTTTGTTTCTGTCATATCTTGCAAAGACACTAAATTGGGTAAGGAACAATCCATACTTCGTGATAACATTGATCAACGGAACGGAAAGACGTGTCCATCACCATTTTATCGTGGTACTCTAAAGGCGTAAACACGGCCATAGATTCCTGATCTTTCCCAGGTGTGATCATATTATCTTTTATATTAGATTGATGTGTATTAGAGTTCTTTCTTTGAGTAACTTTAGATGGAGTCGATATTTGATGAGATAATGTTTCATTTGAAGATGTCTGCTCTGTTTCCTTAATATCACAGATACTGCAACAGAACTTTTCCACTTTTAGATCTTTCACAGAATCACTCTCGTTATCAAATTGTTTCTTGCACTTATAAAAGTCGGAGCAACTAACGTAAACTCGAAGACATTATTTAAAACTAAACATTTTTCTCTATATTATCAGAATGTTAGGGGATTGCGGTCAAAAACTGCAGTTTTCTATTGCAATGTATTGTCGCTAAATAGCGATTTCATTGCTCTAACTAAAACCTTTCTCAATAGTTCTATAAATGACGCAGAACTATTCCCGCCTAACTATGTTGTTTTGCGTAAAGATAGAGCAGGCGATTTAGGTTGGGGTGGAGTATTACTCGCAGTGAAGGATTGTTATTTTACCAAACATATTAGAAATATAGACGGTCTTACTGAAGATAAGGAATTACTGTTCGCTCTGATTACGTTTAAAAATATTAAATTATTTGTAGGGGTTGTGTACTTGCCTCCTAGTTATAGTGATAAACAGTACCTTGATGTTTTAACTTGTATAGAGAACGCAGTTTGTAGTTATTCAGAATATCCAGTATTAATAATAGGAGACTTTAACTTAAAGTCATGTAGTAAGTCTACTAAGGCGCAGTTTGATACGTTTCTAGATTATTGCAAGTTCCAACAATGTAACACTGTGTGTAACAAATATGGAAGCATCCTGGATTTCGTTTTGGTGTCTCTTCCTGCAAGGAATAGTGTAGTTAAGGTTTTAGAAATTGAACCATTAGTTCCATTGGATGCATATCATCCCTCTCTTGAGGTTATCATAACACTACCAGTGGGGAAAAACAAACAAAATTTTCAATCCAAAAGAAGTAGTCATAGTTATTTGCCAACTGAATGGAACTGAAAGCCGATTTCCATGGCTTATATTCCGATATTGCGATTATAAATTGGGAAGAACTCTTAGGGCAGTCAGATGTTGGGGCTGCAGTTCATACATTTTACAATAAACTTAATGAGACGATCACTAAACACGTGCCTCAACAACAGTCACAAAGTAACTATAAGTATGTGTATCCCAAATGGTACACTAAAGAAATAATACATTACATTAAATTAAAATATTTTAATTTGAAAATGTATAGAGTCCGGGGGTTGCAAGTAAATCAAGAGCTTTTTAAATATTATAGAGCGAAAGTTAAATTGCTTATTAATAGAGCCTACACAGAGTACCTTGATAGAATAGGAAATAATATATCAAGTGACCCTTCAGCTTTTTGGAAGTTCGTACGAGATAAACAAAAGCATAGACAACAAAATAAAGAATTTATATATGAGAATAGGATTGTTGCGGGACAAGAGGCAGTGGATGTTTTCGCCCATTATTTTGGTTCTGTGTTTCACAAGAATGTTCCAAGACTGGACCCCAAAGCAGCCGAGCTGGAAGCATTGGGCTTGGTGTACGGATCCCAAATATCTGTGGACTGCATTAGGCTCATTGATGTTCAGCGCGCGGCACGGGGTTTGAGGGCAGCATCATCTTGTGGCCCAGACGGTATACCACCATTTATAGTTAAGGACTGTATCGGTGCTCTGGAACGGCCTCTCCTCTATATCTTTAATCTTTCTCTTCAAGGTTGCTGCTATCCTGAGCAGTGGAAGGTTTCTAGAGTTACACCGGTACCTAAGGTGGGATCAACGACTGATGTTAAGAACTTCAGACCTATTGCTGTGCTATCGGTATTTGGTAAGTTGTTCGAGGCAATACTTAACAGGTATATAACAAGTCAGATTGATAGGCTTCTTACCGACGCTCAGCATGGTTTTCGGTCTGCTCGATCTACTCTAACAAACCATACAGTCTTTGTAGACTATGCTAAATCCAAGATGGGACCTGGCTGCCAGGTAGACACAGCCTACTTTGATTTTTCCAAAGCTTTTGATATGGTTGATAATGATATTTTGCTTGTCAAGCTCGTGGCTCTAGGATTTGATTCACGTTTATTAAAATTTATAGCTGAATACCTGGGCAATCGTAGGCAGTACGTGAAGATCGGAAACCAAGCATCACAGGAATATTATACGCGGTCTGGCGTGAGTCAGGGCAGTACCCTTGGCCCGACTCTTTTCCTTATAATGATAAATGAATTACCTACGGTACTCTCTAGGGCAAATTGTCTAATGTTTGCGGATGACCTGAAGATCTATTCCAGTGTAACAGAGATGGAAGATTGTGAAAATTTGCAGAAGGATATAAACGCTATTTTTGACTGGAGTGTAAAAAATAAATTAGCTCTTAACATTTCAAAATGCAAAATAATAACGTTTTCACGCTCCCGTAATCCTTTGTTAAACGAATACAAATTGAGAGATACTGTACTCGAGCGGGTTACTGTTATACGCGATTTGGGGTTAACACTTGACGCGAAGCTAAACTTCCATGAACATATTATAAATACATGTAAGGCTGCTAATAGATCGCTAGGTTTCATAATAAGAAGCTCGTATCAGTTGGGAAATATAGATGCAATACGAGTACTTTACAATGCATACGTACGAAGCAGGCTAGAGTACAATTCGATCATATGGAATCCACATGAAATTACCTATTCTATTATGATTGAAAGAGTACAGCGTAAATTTTCTCGCTATTTTTACAAACGCGAATATGGATACTATCCATTTCTCTACCCTTCTTCATTTGTAATCGGGATGACAGATTTGGACACACTAGAGCTAAGGAGGAAGTATATGCATATGATACATTATATAGGTATATTGGTGGGTGATGTCGATAACCCAATAGTTCGTGAGTGCATATACTTTTATGTTCCTAACCAATACACTCGTGGGAGCGGACGTAGGCAGCATAAACTTCTAACTTGCTCACCATCATGGCGCTCGACTCTGGTTAGCAGTAGTCCAACTCAGAAAGCTGTCCAGTTACTAAATGGTTTTTTACAAAGCGTCCCAGATGCAGACATATTTTTTGATAAAAAGGAAACTTTAGCTAGAGGCGTATTACTGCACCTACAAACCTTGCCATAAGTTTATTGAAGTATGATTTAATAATTAATGTCGATAATTTAAATAATTTATGTTTGTTAATTGATAATATTTATTATTATTAATATATTTTATTAATTTATTTTGTATGTTGATCTTTTGAATTAAATTTATGGCTATTGTTTTATTTTTTATTTTTTATCTATTGACCTGGATAATAATGATTGTAATTTGATTATACAATTAATTTAATATTTTTTTTTTAATAATTGGTTTAATTGGCATACCTACTTATTGATTATTTTAAGGTTTTTGTGTCTTGGACTATGGACTTGTTACATTTAATATATTTATATTATTCTTTTTGTAAATTTGAAATTTATAATACTGTAGGTTTATTTTGTATTGTAATCTATTAAATTTAATTTTGTTTAATAACTCCATACACATGATAATTTGTTCTTATGACATATTTGTTCTTATGATTATTGATTGTTTTACCTTACCATAACCTCGACTTGTTACATTTATTTATAATTTCTGTTCAAGTTAAAACTCAAGATTAAGACTGGTAGGCAGAAAGGGCAATAAAATTGTCTTTAACGGATATTTTTATCTAATTTTTGTAAACATTGTTGGAATTTTTGTTGCTCTGCTGAGTTATATTTTTATGGAGTGTTACTTGTTGTTGCATGTTAATTGGATATGTTTAGTAGATTTAGATTTTACACTTAAGCGACTTGGATAACTCTGTAAGCTTATGCTGTACTTTTTTTTAATAAATGAATAAATGAAACCGTAACTACTATCTTTATGAAATAAAAAGAAGGAAAAGGGAACTTGAAATTAAACCCTATACCAATCCGTCTGGCCAGCGTGGTATTAGTAGGCTAAGTTACCCTCCGTCACGGGAGGAGGCCCGTCCCTGCAGTGGGACATTAATGGGCTGTTATGATACGAATCCTGATCCGTACAGCGGAGTTTTACATTGGTGTAAATTCAGCAATTTCGGTGGGTGGGGGGAAATTTATCGGCTTAAAAACTGATGAAAGTTATAACTGAAACTCCACACTAATAATTAGGCTAGTGGTATGAACGTTACGTAGGCTTAAAGATGCATTACTTATGTATGTTTGCCATGCAGTTTTGGTCTTATGACCAAAACTGCATGGCCATTCATTTTTATTTTAAAAAGATTACTAAACTAGGGATCAAACCCTGTTTCGCGGAGACTTTACAGACATGAAATTACCGCATAAGGGTTATAATACCCTGTACTCAAAGTAATCTACAGGTTGAACGAAATGCATATAATGACTCACACTAAGGAAACAATATGAAAACAAATAAAACACACTTTTTCTGTGATAAATAAAGAAAATCATTATAGACTTTCATTTTATAAATACAAAATCATCACCATCCATCGAAAAATAACCATTAATTTAATTCTTGTAAGTTTTTACAGGTTTCAGTAGAACAAATTATTCTAGGACATTTTAAAACTGTATTCTCTTTTCCCCCTCCACCACTCTGCTGTCCTACCAGAGGACTTCCTTTTGCTTCCCCTCCACTTCCGGAGGAACTAAGAATGTAGAAGAGATACAGAGTACATACGCATTTTTTGTGTGACTCACTTAACTATGGACATATTTATGTATGAAATAATTTAGTAAATAGGTGGTAAGTATATATTTTTATAACAGTATTAGAATCTTAAAATAATGTAGGCCATATTATAATATATTATTACTATAATATATTCATAAATACATTAAAATTATTTTACGAATAATTGTGGACATACAGTTTCAAAATTAATTTATCAAATACAATTTAAGGGGTGAAAATAAAGCATTTTTGTTAAATGTACGGTCAGGGAAATTAATTGTTTAGCAGGTAGACAACCTACGTAATTTAGTCGTATTATATTTTGAAAGATATTACACCTCAAAATAGAGATAAGATAATATACAGCCAATAAGTAAGAATCGCATTTCAAACTCCTTTGTTTACAAACTTGCAAAAATTCCATTCTGTCCAAAGAGCAAAAAATAAATTTTGACAGTATTATCGATACATTAAAGTTCGAGTTACCCCGGGTTTCCGAATAACTAATCATGTAAAAATCAACTAATCAAGTGTCAAAACTGTCATTTTAGTTCCTGAAAATGATAGTTTTGACACTTGATTAGTTGATTTTTTATTGATCAGTCATTCGAAAACCGGGGGTTAGTGTCACGAACTTTGGTCTGTCAACAATATAAAATTAAAGAATTTCAAAATACCTGTCTGTCATAGATAGAGATAGACAAGGCTAGGTATATACACCTTGTCCATTCAATTTTACGACTGCCAAGATGTCGGGGTTCGTCATCAGTCGTCTGTAGTCGGTAAATAGTAACCTGACTGATTTCAAAATTGTGCAAACTGCTAATCAATTAAATTCCTTGAGTGTACACTACGGAAAATTTAACATAGTTCAATATAATATTATTATTTAGTTAAATACTGAATTATGTACAAAAAAATGTAATAATATCTTATTTTAATAAAAATAGTAATAGCAAAAATTTTCAACTCCTATTTCTACTTTTAACCCCTTTGAGATATTGGACTGTATTTATACATGCAATAATATGTAAAATTAAGAATCAGATTACAAATAACACAAATGCAAATTCTTCAGATCATGAAACTTGTAACATTTTAATTCTAAAAATATATAAATAATAGAGCTTTTGAGATTACAATCATATTATTAATCAATAAATATTATTAGGTATTAATGTTGAAAATTATATTAACGAAAGCTGTAGATGAAATTTTTACGTTATTAGCTTATATACTAATAATTAAAAATGTAAATAAATGACTATTGCAAAATACATTACTATGAAAAGTTATGTTGAAATAATAGAGCATAATGGCTAACGCAGACCTGGACGGCATGGCAAAGTATTTTAATTTTTACTAATGGAAATTCAACCGTACTGTTTGAATGCCGCGGCATCGAAAAATTCCTTTCAATGCCGCGGCATCATTTTAAAGCATAGCAATTTATGTCGTTTTTCTGTAACAGTACGGTTGAATTTCTATTAGTAAAAATTAAAATACTTTGCCATGCCGTCCAGGTCTGCGTTAGCCATAATACTTACTATTATTTAAACATAACTTTTAATAGTTCAAATTTGATAATCAAATTGTTCAGACAGTTATACAAGAAAATAATTTTAAAATAAGGTACACAGCAGGCAACAGACTATTAATAGGACACTTATTAGAATGCAAAAAATGTCATTTACATTAGCCAGAGCACCACGGCCACTGGTTTTGCACAGCAGACTAGATCACAAAGTCTGACTGCCCACCACCCTTGTATTAAAATCAGACCCAAAAAACGATTATAGTTTTTCACTCCCACATGTTAGTATTGTGCTATTATAACACTAAAATATAATTAATTTATTCTTTCATACAATTAACATAATATAAAGCAATATGACGTATCTTAAGGGTCGTAGCAGATGTATCGAAACGTAAACGAATCGACAACACCTCGCCTTTTTCTTCGGTGTCAAACGTAAAAAATCCGATTAGTCCGATAAGAGTGCATTGCAGTAAGGAGCTTCATACAAATAATACTGAACGGCTCGAGTTGATACGGTGCCGATCCGTTTACGTTACGTTATATGTGCTACGACCCTAAATCAGTATTAGTCTGTTTGTGTGTGTTAAGTTTGTTACTGTAAAGTAAGTGAGTAAACAAATGGCTAGACAAATGGAGGTAGCTGGCTTGAATCAACACATAAACTACTATTTATCCTGATATAATATTGTATTGCATATAAAAGGCTACAATTCATAAAACAACTGAAATATTCTGATTATTTTGGTACAAATATAGACTAGAGCAAAGGACAAATGATTTATTATGTCATGTTGATCAACGCAAGCAGGCAGAGCATAAAAAGTAACAAAGGCAGTGCAAAAATACTTTTAGATTAGATTAATCCCAAGTACGCAGTCCTTCCAAATGCATAGAAAAATAGTATAATAAACAATTCATACACTAAATCAATTTTGCATTCACAATATAGTATTCAGAACATTCCAAAACACAATAAGAACTATAATGCTTAAGTAACCTAAATACTAAAGAGAGTCCAATGAAATATATGAACCACAAAGGTAAGTGCAGGATGCTGTAATCTATAAACCAAATTGATTGAGATGTGCTTCGCTGTGAACATGACTCTGGACACCTTCAGGTGTGCAAAACACATCCATTTGACACTTCTTGCAATATGCATTAGTTTCATGCTCATTTGACAAAAATGCTTCAATAGTTACTTCTTGGTCTTCTATTAAATCTTCAATCTCATTGAACCAGTCCATGTGCTGTTCATCATCATCAATGTGACCAAGTATACTTTGTATAGTATTATCTATATACACATCACATACTTTACACCAAACCTCTTCATCATTTTCTACTGGGAATATACCATTTAGAGGTTTTAAGCGTTCGGTTATATTAGTCCTATGGTTGATATTATTCACGTGCGCCTCGATACTTTGTAATGAACAGTCTATATTGCTATTACAAACTTCACAGAATACATCATCATTCTCACATGACAAATATCTGTCGAGTGTTATAAACTCACCGTCTACTAGATCATCTACCGCCGCCATCCAGTTTGAATGATCTTCACTATCAATGTGTTTTGTAACTGATTCTTCGTGAAGTAAGTTCTTTTTACATGGCTTGCAGTAAAGTGCATCATTTATATATGTTATACCATTTTCGTTCATAAGTTCAATATTTTCTTTGTGCCTTGCCCCGTTTGTGTGTTGTTCAATACATTTGCTAGCCTTCGGTATGAATACACCGCAAAATATGCAACGAACCCTGGTCTTTGAACTAGCTGTTATACCGTACAATAGACCAGTTTTCATTGTAACCTTCTGATTAATGTTATAGTATAGTTTATTTGCACGTTTTTTTATGTGTTTGCACGTCTAAATTACTAATGGATAATTGTTTTTATAATGTAATCTGTGTGAAACTTGAAATTTCGCGAATTTTTTTTGATTGACAGTTGGTTTGACGAAACGATATGACTTTGACGTTCAATGTAAGAATGTGTCGTTCGCGATTGACCGAATCAAAAGATCTGGTTCGCTCGAGCTGTGTGACCGAACGGGTCACTTTCTTAAAAACTACTCGTTCGTTCGATTACAGTAAGTGGTTCGCTGTCTTCGCTCGGTGTGGCGCGCAGCTCGCGGTGCCTAGATGGCGGGCAGCTCGCGAACCGAGTTGGTGAATGAGCTAAAATCTATCGCATTTATTTAAATCTTCTCTTTCGTTAGAATTTTAATAAACTAATTTATGCCTACGTTATACATAAGATTCAATATTGGTCCTTGGTTAGGTATATTAATGCCGAATAAGATTGATTTGAATTTTTGAATTGGTTTTATTTAAACAACTGAAATAAGTAGGACTATTATTTTGGTTAGTAACTCAGTGACTTTTGACAAGAATTTAGTTATTTTAATATTGTTTGTTTATGTTTAGTTATTTTATTATTGTAATACGACGAAATACGATCCATATTCAATAAGTTACTTTGTTTTATTTTTATTATTAAATAACATTATTTTACCAATAATTTATTGTTTTTTTATTTCGTACTAAATGAGCACTAATAAATGAAATGCATACCTAAATAGTTATCTAAGAATATCCAACTGCACTGCATTAAACTGTACCTATATTATTATTAAGTCTATTTCGTTCGTGACCTATGATCATTGCCCACAGACAGATCTCAATACATAGTTTACTGTGACCGAACTGATTTTCGAATTTCTTTGATTTAATATATTGAACCGTTGAACCCATAGACTATAATGAACCAATAGATTGAACGGGTCGAACGAACCAGATCATTTTATTAACGGGTCAGTATTGATTCGGTTCTTTGAGATCGAACGAACGACACATTCTTAGTTCAATGACAGCATTGGTTTTTAAAAAGGTTCATCTTTGACTATGACCACGAGGACTGAACAGACAACATCGTCACATTAAGTGGTGTATTAAATTTTAAGGAGTTGACTTTTCCTTGGGTTTTTGTTAGGAAAAATTAATATACTTAAATAAGTGTACTATTCTAAAATAAACTATAAAAAAGTTTTAGTAAGTACTTGTGCTTTATGGATGGTGGGAAATCGATGCATGAGGGAGGCACAGGACTCAGGACCGCACAAGGTGGCAGTATTTGAAGGAGCCCTATGTCCAGCAGTGGATGTTATTGACTGACATGATAATTATTATAACATGTGCGTTGCTTCGCCTAGTACCACAAGTTCTATTTTTCTCGGAGACTTCCCCGTACTATTGTCTGGTCTACTCTCTGAATATCATTAGTTACATAAAAGATTTGTTCTATGCGGTACTTTTCAAATCAAGCGAGTATTCCAAACGAGGGATTCATTCAATCCCTCGTTTGCAATACCTACTCGATATAGTTGTGACGTCGGGTTTTGTTTGGGACATCCTGTAGACAAAGTCGCGACATGTATTATTTATTGCATCGCGACGCGGATTGTTTGAAGTATCGCAACGTAAATTTCTTACGCGGTGTCCTGCGTGGGCGACGAACGCGACGCGGCGCTACGCACGCGACAAGTGTCCTAAGTGATTTTGGTCGTTACCTCTCGAATCATAATGAAGTACAGTACAATTTTGCTTTGAAATCGTGGTGTCGCGTCTGATCGCCCTCAAAACAAGTAGGTAGGTACGCGTTAGGTCGCGCCTCGTCGCATAGGGTCACATAAGAGGACACAGGTAGGCTACGCGCCGTTGATTTGATCGCGTAAGTGCGACGCGTTCGTCGTGCCGCGTCGAGGACACCAGGTTATAGCAATATAACTTGGGATAAAGATAAGAAGAAAACAATAAGTTTGAGTAACATAATATTACGTACTTATATCGTTATCATTTATAAACATGCTTAATATATATTTTTTTATAGAAAATATTATGTAGAATCTAACAGGCAAAGAACAAAAATAAAGTTTACAAATGCAGAATCTAACAGTTTGTGGACAGCAAAACATTGCTGTCACCATCAGTGCACTCAGTAGCACAGTTTTATATGATGCTGCACATTATGCTATTTTGTCACCAACAACTTGTGATGCAGTCCAATCCTGAGCTGTAAATCCAGTATATTCATTATAAGACAGAAATCAGCTTTCAATCTCTTTCTCACTGATATAAAATCTTCAATGGAGTTAATCTAACAGCATATTTAAGCAGACTTTATTTTTTTATTTTAAACATCTCATAAATCATTGCATAATTATAATAAAATATTAATTAGGCTACAATGATTTAAAATTTATAACCAATTAGAATTCATATTTAGGTTTAGTCTGGTTTCTGAGTGCTGAGCTGACTTCTTCTTAATGCTGAGGAAATATGACTCATTTAGTATGCAATCAACTCAAGTTCCGTTCATCTTTACTGAAGCCAATTTCCAAAACAAAGTATCCAGTTAATTAACAATAGAAACAACATAATCATAATCAAATAATCAATTCAGATATCAGGTACTTGTAGTTCTTGATAGTTTTATAGAATCTTTATGTTTTTGACCTGTAATATGCCTCTCCAGGTTATCAGGATTACAAGGCACTTCTATATTGCATTTAGTACACAATGCTTTGTCCTCTCTAGGATTCTGCAAAAACTTCTCAATGCTTATATCTTGATCTTTGATTAGGTATTTTATTTTCTTCATCTCAGTAACATGTTTATGATCCTTGTCAACATGTTCAATTATAAGTTCAACAAAGTTTTGAAAATAAACTCTACAAATTTTACACCATAGATCATCTTTACTATCCTCCACAGAGAAGATACCATTTAATGGCTGAATAGCAATTGACCGAGCCCTTTTATGTATGCTTGATAATATATGAGAATTTATTGATTTTAAATCATATTCTAAAGAGCAGTTACATGCTAAACAATTGACGACAGAATCATAATTATTTGTATCTGGTAATATAATGAAATCACCATCAGTAGATGTAATATTCTTTAATTTCTCCATAGTATTTTCATGCAAATTACTCTGAATGTGATCAATAACATTCTTTAATTCTGATTTTTCATTGCAAATAAAACAATTCATTAAATTATCTTTTATTTTTATACTATTTACCATCATTAGTCTTTTCATGTATAATTCACCGTGATTCTTGTCATTTAAGTGATCCTCAATGCTCATATCAGGAACAATTATTTTACACAATTTACATATTGTTTTATCGTTTCCATCAATCACAAGATCTTCATAATACGCCATTTTCAAGAAAATCTTTATACTTGTAGCCAAGAGTAGTTAAAATACGAAACAATCATAGATTATACTTAGTGTTTGAAACTCTTGAATCAAATAAGCACACTGAAACACCCTAAGTTTAGTTCTTTGTACTACAAAATATTATTTACGGCCTGCACGTACAAAAAGACCTTTGTGTTTCGATATCTAAGAACGAAATATATGACTAACTTTAAATTAAAATAACAAAGTTGCAAATATAGACGAATTGATAACAGCATACACAGAAAACGATAACATCAACAATTTGAATAAAGTTTGACACAAACATTGCGTTCTGAAACTAAAACATTGCGTTCTGAAACTAAAACTCCAAATGTGGTTTCAAATATAAAACAATAAATTATTTATTGAATTATTATCATTCATTATTATGATTAATAACCACCTAATAAATTATTGAGTGGTAAATAATATGTTAGATTCTTTTAAATTCATCTTATAAGTTTTTGTTGGAATAAGTAGAAGAACCAGAATTACAATACTTCCTTTGACAGTTGAGACATTAAAAAAGACATTTTATTTGACTTTTTCAACAGTACAAATTCTATCATCTGGATTATTAAATTTATTTAATAATTATTGAGGCTATCTGAACAGATAATTAAATATACAAAATGTCTCAAGATTCTGATACGGACGCAGATATTTTGGAGAATGTCACGGAAGTTATGAACGAATTACTGGTAAATATTTTATTAAGAATTTTTGTTTTACAGTGCAGTTCTTGCACATTTTACAGTGCAGTTCTTTCATATTTTACAGTGCAGTTCTTTCATATTTTACAGTGCAGTTCTTTCATATTTTACAGTGCAGTTCTTTCATATTTTACAGTGCAGTATACAATTTAGGATTTGTTTGTATGCTTGACAATTAATTATTGTTTTATTTAGTCTGATAATATTTTGTGTCTACTAAAATAAACTTTAATAGAGTATGTTTATGAGCTGGCTAATAACCATAGTACAAGCTAAAGAATATTCATATTTAATATTAAAATTGTTTAGATAATGAGTCTACTGACATCATTGCAAAAAGGTTAATATTAAAGTACACCCTTAACTAAATTATAAACTTATTTAATGTTTAAAAATATTTTGTTTACAGAGAGAATTGAAACAATTATATGAATTCAGAGACCTTTATTTTGAAAATCATCCAATAGAAATGGCAAATGAAAAAAACAAGAGTGTTGAAGAGAAGAAAAACATACTAACTGAAAAATTAGAAGCCATTGATGGTGAGTATAAAAGTAAACGTTGCAATTTAAATCCTGTTTAGTACTTATCGAATTAAAATTTTAACGTAAGCTTTACAGTGTTATTGTGTTTGCCGTGCAGCACTGAATATGCGTATCTATAGTAACAGAAGATTGTTTTGTTTTGTTTTGATTCTTTTTTTGCAAACTTGCATTCAGTTGGTAGACAAATTATTATTCTATGAATTAAAAAGTTTTAAATAGACTTTGAAAACTACAAAATAGAGTTTAAAGTTTTTAAACAGAAAAAAACATTTGGTAACAATCATTTCCAGAAGTAAAGTTTGGGCGTTTTGTTTTGGTAACGATTGTAACCAGAAGGAAGTGAGCGGTTAGTTAATTGAAAAAGTATGCATAGCAATGCATCATTCAAAACATCATAATTATCATATCAGCCAATTGACATCCACTGCTGGACATAGGCATACTCTAAAAAGCATATTCTTGGGAAAAAGTGTCTCGTATAGATTATGATAAGCAAGGATGTAGGTTAAAGTGTTGCTGTTTGCACAATGCAGCTCCGTAATCATTGTATCTTAATACTAAAACAATGATAAACTACCTTTTAGAGGAACATAAAGGCTATACAAATATAATAGAAACTATTAAGGTTTTAAGCAGAAATCCTAACTTAAAAATTTTTAATAGGATTTGGCATTTGAAAAAACATAATTATTGATTTGTATCAAGTAATTTAGCAATTGAAAACCCTTACAAATACTTTTACTAATAAATAAACAATTCAATATCAGGTGTGGCAATCAAACATATATCCAATAACACCATAATATGACAATAGTACTTATCCAAAAATATAAATAAAGAAATTTATTCTTAGACTCATTCATTCATTCATATCAGCCCATTCATGTCCCACTACAGGGACGGGCCTCTTTCCGTAACGTAGGGATACTTAGCCTACTAATAATATAGTTTATGTATGTTTATATTTCGTTACACACTTTTTTATTTTTAGATTTTTGTTTTTTCATATTAATAAATATTCAACACCTACCACATTTATCTCTGCATCACCCAAGGTTGACTGGAAGAGAATGCCTTCCTTTGTACAATATTGTATATAAAGTGTTAAATAAATAAATAATACCACAGTGGCCAGACAGATTAGTATAGGGTTTAATTTCAAGTTTTCCTTCTTTTTGTTTCATATAGTTAATATTCACGGATAGTCCCTTAGTCGGTTTTTACGACACCCATGGGATGAGATGGGGTGGTGACATTATTGTATTCTTACACCATCACCACACGGATGATTCCTTCTTCTTAGACTACATCATTATATTTCAGTTGATATGCAGATCCCATTCGCTCTACGTGCCAAATTCCTATACATGAAAGGTAGATGTTACAATATAAGTCCTACATACGATGCGAGAGCCACCCAATGCCTAAGTAAAGCAGTTAAACTTAATCCACACTTAGTTGATGCGTGGAATGAACTCGGTGAATGCTATTGGAAGAATATGAATGTTAAAGAGGCTAAGGCTAGCTTTGAAGGTGCTCTTAAACATGTAAGTAATAAAACAGATGTCTGTTAGCGTTTCTCTTCTTAAAAAAAATTGAAACACAAACTGTTATTCTTTAAATTAATCTTTACTAAAATCCCTTAAAACAAAGACTAAGCTAATCGAAAAATTTTATGCAGGGTGTGCAAAAAAGTGTAAATTCTAATTTGAGGTTGTGCATAATTTTATTAGGTAAAAACAAGAAAAAACATCGGAAAGTCCATCCGTTTAGGAGATAAATGATTATTTCAATTTTAACTTTTTTTATCTTATTTCGGCATTATTATTATTATTTATTTACTAAATAAACGGTACATGTAAAATCTTATGATCTAAAACTGTGTCCTTAATTACCTTTTAAAAAATTATATTATCTATACCACCAGGAACGCAACCGCTTATCACTCCGATGCCTCTCAATAATCCTTCGCCAGGAGTGTGGTAACAAAAAGCCAGCTGATGCAACACCATCAATCCTCAAGAGCGTAGAACTGGCCAAAGAGTCCGTCTCTCAAAATATTAAAGACGGTGTATCATGGTCCGTGTTGGGCAACGCTTATCTGTGCCAGTTCTTCATGGTAGCTCAAGATCCTTCTACTCTCAAGTTGTGCATGAGTGCTTATAAGCAGGCTTCTTTAGATCCAATTGCTAAAGGACAACCGGATTTATATTATAATGAAGGAATTGTAAGTAGTGTTTTTTATATATTTTTCATTCATTCATTCATAACAGCCCATTCATGTCCCACTGCAGGGACGGGCTTCCTTCCGTAACAGAGATACTTAGCCTACTAATACCACGCTGGCCAGACGGATTGGTATAGGCTTTTCAAGTTTTCCTTCTTTTTATTTCGTATATTAATATTCACGGCTATCCGTGAATATTAATATACGAAAAAAAAAAGTTGTTGCCGGCTGACATCGTAGTGAAAAGCTCATACACAACACAGGCCTCGGGCCACTTGAACTTTATTTACCAGGTTGGCCACCAGCCAAAAAATAAAAAAAATATGAAAACTAAATACACTCGAGAGCAAAAGTTCCGGGTCACTAGCATTTACTTCAATATCTTGAAAACGAATAAAGCTATCGTATTGAAATAAATTGATCTTTATAGACAATTTAATGTTACTAAAATAAAATGCATTACATTTACTACTGACCATTTATTTTATTATGTTTAAAAGGACAAATTAAAAATGGCGTCATTTTGCTTGTAAAACCAAAACTGAAAATATTGAATTTTTTATATTTACAAGTAGTTTTAACACGGTTTAGTACTTGGTATTACCCCCACGTGCTGTCTGGACTGCTGCAATGCGATTTGGCATGCTGTACACCAAGTTTCTGAAACACTGTTGGGGAATGTTCTCCCATTCCTCTACCAATGCATGTTTCAAGTCACTAAGCGTAATTAAAGGAGGATCTTGTTGTCTTACCCGTCGTCCGAGCTCGTCCCAGGCGTGCTCGATTGGGTTGAGGTCGGGGCTACGTGCTGGCCACACCATGGGACGAATATTCACCTCATCAAGG
This sequence comes from Schrankia costaestrigalis, assembly GCA_905475405.1. Classification (NCBI taxonomy): domain Eukaryota; kingdom Metazoa; phylum Arthropoda; class Insecta; order Lepidoptera; family Erebidae; genus Schrankia; species Schrankia costaestrigalis. The sequence goes on from FR997851.1 coordinate 6,904,924, forward strand.
TAGTCTTGCACTACACGAGCAGTGTGGGGACGGGCGTTATCCTGCATAAAGATGGCATTCTCACCAAGTCTTGCCATAAATGGACCGACGTGCTCGTTGAGGATTTCATCCACGTATCTTACGCCATTAAGAGTACCGTTTTCGATCAGTACAAGCTCTGTTCGGCTTTCCGCAGAAATTCCAGCCCACACGAGTACCGAACCACCACCGTATGACACCTTTTCTTCAATACAGGCATGCATAAATCTTTCTCCTGGTCTTCTGTACACCTTTGCCCTTCCGTCGTGTGTATACAGCATAAATTTTGATTCGTCCGAGAATATGACATTTGACCAATTTTCAATCGTCCAATTCGAGTGTTCGCGTGCATAAATTCGTCTTGCTATACGATGGTGTCTCTCGAGTTTCGGACCATTTGCGGGTCTAAATGGTTTCAAATTACCTTCAGCAAGTCGCCGTCTTACAGTCCAAGCAGAAGGGCTGCTTCCACCAAGTCCTAAAAAATGATGAGTCAGTGCTGTTCCCGTAAGAAACCGATTTCGTAGCATAGAGTTCACTAAATATCGATCTTCCCGTGCCGTCGTACACCTGGGTCTGCCTGTTGTTGGTCTGCGTAGGTTCAAACCAGTTTCTAGAAACCGCTGGCGAACACGCTGAACTGTAGACAACGATACACCGACTATTCTTGCTGTTTCTCGCTGACTGCTCCCATTTTCCAGGATCGTGAGGATTCTCGTACATTCCTCAGGTGTGAGTGACATAATTACCACTTTAATAATGACTATTGGATACCTGGATGACTCCTTATAAATACATTTTATGACAGAACAAAAACAAAAGCAAAAACAGTAGTGAAAATTAGAGGTTCTGATTTTAAAAAAATGGATCTTTTTTTTTATAACTTTTTTAATGCCATTACTTACCGCCAATCAATAAGTTTTTATATGTTTAATGAAAGATTATTAAATTGTCTATAAAGTTCAATTTATTTCAATACGATAGCTTTATTCGTTTTCAAAATATTTAAGTAAATGCTAGTGACCCGGAACTTTTGCTCTCGAGTGTATATACATCCGTGTGATGGAGTAAGAATACAATACATCACCACCCCATCTCATCCCATGGGTGTCGTAAAAACCGACTATGGGAATAGTCCCATAGTCGGTTTTTTATGTGCACCAACTTTTTATGTGCAAAAGACACTCTGATAAAATACCATTGAGAAGGCACTCATCTAGGAGCTTATATCTATAGTTCTTGAGGTCTTATGTCTAATTATTGCTTTTTGCTGTATCGATTATAAAGTATAAGTCCCTTACCCCCGGTTTCTGAATGACTGATCAAGTAAAATCAACTAAAACTATCATTTTCAGGAACTAAAATGACAGTTTTGACACTTGATTAGTTGATTTTTACTTGATCAGTCATTCAGAAACCAGGGGCTAGTCTGTAAGCCAATCTGTATTTTTAATCAATCACCACACTGTTCATTTAAAAGTTGATCATAACTTTTATCTGTTGCTAAAAAACGCCCATCCTTGCCTGTCACTTAATGTTAATAAATTTATTAGTTAGCAATCCACAAATCATATTTTCAGGCTCTAAAATACTCCGAGCAGTATTCAAGCGCGCTAGAGAAGTTTTCACACGCGTGTCGGCTAGACCCCGTGTGGGAGCCACCTCGGCTTGAAAGAACCCGTCTAGCCAACTTCACTGTGGCCGCGCATAATCTTGTAAGGACAAGGGGCAAACTGAAAGCTAAGAGATTAGCTAATATGGTACAGGTGAGATTGCTTTTGCCTATTGCTTTTAAGTTCCCTAGACGCCTTATGAAAGTTGTCGCGACGCTTTATAAAGGAAGCGTCGCAACGCTCTTTAATCAGGCGTGCCGACGCTCCACGAGAGGCATTGCGACGCTCTCGCTTTTTAAGGGAACATCGCGTCGCTCTATAAGACGTTACGACGCTTTATAAAAGAGGAGTCGCGACGCTCCTTAACGCTCTATAAGGAGAGCGTCGTGACGCTATATAAGGCAAGCGTCGCGACGCTCTATAAGGCAAGCGTCGCGACCCTATAAGTCGTCATTGGAACTGTGTCATCGATGTAAACAAAATTGTGTAGTGTAATCTCTATTAATACTCAGGTGTTAAAATCGGTTAACATAACTTATCAATTTTTCATTGCACAAGGTGGCAATGCTTGGAGGAGGCCTATGTTCAGCAGTGGACGTCGATTGTCTGAAATGATGATTATGATGATGATAACTTATCAGCCCATTAATGTCCCACTGCAGGGACGGGCCTCCTCCCGTGACGGAGGGATACTTGGCATACTAATACCACGCTGACCAGACGGATTGGTATAGGGTTTAATTTCAAGTTTTCCTTCTTTCGGGAATCGGAAAAAAATCGGTTATTTATTAAAAAACCCAACCATGTTTTTGCAAAACTCTTTTTCTAACCATAAATCATATACCTTTTTTCCACAGACAATAGACAAGAAAATGCTAGGTATGTACAACGAAGGTAGCTTACATAGTTTCGGCGGAAGACGCGAGGTGGCGCTAGTGTGTTGTCGGATCAACGAACTCCAAGAAGGTCTTAATGAAGCTAAAGTTATTCTCGGCAGAGTCGTTGGGTCCATACATAATGAAAATGCTGTACCCTTGTAAGTTTCTATAGCTATTAGTATTTTATAATGTTTTGTCGGTGTAAGAATAAAGTGTGTCACCTCCCCATCTCATCCCATGGGTGTCGTAAAAACCGACTAAGGGACTATCCGTGAATATTATCTTTACGTAAAAAAAAGAAGGAAAACTTGAAATTAAACCCTATACCAATCCGTTTGGCCAGCGTGGTATCAGTAGGCCAAGTATCACTCCGTCACTGGACGAGGGCCGTCCCTGCAGTGGGACATTAATGGGCTGTTATGATGAATGTTTTGTCGTATAGTACTAAAGAAAATTAGATAAAAGATAATAAGAACTTGAAATAAACCTTATACTGAATGATTTTGCCAACATGGTTTATTATTTCTGTATGTCTCAGACTAAATAAAAAATAAAGACGTAGCGCTGTCAACAAAAAAATTAAGCAGGTTTTGAAAACATGTGTGCATTTAAGGAGTGCTGCCATGCAGTGAAATCTAATTACCCTAATATTTGTCTAAGTAACTGGCAGACTGATTGAGTTCATGGATAGGTTTAATTTTAAAATTGTATATAGGTATTTTCCTTTAAGAGGTGGTATAATAGCATGTTAATTCCGACAAGATTGGGTAAAAATAAAACAATTATTATTCCAAAACCATTTAATAAATGAATAATCATGTATGTTAGAATCTGAAGTGTTTCAAATAAAAGTACCGCACTAGCAATTTTTAAACTATTTCAGGGAATCTGGAAAAAACATAAACAAAAGGAAAGGATGTTACAGTATTGTTTTTTTCTGTTACTAACTGAAATAATCAATAATAGACATATTGGAAATATCCTTTGGATGTCCATGTTTAAGCACACGACGAAGTCCATTTTTTGTATAATATAAGTCACCATTATCGAAATGTGTCTAACAAACTACGCTGCGCGCCTTAGGATTCCATGATTTATCATTCCGGCTTATAGTGTGACCACAGGAGCTGTGCACCCCCTGAGGTATGCGCGGCGAGGTGGGGGACGAAGAAAAAATAGGTGTCCGTTTTGGTAGCGTACACGTGATAGTTCTGATAGAAAGGGAACTTTTCTTTTGATAAATTTTTTATGCAAAAATAATGCGTGAAATTCTGACTGAATTAGTGTAGGTAAATGCTTTATGCGAATTCACAGTGGAATATGTCAAAAATCCATGTTAATTTATGTTCATAGTACTGGTACAGATAATATGCTCACAAGTGATTTGAATATCTCGAGAACTACAAAACATGGTACAGTAAATTCTGTTAATACAGTAGAAATGTAACCCTGAAATATCGCCTGTGTAACACTTTATTTCAATACAAAATGCAATATTATCATTGTCTATATCAGTTATTTCATTACGCTATAATATTAAAACTACAACAATTTTTTTTTAAAATGTAGGTAGAGTCTGTCTATAAAGTCCTGACAAAAAATTAGGGCGCCACTGTGCTACACGTAGCAACCCTATTTAGTCTGATAAAATAGTTTTCAAAACAATTATGTTCAAATAACACTACACTATTAGAAGAAAATAGGATAGGAAGAAAAAAAACGTGCTACATTTATTATGTTTTTTGTTCTTATTATTTGAAATTATGTACCTACATTCAATACATTATTAAAAATAATCACTTATTTTGGTTTGACAGAAAGATTTTGATGCATTAGCAATTACAGAATTTTCAACTTTTGCACCGCGTCATCACTTTCATCCAAAGAAGCAACTTATTCATTCATTAAATCATTAATAGCCGATAATGCCTGACTCATCTTCGTCCTCATCATTATCAGTTAGGCATAGGGGTCTCGTTTTGTGTGTTATTCACATCCTCAATAAGATATTAATTGAATTTCATTTGTGCTACATTGTCATCAATGGAAGAATATCCAGCCTGAATATTTAGCCAAACCCTGCAGTATCTCGGGATACTGCAGGGTTTTCCTGAATCCTGGTATCTCAGGAAGAAGCACCCGAGTTCTTCTTTCAGTACGACGTCAACCACGTTATTTCAAGAACCAGCTTTCTTAAAACAACTTTAAAAGGGCCCCACGGCTGGCCTCGAGTGCGGTTGTAGGGCCTGAGAGCGGGCGTATTAAACGGGATGACGAATCGTATTAAGCGTTAAGAAATGTATGAAAATATGTCTCAAATTGCAGGGACCGGCGTAAAAAGGCGTATTGTGCGTGAAATCGTATTAAGCGTGATCGTATTTACCGGGTTCTACTGTATCTGTAATATATTACTCTTACTTAGTTGATCACAATGTAACCCAAATATACTCATATTTTATTAAAAATATGCAATAAGAACTCACCCCTTACTCATAAACGCCTCTTAAATGTAATCACTGTTTAGCGAGATTATTATTTGTAAAATCAAACTTATACCAAACAAAACCGTAAGAATTTAAGGTAATCAAATAACTAAAATTTAAGAGGCGTTTATGAGTAAGGGGGTAATCTGTATAAAGTAATTCCTAGGAATACTGTAGTGTTATCGATTTCTAATTCCTCATCATTAATCTTAACAATTGGATTTTTTTTAATTTTTATTTATGCAGAGCTTTTTGGCATAGTAACCAACTCGATATAGCTCTTGTGTATGCTACCATAACGGACACCTACCTGCTGTCACGAGTTTTGACGGCAGTGTCATAACAATTCGAACATTATATTTTTCTTTATGAATTTCATGTTCTTAGAGTATTTGATACATTCCGCTAGATGTCATTTTTCTCAAAGTTACATTATAAAAACACTAATAATGTTCCTATTTACGCTTAAAACTATACAATAATGTAAATACTTTCTTGGAGTTTTTAAAAATGACTGTCTTTTAGTAGAAAACTGCTACAGCCGCTCGTGTAGCGACCCGTACCAGCCAAATAACTTAAGTATATTGCGTCAGATGTCGCTAGTAGCTACATTATAGACTGTTTATTCTATACCAGTATATAACATGTACTCTATATGTCCACCCCCCTCTCGCCGCGCGCATACCTCAGGAGGTGCACAGCTCCTGTGGTCACACTATAGTCGAATGACTTCACTTCTCTGCTACAATCTTATTTCGACTAGAAAACCTTAAAAATGTACATGTTCTCTTTAAACAACTCCCGCATTTAGATCAATTCTTGATATGGTACCGATTTTGGTAACAATCCTAATCCGAGCACAAGCAAAACGAAACTTTTTCCTATAAGTACTTAGTTTTATTCTAAAACAAGAGACTCTGACATGAGGCTTGTCAAAAAAAGATGATGGAAAAATACGGCAATGGATTTTCTTGTAAATATTTTATTATGATAAAAGAGAATATAAGAGAAAATGCATTGCCATATTTTTCTTTTATTTTTTAATTATATACATAATGTTACTTTTTCTATTACTTGTACAAGTACTTACCTTATAAACGGGGAAAATTCTGACGCTTACTAGTGGCAACAATTGTTGAGGTTTTGTGTTCCAGGCCGTCATCATAAGTCAATAATATTAATAATTAAAATTATGAGTTTTTATATTTACTTACGTATATGTGATTCCATCTTGCTTTTTATTTTTTGAAGAATTGTTTTTGAACCCTTTTACGTCACAATTAGGCATTTTCCAGAATAAATAATGAAAAATGTTTATATGTCATACTCTATTTTTATTGCTACTGAAATTATGAAGATGAATGCTTCGGATTATTAACATTAGGGACAAAAAAATTAGGAATTGCGATTGTTAGGATGAAAAATGTTAGGAAGAACATTTTCGGACTTCCAATTATAGGAGTTTAAATTTTAGGTGAACTTTGGCGCACCCTTTATTTCGAATATGGTGTAGTGTTCAGTGTAGTTAAAGTGTTACGTGTATTAAAAGTGTTACTTCGAGTTGACCGAAGTAGGGTATTATTGGGCATTCTGTACCACTTTCGTCCAGTCGCTCCGCGAAACAAGTTTCGCTCTCGCTCAGGACTCGTGGTCCAGAACGCCCAATAATATCCGATCGATTAACGGTAACATTTTAGTTAGTTCACAAAACGGTAAACGCTCATTGATTGTAAAACAGTCACACTACGCACGCCTGCGATGTTTTCCCTATTTCTTGTGTTCGTCATAGCATGGATATTATTATCTAACGTTAATAACGATACCAACATTGTTTGCGAACCGACAAATGTAGCAAAACAAAAAAAACAACTATAGATGTTAGAACTCACCTGTGACTAGTTGTGTGGGTTGACGTGTCTCTCGGTGAAACAAGTTCTAAATTAGTCCAGATTGCCTAATATAAAAAAATTAACCATAAGTACTTACCTGTTAGCTATACCACACTTGTAACCTTTACCAGACCTATTTGTTATCTATACTGTATTTATTCAGTGTACCGTACTTGATATTAGGTTTATAACAAGCACGGTACACTCATTGTGTTTATAATTAGTAAAACAACGATTGGGTACATCTTAAATAAATAATTTATTTATCACTAAACATTTTCGGTTCCTCAGTAAATAATGTGTCGATCGAGCGTATAAATTCTTGCAGCTTGCGCCACTGAGGAGAATCACTATTCACTTGAGCTTTCAAGCGGAGAAGGGCTTTTTTCCACAGTTCTAGCGAGTCTGTCCCATGGACATCGTTCGTCTTGTAAATTTTGAAGTCAATGTAGTACTCTCCTTCAGTAGTAGCGTATCGCCGCTCGTTACCGTTAGCGACCTTGTTTATTAAATATGATGCTAACTTAGAATCTTCTTTAAATTCTGAAGGAGTTTTGCATTTCCTTATACCGAAAATGTCAACGGGTTCGGTTTTCTTACTGAAACAATAAGTAGTTTTTAGTAAACAGTTAGGTAAATAAAATTCTGTTTGTTGTTAGTATAACCGAGTGGTTGTTTGTTAGTATGATAGAGTCCTGAAAATTAATATTAACATACACAGCAACCTACTTTTATAAAAATAATATTAGAGTCTATATTTTCGTGAATACTTTTATTTACCGATCTAAATTCAGACTATCTCTAGAAAGGAAAAATACTAAGTAAATACACTGTTGGGGATCGAACCCAGCAACTTTAATTCACCAGCTGTGTTTATCTAGTGTAGTACAGTACGTTATACACATAGTTGTTTCACACTCACAACTTACTTAAAACCTTTTTATCAAAGAATTAGAATATATTGCATTACTAATTTATAAATATAATAATTTATATTATTGCAAACGATTGTGTACAGAACGTTAAATAAAATATATTAACATCCAATATAACCTGATCACACATTGTATAGTCTTTCCATACAATAAGAGGTCAGAATAAAATGGTATTAATAATTAGATTTGACGTTGATTGTACATATTTAATAAAAGTTTAATTACGTACCTTTTACGAATCGAATTAGTCGATGGAGTTTTACGTTTCCTTTTTCCATTGCTGTCTGCAAAATGTTTCGATTTAGCTCTGCCTTCGTCTGCGACCTCCTGATAGCTGTACTCGCTCTCTGATCCGGACCTGAAATAGCACAACATAATTATTAGTAGGGTACTCTATCATTATTTTTACACCCTACCCAAAGTTATTCTAAAACGTTAGGTACTTAAATGTAATTTTACTTGAGTAAATGTATAGACAGACAATAACATCATGCTCAAGCCAAGATTACAAGTTGAGTAAAGTTAAAATCATAAAATCAAAGTTGAACTTAACGCTTTCTTTCTTCTTATGTAATTACTAAAGATACATAATGAAACATTTAGCTAGTAATTAAGAAGAAAATCAATTGAATACGGTACATAGATTAGATAGTATACTTATGTACTTACATTATAAATGTTATGGTGCTGATGATGATAGGTACAGCAGGCAGGTGTCGTCAGGCAGTTTGAAGCGCAGCGGTTCTTTGTATACTTCTTGATGATTACTTCCACACTTGCAGACTTAGTTTCGTTTAATGTACGGTAGTGAAATAATGTTTAGCTTATAAATCAAGAAACATGTAAAACAATGTTAATTTAAAAAAATATTAAACAGACATGTTATTGGTGTATCAATTGACTTTTTTTCTTGTACGGATTATACTTGGTCAAAAATGATGTCTAAGGAATTTTGAATAAAATCGAACAAAATTGCTGACTATAAAATAAAAATATAGTGCAAGTAGCCTGACTACGTCATATCAAGTTCTATGGTTCCGTATAATTATGTATTTATTTTAAATCAAAATAAATGCTATGCGGTAAGTACCTATTTAAATTTTAATTGGAATTGTTAATTTTTATAATATTATGACTTATTTTTATGTGATAAACACAAGTAATTTGTATTTTACCGTAAGATTGTAAGAACCGTTAGTCGATAAATTGTAAACTCGCACTGAGATGTACAATTTATTGCTTTTATTTCATATTATATTATAAGTTTATAGTTTCACAGATTAGTGTAACTAACAGTTGAAGACTGTCAGTTTCTGACTGAAATAAATGGAATGGATTAAGTCATCTCAGTACGCGTTTACAAATAATCGACAGTGTATAAACTGATTAGTTAATTAATAAACTGGCTGTTCTTACAATCTTACGTTGACATATACAATATCTATATATGGTACGAAATTAACTATAATAAAGGGAGCTAAACAATAATAATAATGCTATTTGTAAATTTATAATCATTGATATTTTTGTTAATAGAATATTATCGTAAATCCATAATAATTATTTATACCGATTTAGATCTACTGTACCCTAATAAAAAGTAGGTTGAGCGCACGTATTTAGTTACATATTAGCAAATTTCAAGCGTTTCCAATAACTGGTAATAATTATTTGTGTTAATATTAAATTGCTGAATTAAATACCTACCTAGCTATCTAATAAATCGAATAAATATTTTTATAATACAAAATTCTAAGATTACTTATATTAATTAATTTTAACGAATTACTTGCATTCAGCAGACGTGTATTTAAATACAGCAGAAATTTAAGTACTTAATATGTGAATACAAAATACTCCACGACTTAAAAAGGTAATAACTATTATGTTTATTAAGTTAAATACATAAGGAAGCTGTTTGATAGAAGTATGTATACTTACATATATTATATACTTCTTTCTTTTTATATATTTCTTTTTTTACAGAATATTAAATTAGAAAAAATAATCGAGAAGTGATATCGATGAATCAAAATCAACTAAATACACATTTTGAATTAGACATAGAAGTGTACGAGCTGAAATCATTGTACCCACTTGCACATTGGCAGGTAATCTAACAGGAAAATATTTATTTTATGTTACAGATTTATTGTACCTATGTTTAGCTCTTTTTGAACTTTAAATAAGTAATAATATCTACCTCTTGTTATAATAATATATACCTATTTATATTAAATGCAGTTTTTTTTTTTTCAGGATGAAAAACTAATTTGCTATATAAATGATCGAAAGAGAACAGTTGATTCCTGTATCAACATAAACTAAAATTAAAGATACATAGATAGTTAGAGACTGAAGTGTTCCAGCTGAAATCATTGTACTTCTTAGGTACACAATGAAACAAGGTAAAAGAAATATATATTGTATGTTTCTTTCGTTTTTAACTTTTCTTAAGTAATTATACCTCTTAAATAGTTTTTTTGTTTTGAAATACATTATGACTATGACTTAAATATAACTATTTCATAATACTGTCCACAGGCTAAAAGTTCAAAGGTGTTCAATTATGTCACCTAGGTACCTATTATATATATATATTTTTTTTTTTTTTCAGAGTGAAAACTAATTAGCTAGCTAAATGGTCAAAATAGAACTGAATCGCTCAATCCTGTATCAATATTAAGCTGAAATTCAAGATACTTACAAAATAATAGTTTAAGTAAGATAATTATTTTTTAAAGTAGGTATTTACGATAAGAGTCATTTCATATCATCATCATATATCTTATAAATTATACATTATTAACATCATATTTTATAAACTAAACTTAATATTGTATAAAAAATATTGTTAAAAATATTGAAGTAGGTACTTAACTTTAACTACTCTCTAATAATGCCTCATTGCACAGTTTGTAAAATATTTGTAGATAATCGACGATGGTCTGGTCACTTACGAAGTAATAATCATAAAAACAATAGCACGACCCCATTGTATGATAACGTTGAAATCATTAATTCTTCCTTTAAATCTCGTATTATAACTTACAGAATTCTTGCCACCGAAAAACAGTTAAATATATTGCCTGAGATGTTTCTCCATAATAACCAAAAACAAATTAAGAACCTAATCGATCAATCGTTACAAAGACATACATCAATTAAAATTAATTTTGAACTTTTCTCTGTTTTTCTTATGTATAAAAACGAACACCAAGAAATTAAATCGTTCACCACAAAAAATTATGTTATTCATTTAAATTATGATTTCGAATCAATTTACAAAACTATACTTTTAAATTTATTAAAGAAAATTGAAGAGTTTCAGGAAAGAGATAGTGGATGGACATTTTTAAAAAATTCTCATTTAGAAATCAATATAAATAAATATCAGCCTCTCGGCGGATCCAAATTTATAGCTTTACCAAAATTTATAATAAATAAAAAAGCTGTGTTAAATATTAGAAATAATGATAGTTATTGCTTCTTGTGGTGTATTGTAGCTGCCTTGTATCCCACAATACAACATCCTGACAGAGTATCGTCGTATCCTCATTTTCGAGATGTTTTAAATATTAATAATTTATTATTTCCAATTACATTTTCGGACATCAATGTTTTTGAAAAAAATAACCCCTCTCTGAATATTTTCGTTTATGGATTGAAAAATGATAGAACAATTATTGGACCTTTGTATAAATCTAATAATAGTAAAAAATCAAAGAGTATACACCTTTTGTTTTTAGAAAATAATACACATTCCCATTACTGTCTAATTAAAGATTTACCACGTTTGGTTAGAAATCAAATAACTAAACATCATGGTAAATTGTACTTCTGTGAAACATGCTTATTACTTTTTCCGAATTCAAGTAAATTTGAATCACATTTATGTGGAGGAGTTGTTACAGTTTTACCTGAAAAAGGTTCATTTTTAAAATTTAAAAATTATAATAGAAAACAAAATATTCCATTCGTCATATATGCTGATTTCGAAACTTTACTCAAACCGATTTCCGGCGACGAATTGAACACCGGTAATACGTCATACTCACAAGTACACGTGCCTGCTGCGTTTGCATATAATATAGTATCATCATTCACTGAACATTTTAAAGGTTACAGAAGTTATCGAGGCAAGGATTGTGTAACAAAATTTGTACATTTTCTTACTGAAGATGTTAAGAAAATATATCATAAATATTTGACTAAAAATGAAACTATGATATTCACAGAAAACGATGCTGTTAGTTTCACTAGTGCTATTAAGTGCCACATTTGTGAACATTTATTGTGGGGAGATAAAGTAAGAGATCACTGTCACATTACTGGGCGATATCGGGGTGCAGCACATAGACACTGTAATTTACAACACAAGTTACCCAAATTCATTCCGATATTTTTCCATAACTTGTCAGGATATGATTCTCATTTATTTATTAAAAAATTAGGTGAAATTCCTGGTCAGATAAAAATAATACCAAAGACCAAGGAAAAATACATATCCTTTTCAAAGTTTATCCCTATTGATAATAACGAGTATATACAATTAAGATTTTTAGATTCGTTTAACTTTTTAGGAACAAGCCTTGACAAACTTGCTAAAACAATGCAAGTTAAAGATTTTATTAACCTTAAATTTCATTTTCCTGATAAAACACAATTAAATTTATTAACACGAAAAGGTGTATATCCTTACGATTATATGACAAATTGGCAATGTTATAAGGATAAATCTTTACCATCAAAGTGTCATTTTTATAATTCATTAACTAACGAAAATATTAGCGACGAAGACTACAATCATGCTAAAACTGTTTGGGATAAATTTAATATACATAACTTAGGAGAATATACGGATTTGTATTTAAAAACAGATGTACTTTTGTTGACAGATATTTTCCAAAATTTTAGGAAAACATGTAAACAACATTACAACCTCGATCCTGCATTTTACATAACAGCACCTAGTTTGTTCTTTGACGCAATGTTACTTAAAACAGGTGTTGAATTAGAACTTCTGTCGGACTTAGCAATCGTTAGAATGATTCAAGATGGTATTAGGGGAGGCTTATGCATGTGTTCCCGTCGGTATGCTAAGGCTAACCATAAATACATGTCTGACTATAATACATCTAAATCTTCTAGTTTCATAGTATACCTTGACTGTAATAATCTTTACGGTTATAGCATGTGCCAGTATCTACCATATTCAGGTTTTAGGTTTCTTAGTGAACGCGAATTGTATAATTTACACGTAGAAAATATTACAGATAATGCTGAGTGGGGATTTATATTAGAAGTTGATCTTTTATATCCTGAACATTTACACGATTACCATAACGATTTGCCTTTTTGTCCAGAGAAATGCATTCCCCCAGGCGGTAAATCTAATAAACTAATTGCTAATTTATATAATAAGTATAACTATGTCATACATTATGTACATTTAAAAAAATGTATAGAACATGGTTTAATACTACGTAAAATACATAGAGCTATAACTTTTAGACAGAGTCCTTACTTAAAGCAATATATAGAATTGAACACACAATTACGACAGAAGGCACAAAGTGCCTTCGAACAAGATTTTTTTAAGTTACTGAATAACAGTGTTTTTGGTAAAACATTAGAAAATACTGAAAAAAGAGTAAGCGTACATTTAGTTAATCAATGGAGCGATCAAAATAATCGTACCAAAAAGTCCATATCCGCTGAAAGGCTTGTATCCAATCCTTATTTCCATAGTGCTTCAATTCTATCTGAAAACTTAGTTGCAATACAAATGAGGCCAGACCAAATTATTTTAGATAAACCGATTTATATAGGATTCACTGTATTAGAACTTTCTAAGTCACACATGTATAATTTTCATTACAATATTGTAAAGCCTTATTACAAAGAGCGAGTACAGTTGTGTTATACAGACACGGACTCTTTTGTGTACGAAATATATACTAATGACTTTTACTATGATTTAAAGTATCAGTTTTTACAATATTTTGACACCAGCAACTATGAAGCTATGAACTATTTTAAGATACCGCTTATCAATAAAAAAGTTCCTGGTTTATTCAAAGATGAAATGGGAGGAGAATATATCTCCGATTTTGTTGGTTTAAGATCTAAATTGTACTCTTTAAAAACTCAAAAAAAAATCACTAAAAAAGCAAAGGGAATAAAGTCATGTGTAGTAAGAGATTTAAGTATTACAGATTATGAAAATATTTTATTTAATGGTGGAGTTATCCATAGAAAAAATCCAATGTTTAAATCAATAAAACACGAAATATTTACGCAGTCTATCAACAAAATTGTATTATCTAACAACGATGATAAACGAGCGATATCTTTGGATAAAATATCAACACAAGCTTGGGGTCATTCATATATGCTTAAAACTAAAGATGAGGTTTAGACTAAGCTTTCTTTGCTGTGAAAGTGTATAAGTAAATTACTACTTTATTTTAGTATTAAGGTATTAGATTTAAGTATCGATTGTATATGTTAATATATTAATAAATGAAAATATTAAAAATATATTTAAGTTCCATCTAAATATCTACCTACTTAGTAGGGTTAAGTACTGCTTTTGTTTATGTAAAAATAAAATGTTGACTACATTTACTTGTTTTATTTAATTTATAAATATAACCATTATAATCCATGCGAACAGAGTCGCAACCATAAATAGTTTTTTATGATTATTATATAAATATGCGTTTGCTATGACCTACTTTCAACCGTATGACAATACATACGCTTAGCAAGCGTTTTACGAACAACGTTTCGTAATGCCCTCCTTGATGGCTCGGTGGTAGCGTAAGCGACTAACGTGCTCGAAGCTGTGGGTTCGAATCCCATGCAGGACAATTATTTGTATGATCCACAAATTGTTGTCCTGAGTCTGGCTGTGATTTGTACCCAATAATTTAAATATATATGTAAAAAGTCCCCGCGACATACGAGTAATACCTAGTGCAAGAGTTGTTGTCTTTAAAAAATAAAAACAATAAAATGTTTTTATTAGATGAATATTAGCGAAAAATATATAAAAATGAAATGTTATATTGTTATCAATTCATGATGATATATACATAAGACCATCAGTTTATATAAGTACATGCATAATATTATATAACTATGTAAATATTTTTCTGTCGCTCATTTCCACTATTTTGGTATTTGAAATCGAATTAACTATATACTTAACCAATTATTAATTCAAGCGAACAAAGTCACGAATAAAACCTTGTACAAATTATGTTCTTTTTCTATTATAAAGTTGGATTATAGTTGAATATAAAAACATAGAAGTATATAGAACAGGATGTAACACGAGACCAATATACCTACATTACATACAACCAACCTACATTATAAAATGCAATACAGACAATAATGATATACTAGCGATTGCTCCAGTCATCGCTTAGATATAAATGTTTTTTTTTTTAATATTAAAAAAAAAACTGTATTAAGAATATAACAATATTCTTAATATATATTTTTTTATATGTAGTCATGTAGTAGACTTTTTCAACTGACAAACATACTGTGCAAATATTTCTTCTTGCAGACACAATATGCATTATTAGCATTTTAATATATAGATTGAATTAATTTGTATAAAATACTTTATTTTTTTCAATTACGAAATATTATTTAACTCGTGTACTTGTGCTACAGAATCATGTCAATGGTAAGTTTTTAATTAATAAAATAAAATAAACTTTGGTTACCTTTGGGTTCAATAAAACAGTAACTTATTTTAACAACGTGTTAATGATTTAATTATAATTTGTTTCAGATTTCCGACTCAACGATTATGTTCAGTCAGTATGCTCAGGATCCTAATGAAGACTATAACGAGATGCTTCGCAAGGAAACCGTATGCTGCAAACAAGTAACGAAAGATAAGACGTTGAAACAACGACGTAAGGAGAGATCGAAGAAACTGAAATCTTCAAAATCTTACGTAATGAGTCGACCACAACGACCTGGCATTAAATTGATAAAAGTTTCAGTGCTAGACCTATGTAATAACACTCCTGAAACCTATGATAGTGATAGTGATTGCGAGAACGTTATACTAAGCGCGCAATATATTGTTAAAGACGCTAATGATTCTGTTCTGGACGAAACTGAATCATTGGTGAAAAAAATCTCAAAATCTTTAATAGATAATGATTTTTACTGATTTTTTTTAATATTGTAGTTAGTTGATTAGGTTATGTTTAATGTAATAAATTGTATTCATTTTATGTCTCTAATGTGTATTAGATATTAATGTACGTATATTTGTAATAAAATAAAAGCATTATATATTTGTAAAAAGTATTTTTATTTCCTTAGAATAATAGATTACAATTTGAACTTTTACTATTTTCTAAATATTTTTTTATACATATTACATTTTTTAGTGCACAGTGCTTTAAATGATAATTACAATTAAAATTATTTTTTACACCACTGAATGTTTTGTGTAGCACAGATAAATTAGGACATTGTTTTTCGTCAAGTTCTAAGACATTACAATTCACACACAAGTCCTTAACCCAATTAATTTTCTCCAGACCTTTTACAATAATATCCTTACTTTCCAGGTATTGGACAATTACACGATGAAATTCTCTATAGTCTATGAAACCTTCGTTCCAATAAATTCCTCTGTTTCTTTCCAACCATTTAACTTGCTTTTTTTCGTCATTTGTTAAATATTTAAACAAGTAAGGTGGCTTGATTAAAAAAGTTTGTGTGTATTCAGAAGTGGCTAAAGCTAACTCCTTTACTATAAAATCGTTGTTAAGGTCTTTAAATCCTTGGACATCTAATATGATAGTATCTGGGCTCATGATATTTTCTTAACGGTGTTACTCAACGGCTTATACTCAATTATGCAGTCGTTTAGTATGAGACAGTAAGCAGATGTTTGATCTGGTATATCTGAATCAGTTTCAATTTCCACTCGTACATCTACGACAGAGCCTCCTTTTAGATTATCAGCTTGTCTAGAACAGTCGACAACAAATAACGGTGCTAAGTCTTTAAACTGTTTTTCACTTAATAAGGGTTCCGCGCGACGTCCGTAATATGACTGTTGAAATCTAGTGTATTGCTCGTATAATAAAGCAACTCTGTTATTAGCAAAGTTAACATTTAGATTTTCATAAGGGAAATATGTTGAATTTAGGTACACTCTAACATCACGAATATGACAATGATCGAACTGAGACATGTCAGCACCTGAATTATTTTTTCTTTGAGTCTGTAGTCCAATAATAACAAAGCGTGGTTTCTCTATTTGTGACGAAGTTTTAATAGACCAAGTATGTTTTGTGGTTTTAGGTAATGCGGGATATTCGTACAAGTCCCAATTTCTGAATATCATCTGGAGCGGTCGATCTTTTTCTAACATTTTTAACAAACTTATTTTTTCTCTATCTGATACCTTAACATGAGGCACGCGCCATATGATTTTATTTATAAGAACATCTTCTATAATTTCACCTGTATTAAGTTTTACAGCATTTAGGTTAGTGTTGCTTCTTAACAATATCAGTTCGTGTCTACTGTTTATTACAACTTTCTTAAAATCTTCTGCGAACCCGAGGATATTACAAAGAGGTATAGATGCTGAAAATCTACCACCATTCACATTTTTTATACCATCTATATTCCAGCCCCAGGCATAAGACATCTTTGATTCACTCTCATTCAATGAAATTAACGACTTCATTGTAGTTGTTATGCCAGCATTTTTAATTTTATCTATTTCTACTCCATTAAGCTCGTACCTTATGTCTTGAAACAGATAGAGTAGCGCATTATTCGTAAAATTGATGCTACTAGCAACGTCTTTCAAATCTTTTTTACTAACGATAACAGTTCCTTCCAAATACAAGGTGCTTGCTGATGGTAATATGTACAAATCTTGTTGGTTGATAGGTATACGAATTTCATCATTTCTATTGAAACTTGTTACATATGGCTTGTAAGAATGGAATTCTATTCCCTCAACAGTATTATCGTAAGTTGGTGTGGATAAAACATCTAATATATTCATTTTAGTAAACCGATTGCTTTAAGAAATATCTTATTTTCTTTAGTTAATTTTATTTTCTTTTTCTTCGAGATAGCTCTTGTTTGGGTGATAGCTTGAACTGAACTGATATGTTTATTTTCTTGAAGCACATATTTATTGTAATCAATCATTTTTTCTTCTTAGGTGTAAATACAGTTGAACTTCTTCACCTCGTAAATTTATTAAACGGTTATTTATATCTAATAACCTAATTCGTATGCTGTTTATATTTTTTTGGTTAATCGGAAAGTATATTACGTTCTTAGGAATTTCTATTATTCTGTATCCAGGTGGTACGTTCAGTGCAAATTCGTGTATAATGTGACTGGATTCTCCGTTTATGTACGAGCCGCTTACAATATCACATTCTATCCTGATCACGGTCGTAGGTAAAATGTTGACTGGAAACTCAGACACATGCCATTTATTTCCTTCCAAGATCTGTTTCTTAAACCCTAACAAACTGCAGAAAGTGTTTTCTTTATTAAAATTTATATTTTTTGTGCAGTATATACTAGTTTTTAGAGTGTTATTATTACACTCTAATTTGAACACAGCGTCCTTTATTTCTGATTTTAAATAATCACCGATGTCTTGTAATTCATAGGTGCCTTCCGGTACTTCAATAACTTCATTGGTGTCATAATATAACTTATTATTTCTTTTGTCAATGTTTGGAATAGAGTTAAATGTTGAGAAATGCAATAAGGCGCATTCATATTGTTCAGATAATTGTAGTGTGTTAGTATAGTACACAGATAAATCTGAAGAGTTCCCAGTTATCGACAAAGTGAGTGACATCTTGCAAATGGTTTAAATTAAACAAACGCATAAAATTTATATGTTTTTATTCCAATATTTCCACAAATATTCTAAACATAAATGTCCACAATTTACAGAATTAAAATTTTGATATCTTGTATAATTATAAAAAACATTATAATTTTTAAAATACTTCATCAATTCCCTGGGGGGTTTTAAATCACCAAAGCTGTCAAAATATTCACAGTAATTATTAACTTTAACATAAGCTACCCAATGTGTTCCTTCGTTTTTTGCATTATCCAAGTTCACTATACCACACTCAATCCGTTTTGGTGAACTTGGTAACTGATCCTTCATGTACACTCCTCGAAAGTGAGGAATGTCTCGTGCATGATTTTCAATATCCAAATTAGTTAAAGGTCGATTAGGTAGCTTCCACTTCAGTTTTTTGGAGATTTTATATATAATCCTTTACCATTTTTATGTTGTTTTATGTATAAACCCTTGCCTATGGCTAATGTCTCCATAGATCTGTTATGTCGTTCTGTTTCTTGTAAATTCTTTTGAGCTGCTTTATATTCATTCACCGTTTTTGCTATACCGGCTACGCCACCAGCTAAAGAGCCTAAAGCTGATAAACCAGCAAAAATTGGAATTAAAGGTAGAATTCCTCCAGTTTTTGGTAACGGTATAACTCGTGGTATTCGCATATTTGGAGTGCATGGAAAAAGTTTCTTTGCAACTGAGTATGCGGTGTTTATTAATGTTTTACTGTTTTTGGGTTTCATTTTCTTAACCACAGATTTAATTTTTGATATAAAACTATTAAACGCCTTAACGCCAGCACCAGATTTTAATTTAGCTTTCATAACTTTGCTCACTAACCAGGAACTAAGTTTTTCTCCTTTTCTTGCATCTTTCGATTTAAGTCTTTTTTTAGCCATATCTAGTAGTTGTAAATCAGCTTTGTGTCGATTGGGTAAGTCTTTATGGTTATCATATGCAATATCGTGTTGCATACAAGCTTCGTCTAGCTTATTAACACCTCGATCACCTCTGAGTAATCTTTTTTTTAGTTTTGTGCCTGGTCCGCAATAGTTATAACCAGGCAGGTGAAGTTCAAACGGTAGATTATCAATAATAGTGTTAAGCAGTCCACCTCCTTGCATTGCTCAAAGTAAAGTAAATATAATATATGTAAGGAATATGGTTATATAATTGTTATTTCAATCTGTTATTGCGGTTTTATTAATCCAACTGTTATCATCATTGCTTAATCCCAACCATTTTACGAATAATTTATTTCCTTTTCTTTTTAAAACCTTTTCAATCAAGTACACACCAGGATGATGAGATTTTTGGAGTTCTTGTTCGTAAAACGTGCCTAATATTGGTTGTTTTCGCTGATCTTCTATGTAATATGTTGTTGGTTTCGTTTTATTGATCTTTTTTATGATAAACAGCTCAGTAGACCAATTAGGAGTATATCCTTTTTCAAATATATGTTTGTATTTACTAATTCGTACATTGTCACCGACTTTAAATTTAGGTTTAGACCGAATACATAAATGATTTTGTGATTTATTAATATTATTTTTTATTAATAACTCATTTGATTTTTTCACATCGGAAGGTTTGCATTGAATAGTACGATGATATGTATTGTTATATGTCTTCAATATATTTGTCAATATCGATCCTAACCAATTATAGCTTCCATTTAAACTAAAACATTTGTATAGTTTATTTTTGATAGTCTTTATTAATCTCTCGACTATTGAAGCTTTCTTGGTAGAAAAAGTAGAATAGTGGTTAATGTTAAACCTCTTCATAAGATTTTTAAAAGTTGTATTATAAAACTCTTTTCCAGAATCAGTTTGTAAGTTGATTGGTCTGCGATGGCTACTACGTAATATTTCATCGAAAGCATGTGTAACATCTATCATGTTTTTAGATTTCAATGGTTCAGCCCAAGCGTATTTAGAAAAGCAATCAATCACTAATAAAATATAATTATATCCTTTATTACTTTTTCTCAACGTCTGTATATCTATCAGATCAGCTTGCCATAAATCATCGATTCCTTTCAATATTACAGGTCGTCGCAGAAAGTTTTTTCGTGCTGCTTTGTGTATTTCATTAACAATTTGTTGCTTTATCATTATGATTAATTAACTTGTCTACAGTGGTTTTTGTATAAAATTTGTCTTCTAAATGAAGCAAAGTATTTGTAAACTTTGTATTTAAAATACTTTGAACGTGTAGCGACTTATTAATTTCTTGTATAATTTCTGTTTTAATTTTATCTACGTATTCCTTATTTACCACGTCATCAGCTTCTTCAGGCAGTCTAATACCTCTTAGTCGTGATGCTTTCAAATCAAAGTCACCGTTTTCAGATTTATACAAAGCGTTATTATTAATCTCGAATAACTCAGATAAACGCATTCGTTTATGAATATAATGACCGAATTTGTCTACATTCATGTTTAGAGTGTGTTGTACTGTAAGGTTAGAAATAAAATGAACATTATATACATACAACTTTTATTTAATAATAATTTTATTTTCACGTAATTCCTCAATAATAGACATAATTTCATTATCTAAGCCTGTATTGCCAGCATCTCGAGATGCTATTAACAACTTTAATCTATCAACTAATTCATTTGGATCATCCCAATAAATGTAATCCACATTTTGTCTCCACATTTTTTTCATTGACATTCCTTTACCTTTAGATTGCTTACCAGGAATTGTACTTTGTACTGAGAAAAGCGGTTTAATAACTTGTAAATATTTCATTCCCTTATTACTTTTTATTGGTTTATTTGGTTCGAAATCTCTACGATGTGCATTTGTATCAAGCAACATCGATTTATAATTTTGCATGTCACTCTCTGTAACTACGCTTAAATCTACATTCTTTTTTAATAACAATTGTTTCAAACCAGGTGTATTACGATATTTACAACCAGCTACTACAATAAATTCATCACCAACTGTTATATTAGCAGACCCTAACATAAATTTCCCTTGATCTACTCGAACGCCAAACGGGATGTCTCGTAGGGCTTCTGAAGATAACGACCAGGATGAAGTGTCGTGCTCTTTAATATTAACATCATCAACCAATGATTGAAAAGAACTTTCACTGTCATTGTCAGATTCATCACTGTCATCTTTACTTTTTGGATTTTCATTCTGCATAGTTTGTTTATTCAATGGACCTTCGATTTGATTATTAGCGTTGGAAAGCAGGTTGAGAGATTCTGTTACAGGCTTGAAAACTGATTCCAATGCTTGTTTATTGCTAATCTCAATATCTCGCATGTTCCGTACTTTTCTCTTTACAGCTTCTGCAGCATCAACAATTTGTCTTTTTAATGATTTTTCCATGCTTGTTATCGGTTGAAAGTCGTATACAGAATAATAATAATACAAAGATGACAACCTTAAATATTCGAAATTTTAATCAAAGATTACAAAGGTATCAAATTTAGTTCTATAGCATCCATTATTTTTAGAACAATCTTTATTAATTACAACATAGTTGAAGGGTTCACTCCATATCCTGGAACACATTTCACGGAATTCAAACCAAGTCATATCGGTATTAACATGTTCATCATAAACATGTCTTAAATTAATGTCATCTTGTTTAAAAAGTACTATCAGGTTAGCATTATCTCTTACTAATTGTTTTGGGATTTTACTGTATGTTTGATTTAGGTAAAAACAATCGATGTATTTGTGTCTACCCATAGCAAAGTAATCACGCATATTATTTTGATTCTCACACGCCACGTCATCAAAAATAATTATAGAGTTTGGTTTCGCATCCTCAACTTTTAACACTTCTTCATTTCCTTGAAATTTTTGTAATGATATACATGGTACTTGCTGTAAAACCTTTTCTAAAAACACATATTTTGGTTGAAGTAAAGTTTTTGAATATATGTAGATGTTTTGAAAGTTTAATCCATTTTCATGTAGAAGTAGACCAATTAACAAGTTTGTTTTGCCACAGTTTGATGGTCCGCAAATCATGCATCGTATGGTATTAGGTAATAATTTTCCATGACGTGATTCAGTCTTACAAGAATCATTGCAAATTATATTTAATTGCAAAGATTGTGGTTGTTTGACAAATTTCATGTTATATACATATTACAGCTTAATTAATAATGATCAAGTTTAAAGATTGTTAATCTTTATAAATACTAATCGATCTTAAATCTACTCAACTTCTTTTAAGTACTGGAACAAATTTTACCATCCTATTATCCTCCTCACAATATATTTTTATTAATTCTGTCTATAATGACACAAACACACTAAAATTAAAAATACTGGTTGTTGGTAATTTTTAAAGTGCCAGTTGTTGATGTCTTAGCTATAATGTCGTCATTGTTATTGCTCACGTGAATATATTAGGCGTTAGTTATTTATTGAAGTTTCGAAGCCACACGTCGCTGGTTATATTAAATTTATATTATTGGGCATTTTGGACCACGAGTCCTGAGCGAGAGCGAAACTTGTTTCGCGGAGCGACTGGACGAAAGTGGTACAGAATGCCCAATAATACCCTACTGACCGATCTAACATAGAACGTGCCATCATAAGCTAACGCCGACATATTATACATACATACAGCTCAGACCAAATAAAAAATAAAGACGTAGCGCTGCGAACACTCGATTGAAGTATTCAAAACTACGCCTCGCTCTATACGTACAAGTTCACACGCACACATTTACTACCCAACCTACGCCTTATCAGTCAGTTGGCGCTAGTTAGATGCTCTAAGTGTTTATTGTGTAAACACATGTTCTTAAAACTATTGAAACCCGAATCTCAAAGTGTCAGTAATAACAAAATCAAAACAGATCGGCGCGTGACTGTACTTCGCTACGAAAAATAAGCGTGTGTGCTATTAGGAAGATCGCTGAACGCACACCAACACGCACGCACAGGTGACATAGGTGCGGGGCCGGTGAAGTGGAGCGAGCACTGTCGTCGCCACCTCCTACCTCTTCCCGCTGATACCTATTTTTCGGTACTGCGACGCGTTTCGCACTGTGTTCAGAACGGACTAGAAGTTTGGCGCGATCTATACATGCGAGAACGTATCTGAAAGCTAACTTCAGGCTTGACAAATAAGATCTGTTAGTATAGTGGTTAAAGTATATGACTAATGCGCAGGGGTTTCGGGTTTAATCCCTGTTTAATAGATTTTTTTATATAAATCAAACTGATTATTTACATTGGTCTCTGGGTGTTTTGTCTATGTACAAAATGTATGTAGGTACTTATATGTGTGTACTTATATGTTATTTTTTCTACTTTTTCAGCACGTTCGCGATAGTAGATGAAAGCAAGGAGTGTGTGCTGGTGACCGTGTATAACTGGGCAGACGGCTTGGGCGCCATTATTGGTGACTGCGTCGCTATACCGGAACCTAATGTCACCTCGCATACACATCACTCGGAACTTGCCGTGAGTTAGCTTTAACTATGATTTTGAAAACAACTAGACTGAATTTATTTTTTTTAATTTTGAAAAATTTTTTTGACTTGTCAAAAGACGAATCCCTCATCATCCCATCTGTCTAGAAGACTTAAAAACACTGCCTAGCTTTTAAAACTGCCTAGGCTGGTTTTTCATGCTTAGATAGCAAGCTAGAAGATATTCTAGCACATTCGGTATAGTGGATGAGAGCAAGGAGTGTGTGCTGGTGACCGTGTATAACTGGGCAGACGGTTTGGGCGCCATTATTGGTGACTGCGTCGCTATACCGGAACCTAATGTTACCTCGCATACACACAACTCGGAAATTGCCGTGAGTTAGCTTTAACTATGATTTTGAAAACAAATCGACTGAAAAATGTTTTTTTTGAATTTTGAAAAATGTTTTTTGATTTGTCAAAAGACGAATCCCTCACTAGAGATTATGTCATCTGTCTAGAAGACTTTATAAACAAGCGTATTGAAGCTGTTTTCAATAGTAAAGATATCCTATAGCACCACATAGGCAGAAGAATGCTCGGGTTACCTAGCTTTTAAAACTGCCTAGGCTGGTTTTTCAAGCTTAGACAGCAACCTAGAAGATGTTCTAGCACGTTCGCGATAGTAGATGAGAGCAAGGAGTGTGTGCTGGTGACCGTGTATAACTGGGCAGACGGTTTGGGCGCCATTATTGGTGACTGCGTCGCTATACCGGAACCTAATGTCACCTCGCATACACATCACTCGGAACTTGCCGTGAGTTAGCTTTAACTATGATTTTGAAAACAACTAGACTGAATTTATTTTTTTTAATTTTGAAAAATCTTTTTTGACTTGTCAAAAGACGAATCCCTCATCATCCCATCTGTCTAGAAGACTTAAAAACACTGCCTAGCTTTTAAAACTGCCTAGGCTGGTTTTTCATGCTTAGATAGCAAGCTAGAAGATATTCTAGCACATTCGGTATAGTAGATGAAAGCAAGGAGTGTGTGCTGGTGACCGTGTATAACTGGGCAGACGGTTTGGGCGCCATTATTGGTGACTGCGTCGCTATACCGGAACCTAATGTTACCTCGCATACACACAACTCGGAAATTGCCGTGAGTTAGCTTTAACTATGATTTTGAAAACAAATCGACTGAAAAATGTTTTTTTTGAATTTTGAAAAATGTTTTTTGATTTGTCAAAAGACGAATCCCTCACTAGAGATTATGTCATCTGTCTAGAAGACTTTATAAACAAGCGTATTGAAGCTGTTTTCAATAGTAAAGATATCCTATAGCACCACATAGGCAGAAGAATGCTCGGGTTACCTAGCTTTTAAAACTGCCTAGGCTGGTTTTTCAAGCTTAGACAGCAACCTAGAAGATGTTCTAGCACGTTCGCGATAGTAGATGAGAGCAAGGAGTGTGTGCTGGTGACCGTGTATAACTGGGCAGACGGTTTGGGCGCCATTATTGGTGACTGCGTCGCTATACCGGAACCTAATGTCACCTCGCATACACATCACTCGGAACTTGCCGTGAGTTAGCTTTAACTATGATTTTGAAAACAACTAGACTGAATTTATTTTTTTTAATTTTGAAAAATCTTTTTTGACTTGTCAAAAGACGAATCCCTCATCATCCCATCTGTCTAGAAGACTTAAAAACACTGCCTAGCTTTTAAAACTGCCTAGGCTGGTTTTTCATGCTTAGATAGCAAGCTAGAAGATATTCTAGCACATTCGGTATAGTAGATGAAAGCAAGGAGTGTGTGCTGGTGACCGTGTATAACTGGGCAGACGGTTTGGGCGCCATTATTGGTGACTGCGTCGCTATACCGGAACCTAATGTCACCTCGCATACACATCACTCGGAACTTGCCTTGAGTTAGCTTTAACTATGATTTTGAAAACAAATCGACTGAAAAATGTTTTTTTGAATTATGAAAAATGTTTTTTGACTTGTCAAAAGACGAATCCCTCTCTAGAGATCATGCCATCTGTCTAGAAGACTTACAAACAAGCGTATCGAACCGAAGCTATTTTATATTTTTGCTCGGGTTACCTAGTTTTTAAAACTGCCTAGGCTGGGTTTTCAAGCTTAGACAGCAAGCTAGAGGTTATTCTACCACATTCGCGATAGTAGATGAGAGCAAGGAGTGTGTGCTGGTGACGGTGTATAACTGGGCAGACGGCTTGGGCGCCATTATTGGTGACTGCGTCGCTATACCGGAACCTAATGTCACCTCGCATACACATCACTCGGAACTTGCCTTGAGTTAGCTTTAACTATGATTTTGAAAACAAATCGACTGAAAAATGTTTTTTTGAATTATGAAAAATGTTTTTTGACTTGTCAAAAGACGAATCCCTCTCTAGAGATCATGCCATCTGTCTAGAAGACTTACAAACAAGCGTATCGAACCGAAGCTATTTTATATTTTTGCTCGGGTTACCTAGTTTTTAAAACTGCCTAGGCTGGGTTTTCAAGCTTAGACAGCAAGCTAGAGGTTATTCTACCACATTCGCGATAGTAGATGAGAGCAAGGAGTGTGTGCTGGTGACCGTGTATAACTGGGCAGACGGTTTGGGCGCCATTATTGGTGACTGCGTCGCTATACCGGAACCTAATGTTACCTCGCATACACATCACTCGGAACTTGCCGTGAGTTAGCTTTAACTATGGTTTAAAAAAAAATTGCATGGTCAAATTAAAAAAAAAAATTTTTTAAGTTACTAATACATTTTTTTTTTAAATTGAATTTTGGTTTTTTTGAAGAGACAACTTCCGCTCTAGGAACTATCCCCTGTGTCACGGAAACTTTAAGAAAATTTCAATTTCATGGACAACAGAACATCCAAAAGTCATGACAATAATTTTGTAAATCGCACAAAGAATTGTCCTGCATGGGAATCAAACACCGTCACATAGACTGTTTTGAATAGTAGCACATCAGGACTTGGCTTGTGTACATCATGCATTTTTAATTAATTATCACATTTATTTTATTTTAAAAATCCGTTTTTTTGTTACAGAAATACGACTTCAAATCAATACGAGTGAACAACCCAATGCTCCTACTAGTGAACGGTAAACGCGTTGGTCGCAACCAGTTCGCCTGTACTAGAGCAACGAGCACTTACGAGATCCACTGACGTACGTAGAATGGCTCGTGGGAGCGAGAAGGAGTTATGTAGCGGTGTGAGTTTGTGAGAGATAGCATGACTGTGTAAGGTATTGTCAAAATAATATATTAATTAATTTTTTATTTAAATAATTTACGGCCGAATACTCAAACGTCTGTTAAAGTAAAGCGGCGCTTAAACAATAAATTTGTATGAGAATTTCTTGTTTAAGCGCCGCTTTACTTTAACAGACGTTTGAGTATTCGGCCGTTATACTTTCAAGTCATGTTCAGCTTTCAAAATATTTTTTTTCTTTGTTTTTTTTTCTTCGAAAATGAATCATTTCAAAGATGAGTGAAAAAAACTCATTTTTGTACACACGCACCGTATCACTTACGGTAATACCCTTTTATTATGTCTTCTTTAACTTACCGCCGGTTTCCGAATGACTGATCAAGCAAAAATCAACTAATCAAGTGTCAAAACTCGTGTCAACTATCATTTTAGTTCCCGAAAATAGAGTTTTGATACTTAATTAGTTGATTTTTACTTGATCAGTCATTCGGAAACCGGGGGTTAGTATCATACCTAGTGTAAAGAGTTGTTCAAGCTGCCCATAGGCTTCTTTCATCATTCAGTGATATTTCATCTGCATGTCAATTCTCGTACCTAAAATTCGGTCAAGTTAACTTTTAGTTGTCAAATTGTCACACTCTAAATAAAACTTTAACACGACCACAAAAGATTACAATTGCAATAGCAAAAACAAGACAATTTGACAACTAAAAGTTTACTTAACCCAATTTTTAACGATTTTAAAGAACGAGAATTGACATGCTGATCGTCTCTGTGCTTTATAGGGTATTTAAAAAGTATGTCCCGGCTTTTGTCGTAGTGACGCAGTCGTTTAGCCATATCAGAAGCCTATGGGCAGCTTGAACAACTCTTTACACTAGGTATGATACTAACCCCCGGTTTCCGAATGACTGATCAAGTAAAAATCAACTAATTAAGTATCAAAACTCTATTTTCGGGAACTAAAATGATAGTTGACACGAGTTTTGACACTTGATTAGTTGATTTTTGCTTGATCAGTCATTCGGAAACCGGCGGTAAGTTAAAGAAGACATAATAAAAGGGTATTACCGTAAGTGATACGGTGCGTGTGTACAAAAATGAGTTTTTTTACAACGTAGTAAGGTACACGGTCGTCTTGAAAATATTTAACTTTAATGAATATATTATTTTGACAAAATTTAATGTATTTTCTCTACTATTAGCTATATAAAATAATCGAGCTTTGTGTATATCTATCTTATTATTATACAAACAGTATGACTGATGTATATTATAATACTTATATGAATGTAATTTATGGCTATTTTAATAATAAATGTATTAATTATATACTTAATATTATGTTCTATACTAATATTATAAAGAGGTAAAGTTTGTGTGTTTGTGACGTTGTAGAGGGTAATCTCTGGATCTAATGAACCGATTTTAAAAATTATTTTTGTGTTGAATAGTCCATTTATCGCGGAGTGTCATAGGCTATATAGTATCACGCTATGACTAATAGGAGTAGAGCAGTAATGAAATATGTTTAAAAAAAGTGACTAGTTTTTTTCGCCGCCTAACGAAGTGGGCACGGGTCAGCTAGTAATGAATAAAGATAAGTCAGAAGGATTGAAGAAAGTGTGATAAGTGGTTGAGAGAATGAACGATAGGAGTAATCTTCTCACTTATGTCGGATTTACTTACTTATGAGTGTGAATGAATCAAAACAGGTTTACAAGGAACCTTCTTCTTCTTCTTCGTGTCGATTGGCAAAAAAAAAAAACTCAGACAGTACCGGCCCAGAATTCGGCCACAGCAACTGCGTTGTCTGTAGCAGCCCATAGGTCTTGAGGGCTGCATGTAGCAGGACATCGAGGGCATTTTAAGAGGAATTAATTTTATTTGAAGATTCAGCAACTCAGTGCGAGTGTAGCTCCGACCCTCAGACAATGTCGCACCTCTTAAAATGCCCTCGATGTCCCGCTACAAGGACCCTAATACATGGCGAAGTAGTGTCTGCTTACCTAAATGGAAACTAGGCGTGTATATAAAAAAACTGTACTTTTAGGTACTGCTATAAGTTTTTCTGTATAAAATTGTGTCCTTAAATGTAAACTTATTTAAATCTTTTCCCAGCGCTCTCTTTTACTCATTCATACAATTTTCGGGAACAAATTTAACCTATTTCGTATAGTGTAATATTGAGATTATAATATTTTTAAGTATTTTTGTAAGATGTAATTGTAAAATTGCTGTAAGCTCTAATTTTCAGTTATTATATTGTTATCTATATCTATATTGATAAGATTCACCAGGTATAGTACTTACAGTACTCGGCCGTAAATATTGCACATCGATGCATCATCATAGGAAAAGACAATCGGTAAATTTCGGCTTCGTAGAGCGTCATCTCTGTCGCACACTATCAAATCATAATTTGTTTTAAGGGTATGTATGTCAGTCGCAACTCCATACAAACGGAGAACGGTAATAGCTCATAATTTATAATCAAATAGAATTTATTTATATTATTATTTGCATGCGGTGTTCGTAGTGTAAATAGCTGTTGATGAACCTAACAAAACAAAAACAAAAAAAAAATGTTATTACTATATTATTTGTACGTAATTTTTTAGGCTCCTTCTACTAACAAGTCCGTGTCTGTGGAATGCGTATGCTTAACAGCTGTTGCTAATAGATACTAAGACTGTTTGTATTTCGTGCGACAGAGATGATGCTCTACGAAGCCGAAATTGGCCGATTGTCTCTTTACAAAAGTCGATATCGTGTAATATTTACGGCCGGGTACTGTACGGTCGGGGTATTTGCCGCTCGACCACCCTTAGGCGAGAATCGCTTGGCACGCGGCGCATGCGATACGTGGCACGCCCACGTATCGCATGTGGTCGAGCGGCAAATACCCCGACTGTACCTACCAATTTGTCAATTCAATAAAAAATTTCGAATACTATCTAGAACTTGTCAAATTAAGTTTTAAAAGTCACGTAAAATAAAATAAAAGGCGAGCTAAAATAAAATGGAATAAAATAAGTAAATTAATGAGATGTATTTTGTATTTTAGGTTATTATTATGAAAGAGCCAAGATAGTATTCTATAACTTTTTTCGAATAACGTTTGTCCGAAACATTACATGTCATAATAAAAATATGAGATAAATATGTCTGTTTGCTAAGAATGATCTCAAACACTACTAAACAGTTTATAATACTATTGCATGAATGAATCCATAACCTAATTTTTATCTTTTAAAAAATATATTAAAAATAATTGTTTAATTACCCGTAATTTGTTACATACTAGCTTTTCATTAATGTTTAAAAGGCTAATAAAAAAACTCATTGTGAATCAAATTGTTTTATTTTTAACAAAATACTGGTATTTACAGGTAGGGGGCGACACTGTAGCGACGGATCAAAATGTTTTGAATGACAAATTTACTTGAAGTAATATACTTAATTATATTATCATTTTTTTTATATAAAATATACCTACAATGAATTAAAGGCAACATTTAAATAAACATATGGTTTAACCAATTTTTGTATATACTCGTAATTATGGGACTTAAGCCCGATTTACACAACGGCAAGTTCAGTAGCAAGTTGAGTCTTAAGTTGTTGATTAAGTTGATTTAAATAGATCTCCATCCTATTTTTTGGCGAGTTAAGTTGGCGAGACGCGAGATAGGGGGCTACTTCGTACTTAACTCGCCAAAAAATACTGAACTTGTCGATGTGTAAATCGGACATTAACAATTTCTGTCTAGAGAAGGCAGTGGTTTGGCTTTGCTATTGATGACGTTCATTAGTAGCAGTTACCACTTAACATCAGGGTAACAACTTACTCGTTTTCCAACAACAAATAA
Source organism: Schrankia costaestrigalis (assembly GCA_905475405.1). NCBI lineage: Eukaryota > Metazoa > Arthropoda > Insecta > Lepidoptera > Erebidae > Schrankia > Schrankia costaestrigalis. The sequence goes on from FR997851.1 coordinate 6,936,156, forward strand.
CAATCAGAATGCTTTTAGCATTTCCTAAACGCATAATTAACTAAAATCAATAATGTCTAAGCATTTATCTCCCATAATTGTAAATCATTTTCCACTATTTCGGCATATTTATCAGCTTTATGCTTCTCCTTAAATAATGGCCTTAAAGTTTTTAATCTCAAGCCTAATAAGGCTCCGTTATCCATGAGCTCATTTAGTTTGTTTATTAATACAGGGTTGTAGTGCAAACGCAAAAGGCTTGGTCTCGAATACAGATATTGAATGTCGCGCAAATTGCTGCGTGCCCATGCTTCTATCGTTTTGTTACCGCTTGCTATCTGTAAAATTTAAAATAAAGGTATTAGGTTTTTATGTTTAAAAAGGTAATTACTACCCACATCTGAAACCAAAATGTACTTTAGACGCTGCAACCAATGAGCTTGACATTGACACGGATGTAGTAATCATTAAACCTGATAATAACACCCAGACTATCCAACTGAAACAGCCGGTACTAAGCGTACCAGGCGGCTTGGGCCTGTATAGTGAAGCCGTCAAAAAACCAACTAAAGCTGCAGTACAACATATAAAGAAACCAAAAGCATACACGAGAGATAACACTAAACATATAGAACAACAGATACACAGGAAAGACAAAGCTGACCAAATGGAGTCACAGAGACCAAATGAGGAAAACCACGTTGACCATGAGTCACAAAGAACATACTTGAGAAAGCTTGAATACAGGCAAGAAAATAGACAAAGTCTAGAAGCAATTATAATGAAACAGACAGAAAGAATCGAACAACTCATCACACAACTTGGCGCAATGATGAACCTCATTACGACACTCATCAGCAGGCTTCCACAATGATGTCGTTACGAATCGCTACCTGGAATATCAATGGCATAGCGCCAAATCAAAAAGCACTGGAAATACTATTAAAGGTCAACAAAGTTGATATTTGTCTAGTATCTGAAACCCACCTCAATGACCGCAGAAATATTAAGATGGACAACTATAACATATATTGTACCAACCACCCCGATACCACATCACATGGAGGATCTGCAGTCATTATAAAAAGCAACATCAGAAACCACCTCCATAGTGAATTTCGGGAAGACTGGATGCAGGCCACTACCGTCACTATTAATGCAGGCATTGGTCCCATCAATGTTAGTGCTGTATATTGTCCACCAAAGCACAAACCGAAACAACACATGTTCGACCGCTACTTTCAGAGTTTGGGAAACAGATATATAAGTGGTGGGGACTGGAACTGTAAGCACACCCATTGGGGATCAAGATTGACGAACAGTAAAGGACGTGAATTAAAAAAATGCGTCGATAAACACAACCTAACAACACTAGGAACAGGAAAACCAACTTACTGGCCAACTGACGTCAACAGAATACCTGATCTAGTCGACTTCTTTGTTGTGAAGGGACTGTCCGACGTGTATTTCGACGTGGCATCATCGCTCGATGGTGACTCTGACCACACCCCTGTCATAGCTACATTTAGCGTTTCGGCCATACACAAAGCACAGAGACCAGCGCTATACAATCATAAAACAGACTGGGGCGCATTTGCTGAATACTTGGAGGATGAGGTTAACTTAAAAGTTAGGCTTAAAACAGAAGAAGATATAGATGAGGCAACATTCTACATCACAAACCTCATACAAGTTGCTGCGTGGTGTGCTACTCCGACGCTGAACTCTCCCAATCAAGTGGATAACATACCACTAGAAATACGCAATAAACTGGAAGAGAAACGGAGACAAAGGAGGCGATTACACTCCAGCAGATCAAATGTCGACAGGTCGGAATTTAACAGAATATCCAGGGAGCTAAAAGAGCTAATCAAAGAAAATCAGAACTCGACTTTTCAAGAAAAACTCCGCACGCTCTCAGCTCACAAGAAGGATAATTATTCCCTCTGGAAAATAACTAAGAGCTTTAAAAGACCACACAACCATACGCCACCTATAAGGATATCCTCTAACGATCCATGGGCCAGAAGCGAAAATGAAAAAGCGGAACTTTTCGCTAAACACCTAAGCGAAGTTTTCACACCAAACCAATCATCCATGACAGAGTTTGAGGAAGACGTGGATATTATGATCAATAGTGACCAGCAATTATCATTACCACTAAAACTTGTTACTCCGCGGGAACTAACTCGAACAATAGGCTACCTGGAAAACAAAAAAGCTCCTGGCTTCGACCTAATAACATCAGAAATTCTTAAGAAACTGCCTAGAAAAGCGATAGTGTTTCTAACAATGCTGTTCAATGGTATCTTTAGAATACAGTACTACCCAAAGCTGTGGAAGATATCGCAAATAATTATGATTGCAAAACCCGGCAAACCACCAACGGAACCCAGCTCATACAGGCCTTATAAGTCTTCTCCCCTTAATATCCAAACTTTTCGAAAAAACATTTCTGATGAGACTAAAACCAGTTCTCGATCAAAATAAAGTTATACCAGACCACCAATTTGGGTTTCGGGAGAAACATGCTACTGTAGAACAAGTACATCGAGTGGTTCACAAAATAAGACAATCGTTAGAGAAGAAGGAGTATTGCTCTGCAGTATTTATAGATATACAACAGGCATTCGATAAAGTTTGGCACAAGGGGTTGTTGTACAAACTGAAAACCCTCCTACCGAACTCATTCTATATGATCCTAAAATCTTACCTAGATCAAAGAAGATTCCAAGTAAAGTATGGGGAAGAGCTTTCAAGGCTGTATTACGTCACTGCTTCAGTTCCACAGGGATCAGTGCTTGGTCCAGTTCTTTACTCAATATATACAGCGGATCTACCTGAAACGGAAAATGTTGTAACAGCAACATACGCGGATGACACCGCATGCCTTGCAAGCGATGTGAACCCACTCAGTGCATCACTGAAATTACAAGAACAGCTGAACAAAATTAACGAGTGGCTGCAGAAGTGGAGAATTAAGCCCAGCATATCTAAATCCATCCACGTCACCTTTACACTACGAAAGGGCGATTGCCCGCCTGTGCGTATGGATGACAAACCGTTACCGAGTAGTAACAGCGTTAAATATCTTGGCCTCCACCTGGATAGAAGACTTACCTGGGCTAACCATATAAAAGCTAAGAAAACAGAAGCAACCTTGAAATTCAAAGAACTATCTTGGCTCCTAGGGCGGCAATCCAGATTGACACTCAGTAACAAATTGCTTGTTTACAAGGCCATCATACAACCGATCTGGACATATGGAATAGAACTCTGGGGCTGTGCTTGCAACTCCAACATTGAAATCCTCCAGAGATTTCAAAACGTTGCACTGAGAACAATTGCAAGTGCACACTGGTTTGTCAGAAACAAGGAAATACATGAATATCTGGAGATTCCGACCGTAAAGGAGGTAGTCCGCAGGAACAGCATGAGATACAGGGAAAGGTTGAATAAACACACAAATGAACTGGCTAAGGATCTGCTGACTCCACGAGATGATGTTACTCGCCTGAAAAGGTGGCAAATACTGGAACTAGACAAGAGACACTAAGCTTATACAAAACTAGCTTCCACCATTATTTACGGTGCCATTCGATGGAATGGCGCTCTATCAAGTTTAACACATAAAATATCTGATTATGGCTGATAGCCGATTGCAGATCAAGTAGAGAGAAAAAAAAAAAAAAAAAAAACTACCCGGTCGAATTATCTCAAGACCTGGCGTCGATGACGTCACGTCGCTTCGGACGAATCACTGATGTGCCCGTGGCGAACGCGGGGGTTGAAAGGAGAACGGGACGCGAGGTTCGCATTCCAGCGAGGTCTCTAGATAATGTGACCGTGTAGTACGACCAAAGAACGTGTGGTGACGGAGAAAGAATACAATATGTCACCACCCCATCTCATCCCATGGGTGTCGTAAAAACAATAACCGTAACTAGGATGATGCTACCAATTATCAGCACTTTAAGAGTTAGTCTTACTTTAATATCGTTTATCTTTAGTGATAATACTGATAACGACTTTAACAACATGCTTTCTCGGTTCACTATTAAATAAGTAATTGATTTTTTATTATAATAAATTGTCTTTATGCATACACATTTTATTTAGATGAGTTTGACTAAATAATTACCCTAATACCAATTATTGGCACCATCATCACCAATTACTAGCATCGACCGAACTAATTATCAGCACCTTAAATAAAATTAGGGAGATATATGAAATAATCCAATGTTTATAGCAAAATCTCTTTTATTTATACCTAGCCTAACAACCGAAGTTTCAGAAAAATAAATACATAAATATAAAAAATTCCAAAAAATAATAGACATTCTTTTGATCAGTAAATCAACACTATGAAAATAACTAGCAATGTTAGTTTCAGCACCATGCCAGGATATGAAATCCGAAATCATAGAGTACTTTTTCCAAGAATATTGAATTCTAGGCATAAAATAATCACGCTTTACCATAAAAAATATGGATTAACAATTTTACATACCACTTTGTCATGCAACAGTACCGTGCCGATAATTAGCAATTCGCAAAAAAATTGAACCCAGATTTCAGCACCTCATTTATGAACATAAAATCAAGATAACGTTCATTTCCATTGTCAGATAAGCCTTATAAAACATTTTATACATGAATAAAACCTAAAGGTTCAGTAAAAAATATCTAAAAGATCTAAAATAAAGTAAGATAAAAAAACCTGAACTTACCTACGATCATAAGAAACTGTCAAAACAAAGTACAAAAGGACTTGTGCCGCGTTTTTAAAAAAACTTGCTTTTTTTTAATCGAAGAATGTAGTTAGGCCCAGTTAATAATTCCAAAAGGATCTTATTTTCCATTTCTTTTAACGGAATCCCAAATTAATTAATGGTAAGCTTATAATTTGAGTTTTTGTTAGGGGTGCTGATAATCTGGTGCAGTGCCAAGATTTGGACTCTTGCCCCTACTATCTTTACGAAATAAAAAGAAGGAAAACTTGAAATTAAACCCTATACCAATCCGTGTGGCCAGCGTGGTATTAGTAGGCCAAGTATCCCCACGTCACGGGAGGAGGCCCGTCCCTGCAGTGGGACATTAATGGGCTGTTATGATGAAAGAACGTCCGCTTTAGGTCTGTGGTTTTCATTAATCAATAGGCCTGAACCGGATGTTCTTTGACATCTGAGATAACTCTGAATCTTGTAGGTCCCATCAATGGAACCCCCCAAGGGAACCAACGTCCTTTGTTTGTGGATCCCATAACCAAAATCTTGCGTGGAATCCGAAACCGCGATATCGTATACACAGCAACTAATCAACCAAGACACTCATGTACCTTAATACCTTGAAATAAGACACAATTTCAAATGAAAATGTTTAACTTGATGTGTTGCTGTGTGTACCTACACTTAAAAAAAATAGTCCCCTAAAAATATTGCAACCATAACCCCCGTTAAAAAAGAAACTTAACGTAACATACCCTGATATCTCCAATTTGTTTGAGGAAGTAAGACGAGAAGTAGAATCTTAGGTTATCAGTTCTGGCTCGCTTGCTGTTCCGTAGTCGTATGTAAGAGCGCAGCATGTTGTATCCTGTACGCTTATACTTAAATACCTGTAATACAATTTATAAACTGTAACTGGAAGTATCACCACTCCATCTCATCCCATGGGTGTCGTAAAAACCGACTAAGGGACTGTCAGTCAATATTAACTTTACGAAATAAAAAAGAAGGAAAACTGAAAATTAAACCCTGTACCAATCCGTTTGGCCAGCGTGGTATTAGTAGGCCAAGTATCCATCCGTCACGGGAGGAGGCCCGTCCTTGCAGTGGGACATTAATGGGCTGTTATGAAAACTGGAAGTATGTCCATGTGGGGTAAGAATACAATGGTGTCACCGCCCCATCTCATCCCTTGGGTGCTGAAAACGAAAGAAGGAAAACATGGCATAATACCCTATACTGATCGGTTTGGACAAGTCACTGGAGGATGTCCGTACCTAAAATGGTACGTTAGGTACTGAACTGTTATTTTTTTAGCCATTTCATGACTAATCATCCATTGCTTTCATTCCTGTAATCATACTTTATTCTGTGGGGACTGTATTCGCGATTTCCATCAAGTTCAACAAAGTATTATAAAACAAAAGAATAAGAAAAACAAGTTTAAACTTTACCAACCTGATAAATAAAATTGCCAGTAACATACGAATCTATATAATGAGTTCCATAACTCCTCATGAAACTCCTTACTTGTGATGTATCACTAACGTTTAAATCTTCTATAGCTCGATGAACATAATCTTTTACGTCAACGGTTCCCTCTAATTCATCTAATTGTACTGTTCTATGTCTTTTAGTGAGCTTTACTAAGACAAAGCAGCAGTTGTCAGGTTTCGTGTCGTATTCTATACCAAAAGTGCGCATTATTTCGTCTGGGATCCAATCTCCCATGAATGCTTTCCATGGTTTATCTGTTCTGTAAATGATTGGGTAATTTAAGTTATAAAATTAACCGCCTTACTCATAAAAGCCACATAAATTTAATCGCTGTTTAGCGAGATTTTTATTAGTAAAACCAACCTTATACCAAACAAAAACGGAAAAATTTAAGCTAATCAATTGACTAAAATTTAAGGGGCGTTTATGTGTAAGGGAGTAAATCTTTGGTAATACAGTAGAAATTAATAATGGTGCTGTTGGTGATGGACTTAGAAAGAAGGGTGAAGAACATCTCGAAGGTGTCGTAAAAGGTATTTGTCCCTCAGACACTGTAGCTGAATCATGGAATTTATTGATGGTAGTACTCTGATTGCGATGAAAAGAAGTGCATTCAAAGGCGTTTGCTACTTTCTTCTCTGTATACGATGTTTTCAGCAAAATGTCTGTTAAGAATAGTAAGAGCTGGTCTTCAAACTGAGACCAGCGCTATAATTATTTTTAACAGGCATTTTACTGGTTTCAGACAGTTTTGCATCAAATGCTACTTGACAGACGACTAGTATCCGTGTGGTGACGGAGTTAGAATACAATATGTCACCACCCCATCTCATCCCATGAGTGTCGTAAAAACCAACTAAGGGACTATCCGTAAATATTATCTTTACGAAATAAAAAGACGGAAAACTTGAAATTCAACCCTATACCAATCCGTCTGGCCAGCGTGGTATTAGTAGGCCAAGTATCCCTCCGTCACGGGAGGAGGCCCGTCCCTGCAGTAGGACATTAATGGGCTGTTATGATGAGACGACTAGTAGAAACGATCTCATACTCACCCCTCAATCCGAAAACTCCTGAAATACGCATCGAGTAGATCATCAAACGTTTCGCAAAGTAATACATCCATATCTGTTATGATATCATTAGTTTTCTCTCTGCTAGTTGTGTTGACGAACACCCTGATGTTTCTCTCGTTGAATGGTACGATCTCTTCCTTGATATCATAACCTTCGTAGTCTGCTGATACCACTTGTGTGACTTGGGATAAGTCACCGTAGCTGTTGGAAATTAATTTTTTACACTGTATTGCTTGATCTAAAAATTATGAAGTAGGAATTCAAAGAGTTATTCTCCTTCTCGGCGTGACATTAAAGCAAAATTCAAGTAAGGGAGATCTGGGAAGGACCGGATCAAACACCATACCTTATAGGTTTAGGTACTTACTAGAGTAGCTGAGAAATTCGACGACCTCTGTGGCGTAGTGGGTATATAACATGACTGCTATGCAGAGGTCTTGGGATCGATTCCCGCTCAATGCAAATATTTGTGTGCATGAACATGATTATTTCCATTGGTCTTTTATCCGTTGTTCTGTTACCCATAACACAAACAGGTTAAGCCTAGCTTACTTTGGGAACAGATCGCGCTGTGTAGAGATGTCCGTTAATATTTATTATTATATTATTCTATTGTTTATTTGATGTTTCCCTTTACACGGTGGACGGACGACCTGGTTAGACCGGCGGGAAACCTATAGACGAAGGAGCCACAGGTCTGCGTTAAGTGGAAATTCCAGCGGATTCCAATAGCATAACAATAGTTTGTCTTTCTTAAATGACAATGCCTACTTATTTAAGAACTGTTAGAACAAAGCGAACATAACGAGTCATTAATTGCAAGTTTAAATTCCACACCTTATTAAGATGCATAATTAATTAAGTACCTACTTAATGAAAATATCTACATCTCTTTGTAATAAAGAAACTGCGCAATAATTTCCGCATTTACAATTGATGCGTTTGTAAAACATTAGTAATAAGTAATGTATGTCTTTAATAGGTAGGTATGCTAAGCTGTTTATAGGTTTGAATACTTTGACGCTGACTATAACAGATTCATCCATCACATTTCAGAGAATGGGTTCTTAAAGCCTACTAGCCCAACTAGAACAGGCAGTATTGCTGACGATTACCAAACATATAAATAAATAATCCTCACACATTCACACATTATCGCCACCTAGTCCCAAACTAAGCTTGTACTATGGATACTAGACAACGAATAAACATAGGTACTAAAATACTTTTTTTTGTAAATACATACATATTATACATAGAAAACACTCAGACCGATGCAAACAATCATGTTTATGCACACAAAGACTTGCATTGAGCGGGAATCGAACCCGAGACCTCTGCGTTGCAGCCATGTAATATACCGACTGCGCCACAGAGGTCGTCAACGCCACCTTATACACAGATCTAAACGTTACAGAGGAGGCGTTCTAGTAGCCAGCCTACACAATGTTTTAGACCCTACTGCAAAATCATTTGACGTTTTGAACGCGTCTGGAGTAATGTTCCGAGTAGTCTGGGATGCATCAGCAGTATCGTCTGAAGTGCTGTTTTGAGGAGCACGATGAGTGGTGTTCAGAACGGCAATTGAAATACGTCTGCAGTAGCATCTGAACTACCTAGTGTGTAGGGTGGAGACTGGAGTGGCGTTTGTAGTAGCGTCTAGAGTATACAGTATATAGGATGGAAACGTGAGCGATGTCTGAAGCAGCCAGTTAGATGGCTCCTGTACTGTCTGGTCCGTCCAAAAGCTATCTGGAGTGGCGTCTATAATGGCATATGGAATGTGTCCAGACTTTTATCTGTACTGTCTAAAGTCCAATCTGAAATTCATGTGGCGTGTCATCCGGATAGGAATCTGAATCATGGGTTTTGAAATTATGGGTTTAGTCATCGATTTTGGTGATGACTTTACATTACCAAGATTGTCACTAGCCCATTTGTGAATATGTATTGTAAGACAATGTATTAGGTTTTACCTATATCTTTGTGAAAAAGTAAACTTTACTATATTCACGCTTTCTATCAGGTTCGATACTGTCATAATGTCATGTCCTATATTAAAATAAAGCCTTTATCAACGATTTTAAACAATGAAGTCTCTTGTTAAATTAACGTCTTTATTATTAAGAAAAAATGTTTTAGTCGAGCATTACTGCAAATCAAAGTTCTCATTTGGCTGTCTAATTCAGGATAGTTTTGATACTACCCTGAATTAGACAGCCTAATGAGAACTTTAGGAACCATTAATGCCTGTTTCTATTTGAACTGCTCGTAACAAATTATATCTAACGGTTAAATGATAAGAACCAACTATTAGGATATCTTTTATTTAATTGTTATTAAGAAAGTACCTATATTGATTCAAATAAGTCCAATACAACAACTTTTAAAATTGTTAAAAACATTTTTTCATCATGGTGTTTGACATTTCAATCTGACAATTCGGGTTCGGGGAGAAACCGGACAATACGTACAACGGAAAACATAATCGTAAGTTCTAATTAAATTAAAATAATTGTTTACTAGATTAAATTATTCTAATTAATAAAATAACCACTTTATTTAATGATAAACTTACTTTGCAAATACATCGATAGCATTTCCTATAGTCAAATTATAACCTAGATCGTCATCCTCGCTATCACAGAACACAAAACAAAATAACACAATTAAACACAAAACTATTATCTTAAAACACATTTTATACTAATATACTGCGTGCTAGTAGCAATTAAACTGAGATTTTTTTCACATTTTGCTAACAAAATGACAAAGTATAAACAATATGTTGAACTTGACCTATACGATTAGTTAGTTATCATACGCTTTGGTTGTATGACTGTTAGTTGCAAAATATCTATGCATTTCCTCATTGTTAAGTTCTAAACTTAGTCATGCACATATTTTCCTTGATATTATTATATTTCATTGCAATTTAAATAATTCTGAAAATGTAAAGTTGTGGCGGGAAAGCGCGCGAAGCTGGTGATCGTGTTATTTTTTATTATTGTTGACACTTACGGCTTTGGGTATAGTGCTTTTGTTCTAATATATTTAAGGTCTATAAAGTACCAATTTAATTGAGTTCTGTGTCTGTATCTACTACTCATACTCTTTGGGATACAATAAATAACTATGCTTATTTATTTGTACCAAAATTCTACAATGGAATCGGCAGCTAGACTAGACTTCTTGTATAAATGGAAGCAGACGAAATCTCAGCGAAAATTTATATATAATCTAACCCAGTACCAACTTCGTAAGGTCATCGTTTTGTAACTGAGCCCTTTCGTCCTTTCTTGCAATAGGATGTTTTTTTAAAGACAATCTTGATTGATTTAAATATGACTGTTAAAAATTTAGTCTAATAGGTCACGGATACTAGATAAAGGGTTTGTTAATAATGTTAATTAAATTATCATTATTAGGACAGATAATGCTATTTATAATATTTAAGATTCTTTGGTAATGTTCACGTAAATGTTTTTACATTCATCATAACAGCCCATTATTGTCCCACTGCAGGCACTGGTCTCCTTTCATGACGGAGGGATAATTGCCCTTCGAATACGCTGGCTAGACGGATTTTTATACGTTTTAATTTCAAGTTTTCCTTCTTTTTATTTCGTAAAGATGATATTCACGGATATTCCTTTAGTCGGGTTTAACGACACCCATGGGATGAGATGGGGTGGTGACATATTGTATTCTTACTCCGTCACCACAAATTATCCTGAGCTAGAATGTTATTTGTGTCCGTTAAATTCATGTATGTAAATGCCTTCGCAACATAAGACTCGATCTCTAACCCAGGAACTGCCTTATTCAAGCAAGACAAAGAATCCAAGACTTCTAAAATACTCAAAATTTCATATTAGTCAATGAGAACAAAGTCTCCGTGTGTTGAGGGAGTAAGAATACAATATATCACCATCCAATCTCATCCTATAGGTGTTTTAAAAACCGACTAAGAGATAGTCTCTTCGTGAATATTATCTTTACGAAATAAAAAAGAAGGCAAACTTGAAATTAAACCCTATACCAATCCGTCTGGCCAGCGTGGTATTAGTAGGCCATGTATCTCTCCGTCATGGGAGGAGGCCCACCCCTGCCGTGGGACATTAATGGGCTGTTTAAGCAAGACAAAGAAACCATAACTTCTAAGATTCTACTCAAAATTTCATATTAGTCAATGAGAACAAAACATCAAGGTTGGCTCAGACTTAACTCATTCACGCGGCGAACAGATAACCTCTTCACCTATCATGTGAATTAACCCTTATCTGTGTTAGTTTCGACGCTGGGAATTCGACTATTAACGCTATGTACACATATTGTTAGTTGGTATATTTCAAAATACCAACTAACAATATGTGTACTCCGTGTGGTGACGGAGTAAGAATACAATATGTCAACACCCCATCTCATCCGAAGGGTGTCGTAAAAACCGATTGTGGGACTATCCGTGAATGTTAACTTTATGAAATAAAAATAAGGAAAACCTGAAATTAAGCCCTATACTAATCCGTCTGGCTAGTGTGGTATTATTAGGCCAAATGTCCCTCCGTTACGGTAGGCGCCCGTCCCTGCCGTGTGACATTTTTGGGCTGTTAAGATGATAACAAGTTTTAACCCATATTCAAGAAACAAACAAGCGAAACAAGCAGTTTAATTTTATACATAGAAACCCATGAAAAAGAAAAACACTTTTTTTTTTTATATTTATTGTCATTTTATTTAAAAAGAATAAAATACAATACTTTTATTACAATCTAGTCTTAAGACTAATAAGTAATTTTAATTTAACTTAAACGTTTACAATATGTTACAACTAAGTGATTGTCCATTGACGTCATCTTAGAGTTTATTATTAAGGGGAAGCACTTTGTTCTTGTGTCCGATAATTTAGCACTTACACTAAACACTTATTTTACTAACACTAAAATCACTACACTAACTCGAAAGGTTTAGTCCTTTTAAGCCTTCTCACCAGTCCCGTGTTATCGAGGAGCTGGATGGCCTCGACATTCACGTGGTGATGAAGCCTCCACTCGTGAGTTGTAGCAAACTTTGAAATGACTTTATCGACGGTATCCACCTTGAGATCCCTATGAATATCGCAGTTTCTGACATACCAAGGCGCATTTACTATGCTCCTCAGCACCTTGTTTTGAAATCTTTGGATTATTTCCAAATTGGTTTCAAGATTTGGTTGTATATAAGAAGCTTGTTTTGGATAGAAAGCGTTGAATTCATGCCTATAAGGTGATACATTTCTCTATATCTTAAGTCCAAATAATCTTTCTTCTTCTTTATGTGAGCTTTCCAGCGTAGCTTTGTATCTAAGGTCATTCCTAGATACTTAGCCGTATTTGCATATGGTACTTGATTGTTGTTTATATATATGTTACGGCTAATACCCGAAGTGCGGTTACACCTAGTTTTAGCCGGTTAGAACTAGGTGTAGCCACATACTCTTGGTTAAAACTAGTATTAGCCGATTGTTTTCGGGTAAAACTAGGTCTAGTCTTTATCGAGCCGGCTACAACTAGTTCCAGCCATTCACTGTTGGATAAAACTAGTTCTATACGATATCATTTCGGTTAGAACTAGTTCCAGCCATTCACTGTTGGATAAAACTAGTTCTATACGATATCATTTCGGTTAGAACTAGTTCCAGCCATTCACTGTTGGATAAAACTAGGTCTATCCGATACCATTACGCCTAGAATTAGGTGTAGACAATCCAGACTATCCCTGTTGGATAAAACTACAGTAGAACCTCGATAAGTAAAAGTCCAAGGGAAACACAAAATATTTTAAGTTATCAAAGTTTTTAGTTATCAAGGGTTTAAGTTAATAATATGTATAGAGGTAGGTATGTACATGTGTATGTATGACCCCTTGTTCCTATTTTCACTCGAATGCGTCAGAAGGATTGGTTCAATAAAATACAGAAATTTAAATAATCATGTTTAATTCACTATTAAAAAATTCACATTGCACATTTACTCTAATTATAGTGAACACGTGCAAGCCATAAATACCGAAAGTTTTGTTTTGCACACTCATTAAAAAGCAATGTTATTTAAGTCAGTTTTATCACACAGTAGGTAAAGCAATGTTTCTAGGACAATGATCAAAAACTTAATGATTTAAGTAAGCCTTTGTCTTAAAGCCAACCTCCGCGTGGCGCGTGTCTCGCTACGCCCACCACCCCGCGCCGCTGGTGCAGATGTTGTGAGTCATGAGTGTGACGCGGGGCGGAAGACGTGGCGGGACACGCATCTAAGTTTTATCCAACAGGGATTGTCTGAACCTAATTCTAGGCGGAATGGTATCGGATGGACCTAGTTTTATCCAACAATGAATGGCTGGAACTAGTTCTAACCGAATTGATATCGGATAGAACTAGTTTTATCCAACAGTGAATGGCTGGAACTAGTTGTAGCCGGCTCGATAAAGGCTAGACCTAGTTTTACCCGAAAACAATCGGCTAATACTAGTTTTAACCAAGAGTATGTGGCTACACCTAGTTCTAACCGGCTAAAACTAGGTGTAACCGCACTTCGGGTATTAGCCGTAACATATACACCTCAACAAAGTCTAGGGATATTTGGTATTTACTCAATTAACTCCAAAATTATTGAAGATAACATACAACATGTCTATATTTTTATAAAGGTAATTCATCAGGCTACAATCCAGAATTAAATAAAAGTATTATTTTTCCTTAAATATTTTTTTATTCAAATAAATAAAAAACTTGGAAAATTAGTAAAACTAACAATGAATGTGTTTCTTAAGCAAAAGTGAAAATAAGCTAAAATTAATCTGTTTTTAACTGTTATGTGAGTAATCAGTAGTCAGTACATTAAAAAAACCGTAAATAACGGTCCTGAAATGGTTTTTCATGCTTGGATTAAGTTATCCATGTCTTGGTGCGGTATATTGTTCCAGGTCCGACTAGGACACAAAAAAAGTTGCCCTTCCATCGAAATTTTATGCAAGAAAATTCATCAAAGCCCTTCTTTTGAATATGTCCTAAGCGTATTTTATGGTTTTGAGGTTAGGCGATTGAGTGGTTCAGCATAAAATGGATACGTCGTGCTCCTGCAACCAGCTCGTCATCACTCTCGCTTTATGCGGACGGGTGATAATTGATATCGTCCATGAGCTTAAACATTTGGCCCAATTGTAGTCTACGGGGATAGATTATTAGTACTAGCACCTCGTTAAGTTATTTTTCAGCCGTCATGGTTTTTCTGATCAAAAAGCGCTCTGTTCTTCGACCGACACGAATTCCCGTCCAAACCATAATTGTTCCATCGTGGTATGAATGGATTTCCTGAGGATGTTGTAGACGGCTATCACAACCAGGAACTCGCCAAGCACGTTCTCTACGTGAATCCGAGTGGAAACCAAACCGGGACCCAAGTGTAAACACCACTACAGATAACAGGATATCTTTGCAGTGCAAATGTTTACGAGCCCACTCTAGTCGTCGTGCGCGTTTCGCTCGGCGTAGTGTTGGAGTACAAAGCGGTATGCGAGCATAAAGGTGGGCTTCATGACGACTTCTTCTGACAGTTTGGTCACCCGCAAGAGGCTCCAGCAAGAGCTGGAGCCTCTAAACCAGCTGCATGGTAGTAACATTTGGCTGTCTTTTCGCAGAAACATGCAAAAATCTATCATGCCGTTGAGTGGTGATAGACTTTTTGCTGTGGTATCTTTTAGCCACTTCACCAGTAGCACGATAACGTGACCATAACCTTGATATCATATTTTGGGTTGTTCCAATCTCTTCAGCAATGCTCCGCTTAGTACCCGCAGCTGGAAGCATGCCTACTGCCCTTAAAATTTTATCTACGATGAAATGGCGCCGCTGCTTGATGCACACAATATCATTCATTCGAAATAAATGTTTAAATTGTTATAAAACTTAAATTTTACACAAAAAAGCAGTCAAAACTTACTGTTGGTAAATGAAAATTTCGAACTTGACTACGTTCAGGTCGCGTAAATCTTTTATTTTTAATTTTATTTTTTAAATTCAAATTTCGAATGGTTGAAAAAGGTTAACTTAGTAAGTTTTCATCAAAATAATAAAAAAAATAAAACACGTTTTTATGAGTTTCACAACTTTATACAAAATATCCCTAGACTTTGTTGAGGTGTGTACATGGTGAGCGGTTTTCGAATCTTTGTTTGCGAAATCAACGTGAACAGATTTAGATTCATTTAGTTTTATTCTCCATTTTTTTGTCCATTTTAGAACATTATTAACAGAGCCTTGCATTTTTTCCACAGCTTGTTGATGGGTTTCAGCAACAGTCAGAATTTCAGTATCATCGGCAAAAGTAGCCATAGTATTATTTTTGAGTTCTGGAATATCACTAGTAAATAGTAAGTACAGCACAGGACCTAAGACGCTTCCTTGTGGAACACCTGCTTTTATTTCTTTAATTTCAGAGTAAGCATCTTGCTGCCTTATTCGAAAGGTTCTGTTAGAAAGATAAGACGTAAGTAAATCAGAGTATTGTTTTAGCAAAAAAAATTCTAGCTTCAGTATAAGGCCGTCATGCCAAACTTTATCGAATGCTTGTGCAACGTCAAGAAATACAGCAGTACATACTTTCTTTTCTTCAAGAGCTTTTTCTATGACTGTTACTATTCGGTGCGCTTGATCAATAGTTGAATGTTTTTCTCTAAATCCAAATTGGTGGTCTAGAATTATTTTTTTCTTTTCTATTATAGGAATCAGACGCTTTAACAGAAGTTTTTCAAAGAGCTTAGATATAACTGGAAGCAATGATATGGGTCTATAAGAGTTAACTTCATGAGGAGGTTTCCCTGGTTTTGCTATCAAAATTACTTCTGCAACTTTCCACAAATCCGGGACATGCTTAAGTCTAAATGTAGCATTTATTATAGTTGTAAGCTTAACTATTGCTTTCCGTGGAAGATTTTTAAGCACTTCACCTGTGATAAGTTCATATCCAGGTGACTTTTTTGCATTAATATTTGTTTGTATTTCCTTTGTGACTTCTGTTGGAGTAACAAGTTTTATATCTTCGTCATCTTGGGTTACTATATGGCTGGGTGACAAGTCATCTTCTTGAGGTTCTAATGGCTGAAATGTATTTGCTAGGTATTCTGCAAATATTTTTGCTTTTTGATCATTATTACTTGCCCATTGGCCATTTTTATCTTTAATCGGAGGAATTTGATCAATTCTTTTATTTGCTTTCTTAACTGCTTTCCATAAAGAGTAATTCGTAAAGAAAAACACTAATCACATTTAAAAAATAATTTTATTAATGATATCAAAATAATAATATTTACACCACCTTAATTTATAATTAAAAATTAATTACTTAAAAACAAACTAAATGCAAATACAGTTTGATTCCGCTAACACTACATACGAAATTCCTAATATTGCACGCATACAAAATAGTTTCTCTCATTTTTTTATTGGTCATACTTAACATCTAAAAATGGACAGTTTAAAATTTTAATATCAAAGGTGTCTCACAGACAGCCAGTAAAATCATAGGCTATGTTTGTGCTTTCTCTCTTTTTTTTTGCGAAATTATTGTGAAGCAATTGTTATTTTTTTTTAACAATAACTTCTACAAGCTTTAATTATCTACTCTCTCGTCGAACAAGAGGTTGCAGGTTCTAATTTCACGCAAAATAATTATTGGTGCAACCCACATCGATTACGATGCATTCGCTATGAATGGATGCCATCTATTTTTTATTGGGCTTTAAATTGATAAAATCAAACATACGCTTGAAACTTATTAAGTTACAGCGGAACTTTAGTGCGAGGTTATCGACACAAAAAAAGTTTTATAACGAAAAGTTAATCTACAAAATTGTTTCCTATTCAATTTGTAATCAATTTGTACCATTTTCATTTTTATTTAAGGATCAAGTAAACAAAAAAGACATAATAATATGTTAAAAACCTTTTTTGACAAATTATTTATATTTTTTCTTACTTGGAAAACACACTTGTAAAATTGGTTAAGAGCCAGCATGATAGGCTATTATATCTTAATTTGAGACCAAAACTCTTTCTAAATAAAAATATTGTTAACATTTTCAACTATCAAAACTCTACATCTATCTATATTAAACATTGTAATAATCATCTAAAACCTTAATAAAAATGGACATTTTAATAAACATTTATACTTAATACATTATTTTTAATTTACTGGAAGAATATAAGGCACTTTGCTTAAATTATTATAATAGATAAATATTACAGTTCGCGCAATCTAACATGGCCGGCATGAACTCAGCTTTTAGAATCGTTCGCGCATGTACAGGGACTAGGAAAACACCCGCTCCTCGCCATTTTGTCCCAAAAATGACATCTACGCAGCCATTCAAAATGACGATTTTTTTATTATAATATATTAATAATTAGAAAGTAGGCATGTCAATTACATATCTATTTTTGATCACAATATTGATTGTCATTATTGCATCTTAACATACAAAATTCATACAATTTGTCCCATTTAGATTTACATTTTAATTTTAAAATCAATTTAAACTAATTTTTTTTCTCTTTTTTTTTTTTTTTAAAAAGACAACTCCCGCACTAGGGATCATGCCCTGTGTCGCGGGGACTTTTACAAACATCAATTAACGGACACATATAACACCCAGACTCAGGACAATAATTTGTGGATCTCACAAATTATTGTCCTGCGTGGGGATCGAACCCACAACCTCATGTTCGGCAGGCGCTGGCTTTACCGGCGCGCCACCGAGGTCGTCAAATTAATTATTAAATTTTTGTAACATTTTTATTTTTTTATATAATTACAAAATATAAATGCTTTATTGTTGGTTTTATTTTAATGGCAAAAAAATACACTTTTTGAATGAAATTCTGTAAAAACTTACTTAAAATCTTAACAAGTAAACGGGTTCTAATAAGCGTTGAAAATCTGAAAAAAATAAAATTGGTGTAATCAACCACACACATGTGGTCACACCACACCACGGGCGATGCGAAAAGCCAGGAAAACAAAAAATATACTTTACGTCTCTTACATTTTAAATACGTCGGGTAAAATTGAATGGAGCTTGGCTCTTAGTACTGGTTCCACCATCCTCGAATCACAGTTGACGCACCTCGATCGAAATGTCGGGAAAGCGAAAAAGGTTAGATAAGTACTTAAATAAAATAGATGTGTAGACTCGTTTAATTGTTAAGAAATATGTATCAAAAGCAGGAAGGTTCATAAATTACTGGTTATTGATTCATCTTTTATACTTCAAATCAACATTATCGTGTATTTATTGTACTTAGTAATATATCAATATAAATCACATATTCGTTGTTTGTGTAAAGATATTACAATGCATTATTTTAATATATTTTGGAGTATTGCCCGTGCCGTTATCTTTTGACTAATTTTGGATCGCAGTGTCACTCTTTTTTTAAGGGAGATTAAAGGTTACAAATTTGAATCAATTTTAAATATTAAGTTTTGCGAAATACGTAAAAATACTTCGATATTAAATATTTTTTTACAAACATAATAACAAATTAGATTTCCGAATAGCTTGTTTAGGTAATTCCTTGCGATAAAAGTAATTTCCAAATGAAAATGGATAACTTGATAAGTGTTCATTAAAAACACAATAACGGTTACCAATATTTACTTTAAGTCTTAATCTACAAAAGTTTAAAACGATCAAACTTATTTAATTATTTATGCAATATTTTCCGTAACACGTAGCACCCGAAAAAGAAACCCTTCACCCAAAATAGCTCCCAGTAGTTATTGATGACGAAAACGGAACAAAAACTGCGAATATTCACGATAACAACCGGGCAAAGCTTCCAAAATAACATTGACAATTATTCTAAGACTTGTTTCAACAAAATATCTACTTAAAATTAATAAAATTAACTAAAAATACATGTCACATATTACTCTCCCACAATTTTAAATAATTGTCTATAACTTCCTCGAACCATTTCTTTTTCTGCGTATCCTTAAATATAGGGGATAATGTTTTTAATTCTAATTGTAATAAGGCTTCATTTCCTAGTAACGTATCTAGATTTCTTAATAGAGATGGTTCTCCATGTAGTTTTAGAAGGCTAGGATATGAAAATATGTAGTAGTGGACTCGAAGACGCTTTGTCGCCCAACTTTCGACAGTTTTATTACCACTAGCCACCTGTAACATAAAAATATTTAATGATCAAGGATAAATACAGTTCACGCAATCTTACTTGGCCGGTTGGAAGTTGGCTTTTAAAAAAGTTTGCGCATGAACAAAGAAAGTACCCGCTCCCCAACATTTAGTTCCAAAAATGACATCTGCGCAGTCATTTTCAACAACTTGAAGCCGGCCAACTAAGATTGCGCGTACTATACATAAAACAGATGACAGAGTAATGAATTTAAGCATATCAACCAAAAACACATCAAGCTAAACATTTTTTTTCGAAAATATGTATATGGCAATGGACATAAATGTTGATGTGTTTCAGTGCGTATAATTAGTATGAAAACAAATGGGATGGATGATATGCTAGCATGATTGATGGCTGAGCCATGATATAAATGCTTAAGCAGTAAGTAGCTATGACAATTTTCTATGAATATAAACTGTTTGTAACCGAATTATAAACATAAGAATACTGTAATAATAGTAGTTAACAGTAGTGTCAAACTAATTCTGAACAAAAACGATAGGCATTTTTAAAGTGTTCGCCACTGATTTCGGACTAGCGAACCTTTTAGAACTACCTACTACTAATTTTATTTACTAATTTTACGAAAATTTTGTAATTATTTCATTAGCGCCGCACGGGCCTATGGCTTAGATCACTACTCTCCTTTTCTTCTACTACTAGTTCTATACTATAATACTACATTTCCATACAAATATTTACCTTTATCTGGCCAATATGTTTAGCATGCCACGGCGAGAAGTAACCTTCCAACTCCTTAGCAGTAATGTCTGCTACACCTTTACTTTTTAATCTCTCTTTGATCATAGAGTACGCTGTTCTAGAGAACACAAACACCTGGAGTGAGAGCATAGATAATTTTATTTTTGTTTTTGTTTTTTTTTTTAGATGTAAAAGGCGTGTACTCCAGGTTTTGATAGTTGGATTAAGGTTTAACTTATTTTCATTAGTTACGTTTTTCTTGTTATTTTTTTGTATTTTTATTTATTTTAGTTAACTCCCGTCGTATCTCTCTCTCACTTTCTATGTCTCTTTTTAACTTGTTAATAACTTTGGTTTAGTATTTTTTTTTATTGCCATAGGTAAGGTGGCATATGAGCAAGCGGTCCACCTAATGATAAAGTGGTAACCGACGCTTATCATAACAGCCCATTAATGTCCCACTGCAGGGAAGTCCTCCAGTGGCGGAGGGATACTTGGTCTACTAATATCACGCTGGCTAAACGAATTGGTATAGGGTTTAATTTCAAGTTTACCTTCTTTTTATTACGTAAAGATAATATTCACGGATAGACCCTTTTACGACACCCATGGAGATGGGGTGGTGACACTGTATTATTACTCCATCACCACACGGAGAACGTTTATGAATGTCAGTAACGACTGAGCACAGCCAAGTCGCTGCTTACCTAGGAATTAATGCTCTCTTATAAGAAGGCAAAGTCATAGCGTTCTGGGAACACCGTTGCAAGTAGTTCATTTCAGAGCCTACGTGGGAGAAAAGGACACTGGAAGCGATCAGTAGCGTTTCCAACTGGTAGGGAAGAACTCTGATACGAGTTCGAGTGGTGCGGTAGTAGCAAGGTGAAGATGGCACCATTTTGAACAAATGCAGTTGGTTTTACAAATTTAACTGATTTTTCACTTAACGAGCTGGTTACGTGAATTACCAGCCTTGTCGCCCCCGTCGTTACCCTGACAAATAGATCCCACCACTCCGAACAATAGCAGTTACTTCAGAGCTTTGCAAGGCGATGGAGCGGATTCTTAATACCCAGATAATGAGCACCTAGAGCGTTAATCAATTCTCGACGATCGGGAATACGGGTTTCGTTCAAACCTGACAACGGGCGACGTTCTAGCGTATCTAATGCACCTCTGGGGTGACGCTATCGACAAGCAGAGCGAGGCTTTGTCGATAAGTCTGGATATCGCCAAGGTTTTCGATCGAGGCTGGCACCGTGGCCTCCTTTGCAAGCTTGCGGCTTATGGTCTACCCAACCATCTCTGTGAATGAATCTCCGGATTCCTGCATGAGCGAAAAATACGTGTTCCAGTAGACGTAGGCATGTCGAGGCTCGTGTCAGTCAATGCTGGTGTGCCACAAGGCTCCGTGCTGTCACCCACTCTTTTCTTTCTGCATATCAATGATTTGCTTTCTTCTGCCCGCATCCATTGCTATGAAGATGACAGAAAGTTACACGGATGCTATCATATGCAGACCTCGAGCAACCGGGAAGACCTCAAGAGGGACAGGGAACATCTTGTCGATAAGCTCAATAGGGCCCTTGAGCAAGTCTCAGTGTGGCGTTCCCAAAATTTAGTTGACTTCAACGCCGAAAAAATACAGGTTTGCGCGTTTAGCACTAAAAAGTCCCCCTTTCTACTACTACCCTCTCTACAGGGCACTACGCTGTCGCTGCAGACTAACTTAAACATCTTAGGGATGAACCTTCGACATGATCTAAACAATCGTGACTATGTCGAAGAAGTAATCACCACAGATTCACGTAAACTTGGCATCCTGAATTCTTAATTATTAAAAGGCTGTAAATATATGATGCAGCGATTTCACTTATATTTACTTATATGTTTAGATGATTCGTACCATAGTTTTATGATATGAAATGGTATGAAAGAAAGAGAGAGCACGAATGACATAATAATTATAAAATAGAATGCAGCGATAATGACAATAATGGTATGCAAGCGATTAATGAAAAAAAGTTTAATGGACCCATGAACGATCACATCTTGCATTATAACATCCAAGCAAATAAAATGTGGCGATGACGAAATGAATATGGATGTTTCATGCAATAAGTGGCCTGATTCTACATTCTTCAAAAATTTAAAAAAAATATATATAATATTCATTTTCACGTTACTATTAAGTTCAGGATTAGTCCCGTAAATAAAATTTGATTTTATATTTCAATTAAAAAAAAATCAAAAATAAAATACAGTGCCCCTAGCGGCATAAAAGGAAACTATTTATAATAATGTAGTAGAACCAGGCCTTTAATAATCCACACAGTCCAAACCTTAACAGCGCCAACATGTTCGGCGAACAATGGCGAGAAGTAGTTATTTAACTCAGCAACTGGTATTTCTGAAATACCACGAGTTTTTACTCGCTCTTTTATCCTGGAGTACACGCCACGGTTAAACACAAATACCTGGAAATTTTCAGTTGTATAGTTATTTTACTGTTAATTTGGTAGTGATATACCTACTTATGATAAGTAGATCTTGAAGGTATTAAGAAGAATCTACCACCCGATCATCATCATCATCCCCCAGCCCTTATCCCAATTTCATTTGGGGTCGGCCCAGCATGTCTTCTTTTTTCATACTTTCCTATCGGACGTCATCTCACAAGTAACATTCTTCGCGCGCGAAAGACGATATGGCTATATCGTCTTTCACACAAATTTGGCCACCCGATCATCATCATCATAATATCAGCCAATGTACCTTGGCTGATATTATGATGATGATATATGATGATGTACATCCATTGCTGGACATACAATCGCCCTCGCCTGATCGGAGGATCGTCCCTTTTCGTTGAAGGCGTGGTGCTGTTACATCGCCGCGACCTCCACAATTATATCAGCCAATTGATGTCAAATAGAAATTTAGGTAAGTACTCTTATCATTATCATCATTTTATCATCCAATTGACCACCACTGCTAGACATAGTCCTCTTCCAAACACGCAAATAAAATTAAATGTAAACTGCCTCACCTGATACAAAGAATTGCCAGTAATATAAGAGGCAATATAATGTGAACCATATTTCCTAATGAAGTCAGCTATAGAAGCCGTGTCTCCGATGATCGACTCCTGGATCGCGTCAAACACTACATCCTCCACGTCTATGTTTACAGGAAGATCTGTCAATTTCGCTGTCTCGCGAAATCTGGAATGGTTAATATTAAGATAATTTTGGTATAAATTCTTGTGGTTTTTTAAGACCCCTAAAGACTTTTTACATTCATGGATTAACTGACAGAAAGAGCATTCAGGGTCAAGACATCTTGCGTGTGATACGAGCCGGCGACCAGCAGCCTCTTACACGGCAGCTTTGATGTGGTTTTTAGGCGGTACACCATACTTATATCTTTTGGGGATACCGACACGGATGGGTAGCCCCTAAAAGGTTTTCCAAATTAGTCACACAGGGAACTATATAAGGATTCGGTAATTTTAAAAATAAAGAAATATTATTCACTCATTCACACAACGCCATCTAGTCCCAAACTAAGCAAAGCTTGTACTATACAACGGTTAGACATACTTAAATACTTTTTTTAGGGTTCCGTACCAGTTTTGAAAAAACGGAACCCTTATAGGATCACTTAGTTGTCCGTCCGTCCGTCCGTCTGTCCATCCGTCCGTCTGTCTGTCAAGACCATTTATCTCAGGAACGCGTGGAGGTATCAAGCTGAAATTTTCACCAAATACTAAGGCTTGTTGCCTCTTAGTGCCGTAAAAAAATCAAACTGCTAATCCAACGCAATCAAGAGATATTACCGTTTTTGTCGAAAATTTAGAGGGGTAAAGGCAAAAACCTACAGGGTCTACCTACAAACTTGAAATTTGGCATGAAGCAAGGTCTTGTTGTACATGTAATGGGAAAATTCCGAAAATCTTAAATTTTTACTTCAATCATATTATATTTTGATTTCATAGAATTTTGGCGGGAAAGCTGAGTCACGTGACTTGTCGTGACGTCATAGAATTTTGGTCACGTGACCTGTGACGTCATAGAATTTTGGTCACGTGACCCGTGACGTCATAGAATTTTACCAGATGAGTCGTGACGTCACAGAATTTTGGCGGGAAAATATTTTTTGACAGTTGAGTCGTGACGTCATTGAATTTTTGAACGCTGAGTCGTGACGTCACAGAATTTTTGACAGATGAGTTGTGACGTCACAGAATTTTTGACAGAATATGATTTGTGACGTCGTATTATTTTGGCGGGAAAATATAAGAAACCTCTGTCACTTTTGACAGCTGTCAATATTGACAGATAGGCGTGACGTCATAGAATTTTTGACAGATGAGTCGTGACGTTACAGAATTTTGGCGGGAAAATATATTTTGACAGCTAAGTCGTGACGTCATTAATTTATGGCAGATGAGTCGTGACGTCACAGAATTTTTGACAGATGATTTGTGAAGTCATATTCTTCTTCTTTCTTTTATATGGCAAACTATGCCGATGTCGACAATTCTGCCAGAGTCCGAAGTGCTATGACTTAATGTGAAGTGATAAAAACCAAAACACTAATTTAGATTGGTTTTGTGAAGTCATATTATTTTGGGGGGAAAATATTTGAGACCTCTATCACTTTGACAGTTGTCACTTTTGACAGCTGTCAATTTTGACAGATAGCCGTGACGTTATAGAATTTTTGACAGATGAGTCGTGACGTCACAGAATTTTGGCGGGAAAATATATTTTGACAGCTAAGTCGTGACGTCATTGAATTTTTGACAGATGAATCGTGACGTCACATAATTTGTGACGTCATAGTATTTTGGCGGGAAAATATTTTTTGACAGCTGAGTCGTGCCGTCATTGAGTTTTGGCGGGAAAAATAGTATTTAAACAGCTGAATCCTGACGTTATCACAATTTGGCGGGAAAATAAATAGGTTTGTACGGAACCCTCGGTGTGCGAGTCAGACTCGCACTTGACCGGTTTATTTATTTTTAAATACATACATATTATACATAGAAAGTACCCAGACTAATGCAAACAATCATGTTCATGCACACAAAGATTTGAATTGACCGGGAATCGAACCCGAGACCTCTGCGTAAAAAATCAGTACGATACAGAAGTCGTCTGCGACAATCTACGGTTCGTGGTTTTGTGAATTACGTTCAGAATCACTAAAGATTTTTCACTAACTTATACAAAACTATTATTACTATTTATCTGGGTATTACCTGGAAACCCTGACGAGTACATAACAATGATCAGAGTTAATAAACGACGAGTTAATGCCAAGGTTCCGCGCCATTATGTCTGTTGGCCAACCAGCAGTAAACGCGCGCCATGGACGTTCTAACCTGGAACATTATTAAATCGTATTTAAAAATTAATACATGGCAAAACCTACTAATTTCCATTCTATTTAGATATAAAATAAATAAATAATAAAATAAAAATATATTTTCTCTCTCACACAGAAATGTTACAAGTGATGCAAAAATATAAAATAATTTAATTTAAAACTAATTTAACAAATTGTATAGGTGATTCTGTGTGAGAGACTGGTATCCGTACTAGGAAAACCTGTATGACAGATTACCAGCCTCTCCTCGCTCTAGACAGGCAAGAGCAACGGATGGGTGTAACCAGAGGTGATACAAATATTATGTAAGAATATACTATTTCGTATGAGAAAATGATCGATATGAGATGCGGTACACTTAGGCTGGACTAAAATACATAGTGTGGCCACCTGTTACCCCAAATCGATTCCCAAGGTAGTAAACGTGTTTCTAGTTCTGGACAACTTTTAAACTATCATGATGCTTATAAATATTAAAAGTAAAGGTTCAGCCCAGTAGTTTTTGAGATTATCACCTATAACCCAAGAAACAAATAGACAATGTTTTAATACTAATATAATTAAACAAAAAAAAGGTAAAAGGTTAGTATTGTAGTACTTGGCGCTCATGGGAAAATAGCGGGAATATGTATGTGATGTGAATCAAAAACTCTTTGTTATTTGATATATAAACTCTTTGCTTTGATATTTATTATTCTTAATATTGTGTAACGTAACGTCAAAAGTCATTATATAAAATCGAACTATGTCTCAATAATATGCACAATTTTATGTTAATTAAAACCTAAATTCCCTAGGTTTGAAGTATTATTTCAATTTAATTAACATAATGGAAAAGTTTCTGAAACCCGAAAGATTCGATGGTGACCCTGCGGAACAGTCAACTGCAAATGAATGGAAACACTGGAAGAAAACGTTTACGAACTTCTTAGCCGCTAATACTACTAATAATGCACAGCTAAGTCCAGAAATCAAATTACAATTATTAATTAACCATATTTCACCGAAAGTTTATTCATACATAAGCGAATGCACCAACTACGATGACGGGCTAACAACCCTGGATAAGATTTATATCAAGCCAAATAATGTTATTTACGCTCGTCATGTTTTATCCACCAGAAGACAGCTACTAGGAGAAAAGGTGGATACGTATATGCAATCTTTAAAGCAACTGGCCAAAGACTGTGAATTTAAGGACGTAGATGCAGAAACAAACAGAAATGACACAATTAGAGGAGCCTTTATAGCTGGATTAGCCTCATCTACAATACGATCTAGACTTCTCGAAAGTTTGACTTTGACTTTAGAGCAGACCTATGATACGGCGCGTGCTATGGAAATGTCTGATATTAATTGTCAAAAATTTATCAACCCTATAGTTAGTGCCTTAAAAGAACCAACGCCCGGCAACTCGTCAAATGCTGAAGAACCTACCGCTGCTTTTACTGCGAAAGTTACCACTGGCACTTCGCAACGCAAATGCTTTTTCTGTGGTGGACCTATTCATCCACGAAGAAACTGTCCAGCCATAGAATCGATTTGCAAAAATTGTGGTAAGAAAGGACATTTTGCCAAAGTATGTCGTAGCTCAAAATCAACTAGTGCATCGATGAATCAAACTAACGAATGCAATCACTGTTCAGCCTCCATCGTAGCAGCAACTCCTGATTCACTACGTAAAGCAATAGTCCCTGCCTATATCAAAGGTATCCGAGGGGAAGCACTTATTGATACCGGGAGCTCTGTAAGCTTTGTGAACGAAGACTTTGCAAATCTATGTAATCTTAAGAGAAAGCCCTGCTCTCAAATTATATCGATGGCCTCAACATCTCATACGTCAGTAGTTAACGGTGTCACATGCCAAAATATTAAGATAGGTAACAACTCCTATGAAAATATAAACCTCTTGATAGTAAAACACCTTTGCGCCGATCTAATAATTGGTCATGACGTGATGATGACCCACTCAAGACTGGAATTTGTGTTCGATGGGCCCAAGGAAGTTTTCAAAGTCTGCAGTGTGGCCCAAGCTTCAGTCCCAGCAATTCCTTTGTTTTCAAGCGTGTCTCCAGACTGTAGACCAATCGCTATTAAGTCGAGACGGCATAGTTCTGAGGATCAGGTATTCATTAAAAATGAAATCAGAAAATTATTAGATCAAGGTATCATTGAGGAGAGTCGGTCGCCATGGCGGGCCCATCTTAATTACTAAAAACGAAACTCATAGAAAACGTTTAGTTATTGATTACTCTCAGACCGTCAACAGGTATACTCAGCTTGATGCTTATCCGCTACCTAACATTGAAGAAACAGTATGTAAGGTTTCTCAATACACCGTATTCAGCACAATCGACTTGCAAAGTGCTTACCATCAAGTGCCGATTTTACTGCACGAAAGACTATTAACAGCATTTGAAGCCGCAGGTAATCTTTATCAATTTCGAAGAATTCCATTCGGAGTTACAAATGGAGTAGCTTGTTTTCAAAGATCTATTGATTGGCTGATCAGACAAGAGCATCTCGAAGGCACATACGCCTATCTCGATGACATCACCATATGTGGTAAAAATCAGGCGGAACATGACGCAAATTCCAGTCTTGAGTGGGTCATCATCACGTCATGACCAATTATTAGATCGGCGCAAAGGTGTTTTACTATCAAGAGGTTTATATTTTCATAGGAGTTGTTAGTGCCTTAAAAGAACCAACGCCCGGCAACTCGTCAAATGCTGAAGAACCTACCGCTGCTTTTACTGCGAAAGTTACCACTGGCACTTCGCAACGCAAATGCTTTTTCTGTGGTGGACCTATTCATCCACGAAGAAACTGTCCAGCCATAGAATCGATTTAAAATATTGCGGACGACAATGAGTCCAGTCAAAACGATCCGTTTTGACTGGACTCATTGTCGTCCGCAATATTTTGAATCGATTCTTGCTCCTCAAATGAATATGAATCTAATTGTTCACCTTCACCTTGGTGTCCAATGGGAGCGAGATGACGATTTGAAACAGTTGTTTCGCGCCCATCTTGTAACTTGACAAATGAGTACTCAGGATTAGCTTGTATGAGCTCCACCTCTTCAACCAGGGGTTGATATTTATTCTTCCGATCGAAACGCTTCATTAATACCTGGCCTGAATCGGTCAACCACGTCGGTATGGTATTACCATTGGGTGACCGTCGTGTATGTTTGAACATACGCTCATGAGGTGTAAAATTCGTAGCTGTGCAAAGAAGTGATCTGATAGAATGTAAAGCTACGGGCAAGTATTTTTCCCAAGATTCTATAGGCACGTTATGTGTCCCGACTGCCAACTGTATTGTTTTCCAGAGAGTAGAGTTCAATTTCTCCACTTGTCCATTCCCTTGTGGGTTGTATGCCGTGGTTCTGCTTGTAGCGATTCCCCTAGAATGCAAAAACTCTCGGACTTCGTTTGATAGAAACTGTGTGCCTCTATCAGAATGAATGTAAGCAGGCATTCCGAAAAGCATGAACAAATTACTGTGTTATTAATTAATTATTATTGTGTCTTATCAATTTCGAAGAATTCCATTCGGAGTTACAAATGGAGTAGCTTGTTTTCAAAGATCTATTGATTGGCTGATCAGACAAGAGCATCTCGAAGGCACATACGCCTATCTCGATGACATCACCATATGTGGTAAAAATCAGGCGGAACATGACGCAAATTTAGAAAATTTTATGAAAGCTGCAGATAAGTACAATCTGACGCTCAATATGACGAAGAGTAAATTCAATCTCAAAGTCATAAATTTACTTGGTTATACCATTGGTCCGGATCACATCATAAAACCAGACAACGAAAGACTTCAACCATTGCTAAACATGACACCACCAACTGATCTGTCCTCTCTTCGTCGCGCCCTGGGAATGTTTGCACATTATTCGAAATGGATACCAAAATTTTCCAAGAGAATTCATATGCTAGCTCATACAACGGAATTTCCATTGAGTGCTGAAGCAAAATCACGTTTTGAGAGTCTTAAATCTGTCATAGCGAAGTCTTCTGTACATGCAATCGACGAACAAATGCCATTCACAGTCGAGACCGATGCATCTGAGCACTCAATTGCGGCTACGCTAACTCAAGACTCTAGGCCAGTAGCCTTCTTTTCACGAGCATTAAATGCAAGTGAACGTAACCACTCTTCTGTCGAAAAAGAGGCATACGCTATTTTTGAGTCCCTCCGAAAGTGGCGACACTATCTGATTGGAAAACCCTTCACTGTCATCACCGACCAGAAGTCAGTCTCTTTTATGTTCAACAATAAACATGCCAGTAAGATAAAAAATGAAAAAATACAAAGGTGGAGATTAGAATTAGCTCCATTTAAATTCGACATTATTTACCGACCCGGTAAAGACAATTACGCTGCAGACGCTCTGTCACGAATATGTAATTGTGTCACGACAAACATATCTAAGCTCCAATCGCTTCATGAAGCTCTATGCCACCCCGGGATCACAAGAATGCACCACTGGTTGAAAACTAAAAACTTACCGTATTCCCTCGAAGACGTTAGAAACATGACAAGTAATTGTCAACTTTGTGCAAGAATCAAACCAAGATTCTTTAAAGATAAACAACCGTTGCCAAAACTAGTGAAAGCAACATCGCCTTTTGAAAGGTTAAGCATTGATTTCAAAGGGCCGGTTCCGTCAAGCACCGCAAACCGTTATATTCTTACCGTTATCGACGAATATTCGAGATTTCCATTTGCTTTTCCGTGTAGCGATATGAGTTCAAAGACTGTTATCAAGCATCTGAGTAATTTGTTCATGCTTTTCGGAATGCCTGCTTACATTCATTCTGATAGAGGCACACAGTTTCTATCAAACGAAGTCCGAGAGTTTTTGCATTCTAGGGGAATCGCTACAAGCAGAACCACGGCATACAACCCACAAGGGAATGGACAAGTGGAGAAATTGAACTCTACTCTCTGGAAAACAATACAGTTGGCAGTCGGGACACATAACGTGCCTATAGAATCTTGGGAAAAATACTTGCCCGTAGCTTTACATTCTATCAGATCACTTCTTTGCACAGCTACGAATTTTACACCTCATGAGCGTATGTTCAAACATACACGACGGTCACCCAATGGTAATACCATACCGACGTGGTTGACCGATTCAGGCCAGGTATTAATGAAGCGTTTCGATCGGAAGAATAAATATCAACCCCTGGTTGAAGAGGTGGAGCTCATACAAGCTAATCCTGAGTACTCATTTGTCAAGTTACAAGATGGGCGCGAAACAACTGTTTCAAATCGTCATCTCGCTCCCATTGGACACCAAGGTGAAGGTGAACAATTAGATTCATATTCATTTGAGGAGCAAGAATCGATTCAAAATATTGCGGAGAGTCCAGTCAAAACGGATCGTTTTCTAACTTTACGACTCCACCAAGTTCTCCACTGCGCTCGGAACCTCAAGATGCTCCTTCTCCGTCTAACGTGCAGGTTCCGACCTCTTTTCAGGCCTCTCAACGTAACTCTTCATCTCCTCTCGCAGATACTCCTGTCAACCAAGCTCCTAGAAGATCTGGCCGGCTAAGAAAACCACCCAGCTATCTGAAAGACTATAGTGTGGGAGAATGATGTGAATCAAAAACTCTTTGTTATTTGATATATAAACTCTTTGCTTTGATATTTATTATTCTTAATATTGTGTAACGTAACGTCAAAAGTCATTATATAAAATCGAACTATGTCTCAATAATATGCACAATTTTATGTTAATTAAAACCTAAATTCCCTAGGTTTGAAGTATTATTTCAGTATGTATGCAAAAATAAAAAGTAAGTAAGTACCTTTCAAAACTAAAATCTCTAAAGTACGCCTGAAGCAACTGCTTCAGGTTATCGCAGAACTCCATGTGGAAGTCTCCATCGAACAGCGTCTTCGCGAGGCGAGGAGTTGGTGCGATGGAGTAGCGCTCCACGTTTCTGAACACCGACACTGTTGGCTCTCTGAAGACCCAACCTTCGGTGTCGTTGCGAGGGACCACGCGCATGCATATGCTGAGGTAGCCATATCTGGAAAATTGGTTGGGTAAATTAGTTAATTGTTTTAATTAGTCTTTATGGCCAGCAGGGACTGTCGAATATTTGTTTCGATTTTTCTTACATTTATAATATTCTTTCATATTTCTACTTCTTTTACCTACATTTCTGAACTATTGTAGCAATACACGTAATGAATGCCTAATAATATTGCTCATACATTTAAAGTAGGCGCAAATTTATTTTTGTTTAATTGTTTATATATTTGATTTGTATCTCTCTTGGTTCCTACCAAATCCTTTATTTATTTCTTTTTTTAAAGCTGATTTACTAATACCTCATAAATATGTTGATCGCCTTCCCAACTCCCAGCTCGGAGTCAAGCGTAGTCGCGGCTCCGCACAAGGCTACTGCTAGCAGCAGCACTGTGTGGCTCCGCACCATCACACACGCACTGCTGGCCTGGAACAAGTAAATTAATACTTATTATTGTGTGGAAGTAGGACTAAATTACTTATCTATATACCTACTCAGAAAGATTACTTTTGGACTTAGCGTAAAATGCAGTCGGTATTGATAAAAAGTCTTCCCTCGGAAACTCGGAACCTTCATAAAAGGTTCGGATGCCAAGCGAGAAAACTATTATATACGCGAATTACAAATTATTTATTAAACCAGAGATCTTTAAGTTCGTTAAATTAGTGTTTGTAAAATTTCCAAAGACACAGTTTTTATTGGCTGTTAAATTGAGTATTTTCTCATTGGGTTTTATGGACCTGTCAGGGCTAACACAGGTTTTCCTTTAAATGCGACTGCAACTGCTCAAATAAATAGGCACTAGAAAGGCTGAAATAGGCCCAAATATTAACCTGTGCATGGGAATCGAAACTGTAAACTCGCGCAACGTGTAGCCGTAAAACAAGACCGGCTGATATGATGATGAAATAGAACAGCGGCACTCTTTCACGTGACAGTTTTGATAGCACCTAAATGACTTGCGCATTCTCTAGTCACGTTTTTGTCACTAAACTATTAACGCAATAAACTGTTTCTACATTCATTTGTTTAGTGTAAAAACAACCTTATTGTTTTTAATAGCATTGGTTAATTAAGTTAAAGTTAATGACAAGATAAATTTTGTAAAATTGTAGGTTTTAACAGTTATTAATGTTAAATTACATATAATTTTTACCTATAAAGCTTAGGGATAACTAGAAAAATCCGAAAAGAAGCGTATAGTCCAGAGACGCGGGTTCGAGTCCCGCATCGAGTACCAATTTTTTCCATTGTCTTTCTTCTTTTCAGAGTCATTAATGTTTTAAACAGGAACCGGCCTCCTATAGTGAAATCCCCCTCCTTCACTTGACCTACTTATACTAAGCTTTTTTTAGGTAGTGATAACATTTACAAGTTTTTCATCGGCTTTTAGGATAACTCGGAATAAGTTGATTAAAGTACTTTTATACTTAGTGCAGTTATTTAAAAAACAAGGCTTTGGTTTCAATAAAAAAAAAATGCAAGCATGGCTTACACAGAAATCTAAATACAGATATCTGTGATGGCTTAGCATAAAATCCATAGATAACCTCGATCGAATAATAAATGCTACGTTCACAAATACGTGACATTATATCGTGTTCTATATTTGAATTTCGTATGTATTTAACAAAACGTGATATCCGTTTCTAAACTGTCGTTTGTCTGTTAGTAAAATTTCGTTTGTTTGTAAATTTTGTCGATCGTGTTTTAAAACACGCGTGTGTATAATAGGTCAATTTGTTCTTATGACCTTGAAATTAGAATTACCATTCATCATAACAGCCCATTAATGTCCCACTGCTGGGACGGGCCTCCTCCCGTGAAGGATAGGGATACTTGGCCTACTAATACTACGCTGGCCAGACGGATTGGTACATGGTTTAATTTCAAGTTTTCCTTCTTTTTATTTCGTACAGATAACATTCACGTATAGCACACACACGCATTAGTCGGTTTTTACGACACCCATGCGATGAGATGGGGTGGTAAAATATTGTATTCTTACTCCGTCACCACACGGATGGATTACCATTACAGCTCAAATAATGTCAACTTACAGAGATGAGTTCATCGCTAAAGAAGGACCTCTACTGATACCAAGTTGTCCAGACGGATCAGGGTTGTATGTAAAGGTGTCCTTTTTTTAAAGTAAAAATATAGGTAAGTACGTAAACTTTCCTTTAGCCTTTAAGCTTTTTGACACCCGAGGAATAACATGGATTGCTACAAATACAAAAATCTTTATTTCACATTAATCTAGGTTACAACAATGACGGTTTTGGTGACTCCAGTTAGGTAAAATAATTGCCTGTGTTAGAAGTCACTGCTCTTATTCCTCGCTTGTGTTGTTTTAGATCTAAGGCAGACTTTTGTGAAAATGTCAGCCTTAGATCTAAAATGTCTGCCTTAATCTCTGTTAATGGATGACACCATGTCTTTTACTCTGCGAGTCTTCCTTCGAATGATATCAAGTTTAATTTTTATTTGTGTGCAAGCTATCCCTTGAGCGTGAGGCTTGCAATGAGATGGAGTAGGGAACCGTATCTAAATCATGTACTTAAAATCTTTTTTCTACATATCTGCTTCGCTTACTACCCAATAGTACCCAATGCTGACAAGATATTATGAAACCAAAAAATCTATTTCTATTTAAGAACTTCCCTAATAGGAATCAAGACCGGTGTCTGGCTTTAAGAATTTGTAAGTATTAATAAAAAAAATGTCTGCAGAAGCTATGTGTTTATGGACTAAACAAATTAGTGAGACTATATACTATGTATAAATGACTGCATCCTGCTTCTAAGTGACTATAGTACCAAGTTACACTATCATAAGAATGTAAACAATTCATAGTACCTACGCACCTGCATTTGATGTCATGAATACCACAGAACATTAAAATACATGTATTTTAATGTTCTGTGATGAATACTATAATTATACAAGTATATTGTTGACCGCAGGGAAACACGTAACAAAAGCTAAGTTTCTTGAATATAACATTTTATAATCTAGACTTAGATTACTATTTGACTTTAAAGAAGAAATTATTGTGGTCTCAGCTTGGTCTCACCTCTTTTATATCCATTCCGGCCTATGTCCAGCAGTGGACGTCTAAAGGCTGATTGGTATGATGATGATAGTCAAGCTGGGGTAGTGATGGAGGTATTAATTATTTTTTTAATAATTATGGTCGTATAAAATATTTTAAGTCACCAAAGAATATTTTTTTATTTTAATAAATTGTATTATCACAGCATTTCATCATCATCATAATTATCAGCCAATTGACGTCCAAATTATCTAAAATAATTTACAAAACATAATAAATGAAAAATATAAACCTACTTAAAAGATTCTTTTGCAAATAAAAATAACTTAAATAATTATCAAAATTAAATAAAAAATTCATAAAATTTTACAAAAAGTATTTGTCAGAAGTGGGATTCGAACCCACGCCCTCAGAGAGGACCAGAACAACTCGAACCTGCTTCGCAGGCAAGGTAAACCTTGAGTCTGGCGCCTTAGACCGCTCGGCCATCCTGACGGTTGAACACCGAGTCGAAATTAGCGCTCTGATTCACCGATGTAGAGTTGCGTTGCGATAATAACAGATGGCGCTTTCGTACATATTTTTATCGGAACTATTTTATACATAAATTCGACTGTATTGTTTAGAAACTATCTTTTTGTATTAAAATAGAATGTTTTACTTTAATGCAGGTAAATGATAATTTATTTTCTAACAGAATGTAAAACAAGGAAATAGTTTACTAAGTTGTAAACAGGATTTTTTTTTCAATTTGTTGCATGTATGTGGTAACTGCCGTTGTTAAATATCAGCAAAGCCTACAGACAGCCAAGCCCAAACAAGATCATGTGGTTTACGATTGCACCCAATAGGGGAATTCGTTTTGTATTATCAGACTATTAATTACTTATTTAAATTTTAGTCTGGATATAGTTTTAATTAAATTCCTCGCACATTCACACAACGCCATCTAGTCCCAAACTAAGCAGAGCTTGTACTTACTATGGGTACTAGGCAACGGATAAACATACTTAAATACTTTTTTTTTGTAAATACTTACATATTATAGGTACATAGAAGCTAATCATGTCAGCATAATCATGTTCTTGCACACAAATATTTGCATTGAGCGGAAACCGAACCCGAGACCTCTGCGTAGTAGTCATGTTATAGAACCACTGCGCCACAGAGGTCGTCAAGATGAATGAAAGTTATATAAAGCTATGTACAACTATGAATGTTAGTGTTAATTTACATAGACACAATATTTCTTTATGTCCCCTTATATGTTTATAATGTTTTCCTTGAAATGATTATGTTACATAAGAGCAATAATAATCACGTAACTTATACTACTATAATAATTAGGTACTTTATGGAAATGCCATCACTGATTGTTATTAAAATATCAGTTTTTGTATTTAAATATTAAGTTAATATAATATCATAACATGGTTTTATAAATTTATTAACAATGTTTAATAATTTTATATTAAAGTTTAATATTAAAATTTTGATTCAATATTCTATGCAACATATTTTATAGTTTATAATTCTCTTATAAATATTATAATGCTCTAATACATAACGCCGCAGATTTAAGCATACAAAGGGACATAGGGACAGAGAAAGCTACTTTGTTTTATACTATGTAGTGAAAAACTCAAAAATACCAGTATTCTCCATCATTTAATGGATGTTATTATACACATAATCCTTCCTCTTGAATCACTATATCTTTTAAAAAAAACGCATCAAAATCAGAAGCGTAATTTTAAAGATCCAAAAAAAAGGGGACATAGGGACAGTAAAAGCCACTTTATTTTATACTATGTATAGATTGTAAATACCATACCATATTACACAGGAAACAACTCTAATACAATCATTTATCATCATCCACGCAAAGCTTCCTTAAAGCAAGAATCGAACCGAAACCTTTCTGCTAACAGGTACGCACAAACTAATACGCAAATTCACCGTCAAAATGTGTATGTTACTTTTATAACCATTACTAATAATATATTATACTAGCTGACCCGTGTCCACTTCGTAGGGCGGCGTAAAAACGCGTCTGTTTTTAAACATATCTCATTACTGCTCCAGTCCTGTTAGTCATAGCGTGATACTATACAGCCTATGACACTCCCCGATAAATGGACTATTCAACACAGAAAGAATTTTAAAAATCGGTTTAGTAGATCCAGAGATTACCCCCTACAACGTCACTAACACACAAACTTTACCTCTTTATAATATTAGTATAGATAACCATTGCTAATAATATATTTAAATTAACATAACTTCTTATATAACTTAAAACTAGTTACTTACGAAAGGCCACAGATAAAAAAACACTGTTACGGATTTATTAATACTCTGTCAGATTGATACTCGGTCAACCATGACAGTATTACCTAATTAGTTTGATAACTATTGAAAACGATAAAAAAGTTGACCCGAAAACACTTTTTTTCATCTTTTAGCAGATGGTTATTAAGTCTAGTGCCTTGGTAAGATATACCACAGATCACTAAGGTTAATTCGATCGATCGTCGATCGACTTTGACACTCTTATCAGCCCATTAATGTCCCACTGGAGGGACGGACCTCCTTCTGTGACGAAGGGATACTTGGCCTACTAATACCACACTGGCCGCTGGCGCTGGGGTTTAATTTCAAGATTTCCTTTTTTTTATTTCGTAAAGATAATAAGTATACAATACACGGATAGTCCCTTAGACGGTTTTTAAGACACCCATGGGGTGGTGACATATTGTATTCTTACTCCGTCACCACACGAAGAACCTGTTACTTTAAGCTCGGCAACTGCTTACACGACTACTTTGCCATTAACGCTGCCAACTATACTTTTCATGACTCGCCTATTGGTAACAATATCGACACAGCAATTTAGAACAAATTAAACCAGGAAGCAGACTTTGAATTCATTAACTTGGTTAATTGCATTATTACTGTAATTATTTTGTAAAGTCTTACATAAATAGAAAGAAAAATTGTTATAAATAATAATAAACATAATAATGGTAATAGTTTGATGACCTTTGTGGCGTAGTGGTTTAATATAGTCTGCATGGCTAGCTTGCTTCGTAGAAGTCTGGGGTTCGAATCCCGCTAAATTCAAATATATTTTTTTCATTGCAAACATCACATTGTTGAGTTTATTACTAGGTATAATAATAATTAATTAAATAAAATGTTATTTAAATGTTTTCGGGTTATTTTATTCGTATGTATGATGATTTGTAAATGTTCTCTCTATAAAGTTAAAGATACAATCATCATCATAACATCCCATCAATGTCCCACTGCAGGGACGGGCCTCCTTCCGTGACGGAGGGATACTTGGCCTACTAATCAGACGCATTGGTATAGGTTTAATATCAAGTCTTCCCTCTTTTTATTTCGTAAAGATAATATTGACGGATAGTTCCTTAGTCGGTTTTTACGACGCCCATAGGATGAGATGGGGTGGTGACATATTGTATTCCTACTCCGTCACCACACGGAGGAGTAATTAGGTATCAAAATACCATAAACGAAACTACATTAACTACAGATGCTAAATTGTTTTTTTTTGTGCAATCCAATTAGTAATAATTCTGCTAGGGAAAGATGACCCCTACTGCTTTCTATTTTTTTGTCTTATATGATCTCTGGCCAGTTTCTAGAACAGGCTTTTAGATAGTCACGCCAGGTATAGTAAAAAGGTTACACGAAAAGGAGTTAGGTACATTTATTTTTAACTAGCTTTTACCCGCGACTTCGTCCGCATAAGTTTTAAGTTAAGTTTATTTAGTTTTCCTACTACCTACCCCTTAAGAACGATGGCGTGATTATTTATAGCCTATGACCATTTCTAGGTTATCATCTATCACCATACCAAATTTCATCAAAATCCGTTCAGCCGTTTAAGCGTGAAAGAGTAACAGACAGACAGAGTTATTTTCACATTTATAATATTAGTATGGATTTTAATTCATAAACACGCTAATGTCATTCAGAAGAAGATTCATTATAATTAATACCTAGTCATAATGAAATCGAGATTGTTATTAAATAAAAAACCTGTGTATCAAGTAGCTGTGGCCTTGCCCCAGAGTTGGCCTGTAGAATTAGTGTCAATGAGAATTGAATTAGCAAGTGAGATCGAGATGAACTATGTACTTCGTTCTTGTCACGATATCGTTAGAAAAATGAGAAATAAATAGAAAAAAAGCCTTTTATTAGTGCAGTAGCAATTTACAGAAAATAGTTGAGTTGGGTTTATGTCACTTTAGTCCGATATGCTCTGGACCCCTCTATGGGTGAAGGCCTCCTTCAGAGATTTCCACTCGTCGCGAAAATAGAAAAATGATAAAAAGAGACGTAAATTAATTGTCTCGGTGGCAAGGCTTTATGGTATAGTGTATAAGGCTGCCATGCAAGAGGTCATGGATTCAAATCCCATGCAACATAATATTTGTGTGATTCACAAATTATTGTGTTCTTTTTGAATGCTTGTCAATAGGTATAAAATTATCTATACTTCAATACTAATATTATAAAGAAGTAAAGTTTGTGAGTTTGTGACGTTGTAGGGGGTAATCTCTGGATCTACTAAGCCGGTTTTAAAAATTCTTTCTGTGTTGAATAGACCGTTTATCGGGGAGTGTCACAGGCTATACAGTATCACGCTATGACTAATAGGAGTGGAGCAGTAATGAAATATGTTAAGGGCCCCTTTTTTTGCCACCCAACGCAGTGGGCACGGGTCAGCTAGTATGTAATATGTTCTGTCAAGTGTGTTAAGTCTTAAGCTTGGATAAAAATGTAGGTATATGCTTAAGAGTCTATAGGTATGTTTTGTCTAGTAAGAGATTAAACTGCATGTCAAT
This sequence comes from Schrankia costaestrigalis, assembly GCA_905475405.1. Lineage (NCBI taxonomy): Eukaryota > Metazoa > Arthropoda > Insecta > Lepidoptera > Erebidae > Schrankia > Schrankia costaestrigalis. The sequence continues at coordinate 6,975,772 of FR997851.1, forward strand.
TCTCGTACCTAAAAATCCGGTTAAATTAACTTTTAGTTGTCAAATTGTCACACTCTAAATAAAACTTTAACACGACCACAAAAGATTACAATTGCAATAGCAAAAACGACAACTAAAAGTTAACTTAAGCGAACAAGACAATTTGACAACTAAAAGTTAACTTAAGCGAATTTTTATGTAGACGAGAAATGATATGCTGGTTAAAAAAAAACAGTCCGATTTCTATTAGCAGTTGCTTCTGTAGTTTTGCACTTTTACTAAAGAGGTTTAAACCATTGCTTTATGATAGACTCACTTACAGCAAAGAACAAGGTACCATCAAGCCATTAGTATACTTAACCTACATTATTTGAGATTCAAGAGCCCTCGATATGCACTTGAACCGATATGTTGCAAGGAATGGACATATTTCGATTATAACTCTTAATGCAAATTGATATTAATATCAATTATACTTTAAATATAGATTTGAGAATTTAATTGATTGATTTAAGCGCCGATTACACTAATAATAATAATAATAAAAACGTTTATTCATCTCCACAAATTACATGTACATACACAGTTGACAGAAAGGTTACAAGTTTATAAGTAATTTGTGGGAGATCTGGAGTCTAAACTAAGCCTAGGCCTGTACTATAGATCTCCAGGCCCCCCGTTTTAAACATAGGATAGATTGTCAACAATGAGATGATGTATTGAGCACTAGACTACATACAGTCTCCTACATGATGGTAGTCTAGTGTAATCGGCGCTTTACTTCGAAAGATAGGTGGATCATCATCATTATATCTGCCAATTGACGTCCACTGCTGGTCATAGACCTCCTTAAAATATTGCCTCCCTCATCCATCGGTTTCCCGGCGTACTAACAAAGTAGATAGGGTAATTAATGGTTAAATAAAATTAACATTTCCGTTCAAGAATGCTAAGTACTTAGCTCTGGCTCTAGTTTGTCAATGAGAAAAATGATTTATTCAATAAGAGATAAGTACAAAATATAAACAATTAGAAATGAATGAGCGCTGTGAATAAATTCTCCTGACTATGATAACAAACTTTATCTACAACTTAGATTGTCTGTTTTTTTTTATTTAACGTTGCCACCTACATTTTTTCCACGTTATTTTTTTTAAAGAGGTCTCTTACTAAACTTAAATACTTAATACACAGAAAGGAGATCCAGGCTTAAGACAACAATCCGTAGATCACACAAACCTTGATTATTGAAATCAAGGTTTGTGTACAAGGCTTTTTTTTTAAGATAACTCCTGGACTGCACTAGTGATCATGCCCTGTGTTGCGGAGACTTTTAATCAATGTAACGGACACAAAGAACACCCAGACCCAGGACAATAATTTGTGGATCACACAAAGAGCTGTCCTAGGAATCGAACCCGCGACCTCGTCAGGGCAATAGTACAAATTACTCCATAGCAAAGATAACACATAATTTCTACTCAGAAGTCTAATAATTCTTCAACTAACTTAACGTCAAAACGTATAATTTTACAATAAAATCCCAAGAAATGCCACGGGTAAGTACGAGTCTCAACTGAACGGTAAACTTAGCATTCCTGACGCGCATTCGGATTTATTTATAGCTAGGGAAACGGCAACAAACGAATCCACTCCTGCGCATTGTGTAGCGACAGCAAAATAAACTTTTTCAAAAAAATAAATTAGGGAGAATTGCAATATCCATATAAATGTGCTTTCGCATTATGTGTGTTGGGCTGGATGTTTGTATAGATCTGTAAAATGTATGTATGTATTTACATAAAAAAGTATATAAAATATGATTTTAGTCCTAGTAACTATAGTACAAGCTTTGCTAGATTTGGGTTTAGATGGTGCTGTATGAATGTATGAGGCACGACTAAAAACAGCTGCGATCAAATCAAAACGTTACTTTTTTACACAAAACGCTGTAAAACTATTAATGTGTAAGCCACACACCACAGTCATCTATCTACCCCCTTACTCATAATCGTCTCTTAAATTTTAGTCAATTGATTAGCTTAAATTCTTACGGTTTTGTTTGGCATAAGGTTGGTTTTGCTAATAAAAATTTTGCTAAACAGTGACTAAATTTAAGAGGCGTTTATAAGTAAGGGGGCTATAGGCCGACCGTTTAACTCAGACCCCGCCTGCGGTAATAGGGGTGCGCGGGGGGCGAGGACAAAGGAGAGAGCTGTCTCTTGATTTTTTGGCAAAACGGCGCCATCTAGATACTGTGGCCCGAACTACATCACATCACAACACAGCTCTAATTTTTAGCTAGCTTATTTTATGAAATAAAAAGAAGGAAATATTGAAATTATACCCTAAACCAATCGAAATACCTGGAGAGGTTTTTTTATTTTTCTGGTCAGGCTTTAAATTGTGTAATAATTTAGACTGCATATTTTCTCTAAGAAAGTACGAGTTTAAATGCCAAGATGACGCCACCATCTTTGAAATTTGTAAATTGTATAGAAGACGGACATACCGCAGGCGGGGACTGAGATAAACGGTCGGCCTATAGCTTACTGCACTAGTGTCATACTGACATACTGACTAGGTGTCCGTTATGGTAGTGTGTAAAAATAAAAAAAGCTCATCTTATTATTGTTCTTAGTATCTGTAAATATTTTCTAAGATTGATTCTTACAAATTAATATGTTTAAATCATACCTGTTTTAATGTATATATGAGTCATATAATTTCAAAACCCCCTAAAGTGCTTTTTCTTAAATGTCGACAATTCATGAAAAACGTCTTAAACTTACTAACCTTAATTCTGTACGATTTTTAACATTATATTGTAATCTAGCAATTCCAACAAACATCTTTCTTTAATAAAAACAATTAGAAAAACGAGGTTATTTGCAAAAATAGATTCGTTTTAGGGGACTTAGAAGTTAACTTTAGGTTTTAGTGAAATTTGAAAGTAACCGATACCGTTTTAGAGGGTTTTGAAGCAATCACTATTTTGAACTAGGAAGGTATTATGCAATAAAATTGTAAATAAGACACAAAATAAAAAAGGCAATTAAAATTATTTTATTTCAAAAGAAATGGTTTTTAATTTTTATGTAATAATGAAATAATAAATATGTAATATTATTGTTATTTTTGGAGTCGGTGTCAGCCAACGAAATACGATTATACCTAAGCAAATGGAATGGCGGCCACGAATTACAGATTATATTATTATATGACTTCGACATTATGACATAAAGTTGTTGATTGTTTATGGATTGGTTTAAAATTAATTTTTAAAACAAATATTAAATAACTATTCTTATCATATTTAAATAAATATATTTTAAAATACCTGTGTCACGTTCAAACGTTTTAATATACCTATTTAGTAACGATTAAAGCTTTCCATAACTTTGGGCGTTTATATAGGTTTAACCAGCACCGTCAATTGAAAAAAATCGTAATTCGCAAATAGGATCAATAATGCAAAATGTTGTCTACAAAGTCGTTAGAAAAGGCAATAAAGTCCTGTATAACACATTCTGATCTCTTTAAATGGTTTTTAATTTTAAGTAATTGTCTTTGATTCGTAGTACTTTCTCATCATAATCTTTAGTCTGTGTATAACACGACGCCATATTTATTTATATTTTAAGTCAGGAATATAAAATAGAATATAATTATCGTGGCTGACACCGACTCCAAAAATAACAATAATATTACATTATTTGTAATAATTTGATTATATTTTAAAGAATCTACAAATAAATATATTTGTAGACTCTTCAAGAAATATCCTTAACAATACTTTTTACAATAATTAAAAGAACCTATTCTTTAGATTATAATTAAGTAAAAAGAATGTCTGATTTAATGTTGCAAAACCAAAATACAACTAATTATTTTTTAATTTTTAGTGAAATTTTTGTCTTTGAAGTCGTTTTTTTTTTGTAAAACCTTATTTTATTTGGCATAGTAACCAACTCGATATAGCTCTTGTGTACGCTACCATTACGGACACCGCTACCCCGCCCCCTCGTCCCTTTCATACCGCAGGCGGGGACTGAGATAAACGGTCGGCCTATAGTCGCCAGTTAGTGTTACATAAATATCTACTTGTTACACTCTTTTTTGTCATTGTTTGAAATCCTAATTATTTCATAGCTTATAATGTTATTTATTTCGAATGAAAGGAAGCCTCATCCAATGAGAGATATCCATGACATGAGATGCAGGTAGTGTTATGGTTACAATCATAGGAAAAACTCAAATTCAAATACTAATTTTGCTGCTAAGTGTTACAATAATCTATACTAATATTATAAAGAGGTAAAGTTTGTGTGTTTTCGTGTTTGTGACGTTATAGGAGGTAATCTCTGGATCTACTGAACCGATTTTAAAAATTCTTTCTGTGTTGAATAGTCCATTTATCGGGGAGTGTCATAGGCTATGTAGTATCACGCCATGACTAATAGGAGTGGAGCAGTAATGAAATATGTTTGAAAAACGAGCGCGTTTTTTTAGCCGGCCAACGAAGTGGGCACGGGTCAGCTAGTGTTGTGTATAAGAATATAGAGTCTAAAGACTGCGCAAAAATAAAACGGCAATTTCAAAAATTAACTTTTAGTTGTCAAATTGTCACACTCTAAATAAAACTTTAACACGACCACAAAAGATTACAATTGCAATAGCAAAAACGACAACTAAAAGTTAACTTAAGCGAACAAGACAATTTGACAACTAAAAGTTAACTTAAGCGAATTTTTATGTAGACGAGAAATGATATGCTGGTTAAAAAAAAACAGTCCGATTTCTATTAGCAGTTGCTTCTGTAGTTTTGCACTTTTACTAAAGAGGTTTAAACCATTGCTTTATGATAGACTCACTTACAGCAAAGAACAAGGTACCATCAAGCCATTAGTATACTTAACCTACATTATTTGAGATTCAAGAGCCCTCGATATGCACTTGAACCGATATGTTGCAAGGAATGGACATATTTCGATTATAACTCTTAATGCAAATTGATATTAATATCAATTATACTTTAAATATAGATTTGAGAATTTAATTGATTGATTTAAGCGCCGATTACACTAATAATAATAATAATAAAAACGTTTATTCATCTCCACAAATTACATGTACATACACAGTTGACAGAAAGGTTACAAGTTTATAAGTAATTTGTGGGAGATCTGGAGTCTAAACTAAGCCTAGGCCTGTACTATAGATCTCCAGGCCCCCCGTTTTAAACATAGGATAGATTGTCAACAATGAGATGATGTATTGAGCACTAGACTACATACAGTCTCCTACATGATGGTAGTCTAGTGTAATCGGCGCTTTACTTCGAAAGATAGGTGGATCATCATCATTATATCTGCCAATTGACGTCCACTGCTGGTCATAGACCTCCTTAAAATATTGCCTCCCTCATCCATCGGTTTCCCGGCGTACTAACAAAGTAGATAGGGTAATTAATGGTTAAATAAAATTAACATTTCCGTTCAAGAATGCTAAGTACTTAGCTCTGGCTCTAGTTTGTCAATGAGAAAAATGATTTATTCAATAAGAGATAAGTACAAAATATAAACAATTAGAAATGAATGAGCGCTGTGAATAAATTCTCCTGACTATGATAACAAACTTTATCTACAACTTAGATTGTCTGTTTTTTTTTATTTAACGTTGCCACCTACATTTTTTCCACGTTATTTTTTTTAAAGAGGTCTCTTACTAAACTTAAATACTTAATACACAGAAAGGAGATCCAGGCTTAAGACAACAATCCGTAGATCACACAAACCTTGATTATTGAAATCAAGGTTTGTGTACAAGGCTTTTTTTTTAAGATAACTCCTGGACTGCACTAGTGATCATGCCCTGTGTTGCGGAGACTTTTAATCAATGTAACGGACACAAAGAACACCCAGACCCAGGACAATAATTTGTGGATCACACAAAGAGCTGTCCTAGGAATCGAACCCGCGACCTCGTCAGGGCAATAGTACAAATTACTCCATAGCAAAGATAACACATAATTTGTACTCAGAAGTCTAATAATTCTTCAACTAACTTAACGTCAAAACGTATAATTTTACAATAAAATCCCAAGAAATGCCACGGGTAAGTACGAGTCTCAACTGAACGGTAAACTTAGCATTCCTGACGCGCATTCGGATTTATTTATAGCTAGGGAAACGGCAACAAACGAATCCACTCCTGCGCATTGTGTAGCGACAGCAAAATAAACTTTTTCAAAAAAATAAATTAGGGAGAATTGCAATATCCATATAAATGTGCTTTCGCATTATGTGTGTTGGGCTGGATGTTTGTATAGATCTGTAAAATGTATGTATGTATTTACATAAAAAAGTATATAAAATATGATTTTAGTCCTAGTAACTATAGTACAAGCTTTGCTAGATTTGGGTTTAGATGGTGCTGTATGAATGTATGAGGCACGACTAAAAACAGCTGCGATCAAATCAAAACGTTACTTTTTTACACAAAACGCTGTAAAACTATTAATGTGTAAGCCACACACCACAGTCATCTACCCCCTTACTCATAATCGTCTCTTAAATTTTAGTCAATTGATTAGCTTAAATTCTTACGGTTTTGTTTGGCATAAGGTTGGTTTTGCTAATAAAAATCTCGCTAAACAGTGACTAAATTTAAGAGGCGTTTATAAGTAAGGGGGCTATAGGCCGACCGTTTAACTCAGACCCCGCCTGCGGTAATAGGGGTGCGCGGGGGGCGAGGACAAAGGAGAGAGCTGTCTCTTGATTTTTTGGCAAAACGGCGCCATCTAGATACTGTGGCCCGAACTACATCACATCACAACACAGCTCTAATTTTTAGCTAGCTTATTTTATGAAATAAAAAGAAGGAAATATTGAAATTATACCCTAAACCAATCGAAATACCTGGAGAGGTTTTTTTATTTTTCTGGTCAGGCTTTAAATTGTGTAATAATTTAGACTGCATATTTTCTCTAAGAAAGTACGAGTTTAAATGCCAAGATGACGCCACCATCTTTGAAATTTGTAAATTGTATAGAAGACGGACATACCGCAGGCGGGGACTGAGATAAACGGTCGGCCTATAGCTTACTGCACTAGTGTCATACTGACATACTGACTAGGTGTCCGTTATGGTAGTGTGTAAAAATGAAATTTGAAAGTAACCGATACCGTTTTAGAGGGTTTTGAAGCAATCACTATTTTGAACTAGGAAGGTGTTATGCAATAAAATTGTAAATAAGACACAAAATAAAAAAGGCAATTAAAATTATTTTATTTCAAAAGAAATGGTTTTTAATTTTTATGTAATAATGAAATAATAAATATGTAATATTATTGTTATTTTTGGAGTCGGTGTCAGCCAACGAAATACGATTATACCTAAGCAAATGGAATGGCGGCCACGAATTACAGATTATATTATTATATGACTTCGACATTATGACATAAAGTTGTTGATTGTTTATGGATTGGTTTAAAATTAATTTTTAAAACAAATATTAAATAACTATTCTTATCATATTTAAATAAATATATTTTAAAATACCTGTGTCACGTTCAAACGTTTTAATATACCTATTTAGTAACGATTAAAGCTTTCCATAACTTTGGGCGTTTATATAGGTTTAACCAGCACCGTCAATTGAAAAAAATCGTAATTCGCAAATAGGATCAATAATGCAAAATGTTGTCTACAAAGTCGTTAGAAAAGGCAATAAAGTCCTGTATAACACATTCTGATCTCTTTAAATGGTTTTTAATTTTAAGTAATTGTCTTTGATTCGTAGTACTTTCTCATCATAATCTTTAGTCTGTGTATAACACGACGCCATATTTATTTATATTTTAAGTCAGGAATATAAAATAGAATATAATTATCGTGGCTGACACCGACTCCAAAAATAACAATAATATTACATTATTTGTAATAATTTGATTATATTTTAAAGAATCTACAAATAAATATATTTGTAGACTCTTCAAGAAATATCCTTAACAATACTTTTTACAATAATTAAAAGAACCTATTCTTTAGATTATAATTAAGTAAAAAGAATGTCTGATTTAATGTTGCAAAACCAAAATACAACTAATTATTTTTTAATTTTTAGTGAAATTTTTGTCTTTGAAGTCGTTTTTTTTTTGTAAAACCTTATTTTATTTGGCATAGTAACCAACTCGATATAGCTCTTGTGTACGCTACCATTACGGACACCGCTACCCCGCCCCCTCGTCCCTTTCATACCGCAGGCGGGGACTGAGATAAACGGTCGGCCTATAGTCGCCAGTTAGTGTTACATAAATATCTACTTGTTACACTCTTTTTTGTCATTGTTTGAAATCCTAATTATTTCATAGCTTATAATGTTATTTATTTCGAATGAAAGGAAGCCTCATCCAATGAGAGATATCCATGACATGAGATGCAGGTAGTGTTATGGTTACAATCATAGGAAAAACTCAAATTCAAATACTAATTTTGCTGCTAAGTGTTACAATAATCTATACTAATATTATAAAGAGGTAAAGTTTGTGTGTTTTCGTGTTTGTGACGTTATAGGAGGTAATCTCTGGATCTACTGAACCGATTTTAAAAATTCTTTCTGTGTTGAATAGTCCATTTATCGGGAAGTGTCATAGGCTATGTAGTATCACGCCATGACTAATAGGAGTGGAGCAGTAATGAAATATGTTTGAAAAACGAGCGCGTTTTTTTAGCCGGCCAACGAAGTGGGCACGGGTCAGCTAGTGTTGTGTATAAGAATATACCTAGTCTAGTCATAAATATTGTTACGAAGAAAAAACATTTTTTTTTATTGCAAATAATATTTATTACTTTTACAGTGTGTTAGTTTAATACATAAATATAAAACAATTCAAAATATAAAAAGCTTATTCGAAGTGGTCTCCATTGGCTGCAACACAGTCCTTTAAACGTTGAGGCCAGTTATCAATAGAAGCACGCACTCTTTCCATGGGAAAATTCTTCACTGCCAATCGTATGGATTGTTTTAGGGACTCCAAATTATCATGGCGTTTAGAGCAAGCCATACTCTCTAAAACTGACCATAAATCATAATCCAGCGGATTAAGATCGGGACTAGACGACGGCCAGTCTTCAGCTCTGATGAAGTCCGAAACGTTCATTTCCAACCAAGACTGCGTGGACCGAGCTTTATGACCCGGCGCTGAGTCTTGTTGGAAGGACCATACTTGGTTATTGAACATGGTGTTGTTAAGGGGTTTAACTACCTTCTCAAGAATGGTATCTTGATACACTTGTGCCGATGTTTTGATACCTTTTTCACAAAAATATGGCTCAGTCACTCCTTCATAGCTAACACCCCACCAAACCATCACTGAAGTCGGATAATGCCCACGTTGCACTCTGTCGACTAATTGGGAAGCTTCCTTAGAGCTTTGAGCATAAATACGGTCATTTTGTTTGTTAAAATGTTGCTCAACTGTAAAGATTTTCTCATCCGTAAACAAAATTTTTCTGTGACCTCCCTTTGCGTACCGTTTCAGTAGTTGCTTCGATTTTACCACCCTATTCTTTTTTAAATTATCAGTTAAAAAATGACCAGTGCGTCTCTTATAGGCTGCAAGTCCTAAGTCATCTTTTAAAATGCGTGACATGGTTCTGGGTGCTATCTTCATCTCCCGAGATAAAATCTTTTGCTTTCGGACAGGATTTCTTCGAATTCTTTCCCTTACTGCTTTGACCACCATTTTCGTACGAACACTACGTGGACGGCCAGATCTTTTTCTGTCACAAACAGAGAAGGTCTCATTGTACCTATTAATAGCCCGGTACACAAACATTTGACTAATACCAAGCGTATGGAGAGTTTTAAAAATTACATTCGGCTCCATACCAACTTTGTGTAATGCAATCACAGCGATTCGGTTTTCTTTATCACCCCACTCCATTTTACACATTGTACAATGTATTGGCGCCAAAATTAGAAAATACAATGAACAATCGTATAAAAATGACAGATTCCAAATTCAAATGTAATATCTTTCTTATTTTTAATTGTAACAGTATTTATGGCCAGACTATGTAGAGTCTAAAGACTGCGCAAAAATAAAACGGCAATTTCATAGGTAAATAGGGTTTATATAGGGTTTAGGCTAGTGTTCTTATAAAATAACAATGTACAAGTAGCCTATTTATGTTCCTACCTTGTAATAATAAAGCAGGTAAGTGTCACGAAGTTGTTGATAAAGTTTCTATTAATCAATCGTTTGTTACAACATCAATGGCCTGTTTACTTTTACTTTCCGTGTATAATTAAACTACTGATTGAATTGTGTTGCTCGGAATTGAACTGTTATGTTTATGATTAGTTCTTTATATAATTTTCTTTTCGATATTATTCTGCAACTTATTAAACAAATTATACATATATACTTTTTTAAAAGTAATGTAATTTGTTTTTAATTTATTTTATTTGTATTATTGTTTGTTTATTTAATATTCTGTTTTATTTTTCTTTTTTCATAAATTATAAATCTTTAACACAATTACAACTTGACAAAATTGTATTTATTAATATTATATGTAATGACTTAACTAATAATAGCGCAATATTTATATAATTTACATTGTGATGTTGATCTTTTTCAAAGCATTTTATTTTTTGATGTGTGATGGTTGTATGTGCCTGTAAAGACAATGAGCACAGACCAAGAATTTATAACCTATAAAATGTAATGTATTATTCATTTATTATTATTCATTTATTAAAAAAATACAGCATAAGCTTACAGAGTTATCCAAGTCGCTTAAGTGTAAAATCTAAATCTACTAAACATATCCAATTAACATGCAACAACAAGTAACACTCCATAAAAATATAACTCAGCAGAGCAACAAAAATTCCAACAATGTTTACAAAAATTAGATAAAAATATCCGTTTAAGACAATTTTATTGCCCTTTCTGCCTACAAGTCTTAATCTTGAGTTTTAACTTGAACAGAAATTATAAATAAATGTAACAAGTCGAGGTTATGGTAAGGTAAAACAATCAATAATCATAAGAACAAATTATCATGTGTATGGAGTTATTAAACATAGTTGTGTTATTGTCGATGGCATGTCTTTTTAATAAATAAATAAATTGTTTCTGTTGTGGTATACGGCTACCGCAGAACTCCAAGCAGAACATTGTTTGTGTGATCTACAAATTATTATCCTGAGTCTGTATAACGTCACTATAACTGTCTCCTTCTGTATGACAGCACAAAAAGTCTAACTTGAAAATTTCTAGTAAGTATTTTTATCAATTCATTCAACATGCCTAACGTGTATAACTCTCCAAATCATCTCTGTAGAGAGGAATAATGTAATTATGATAGATAATACTGACTTTTTTCCATCAATGACGCACAAAATTATGAGAAATGACTATTACGAGTATAATGATGGTACGGACCCACGATACCCCTGAGGATACCACCAGGGGTATCGTGGGTCTTTAAAAAGTAAACGATACCCCTGTCCGAATGACAGTAGTGTTGTGGTGTGGAATGCGGAAATACATTTATCTCCTGTAGTAAATGACTAATGTACCTACTTATAAATAACTACCTATCCTACTAATGTTATAAATGCGAAAGTTTGTGAGGATAGATGGATGGATGTTTGTTACTCTTTCACGCAAAAACTACACAATCGATTTTGATAAAATTTGGAATATATTATGTAGTTTAGGGTGTAGAATAACATAGCTACATAAACAATGCGGGTGAGACCGCGCAATACATACTCATTAGTGAGATCGTAATTACTTTTTTTTAAATAAATCATTATTAATCTTCACTATTATATAAAGCTGAAGAGTTTGTTTGTTTGTTTGAACGCGCTCATCTCAGGAACTACTTCTTCGAATTGAATTTAGTTTTCAGTTTTGGATAGACCATTTATCGAGGAAAGCTTAGACTTTTTGTTTTTTTTTTTTAACAATTTTTTTTTTATAAATTTAGAGGGCCTATGGGCATACTTAGAAGGTTCATGGTCACTCAGAGGTCAATGGAGAGACCTATGTTGTAGCCTGACCTATGGGCCTACTCAGAAGGCTCATGGTCACTCAGGGGCATTAGAGAGAGCTATGTTGGGAGTTTCCCTGCGTGATCGAATCAAAAGAGAAGAGAATCCGCAAGAGAACCAAAGTTACCGACATAACCGGTTAATGTGGCGACAGGCGCGAGCAGGTCACATAACGCGGAAAACCGACAGTTGTTTGAAGTATTTTTATCATTTCATTTATTTTCAAATTTAATCGCGTACATAGTCGCGTTCACAGCTAGCTTCAACGCTCGAGTCACGGTTACAATTTCATAAAAAGTTCATGATAGGTGTTCAAACTAGTAGAACTGGTTATGGAAACACGAAAAGACAATCAGACAAAGAAATTACAAAATCTTTCGTAAATTAAGATGAGAATGACAGCTACAGAGTGCACGCAATGAACCTATAAATGCAAAATGAATGGGTTACTCTAGGTACGGCAAGACACTTTTTGGTTGGCTGCAAAGTGCTTTGATAGTGGCAGACGATTGGACATTAAGTTTGGTTGATATGCCGTGGAAATAGGTGCGAGGGGTACTCCAGCTAAATCCCTCTACAATTTATTAAAAGCTGTTATAAAATTTTTCTGTCCCCTATCACGCGATAGACACGGCACCCGCACGGAGAATCCATGGAGTGCTTAGATTAGGTCCAAACGTCGTTCAATTGACCCACAATTATCATTAAAATAAGTTAAAATAATTAGAATAGCTGCTGATTGTAATTTAGCAACATATTGGTCATGGTACAGTTTAACTTTAAAGGACTACCAGGGGTACGGTGGGTCTGAAGTGATAAGTGTCACACGCACAACACTATTAGTTGGGGGTATCGTTTACTTTTGAAAGACCCACGATACCCCTGGTGGTATCGTCAGGGGTATCGTGGGTCCGTACCGTAATGAGGTCTATACACAAATTGTTTTATTTTCATGCCAAAAGATATTGAATGAACATCAGGATATGATGACTAGGAAACGCCGTAAGGCCTGCGGCACTATTAAATATGTCTATATGTATTAAGTAATAACTTTAGCCTTGCAATAAAAATAAACAATATTTTTTCTTTTAAAAAAATTGAACTGCTTCTTTTGCAGATCACCTGTCCTGTGTCGCGGGAACTACACTAGTTTATTCTATTTAACTGAAACAAAGAACATCCAAACTTAGGACAATAATGGATCGTACAAAGAGTTGGCCTGTGTGGGATTCGAACCCGCGATCTCTAGCACGTCAGCTGCTACCGCAACCGCGGTATATTGTTTGCATCAATCAATCAATCAACTAGCCTATTGCAGTCCACTGCTGGACATAGGCCTCTCCCAACACGCGCCACGGAACTCGGTCCTGCGCTTTCCGCAGTCAGTCCGAAAATATGCATTTAATCAATAGTATTGTGTATAATAAATAATTTGCTGACGGTACCACAATCTCAAAATGCCGGATTTAACGCTTTAACATTTGATTCCTAATTGGATCACATGTAAACATACATTTAACACGTTTTATGTGTTTGTAAACAAATCCTAAGGCTTTTAGTAATTCTACTTATTTTGTAAATGATGATATTATTTGGATTTGAGATGTGAGTGCTCTTGTTTAAATTTGTTGTACGGTCAGCTGCAGAGATATCTAACCCCCTTTAAGAATATAACAGTGCGCAAAAGGGGTTAGATTTCTTTGCAGCTGACTGTACAACTAAATGCTTGAGCGGAATAAGGACGCCATTTAATTTTTAGATACTTAAGGGTTGTAGTAAATGTAAAAAAATAATTATGGACTATTTAAATATACAAGCTCACAAACGCTTCTTAAAAAATTTTTTTTTTTCTAATTAATATCTCGCTAAACATTGTTTGGACTAGTCTTTTTTGCATCCATTGTATTTGCGAGGCAATAGTTATTCGGTATTTTTTTGAAAGCAAAAATGGAAATTTAATCCAATTAAATTAAAACTTTTTGTATGTGTAACTTGACTTCGATACCTACATCCATTGTACGCAATAAGTTACCTACAACTAAAATATATTACCAATATGTAATTTATTATAGTTCTGAAACGAGCAATTGGGTAGCAATTGCACCACAGGGGTTATGAACTTATGACCAGACCATATCCCGATTACCATAAACAGTGTAACAAGTATCAAGACTCATTTGTTCGCTACAAAAGTAAACGACCGGATTGCACATTATATTATCTGTATTCCCGATTAGGGATGTCTGTTGAGACAATTTCGTAATCGACTAAATTCGTAACGTTTTGATGAAATGAGTCGATTTATTTAAATGAAGTAGTTACTTAACCAACCAGAGTTAATTTGTGTTGTGTTTAAATTATGTAAGAGTTTAAAAAATTATTAATGAATGAAAAAATAATGCACAGATAGTCCTTTCTGGTGGCGCGACGGTGTCGAAAGTGGTTTCTTTGCACGAGGTTGCGGGTTCGATTAGCGCACAGGACATTTCTTTGTGTAAGTAATCCACAAATTATTGTACTGAGTCTGGATGTTGTTTGTGTCCGGTAAATTGACCTTTGTAAAGTGCCCTCGACAAATGGCATTATTCCTAGTGCGAGAAATGTTTAAAAAAAAATTACTTTTACAAATTTCACGTGACAAGAACGTGAACGATAATATTTTTTTATTATTATTAGCTCATCACCACGTGGCCTTACCAAATATATTTATATAGGTAAAGACGTTCAATACCTACTAAAGTTCACGATTTGCCATATTGTTCTATAATGTGGTAATACCAGTTTTCCTAATGATCTCTGATGAATGGAATATTTCGTAGTACCTACTTAACATATATATGCTAATCAATAAATGTTACTTTAATTTAATTAAATTTAAAACAAGTGGTGAAAGAGGAACAGCACTCGTAAAGGAATATTCGAAGCACGCTTGTATCCATCTGGCACACCGTGGTAATACATTGTGGGCCTAGATTGCCTTCGTTATTGGATGTCAGTCCTTGCAGTGGGACATTAAAGTTCTGATACACAGAAGATATAAATATAACTAACAGGTACAACCCATACCACTTAAAAGTATTAGGACTAGTAGGTAGTAAGCTAATAATTCTTCCATCTGAAGAACGAATTCTTTTTAAGATTCAACCTCCTTATTAACTATTGCATTTGGTGATCAATGGGAAGTAAAACGGTCATGAAATAGAAGTACCCACAACACAAACCAAGCAAAACGCTGCATGTAAATACAGCCATATCGTGGCCATATTGAAATACGAGTAGCCATTCTATTTGTAGCAGAGAATAACTTGGTACCTAGTAATCCATTGAAACTGGTTTAGTTTTCTTAATTCTTAAAATATATCTACTAATTGATTTATCGATTAGTAGCTGCTGGTGGCTGCGACTTCGTAATTATTTATAATACGTATTTATGATCACAAGATTTTTCTATAAATTTTCGCCTATATGTTATTCTGATATATAAGCCCTATATAAGTGTACAGTTTCGCAATGAGAACCTCCTCCTTTTTTTGAAGTCGGTTGAAAATCAATTGAGTGATCTTTTACGTCAAAGAGTAAAGAACAGCCATACTTACAAACTTCAGCGTTTATACTCGTAGTAGGATGAATCGACTACCGAGCTCATAAGCAATAATGATACGACTCGACTAATAGTATATTCTAATTTTAAATTCAACTTATTCCAGCTTTAAAATAATAAAAAAAAACAATAATAGTATGCGGTTCCTTATTCAAAATCTCATGATACATCGTCGTCACGCTTACAATTCACGAGCCATATCCGTTCCGCATTTAAATTCTAATGTTAAATTTGTTCTAAACTTGAATAACTAAATTCGTTTTGAAATTCATTACGTTATTATGTTTCTATAATATGATATTTACGTTTAAGAATGACTTAAGTTGAAACAAAAAAATATTTAATTAATCAATCAATTAGCATTTAATCGCTGCCCATTATCTACTGGAAATAGGCAAAAATAAAAATTAAAATCATTAAATAAAATAATCATACAAATTTTTTTGAGAAAAAAGGTGGTAAGAGGATTTAATCAGGTGGTGTAGTTCAGCCAATCGTACTCAGACTCAAACACGCTTTCTTCTGGTTCGAAATGTCATTCACCACGGGTGGCGCTTCGACCAGACGAAAAGGTGACGGATTTGTTTTCATAGACACCTATGCGAAGAGACCTGTGTGGTTGGTGATACCTATGTCACGTCTGCCGAAGTATTTAATTAGAAAGGAAGTATTATAATATATTATTAATATTCGACATATTTAGCCTCACATCCCTAATCCCCAGATGTTGAGTCATACGCGGCGTTAGTTTCCGTTCAAACGCACCACTCACGCGTTTATTAAATCACGAACGGCTCGCGTTACAAATGATTATACGGTTAAGTAATTAACTAATTAATAAAAACGTTATAATTCTTTTTATAGAGGGCGAACTGAAGGGACTAAAAATACAAGATGACATTACTATTTCTAGAATGTTTGTTATAAGAGTTATACAGAGTACGTCTAAGCGCCGATTACACTAGACTGCATGTAGTCAACTACATCTTGTAGGACACTACATGTAGTCTTTCCATTTCCAAAACAATTACATGTAGTCTCCTATAAGATGTAGTGTCCTACAAGATGTAGTGTCCTACAAGATGTAGTCTCCTACAAGATGTAGTTGACTGCATGTAGTCTAGTGTAATCAGCGCTTAAAAGACAATTAGAATTATGATTATTGTCTATGAAAAGGTATAGTACCAAACTCCAGTTTCCGAAATCGCATGAAATTGATAAGAAGCCAGAATTTCTTTTATCACAGTTTTGATAGAAATAAAACGTTTTTTAGCAGTGGACGTCAATTGGCTGAGATGAATGATCAATTGATGAATGAATGAGTGTTTTTTATAGGAATTCATCAATGAAGGAAGCCCAAGAAAGTCCCTAACGTAACTATGATTTGTTCCTATATACCGCACTAGGCAGCCACTCAATCAGAACAAGTCTAGGAGCTAAATCTTTGCTCCTATAGTACGCGCGAGAGAGAGAAGAGACAGAAGATAGTAAGTATATAAGAATAGAAGACCCGTAATGCAAACGAGATAGATATAGAGAAATGATATGGCCCTAAGACTCAGATGATAACGCGATTTTATGAAAATTTTGTGCAATTCTATTTGCTAATGTTTTGTCCCTTCATACTTCGCGCTGGTGGAGGCAGCCAGAGGAGGCCTGACCACCCTGCTTCTTCATAAATATGCGTCATGGCAATTTGATCTCATATTTTTTATTACATTATCTTTCTTATAATATTTCCATCTTGTCTTCAGTTTACATACTTAATATCAATTGAATTAAATCGATAACATTTTGTCCCTTTGTTAAAGTTAATATTAAGATTGACTCTAATATAAAAACCTACTTGTTCCTGCTGAACCAATGATGATGGACATTTTAACGAAGAGGACAAAGGAGTAAAACCTTCTTTTTTGATGTTTATTGTTTCACTCCGTGTAGTGACGGAGTAAGAATACAATATGTCACCACTCCATCTCATTCCATGGGTGTCGTAAAAACCGAATAAGAGACTGTCTGTGAATATTACCTTTACATGAAGAAGGAAAACTTGAAATTAAACCCTTTACCAATCCGTCTGGCCAGCGTGGTATTAGTAGGCCAAGTGTCCCTCCGTCACGAGAGGAGGCCCGTCCTTGCAGTGGGACATTAATGGGTTGTTATGATGAAATACTGTCACCTTGTGTCTTAATCTTCTGCTTACTTTTAGTATTGACCAGCATGCAACATGATAGTTAAGGTTTAAAAAGAAGTTCATGCTAAAGATATACTTCTGTTAATTGTAATTTCAAGAAGTAGGTTTTACTAAGAAAGTCACATGAGCGTCATATAACGTAGCTATGTCAAAACATTGTACAACTACCTGTTGATACTCTGATGACAATAAACACTTTGCTATCTAACAATCTTTGTAAACATTGCATAACTTACGCCTTTCCCGTGGGAATAGATAAATGACATTATATAGGACACTATGTTATAAGATAAAACTACAAAGGAAATGTTATATTCCCTTTCATATCACATATTTATGCCCTTTCCTCGGAATGTCCTTTATCATAATATTGTCCTTTTCTCATTCTATCCTTTGTTAATATGTCCTTTTTCCAATTAGATCCAATGAGCCTTAGTAAAGATAAGAATTCAGCTTGGTACTAATGAAACTGAATTTTGATGTTTTAAGATGATACATTGATAAAATGCACTATCTTTCATCAACTACTACAGGACTATGAAAAGACCTATTGATCTAGAATTTTAATATAGGTAAATTGATACCTTTAACTAGGTTTTTGTAATTACCAAAACGCGATAGCTTGATTTTGGCTCGATCATATTTATTTTTGAAAACACCTCTACAAAAACAGTTTTTTACATATTACACGGAAAGTACACTATCATTATGCTTAGGAATTACTCAAATACATTCGTAACATCAATATTAGTATTACTGTAGAATATCATTACATAACTACAACCAATAATTTTTAATGAATCAAATAAGATTTTAGCAATTTCTAAGCGCTCCGGATCGTTGCGGGCGCATCGCAATTTCAGACCTTATACCGATTAGTTAACGATCGATACAGAATGAGTACGGTCGACGATTCAGTCGGGCGATGGCCCTCTTCGACGCCGGACCTGTGCATGTCGACTCACCGTTCGTACTAAATTTTATCGCGTAATTTTTAATCGTAGGTAAAATATATAGGTTAGGTTTAAAATATATACCTAAGTTTTTATTAATACTTTGTTCTCTTTTATAAGTAAATAATAGTATTATTTTATAATAGTTATTTCGATAACATTGGTTCGTAAAATATTTTTGTAGTTATGTCTTTTATAAAACTTAGGTAAAGTTCGCCATAACTCAACCAAGTACCTAGTTACTGTTGACCCTTTTGATAATGCAAGCGTTTGTTTATATAAGCGATTTTAGACTATATGCTCAAGTGTAATAAGTTTTATAACCGTTTTCGTCAAGATCACGTAATTGAAATGGCCTCAGTGGCGCGGGCAGTGCGGGCCGGTCGCGGTAGTGGCTTGCGTGCACGAGGTCGCGGGCTCGAATCCAACCAAAAAAGTTGTTTGAGCGATTCACAAATTACTGTCCTGAGTTCGGATGTTCTTTGTAAAAGTCTCCGCGACAGTACCTAGGAGTTGTGTGAAACTGAAAAAATCTAAGAAATAATATTACTCACCTATTTTATTTGCAAGCTTAGGTAGGTAGGTACTTACTGATAAGATCTAAATAATACTTTTTACTTTCGCGGAAACTTTTACAAACATGAAACAAACGAACACAAAGAACGTCCAGACTCAGGACAGTTGTTTGTGGATCACACAAAAAAATTGTCTTACGTGAGATTTGAACTCTCATGCACTCCACCGCGGGAACGTTTACAAACATGAAACAAACGAACACAAAGAACGTCCAGACTCAGGACAGTTGTTTGTGGATCACACAAAAAAATTTCTTACGTGATATTTGAACTCTCATGCACTCCACCGCGGGAACGTTTACAAACATGAAATAAACGAACACAAAGAACGTCCAGACTCAGGACAGTTGTTTGTGGATCACACAAAAAATTTTCTTACGTGAGATTTGAACTCATGCATTCCACCGCGGGAACGTTTACAAACATGAAACAAACGAACACAAAGAACGTCCAGACTCAGGACAGTTGTTTGTGGATCACAAAAAAAATTGTCTTACGTGAGATTTGAACTCTCATGCACTCCACTGCGGGAACGTTTACAAACATGAAACAAACGAACACAAAGAACGTCCAGACTCAGGACCGTTGTTTGTGGATCACACAAAAAAACTCTGCCTGTAGTCGTGTACGTCTGCCTTAGGCAGTGGCGGGCGCAGTAATCGGTAATCGTAAGTCAGCATGAAGAGTCCACCACAAGGGCGAGACGAGACGAGAATTGAAATCGCACCGAACTCTTTCCACCAAAAATTGACATCGCGACATGCGTGTTTCTTGTTAATGTATTTTGAACTCTATTTAAGAAAAAATACGGTTCATTTTTACACAAACAAAAAGTAGCAACAAACAACAATAGGCCTATCGCGAGAAGCGAGTGTTTTTATTACAAAGTTAATATATACTCTATTTCCTAAGCAATACGGTTCATTTTTACATAAAGATTTTAATTTTTGCCTCGTTTCGCCCCTCTGGTGGAAAATCACCTAGAGTTCAAATCTCACGTAAGACAATTTTATTTGTTCCATCCACTAATTATTGTCCTGAGTCTGGATGTTCTTTGAGTCAGCTAAGTAAATGTTTGTAAATACCCCGCGACACAGGACAATACATAGTGGGGCTATTGTATTTTTTTTAAAGTTCTATTGTTTTGCGTGAGATTCAAACTCGCGACCTCGTGCACTGCGACCGCTACCCCGAGGCGGTCAAATTATTTTTGTGATCCCCAAATCATTGTCCTGAATCTGGATGCGCTTTGTGCCTTCATAATACCTTGCGCGGGTGTAAATTAAAAAAAAATAGGGGCTACATGTATAAACATAATAGACCGGTAGATAGGTTTTTCTGTAACAGAATTTTCTGTTACCTACCGCGGACTGACGTCACAGTATAACCAGTAGTCAAACTGGGCCGAATATTTATTATAAATGGGTGCGCGGTACATAAACAATAGTAAACATGCGATCTACTTTGTGTTTCCATTTAGTTTTGTAATTGTATATTAATACTTTTTATTTTTCTATTTTATCTATACTTATAATAAAACTGTAGAGAGATCAATTCTGTACATTGAATATATGTTAAAAATTAATATTGGAGGATGAATGGTGATCGATACTAATGCCAAAAATGCAATCAATAAATTTTTTGTCTGTCTGTCTGTCTGTCTGTCTGTCTGTCTGTCTGTCTGTCTGTATGTGCACGCATGGGTCAAAAACTACTGAAGGCATTTTAACCAAACTTGGTACAATTGTAGTCCATACTCCCGGGCAGGTTATAGGCTGTATAACATAACGCTAAGACACATAGGAGCTGAGCAGTGACGATAAATTTGAAGCAAGTCGGTTGAAAAAAAGCGCGTTCGAGCTCTTATCATCGCGTACGTTGATCATACGCCAAAAATATGTATTACAAAAATAATGGTCTTCAAAAGATGTACAAAAAAGTCTTGAATAGTATATATCTATCTTTTATATATTAGCCACAATAACCTGTTTAATCGTTAGGGTTTTCTTCAAAGTGTATTAATAATATATTATAATTTGCATAGACATATCTTTTTCAAACTCCCATATTTCAAAAGTACACTTTAAAACCTTATTCATAAAAAAAAAATTATAGAAATCGGTTTATAAACACACAAGATTTAGATGAAAGAAAATTTCCAAATGTCGCCGCGCCAGTATGAGTACGGCTGTACGGTTGATTTTTGTTTAACGTCCGAAACGGCCAACCGATGCATCTATATAATTTCATTCACATTGACTCTTAATGCGAACGGACGTGGTTCTTATTGACTCTTCTCGGAATAAGCGCGCTTTAGATATTAAAATACATAGATACGTAGTTTTTAGGTATTAAGTTTAAAGTAGGTATCTATCTATATACTACAATAAAACAATCGGATAAGTAATACTCGAGATATCGCTAGATCTCTTTATTAGAACAGTCCAATACAAATCAGGGGTCATGAAAAATGGATTTGGTTCAATGTTGAATGAATTTAAATTTCGTTTCTTTTGTTCACGAGATGGCGTTACCAGTAGTAATCATAAAATAAAAGAGGTTTTAAATAATATATAACTATTTTATTATTAAGTGCTATTAATAAGTTATTCCTTTTAAATGTTAATAAAATTAACCATGAATCGTATGTGTAATATCAATTATAAGTCTTCACACTAGCCTTTAAAAATATCAATTTAACGGACACAAAGAACATCCAGACTAAGGACAATAGTTTGTGTATCACAATTGTCCTCCATGGGAATCGAACCCCCGACCTCATGCACGCCAGCCATGTAATGCGACCGCCGCGCCACCGAGGCAGGTAATTCTGCCGCACCATAACGTGGCGTGCAAATGTATTCATTCATAATTAATTAGCGATTATCCGTGTGGTGACGGAGCAAGAATACAATATGTCACCTCCCCATCTCATCCCATGGGTGGCGTAAAACCGACTAAGGGACTATCGGTGAATATTATCTTTACGAAATAAAAATGAAGGAAAACTTGAAATTAAACCCTATACCAATCCGACTGGCCAACGTGGTATTAGTAGGCCAAGTATCCCTCCGTCACGGGAGGAGGCGCGTCCTTGCAGTGGGACATTAATGGGCTGTTATGATGAAAAAAGCGATGTCATTTATTTTAACTTACAAATTTGACAACAGATGGCGGTATTAAGATTTTACTTGAAAGAATGACGTTCGCTCATGTCTTTCAGTAAAGTTTAGACACAGTCTTCATAGATCTGTCTTTGTAAAGATCTGTTTTTGAAAAGGTTTTGATTCGTTCGTTAATTTTACAATTCGTGTGTAGGTATATCTGTTTGTTATAAGGTTTAAAAAACGATTTTTCAGTATTAAATCGAATTGCGAAGTAAGTAACATCCGCCACGCGAACGAAGTCGCGGGCACAGCAGCTAGTATTTAAATAAATAGGAAGTGTTCTGTAAAAAACGTGTTGTTTTATGATTGATACATTTAATTTAAAGAAACATGTATATGTTTGTATTTATATCCACCATGTTTGTGATATAAATAAAATACTAAATTATAATATTAAGAAGGTACTTAACAAGTCATTCAGTAAAGTAGGTACAGTACCGGGCCGTTTATATTGCATATCAACCTATAGAAAAATACAATCGGTCAATTTCGGCTTCGTAGAGCGTCAGAGAAAAAGTCGATGTGTAATATTTACGGCCGGGTACTGTATTTATTATATTGGCCATGTTTGTTTGAAATTGAATTTATCGATAACCAAAACCAAACTTTAAACAGGTCTATTAGATCTATTCTAACGTCAAAATAAAGGCATCGAGGTCACTTTATGGATGGGTGACCAATCCATTCAAAAAATGACATCGATGTCATTGCTTAAATTTACCTAGATCAAAGTGAAAGACACGCATGGGGGATTACATAAAGGGGGGCTAAATTTTCATTATTATTGACCTAAGTACAACAAACCGTTTTCGTGATAAAAAAAATACTATATTATAATATTAAATACCTAAGTCATTTAGTAAGGTAGGTATTTATATCAGCCATGTTTGTTTGAAATTGACATATGAATAATATATTTAGTTTCAATTTATAACACACAGTCCGCTCGTTACTGCGGCACAGTAGCGACTGTTCCCTCCGCGATCGTGAGCGTGTAGGTATAAACTCACGTTTCGTCCGTTTCTATGAAGTTGAAATACTGTATATATTTGTACTATGGCACAGAGCGATAACGTGTCCTTGAGGGCCGGTGGGACGACGACGGCGCACACGGCGCGGCGGCGCGTGAGCGAGAGTATATCCGTCTCATTCGCGCGCCGAGGGGCGCGCCCCTCTGGCCACGGCCGAATTCAACTCGAAAATTTTCAAAGCAGCGTCTTAAACCTAAATATCAGTAAAATCAATAAATATAATATTACATAATCATATTATATTTCTAGATTCTAGCAGGTGCTGGTAACTCGAGCTGTATGTCTCATTCATCACTTTAACTTAACACGGTTTCCACCACATAAGCACGTGAGTTCAATGGCCGGAACAATAAGCCTGATCGTCGATATCCTGTACCCTTAACTACTCATTGTTATTCAAACCTAGTGCTGTGTTTATGGCAATAGGTTGTTTAGTTTTATTAGTGGGTTGATGGCGCAGTAGTTGGGTTATGGCTGGTGTTCATGAGGTTTGAATCCGACCCAAAATATTTATATGTTGTGTGGTAATTCATAAATAGATGTATAAAGCCTTGATGTCATTTTAGTTTATGACATTGTTACATACATATTTGTAAAAGGACAGATACTTACTGACTTTGATATCCTACTGGCTAGGCAGATTATTTAAAGGATTTGATTTTTGTTTATAAATTCAAAAAGTAGCCCCTTGTATGTCGGTAAGTAACCTAAATAACGGGGTCAAGCCATATCTGGGAAACAACTAAACCTAATGAGATGTAACGTATATTCGCTGGTACCCAAAGATGCAGCTATACGAAGCTTGTCAGGGGGACGGGAAACCAATAAATATGGGAAACACAGGACCGCGAAAATTGGAAATTTGTCGGAGGCCTATGGTCAGCAGTGGACGTCTGTTAACCTTGACTGGTAATTTAGTTACCTATTTCTTCTCCAGCAGAGCTCGCTATCTTTAATTCAAAACAGCATGACTTGTGTTACAGTAATATGTTATAACAAGTATGAACGCTATGTCGTAATATATTTGCGTGTAAGTGCATACAGATTGCATTGAGAAGGTTATGTGTAAGGTGACCATGATTTAGTGAAAAAATAAAATGTAATTCTCTGTTTGTAATTTTACAGCTTTTAACTAATTTGATATTAATTAATGCAGGACATCAATGCCTAAAATAACATTTAAAAGTATTTTATTTTTAGGCAACATAATATACGTAAATCTCCGTCTGGTGACGGAGTAAGAATACAATATGTCACCACCCCATGGTGTCTCATCCCATGGGGGTCATAAAAACCGGCTAAGGGACTATTCGTGAATATTATCTTAACGAAATAAAAAGAAGAAAAACTTGAAATAAACCCTATACCAATCCGTTTGGCCAGCGTGGTATTAGTAGGCAAAGTATCCCTCCGTCACAGGAGGAGGCTTGTCCCTGCAGTGGGACATTAATGGGCTGTTATGATGAAGCAACATATTATTTTCTAATTAAAAATAGACTTTTAAACAAAATGTTGTTACGAAATTACTTAATTAACGATTTTGGATGTATTGGACTAACTTGTAATGTATCCTTTCAAACAAAAAATATTTAAAATTGGTTAAGAAATTACTAAATTCTGAGGACAAAAATAAAAACCAAGCGATATACTCGTAAGTAAAACTATTTCAGGAGCCAATTCAAAATATCCACTCTTTTCAAAACGTATGGAGTTAGTAGCACAGAATAGGCCATTATAGAATCAGTAACGATGGTTATTTGTCATGCCATCATTTAAATAATATAATGTATTTCCTAACTTAACATAACGTTGAATAATGAATCAATGGGAAATTGATTTATTTTAAGAATGACGGATTTGTTATTAAAATTTATTATTTCCTGAGGCATTTAATTCGTACAACTATGTACCCTTACTTTATAGTTATTGTTTTAAATAAAAACATAAATAGAAATTATTTTAAACCAGCATGTCAATTCTCGTACCTTAAAATCGTTAAAAAATCGGTTAAGTTAACCTTTAGTTGTCAAATTGCCACACAAGTAAGCCAATTTGACAACTAAAAGTTAAACGAATTTTAACGATTTTTATTTTTGATTAGGTACGAGAATTGACATGCTGTTCGAAAACAATAAGTTAAAATTCAAAAAACAAGTCTAAAATCATTTATATTTATACATTTTCAAGACATTTTATCTTATTTCTAGCAGTTTATTTTACTTATAAACAAATGTGTCTAGCGAGAAAAAAACCTTGTATTAAATCCATGGTATATACCACAGAACATTTAATGTTCTGTGGTATACAATGCTTTAGTTTCAAAAGGTACTAAGAGCTTTCGGCTTCACAAACGAATGAAAAAGAAAACTGACAAAGGTTTTCTTACCCCTACTGTACATCGCGCTCGGTGTCGTATCGTCTCAAACAGAACTGTGTTATTCTGACCTTGGCGTTTGAGGCCAAATCTCAGCCCTTCAAAGAACAATATAATAATAATAATAACATAAATACGTTCATAATCTTTATCCCCCACGGACTTCTATGTCACAGACATGTCAGAGTCAAACCGACAAAAACTACAAGATGTTCACTCTGTTGCCATGTGTGATACCGTCCATGCAAGAATATTCCTAGCGTAATTTCATATTTAAAAAACCAGATCAGATCAGAAATAGATAAAGCCACATACTTATTTATTCCCAATTAAGCACACGGAAGAGGTTTAAATTTAAAATTCAATCGTCTATATAATTTCCTGACTTTTGTTAATTTATTCTATATGTAATAAAAAAACCTTTATTGTTATAATCTAATTTAGACGAGATTCCGGCTTTACAATATGACGTTTATAGCTAGGCGTGTCCCCGTTGTATGTTAAATTAATCGTGAAATACAAACACGCCATTAAACTGTATCCTATATTATAATCGTGACTAAATTATAATAAATTCTCTGATCTTATAAATAGAGTTGGAAGTTAAAGTAAGTGATTAATGGGAGGTCAATAGGTGAGGTAGGTACGGGACCGCCCTCATTGGGAATGCTTAGAGATCCTACAATTCTATATCCAGCAGTAAACTGTTTCAGCCTTATTACAAAATACGGTCTAACTATAAACCACGATTTATTACGTCACAAAACCACTGTTTTTGAAATTTGTTATTGCAAAATCAGTCTTAACGCTAAAATGTTAAAACTGATTTTGTATTATCAAATCGATGATTTTGTATTTCTTAATACAAAATCAGTTTTAACACTTTAGCGTTAAGACTGATTTTGCAATAACAAATTTCAAAAACAGTGGTTTTGTGACGTCATAAATCGTGGTTTACAGTTAGACCGTATTTTGTAATAAGGCCGCTTTTGTTTTATATAAAAAAAAGAAATAAAAAAAAAATAAAAAAAAAAAAAAATAATAATAATAAAAATATATAAATTAAGTCGGTTTACTTAACCTAAAATACGTGTAAAACTGATGTTATAGTTCTGTTCACAATTATTTAGTAATACATTTTTAACCTTAACCTTATACGTAAAGAAATGTAAATATGTCTTGGCAATCTTCTAACACATTAGTGTCATTTTGCATCAATTTGTTATAGTGAGAAGTTCAAATACTTAGATTATTTATCAGATGCTAAATATTTCTTGTGCTTAGAGGTACTAAACGGTGTCATCAGACATTAATCCTCTTACTCGTAGACGCCTCTTAAATTTAATCATTGTTTAGCGACATTTTTTAAGTTTTATTTTACTCTGTACACACAACCCTATACATAGTGTGAGACAGCCCTAAAAGATACCCGTGGCCGGTACCACGATATTTATTCACGATTAGCTCCATAGGATAATTTCACACTTCTCAAAAACTATTAGTTCCACTGCGGCTTGATTGCCATGCATTATTTATCGTAATTAGCGTAAAAAAGGAATGTAATTAAAATTCTTAGGTAACCGGTAATTTAAAAGAAGAAGATATAAATCTCATGAGACTCACTGTTCATTACCAGTATCTATCTATATTTATATTAGGTCTTTGTTTACCTATGAAATTGCCGTTTTGTATGAAGATTTATCAGAAGTTAGATTTTTCATACTAACGTTTTCTTAGATTTTTCAATTATTATTAAACATAATAGAATGAAATTTGGTATAAGTAATGGCGCACATTTAAGCTAACTCTATTGTCCCCCTTACTCATAAACGCCACCTAAATTTTAGTCAATTGATTAGCTTAAATGCTTACGGTTTTGTTTGGCATAAGGTTGGTTTTGCTAATAAAAATCTCGCTAAACAGTGATTAAATTTTAGAGACTTTTATGAGTAAGGGGGTGTGTTTAAAACAAAGAAAAAAAAAAGGTTTAGGGAAGAAGTTACAATTAAACAAATGGGAAAATCCGCTGTTTTAAATTGGACCCATGTTCACAGGCCTATTAATAATACAAATAATAATTATTTTTATTTATTATCTTTTGTTAGATGTTGGTTATATCCTATATTTCCTAAATAACAAAAAATATTTAAAAATTATATTTTTTTTTTAAATAATATAGAGTCTGAAGACTGCGTAGAAATAAAACGGCAATTTCATAGGTAAAGCCCTATTATTTATTTTATCTTACGAAAGTTGATCTAAGATCTTACCCTATTGAAGGTTACTTTGATGTTAAGTTACGCTTTATGATTTAATGGCGGATGGAAATATTTATACTAATTCAATTTAGTTAGTTCCTTTGCTTCCTTATCATGACTTCCTAATAGTACCAATTCTTTGTCTACTATAGGGTAGTGCTTTTTTACTATAAACTTACTATAACACCCTACAATAGACCTTAAACATTTGCAATAGTATAACATACTTTTCAATGGCAATATATTTCTTGAACGCATACGAGCTATGCATACATTTCATATTCATATTTATCCTATATAAGGATTTTGTATTTCTACGCCTATAAATAAACCATCAAATTAAGGTAACATTACCGGCTTTATAGAATAATCACCTGAAATCTCAAAATCTAATTAGAGAGTGAACAAAGATGACCTTTTGTACGCGATTGTACACATAGATCGGCGCGTGCGCACGTGTTCTTGACATTTGCATTTGAACGCTCGAACTGAACGCACGCGAATGACATTATAATTTTATTATAATATTTATGCTTACATTTTAGATATTTTGTTTATATATTTATGATAAAATAACGAATTTAACATTTTTTTTAAGGAAGTGTATTTTGATTATTATAAGATTACAATAAGTATAATAAGAATAGATTTATACTTATTATTATAATTTATGTAAAAATATACCAAACTAATTAAAATAGTGTGAATGAAATTGTTTAACAATGTAGATTATATACTGATAAGTCGTTTTAGATTATTTTTTTATGTATATTCGTTATTTCCGTGTCGTGGAGGACTTTTGTCCGTACAGTACAATACAATGGATCTATGTCTTATCTCATTTAGAATAATTATTATAGAATGTCCTATGCAAACAACTAAAAGCTGGAGTGTTTCTATCTCACCCATGTCCCAAGTCATAGTAATGCGATGCAGCAGCATTTTAACTTGTCCTTTTTTTCTTTGTAAAGAAAACACCACAAAAATAAAGTGAGGACCACTATTTTTTGGATTTATAAATGTCCCTGTATCGCTGATACTTATACAATTACGGACACGAAAGAATAAATGTCTATACCTAAGTACAAAACGGAACCAACCTAAAGTCTTAACCCCTTACTTAAAAACGGTTTTTAAATTTTAGTCAATTGACTAGCTTAATTTCGTATAATTTTACTTAAAAAATGTCGCTAAACAATGATTAAATTTAAGAGGCGTCTACGAGTAAGAGGATTAATGTCTGATGACACCGTTTAGTACCTCTAAGCACAAGAAATATTTAGCATCTGATAAATAATCTAAGTATTTGAACTTCTCACTATAACAAATTGATGCAAAATGACACTAATGTGTTAGAAGATTGCCAAGACATATTTACATTTCTTTACGTATAAGGTTAAGGTTAAAAATGTATTACTAAATAATTGTGAACAGAACTATAACATCAGTTTTACACGTATTTTAGGTTAAGTAAACCGACTTAATTTATATATTTTTATTATTATTATTTTTTTTTTTTTTTTATTTTTTTTTTATTTCTTTTTTTTATATAAAACAAAAGCAGTTTACTGCTGGATATAGAATTGTAGGATCTCTAAGCATTCCCAATGAGGGCGGTCCCGTACCTACCTCACCTATTGACCTCCCATTAATCACTTACTTTAACTTCCAACTCTATTTATAAGATCAGAGAATTTATTATAATTTAGTCACGATTATAATATAGGATACAGTTTAATGGCGTGTTTGTATTTCACGATTAATTTAACATACAACGGGGACACGCCTAGCTATAAACGTCATATTGTAAAGCCGGAATCTCGTCTAAATTAGATTATAACAATAAAGGTTTTTTTATTACATATAGAATAAATTAACAAAAGTCAGGAAATTATATAGACGATTGAATTTTAAATTTAAACCTCTTCCGTGTGCTTAATTGGGAATAAATAAGTATGTGGCTTTATCTATTTCTGATCTGATCTGGTTTTTTAAATATGAAATTACGCTAGGAATATTCTTGCATGGACGGTATCACACATGGCAACAGAGTGAACATCTTGTAGTTTTTGTCGGTTTGACTCTGACATGTCTGTGACATAGAAGTCCGTGGGGGATAAAGATTATGAACGTATTTATGTTATTATTATTATTATATTGTTCTTTGAAGGGCTGAGATTTGGCCTCAAACGCCAAGGTCAGAATAACACAGTTCTGTTTGAGACGATACGACACCGAGCGCGATGTACAGTAGGGGTAAGAAAACCTTTGTCAGTTTTCTTTTTCATTCGTTTGTGAAGCCGAAAGCTCTTAGTACCTTTTGAAACTAAAGCATTGTATAGACAAAACACATAAAATTATACTCACACAGTATGATATCTATTTCCAATTCACGAGCATTCACGCAGGACTAATTTTGTAGACTAGGTAACCGATATTGTATTGTCATCCCTACTAGTGACAGGCGACCATTGACTGCAAAATTATGTCATATTCAATCGGTAAAGCAGAGTACCGCTCATACTGGATAAGCACACGAAAATAGGCCTTAAGGTGGCGGACCTTTAATGACCGTTACTGTACCTACTTCCCTATTCTGAAGGATATCACTAACACGGTCTGAATTTAGCATTCAAAAATGTTTGTGCATGTACAGGAAATAGGAAAATCCCCGCTTCCTAACCCCAGGCTATTTGACATCTGCGCAGCCAACTTCATGGCGGTTACTACAGTAAATACATTCCTGTAAGTATTTTTAGGACATCCCCTAATGACGTTAATTTCGTGCTGTATCATGGCTAAAGCTACTGTTATGAATTAAATCATCAGTAGAATGTACAGCTAGTACCAAAAACGACACAGCATGTTTACATAAGCGTAACAACAATATTTAACCTTAGTACTTAACTACTTACACGTTTTTTGTGAAACTCCTTACATTGCATTGCCACATCAAGTACACTTCATACACAACAAACAATTAATTACACTATACATTACAATATTTATATTTAGTATATCTATGACCCTGTCCTATCTCATCTTAATTGTCTAATTTATTCCCTATTATATTATACTATAGCCTATTTAATCTATTTTGTTGTCGCAATTGCCGCTTTGTTTATTGTATTTGTATAAGAACCATAGACAACTGATTAGCCATACGACTAGTGTCATGCACGAGCTAGCAATTGTGGACGGCTCTATGTAAAAATTTAAGTTAACAATATTATGTCTCAGTCTTGGGTTTTTATTTATTAAGTATTTGTACAGTCTTATTATTTATTTTCCCTTATTTTAATTTAATTTTTAAGTGTTTGTCGTCCGTGACGTCATAAAAGGGGCCAGTCAGAATAACAGCGCTGCAGCTATCAACGTTGCAGCATCGTGCTGAGACTGGTCCTAATTTTGCACCTCATGTGACTTTTATTATGTTCAGTTTAATTTTTGTTTTGTTTATGTTTCAATTTTAATAATATTAATTATTGTATTGAGGTGCAAAATAAATGTTTTTTCTTTCTTTCTTTCTTTACTTTTTACGTCAATTTCCTGCAAGGTGAATCGTGCTTCATCTGCAAATATTGTTGTAACCTTGAAGTTTGACCACAAACAGTACAGTCAGACACATATGTATTACGCAAAATGACTGAATCGCGGTAAAGTTTATGATTTAAGTATATTCATAAAATCATCTAATTTTCCCGGTTAACGACAATCATTTTGTAAATCGCACTAGTACTTTATCTCACAGCTGGTATAATCAAAAAACATTTTATTCAGTACAAAAAAGGAAAAATTTAATTTTCTTACATAATAGAAGATTATTTATAATAAATGACATCATTCTTCTAGTCTTGTGGGTGTCGTCTAAATCAACATTTAAACTAATTTGCATCATACGACAATTTAAGTCATTTTTATCAAAGAGTAGTATAATAGTAAGCGACACCTCTGGTTTTGCAAATGTCGATAAGCTTTAATAATTGTTATCATTGGACAAGATTCTTTGCCGTCTTAAATGTGTAAAAAGCAATTATGGTGATACAGAGTTTGTATGTAGACGAAACAAAGCAGTTTGCAAGGATCGTAGTACATGGTGTTAAATCTCTGCTATTCCCACTGGAAACAAGGCGTGATTTTATATACGTAGTAGCTGTTCCAGTAGCTTCCTACTAATGAGAAAGTTTGTGAGGATGTATGGATGAATGGATGGATGGATGTTTGTTACCCTTTCACGCAAAAACTACTAAACGAATTTTGATGAAATTTAGAATATGGGTAGTTTAGGGTGTAGAATAGCATTTAGGCTACCTGTAACACGCGGGTGAAGCCGCGAGCATCAGCTAGTATATTATAAATAAAATATCTTTATAAATTGTGTTATTCCAGAATTTCATTAAATTCAATTCAGTATTTTTTAGGCGAAAGAGTAACAAACATCCATTTATACCTAGAAACTTCCGCGTTTATGATATAAGTAGGATTTATAGTACTATGTAGTAAATATTAATAAATAATATCTATATTGTTAGTATTTAAATTAAATTGCAATTGAAATTGAAATGATAACAAAATAAAATTTCACCACAACAACTACCTACCTACTTATAATAAATTTCAATTCAATTAACAATAAATTTACTAAAATAATTACTATTGTTTCTGACTGTACTTAAAACAAATACTATAGAAGGAAGTATCTGTTGTCTTATTCGTCACGTCCTGATTTCTTGTCATTATGCAAATAAATCGGCACAGCAAATCGATACAAGGTTAATTTCATAATACGATCGATTTTCTGTAATCGATTTGATGTCAAAACTAATAAGAAATGTTATTTATTTTATTGTATTGTTTAAGTAATGAAATTATGTCATTTGAATACTATATTTAGATTTCAGTTGACAATATTAAAAATAGTGTTCAAGTGACATAACATGACATAAAATATTTTTAACTGGGGCAGTTACACCCTTATCCACTTTATCCAGCGTAACTCCATCAAACTATAATCCTTCTCCTACTAATTATGTGTTCATACCCCCTTTTTTTTACCTTCTTATTCTTTGTCAACTTAAAAACAAATTGTTTTTCTCGTTGCAGTTTTTTAATCCGATCGAATTCGACCATTTAGTTCCTGTTTCAGCCACAAAACCAATCTAAATTAGTGTTTTGGTTTTTATCACTTCACATTAAGTCATAGCACTTCGGACTCTGGCAGAATTGTCGACATCGGCATAGTTTGCCATATAAAAGAAAGAAGAAGAAGAACATTTTACTGTCAACGAATTTGTTTTTGACGATAGTCGTAACGGTTGCAAGCTACTATTTGTTTCTTTATATCCTGCTTACTTCTATGTACAATTCCTTTCCCTATTGCACATAAACACACAAGGGAACACTGAAACATAACTGATTTTTACTTTAAACACAATCTTTGCTAAATTTTCTTTATACATTGCCATTTGAATCACAATTTTTCCGTGTACATAAGTAATTTAAATTAATAAGTATGTACTTGTATGTGTAAGTACATATTATTATATTATGTAAATAGTAGCAGAGTTTGTTGTTAATATTAACAAACAAACCGAAGATCTTTATTTGCTTATGACGTCAATATTATAACACCTGGGAAAACCCGTATCATTTTTATTCGAAATTCAATCGACATCTTTGGATGGATACAGATTAGAACTAGCATCATCATAACAGCCCATTAATGTCCCACTGCAGGGACGGGCCTCCTCCCGTGACGGAGGGATACATGGCCTACTAATACCACGCTGGCCAGACGGATTGGTATAGGGTTTAATAAGTTTTCCTTCTATTTATTTCGTAAAGATAATATTCACGGATAGTCTCTTATTCGGTTTTTACGACACCCATGGAATGAGATGGGGTGGTGACATATTGTATTTTTAATCCGTCACCACACGAAACACTAGCATGTTTACCCTAAAATAAATATAAAAATCTAGGATTCTTTAAGTAAATTATTTGATTTTGATGATAAAATAGTATTATGAATGATTGAAGAGACTGATGACCTCTGTGGCGTAGTGGTCTTTGCCCATGACTCCTTCGCAAAGGTTCGATTCCCGATCGGTGCATATACATTATGATTTTGTGCATGAATATAGGTACAAAGAGGTTAAGACAATTGAAATGCTTATAACTCCGAAACGGATGGATGGAATTTTAGATGATTCTTTTTGCTCCTGTTTGGTGAAGTTAACAAAAAATAACAGCCCATTAATGTCCCACTGCAGGGACGGGCCTCCTCCCATGACGGAGGAATACTTGGCCTACTAATACCACGCCGGCCAGACGGATTGGTATAGGGTTTAATTTCACGTTTTCCTTCTTTTTATTTAGTAAAGATAATATTCACGGATAGTCCCTTAGTCGGTTGTTACGACACCCACGGGATGAGTCGCTAGTGTGTAATATATATAGCATAAGATTGAAGTGCCACTGTGTACAAAACCTACCAAGAGATAATCACAATATGTATCTTAAACGGTACTAGAATGTTGCATAGATGTTACAAACATGTAAAAACTGTTAACACAATGGCTTACACATATTCTTCCCATAATTGTTCTAAGCATAGTAGTGGTAGTTTTATAACAGCTATGCAATGTCTACATTCCTTCCTCGTTATCAATGATTTTGTTCTTTGAAACGTGATGGCAAGAAGAAGAAACGGCTGATAGTATGCTCTACACTTATCTCTGCAAAGATATTATCAAAACGGTTAGTTGATCAGAACCTATTTTATCGCTTTATAGATTAGCGCGAGTTACTGGTGTCTTATTGATACGTTTCATCCTCTGACATCGTAAAACAGACTACATGATAAAACGAAGAAATTACTTATCTGTAAGTACTTAATATTATAAAGAGGTAAAGTTTGTGTGTTTGTGACGTTGTAGGGGGTAATCTCTGGATCTACTAAACCGATTTCGAAAATTCTTTCTGTGTTAAAAAGTCAATTTATCGGGGAGTGTCATAGGCTATATTGGTAACACGCTAATCGCTATGACTAATAGGAGTGGAGCAGTAATGAAATATGTTTTAAATAGGGACGCGTTTTTTCGCCGACCTACGAAGTGGGCACGGGTCAGCTAGTAAGTTATAATAATATAAGTTACCGAATCAACTGCGTAACTTAAGTAACTTAACTTATGTACGAAACTAAACCAGTTTATAATCAAGTTATGCAATGATAACTGGTTATTTTTTAAATAATGTTTTACGCCATGACCTTTATGATGTCATACAACATTAGGCGGTTTGATTAATTCGTGACTACCTTAGAAACTGATGGG
The DNA here is from genome assembly GCA_905475405.1 of Schrankia costaestrigalis. Lineage (NCBI taxonomy): Eukaryota > Metazoa > Arthropoda > Insecta > Lepidoptera > Erebidae > Schrankia > Schrankia costaestrigalis. The sequence continues at coordinate 7,011,311 of FR997851.1, forward strand.
TGTTCGAGTCGTACTATAATTGAGCAGATTTATATTTAACACATTTTCCAAGATGGAGATTATGTGTGGATTATTGTTTTTTAGGTAGTATAACCTAAAGAAAATACTCGTACAAACTATTAAGTATGTTTATCCGTTGTCTAGTACCCATAGTACATGGTTTACTTAGTTTGGGACTAGATGGCGTTGTGTGAATGTGTGAGGAATATTTAATCAATAGTTATTACTCTACGTGGAATTAGAACTGCGACGCAAAAAATTGAAATAGGTAAATAATTTTTGTGATCATGCTGCATTTCCAAATTAGTGTTTTAGAATTCAAGCCTGATTTTAGATTCTTTGCAAAATACACAATAATTAAAAAATGTGTATTCTGTATTAAGTAGGTATTTCTATTAAAAAGGATATAAGTATTTTTTTCCGTTGTCTATTACCCCCCATAGCTATGGTTAGTATGGGACTAGATGGCGTTTTGTAAATGAGCAAGGAATGCTTATATTAATTCTAGATTTAGATTATTATCAGTTGTTTTTGTACTAAATATCACTATGTAAAAGTATAACACGAGAGCCAAGGTTTTTGTAATTAAAGTTATTCACTAATGTAATAAGAATGAGAATTTACTTTTGGTTACAAAAGTGTGATTTGCAGACATGGTCAAACGTAATGTTACGAAATGAAATATTTTTATTTTAAACTCCCGCGCTAGTGATCGAACACTGTGACGTGAAAGTGGTGGACACAAAGTCTATCCAGGCTTGATAAATAAATCATTCCCTATTAATAATAATGTGGGCCTTTTAGAGGCTGTCTCCCTTCTTTTGCCCCAGACGGGCAGGTGTGACATAGTCTTAGGATGATAGAGGAACACCGTAGGTTTTCCCACGCTAAAAAAAAACAAAAAAAAAGGTGTGACATAGTCTTGAAAAGATGGAAATACGTTGCCTAAACTCAATGGTGCTCCATTGACTGGCATTACTTGAGTCGTCCCGATGGGAGCTGGTTCACGAAATTATTCGGCTCCGAAAAACTTTAAGAGCTACATCAATAACGTCACTATATTTTTTAAACTTATCTAGAGCATCCTAATTTTTTATGCTTAGTCATAACTAGATCAATTTCATCAAATCTATGTCACTGCTAAGGCCAAAAGTGAAGCATTTTATGTAACAAGCAGTGGACAGTGTTAAAAATAGTGATTGCATTAATAAATGCCCTCGGCGTTATTGGGTAATTGTGTCTACTAAATTCTTAGCTCTTGTAGCGTGGTAGTGAAAGGACTTGAAACCGATCGCTTTGGATAGGGTCTAAGTTGTAGGACATAGCGGTTATAACGCAGTAGTTAAATGAGATTTGGCGCCGTTAGTCATAAGTTTATTATAGCAGCCATTCATGTCCCACTGCAGGGCCTCCTTCCGTGACGGAGGCCTACTTTATACCACGCTGGCCAGAGGGATTGGTATAGGGTTTAATTTCAAGTTCTCCTTCTTTTTACTTCGTAAAGATAATATTCACGGATCCCAGTCCCTTAGTCGGTTTTTACGACACCCATGGGATGTTAAGTCATAAGTTAATTAGCCAGTATTCGTAATAAATAAGTTTATTAATTTATGAATATCATACTGGTCAGTCGCATTGTTATAGGGTCCTACGACTAGCTGCTTTTGTATTCGTACAGATAATTTCCGCAATAAATATTTAGTTAATATGGCATATGACCGCGCACCGGAAAGCGCAGGGTGGGGAGACCCCTCACACGATGGACCGACGACCTGATTAGGACGGCGGGAAGCCGATGGATGAGGGAGGCACAGGACCGCGCAGGGTGGAAACTTTTGGAGGAGGCCTATGTCCAGCAGTCGGCGTCTATAGGCTGATATGATGATGGTATATGTCATTCAGCTGTAATTAGTAAGTACCTATACGAGCGAAATATCCTGCAATGCCCGCGATCTTCCTTAACTTAGACTAGCTATGTAAATCGAGGTGTGAACCGAAGTGAAAAAGAAGTGTCGCTTGCACGGTACTGTCGAAAGGGAGCAAACCAACCATAGTAATAATGGTGACAAGACAATATGCCTGTATCAAACCTAATGCAAAGCGCAAATAGGTGTGTGTTCAATAAAATGAATTACTTCGTGGCCATAATTTCTGATCATCAGATTTGATCAGTAACCGGGTGATTCTCGAATGTCAACTGCAATTCTTTCTGGTTATTTTTTTCCTCGGGAGTACTGTATATCCAGGCGGCTATTAGCAGTCCTATCACCAAATTAAACAATGAAAATGACGGAATAGCAAGAGCCTCTGGCGTAATTTGTCTACTACGCCTGCCTACTCAAAGTGCATAAATATATCAACAAATAACATAAACGTTTTGAAACGATTTCAAGTTGATATCTTTTTGCCTCATTAATTGCAAAATTGTGACTAAATAATTTGACTGCATTAAATTTAATAAGTTTTGCAAAATTAAGTTTTGATCAATTTATATTTTATGTTGCAAATTATTATAATTTTATTACGATAAGGAATTTTGTTGCAAGAATGAAAGATTAATATTTCCGCATGATTACCACAACATCGTATTAACATTAATGGCCCAGGAACAGGCTTCTTCAAGGCTTTTCTGCACTAATTCGTCTGGTCTACTAAAATACATTAAACTATTTTCGCAAAGACAATATGTGTAAGTTTTTTCTTAGTTAGTTTTTACGTTTTAGTTATACTTAGCTATTATATTGTGATACCATGTATTACTCCGTCACCACACAGACATAAACCATATGGCTTATAATAATAATACTCTTCACATATTCACGCTACTCCATCTATACTCCATTTTGTTTAGGTATTTAACTAAAGTACCTAAACAAAAAAAAATGTCACGAATGGCGTCTGTGGAAATCCGACCGAATGAAATAACTGTCAAAATTGTTGCCGCGCTATCATGCAAACTTACTTTTCAATTTAGTCAAGTACAAAAAAACCCTTTTATGATTTGTTTACCTTTAGTTAAATACCTAAACCAATGGAGTATAGCTCTAAACATAAAAGAACTTGTACTATGAGGTACTAAAACGGATAAACATACTCATATACTTTCTTTTAAAATACATGCATATTATACATAGAAAACACCAAGACCAATGCATCATCCAAGAATCGAACGCACGACCTTTGCATACCAATCTAATGTATTATAACACTATGTTGAGGTCTTCGTCATTATAAATAATTGATTTGCTTACTAGCTTTTTTACCTTAATGTTTAGACAGCCTTAAGGTTAAAACCTTTTTATTTGGACCTTGTTGTTCTGAGGCAAGCCAGTCGTGGGTAAATAGTAATACCACTATGGCAATTACGATAATATTGCTCTAGATTTTTTTAATATAATAATTATGTTACGTGGGAAATTGTATTCCGAAGCAGTAAGGCTGCCTAAGGCTGCCTACTAACTACGAGTACTTATTTAAGAGAGCACATCAACTTGTCAACTGTATTTTGTATTCATAGTGGATTTTGTATTCAACTTTATTTTGTATTCATAGTAAATTTAATGTCCTAGTCTTTATTTAAGAAATATTTATAAATAGAAATAACCAATTAATATTTTAGTTATATTGTTGTTCTTCTTGTGTTTTTCATCGATTAGGTACTTGAACGGAGAAAGATACAAATGAGATCAGAAGACAAAATGTGGGCCACGCGACGCACGCTGCTTTTTTATCAAACAAAATATTTTATGATTTTGCCTGATTTAAAGGTAGAAGCAATGATGTTATATTAATAAGTTTAACATCATTGGGTAGAAGGAAAGAAAAGACCAACACGACCAACAGTATGCCAGCAGTACACGTCTATTGGCTGATATGTATGATTATTATTTTAATTGATAATTACATAATGTAATGAAGTATTACAAATAGTGGTTATATAACATGACTGCTACGCAGAGGTCTCGGGTTTGATTCCCGCTCAATGCAAATCTTTGTGTGCATGAACAGGATTGTTTGCATCGGTCTAGGTGTTTTCTATGTATAATATGTATGTATTTACAAACAAAAAAGTATTTAAGTATGTTTATCCGTTTTCTAGTATCCATATTACAAGCTCTGCTTAGTTTGGGACTAGAGGGCGTTGTGTGAATGTGTGAGGATTATTAATTATTTCAATGCATAATTACATAATGTAATGAAGTATTACACAATAAGATATAACTACGTAAGATTAGATGAGCCATTAATAAAGAACCATTAGTAAAACGTAACAAAAAAATATGATGATTTAATTCGTGTTACATTAAACCTTGACTGTTGATAGTGAATTTATATTTTGAAGGTATGATGTTAAGGAAATTGTTGATGACCTTACTATTAGTTGTGTTATGAGGGTATACGAGGTTAACATTTCATGTGATTTAGAGGAAAATGGAACCTAAACTATACCCTAAGACAGAATTTGAAAAAAGTTTTCAAATACTATACTGAACTTGTCAAAATGTATTTTAAGTCTTTTTTTATTTAATACATTTGTTATTATTATTTTAAAATAATACCTTACTTAGCAGAGGATTGATACTATTGAAGCTGGACTGTACCTCTACTCTTAGTTTATCAAAACGAAAAAGATTACGAACCTTATCTTGAATGAAACAAATAAAAAAAATGTTGAAATCAATTTAGCCGTTTTCGAGAAATCAGGTAACAAACAAAAAAAATACAACTGAATTGAGAACCTCCTCCTTTTTTTTGAAGTCGGTTAAAAATATTTAAAACTGCAACCACAAATTACCGTTTCATTTTTTCTACATTCTAGACCGTTTGATAGTTTATTAAATGTCTATAAAAATAGTTTTATAGAAACAGAGGAACATATTAAAACGATGTGCAAGCAAATAACCACATTGCAGGGTTATTTAATTAACTAGGCTATACAACTTTTTAAATAACAATATAGTAAGAAAACTGTGCCATACTTTAAACTAATGACATAATCAGTATGTGATTTGAGGTCACTGTCACTAAACAAATAAGTACAGAAATCAAACTAGAGTTAATTTCGCTTTTCGCACCTACGTTTGGCAGCAATCAGTCTAGAATTGTTAACTTTAACTTAAAAAAAAAATGCAAGATTTACTTACGTCTCTTTTGCAAGACAAGATGTAAAAAACCATTAAAATATTTTTATTTTCACACAACAAAACTACAAACGCGTGCGCAATAAAATAAAATAAAGTTGCTTTTCCTAAATACAACTGATACCTTTACAATGCAAAGAAATAATAAAATATGTAGGTAAGTGGTGACAGAGAAAGAACACTTCAGCGCTCGTATACACACCTCAACAAAGTCTAGGGATATTTGGTATTTACTCAATTTTATTTGGTATAACTCCAAAATTATTGGAGATAACATACAACATGTTTATATTCTTATAAAGGCAATTTATCAGACTACAATCCAGAATTAAATAAAAATACATTTTTAGCATAAATATTTTTTTTTTACAAATAAATAAAAAACTTAGAAAATAAGTAAAACTAACAATGACTGTGTTTCTTAAGCAAAAGTGAAAATAAGCGAAATTTTATCAGTAATTAACTGTTATGTGAGTAATCAGTATTCAGTACATTCAAAAAACCGTAAATAACGGTCCTGCAATTGTTTTTCATGCTTGGATTAAGTTACCCAGGTCTTGGTGCGGTATATTGTTCCAGGTCGACTAGGATACTAAACAAGTAGCCCTTCCATCGCAATATTATGGAGGAAAATTCATCAAAGCCCTTCTTTAGAACATGTCCTACGCGTATTTTATGGTTTTAAGGTTAGGCGATTGAGTGGTTCAGCATAAAATCGATACTTCGTGCTCCTGCAACCAGCTTGTCATCACTCTCGCTTTATGCGGACGGGTGTTATCGTCCATGAGCTTAAACATTTGGCCTAATTTTAGTCTACGGGGGTAGATTATTAGTACTAGCACCTCGTTAAGTTATTTTTCAGCCGTCATGGTGTTTCTGATCAAAACGCGCTCTGTTCTTCGACAGATACAAATTCGCGTCCAAACCATTATTGTTCTATCGTGGTATGAATAGATTTCTTGAGGATGTTGTAGACGGCTATCACAACCAGGAACTCGCCAAGCACGTTCTCTACGTGAATCCGAGTAGAAACCGAACCGGGACTTATGTGTAAACACCACTAGAGATAACAGGTTATCTTTATAGAGCAAATGTTCACGAGCCCACTCTTGTCGTCGTGCGCGATTCGCTCGGCGTAGTGCTGGAGTACAAAGCGGTATGCAAGCATAAAGGTGGGCTTCATGCTGACTTCTTCTGACAGTTTGGTCACTCGCAAGAGGCTCCACCAAGAGCTGGAGCCTCTAAACTAGCTGCATGGTAGTAACATTTGGCTGTCTTTTTGCGGGAACTTGCAAAAATCGATTATTTCGTTGAGAGGTGATAGACTTTTTGCCGTGGTATCTTTCAGCCACTTCACCAGTAGCACGATAACGTGACCATAACCTTGATTACATATTCTGTATTGTTCCAATCTCATCAGCAATACTCCGCTTAGTACCCGCAGCTGGGAGCATGCCTACTGCCCATAACTTTTTGTTTCTGATGAAATGGCGCCGCTGCTTGATGCACACAATATCATTTATTCGAAATAAACGTTTAAATTGTTCTAAAACTTAAATTTTACACAAAAGTGCAGTCATAACTTACTGTTGGTAAATGAAATTCTTTAACTTGACTACGTTTAGGCCGCGTAAATCTTTTATTTTTAATTTTACTTTTCAAATTCAAATTTAGAATGGTTAAAAAAGGTCATGAAAGTAAGTTTTCATCAAAAGAATTAAAAACAAATCATTTTTTTTGAGTTGTGAAACTTTATACAAAATATCCCTAGACTTTGTTGAGGTGTGTAGATCTTAATATCCTAACCGTTGAGAGATATCGTGTGTGTAAGCGAAGTCTATGAGTGTTTTGTTCAACTGCACTTTAATTGTAGTTAAGACTACTGTAGCTATCTCTGTTATGTGTCACTATTGTTCATGATTCTATAATGAATATGATTTTGTTTCATCACATTTGTTATTTTATTACCACAGGAGGTACGCATAGCAATTCCATAAGTTATACATTTACATTCAAAGATTTATGTCGCAGACACCATGCAATTTCATACAATTGGTGTCGTAAAAGCCTAGTTAAGGAAAGGCCACAAGAAATTATCTTTTCGAAAACTATATTTAAATAAAACCGTATACCAATCCTATAGAGATACGGATTATTATTACGCTAGCTTTTGCCCGTGGATTCGCGACATATTGTAAGTAAAATTGTAACACGACACCCAAATAAATAGGTTTGGAACACCATGTATTGTTACTCCGTCACTACATTACTTTTTAATTACATAACCCCTTACTCATAAACGCCCCTTAAATTATAGTCAATTGATTAGCCAAAATTCTAACGATTTTACTTAGAACTCTCGCTAACAGTGATTACATTTAAAAGGCGTTTATAAGTAATGCCCGATTTACACATCGACAAGTAGAGTAGCGAGTTAAGTAGTAAGTTGCTGATTAACTTGATTTAAATAGATCTCCATCCTATTTTTTGGCAAGTTAAGTTGGCGAGACGCGAGAGAGGGGGCTAATTCGTACTTAACTTGCCAAAATATAGGATGGAGATCTATTTAAATCAACTTAATTTTAAAATACTACTTAACTCGCCACTGTACTTGTCGATGTGTAAATCGGGCATAAGGGCGATAGTATTTATTTTTATGTTGTTTATAAATTAAAACTCAGCTAAGTCAAATTGATGTCATTTTATTACTTGTTTTGTGTGCAAATATATTATTTTTTAAATATATTTTAAATGTCAAACGCGCCATAAGTCGCCTCCGGCTTACTCAAGAGGCAGTAAATGAGGTATGCTAATAAGTTGTTGTACATCGTTTCAAGGACAACCATACTATCATAACCTTTTCATCTTAAATGGCTTAAGTAGGACTAATAACATGTAAATATAGAAATTTAACATAACCTGATTAGTTTATATACCAACTGGTTCGCAATTAAATTATGAATGAGCAACAGGATCTGTAAATATTATCATCATAACAGCCCATTATTGTCCCACTGCAGGGGCGGGGCTCCTCATACCACTTACCACATACCACATATACCACAATACTTGGCCTACTAATACCACGCTGGCCAGACGGATACTCCTTTTGTCGGTTTTTACGTTGTAATATTTTATGTGAATATTATCTTTACGTAATAAAAAAAGGAAAACTTGAAATACTTACTCTCTCGCGTCTCGCCAACTTAACTCGCTACTGTACTTGTCGATGTGTAAATCGAGCTTTAGACGTAGGTATTAAGTTGGTCCCATAGTTAAGTAAATTGGTTTTTATCTGAAAAGAATTACTGTGTGAAAATAATTCAAGTTCATTTCATATTTTATTGTGTATCAACGTACTCGTTTGCAGTAGGTCTGTGTTTAATTTTAAAACTTATATATTAATTCTATATAGTAATCATAAATAATAATAGCTTAAGAATAAAAAATGCTTAAAAAACAATAACATACACACATCAAAAAAGTCTAAGCAACATGCATGATATTACAAATTTACCATTTATATTAATTTATTTTACCATTTATTTTAATTATAACGTTGTATTTTATTTTTAAAATAATATTTTTAGGGTTCTATGATGTAAAAATAACAGCTGTTTTCTTTATAAGTTCTTTTAATAACAGAAATTAACAATATTAGAATATACAGGTACATAAGAAACTAAACTTTTTTTTTACAAATTGAAATTTCTTAAGAATGAATTTATTGTGAAAGAATAGGACAATTTAATACAAAGTATGGCCTCCTCTGCTATTCAGAACTTGTCGGCAACGATTATTTATTGAATTAATGAGACTGTTTATGTCATCTTGCGGTATTCGCTCCCAATGGAATTGTAGCAAATCCTTCAGCTGTTGGGTTGTTGTCACTCCGTCCAAGTCCTTCAAAACACGTCTCTGGAGCATGTCCCATGCGTGCTCGATGGGGTTGAGGTCTGGCGATTGTGCAGGCCAGGGCAATACCTGGATGTTCTCCGTTGCCAAGTATTCACTGGTTCGCCGAGCTGTATGTGAACGCGCATTGTCATGCATTAACGTAAAATCGAAGCCAAAGGTTTGTGCAAATGGATGGACATAAGGTCTGAGAATATCCTCAACGTAATTTTCAGCGTTCATGTTTCCATTTACAAAAACGAGCTCAGTTCGCCTGTTCTTCATAATACCCGCCCATACCATAACTGTTGAGCCGCTGTATGGATGAACTTCCTGAACGCACCTGAGTCTTTCAGTATTTCCGGGTCGACGGTACACTCGCACCCTTCTTGTATCAGGCCTAAACCCGAATCGCGACTCATCGGAAAACATAATTTTATCCCATTGTTCCTGGGTCCATGTTATGCGTTCTCTACACCATTCATTTCGACGAGCGCGATTCCCGTGACGTATCGGTGGGCACCTGATAGGGCGTCGAGCTCGTAGGCCGTACTCATGCAGTCGATTTCGCACAGTTTGGGGACTTACATCAACACCACTTGAATTTTGTAGCCTCAAACTTATCTCTCGAGCGGTTAACATCGGCTGGCGTCTTGCAGTCAGTTGTATGTACCGGTCTTGCCGAGTGGTTGTACTCCTTTTACGGCCTGGATGCTGTTCAGCGGGTTCCCCTGTATTATTGTAGCGCTGCCAAAGACGACAAATAACACTTCTATGAATACCAAAATGTCGAGATACCTGAGATTGATTACTTCCCGCTTGCAACATCCCTACAGCTCTTTGCATTTCATCTGCCGTCAAATGACGTCGCTCCATGACGTAAAGAATATCTAACAATTCAATTTTGTCGCCAACTGTATTTAAATGGTTGGTAAAATTATAAAATCAAGACTAAAACGTAGCAATTAACATGCACTCAAATTCAAACAAATTCGCAGTCATTTGAATTTTATGAAAAAAAAACAAAACATAATCGAAATTTTTTTACCTATACACTTGAAGTTTACTTACCTATACACTTTGAGTGAGTAAATACTTAGAAATTAATTAATATAAATGGTAAATTTGTAATATCATGCATGTTGCTTAGACTTTTTTGATGTGTGTAGTTACGACTCCCCATTGCTCTTCATATACTATTAAACTTGACACAAACATTATACGTAATGGGTATTATAATACCAAGGACAGCACCTTTCACTGCCACACAGAGATCGGTCAAAATATTATATACACGCAAGGTCGAGTAATAACACATGTTGTTGTAGACGGGTCTACCACACAGACGTTATTTTTGTACATAGAAACTTAAAAGAGATCGTGATAGAAGGACGCTTGAAAAGCATTTGGGAGAGATCTTTGCCCAACTGTGGGTCTAAATAGGATAAAAAATTCAATCCAATAATTAGTTGCAGAAGACATTTCTTAATGATAATAACAACAATGAGGTTTAGCAGTGTAATGGGCATGTCGGAATAACATGCAAAAATTAAATTAAATTTTTATAGTGTTTGTAAGTTTTACAGTGTATACAAGGCTCAATTTCTTTTAGCCTGCGGCGCACTCCAGTGCATTACGTTTGGTAGTACCTAATCCTACATTTTTTTGTCATGCGTATGTGATTTAGCAAATTTTATGAAACAAGCTAAATTTAAATACTGCCAAAAACATAAAGTTCAAGGCAACATCACAAAAGACGTAATTTATTTAAATTAAATTAATTTATATTTATTTTATTCAAATAACAAAGAAACAATTTAAAATTATTTAGGAAGTAGATTATTATTTAAATTACATTTAAATAAATTGTTATTAAAATGATTGTTTAGGAATCTTTTAACTCTGTTATAAAATCAAAATATTTATAGTTATTTATACTTTTAAGCAATATTAATAATTACTTTATTTGTTATTTTTTTGCCCTGTTGTTAACTTGCTAAATAGATCTACCTGGTATTAGCTAATTTTTTTAACTTACATTTAAGTAACACTAAGTAATAACAGTTAAAAGTTTTGCTATAATTACACGCAATAACACAAATATATTATTATTTACTTCGTTGTGAATTATAAAATGAACGCGGTAAAACACTTGAAAAGCCGCAAGTGTGATAATACCTTAGTACAAGATGCGCCTTGCAACGCATAATTTAATAGTACATTTCATTGAAGATTGGAAACATTACAGACTTTATTGGGCACGAACAGTACCAATTATTCACAGACGAAGTGGTAATAATAAGTAATTTGTTTTGTCCTTCGAGGATATCGAGGTCTTTCAAACGTAGTGTGAAGAAGCATTTAGCTAGCTAGACCGTTGAGTCAATGATGACGAATTGACGACGGAGAGAAGTTGCTTTTTGACTACCATCTGTTGCCTTAATTTCTGGCCTGTATTTGCGTTTTTTATCAGGCTAGATACGGACAAATAGCCGTGACTTCTATACATAGTATAAAATAAAGTATTTTTTCTGAGCCTAAATGTTCCTTTGTTTGTATGCTTAAATCTTTAAAACTATACAACGGATTTTGATGTTATGTAAAATAACATCCATTTAATAGTGAAGAAATACTATTATTTTTGAGATTTTCACTACATACTTCGTACAAAACAAGGAGAGAGATATCTCTTACTGCGTGTGACAGACTACGTATTCCACTGAATTTGTCTTTATAAAATATTTGTAAGTCAAGCACAAATCGTTTTAAAGAAAGTTATTTTAATTAAATTAAAGAAAAGGAATTTTATTTTCTCCATTGACTTGACAATCTTTGGTCCAAATTTTTCACACAACCTCTCTCACAATGGCGGATACTTTCCCTCATGGCTTTCATCAAATATATTTAATCTTTGAATATGTAAGTTATAAATTTCTCAAAAAATTACAGCGAATCAGTCACAGTATTTTAATATTTTCTTCATTTAGGTAACAAAGTCCTTTATGCCCGATTTACACATCGACAGTGGCGAGTTAAAAAAATAGGTAATAAGTAGTAAGTACAGTTCACACGTAGGCGAGTACAGCTCATAAGTTGCCGATCAGAGACGAAGACTAGTCGCGTCGTGCGTGCGTCGCCTGAGAATGTTTACGGTTATTTTAATCGATAAAATGGACATTGAACAATTGAATACCCATTTACGGTTTAAGATAACTTTATTTATCAAAAGAATTGCATACATTCAATTCGCTTACTGAGAAACATATGTAATAACTAAACTCAATATTTAGAGCGCACAAGAATGTTCTCATTATACACAAATAAAATAGTTACACTATACAGAAATACAATACACCATCACAAACTACTAACCAGACACGAAACAAATTTACGCGCTATTATACGAGAAATAGTATTAACACTGAACATGCAACACATTAAAAATGAAATTTTAATAAAAAGTAGGTATACTTAGAATAATAAAAAAATAAATATTCCTCACACTTTCACACAACGCCATCTAGTCCCAAACTAACCAGAGCTTGTACTATGTGTACTAGACAACGCATAAATATACTTACATACTTTTATAAATAGATACACATTATGCATAGAAAAACAGACAAAAATAAAAATAAATACGACATTAGAACTTGTGAACTGTACTAAACTCGCCCGTCTACACGGCGGGCGCCGCGAGCGCCGAGCCGGCGGGGTGAGGGAGACGCGAGAGAGGGGGCTACTTCGTTCTTAACTCGCCGAAAAATAGGATCGAGCTGTATTCAAAACAACTTGATCGGCAACTTACTACTTAACTCGCTTTTGCCGTCCACACGCAAAAAGTGACTTAACTCGCCAATGATGCAAGTTAACTCGCTACTGTTCTTGTCGATGTGTAAATCGGGCATTAGGGCCATTTCGTCCACTCTATCATAATGTCCACTGTATCAAATTGTCCACTCCGTCCAAATTACTACTGTATCAAATTGTCCACTCTTTCAAAATTACCACTATAAAATGACGACCGTACCAAAATGGTAACTTTGAAAATACCTAGCTTTTAATCATTTTTAGAAAAAAGATTTCATACAATAGGAACGGCTAATTAGAAAATGTGAACCGTATAATAATATACTACTTTTACTTTCGCAGATAATTCTACTAGAGTTTGAACTTTTGACATAAGAATTGTTTAAACTATTTTTAAATACATGTCCTTTAGAGAGTGATCAAGGCCTGTGTTCGGGTAATTACTGACAATTAACGATCATAAAGGACATCCAAAGTCAAAACAAAATGTACTCGTATATTAATATTTTCTTAATTTGGTCAAAAATTAAGATTTCTTACTTATGTTACCTGGGAGCCAACCACAAGCTTCGTACCACGAAGTGCTTAAAACAAGCTTATAATAATATTGAAACAATATTGTTTTTATTGAAACAATATAGCAATATTGAAACAATATTGTTTCAATATTAATATAAGCTTGTTTTAAGCACTTCGTGGTACGAAAAGGCTAAGTAAGATTACAATAATATTGCTATAAGAGCTTGTGGTTGGCTCCCTGAATAATGTGTTTTTTGTTATATTGGGATATAGTTAGTATTTGAAAGCTACTTATGATACAGACAGAGAGAGATCTTATCTTTGATTTTACTCAAAAACGTTAGCATTGGTTTTTATCTACTTATTTTTAGCGTTTTTTCAAAAATAAATGGCTACATAACAATGTTTATCGATTATATTATTACTTCTAAGCCTTTTTGATCACAATGTCTACACTGCAAAATGACTTTAAAGGATTACGCATAAAAGTAGGTACTTAGTTTGCTTTGTAAAGGTCATTTTTTTATTTTACCAATTAATTTCTTAATCCATTAATAAATGCAATCCAGTTTGACAAATAGTATAAAGTTATGTCCCTTTTACAATGTTCATATAAAGTATCCATTTCTTACATAAGTGTTTACCTTGAAAATAAACTTGTTATTACCTAAAATAAAAGTTGTTCTTAAGTAAATTAATATCATTATTGAGCCGATTATCCTTCTTCAAATTATGCTACGGCCAACAACCATTTAGTCTCTACTATGAAGGTAATTATGGCTATCGGTGAATAATATTAAAACTACACTTTGCAAAAACCACACATACATACATAAACTCACGCCTTATCCCGGCCGGGGTAGGCAGAGACGACAGAACGCCACTTGTCACGATCCTGGCAAACAGATTCGGCCTCGTCCACATTCATTAAGCGAGTCATACATGCGCGTCGGCTACGAGTGCTCTTTATTTGGCCCTTCTCTAATATGCAACCTATCTGGTCGCCATATGTTTTCCGAGGCCTACGGGCACCGACTAGCCCTTTCACACTAGCCTTGTATACTTGTTTCGTCAAAAACCACACAGTCTAGGGATTAATACTTAAAAAGCCTTAGTTATCGTGTAAGCAGCTGCTATGAGCCAGGTCGCGGGTTCGATTCACACGCAGGACAATTCTGTGTGCGATGCAGAAATTATCTCTGGTCTGGATGTTTGGAAAGTACCCACGACCAAGGATTGATCCTTAGGCACGAGTTGTCTTTAAAAAAAATCAACGGTAAAACTTTTTCCTCTAAACGGTCTTCCAAATGTTAGCTGGTGCCTACACACAGCAACACATCAAGTTAAACTTTTTCATTTGAAATTGTGTCTTATTTTAAGGTATTAAGGTACATGAGTGTCTAGCTTGATTAGTTGCTGTGTGTATTTGTAGTTTTTGAAATATTGTCATGAATATATTGGCATTTTGTTTTAAATATCATCTGATTACCTAAATCGGGCAATAAAGCCATTAAAAACGAGTATATTGCTACAATAACGGCTGTATTGCTGAGCAACAAGTTAAAATGCAACACACATTGTTACTTTACATAAAAAAGCCGTCAACCTTTTTAGATGTCAAAAACAAACAAGTAAAAGTAGGACCATTTTTAGGGTTCCGCTTAACAAAGACCTTTAGAATACGCTATGCACATAACATCTGATGATTTTCGTATATTATTTCGTATTCTACAAAAACAAAAAGGACAATTTGATACTGTAGCGTCATCTAGCGACTTACTCAAATGAACCTACACTATCTCAGTTCCCACCACAATCAACAAATGTCAACACTACGTCTTGATTCGCGATATTAAAATTCGCAATATTAAAATTCGCACAGCGATTCCGCATATATACAACGTCCAACGAACAACCGTTGGGCAGTTGGCCCGCCAGGCACCTGGTCAGAGGATTCTCCCTTTTCGTTGGAGGCGTGGTGCTGTTACGTCACTGCGACCTCCACAATACATAAGCCTTCTGATTAACGTTATATGAGTTGGTCTAACTTTACCCCCGTCACTGGAGCAGGGCATCTTTGCAGTGGGACATTAATAGGTTTTGCCGGTGTATTGATGATGAAAGAAATAAAGCTTTTGCATACTAACAATAACAATATTGCTCACACACTCACTCTCATCATATCAGCCCATTAATGTCCCACTGCAGGGACCGGCCTCCTCCCGTGAAGGACGGACTCCCAGACGGATTGGTATAGGGTTTAATTTCAAGTTTTCCTTCTTTCTATGTAAAGGTAATATTCACAGATAGTACCTCAGTCGGTTTTTACGACACCCATGGGATGAGATGGGGTGGTGACATATTGTATTCTTACTCCGTGACCACACGGAGTTTTTTGTATACAGAACCCTAATAGTGTAAACACATTTCGCTCTTGCATAGTATTGTTAAAGAGTTCTATTTAAAATTCACGTCATGTACGACCAACATGATTCGTCTGTCAGTCAATACTCAATACTGGAAAACACAGGCATTAAAACATATCTAAATATGACGATTTTTAACAGCTCTAATCTATACTAATATTATAAAGAGGTAAAGTTTGTGTGCTTGTGACGTTGTAGGGGGTAACCTCTGGATCTACTAAACCGATTTTAAAAATTCTTTCGGTGTTGAATAGTCCATTTATCGGGGAGCGTCGTAGGCTATACAGGGTGGCTCATTCAAAGGGGTCAGTATGGGAAAGTCTTAAACTATAAGTCATACAAATGTATAAATGCAGTTTTTATTTTTATCAAAATCGGTGTCATGGTTCCTAAGAACAAATCTTCGTATAACTTATAGTTTAAGACTTTCCCATACTGACCCCTTTGAATAAGCCACCCTGTATAGTATCACGCTATGACTAATACGAGTAAAATTTCACGTCACTGTTTTTTAAACAGCAATAACCTGCAACAGTGAAACTGACAGTTCACTGCATCGAATCAAAAGTCGAGATAATTCTGGGCAGAAGAAATCGCGGGCAATAGCTAGTGGACTATAATAAAGTCCTATTTCCTACGCTCTCCTAGCAATAGCTAGTGGACTATATATAATAAAGTCCTATTTCCTACGCTCTGTGTGCCATTTCACAAGTGCATAAATAAACTTACTACGAATAGGATGTAACAACGACAGTGATAACAGTTATCAATCATACACCATTTCATCTTAACGACACATCAATTGACCTAATACATACACTCGTATACTAAATCGTCCCTTCCGTTGTTCATATCGAGTATAGTTGACTGTTGATCTTTTAACCTACATTTTCATCATCATAACAGTCCATTAATGTCCTACTGCAGGGATGGGACTCCTCCAGTGACGGAGGGACACTTGGCCTACTAATACCACGCTGGCCAAACGGATTGGTATATAGGGTTTAATTTCAAGTTTTTATTCTTTTTATTACGTAAAGATAATATTCACGGATAGTCCCTTAGTCGGTTTTTACTACCCTCATGGGATGAGATAGGGTGGTGACTAACTGTGCCTACATTTTAGTTTGCTATTAAATAGATGTGTCGATGATAAAGCGGTTGTTTGTGCGGCTGTCGTGAAGGTTGCGGATTCGAATCTCAAGCAAGACGGAAGTAGGACTTCTATTTATTTAACATTTAAAAACCGAATCAAAACGACAAAATCAGACCAAAATTAAAAGATATTACAAAAATGATTAAATACAACTTTAACAATGAAATTAGTGATGCTTTTTCGTAAATACTTAGCGTAACATTTCACAAAGCATAGACAATGTAAACTATACCATAGATAAATGGATGTTTCTCAAACGATTGAAATGTATTATTATATTGTGGTTTCAATATCGCAATCGTGATAGAAAATCTGAACGGCTATCGTGGGATTGGTACACGATTTTTTTAGTAAAACATCTGTTATACATCTACCCCCTTACTCATAAACGCCTCTTAAATTAGTCACTGTTTAGCGACATTTTTCTAAGTAAAATCGTAGTAATTTAAGCTAATAGACTGATCTCCGTGTGGTGACGGAGTAAGAATACAATTATGTCCCGCCCCATCACTATTATCCCATGGGTGTCGTGAAAACCAACTAAGAGACTAATCGTAAATATTATCTTTATGAAGTAAAAAGAAAGAAAACTTGATTGCACAAACAATAATATCCTGTGTGGGTTTCTATCCTGTGACTGTTCCGCAGCAAGGTTAAGACTAAGGTTATAGTAGTTATTAAGTTTTTATTTTGCTAAAAATAAATGCTTACTTTTTATTTCCTTTTTAAAAACATTAAACAATATATTATGTAATTTATAGTAATCACGTAATCCATCGAAGCGGTTGTTTTACGGTACGGCTAGGCGGCTGCGACAAAATATAGAACTTTATATTTTTGGGAAAAGTATTCTATTTTCAAAGTAGGTAGAAAACATTGCGTAACCACGCCTCTCATCCCAGGAGTGTCGTAAGCCGAAGATTTAGGAAAAATTGTACTTATTATGTCTTAAACAAAAACTAAACTGTACTTATTCACCTGGCCAGCGTGGTATGAGTAGGTATGTAAAGTTTTCTTCCGTCTCTGGGACATTCATCATAATAGCCATTAATGTCCTACTGCAGGGACGGACCTCCTTCCGTGACGAAGGGATACTTGGCCCACTAATACCACGCTGGTCAGACGGATTGGTATAGGGTTTAATTTCAAGTTTTCCTTCTTTTTATTTCGTAAAGATAATATTATATTCACGGATAGTATCTTAGTCGGTTTTTACGACACCCAATGGGATGAGATGGGGTGGTGACATATTGTATTCTTACTCCGTCTCTGGGACATTATACTAATGGAAATATACATAAATACTATCAACAAACAAACGTCACATGACCTAAAGTACTAAGATGAGGGCAATCATTTTGAAAACTAGACCACAAAACTAAATCCAAACAAAAACCAACCTTACTTATTAAGACATAAGGTTTATTCTGCTAAATAGTTCTTCATTTTATCAGATAGCTGGCTAGAGCCCTCCCAATATTATGTGTTTATAGGAGAGTGATAAATTATATCAATTAAATACTTATCAATATCAATTAATTCACGTTATAATTATTAGAAATTGTGAATAATAACTTACTATGGCTAGTACACATATTGCATTTACGACTCTCATATCCAGTAATAGGCAGGGTACGTATATAGCTCACAATAATACGATTTGATGACCTCTGTGGCGTAATGCCTGAAGCTTGAAAGTTTGAAGACATTCGAAGGAGTTTTATGTCCAAAGGAGGACGTCTTTTGTAATAAAAATAATTGTTACACATTATAATAGCGGATCTCACCACCGAAGCACGCTCGCGTGCCGCGTTTGACACGTGCATCGTGTCATCACAGTTTTAACCTCTAACCTAACATAGATGTATGTGCACCCTGTTTGATATTATATTTTAATTGGTGACGGGGTAAGAATACAATATGTCACCACTCCATCTTATCCCATGGGTGTCGTAAAAACCGACTAAGGGACTATCTGTGAATATTACCTTTACATAGAAAGAAGGAAAACTTGCAATTAAACCCTATACCAATCCGTCTGGCCAGCGTGGTATTAGTAGGCCAAGTATCCCTCCGTCACGGGAGGAGGCCCGTCGCTGCAGTGGGACATTAATGGGCTCTTATGATGATGATTATATGAGCCCATTAATGTCTCTTATAATCAGAGACATTAATGGGCTCTACAAATTATATAATACTGACATAATTTGTTCCTCAAATCCCACTCAGAATATGTAATTATTGTTTGTGCGATTCCCAAGTAAGTCCCAAGAGTTTGGGAACAATTTAAAAGCAAAGCCAAGACAACTAGTACAGACTAAAAAAAATTATAAAATGTGGCTGTTAAAGTCTAAATTATAAATTGTGAAACTGAATTGTAAATTGTAATAATGTCAAACGTTTTTCTTTATTTGTGTTTTGTGTTATTTATTGAGTCAATTTTATTTTATTTGTCTTTAATTTAATTTAATTTGTTTTTAATTTAATTTGTTTTTAATTTAATTTGTTTTTAATTTAATTTGTTTTTAATTTAATTTGTTTTTAATCTCATTTGTTTTTTTTTTGGCTTCGTTGCTATTTAATATAATCCGGTGTTACTTTCATAAGCATGCTGTGACACCTTCAAATGTTATGCATTCAATTTTAAAGTTATAATTTATATTTTAGTTGTAAGTTTATAATGTAATAACTACTATAAGCAAAATAAAATAAAATAAAATAAAACTTGAAAATAAGATATTCATCATAATAGCCCATTAATGTCCCGCTTGGGATACTTGGCCTACTAATACCACGCTGGACAGACGGATTGGTATAGGGTTTGATTTCAAGTCAACTTTTTATTTCGTAAAGATAATATTCACTGATAGTCCCTTAGTCGGTTTTTACGACACCCATGGGATGAGATGGGGTGGTGACATATTGTATTCTTACTCTGTCACTACACGGAGGTTACTCCGTCACCCTCACCACACGGAGGTATCTTATATCCTCCGTGTGGTGACGGAGTAACCTCTCTAAAGCTAGATAGAGTTTGTTTGGTTGGTTGAACGCGATAATCGCAGATCAAAAGGTTATTCTCATAATTTTAGTTTATTAAGCTCTTCTACAAGTAAGAATTTTGATCTTTATCCAGTATTATGGCAAAATTAAAGTGATACTTTAATTAAGAAAAAAGGTTTTTAGAGCTCTAAATAATTAAAGTTGCTACGCCCTAATTAATTAATTTAAAGCCCTTGGAAGTCCAAGCTAGTTCAAAAGCTGTAAGGATTTCGCAACAGAATTTTTCGCACTAATAAAGCATCGATATTATATAACATCGTACTACTGAATTATCGAGATACCGTGTTCGATATAATAAAAATCGAACCAACAACTTTCGCAGAAAAATAGGGAACCCCCTAATAAACAGTGTCATATCTACCGCACGTAGACCGTGACTTTATATCCTTGTGAAAATAAATTTAAAAAATATATAAAGGATATGAAAAAAAAATACAGTAAGTAATTAATTTAATAATTCTAAAGGTCACACTATTTATAGTGAGAAAATTTGTTTGGAGGTTGAGGTTATTTCACAGCCTTTTCGACGTCATTATATTATTCTTATTATAGACCAACTGTTTGCTTTATTTTGTGTTGAGACGAGTGTGTATCGCAGCTAGAGTCAGTCCTTGAAACTCAGCTGATTAAATAGTAAAATGGTATTTTGGTTTTATTGTTGTAACAATAATAAGAAGCGGAAGAACAGGTTGTGATTCCATTCCTCAAAGAAATAATACAATTCCTTTATATAAACAAAAATATTTAAGTTTGTTTATCACTTGGTAATCTCAGTGTGGTGACGGAGTAAGAATGCAATATGTCACTACCCCATCTCATCCCATGGGTGTCGTAAAAACCGACTAAGGGACTATCCGTGAATATTATCTTTACGAAATAAAAAGAAGGAAAACATGGAGCTAAACCCTTACCAATCCGTCTGGCCAGCGTGGTATTAGTAGGCCAAGTTTCCTTCCGTCATGGGAGGAGACCTGTCCCTGCAGTGGGACGTTCATGGGCTGTTATGCTCACTTGGTAAAGGTTACGGGCAAACGAATAAGGAAGGCTCAGGAGAGAGGAAAGTGGACTTTAAGGCTGCCTATTTCCAGTAGTGAAGGGCTTTTGGCAGAGATGATGAGGTTTAGGCTCATAGCACATATAACGTAACGTAAACGGATCAGTACCGCTTTGCCTTTTTCTTCGGTGTCAAACGTCAAAAATCCGATTACGTTACGATTCCGATTAGTGTGCGGTGCAGTAAGGAGTTTCATACAAAGAATACTGAACGGCTCGAGTTGATACGGTGACGATCCGTTTACGTTACGTTATATTATTATGTGCTATGAGCCTTATCCTTTATCTATTATCGATGAGATAGTACAAGCTCTGCTTAGTTTGTCTTTTAATGGCGTGATATGAATATGTAAGAAATATAACCAAGTGATAAGATGACCTCTGAAATTAGTTATAGTAAGTATTTATCAGTTATTCAGGGGTCTATTCAGCTCAATGTAAATCTTTGTTGGATTGATAACCAAATGATGACAGCTACGCAAAGACTTTACGCGCGAAATGATAACCACAGACAAAAAATACAGAAACATAAGAAGATTATAGGTTTCGCGGAATAAGGCGACAAATAAAAACCATAAAATAAAAATGAAGTCATAAAATATACATCATAAATTTGATATTATTTACATTTAAACTATCCGTGTGGTGAGGGAGTAAGAATACAATATGTCACCACGCCATCTCATCCCATGGGTGTCGTAGAAACCGACTAAGGGGCTAACCGTGAATATTATCTTTACGAAATAAAAAAAAGGAAAACTGGAAATTAAACCCTATACCAATACGTCTGGCCAGCGTGGTATTAGTAGGCCAAGTATCCCTCCGTTACGGGAGGAGGCCCGTCCCTGCAGTGGGACATTAATGGGCTGTTATGATATAATGACATTTAAACTACTATAATATTAGTTATAAACTTCGTGATGCAATTATGTTTTTGTTATTTAAAGTGCGTTTTTGTTAATACAATACTCGTCCGCGGAAACCCACGTTATTGAAATATTTATAGAACTCGCAAATGTTTTTTTTTATAAATATTAAAGTGCTTGGATATTCAAAAACAAAAACGTTACTAACATTAAAAATCGTTGCCAGACGAGAAAAAAAAGCTGCTGAGATGCAGAATTTTTTGTAGTAGGTATAAACACTTAACATTGAAATCCTTGTTTCTTTCCTAGAAACGTTTTTAATATTATTGTTATTCTAGTACGTTTAAAATGTTAGTAAAATATTTAACTTTTGTAAAATACTTAAATTGTGACATACCTACGTATTGACGAAAAATCTTGGTCAGTATTTATTAAATTTGGACATTTGAAAGAGATCTATGTTCAGGAGTTTATTTTTTATGGAAAGAGTCAGATACAGTTAGCCAGCTGCAAGTGCCTGCACAGATGTCATTTTTGTAGGGAGTTCCTGTACATTCTTTAGCTCGGCCAAATAAGATTTCGCGAACTGTACATATTATTTGAGAAACAGAAGAATTCATAGCAAAATTCAACCATATATTTTTGATTTTTGCAGTAAAAACCTAAGACATCAGTTATGGTAGGTACTATTACCACACAGTTCAAGTATTTACCTATTTACTTTACTCAGTAAAACACAACCAAACCAGATCAGCCATATTATAAAATGATCTTAGATTTTCATTGCAATAGTTCTTAGTTTCCCACGATATAAGATTTCATAGTCGACATTACACATTACATTCATTCATACCATAATACATACCTACTTTTATTATTATACGTTTTAAAACAATGTCTAATATATCTAGAAATGACTTTATCGTATTACAATTTTAATTTTCACGACGTTACGCAATTCGGTATGTAATGTTTTTTTTTGGTATTTTTTTTATATTTTTATTTTAAAGGTTTATCAATTATAAACAACTAATTTGAGTAATTTTGCTTTCCTACTTATAGTTTATTTGTAGTAAACAGCCAAAGTAAGCAATTCGACCGCATGTATGACGTCATAGATGCGGTCGAAATGCTTACTTTGGCTGTTTACTGCAGATGGGCTATAGGTGGGAGGGCAAAAATGCTCAAATTAGTTGTTTTAGTTATTAAGCAATGAAAGCAGAAACAAACTTCTGTTGAGCCGGGCGACATGATGTCATTTAGACGTCAAATGAAAAACAAAGTAATTTATGTAATAATTGTAAAAATAAACACAATCTTGCGTTTTTTTGCGCTAAAAATATGATTTTATTACTTATCGATCTAAAATCTCTAAATGGTTTTGGATTCGACATAGGTAAACTTTTACTTTACATACCGAATTATAGATAAAAAAAACACTTTGAATTTGTCACATCGTTTCACTCTTTTCTTAATTTGTTTTCTGTGGACGCAGTTTGGGCTGCGTAAAGTATGATCTGTAAGATTTTACGCGGGAAGTAGCTACAGGAGTTTGTTCATTATTACATAAGTACCTATTATTTTTATGGAAATTTTAATAAGTAATAGTTTTAATTAATAAGTTTTATAGCAGTAAGTTAATATTGTAAAGGTATTAAGTAAGTACATATTATAAATGTCATGCATTATTATCGTTAGGTATTGTAAAATTCGTCAAGCATAAAACTCGTGTAAATATGTATAATAGTAACATGTCTATAAAGAAATATAATTTTTGTTGGTGATGATTCCCTAGCTGACACTGGAGAACGCCCGTTAACGCAATGTTGCATGTACAGAAATATATCAGGATATACTTATTTCGGATATACCAGGATATATTTCTTTATATATTTCGGTAAGATTGGTAAGACAATATACAAGGATAAAAAAAAATTCAAATCGGTTTAGCCGTTTTCGAGAAATCAGGTAACAAACACAAAAAAAAATCCAACCGAATTGAGAACCTCCTCCTTTTTGATGTCGGTTGAAAATAAATGATTCAAAGTGGATGCTCCATTTTCCAAACTTCTCATTGAATTACTTTCAATTTTTTTTATTATTTCTTACTCTTTGTAGTCTTTCTCTACCTACTTAATAAAATGTCACTTGATCCTACCTTCAAGTCATCTAGCTCTTCAGTAATTATCGTGTTCAATAATTTATATAACCTTATTTTTGTATACCTTCGTGGAATAATACTAAACGTTAATGAACCTTTATTTTAAATAAGTAATTAGTTATAATAGCGTGATTAATTGAAGAAATATAGCTATTTTACATTTATTTCTGTATTCTATAGTATTAAGTTACACATTACTTAAAATATCTAAGTTATTTTTAGAAAATAATATTTAATTTTTATTACTAAATAGATGCTATAATTATAACAGTTTTGAATATCCCTCTGCATGGTCCCTCTCTTTTGTTAGAGCAATTGCATCAGAAGCGCAGGCTGGCTTTGTAGAAGTCCCGCGATACAGGGCAAGAAACCTAGTGCAAACGAAAACTTTGCATAGTAATACCAGACTGGCTAGACGGGTTAATCAAGGGTTTTTTTTTATAATATGATTTTACAAAATGCTCCACGCCGCGCCGTCGTGTCTATGCTTTCAATCCGTCGTTATTCTAATTGTGAAGAGCTTAATTACCATCGAAAAATTGCGAAAAATCCCTTAAGTTATTGGCATAAATTATAAAATTCTTGTATTTTTAAGGCGACATTGATTAAAGCGGTCTTCGCCGTCAAGTTCTCAATTATAACAGAAAACAGAGCCGTTCTATTTTGTACCAAAAAAAATTAAAAACACTCATGAATCAATGGCAAAATATGATGCAAAAAACATGTTAACCGGATTGTTTATAAAAAATATTGCAAAACCATTACTTAGCAGTACAATGACATACTATTGCAGAGTGCCGAATGAACCGATAAGACTAGACGGCAATGGACGACGTCCATGGTCAACAAGCTTTATTTTTTTTTAAACCAATTGTGTAACGAAACAGCGGGATTTCTTTGTTTATGGCTGAGAATTTAAGAACGAAGTTTTATAATGAAATGAAATAATTTGAATTTGGAATGACAGAATGGCTTGCTTAACTTTTTTTGTTTTAAAATGTCAAATAGATAAAAGGGGTGTAGTGGGTGGGTATTTTGTTTATAAAAGCTGTACAAAAACGACATTATGAGAATACTGAAGTAAATAATATTGTAAAATAAAGACCTTAATCACATTTGAGCGTATGGACATTATGATCTGAGGTAAGCACCTCAGATCATAATGTCCAAAATAAATAAAAAAATCGAATTTGCATTTTCTGATTTTTTTTTAGAAGCTTTGAACTTATTTGCCGATTTTCTTATAAACAAAAAGCAAAACATCGATTAAAACCAAGACTAAACCCAACACAGCTTTTTAATTAAATTGTACATGGACTACTATCAAAAGTGGTCTATTAACCGTGAGAAAATAATATGCAAAGTTTATGTCAGCTTAATATTTCTCCATGTAATAAGATAAAGTAAGTACCTAAGTACACAAAGTATCAGAACCCCTGCAGGTCATCCCATATGTGTCGTAAAAATCGATTTAGAAAACACATAATCAGATAGAACTTGGCAATAGACATTTTAAGCAATGTCAACCATAAACTGCTTTGAATATTAATGCAATATTTTAGTACGTAATCTAATAACACGGATTAAGGTCTAATACCCACTGCCTGTATTATAAAGGTAGTATATCAATCTTTACTAGGCTAAATACTGAGGCTACAGGCTTAAGCTGGCCAGAGTGTTGGGTTTCATGTCAAGATTTTTTTTTTTTCATGGCATTTACGACAGCCAGGGATATGATAGGGTGGTAATATATTGTACCTTTTCACCATAAACCGCAAGGAGAAACTTATAATTTACAAGGACCGTGTACCTAAAAGTAAGTTCTTATTAGTTTCTCGAGTAAGTACTTCTTAGTCACAATATTATTGTAGTTAGTAAGATCTAGGATTGTATTGTAATAACTTCATAATCTTAATTAAACAATGCTTAGGTAGGTAGTAACTTGTGTAAATAGTTACCTAACAATACATTATTTTATCAGGTGAAGCTGTATGAAATAGTTTTTAAATTATTCCCGTAACGAAGTTATGTTTATTTTAAAGTATTTTTGTCCGGGACTTCGCGCGGAATGGTAAAAGTAGACGGCATTTTTCAATTCGGTATGGAAAGTTTTTTTTTGGTATTTTTTTAATATTTTTATTTTAAAGGTTTATTAATTATAAACGTGTGACGTCACACATGCGGTCGAATTACTTACTTTAGCTGTTTACTACAAATAAACTATAAGTAGGAAAGCAAAAATACTCAAATTAGTTGTTTTAATTATTGAGTAATGAAAGCAGAAACAAACTTAGACAAAAAAAATGAAAGGGTCAGAGTGTCGCAAAAAGGGTCCCACTATATTAACGAAAAATTTTTTTTTTCAAAATTAAGCTTATTTAACGTAGTTACAAAAGACTTAGCCGAAATTTAAAAAAAAAGAGGTTTTTTTTTCGATTTTGAACTTTTCATTTTCATCGGTTTTGTATGGAGCTGGGACTTAGAAAAATTTTGTCAAAAATAATTGATGTAAATTTTATTATTGTATCGTATAGATTGATGTAAAATAATACAAAAACCTCTCTAGTAATTTATGTATAATTGTAAAAATAAACACAATCTTGCGGTTTTTTGCGCTAAAAATATGATTTTATTACTTACTTATTGATCTAAAATCTCTAAATGGTTTTGGATTCGACATAGGTTAACTTTTACTTTACATACCGAATTGGTAAACTGTTTACCAAATTAAAATTACAGACAAATGGTTGATAATGCATTTTACATTAGGTACTACTATGAAATAATAAAAATTGGAAGTTTAGATCAAAATGAAACTACTTATTTATATCGTACTCACCAGCTTACAATTCCCATGAAATTCAAAAAACACAATTTCCTAGTACACTTGAGGGTAACGATAACATTCTCCCATAGCTAAAACATTGGTTAAAATATCCATTCACAAACAATGGGACACACAAGTTATATTACCGCGAATACACTTTACAATGTCAACTTCAATCAATAATACAGGTGCTTGTTACAAATAAATAACTACGGTACACTTAAAAAGTTGTTTTTTACTTATTGTCATTGAATTTTCAAGTTTTGTTCGATATAAAACGCCGCAACGCGTGACTTTATTTTTAGAGCGAGTCAGTACCACTCCTTTGGCAATCTGTAACTGACTGGTCTCGAACTCTCGATAGGCAATGTAGACAAACAGTTTGCCGCGCTACCTCTACTTCATTACAATAAAATCTTGAATGCAAACTGGAGCGGGTAGGAGTTATTGTTTTAAATACAATATTAATATTATTTTGGTGTACAATTTACACAAAACATTTGAAGTAGAAGGTACTTTAAGTCGCTTGTTTACATTTTGTAGTAAAGCTTATTGTAAATGATGTTGTTTATTTTAGTAATACTGCCATCTTGTGTTAATAAAGATAAACTGTACACAGAGACATCTATTATCTGAATACGTAATCAATAGCAAAGCTGTAGAATGTAATTGTGTAGCGCCATCTATTAGTTTATATTGTTACTTCAATAACATCTAGCGGACATGGAGTGAATGTTGCTTTAGTTTAGCAAAAGCAATGTAGATGGCATTGTTATCAATATTTTTTAAAAGTCAAGATCTCTTCCATAATAAAGAACGCGGTATAAGGTTTTATGTCAGGTTTACCGTAAACTTTATCGTTTACGTTATTTTTTATTCTGCAGGTCAATTCTCGAAACATACTACATATTTAATTTAACTTAATTTTGATTTTTATTAAATTTAATTTTTAATTAATCCAAAGTGGTATTCTTGTCCGGTAAAGTAAAAGTTAAAATAGAGTAAATGGCAAAAAAGAGTTAAATAACAGAGTTGCCAGTTTATGGTATACAATTTAAAAGATTGGAAATTTTAATAGATTTTCTAAGACTCCATATACAGAAATAAAACATTAATATATAAATCAACTACAGGAAATTATCTTCGGTAAATTAAAATATTTTATGTTCCGTAAACTTCTATTCTAAGATAAATAAAATGAAAACCAGTGTCTTTGAATGTAATAATGCGATCCCTAACTTGTGTTTCCCGCTCGTTTCGCTTCCCGCGCGCACGAAAATTAAAAAAATTACATGAACTGTCACTTTAAAAATTACAGAATGCCGTTTTAAGCTTAGTTACAGTACGATTACATTATTTTAAAAAGATTTTAAATTATAAATACAAGAATACAATTGTGACAATTTGACAACTAAAAGTTAAATTAACTTTATTTTTAACGATTTTAAAGAATGAGAATTGGCATGCTGGTTGAGTAAGCATCTAGGAAATTTCTCTTAATCGACACCTACGGTATAAAAAGGATAGTGATACCATGTATTTGTCGTGGATTGTCAAACGGAACGTCAAACCTGGACGGACTTTGGTGTGTTCGTTATTGGATTGGCAACACTTGTCAAAGATAGCATAATCATAGACGTCAGTCGGTGTCAACTGTCAAAGCGGTTTTGTCAGTGAGTAAGCAGTATTGGCGGCGGCACTTGTTAACGAGACACCGAACCGTGCGGTCGTGTTGTCATCCGAGTACCGACTTCACCACGTTCCAATGTAATCCGTTTAGATCCGAGCGAGGATAGCTTATTTTCAAGTTAATTGTTATTAGACTACCATAGTAAAACGTGTAGAGTGCAAACCGAGTTTTATTTCGAATGTAGTTAAAGTGTTCAGTGTAGTAAAAGTGTTACTTCGAGTTAACCGATCTATCGTAGAACGTGCCACCATAAGCTAACGTCGACATATTTTTAAACCA
The DNA here is from genome assembly GCA_905475405.1 of Schrankia costaestrigalis. Taxonomy (NCBI): domain Eukaryota; kingdom Metazoa; phylum Arthropoda; class Insecta; order Lepidoptera; family Erebidae; genus Schrankia; species Schrankia costaestrigalis. The sequence continues at coordinate 7,040,196 of FR997851.1, forward strand.
TCACTACACGGAATAGAACTACTTATTACACCAACATATCCTCATAGTCAGCGATTCAGTTTCTGTTCCAAAGAAAGAAATAATAGTTTATTAAGTTCGCAAAAAGACACTGATGAAAAAAAGCTACATCGACTAAACCTGGATTTTTCTTGCGTGGGGTAAACAATACCAACCACCACTAGGTTGGACCCAATAGCGCTTGGTTCTGCCTAATGCATATTAGCCTGACAATGGCTACAAAAGAAAAAATATTTAAATACATAGTATTACATAATTACCGTTCATCGTGTGGTGACGGAGTAAGAATACAGTGTGTCACCACCCCATCTCATCCCTAAGTGTCGGATTGGTATAGGGTTTAATTTCAAGTTTTCCTTCTTTTTATTACGTAAAGATAATATTCAGGGATAGTCCCTTAGTCGGTTTTTACGACACCCATGGGATGAGATGGGGTGCTGACATATTGTATTCTTCCTCCGTCACCACACGGAAACTTACTTTTTCTATTATTTAGCCAAATTATTCTTCTATATAGGAGGATGCCTAACACTTTAGAGCTATTACGCTTAACAAGCTATTACGCAGTTTTGGTGGTATACAAGGGTTTGTAATGCCTGGTAAAAATGGCTGATAATATCGTATCTATTTTTTAGGGTTCCGTACCAGTTTTGAAAAAACGGAACCCTTATAGGATCACTTTGTTGTCCGTCTGTCCGTCTGTCCGTCTGTCTGTCAAGACCATTTATCTCAGAAACGCGTGAAGGTATCTAGCTGAAATTTTCACCAAATACTAAGGCTTGTTGCCTCTTAGTGCTGTAAAAAATTCAAAGTGCTAATCCAACGCAATTAAGAGATATAGCCGTTTTTGTTGCAAAATTTATAGGGGTAAGGGCAAAAACCTACAGGGTACTTCCAGTCTACCTACAAACTTGAAATTTGGCATGGAGCAAGGTCTTGTAGTACATGTAATGGGAAAATTCCGAAAACCTTAAATTTTTACTACAATCACATTATATTATGATTTCATAGAATTTTGGCGGGAAAGCTGAGTCACGTGACCTGTGACGTCATAGAATTTTGACAGATGGGACGTGACGTCATAGAATTTTTGACAGATGGGTCGTGACGTCACAGAATTTTGGCGGGAAAACATTTTGTGACAGTTGAGTCATGACGTCATTGAATTTTTGACAGATGAGTCGTGACGACACAGAATTTTTGACAGATGAGTTGTGACGTCATATTATTTTGGCGGGAAAATATTTTAGACACCAGTCACTTTGACAGCTATCACTTTTGACAGATGTGCGTGACGTCATAGAATTTTTGACAGATGAGTCGTGACGTCACAGAATTTTGGCGGGAAAATATATTTTGACAGATGAGTCGTGACGTCACAGAATTTTTGACAGATGAGTTGTGACGTCATATTATTTTGGCGGAAAAATATATTATGACAGCTGAGTCGTGACGTCATTGAATTTTTGACACATGAGTCGTGACGTCACATAATTTTTGACAGATGAGTTGTGACGTCATAGTAATTTGGCAGGAAAATATTTTTTAACAGAGCTGAGTCGTGCCGTCATTGAATTTTGGCTACAGAATATCCTTAAATAACTTTTAAGTACAGCTTCATTAGAAATCTCTAAATTTATATGGGTTTCTCCACTATATTTTGGCATGTGATTTACATAATAAACCTTCCTCGTAAATCACTCTATCTATTAAAAATAAAACCGGTCAAGTGCGAGTCTGACTCGCGCACCGAGGGTTCCGTACAAACCTATTTGCCAATTGGGATAACGTCAGGACTCGGCTGTTTAAATATTAATATTAATAAAATACTTATTTAAACAGCCGAGTCCTGACGTTATTCCAATTGGCAAATAGGTTTGTACGGAACCCTCGGTGCGCGAGTCAGACTCGCACTTGACCGGTTTTATTTTTGTTAATTTCAATCAATACATACGTGTAGATTACCGGTATAACTTTAATATAATTACATGTTAAATTCATCATATAAAATGGACTTCCCCAAAAGAGAAGAAACGTCTCTCAAAGTAGAAAATTAACAGGCTGGTAGAAGAAGAGTAGTGTTGTAAAAGAAAACTACAATACATAATATGCTGCTCATAATATAATTACACATTTAATATTTAAAATCAGTAAACCATATACAAACCAAGTCGTTTTATCAAATAACAAAGTCTTCTTAAAGTAAGAAATCTTAATTAAAATAACTAACTTTTACCATCCCTACCCTTATTTCTAACGGGAACACCGCTCCCTGTTGCAGGAGTTCCCCCTATTATTCTAACACCCGGTTGCTCATCAGCATTAGTTCCATTTTTGTTTTCGGGTTCATTCCTACGTGAACTTTTATTGGTGTTTATTGTCCGAAGAAGCATATTGACAGCTGATTTTAAGGCATCTGGCAATGATGATATTCCCCCCGTTCGTCTTGTCTGCCCAGGTGTTACAACTTGAATGTTATCTGGTGAATCTGTTTTGCTCTCAGCATTTCGCAGCGATTGAACTAAATTCTTCAGGGCATCTGAATAATACTGGGATGACAATTGATTTTTAGACGGTACAATAGTAGATTGTGATAGAGGATAAGCATTTGCGTGTAGGTCAGAAATTTTATCATTAGCCTTAGTGAAAGGAGATGAACTAGGAGCGTTCAAATCTATTGAAAGATTCTTTGTATATTTTATAGGTGTCTCTGTCGAATTAATAATGGAATTGGATGGTTTTACTAATGCAGCAGGGTTATTATTGTCTTTAGATGGAACTCCAGATGCTCTAACTGACATCCACTCCCGATTGTTGTTTGTACTTGTTTTTGGTCTTGGTTTTGCTAACATCCAATTCTGATTACTTTTTTGAGGAACAGCTTGTATTGATACTTTCGTTGGTTTCACTGGTGATAATTTCTGATCATGTTTATGAGGGGTTACTTGAATTGTTGCTGACGTAGGTTCGACTGTAGACCATTTCAGAGTACTTTTATTAGGTACAACTTTTGGTGCTAAATGGGGTTCCTCTCGAAACGTATTTTGATGACTTACCTCTCGATCTAATGGTGATGCCTTTGGTGCGGGTAACCAGCTGTTCTGGTTATCTTTAGGTACTGGTCTTTTCAAAGACAAATCATCTTTATAATACCGAAATGGATTTGAAGAGTTTCGGTTTTCTTGAGGAATTTTCACATTTAAATGGTGCAATACGTGATTCAGAGAAGAAGGATCTTTTGGTAATCCTGCTGTATTAATTGAATAATGTTTAACATATGTTTCGAGGTTATACGCGCTTTCATGTGGTCCAGCTTCAGAAATAAATGTTCTTTTTATTGGTATAAATCCAAGAATTTTTTGTGGGTGCGTTAAAGTGACCAATACTCCTTTAAGAAACGGTGAATGCCTAGGCAAGGGTACATGGTGAACCCCATTAAACACGTGTTCGTACGGAACTGTGTTACCTATTAGAACAGGTCGAAGCTCCAGATTGTTAAAACTAACATCTTCTCCATGTTCATTCTTTATTAAACCACCTTCAATATACATATGGTTTTCGTAAAGTGTGTTTATAAGTAAATCTTTAAGGTGATTTTGTTTATTTAGGTCTAAATTTTGAGGCATATTATTACTTTGTAATGATTTAATTCTTTGATTATACCATTTATCGAATGTAGAGTATCTATTACCTGAATATAGTGGGGAAGGTACTACCGTAGGATCATTTGGTAATTCATCTCCGTCTCTGTATCCGTCATCTGGCCTGACAGTTGTGGTACGTCTTTTATTATGTACTACATGTGGGCTCGCATGGTATACATCATGTGGAGAATGTAAGTTCAAATTATGTGATGGTGGTTTCGAGATTTGCTGGCCATAATCGTTCCTATGTGGCATATAATATGATCCATAATGGCTATCTAAAGGTTTAGCGATAGAAGCAAGACCTTTTTGAGGATATCGTTTTTTCTGTAGATAAGGTAAATATGGATTGTCCTTTTGTGGTACATGTTCCAATGTACCCCAATGTGTTTGTATTGGATCAACTTTTATGATGAATGGCCAAACTTGTCTAGCTTTAGGTTCCATTAAAGAGACTACAGTTTCTGTTTTAACAGTTTTCAATATATCGTCTTCATCGATAGGTATGTTTGGTATGTGCCTTTGCTTCTTTTCATTAGGTATAACCATTTTTATTCGTCCATTTCTCGGGTTTTTATAGAGGTAGACTACGAGTCTTTCTAAATTATGTTTTCTATGTTCGATTAGTTCAGGATATAAGGTTATACCTCTAGGAAAACATGGACAATAGTCTTCGTTGTAGTTTTTTCTTGATAGTAACTCTGCTGATGGATCTTCTGATGTGCTGCAATTAGATTTAGAAGTAAAGATACGGTTAATTACGTCAACAAATATATAAAATTACAGATATGTATTCTCCGTGTGGTGACGGAGTAAGAATACAATAATGTCACCACCCCATCTCATCCCATGGGTGTCGTAAAAACCGACTAAGGGGCTATCCGTGAATATTATCTTTACAAAATAAAAAGAAGGAAAACTTGAAATTAAACCCTATACCAATCCGTCTGGCCAGCGTGGTATTAGTAGGCCAACCCAATCCCTTTGTCACGAGAGGAGGCCCGTCCTTGCCTTGTGGGACATTAATGGGCTGTTATGATGATGATATTACAACTTTAAACCTATCTTGGTTTTAGTCACAGGTTTTAGTCGTTAACTTTGTCGTGGTAGCTGAACCTCCTTTCTCTATCACTCGATGGACTCACACTCAGAATGTATGGATAGTATATTTAAGTTCCCGAGCATGATGAAGTTTGTGCATTCTGTTGTTTATATATAAAAGATTAGTTAAAATAACTTTAAGTAAACGATACCTTACCTTATTTGTATAAATAAGTTAGAAAACAGCAGAAGAGTTACCTAAAACGTAAAAAATATTTTAAAATTAATATATTCCACACATACACAACGCCATCTAGTGCCAAACTAAGAAGAGCTATGAGTGCTACAGTGGACTAACATACTTCTATACTTTTTTTTTGGAAATACATACCTACATAAAATACATAGAAAACTCCCAGACCAAATCAAACAGCCATGTTCATGCACAAAAATGTTTCCCATGTTCCCACAAACAAGGAGAACAAACACCTGGCTTCTGCGTAGCTGTCATTTTTCATTACATTACATAGGTCATCAGAAGTTAAGTCACAGCTATGTATAATACTAGCTGACCCGTGCCCACTTCGTTGTGCGGCGAAAAAAACGTGTCCGTTTTTAAACATATTTCATTACAGCTCCACTCCTATTACTCATAGCGTGATACTATATAGTCTTTGACACTCCCAGATAAATGACTATTAACACAGAAAGAATTTTTAAAATCGGTTCATTAGATCCAGAGATTACCCCCTACAACGTCACAAACACACAAACTTTACCTCTTTATAATGTTAGTATAGAAGTAGGTATAGATAAGTAAATTATACTTACAGTTAACTTATGCATGGTTACGGGAATCGAAAAGACGAATATCAATAATTACTCCATGTTTCTTGTGACCCAAACAGCGACATACTGTTAGAAATACCTATATGAATTCTTTATATATATTTACTACTAATTATTTACTAATTAGTGCGAAAATTTCTCTAATTTGATACAAATTTACAATTAAGCAAAACAGATTTCATTATACCAATTTTAAATGGTAATTTACAATGATTTTAATTGTGTTTATTTAGGAAAATATAAAATTGTTTTAATAACTAAAATTATAATTTTAAAATGTTGTCGCAATTATTTACCTGGTGGTAAGTCTCTTATGTGCAGATTCTCGGAATATACAGGCCTGAGAAAATCTCCAACACTGATCTGTGGGAGCGCTGCAGCGAGATTCCGATCGACCAGCAGATAAAACGCCGCAAGTGGAATTGGATTGGCCACACTCTCCGAAGGGACCAGGAACACATACCTTGGCAAGCCCTAGACTGGAACCCCCAAAAGGTAAGGAAGGCGTAAACGTGGCCGCCCAAAACAGACTTGGCGGCGGTCTGTCGCTGCAGAAGTGAAGGGTATAGGGAAGACTTGGAGCGAAATAAAGCGCGAAGCTCAAAACCGACCGGGATGGAGACGCACTGTGGACGCCCTCTGCCCCATCGAGGGGACTTAGGAACATAAGTCAAGTCTCTTATGTAGGAACCCCTTTAAATCGGTACCACCCTTATGCCCAGTTAGTCCAAGTCCAAGCAGTAGTGTGGAAATGTTAGAGTGTTTAGATGGCAGGTACATACATACATATATAAACTCACGCCTTATCCCGTCCGGGGTAGGCAGAGACGACAGAATGCCACTTGTCACGATCGTGGCAAACAGATTGGGCCTCGTCCACATTCATTAAGCGAGTCATACATACGCGTCGGTTACGGGTGCTCTTTATTCGGCCCTTCTCCAATATGCAACCTATCTGGTCAATATTATGTTTTCCTACCCGCACCGACTAGTCCTTTCACACTACCCTTGTATACTCGTTTCGTCAATCGCTTATCGTTCATTCTCTCACAATGTGACCAAACCAATGCAACATTCCTTTCTCAATTTTGGTCACTATATCGGTCGTATATCTGCTTTCAAGCCGCAACCCATCATTCCTTACTCTATCTATCAGTCTTAATCCACATATACTTCTCAGTGAACGCATTTCTACTTTCATGCTTATTCTGCCATTACCAACTCTCGCTACCATACATTATGGCAGGTACCTAGTGAAATAACAGTGCACTGACTACACTATGTGTTTGACTGACTTTTTTTCTACAAAGACACTCCCACATTAGGGTTCATACCCTGTGTCGCGGAGACTTTTACAAACATCTTATAAGGGACACAAAGGACATCCAGACTTAGGACAATAATTTGTCCCACAAAAAACTGTACTACGTGGGAATATGTATACTTACCGCGACTAGGTGAACTCATAAGAACACAAAAAGTAAGGTCTAAGTTAATTGGTGTCGTAGAACCTTATTAGGGGAGAATCTGAGCAGACCAGACAAGGTTTCCATCCAAGCGAGAAGAACCTAATTCGGAATCCTGATCCTGGTGACGGAGTAAGAATACAATATGTCACCATCCCATCGCATCCTATGGTCGGTGTCGTAGAAACCGACTAAGGGACTATCAGTGAATATTACTTGAAATTAAACCCTATACCAATCCGTCTGGACAGCGTGGTATTAGTAGGCCAAGTATCCCTCCGTCAAGGGAGGAGGTACGTGAAACAAAAAAAAGGTAAGTACTTTGGCTTATATTTTGTTGTCTTTGTTTTTGTCTTTCTCTACACTTATGGGAATGGGTATTGGGGTGGTAGGTTGGTGGCATTGAGGTAATATGTACTACGTAGTACATATTACCTCAATGGTTAGTGGTAGGTATTATTCTGAAGCTACCATTATAATTAGAAAAGAGTCCCGACAATCCTTTTCATACTTTTCAGTATTGATTAACAATCGACTACAGGCAGTAAAAACCTAGAAAGAAAAAATGTAAACGTCATACTTCAAATTAGATGTGACTTTATCGTAAAAAAATAAATAAAAAAAATAGACAAAATGTTATTTAACGTGATCTTCCGCAGACTTAGTGCTAGGCCTGAACTTTTAGATAGTGTAAAGAATTCTTCATTATGGAGCCTTAATACACCGAATGTAGTACCCAAGAGATATGACAGCAAAACTAGTGATACAGGCCCTGATACCGGGAAGGCTAAAGAAGAGGGTGACGGCATATCAAAGGTATCCTTTGGAAGGTCAGGGTCCTTTCAAGAAGAAGGGTACTTTCTAAATAAAGAGAAGGAGAAGATATCAAAACTTAAGAAGAAATTAAAAGAAGATCCCGATCTTAATTTAAAGAAAACTGACGATTAATGTGACCACGTTCATAAAATGTTTCAGCTTTTTGACTTTCCATTCAATTCCAGTGACGCTAACAAGAATTTAGCACAACATGGTTCTACTGTCCGGATTATTTAATTTAAAGTGAAATAAATATTTAAAACCTTCGTAATATGTTTTGTGATTAAGGCAAAGGGTTTTTAATTATTTTGTATTGTGATATAGGGAAACTAAGCCTAATAATATCATGCCGGGTAGGTTAGAATCGGGTTTTATGTGATTTTTATAAAGATAGTACCATCTATGCCTTGAACTCCAGCTTTTACAGCACTTATGGATGACATAATATGGATGTGAAACCGTGGATTCCACTTATTATTATGATAATATGGATTCTTAATTCCGTGTCCGTAGGGAAAAATGCAAGGCCTAATGTTTGAAGCTTAGAATAAAAAGAGAATAGTGATGATAGATAAAGCGAATCGTGCACGATGATTGAAATAATATTTAGTATTGATAAATTACCTATTTTTATTAACTGTATATGCTAGTGGTGCCCCTTGCTGGCCAGTTTTTGTGTGTATCGCAGCACCACTAAATCAAATGTTTGATATACAAGTTTCAAATAGTTTGTCTATTCCCCGCTAGATGTCATTTTAATAAATTACTCAATACGAGTAAACTTTATATGCACAACGCCGGAAAGTCTCAACCACGATCGTTTACAAGGGCTACTCTCATCGCATATAAGCAATAAATTAACGAAAAGACTGCTCATAATAGGACTGAGTCTCTTATTTCCGTACAAACATTGAGGTAAATGTACTACGTACTAGAGATGACATCCCGAACAAAATTTTTGCCCTATGTCCACTAAAATCCATTGAAAAGATCCATGGATCTTTTTACACTCAAATCACACAGATAATCCACTTTAATCCATGATCCGAAAATATTTAAAAAATGGATCTATTTAAAATCCAATAAAAAGCTGCATCTACAGTAGCCATTTTCTATAGGTAAATAAAAGACTAGAAAACCGATCAAAATTTTAATAGTAACATACCTATGTATAAATGTTTTTTTTTATTTATTTGAGATGGGGTGGTGATTGATTGATTGGTGTGAGCAATATTTGGTCCGTATTTGGTGAACGGATGGTGATGATTCTCCGTGTGGTGACGGAGTAAGAATACAATTTATGTCACCACCCCATCTCATCCCATGGGTATCGTAAAAACCGACTAAGGGACTATCGGTGAATATTATCTTTACGAAATAAAGAAGGAAAACTTGAAATTAAACCCTATACCAATCCGTCTGTTCAGTGTGATATTAGTAGTCCAAGTATCCCTCCGTCACGGGAGGAGGCCCGTCCCTGCAGTGGGACATTAATGGGCTGTTATGATGATGATGATGATTTGGTGAAAGCCACCGGACAAACAATTTTGTTTGGAAGAGTGGCATACAAGACTTAATAAAAAATTGGGCAAGAGGAATAGAGCTATTTAGAGCTATTTAAGATTGCATGTGTCATCCGCTTTATTTTTTACAATGGATCATGGATTAAAGTGGACTTATGTGTTTGATTTAAGTGTAAAAAGATCCATCAATGGATCTTTTCAATGGATCTTAGTGGACATAGGGGAGCTTTTGTCTATTGTGTACCATTCCTAAGAACGTTACATTACACAGAAATGCTCGAGAAAATGTAGTAGTGTATACTCAGGTTTAGGTGATTTTTACCAAATCCTATGTATTCTTTAGGATTCCTTGATTAATATTTTTGTGACAAAGATTCTTATAGCAACGAACTTAGACATTATTATTTATATAAAATCCCTATGTCCACTAAGATCCATTGAAAAGATCCATTGATGGATCTTTTTACACTTAAATCAAACATATATTAATAAGTCCACTTTAATCCATGATCCATTGTAAAAAATAAAGCGGATGACACATGCAATCTTAAATAGCTCTATTCCTCTTGCCCAATTTTTTATTAAGTCTTGTATGCCACTCTTCCAAACAAAATTGTTTGTCCGGTGGCTTTCACCAAATCATCATCATCATCATAACAGCCCATTAATGTCCCACTGCAGGGACGGGCCTCCTCCCGTGACGGAGGGATACTTGGCCTACTAATATCACACTGAACAGACGGATTGGTATAGGGTTTAATTTCAAGTTTTCCTTCTTTATTTCGTAAAGATAATATTCACCGATAGTCCCTTATGCCCGATTTACACATCGACAAGTACAGTAGCGAGATAAGTAGTATTTTAAGATTAAGTTGATTTAAATAGAGTTCCATCCTATTTTTTGGCGAGTTAAGTACGAAGTAGCCCCCTCTCTCGCGTCTCGCTAACTTAACTTGCCAAAAAATAGGATGGAGATCTATTTAAATCAACTTAATCTTAAAATACTACTTAACTCGCTACTGTGCTTGTCGATGTGTAAATCGGGCATTAGTCGGTTTTTACGATACCCATGGGATGAGATGGGGTGGTGACATAAATTGTATTCTTACTCCGTCACCACACGGAGAATCATCACCATCCGTTCACCAAATACGGACCAAATATTGCTCACACCAATCAATCAATCACCACCCCATCTCAAATAAATTAAAAAAAAACATTTATACATAGGTATGTTACTATTAAAATTTTGATCGGTTTTCTAGTCTTTTATTTACCTATAGAAAATGGCTACTGTAGATGCAGCTTTTTATTGGATTTTAAATAGATCCATTTTTTAAATATTTTCGGATCATGGATTAAAGTGGACATATCTGTGTGATTTGAGTGTAAAAAGATCCATGGATCTTTTCAATGGATTTTAGTGGACATAGGGAATTTTTGCTCCATTAACTGAAGTGCATGCACCTCAGTTGTCTCAGTCGACATTTGAACCTAGTAGCGAGAAGACATATTTACCATAGATCAAATCTGTCCTAAAGCGAATAAAGGAACAAAATAAACATCCACAGACAGATCTTTTACTATTGTACCTAATCTGTATTGTACTTTCAGTATATTAAAAATATTTATAATAACTCATTAAGCTATTATATTGTCAGAATACATTTTTCGTTCATCTTGAAAATTAGTCAATATAATATAATAGAACTATACTATAAGTTCCATAAGAAGTATTATTATTGTATTATAATAGATATAGAATAATTTAAAGAAATTGAACAAAAATCACATTTAATTTACTTGGGTGAATTCCCACTTGTAATGAAACAAAAAACTATTAGTTTATACGTATTAAATTAGGCACAAATCTTTATGTGTCCGTTCTGTTAACAGCTATTTAGTTAGTCTATATTGTGCAAAATGATATGAAATGAATGCACGACGTTTAACCCTTAGCTGGTATCGTTAAAAAGTGCAACGTAAGTGGTATCGGGACAAAAGTGACCCCGATGAGGTGAGTGACATATTATGTGTATATAAATATTTTAAAAAAATTATATAGATTAAACTTTACTTTTATTTAGGAAAAAAGCACTTATATTATAAACATAAGATAAAAGAGATTGGGCAAAATTAACCCAGAACCAACAGCAACAAAATATATGCCGGTTTATTAGCCTTGCTATGAGAGACATTTTATTTAAAAAAATTCTCCCCTGTAGGTGCTGTCCAACTGTAATTACACACAATTAAAAAACAGTTTTTTTCTATTTCATAACTCTAATAAAAACAAAGAAATACATGTAACGTTATCTAATTGATATTAAAAGACCGACCCAACCATTCTATCGTCTTTACTCACTACAAAAAAATACCACAAGCCCGCGTCATGCGCAGATTCAGGTATTATTCTACTTTTTCAGACCACATGTATAACTCGGTGTCCTACGTGGGCGATGAAAGCGACGCAACGCGATGCTACACGCAACAAGTGATTACGTCACGTCTCGTCGCAGACCGTCACATAGGACACAAGTAGCTGTTGATTTGATGGCGTACGTCGCGTTCGTTGCTTCGCGTCGCGTCGCTTTCGTCGCCCACGTAGGACACCGCGTTAGACAGAGATGGCACTTGGTCAAATTAAATCATTTAGGAGAGTATGTCGTACATAATCGTGTATCCACGGTATGCGTACGTTAGGGAGCTGTTCTCATATAATAAGTGTAATATATGAGGCCACCAGAACCAGAGTGGCCCAGACCCAAAATACAATTATGTGGATATCTGCCAAAAGAGTTTATGCGAAATTTTAAGTTAATGTAACTTAAAAAAAATATATGGACAGTATGTTTATTATTTGTAAAAATATGATGTAGTTATTGATAAAATTTAGATAAACTATTAAAAAAATCGGTATTTTACTTATTTGCCATTTTATTTGGACATGGGCCACTATGGCATTTAGCATTGACAATAAATTTAAAAATAGTGTAGTGGGATGGGCCACTAGGTATGAAACTTATAACCTTTTCTTTTGATTTGAATGCAAGTTGGCCTTTTTAAATTTAAATGGGATAAATTAAAATTAAAACTAACTTATTTAATACGTAATTTTTATTAAATTTATGTTTTATCTTAATTTTTTAATCTTAGTTTAATTTTAACTTAAGTCTATATTCATTTTAGCTTATTTATAAACACTTAGCGCGTTTTAGGACAACCTGGTATGGTTATTTATTTAATAAATAAGTTTAGTTTAGCCTTTTAAAATAAAAAATAACATTTCATTTACGTGGGCAAAACCATACATTGAATAACACGTAAACACTGCACTTAGACAACTAGTTTCGAATCGTTTCCAATGCCATTAATACTTATACTAGACTATTTTTGAATATCAGAACATTGTAATAAACTAAATAAATAAGGCTTCTAATGATATCACCGCACTTTTGGTAATTTTTAGGTTTACATACAAAATAATGGATAAAAAGTGCTAATAATCGAATGCAAATATTAAAGCTTTTATTAGCCAAACTATTGGAGTAAGTTATACAAGTTTTTCTTTTCTATGACTCATACGCTTGATTTTTTTGGAAAATTGGCTCAATATCGAATAATTAGACCGACGTAGTTAATATTCCGAAAGATACCTACCTAACATCATATAAGACTAGCGTGTCAAGATCCTATACCAACACACTTAGTTTAATTTTAACTTAAGTCTATATTCATTTTAGCTTATTTATAAACACTTAGCGCGTTTTAGGACAACCTGGTATGGTTATTTATTTAATAAATAAGTTTAGTTTAGCCTTTTAAAATAAAAAATAACATTTCATTTACGTGGGCAAAACCATACATTGAATAACACGTAAACACTGCACTTAGACAACTAGTTTCAAATCGTTTCCAATGCCATTAATACTTATACTAGACTATTTTTGAATATCAGAACATTGTAATAAACTAAATAAATAAGGCTTCTAATGATATCACCGCACTTTTGGTAATTTTTAGGTTTACATACAAAATAATGGATAAAAAGTGCCAATAATCGAATGCAAATATTAAAGCTTTTATTAGCCAAACTATTGGAGTAAGTTATACAAGTTTTTCTTTTCTATGACTCATACGCTTGATTTTTTTGGAAAATTGGCTCAATATCGAATAATTAGACCGACGTAGTTAATATTCCGAAAGATACCTACCTAACATCATATAAGACTAGCGTGTCAAGATCCTATACCAACACACTTAGTTTAATTTTAACTTAAGTCTATATTCATTTTAGCTTATTTATAAACACTTAGCGCGTTTTAGGACAACCTGGTATGGTTATTTATTTAATAAATAAGTTTAGTTTAGCCTTTTAAAATAAAAAATAACATTTCATTTACGTGGGCAAAACCAACCATTGAATAACACGTAAACACTGCACTTAGACAACTAGTTTCGAATCGTTTCCAATGCCATTAATACTTATACTAGACTATTTTTGAATGTCAGAACATTGTAATAAACTAAATAAATAAGGCTTCTAATGATATCACCGCACTTTTGGTAATTTTTAGGTTTACATACAAAATAATGGATAAAAAGTGCCAATAATCGAATGCAAATATTAAAGCTTTTATTAGCCAAACTATTGGAGTAAGTTATACAAGTTTTTCTTTTCTATGACTCATACGCTTGATTTTTTTGGAAAATTGGCTCAATATCGAATAATTAGACCGACGTAGTTAATATTCCGAAAGATACCTACCTAACATCATATAAGACTAGCGTGTCAAGATCCTATACCAACACAGATTAAAAGATAAATAAACGATTTCTGTGACGAGGTATAGTTCATGGCTGCTAAGCAGACCTCTCAACTCAATTCATTTCATTAACTTATTGACTTTATTTTATTCTACTTAATCTAAGTTTACACATTTAAAAATTACTAAACTTTGCCACCGCTGTCTAGGTAATAAAGAAGAAGGGATACTTACTACAAACTCTATTACTGCATTTTTCAGACGTCCAGTTTCCATTTAACATTTCAATTTACAAATGTTTACATTTGTCTCGTATTAAATAAAGCAATTGTGAATAATAACAAAACATTTAAAACTCTGGTTTGATTCCCTCTTAAACTTTGTTAGCATGAACATAAAAGTTTGCAAGCTGCTGGCGCTGGCCAGACGGATTGTATACCCTATACCATCAATCCGTCTTGCCGTTAATTTTAAGTTTTCATTATTTTATTTCGTAAAGATATTATTCACGGAAAGTCTCTTAGTCGCTTTTTACGACATCCATGGAATGAGATGGGGTGGTAACATAATGTATTCTTAAACCGTTACGTCCGTTTTTTTTCATTATTAATTTCCAGTTAAAAAACCGACTTAAGCTAAATACTTAATTATAATGGTACGGTGTTCTTGGTATGTTATACCAAGAACTAAATTACTAATCAAAATGAAAACTCTTTCTTTCTCTCTTATCGGTTTATAATTGACTGAGTTATGAAGTTCTAAACATAAAAAAAATACAGACGGACTGAGAACCTCCTCCTCATAATATGGAGTTGGATAAAATGAAAAGCTGGAGTTAGTTACAGGAATTTGATGAGGGAAAACTACAAAGTAATTATTACAAGTATGTAATAATTACTTTGTAGTGATAAGTATATCATATCTTTGTAGTCTGTGTTGGACTAATATATAATTTATAATCTTAAGATCATATATTATAGTAAGCCTCTTACCTGTCTGTAACGCCCCTACATTTAAAAAGTTTTTTCAAATTAACTTTCCAAGACCCGCGAAAAACTTCATACTTACATTGTTTTACTACAAAACTCTAGAAAGATAAACTTGCCATTTAAGTCAGTGGATTCATTCTTAATTACACTCATTGTAACTCCAGTTAGATCTATCCTAAACAAAAATACTATAAATTATGGTAATTTATAAGTATGAATTAGTTGCCGCCAAAAACCAAAAAAATATTGACTAATAAATTGATATTCTTCCCTTTAAACTTATTGCGGTACTGCAAACTTCTCGCACGCTTACATAAAATAATAACAAATTAATACACACTTAATTCTAAATAACACTATTCAGTTAATAAAAAGTACAAAAATAATAATCTCTACTCGTAAAAACATAAGTTTCAAAACCAGAGCAACTCATTTCACATGAGCCAAAATGGCGCCGAAAACCATAGTGACCCAAGTGATCTGGGTCACTGTGCTCTATCGCTATTACTTTAAAATTTAAAATGGCAAAACTCTTTTTTATAACGCCATTTATGATTTTATTTTAAAATTAACTTAAAATCATTTTGACTATAAACTTAGGGGTTTTAAGGGGGCATTGCCGTGCCTAACTAAAAAAATCACAAATTGTGGTCTGGGCCGCTCTGGTTCTGGTGGCCTGATATTATTTAGGTCACGCTAGACATGTAGGCAAAGAACATGCAAGTCCAATGGATTTCTTTTTTTTTTCTTATTAAAAATGATAACTCTTGCACTAGGGATGGCCTGTGTCGCGGAGACTTTTTACAAACATCAATTAACGGATACAACGAACACCCAGACTCAGGACAATAATTTGTGGATCTCACAAATAATTGTCCTGCGTGGGGGTCGAACCCACAACCTCGTGCACGGCAGCCGCTTGCGCGGCTTGGTCGCGCCACCGAGGTTGTCGGTCGATTCTGTGATTGTTGACTTTTAGATTATCTTATAGGTTATCCGGGTGGTGACGGAGTAAGAATACAATATGTCACTACCCCATCTCACCCCATGGGTGCCGGAAAAACCGATAAAGAACACCCTATACCAACCCGTCAGGTCACCGTGCAATTAGTAGGCCAAGTATCCCTACGTCACGGGAGGAAGCCCGTCCCTGGAGTGGGACATTAATGGGTTGTTATGCTAGATGGTTAAAATTATGTATTATTAAACATTAAAACACATAACGTAGTTTTCATTCATAGCTAACTGTTATGACCCTTATATCTGCCATACCCCAGACATATACAATAAACTAATAATGAAAATTATATAAGCTTAACATGTGTAATAATTAGGGATATATTTTAGCTCTGTTGGTTCTGGGTTATTTTTGTATGAAATTTGCCCAATGTCCTTTTTAACTAATTTTAACAAGAAATCACGTTTAAAATCGTTTTCTTTAAATAATAAAATAAAAATAAGAAACTTCTTCTGAGATCACATGTAAATAAAAATTTGACAACTTAAAACATATCCTATGAATAAAAATTTAAATATTTCATTTAATCTGACATTTGACCAACTTTGCAGTATGATTGAATATATGTAATTCGTACACTTTCTACATTTTTTATAGCATTCTAACATCCTTTTTCCCTTCACTGATTGTACTCGAAGAATTAGCTTCCTCGGCTATAACAGAACAGCTAAGTACTTCAGCTTCTTTACAATCACTGATAATTTCTTGGTCACACGCAGCTGTTGTGTCATCATTTACAATTTCGGAGTCCCATTCATTGTCTTCATCAGCTAGAAGGAGAGAGTTTTAATCATCACTTAAATAATCCGCCATTGCGATGATTGTGTCCTGTAAATATAATAAAATATACCAAGACAACTCATAAAATAAAATACACACTTTTGGTATCGGGGTCAATTTTGACCCCAACATGATACATACCTAGTAGGAAGTAAGTTACGAGCGTCCGTCACCCGCCGCACCCCGCGATCACATGGGATTACCTTGCTTGATGCGCGAGAGTGTAGGTACTTAAACTGCATAGTTATAAATAAAATCAAAAGCTCTTGGGGGTAAATTTAGACCCCAATACCAGTTAAGATTTAAAACGTCGTGCAAAACTTGTATTGTGCAATGTAGCTTGAAAATTGGAGCACACATTTTCTTCGGGGTGTCTTCTCTAGTACGTAGTACATATTACCTCAATGCGTACAAATTAGGTTTTTCGCTTTAAATAAATAAAAATAAAATACGAATTAGGTCGCCATCCGAATTTACGCTATAGTTTCTCTAATTGATAGTTTTCTATAATAAATATTCACGGACATCTCTACACAGCGCCATCTGTTCCCAAAGTAAGCTAGGCATAACCTGCTTGTGTAATGGATAACACAGAATGGAATCCGTCCTAAATGGCCATTGAGGTAATATGTACTACGTACTGGAGATGACATCCCGAACAAAATTTTTGCTCCATTAACTGAGGTGCATGCACCTCAGTTGTCTCAGTCGACATTTGAACCTAGTAGCGAGAAGACATATTTACCATAGATCAACAAAATAAACATCCACAGACAGATCTTTTACTATTGTACCTAATCTGTATTGTACTTTGAGTATATTAAAAATATTTATAATAACTCATTATGCTATTATATTGTCAGAATACATTTTTCGTTCATTTTGAAAGTTAGTCAATATAATATAATAGAACTATTTATGTTCCATAAGAAGTATTATTATTGTACATACACACATCAAAAAAGTCTAAGCAACATGCATGATATTACAAATTTACCATTTATATTAATTTATTTTACCATTTATTTTAATTATAACGTTGTATTTTTTTTTTAAAATAATATTTTTAGGGTTCTATGATGTAAAAATAACAGCTGTTTTCTTTATAAGTTCTTTTAATAACAGAAATTAACAATATTAGAATATACAGGTACATAAGAAACTAAACTTTTTTTTTACAAATTGAAATTTCTTAAGAAAATGAATTTATTGTGAAAGAATAGGACAATTTAATACAAAGTATGGCCTCCTCTGCTATTCAGAACTTGTCGGCAACGATTATTCATTGAATTAATGAGACTGTTTATGTCATCTTGCGGTATTCGCTCCCAATGGAATTGTAGCAAATCCTTCAGCTGTTGGGTTGTTGTCACTCCGTCCAAGTCCTTCAAAACACGTCTCTGGAGCATGTCCCATGCGTGCTCGATGGGGTTGAGGTCTGGCGATTGTGCAGGCCAGGGCAATACCTGGATGTTCTCCGTTGCCAAGTATTCACTGGTTCGCCGAGCTGTATGTGAACGCGCATTGTCATGCATTAACGTAAAATCGGAGCCAAAGGTTTGTGCAAATGGATGGACATAAGGTCTGAGAATATCCTCAACGTAATTTTCAGCGTTCATGTTTCCATTTACAAAAACGAGCTCAGTTCGCCTGTTCTTCATAATACCCGCCCATACCATAACTGTTGAGCCGCTGTATGGATGAACTTCCTGAACGCACCTGAGTCTTTCAGTATTTCCGGGTCGACGGTACACTCGCACCCTTCTTGTATCAGGCCTAAACCCGAATCGCGACTCATCGGAAAACATAATTTTATCCCATTGTTCCTGGGTCCATGTTATGCGTTCTCTACACCATTCATTTCGACGAGCGCGATTCCCGTGACGTATCGGTGGGCACCTGATAGGGCGTCGAGCTCGTAGGCCGTACTCATGCAGTCGATTTCGCACAGTTTGGGGACTTACATCAACACCACTTGAATTTTGTAGCCTCAAACTTATCTCTCGAGCGGTTAACATCGGCTGGCGTCTTGCAGTCAGTTGTATGTACCGGTCTTGCCGAGTGGTTGTACTCCTTTTACGGCCTGGATGCTGTTCAGCGGGTTCCCCTGTATTATTGTAGCGCTGCCAAAGACGACAAATAACACTTCTATGAATACCAAAATGTCGAGATACCTGAGATTGATTACTTCCCGCTTGCAACATCCCTACAGCTCTTTGCATTTCATCTGCCGTCAAATGACGTCGCTCCATGACGTAAAGAATATCTAACAATTCAATTTTGTCGCCAACTGTATTTAAATGGTTGGTAAAATTATAAAATCAAGACTAAAACGTAGCAATTAACATGCACTCAAATTCAAACAAATTCGCAGTCATTTGAATTTTATGAAAAAAAACAAAACATAATCGAAATTTTTTTTTTACAACCAGCCAGTATGTCATCAATAACAAAAAAGTTTACTTACCTATACACTTTGAGTGAGTAAATACTTAGAAATTAATTAATATAAATGGTAAATTTGTAATATCATGCATGTTGCTTAGACTTTTTTGATGTGTGTATTATAATACATATAGAATAATTTAAAGAAATTGAACAAAAATCACATTTAATTTACTTGGGTGAATTCCCACTTGTAATGAAAAAAAAAACAAAAAACTATTAATTTATTCGTATTGAATTAGGCACAAATCTATATGTGTCCGTTCTGTTAACAGCTATTTAGTTAGTCTATATTGAGCAAAATGATATGAAATGAATGCACGACGTTTAACCCTTAGCTGGTATCGTTAAAAAGTGCAACGTAAGTGGTATCGGGTCAAAAGTGACCCCGATGAGGTGAGTGACATATTATGTGTATATAAATATTAAAAAAGGGAACTATATTTTTTGTCACCAAAATTTATATTTGTCATCAAGTTGTATCACCTCTATCGCCACGAAATATTTTCGTTCTCAGATAAACAAAGAGTGTTCCCAGGTATGAATTACCAAATTATTGTTAATATAATGTGTAAAATATGAAATGGATTACCAATAAAATTGTAGTGCATTACATGAATATAAACTTTGTTCTTATAATAATAGTTTTATTACTTAAATAATAGCTTGGTGCTCAGAATGGTAGATCTGTCACCAAATAAATCGATTAATCGATCCCTGACTGCGACTCCTTTTTATTTGTTATTTTGTCACCAATACATTAGTTACATTTTATTTCGTTCAGTTATTAAAATAACGTACTCGTTTCCAATTTAATACATCAGTTTATAATTTTAATGAAAATATGTCTCTTGGGGTCAATTTAGACCGCAATACCAGTTAAGGGTTAAAACGTCGTGCAAAACTTGTATTGTGAAATGTAGCTTGAAAATTGGAGCACACATTTTCTTCGGGGTGTCTTCTCTAGTACGTAGTACATATTACCTCAATGTAAATGGCCAGAAGGGAACAACGGATATTAATACTTATACACTTTTTTTTTGTAAATACTTACATATAATACATAGAAACACTCAGGCCAATGCAAATAATCATGTTGATGCACACAAATATGTACATTGAGCGGGAATCGAAGCCGAGACCTCTGCGTAGCAGTCATGTTATATAACCACTACGCCACAGAGGCCTTCAAATAACTCGTCAGTTTCTTATTCCTGTGACTTGACGACACGGCACCAAATAATCTTATATTATGTATAACAATACTTATGCTTCAATACTTCAAAAATAAAAACAGCTATGTCTAATCAAAAGTTAAAACGTATTTTTTTATATTAACCATCTTGCTAATATTATAGACGATCAGTCAAAACCTCAGAAATACAACACAATATACAAAAGATCGGTAGTTCTTTTAAAAGTATTTCTTTTATGAATACAAGTAGAAAGTATCAATGTAACTTAAAGCTTAATTATCAATTGAATGTCTTGTAATGAATTCTGTATAGTAACTGAGTGATACAAACTATAGGGCTGGCACTTCGCTTTTCACGACTATTTATTTTCGAACTCGTAAGAGGTCTAAATGAGAGGTACGTGTGGTAACGGAGTAAGAATACAATATGTCACCACCCATCTCATCCCATGGGTGTCGTAAAAACCGACTAAGGGACTATCCGTTAATATTATCTTTACTAAATAAAAAGAAGGATAACTTGAGATTAAACCCTATACAAATCCGTCTGGCCAGCGTGGTATTAGTAGGCCAAGTATTCCTCCGTCACGGGAGGAGGCCCGTCCTCGCAGTAGAACATCAATGGGCTGTTAAGATGAAGAGGTCTAAATTTGTACCACTGATGTATTAATATAATCCTACTCTGAACAGTAATTTGCAAATATAAAGCCGCGGGCATCAGCTAACAGATAGTTAGCTGATGCCCGCGGCTTTACCGTTGTATAAGTAGCTTAAATGTTATTCTACACTCTAAACTACCTATGTTCCAAATTTCATCAAAATTCATTCAGTAGTTTTTGCGTGAAAGAACATATATCCATCCATGCATCCATACATCCCCACAAACTTTCAAATTTATAATATTAGTAGGAGTAGGAAGTAGGACTAACGTGTTTACGTAGGAAGGTTCAGTAGGTGGTTAAATAGTGCTGTAACATTTAACACCTTGTGGCGAATGGTGATAAAATCAAATAAGAATCTGTATTCTTAATATTGTAGAAAGTTTTTCTGTACTGACTATAAACATACGTAGAACTTTCCAAGATGCGAGATACTTGGTCTTCTCTTAACCAAGTCGTAAAAAACTAAACTGAACTTATCATAATGAATTTTATTCTTAAGTTAAAACATTCCATTAAAATAAAATGAAGAAATGGGAAATGCAATAAGTAAAGTTAGTTTTTGGAATTTTTGTCACTTTGACAAAAGAAATTACACGAAAGGGTTTCAATTATAATACATAAACCGGGTTAATTACAACTGGCTTTTTATGGATGATGGGCTACGATCTTTAATTTTAGATTTTCACACTATAAAGCTGAGTCTAGTTTCTATATTAAAGAGCTCGATAAGCTACAATATTAGTTTTTAATACAAACAAATCCGTATTAAATTACATATACATTTTTACTTGTAAAACTTAGGTATAAATAGAAAAATCCGAAATAAAGAAAGACAATGGAAAAAATTGGTACTCGAGGCGGGCCTCGAACCCGCGTCCGTGACTATACGCGTCGTATAGTCCAGAGACGCGGGTTCGATTCCATTGTCTTTCTTCTTTCCAAACAAATCCGCGTCAATGAACTAGTAACAAAATATATTTTCGACAACCCTAAATGTTCGGTAGCGCACAAAGCGGTATATCAAAGATGGCGGTATGTTTGATACATACACGTTAAGATGATAGCTCTCTTTACAATATCTCTGCTTTTGATTTGCGTTTTACACAAAAATAAATAACAGTAAGCACTTGTCTGTTTTTGCCATTCCAAGTACTTACTGTATAAATTACTTTAGAACGAGTTTTTTGAGGTTTAAGTTGACTTTATACTCATAAAAATACATTAAGTAAAGAAATTGACGTCCACAGCTAGACATAGACCTTTAGGGTCGTAGCACACGTATCCAAACGTAAAGGTATCGGCACCGCCTCGCCTTTTTACTCGGTGTCAAACGTCAAATATCCGATTACGTTACGATTCCTATTAGTGTTCGTTGCATTTAGGAGTTTCATACAAACAGTACGACGATGACGATTCCATTCCGTTTTGATATGTGTGCTATGACCCTTAAGCGGGCACACAGACACACAAGTCCAAGTTTTCCTGCTTTTGCTTTTACTTAGTCGACTTTTGCATCACCTATGATAGATAATGACTCCTTGTATTCTTTCTCCATTACCACGTGGAAAAGTTGCTAGACAACTAATAGACATACAAGTGTAGATCATATACACAATTAAATGATGATGAAACCTGTAAATGTTTAATAATTTAATTCTGTCGTATCTGCCTACCCCGGACGGGATAAGGCGTGAGTTTATGTATGTGTGTATGTATGAAACCTGTAAATAACGACGGGGTAGGCAGTAACACTGTTTAATACGGCCTCTGCTCCTCAAACATTACGTGAACCTTTAAGTAATTGAAATTTAAAAACTAATTTCCCTTCTTGTATAAAATCACAAATATAATATAAAAGTAAAATCTCCAGAGTTATTTTGTAACAGCGAGATGATCTACAAACAGAGATTGGCCCCCGCTGCGCTCGTCAGGCTCCTGTACCTTGCGTATGCGCATGTACCGACAACAGATTAAATAATATAATAATTAATAATATTTTTTGTTAATAAATAACATTGGGGATACCGAAACTCCTCTTCCCTGATTATTTCAGGGCGGGAGCTAGGAATATACCGGATTTTCAAACCCGAGAGAAAAAAACATTTTTCACACAATATTTTAATATAATAAAATGTAATTTATTTAATCAATCAACAAGCCTATTGCAGTCCACTGGCCATAGGCCTCTCCCAACACGCCCAAAAAAAAACTATTAATTTAATAATTTATTTAAGTTGACTATTAATTAGCATAATATACACTGAGCGGTTGCGAAGTAAGATATTATTATAATAATATCGTGAAAGATGATAGTGAGATCTTATTCTATAGGTGTCATAAAGGTGGCTTAAGGAAAATAAGGAATAAGAACTGTACCAATATTTACCCAGCGAGATGTAAATATATCTCCTTCACTCAATTTCTAACCATAAATATTTTCTTCTTATCTTACCAGAGGTTTAATGACGCCTAAAAGATAGAACGAAAGTTGTACTATTTTTGAATAAAGTATTTTTGAGTTTGAGTACTTATTCGGGATTATTTTACGAGATCGATGGGGAATTAATTGAGTTTGTTAATAATTTAAATCAGTTTGTTTGTTCGTGATGATTTAAAAAACCACTTACTAGCCATTATACGACCTAACGGCTGCTAAGGTAATTTAATATTTCCATCTTTTATTTTAGAATAGATGCTAACAACAAAGCCTAGTTTTCCGACAATCTTAAGATGAGATGTATTTTGTCTAGTACCCATAGTACAGGCTCTGCTTAGTTTGGGACTAGCTGGCGTTGTGTTAATGTGTGAGGAATATTTATTTATTTTAACTGTTACCAGATTTTATTTATATATTAGGGCTATACCGCCATCCATTTCCATGTAATTGTTTTAGAAATGGAAAGACTACATGTAGTGTCCTACAAGATGTAGTGCCCTACAAGATGTAGTGTCCTACAAGATGTAGTGCACTACATGTAGTCTAGTGTAATCGGCGCTTATTTCAATTTAATTACAATTTAAATTATTTTTTCTGCAGTCAGTACTTCTCAACTAAGGTAACTCAGTATGTATGAACAGTGGTGAGATCTGGTTGTGAGCTGTCAAGAGTATCAGTCCAACAGGCACTCTAGTATGCGTACTGGCAATACTTTATAATTATACATTTTAATTAACTTATTGTTAGCAGAAAATAGAATCATTACAATTTGAGTTTGTTTGCTTGTGTGTTCTTAGCTTAAAATGCACTCTACGAATGAAATGTCTTAATAGATGGACAGCACATCTTACAGTTATAAAGGAAAAATAGGCATACTCTAATAGGCCAGAGGTATACGGCAGCAAAATTGTCTAGAGTTTACCTTCTCTTCAAAAAATATTAAAATTTGTTTGCCTATTACGATAACCGACACTAAATTTAAAAAAAAATGTTTTGGTATATTTATACAGGAAGATTACAGATTTCGGTCCGTGTGGTGACGGAGTAAGAATACAATATGTCACCACCCCATCTCATCCCATGGGTGTCGTGAAAACCGACTATAGGACTATCCGTAAATATTATCTTTACGAAGTAAAAAGAAGGAAAACTTGAAATTAAACCCTAAACCAATCCGTCTGGCCAGTGTGGTATTAGTAGGCCAAGTATCCCTCCGTCACGGGAGGAGGCCCGTCCCTGCAGTGCGACATTAATGAGCTGTTATGATGACCTTCTGACGTTTCAAAATACTAAAATATGTATTCGTCTTATAATTACTCCACCGTGATCCTATATATTGTAAAACATGAAGAGTAATGCCGATACCTTTGTGGCGATATGTCTGGGATCGACAATGCGATCTTAGATACGTATCCCGGATTATCCCTCAAAGTGATGAAACCTCCCAAGGCGCGTTAAATACAAAGGCTGTGTTACCGATCTTAACTATTTGTGTTTTTTTTAACTTGATAGTTACTTACTAAATATTATAGTTATGTAGAAGGTAAAATATAGTTAATAATAGTTAGTCTTTAAATATTTATATTAAATAAATAGGTATAGGTATGTATTTCAGGAAATGATTTAAAAAAAAATCTAATTAAAACTTAAAGCTGATACGGAAACCCATAAAACCACGGTAATTTCTCTGAAATTAGTTAACCAATTTTTATTATCAAACTTCCATGGGACTATCTTAGAAGCTAACAAAAAAATAAGGTTCCTATCATTAGTCAACAATTCAAGGTATTATTGCGGGTGTCCATGGGCTGCGGTGATCACTTACCATCAGGTGACTTGCTGGCTCGTTTGCCTCCCATTACATAAAAAAAACACCCATATACTTTTTTTGCAAACACAATACAAACATGAATATTATACACAGAAAACACCCAGACCAATTCCAACAATAATGGATACAAAGATTTGCATTAAGTGGGAATCGAACCATGAATGTTACACTTACATACCTAATGGCCAGGCGTAAACCATTGTGCAAGCCATTAAAGCCTTATTTACTTTCAAGAGGCATCAGCGCAGAAAATCTTCTGGCTATTGTGCACCCACCTGGTCAGCCAAATCGATTTGAAACCACTCGATAAGGACATTGTAGGGATCGATATATTGTGTTCAAAACAGAATCAATGTAATAATTTATTGTAGCTTGCAAGACTTGTGGAAAAGCTCTTGAGTGATGGCGGATTTTCAATTTTTTGTTTCCAACTGACTCTGCCAATTTACCCTTTGACACTGGAGGAGACCTGTCCCTACAGTATAATTATGATTATTTACATAATTTACATTTTATCACTATTTTTTAAATATAAGTAAAAAAGAAAAACATTTAAAATATAGAAAGGTAGAACCACCAGCATCGGGTACAAGAACCTAGTTAGTAGTTAGGGCTCCAGAGAACCTCTTTGCAATATATGCCGTGTCGAGCAGTACTGCCTTCTGCATCAGACCTAAGATCTAACTACCAATCGCGAATCTCCGGTGCTAATAGAGACAACGATTATTGTTATTATATTGCAAATTTTGTCGTATTTTTTAATACAAGATACAGTTCAAGTTGTACCTACTATGTTAGACTAAAGAAAAAAATACTCTTAAAACCACAAATAGAAAAGCGGCAAGCCTCTACAATAATTACTATAAGTACGCCGCCATTTTAACAAAGAAGTTAATACGACTTCCAAATTCAAACGCACCAATGATCACTTAGAATTCGGCGCCGAACTTTTTTTTTTATTCAGCGGCAAGGCAAAGACTTTCATACCGTCAGCCAGCTAAGCTTTTAGAGGATTTAAATATACAATTGTTGCATGTAATAGATATGCAATAGAGCATAAATGGGTTTGTTTGTTTGTCACGCCGACACCTCGAAACTGCTTAACATTGTTGGTAGTGAAAAGAAGTGACCGCTGGATGAAAATTGTGAGTATGTATAGCTGAGTGGTCCTTATGTTTGATACGTTTAATCCTAGTGAAGTAGCTATACTTTGGTTAAAGAAAGAAAGTAGGAAGAACCCCACACATTCACTCACACACCCCATCTTTTTCTAAGCTAATCAAAGCTTGCACTATGAGTACATACAGTTATGTAAAGTATTTTTTTTCATAGGAAACAACCAAACTAAATCAAACAGCCATCTTCATGAACATAGACGCAAAAGAGCGATAGGAACCCAGCAGAGTTTCTTGTGGGTGTCTTCTCTGAGATTGTAGTGTTCCGAACCCTCAGTAAACTTAGCCGTTAAGTTAGACGTGCATATGTGCTGATCACTATAAAAACGCCGACATTTCATAAGTGTTACTGACATGACTTATATGAAATAAAACATTTTTCATTTTCATAAATATTTGACTTGCGCAAATTCTCAACGACCTCTCCGAAGTACTGTAAAACTTACGACTGCAAAACTATTTCTCGTAGGAAACAGTAGCAAACATAAGCTTAATACCACTGACCCCTAATAAAAATTATAATCTTTTAATCAACATATTTCAAAGGATTTTCAACCTTACAATCTAAAGAATAGAGTTGATAAACTAGTTGGCATGTTGGTTAAGTTAAGAACTGTCAAAATTCGTTGATGCGAGTAATAGAGGCTTCCAAGATACGATTTTTGAATATTATGTTTTATATTTTTTTATAGGTGTAATGAGGTTGCTAAGAAATAAGGTTGTAACTAGTCGGTTTAGAAAAAAGAACCCATACCTTTTTTTTTTCAAAATTTAATTAAGAAGTAGGTATGATGTGTGTAGTATTTACCTACAATATTATTATGTATGTATTTACAAAAAATATATTAGTAGGCATACCAAAAGTACAAGCTCTACCCAGTTTGGGACTAGGCGTTGCATGATATGTGAAAAATATTATATTTCTTTATTTACATTTATCACATTTTTAAACATAAATATAAAAAAGGTAGACCTACTGGCATCGGGTACAAGGACCAAGCTACTGGTGGTTAGGGCTCCAGAGAGTTGAATATCAGCATATCGTTGTCGCGGCAGTACTGCCTTCTGCATCAGACCTATGATCTAATGCCCGATTTACACATCGACAAGTACAGTAGCGAGTTAAGTAGTATTTTAAGATTAAGTTGATTTAAATAGAGTTCCATCCTATGTTTTGGCGAGTTAAGTACGAAGTAGCCCCCTCTCTCGCGTCTCGCCAACTTAACTTGCCAAAAAATAGGATGGGGATCTATTTAAATCAACTTAATCTTAAAATACTACTTAACTCGCTACTGTACTTGTCGATGTGTAAATCGGGCATAACTGCCAAGCGAGAGTCTCCGTAAATGTTGATAGAAACTTTTTGGAATAAGTCCATATTATTATTATTATTTGGAGCTGGTGCAGGTACACCTTGCTTACACGTGTGGTATGGTAAGTGAAAATATTTGTGAACTTTCCATAGGATAAGATGGTATGATTTAAATAAATATGTTGTGTAGTAAATAGAGATACAGTTATATGGCACATGTAACGTGTGAGGGGTC
The DNA here is from genome assembly GCA_905475405.1 of Schrankia costaestrigalis. Lineage (NCBI taxonomy): Eukaryota > Metazoa > Arthropoda > Insecta > Lepidoptera > Erebidae > Schrankia > Schrankia costaestrigalis. The sequence continues at coordinate 7,068,398 of FR997851.1, forward strand.
ACGGCGGCTGTATGCATCAAGTTGTACAATATATCGACACTTTATGATTGACAGGCGACGTTGAGACTTGTAACTACTGGGGACTTAGACTTAAGGTACTGCTAGATGTGACTACAGAGATATTTAAGCTTAGTTAATGTCCCATGTATTTTTACTAGAAGTATATTTAAATAAACATTTTATATAGTAAATAGAGATACAGTTATATGGCGCATGTAACGTGTGAGGGGTCACGGCGGCTGCATGCATCAATTTGTACAATATATCGACACTTTATGATTGACAGGCGACGTTGAGACTTGTTACTACTGGGGACTTGGACTTAAGGTAGTGCTAGATTTGACTACAGAGATAACTAGTGACGGAGAAATCCTTGGTGATTTGTTACAACTTTGTTTAATAAATGCGCCTATTTGTACTATATCTACAGAGAAAGGGTGATAATTTATTGAATTCTAAACCCGTCGCTACTTGCATCTACTAATGAGTGACAAGGAAAAAAAAGATATTCTATTTTGTGTAGGTTTCGGTATTAACAGGTTGCCATGAAAAATAATATATTCAAACTGTCCACGTTTCTTTCCTTTTTATGTATAAAAATACTAATAGGTCTTTACCTATTAAATTGCCGTTTTATTTATGCGCAGTCTTTAGACTCTATATTCTTTTAAAACATGTATTGCTTAAATATTTTTTGTTATTTAGGATATAGTTTTTTGTTTTTGTTATTTAGGATATATATATATATTACCAACATCTAACAAAAGGTAATAAATAAAAATAATTATTATTTGTATTAGTAATAAGCCTGTGAATATGGGTGCAATTTAAAACAGCGAACTTTCCCTTTTGTTTAATTGTAACTTCTTCCCTAATACTTTTTTCCCCTTTGTTTTAAACACAATAATTAGCTTAAATGTGTGCCATTACTTATACCAAAATTCATATTATGTTTAATAATTATTGGAAAATCTAAGAAAATGTTAGTATGAATAAACTAACTTCTGATAAAATTTGACAAAACGGCAATTTCATAGGTAAAGACCTAATATTTTACAAAAAACGAAATAGAATAAACGTGTCTATATAGTACAATCTTCGCTTAATTCTAAACTAGATGGCGCTATGTAAATATGTGCAGATATTAAACATTTATGTGTGTTGTCCGTGTGGTGACGGAGTAAGAATACAATATATTCATAATCCACACGACACTACTCTTATCTAAGCGCATCCTTATACACAAAATTACACCAAAAACTAAATATACATGCGCTAAACTCACACAACTGTAATAAAACTACAAAACAATTTTTACTAACCTTGAATTATGACGAAACTGAAACACTAATAAAACCACAACCCTCATAACACACGCACACACACACACTGATACATACATACATACACCACACGCACACATACATACATACACCACACACACACACATACATACATACATACATACACCACACACACACACACACACACTCACACGCACACGCACATACACGCATACATACACACACGCACACACACACACATACATACACACACGCACACACACAAAATAAACTTCACTCAGACATTTTACACGTCTAGTTCCTCTCAGTAATAGCCACATATAAACGGACGAATGGATGACTCCTGTGACACAGAAATTTCCTAGCATAGGGGTCATTATTCGGGGCGCGTGGGACTTGGCCGCCTCCTCTTTCCGGCCATTGATGCTGGGGGGGAGAGGCGTAGGAGCCCCACGGGTGGGATACCTCCGCGCTGGTGCGTCCCGGGCAACGGGGGCGACCACGCGGTCTTCAGGGGAGGAGCACGTGGTCGTCCGCGGCAGAAATCCTGCCAAGGGGGAGGCCTTATAGGCCTTTCTGGGTCGCTCCACCTGTGCTCTGGCCTATCAGAGCACACAGTGTGGAGCAACCAGACTAGGGCGACGGGCTCGTCACCGTTGAGCTTATCAGCGGTGTCGAGCACGGTCTCACAAAGACCACCGTTCGGCCGACCCGTAAGCCCGTCCATAGACGGGTCCGGGGGCTCCCTGGAGCCTCGAGGAAGGACGCCTCTATAAAAAAAAAAACCACCGGGCGGGCGGGTTCGTCGTTGCAGGCTTGTCCAGTGACGGCGGACATGGTCTGGCACAGACCACCGTCCGGCCAAACCGTAGCCCTGAACGGACAGGAGCGGTGGCCACTCGTGGCTGCGAGGACGGAAAACCTCTATAAAAACCTAAACCCAAGTTTTTGGCGCCCGGCAACGGGGATACTGGTCAGCTTCGGCAGGCCGCGAGGGCGCCCGCAGGGAGGTGTAGGAGGAACCATCCCTCCTGCGCGTCCCTGTGTATTAGGTTAGGTACTAGGTTAAGGTTAGGTTTAAGTTTAAAACAATGGCAGATTATCGTAAGGATACATCTACCCAGGAGGGTTCCGGGCGCGTATCGCGTCCCGGGGAGTCCCTTGTTGAGACCGGTTCTCGACTGGCTGATGACCAGTCGGGTACCGGCCTCTTCGGTCCCGGGCCGAGTGAAAACACTCGGCTCGTATCTGGGCGGGACCACCATTGTTCAACGAGCCCGGGGGTGTGCTCTAAAACCACCCCCAACCCCGACGCGGAGGTCGCGTCGACCGACGGAGCCTCGGTTCCTTTGCCGGGGCCCCAGATGTACACCCAGGATGGGGTGTCCGTTGGGGACTCCGACACGGGGAGCGAGGCTCAAACAGCTGCTTCTGGGCGCGGTAGGAAGAGGGGGCGCCCAGAGGAGAAGGAGACGTTTTTGTTCCGTACCGGAAGCCGGAGTCTTTCCGGCTCCGGTATGGAACTAACATCTGGGGAGGAGGCGGGTAGGCCTGCGGCACCCAAGGTGCCCGCAGTGAGGACTGGGCGTGGGAGGGGTGCCCCGCTCAGGGGACAGAGTCGGCCGAAGGCACCGTACGTGCCACCGGCCGACGGAGCAGTACTTCCTCCGGGTCTGGAGACACTTCTGGCCAAACTAGCCGATGCGGCTAGGGGCCAGAAGGGGCTCTCACAGACCCGGAAGAAAATATTTGCGGAGGTCACGGAGGCCGTCCGCAGGGAGTGGCGGGCTCCTCCGTCCCCGCCAGCCTCGACTGGTGAGGCAGGGGTAGTGGCGGAGCTCAGGCGGCAGCTGGCGAAGAAGGACGCCGAACACGCTGCCGCCATAAAGCGCCTGGAGGAGCAAATGGCTGCCCTCCAGGACGAGCTGAGGCAGGCGCGGAGCGGCGGCGTGGCAGTGCCGCAGCGCCCTGCGGCGTCAACATCATCCGCTCAAGATTTTGAGCGGATGATGCGAGAGATGGAGACGCGCATTATGAAGCGCATCTCCACTCTCGAAGACATAAGGCGCCGCCCGCCGCTGACGTCGGCCGCGGGGGCGTCCTGCGATGAGGTGGCCCGCCCCAAAGCTGGAGAGCGAGCGCCTCCACCTGCGGCTCCTCCGCCGCCTGCAAAAAAGAACGTGGCTGCTTCGGCCCAAAAGCCGAAGCAGTCCGACAATAAGAAGGGCAAGGGGAAGGGGAAGAAGGCCCCCTCTGCCCCCCCTACGGTCGTAGATGGGACCCCGGATCCCTCCCTCCCTGAAGCAGAATGGAGGGTCGTGGGGTCCCGAAAGAAAAAGAAGAAGAAAGTCGCCGCCGCGACAAAGGCGCCGAGGCTCCGCGCCCCACGGTCCACCGCTGTCGTCCTGACGCTGACGACAGCAGGCGTGGAGAAGGGCGTGGAGTACGCCGAGGTTCTACGGAGGGTGAAGGCCTCCGTAGACCTTAAGGCCCTCGACATTCAGGGCGGGCTCCGGTACAAAACGACACGTACCGGAGCAAGAATGCTCGAGGTCTCCGGCGCCACCAGTGGCCCCAAGGCAGATGCCCTAGCGGCTAAGCTGCGGGAGTCACTGGACGCAGAGGCCGTCCGCGTCACCAGACCCAACAAATGTGTTGGCGTGCGCGTGTCTGGTTTGGATGACGCGGCCACAACGGAGGAGGTGATCTCCGCCGTTGTGGAGGCGGGCGGCTGCCCACGCGACCAGGTGAGGGCCGGAGAATTATTCTTTGGTCCCACAGGTCGCGGGACGGTGGTCGTCCACTGCCCGGTCGCGGCGGCCAAAAAGGTAGCGGATGGACGGAGCCTCCTGATAGGAGGCTTCCTCAAGGCGCAGGTGCTCCTTCTGCAGCCCCGCGAAGCCAGGTGCTTTAGGTGCCTGGGAGCGGGGCATGTAGGAGTGCAGTGCACGGCGGGAGTTACCGTGGGGGACCGGTGCTTCCGCTGCAGTCAGCCCGGTCACAAGGCCGGATCATGCACGGCCCCGCCACACTGCTTCAAATGTGTGGCGGAGGGCAAGGATGCGGCACACCGGGCGGACAGCAAGTCCTGCGCCGCCTCAAGGCCGAGGCCCCGTCCCCGTCCATCCGCAGGTAGAGAGGCCCCAGAGCGGCCCAGTTCGCGGCGGGAGGCGGAGATGGACACTCATTAATGGGTGCCCATGTCCGCTTCCTGCAGGCGAACATAAACCACTGTGCCGGTGCTCAGGATCTTCTGTACCAGAGCGTCGCACAGTGGTCTATCAATGTGGCCGCAGTCGCCGAGCCGTACTGGGTACCACCGGGCGCCCCGGTGGACTTGGACGGCTTGACGTTCCTTATCGGGGGAACCGCCGCTGGCTCCTCCCCCCTTGCTGTTTTAGCAAGGGGACGAGGATGCGTCGCGGCGGATTATGAGGGGATAGCGGTGGTGGCCGCTTACATCTCGCCGAACCGAGACCAGTACCAGTTTGAGCAATGGCTCGCTGGACTGGACGTCGTTCTCGCTGCGTGTCGCCCCCGTCCGATACTGGTCATGGGAGACTTCAATGCCTGGTCACAGGCTTGGGGCTCCCGAGAGACCACGGTCAGGGGGAGGTTGTTGGAGGACTGGGTCGCTACGCGCGGCCTGGCGATCCTCAACCGGGGGACTGTTGCCACCTGGGAGCGAGGGCAGCTCGGTTCGGTCGTGGACGTAACGTTCGCGACCCCTGCGCTTGCCCTTCGCGTCCAGGACTGGCGTGTTGTGGAGGAGGGGGAGACGCTGTCCGATCACAGATACATTCGGTTCAGCGTCGACCCCGATGCCTCTGCACCGCTGAGGATTGACAGCCCTCCGGATTCTCGTTGGGCACTCAAAAAAATGAGCAGGGAAGTCCTTCTGGAAGCCGCTACCGTGCAGGCCTGGGTACCCGCACCGGACAGGCCTGTCTGCGTCGATGACGAGGCAGAGTGGTTCCAGAGGGCCATGTCGCTAGTCTGCGACGCGGCGATGCCAAGGGTGAGGCGCACCCCGGCAAGGAACCAGGCGTACTGGTGGAACGCAGAAACGGCGCAACTCCGCGAGGAGTGCGTCCGTGCACGCCGCCAGTGCAAAAGGTTCCGCCGAAGGCGTCGCCGCCCAGACAACGCGGCAACCCTGGAGACGGAGCTCCATGAGAGGTACAGGGCAGCCAAAAGAGCCCTCCAGGCGGCTGTAAAACGGGCCAAGCAATCAGCTCGTGAAGAGCTGATTGGGACTCTGGACCAGGATCCGTGGGGACGCCCATACCTTTTGGTACGGGGCAAACTACGCCCCAGGGCCCCCCCGCTGACGCAGAGTCTGCAACCCGACCGTCTGGAGGGAGTGCTGGACGCCTTGTTCCCATCGGGAGGGGAGGAGCATGTCCCCCCGACGATGGCTTCGTCTCGAGTGCTCAACGCGAGTCGTAGCGAGAATGACGTGCCCGAAGTCACAGAGGGTGAGCTAGGGGCGGTGGTTCGACGGCTCAAGGCCAAAAAGAACACCGCGCCCGGACCCGACGGCATTCCAGGCCGTGCATGGGTCGTGGCCCTTGCGGAGCTTGGACCCCGACTTAGAAGGCTATTTAGCGCATGCCTCGAAAGAGGTCAGTTTCCGAAGGTGTGGAAGACGGGGAAACTGGTCCTCATCCGAAAGGCGGGGCGGCCGGTGGATTCACCATCCGGATACCGACCGATCGTGTTGCTTGACGAGGTCTGCAAGCTCTTTGAGCGTATCATTGCAGATCGCCTCGTCGAGCATCTCACGGTGGTAGGGCCAGATCTGGCGGATAACCAATTTGGTTTCCGCCGGGGGCGATCCACTGTGGGTGCGATCATGCGCGTGGGTAGCCTGGCAGAGGAAGCGACCTCCCGGGGTGAGGTGGTGTTGGCGGTGTCTCTTGACATCGCCAATGCATTTAACACCTTGCCTTGGAGTTGCATTAGGGAGGCACTCGATTATCATCGGATGCCCCCCTACCTCTGCCACATTGTCGGGGCCTATCTCTCTGAGAGGGCCATAGCTTACCCTAGTTGGCTAGGGCCAGGTCGGCGAGATGTGTCGTGCGGTGTTCCACAGGGATCGGTGCTTGGCCCGCTCCTGTGGAACATCGGATACGACTGGGTGCTGCGTGGTTCGTTCCCCAGAGGTGTCGCGGTGTTTTGTTACGCCGACGACACCCTCGTGACAGCACGAGGGAGAACGTTCCAAGACGCAGCCCAAGCGGCCACGGTAGGGGTTGCCCAGGTCGTTGCCCGAATCCGGCGGCTGGGGCTGGAGGTGGCGCTCAACAAATCTGAGGCCCTGTGTTTTCACGGACCCAGACGGGCGCCCCCTCCAGGCTCCAGTGTCACGGTGGATGGTGTTAGCATCGGCATCGAGCCCTCGATGAGGTATCTTGGGATCACCCTCGATAGCCGATGGGGCTTCGGACCACATGTCCGAAGCATCGTCCCCAAAATTAAGGGCGCCGCGGCTGCACTGTCGCGGCTTATGCCCAACATGAGGGGACCTAACACCCCGTGTAGGAGACTCTACGTGGGGATCGTACGACCGATGGCGCTATACGGCGCGCCTGTATGGGCGGAGCGCCTGACGGCCAGCACAGCGACTATTCTTCAGAGTCCGCTGAGGATGCTGGCCGTCAGAATCATCAGGGGATATCGTACGATCTCCTTTGAGGCGGCGAGTCTCCTAGCCGGAACTCCTCCATGGGATCTGGAGGCGAGAGCTCTCGCGTCACTGTATCGGTGGCACAGGGAGGCTCTGGAGCAGGGACATATACCTGCCCCTCGCGAAGTCGAGGCGCAGCGGTCCTTGCTCCATGACGATCTCATGGAGGAATGGAGACAGCGACTTGGGCAACCGAGGTACGGGCACGCCCTTATCAGGGCGGTAAGTCCGGTCATGGAGGATTGGCTCGAGAGGCGGCATGGCAGCCTCTCTTACCGGATGTCGCAGATGCTTACCGGGCATGGATGCTTCGGTAAGTATCTGCACCGTATTCGCCGGGAGCCAACGCCCGAATGCCACAGTTGCCGGAACTGCAGCGAGGACTCCTCGCTCCACACACTGGTGGAGTGCCCGGCGTGGGCACGGCAACGGCAGGACCTCGTTGTGGGTCTAGGAGTGGCATTTCTCTCGCTGGAGACAATGGTTCAGGCCATGGTCTCCAGCGAGAGCGCGTGGCAGGCCGTCGCCACCTTTTGCGAGCATGTAATGCTAGCGAAGGAGGCGGCGGAGGGCTTGCGGGAGAGAGATCCCTCATTCCCGCATGTCGCCGCGCGTCCTGGGCGTCGGAGGAGGCATTATGCCAACGATCTCCGACCTCCATGACGGGGGGCCTGGGGGTAACGGGACGGATGGGCTGCCCGTTGCCCCGTGCAGAAGCAGGCCAAGACGTTGGCGTGTGTAGGTGCTCCCCCCACACACGCCCCCCCCCCCCCCCCCCCGGTAGAGAGGACTGGGGATCCTCTCCCACATAGGGACGGGGCCGTAATAGGGCGGCCGAGGTCTGCAGGGGACCCTGGGGTCGATGCTTAACGGTGCATACCCGGGGCCCCTGCGAAGAGACCCAGAGGGAAAATAAAAAAAAAAAAAAAAAAAAAAAAAAAAGGGGTCATTATTCACACATAATGTAAAAAATGTATCACAAACTATTGTAATGTAACAATACTGTATACTTTTCTTTCTCTGAAATAAAGAACTTTAAAGAACTTTAATATGTCACCACCCCATCTCATCCCATGGGTGTCGTAAAAACCGAATAAGGGACTATCCGTGAATATTATCTTTACGAAATAAAAAGACGGAAAACTTGAAATTAAACCCTATACCAATCCGTCTGGTCAGCGTGGTATTAGTAGGGCAAGTATCCCTCCGTCATGGGAGGAGGCCCGTCCCTGCAGTGGGACATTAATGGGCTGTTATGATGATTAAACATTTAAACTTCGAGCAACACTTATCACTTCCAGTCTTCATTCTACATCTTTGTTGCTAAATCATCGTATGATCATAAAATTACGTAGCCATATCCCCCGCAGTTCGGTAGCAGAGGTCAAATTGTAATTTAATTAATTCTAAACATATCTAGTTATTCATTTTTTATGTACCAATTTATCCGTACAATGTAACGGTGTTATGGTAGGGTTAGTGTGGTGGCGTCACTAGCGGTCCATATCACCATGGTATGCATCATCATAACAGCACAATAAGGTCCCACTTCAGGGAAGAGATTCCCGTGACGGAGGGATACTTGGCCTACTAAAATCACGCTGTTCGAAGTGGCCACCGTTTTGAAATAGTCTAGAGGCGTTAAGGCGTTAAATCGGGCGACCTCGAACGACGCACGGTGGTCACATCGAACACCTAGGTACTATTATAAATTTAAGTATGTGAAAACAATGTATTTTATTTATTTTAGACATAATGTTGCATAGAGTTATTTACTGCTTAAGACCTACAGAATCGTCATTTAAATAGAAAAAGTATAAGTTTATTTTTGCTGGGTACAGTATCTTTTTCAAATTTATGAATGCAGATTTTATTTTTATCAAAATCGGTGACATGGTTCCTTAGAACAAATCTTCGTATTACCTATATGAAATGATCTTTATTCACGTAAAATAGAGTTATAAGATATTACAAATTGGTTTAGTTCTTCTATTTTGCCGTAATTGCGGACATGTGAATATTTAATCTTAAAGCACATACTATTAAAATAAATTATTCTCTAAATTGCATGCAACATTGAGTGATACCAAATAAGTTCATAACCAGATAATTACAAATAATAAAAATAATATCAACGTCCATGTCCAATTAGATTACAAAATTATTATTTAAATACACATTATGGTTGCCTCTCGTTTAGGAATTCACGAACAGAGTATATCATTTTGTCTAGCAACCATAGTTTTAATTTTCTTTTAAATTGTACAGTAGGTAATTCTTTAAGGCTAGATGGTAATTTATTAAACACTTTTATACACATTGCATAACAATTTTTCCCGTATAGAGAAGTTCTTGGTGCGTGATCTAGAACTAATCTTTCACTGTTGCGCGTGTTTCGAGGATAGATATCTTTTGCTTGTTTGAAGATCGTGAGGTTATTTATAACGAACATACAAATATAGTTTAAGACTTTCCCATACTGACCGATTTGAATGAGCCACCCTGTATATGTATATAATATCCGTTGTTCTGTTAAGTACCCATAACACAAGCAGGTTGAGCCTAGCTTACTTTAGGGACAGGTACCGACCAAACCGGCCTCATGCTGTGATACCTAATATGTTTCTTCGGCAAAAAGCCTAATCTTAAAACAGTTACTTAATTAGCAACTAACAAACTATTTATCAAGTTCTATTTTCAAAAAAACTTTTCTATTACTTTTTAAAACATCCTTAAAAATAGGGAATCTTTTCCCTATTTTTTTCTAATCAAGCCTTTATGGTATTAAAAACTAAATAATTATTTGAATAAAGAACTAAACATAATATTCAAGTATTCTTAGAAAACTCTTTAGACCATCTTACAATTAAAAAAACAACAAACAACTTATTTACCGATCCCGAAAACGGATTATGAAAATGACATTTCTTTGTTAGCAAAAATTATACTATTTTTACTAAAACTATTAACTCAAGGGAAAATAGCCCTTATTTGTATAAGAATAAGATTTCATTCCGTAGCAAATAAGTTTGGTTTCCATAGATTATTCCAAAACGGTTGAATGCCAAAATTAACTTTTGCCCAATAAATATGGTAGTATGGCTACCTACCGTACTACTGGGCGGTCCTTTGCAAAAACTGTTGTGATCCCATATTAATAATTAATAGAAAAAAATATGAAAACCTTTCATATTTACTTTTGACAACGAATAAACCTGAAAAAAAATTTAGAAGAAACTGTTCAAAAGGCAATGTGTTGATATTTAGAATATTGGGAAGTTTACATTTACTCTCCGCGTACTGGAAGGAGCAGGGTGGAACGACGACCTGGTTAGGACGGCGGGAAGCCGATGGATGAGGGAGGCACAAGATCGAGCAGGGTGGAAACTTTTGAAGGAGGCCTATTTCCAGCAGTGGACGCCCATGGGCTGATGATGATATTTACTTTTGCTGGTACGCTCTGGGCTAAGAAAAAGCTAGATGTTAATTAAGTTTCAATTTAGGTACTCATATGATATGCCTGGACGCCATGACGACAAGTTGAGCTGTCAATTGTGTTATTTTAGAAATAGATATTAGAAGATATTGTCATGCAGAATTGTCATGAACTCGCAAGGTAATCGTCTCTTAATCATTGCCCAAGGTATTAATTATGAAATAGTGGTCATTATTTTATTAAAAAGGTTTACCAAAACCAACTCTACTATACTAACTCTTAGAAGCCCAATTTTTCCTAGCTCATTGTATCAGTGGGAAGGTATTAATCCTATTTTAACAATAAACAGATAACAGCTATTTCTTCACCCGGTAACCATTTCGCGCGCTATTTAATATAGGTATTTTATCACCTAAACTTGTCAAAATTCCTATAATGTCTGGTAGGTAAGTGCTAAATATATAATTTGACAATATGCCTAGTGCAATAATGACAACTTAACCGTTGTCTATCGATCGATTGACTAAATAGGTCGCATACGGTCGGGTGACGTATTATGCGTCCGCGCACTAACTGACAATGTCTTTATTGACAGAGGATCTTAAACTTTGTTTTGTAGTCTATACTTCTATACTAATATTATAAAGAGGTAAAGTTTGTACATTTTATTTGTATGTTTGTGACGTTGTAGGGGGTATTCTCTGGATCTACAGAACCGATTTTAAAAATTCTTTCTGTGTTGAATATTCCATTTATCGGGGAGTGTCATACGCTATGTATTATCACGCTATGACTAATAGGAGCGGAGCTGTAATGAAATATGTTTGAAAAAGAAACGCGTTTTTTTTCGCCGCCCAACGAAGTGGGCACGAGTCAGCTAGTCTATGATAAAGTTGCACAAATAGTCATCTGTTTTGATTGACTAAAAGTGTGTGTTGTAAAAAGCGACTTAGGGAATCTAGATTACTGTTAAGATACACTAAAAGAAAGCCCTAAAGCAATCCGTTTGAACAGCGCAGTACTTAAGTAGCCAGTAAATTACTATGTGACGCTTTCGGTTGAGGGCCATCCGCCCCACCACAGTCCGTGTAAAGTAGTAACCGTCGTCCGAGACAAACTACTGGTCCTCAACAAAAAAAACTATGTGACGCTCTATCATCGAAGGAGCCCTCATTCCTGCAGTAGGACATTAAAAGGCTGCCAAGATAAGATAATCGTGACCTACAGATACCTCACTGGCAAGACGGATTCGAATTTTTGTAGAAACAATTAGAAATACTGCAGACTTTTATTAAGTTAGCGGTAACCAATAAGGTGAGATGCAGGCAAACCCTGTAGCCTCACTTTATCACCACAAAGAGATTTGAAACATAATATGGTCAAATAAAAAAAACATCATCATGACACCAAGTAATTATGATTATAAAAGTACCGCCAGTTAAAATAGAAAGTAAAATTAGTGATGTGATACAGTAAAAGTGGACAATCGACTCGAATGAATCGACTACGCGATAAGGATTAATATTCGATTTCAGAGTGACCGCCGCTCCGACACCTTGACTCGATCGTCGATCCATCATACAAGTACAACGTGGTTGATGCTCAAAGTTTATTTTAGGTTGAGACTTTATTTCGAGTCTTACCCCCTTACTATACGCCTCTTAAATTTAATCACTGTTTAGCGTGATTTTTATTAGTAAAACCAACCTTATACCAAACAAAACCGTAAGAATTTAAGCTAATCAATTGACTAATATTTAAGAGGCGTTTCTGAGTAAGGGGGTTAGTATAAATACTTCATAAATAATGAAATACCTTTACTTATCAAGTTATAAAAATTATAATTTTTATACCTAATTAAAATACGTTTGTACCGATAAATGCTTGGCTTTTTCGGTATTCTGAAAAAAAAGACTAACTAGGTACTTAGACTAGAGAAAAAAACTATTTATTTTTTATGTTGACAGGTATTTTCTTTCTTAATAGATGATGGAGTAAAAATGCAAGGAATCAAATCAAACCATCATGTCATCAGTAAATTACGACTAAGGGAAACACATTATCCAATGCAAATTCATCTGCCAGCGTGGTATTTAGTCCGCCATACCTTCTTTCAGATCTTGAAGACGTGCTGTATCAGTACTGGGACATTAGTGGACTATTATGACAATATATTTAATTACATTATTGTTAGTAGGCCAAGTAACCCTCTGTCACGGGATGAGTCCCGTCCCTGCAGTGGGACATAAATGGGCTGTTATGATGATGTTGATTTAATTACAAAAAAAAAATATCACAAAAGTTTGACAACCTCTGTGTTAGCGGGCGGTCTCGTGACAGACTCGTCGCGACTAATTATCGATACACGACGATTATTCCGAATAATTAGGCCTCTCACACATTCATGAACATCACTATAACACACATAAAGATTTCGACCACACAGTGACACGGAAACTTGACATATTTGTTTAAATATCGAATTCGGAATATTATTTTTTAAACTTATAAGTTTTAACCGTTATTTTTTACTTAGTAAGTGGAGTAAGTGTCTGTCTGTAAGAATAAATGGAAAACAATGCATTTTTCCAAATATAGGGCCTACAGCACACACAAATATTGAAGAACTTAATTAGAGAGATAGGTACAAACTTATCCCTAATATTTATATGTACAAAAAAGTAATTATTTTATTTTTATTTACCTGCTGTCCTAAGTTGGGTTCAAAATGCTTTGACCAATGCTAATGTTCAGACATAAGCATTGGTCAAAGGAATAAATTCGCCATTTTCAAGTTGATGCTCTGATTTTCAGACACAACTTGGAAACAGTAAAACATCCAGGAGCGATAAAAATATATGTAAAGTTGTCTAATGTCTATTAAATAAGAAAAGCCCAAAGATACTCTAGGTTCCATACACACAATAAGACTATATTCTCAGTTTATAACATACATAGGTATATTTTCAAATAAGAATGTGACTGCAACATCTGATGCTCTGAGTACATTATTTCATAAAGATACTGTCAGATTTACACTTTTCAATTAAGTATAACTGCCATATTTTTTCATTGACTTAAAAATTAAAGAAATGATAAAGAAATTGTCCCGAGATCTTTTGCCGTCCCTCCTTATCTCTCATCTTTCGGTTTTTGTCATTTTAAAAACCAATAATTCTACTCTCTACATAATAAAGATAGCTTTAAATTGGACTGTTAAGTATTTGAAATAAAGTGCATTATAGTTTGAATAGTTTAATTGAATCTTCGATTTTTAAATTTTGTCAAAATGTTGATAGGTCGACATTTTGACAATTCGTTGCCTTGAAAGTGTCAACTGTATTGAAGACCACCGGGCCACGTTCGCGCCAAAACTGATTTGAGACACAGATAATAATAGGTTAAATAACAATTAGTTAGAATCTATTTGGACAATTTGAAATTTGTTTTTGTATTTATATATAAAAATATGAGTATATTATTAGATAGTATACATTTTATTAACTGCAGATATCTAATATTAAACTAATACCTAATATTTACATTCCGTTTTGCACAGGCATAGAAAAAAGTAGGAAAGTTTGGGCCTTGTAGTCAAGTAAAAAATGTAGGTTTTTAAATCTTTTTTTTTATCGTAAATAAAATAAAACTTAGAAAGCTATCATTCTAACGACACGTACCTAGGTAAGAGCTGATTTAGGGAAAATAGTTCCCTTTTACATCACCCTTCTGGTGAGAATGGTTTATTAAAATCTTACCAATCCTTTGGTATAATGCCTGCCTCATAGCAGGGACTCCTGCCCCCGCTATAAGTCAGCTGAAATTAACTAACTAGCCTTAGTTAGTTAGTTTCAGCTAGTTATGTAGACGTAGTTCAAATAAAACAATTTATCGATGATAAGCCGTATCAACAATATACGGTACACTTTCTTTTACAAAACAAAATTGTCGGCTTCCTAAAGATATTTGTTCTCTCATCGCTTTCAATCGATAAAATTAACACAATAACCTTTTCAAAACCTTGTGTAACCATGATCAATGAACTTAAATACCTAAATAATTTCCGTACAAACATAATAAAAACTATATTATTCAACAGAGGCAAAGATGCCGCCGAATAACGCCAAAAAAAAAATATAATCCGCCCCAAGTATCAAATAATAAACTTGGTAGCAAGTGAATTTTGGGGATCGGGTTGCGTTCCTTAGCGCGGTAAAAAAAATAACGTTTTTTCTTTTTTTTTTCAAAGGCCCGTTCAGTTGTTCGAAATTTAAACATGACATGTATGTCAGCGGCCGAGATGTCCGACGTTTTTGCTTTCATCTAAAGTAATAATCTTTTTTTTATTAGAGTTGTTTGTTTATTTTTTCTTAAAATAAGGTAATACATTTTAGTTGACTAATTAGGTGTGTTGACCGTTATAAATTATTTGTTTTGTTATTGCCACAATATATGCAACAGCTCAATGGTAGCAAGCAACGAATCGTATGCCTCATTTTGAAAAAAAAATGCTTATCCATATTCAAACAATCAACTTTATTAAAAGTATAGTAAAATGCTTCCACTTAATTATGCATTCATCGCGTCCGATGCACGAAATGAAATACCCCACAACAGGTTATCGAGATAACACGCGATTAAAAATTATATCCAATAAATTAAAACTATGCTACACGATGTACAACCTTTGCGCTATAGAATTAAAAATTAAAATATAATGTTACTGGCTGTTAGATTGAGATGAAGATAATGAAACAAAAATAAAAGGCGGGCTGTTTGAATATGGAACGTCACGTCAGGGGAAACGTCAAATTGTGACAGTTTCCGCGCGGGCGAGCGATGGTTCGGTGCGGTCCATACTCATGCGTTATGCCAGAACATTGCTCCCGCGCCTTCTTGGAAGTATCATCTGTACTTTTGTTAGCGAATTAAAAATGTTTTACATTCAGTTAATTAAAGACAATTACATGCGGTTTTGATGATTTCATACGTGATCTTTTGTGTATTTATTTCAAGTTTCGTCATTGATCTGTTTGCTTCTTGTCATTGCATCGATCTACCGATTTTAATTTTACTTTTTATTGTTACAGGAATTAGTCATCATAACAGTTCTACAGTGACAGAGAGATACTTAATGCCTTCCTATTCAATCAGATGTGCATATGGATCAACATTGTTCTTCTTGTATCGTTTTTGCAGAGTTTAACATCACTATTAGCTTTTACGATGAGGCGATGTGTTTTTCCCTATTTAAAAGACCATGATTATAAATTAGCAATTGGTTTACCACAAAAAGATAGTTGATGAGACAAGGTAATTAAGAAGTAAAAGGGACTCCGCCTTCTTGTTATATGAACATTTAACTACTGCTTTGATGTGGAAGCGAGCATATCTCTGTGTTTTCCTTTATAGATTTTCATGTTAAAAAAACCCAACTTATTACATCTAAACCTGACAAACTCCTCAATATAATACCACCATAGTTTTAATAATTCTCGTCACAAACTTATTAGACCATAAATAATTATTTTGATAACATAATTCCTGTTTTCCGCCATCCGACGTGTTGTCCTTGCGATCATAGTCCTCATGCCTAATCGAGCGTTCGAGCGATCTTAATCGATAATAATCGTTCATATTATAATAACTCGATTGTTATTGAATACCTTCTGTGTAATGCAGCTACTGTCATTGCTAAATAGGGTACGGAGTTTTGGTGGGAAAGTGTTCCTTTTGACAGATGTCAAATTGCCTGAGTTTAGTGCCTCATCTATACTTCTATATTAATATTATAAAGAGGTAAAGTTTGTGTGTTAGTGACCTTGTAGGGGGTAATCTCTGGATCTACCGAACTGATTTTAAAAATTCTTTTTGTGTTAAATAGTCCATTTATGGGGAAATGTCATAGGCTATACAGGGTGTAATCGTTAAGTGTGCACAGGCGATTATTCCGAAACTATGAGAGATATCAAAAAATTTAAAGCTGATAACGAAAGTACTTTATCTAATGAATAAATGACATCAATAACTTTTTAAAAATCAAACGAGAAGTATCCAAAATTTTGACATTAAACACTCCCATACATTTTTTATGAGATTAGTAGAAAGGTTTTAGTTTCCTTGTTTTAAGTGGTCTAGTATTAATTTTGCCTTATTATATTTTATGATTACGTACGATATGATAATTATGATTTTCAAGTAGATACACGTGTAGATTAATAAGGTATCTTACCACTTCAACTAAAAATAAACCTTGTTTCAATATCGCATTAATTTGAACTGGCTGAAAAGCAACGCTCTACAAAAATACCAAAAAAAAGTTACTTTTTGTTATTCGTTCTAAATTCAAAATCTTTATCGCGGGTTTTCGTTCCCGCCAATTAAAATTAAACAACAAGGACGACAACTTTTTTTTTTTCAAACATCTACTTTGAATACAAAATTTTCTAAAACCTTTCTACTAATCTCATACAAAATGTATGGGAGTGTTTAATGTCAAAATTTTGGATACTTCTCGTTTGATTTAAAAAAAATTATTGATTTCATTTTACTCATTAGATAAAGTACTTTCGTTATCAGTTTTAAATTTTTTGATATCTCTCATAGTTTCGGAATAATCACCTGTGCACACTTAACGATTACACCCTGTATAGTATCACGCTATGACTAATAGGAGTGGAGCAGTAATGAAATATGTTTATAAAAGTGACGCGTTTTTTTCGTCGCCTGACGAAGTGGGCACGGGTCAGCTAGTTGTCTTTAAATGAATGTAGATGACGCACATTCTTCTTACTCTCATAGTAATAGGGCGTGAATTTACGGTACTTTCATGGGTTAATAGAAGAAATAAGTACCTGAGGCTCAAAGTATGTCTCATCATAACCGCCCATATTGTATTCTTACTCCGTCACCACACGGAGCTGAGCGGATGCCGTCCAATAAAAATATGTAACGAACTTTTGATGCATGTGTTTCCTCCTTCCTATGACAATACCTATACTTAGATCCGCTAAGAATAATGTGAAGAAGTCTCGTCGGGTGAGCCATGACTGGCTCCGGTAGGAGAACTCCATTCTTCTTCTGTGTATAAACTGCAATTGTGCTTAAAGGTAGCAATAGCAATCACGTAGCTAGACAATGGAAAAAAATGATACTCGAGGCGGGACTCGAACCCGCGTCTCTGGACTATACGCGTCCGGCGCCATAACCAACTAGGCCACGAGTATCAATGTTTTCCATTGTCTTTCTTCTTTTCGGATTTTTCTAGTTATACCAAAGCTTTATGCTTCAGTTACACAGAAAAAAGTTTAGGATGTAAGTTCCAACCGTGGTATGTAATGCCTAATCGAGCAGTCGAGTATTCCTAATCGATAATAATCGTTCATATAACATCTTGACTATTATGGCATATACCTTCTGTTGAACGCATTTGTCATTGCTTAATAGTGCACGGAATATTGGAGAGAAAGTGATTTTTTTTTACAAACTTTTTTTGTTGTAATGGATCTGTCAGAAGATTCTAATTGTCCATCTGACATATGGATACCAGGATATTTATTCTATTGCAAATTATGGGAATAAGATCAGTTTATTTCCTTTTTTTGCTTATATACCTGTTGTGACGGTGCGACATATGCGTATGGGTGTTTGTGTGTACCTACGTCTATTACCATTTTTCTGAAAATTCATAACAGCCCATTAATGCCTCACTGCAGGGACGGGTCTCCTCCCATAAGGCCCGTTCCTGCAGTGGGGATCCTTGGCCTTCTAATACCACGCTGGCCAGACGGATTGGTATAGGGTTTAATTTCAAGTTTTCCTTCTTTTTATTTCGTAAAGATAATAGTCACGGATAGTCCCTTGGTCGGTTTTTACGACACCCATGGCATGAAATGGGGTGGTGACATATTGTATTCTTACTCCGTCACTACACGGAAAAAAATGCTAAACTGTTTTTTACAGGTGGTTTAGTATACAATAATATAGCCTTCTCTTAGACTATTACGATGGCGTTTTGTGAATTTATTAGGAAATTTTAGAGTTATAATTAAAAACTTAACTTTAATCCAGTAATAATACTAAGTGTCACCAACTTACGTCATCTCATGGACAACGTAGAAGTCAACTAAAAAACGTTTCCTAAAAACCATAAAACCATATCCAATAACCGTAGCCAGTGTCGTTTTACCGAGACCGGTTTCTCGCAGTCACTAGTGAAGACTCGTCTTTGCAGTGGGACATCATCATAGCATCGTGTTTCAAAAAATAAAAACACCCTCTAAATAATCTACCAGAGAAACAGTTAAAACAATACAGCTGTTACAGTACTTTAAGTTTCGAACGTAGAGTTGTGACGTCAAAAAGGTTGGTATATAAAACATAAATATATATAATCTGTGTTACTCTGTTGTCTGTAACAGCCGCCTTCCCACACCGGCTCACTGTTTAAATTGAAAATATGAAATAACTTTGTAAACATCTTAGATGATAGTACTATGCACGTGTAGTCTTGATACTTGTCAACTTATAATCACGGTCAGGGTCCCGATACAAGGACCTTCACCTGATATTCTACTCCTCCTTCTTCTTTGAATGAGGGACTGACTGGGGCCTATTAACAATTAACGAAACATTAACAATTTGTTGTAATAATAAATGACTTTTCATTGTCAAATACACAGTAAAATAAGATGGTAAACTTTGAAATGCTCAGCGATTTACAAATAATAATAATACATACTATTATGTAAATATAACCGTAAATATTAAATTTAAGAAGAAAATGAAGGAAAACTTCAAGTTTTCCTTCATTTTCTTCTTAAATTTAATATGATGTGTGAATGTATGATGTCAAGATGAAGGCCCTTACAGTCTCAAGGTTTGGTAGAGAGTTATGTTAAAATTATTTGTATGCAAGAACGTGGCTCTATGATTTTGGTCTGTGTAAGTATTTACTAAAATATCCATGGTATAGATTAATAAATAAATAAATGATTAATAGAATATTCCAAACCATGTTGTTATAATACAAGCTCTATTTTAACACTAGGAATATTCATCATAACAGCCCATTAATGTCCCACTGCAGGGACGGGCCTCCTCCCGTGACGAAGGGATACTTGGGCTGCTAATACCACGCTGGCCAGACGGGTTGGTTTAATTTCAAGTTTTCTAGAAATATTACTAGTTTTAAATTTAAAAAAAGTATCAAGATTACCAATTCCTAGTATATATTTTCACAGGAGCCTAATTCTTTGATGCGTGATAACAAAATCACGTCGCCTGGTTAAGTGAACTATGAAAATAGGATTTCTTTGGCTGTTACCCTTCTTTCCTTTAAACCCGGTACCTACCACAGATGGTAAAGGAATTATAAGATTATTTTAACATTGATACAGAACTGTCAGTAATTATATTTTTTATTTTAATGAATGGTTGATATGCTACTGTGTAGATTATGCTTAAAATAAAACGATAAAATTGGTGTTGAACGTTTATTATAAGATACCTAAACTTCTGGCGAGGTATTAATAGCACAATGAAGACAGACACATACATACATGCACTAACAAACAATCATACACATAACAAGATAAAGAGTATTTCGATAAAAAGTATTTCTTCTTTATAAGGGCAAAGGACACCTAGTACGTAGGACCCACCGCATTTGGGACATATTGGTTCTATGATAACAACCAAGTACCAAAAGATACAGGTCGAGAAGATTCTCAGAGTGCAGTGCAAACGTGTCGTCAGATCAAATCGCTAAAGATATAGTGATGGACTTAAGCTCAGTCATGGCTAGCGTTGCTTTACTTCCTGGACTGTATTCGTGCTTTCCAAAACACAAACGTAAGTTGTATGACAGATCAGACTCTTAGCCGAAACAATCCAAATCTTTCAATATTTTCATATAGAATTATGTTGAAATCAAAATGGCTGCCCTCTGTGGCTTGGTACTCAGATACATTATCAACCCTGCCATATTATAGTCATAAGCGTGAGACATCCAAATAAATGAAGAGCTAACCCATCTTAATCTAAAAGCAGGTAGGTACCTATTATAAAAATTAATAAAAACGTATCTAAAATAATATTTTTTATATTAAAAAACATACTTTTTTTACACAAGCAAAACGCGTGTTTACAAACCAAACACTTGTTTTGTATATCAAACAATAGTTACGGAGATTAACAAAATCTTATACTATTGTTACGCAAGCTCACCTGATCTTTATAAAGACGCCGCTCATCTCAAAGTGATGCCGACATTTTTATATTCTTTGTTATTGATATTGCGGCTACTTGCTACTAAAATGTTGATAATGAGGTTGTGTGCTGAAAAAAGGCGGTATATCTTTTTTGTCTGTGGCATTTTGCTATATGGGTAAAATGCTAGATCCTTTTGACGACCTCTGTGGCGCAGTCGGTATATTACATGACTGGAGAAGCGATTGATCTGTCAAAAAAAAAATTGAGTGTGATTTATTTTTTGACATTTTTCTTTGATTATTTTAATATATTTTATTTTATAATTATACATATTTAAGGTATAGTTTTTTAGTTAATTATAGTATAGTGGGAAGTGGTTTTACTAAAATGGAGGAGGATGATATTCCTCCTCGACCGCCAGACCTTACCAGAGAATAGAAACCTTACCGGGATCCGGAATCCCGGTAAGGTTTCTATTTCTAATAATAAACGTCGACTTGAGCCTAGCTCTCAAGTTCCTACTAAAAAACCGTCATCATCTATTGATGATGTTCCTTCTATCGACACTCAATTTACGGATCCAGCGATGATTGTGGGGGCTTTAAGTTACTCACAATCTGACGCCGGCCCCTTTTTTATTCATGTATCAAAAATTGATCAAGATGCAGGCTCTTCCATTAGACCTATTAAGATTGGCCAGTTTTTAAAATCTAATAAAGTTACTGACTTTTGTCGTGATGGCGTTAGGAAGGTTGGAAGAAACAGAATTTCGGTTCAATTTACTACTGCCGATGCGGCCAACAATTATTTAGCCCTTCCACTTTTGGCTGCGTACAAATACGCTGCAATTATTCCTACTTTCAGCATTACTCGTATGGGTCTTATTAGACAAGTCCCTACGGACATCTCTATGACTGAATTTGTTCAGTCACTTGTTTTACCGACAGGTTGTGGCAATATATTAAAGGCGCGACGTCTTAATAGAAAAGTCTGTGACAGTTTTAATAATACTACTTGGGTCCCGACACAGACAGTTGTTGTCACCTTTCGTGGGCAAATGCTGCCTACGAAAGTATATTCCTACTACACAGCGTTACCAGTAGAATTGTATTATTTCCCCACCATTATTTGCCACTCATGTTGCAGATATGGTCACATAAAGGCTCAATGTCGTTCAAAGCCCAGGTGCTTTCGTTGTTCTAAGGAGCACTTTGGTGATACATGTGATATTGAAGAAACTGAATCTACGTGCTTACATTGTTCTGGTCGGCACTTTGTCACTAAAAACTCCTGCCCAGAATTTGCTAGGTAAAAGTCTATAAAAATGTCAATGTCACAAAACAATATTTCGTATATTGAGGCTTCTCAACAATTCCCGAGAGTTGATAGGTCGTACGCTGCGGTCACTCAAGAGGTCAGTAGACCTCGATCATCTTTATCACCTTTAACTCCATCTCAGTCCTCGTCTTCCTCTTTTTCTTACAGAAACACTAAATTCCTTCCTCCTAAATCCAGAGCTCCGTTGGGTAAATCTTATGATAGGGTTGCTCTTCAAAATATTGTATCAACACCTCCTTCTCAGCTGCACAATGGTTGTGCAATTGATAACAGTTTGCAATCTGTAACAGGTCCCCAATGTGCCAATACGTTGGAATCCCTGATCACTCTTCTTCTCGAATTTATTTTTTCAAATTCTCAATCATAACCGTCCAACGTGGCATCTAAACTTATACATTTAGTTTCTCTTTCTTCCAGTAATGGAACAAACTCATCTCCTGCAATGGAATTGCCAAAGCATGCGTCGCAAGAAGCATGAACTTTTAGATCTTATTTCTCAATTTAATCCCTCAGTCATTGCTATCTCGGAGACTTGGTTGAAACCTGGTTCCCGATTTCGGGTGCCTGGTTTCTTCTGCCTGCGGGATGACAGGGCTGATGGGTATGCGGGTTGTGCTTTGCTCTTAAAGCGCGCTCTTTCTTATCTTCCTATAACCTTTCCCTTTCACCCTCCTAATATAAATATTGTTGGCGTGAGAACTGTAAATATCTCTTTTGTTTCTTTGTATATTTCTCGCCCTCATTCATCCCTTATAGCCGATATCCAGTTGCTTCTTTCATCTGTATCGCCCCCAATGGTTGTGATGGGTGACTTTAACGCCCATCATACTCTTTGGGGTTCCGCGAACTCTGACTTATTTGGTCTTTCTCTTCTAGATTCCTTCTACGAAATTGGTCTGTGTGTTATGAATAATGGTGCTCCTACTCGCAGGGTATATCCTTCCCAGAATCCTAAAAGTGCGGTGGATCTTACATTATGTTCGCCATCGCTTACCCCTCTTTTTTCATGGACCATCTTGCCTCTAACTTTTGGTAGTGACCATTTCCCTATTTTGAGCACCCTTACCACCAGTATAATTCCCTTTTGTAACTCTAATCCCTCTCTAAAATACAAACTATCTTCTGCTGATTGGCCCTCTTATTCGGCTACCCTAGATTCAAATTTACAAACTGTTGTTTTTGATCCCGTCAATGTTGATCCCTTAGAATCATATAACTCTTTCGTTGATGCTATTCTTTCATCTGCTTTACTTCATATTCCTAAAAAGAAACCTTCCGAGTCTTTTAGGATTTCCCCCCCGTGGTGGGATTCTGAATGTACAGAAGCCGTTCGTGCTCGAAAAGAAGCTGAATTATCATATAATTCGTGCATGAACGATCAAAATTTTTTCAACTTTCAAAATGCTTCTGCTCGTTTCAAAAGATTAGTTTTATCTAAGAAAAGACTTGGTTGGCAAAAGTTTTGTGAAAATCTATCTCCAAAAACTCCATCTACTATAATCTGGAACCAAATTAGGCGCTTTAGAGGAGCAATGAATAGTACGGATGTGCCTTCCATTGACTCTTCATCTTGGCTGGAGGTATTTTCGGACAAACTAGCACCTAGTTTTGTTCCTTCAGATGATTTCCTTCCTTCTCCGAGTTCTTTTCTTGTCTCTACTAATACATTTGATCGTTTCTTCTCCTTTAATGAATTGTCTCTGGTCCTAGGTAACTTGTCGGACTCTTTTCCTGGAATAGATGGCATCCCTTACTCATTTATCACTAAATCTTCCATTCGCACAAAACAAAAGTTTCTAAACCTTATTAATTATTTTTTCGATTATGGTATTGTTCCACTACAATGGAAGTCTCAAATAATTATCCCTATCCTTAAGCCTGGTAAAGATCCCACGGATGGCATTAGCTACAGGCCGATTGCTCTTTCCTCAGTCTTGTGCAAAATTACTGAACACTTGCTGAGAATCCGCTTAGAGTGGTTTGTAGAAAACAAATCAATTCTGGCGGATTCTCAGTTCGGGTTTAGAAAGGGTCTCAGCACAATGGACAATTTGTCCTTACTA
The DNA here is from genome assembly GCA_905475405.1 of Schrankia costaestrigalis. NCBI lineage: Eukaryota > Metazoa > Arthropoda > Insecta > Lepidoptera > Erebidae > Schrankia > Schrankia costaestrigalis. The sequence goes on from FR997851.1 coordinate 7,092,443, forward strand.
ACGGTGGACATTATAACAGCTTTTAAGCAATAAAAAATATCTTGCGGCTGCTTTCCTTGATGTGGTAGGTGCCTATGACAATGTCCAGCTTCCAATATTAAGAAATAAGCTTTTTCAGCTTGGTGTTGCTCCCAAGCTTATCCGCTTCATCTGCAACATTCTGATGGAACGTTCGGTAGTAGTAAGGTACCAAAACATTCTTCTCCCGCCTAAACCTGTCTGGTGTGGGTTACCCCAAGGTTCGGTGTTGAGTCCTCTCCTGTACAATATTTACACATATGACTTGGAGCAGAGCGTACAATGCTTCTGTTCCATAATTCAGTACGCAGATGATATCTGCCTTTATGTGCTCGATGATTCTATTGAGATTGCGTCAAATAATCTAAATTCTGCCTTAAGTTACCTTAATTCCTGGATGTTGAATCATGGCCTCTCAGTGTCCTCATCTAAAAGTTCTTCTATGGTTTTTACAAAAAAAAGATTGATTCCTCCTGTTGATCTGTTTATCGGTGAGGATTTAATTCCCCAATCTAATAGCTCAAGATTTTTAGGCGTCGTTCTTGACAATAAATTTTCTGGCTCTTTCCATTTTGATTATATTTCCAATAAAGCCGAACGCAACCTCAACATTCTCCGAGCTTTGTCAGGAGTATGGTGGGGTTCTCATCCCTATTCTCAAAAATTATTATATGTATAATGCAATAATTCGTAGTCACTTGGATTATGGTTCTTTTCTTTTAAACTTGTGTAACAAATCTTGCCTAAATTCTCTTTCCAAAATTCAATCTAAGTGCCTTCGTATTATTTTAGGAGCAATGAAATCGTCTCCTATTAATGCTATGCAGGTTGAAAGTGGAAAGCCCCCTTTAAATTTGCGTAGACAGTTTCTTGCAGACAGGTTTATTTTTAAACATATTCAAAATTCTAGTCACCCTCTTATTCCTAAGTTAAATATTCTATTAGAACTTTTTCAAAATTCAAACCCTGACAAACTCCCTTTTATCCTAACTAGTTATATTAAATTTTCCAAAATTCCTTATTCGATTGTTCAATTCCCTTTAAATCCGCTATTTAGTATTGCGTATGAGGCGCTTATTTATCAGCCAAATATTATTTTAGATTTTGGTGTTGATAAAACGTCTCTCTCCCCTAATACAGCATTCTCTAATATTGTAGATAATAATTTTAAAGATTGGTTTACATTTTATACTGATGCGTCGAAACAATCTGTAAATAGTAATGTCGGTGTAGCTGTATGGATCCCTTTTACTAGAATTTTTTTAAGCTATAAATGCCCTCCTCTTTCTTCAGTTTTTACTGGGGAAGCTTTAGCTATTCTCGAAGCTATATTGTACATAAAATCTCATGGTCTCAATAACTCAATTATCTTTTCGGATTCTAAAAGTTGTCTCCAGGCCATCTTATCCAACCCATTTCATTCCTCTTCCAAACCTGTAATCCTTAAAATTAGAGAATCCTTATATGATTGTCATTTTTCCAATATTCTCGTGGCTTGGATGGATCCCTAGCCATGTTGGTATTCCTGGCAATGAGACTGTTGATTCCTGTGCTAAATCTTTGTCCGTTGTCTAGTAACCATAGTACAATCTTTTCTTAGTTTGGGACTAGGTGGCGATGTGTGAATGTGTGAGGATTATTTACATTATTATTTATTTTAAAAAGTCTGTTGATGAAAGATTTCTGTGTGACACAGAAAGAGTAAGTATAATCAGAGTCACTGCACTATTCCATCTTAGGAATTAAGAGCCGCCTCCCATCTCTCCAGCACAGGGCTAAATTCCTAGAACTGTGGTTGTCTATAGAATGAGTAAAAGAAAGAAAATCTATGTTTTGAGTTTCCATTCTTTGCTTTTCAAAAATGCCTTAGTAAATTTTTAAGATATCTAAGTACCAAGAATATATAAGGAAGGAAAAAGATAGAAAATGACTGGTAGCCTCGTATTGCGCAATCACAACTTCTTACTCTTAAACTGCTTTCGATAGTTTCTAAATGATGCTTAGGTATCTTGAATTCGATACAAGTAGGCTTGGGCAGGGCCTCTACGTAACGTTTAAAGCTTTTTAACAACATAAAAATTATTAATTTTAAATTAAGTAAGGACTTAGAACAGCATCCATATAAGGTTAAATCGTCTAAATTAATAAGAATAACACTGTTTACATCACACAAATTTTCATAGCAATAAGCGCCACCTTACGGGAGGTAGCGAAATTGAGAAGGAACTCATGTTTCTATGATTGTACGACCCTCTCGCCCTCCGAGTTTTCGAGTAAAAGAGGGAAACTAGATAAGTTTTATTCAAATGTATAAAAGATGTCGTTACTGATTACATTTGGAAGAATATTGTAGTACGGATTATCTGAAACAAATGAGGTTAATTTCCTGTATGAAATAAATGGGTAAGTCAATATCATTTCGGCATTATAAGTGTAGTATTATTTATTATTTGTGCCACATCTCCGTGTGGTGACGGATCCTTCTGTGACGGAGGGATACTTGTTCTACTAATACCACGCTGGCCAGACGGATTAGTATAGGGTTAATTTCAAGTTTTCCTTTCCAATAGTCTCATAGTCTGTTTTTACGACACCCATGGGATGAGATGGGGTGGTGACATATTGTATTCTTATTCCGTCACCACACGGAGTATAATAAAAATATATCTTTAACATAAATTAACCATCCAATACCCGCGCCAATCAGAAATGTATGTAGTCGGTCCCACAGACCAACGCGATATAGAAAGATTAATATTATTAAAAGAGTTTTAAAGAGTTGTAATGGAGCCAGCAGAATACATGATGTAACTACCTTATGGTATTCCTTAGTTACAAGCCGACTAAAGGAAAATATGTAAACAAAAGAAAATAAATCTGTCTTTCACTTGTCGTTATTGACGACTTCTGTTGCGTAGTGATTTATATAAAATGACTGCTACGCAGAGGTCTCGGGTTCGATTCCCGCTCCATGCAAATCTTTGTGTGCATGAACATGATTGTTTGCAGGTCTAGGTGTTTTCTATGTATAATATGTAGGTATTTTCAAAAAAAAAGTATTTAAGTATGTTTATCCCTTGTCTAGTATCCATAGTACAAGGTTTGCTTAGTTTGGGACTAGATGGCGTTATGTGAATGTGTGAGGAATATTTATTTAGATAAGATCAAAGAGAGAAAAGCCTGCTTAAAAAATAAAACCTCTTATTGGGACGGACTGCTTGGTCAGGCCTCTTTCATTGACAGTAGTAGGTATAAGTACTTGGCTTTCTAATACCACACTAATTAGACTGATTAGAGAAGAGTTATATACCATATTTTCCTTTTTTTGCTTTCGTAAAGAAAACATACATACATAAACTCACGCCTTATCCCAGACGACAGAACGCCACTTGTCACGATCCTGGCAAACAGATTGGGCCTCGTCCACATTCATTATGCGAGTCATACATGCAAAAAAACATAAAAAAAAGATAACATTTGAGAAAAACTCTTAGGTTACGAATAAATTAATCTACCAAATTGACATTATTGCCGAAATAATAATTTCCAAAATTTAAAAAAAAAAAATAAACATTCCCATAGATTTTACGACACCCAAGAGACACAAGACCAAAAAACTCATACAACAATGACCTATTTTTACAATTCACATTTAATAAAACGATGTCCGATCATTAAGCAGCAATTATAACAAAGGGAGACAAATAAAAATAAACCGACACGGGGCGATAAATAGCCGCCCCCTCTACTTGGCTTACCGCGGGGACAACCCCACGGGTAAATAGGGAGGGGACGCGACGATACGCATCTAGAAGTTTATCGATAGTTTTATGCTGAGAAGCGATTGTGAACTTTATGCTTGGTTATTATAGTATAACTATATCTGTGTGCTGACCGAGTAAGAATACAATATGTCACCTCCCCATCGCATACCATGGGTGTCGTAAAAACCGACTAAAGGACTATCCGTGAATATTATCTTTACGAAATAAAAATAACGAAAACTTGAAATTAAACCCTATACCAATCTGTCTGGCCAGCGTGGTATTAGTAGGCCAAGTATCCCTCCGTCACGGGAGGAGGCCCGTCTCTGCAGTGGGACATTAATGGGCTGTTATGATTTATGATGAACTATATCTGCGGCAAAGTAATCGTGTAAGTAGGTACTGTGCGCGAGTCGCGGATTCGATTTCCAGACAAGATAATTAGTTATTGTAAGATTCATAAAAGATTGTCCTGTGCCTAGTTCTTTGAGTCTGTTTATTTCTTATTTGTTAAAATTCAGTCTCAGGGCTCGCGGCACTCGCGTTTATTTTTGTAAATACATAAATAATATTTTACAAAGTAAACACCCAGACTAAAACAAACAATCATGTACAATAAGCACTACGCCACAAAGGTCATCAAATAAGTATATTAAATGTATGTATTTAAAAAAATATTTAAGTATCCGTTGCGTAGTCCTCATAGTATAATCTTTCTCAAGATGTACTATGAGGACTACGAAGAGAAAAAAAAGAGAACGACTACATGACCTCTTTTTGCCGGTGGTTATCTAAAAGAAGACTGTTAACAAATCTTTTCTGAAATTTCAACATACTGTTGGGCCATGTCCATCGTTGGAGCAGGTTTATGTAATATTCACTTCAATAAATTGATATTTATTGCTGGCCATAAGCATATAAATAATTGCACATTTTGTGATCCTCTCTATAGAAGCTCAGAAAACAATTACGGCAGCTCATGTAATTCTTTATTTTAAGAAGGGAAAGTAAGTCTAAAAATATAAAGCTGGCTAAAGATTTTCATTCTATGCTGATTAATCAAGAAAATAAAATAAAAATGATTTTATTTTGAACACAGGTTTCTGAACCATAAATAAATCAATTAAGTCCTTACTCGGGATAGGATGGGCTGGTGATAGCATGTGTGTTCTTAGTTCTTCGTCACCAAAGTGACAATTAAGAATAATGCCCGTATTATTTGTTATAATAACAATAAAGTACTAATTATATAATTAAGTGGTTGGTATAAGGTTTTCTGCATTAAGTACTCCTATTGAAAGATGTGAAACTTTGGGGGACAATCTTGTCATTCTCAAATACGCTTTACCCTAAAGCGTTGAGGTATATTTTTGCTTGTGCGTTGTATAGAATAGGCGAGGAGTGTTCAGAAGATTGTGCAGTAACGAGTCTCTAAAGCCCGATTTTTTGGCGAGTTAAGTACGAAGTAGCCCCCTCTCTCGCGTCTCGCCAACTTAACTCGCCAAAAAATAGAATGGAGATCTATTCAAATCAACTTAATAAACAACTTACTACCTCGCTGCTGTACTTGTCGATGTGTAAATCGGGATTTAGCCTTTATACATATAGCTGCAATATCACCCTAGTAGGCTTTTACGACTTCAACGGGATAGGTAAGTAGAGATGGCGACACCGTGTTAGTATTCTTACTACTTATATCACCACACGGAAATTGTTTTACTGATTATAACTAAGTCAATAAGTGCTAAAATTGCATGAACTAATTCCAACTTTTATCGACTACATCCCAACACTATTATCTCGCGGGTCGATTCTGATCCCCGATACAATTACACTCTGTATGTAGACTCGTTACTGCACAATCTTCTCAACACTCCTCGCCTATTCTCTACATCAGACAAGCAAAAATAAACCTTAATTCTTTACTACAAAGTATATTTTAGAAGAACAAGATAGTCCCCCAAACTTTCACCTCTTTCAATAGGAGTTTAAACCTAAATACCTTGCGTAGGAAAGCTTTCACTTTTCAGGAATTATTTTAGATAGAGCTCATTTAGTTTTGAACTGAATTTCTATACAAATAAAGGTGATTTTCGCGTGCCATTACTAAGTTTTTCCGAAGGCGGTAGGCTTAAAACTCTCGAAACCAATTCTGGAGGGCTTAAAGCCTCCAAACAATGGATGGAACAATTCGATATTTAGGCGATTATAAACGTTTGCTATAATGCTCTTAGGAAGGTGCGATTTTTGATGGGATCCCATGGAAATTCCGTTTTCATTTAGTTTGAGTACCTTCTTAAACAACAATAGAGTTGTAAGTACATAATATTTATTTTGAATAATAATAGAATATATAATAAGAGTAATATAATAAGAGAAGAAGAATAAGAACTCTTTTTAAGTATTAGTAGTTTGGTTTTAGATGATGATTGTTGGTAGTATGGTTCGTGTGCTTATATAGGGTCCAGTCTGACATGCAACAGGATACTGGACAGCTCTGAATGTCGTTAAGATAGGACATCAACACAGCCCTAATGTCCCACTGCAGGGACGGGCCTTCTCCCGTGACGGAGGGATACATGACCTAGGTACTAGGTAATACCACGCTGGCCAGACGGATTGGTATAGGGTTTCATTTTAAGTTTTCCTTCTTTTTATTACGTAAAGATAATATTCACAGATAGTCCCTTAGTCGGTTTTTTACGACACCCATGGGATGAGATGGGGTGGTGACATATTGTATTCTTACTCCCTCACCACACGGAGTTTTATTCATAATGCTAAGGAATTCTGTAATTGTCACTTACTATTCGCTAATGGCTAAGCATGTTTGTCTTAGCTACGTAAAAGCAAAATAAGGCTAAGGCAAAATATTAAAAGCGTGTGTGTACTGTGCGTGCTTAGCTTTTCTTATTACATTCGATGGGATTCAAACGTGAGCTTCGTGTATTAGCTCATCAGAACCACTGCTCCACCGAAGTAGTCAATAAGAACGCTTTTTCTAAAATATTTAAACAAAGTAAATCACTATATTAAACATGTTATTCTCGTTTTAATGTAAATAAAGGGATGCGCGTACGCAACAATGAATGCGCTCTGAGCCGTATGAAGCGGTAATTGTGTGCGTTCACCCTTAACCAGCGAACAAACTATATACTATAGTATAGGTTTAACAAAGTTTGCCCAGCGGTTTTTAGATTTTTAGAGATTACTTTTATCTAAATGTAGGTTGGCAATGCATATTTGTGTGGTGAGGGTTTTTGGATACATAATGTTATCACCCTTCCTTAGACGGGTGTCGTAAAAAGCTACTTACATATATTTTAAAAAGTACATCATCATCATCATAACAGCCCATTAATGTCCCACTGCAGGGACGGGCCTTTTCCCGTGACGAAGGAATACTTAAAAGGGTATAGGTATATAGGGTTTTTAAAAAGTATGGAGTTAGAAAATTTGAATCAGACCAATGACCTATAGGTACCTACCATAATAAATCTTCTAAGAAACTCTTACTTCGCAACATCTTTATTCTTATACTAGCTGACCCGAGCCCAATTCGTTGGGCGGTGAAAAAAACGTGTCCGTTTTTTAAACATATTTCACTAGGTACTGCTCCACTCCTATTAGTTATAGCGTGATACTATATAGCCTATGAGACTCCCCGATAAATGGACTATTCAACACAGAAAGAATTTTTAAAATCGGTTTAGTATATCAAGAGATTATTCCCTACAACGTCACAAACACACAAACTTTACCTCTTTATAATTTTAGTATAGATAACAACTATACAGGACTGTAATGTTTTCTTACACTATCTTTAATGCACAAAAGTAAAAACAATGTCGTCTTCTCGCTTCATTCTTCGTCTACATAAACTTAAAGCCAAGGTACTAGTATGTTTATACGTAATATTACAACAGGCATTGGAGAGCTGCATCTCCCACTTATCAGACTCTACTGTTTGAGAACAAGGAGTAATTGTGGTTCCACGCCATCTCATCCTATGGATGTCATGGACTATCATCTTCACTGCAGGGGCAGGCCTCCTCCCGTGGAGGAGGTATACTTGGCCTAACTAATACCACACTGGCCAGACGGATTGGTATGGGGTTTAATGTCAAGTTTTCCTTTTTATTTCGTAAAGATAAAATTCACGGATAGTCCTTTATGGCTAACGCAGACCTGGACGGCATGGCAAAGTATTTTAATTTTTACTAATGGAAATTCAACCGTATTGTTACAGAAATACGACATAAATTGCTATGCTTTAAAATGATGCCGCGGCATCGAAAAATCCCTTTCAATGCCGCGGCATCATTTTAAAGCATAGTAATTTATGTCGTATTTCTGTAACAGTACGGTTGAATTTCTATTAGTAAAAATTAAAATACTTTGCCATGCCGTCCAGGTCTGCGTTAGCCATTAGTCGGTTTTTACGACACCCATGGGATGAGATGGGGTGGTGACATATTGTATTCTTACTCCGTCACCACACGGAGTACACAAGCCACAGGTTACGCAGGAATTTATGCACACTTTAAACCTCATTAGTAATAGGACGAGTCATTTAAAAGTATTATATAAAAAAGTTTAACTAATTTTGACATCTTGTCCTTATTGTAGCCAATCAAAACAAAATAAGATCATAGATCAATATTTATTTTATCTTACTAATTCTTAGTTATACAATATTTGTTTAACTCCATATTGGGAATTAATTAACGTTATTGACGATTATTGACGTTTCATATAAACCGAACATTAATTGATCACACAAGTGGAAATTGTATAAACACACCTACGTAATATAATAAACTTTATCATAATACAACATTTGCTTAATATTAATATAACACACGTCTTTGGAAAATCTTAGAAACCTTTATTTATTAAATTTTAAACACTTTTATTGACAAATAAACAACATGTAACCACGAATTTTATTATTTATTCAGTTATTTATTTATTTTATTTTATTACATACCTACAAGAAAAACTACAATATTTAAAATTGTCACAATGAAAAAAAGAAAAAAATTAGTACAAAGCCCGCGTAAATGTTCGATTTTAGAACGTTACGTTGCGTCGGGAAAACGCCGACGGGAGGTTGCCGTCGGCCGCCAACTTCTCCCCTCCACCAATCGCAGACTCGAGCACGCCTCCCAACAAGTGAAACAGACATATGCGGAAAACCAACGCGTTAGACTAGGACAAAACATGTGCGTGTTTATACCTCGGCGGGGGAAATATGATGCATCGTGTTGTTTTAGTATCGGTTACTGTTCGATTTATTTTTATATATTTGTTTCTTTTTTTGCAAAAGGTAAGGAGAGGATTAACCTTAAATTATGTAATATATAACTCACAGACTCTCTCTAAAAGATATGCGAAATAAATTTAAAAAAGTCTTGATATTCTAAGTTAAATAGTTATAAAAAATAGTAAGAACGTATTTTATATTTGAAATATTTTTTATGTTAAGCAATTGTAAAGAATATTTTCTAGATCTGTCATAACTTATATTAAAACGATACTATTTTTCATCTTGTTCAGTAAATATTGTTTTCTATGTGTGAGTGGAGATACAATGTCTTTGTGTGCAATTTCCACAGAAGGGGAAAGCGCGCCATACGCACATTCACAGCCGTCAGTCACATTTTGAAAATAGAATGCCCTTTTAACTTTTTTCAATAATATGTAGATAGTTTAATATTTTATAGAGAAAAAAACATTGCCAGTACTTACGTTAAGGAGTTTTCATGCTCGTGTATTTTGAAAGGATTGAATTTTTAAAACATTTTTCATTCTTAGTAAGGTTTTATAGAGAACAATTTTGTTTTACGCTGCCGCGGAGTCGTGGTTGCGGTGAACGGCTGCTGTGCATAAGGTTGTTGGTTTGAATCCCATAGCTTTGTTCTAACCAGATGATGGATTGAATGAAAATCTTTTTATATGTTAAATAGTCGTCTGTAAAACTTTATATCCAATGTGGTACTACATTGGATATAAAGTTTTACAGACAGGGAGGTGTCTTTTTAAAAATAATTGAAAAATAATGTTTTTTTCCTAATGGATAAACTGAAAACACAAGACAATCGAGTCAAAGAAAAATTCAAAATTTAAATTATTTTTAAAAAAGGAACAAGAGAAGTGTCAAATATAATATTTAAAAATAAATAATTATTAAAAGTGCCTTGTACATTATGGTTATAACTAATGTATATTCATAGATTTCGATTCAAATTTTGATCCCCTTTATTATGGGGTCATTATAAATTCAGAGTCTTGTTTATATCTTGGGGTACATATCATTAATTATATTGTTTCTAGTATAACTATGTACTTGTGGATGTTAAGGAGAGAATATTTAGGGTCATTATACAAGATGTACTTATACAACGATTTCTACTTATTTCATGACTGCTACGTTTTACTTAGCTTGGAGTCCAGATCTGGAGATCTTTGTAAGTATTAACATAAATGCTTAAATTCGTCTGGGAATTTTCTTCGTAAAATATTATGTATATTTCTATTGCTTATAGTACTTACAAGCTACGTACTTTTAGTGATAAGTTAATGATTACATTAAATTTTCTTAGAGTTAAAATATTACCGTTCCTATGCGCAAACTTTACCTTAAATTGCTTTCATATAATTATGGTACATATAAGATATCGGGAAGCCGATGGATGAGGGAGGCAGAGGACCGCACAAGGTGCCAATACTTGGAGGAGGCCTATGTCTAGCAGTGGACGTCGATTGGCTGATATGATGATGATGATGATGATGGTATTAGATGGCAGGGTAAAACAGTAACACTGTATAAATATGAAGCTTGAAACAGAATTCGAAGCAGCGTCCTCAATGGCCAAACGCTTTGGACACTTTTGACCGCAAGACCATGTGAGCCCCCGTCTCGTTATCCAAATTTTTCCATTGGGTACCTTACGTATGTCAAAGAGCCGTTAACTCTCAAAATAAAAGGAATAGAACTATAATATTATGGTGACAATGACACCACCCAATTTTTTACCATGACTATGCTATAAACCGTCTAAGGGTAAGGTTCTTTTCAAAAACAAGAGAGACAAACACAAAATATCATAATTTTGAAACCAAATATTCCTACGTGCTTACACTATTAATTTTAAATCCTTCTAGTAATCTTTCGCGAAAAGTATATAAGTATAGAACCGCAAAAAATACCGCGGCGTGGTTTACGGAAGACACCGCACGTCAAATCGACTGCATCCCTGTCTAATCTGTAACCTATCGCTGAAAAGGATTCTCGTCCTTTTTTAATACTTTATTTTGGAACAAGTTATAAGAGGAAGCGATTTTAGATATTTTGATTTGAATTCTGTGATGTCGAAATAGGTACTTTAATATCTGTTAAACACAACTACCTACTAGATTAGCACAAGAGAACAAGCCCTGTGTCTGTTTTTTTCCAAATTATAAAAAAGTTTATTAATAGTAAAACTGTAAAATTGCGTCACTTAGTTATTAGTACTGTAAATCTAAAGATACATAAGTTTAAGTCCGGAACATTCATTGGGCTTAAAATGAACCGTATAACTTTTATTTTTACCACTAATGTGTAGAGTTTCCAATTCCCTTTGCAGCCTTTGTAGTGATGATACTTTGTTGGCTGGTAGTCTCTTGGTTCCCGGTCTAAGAGACACAGATGATTTCAATGGGAAAAGATGACGTAAATGCTGACTGGGTGCGAGCACCGAGTATTTCAAAACTACTGCTTCTTTATTTGTGACATACTGATACTTACGCTCCTAAAGAAATAAAACCGTGACTTAAGATTACCTAATGAAAATTTATTATCCTACATATACAATAAGTACTAGACTACTATCAAACATTCATAAATACTATAGTCTATAAATATTTATACCTAGAATTGCTCGGAGATCAGAACCTTAACCTCCAACTTCACAGCCAAATGCACTAACCATCATCAAACAAACCACACAGCTCTCCGTGTGGTGACGGAGTAAGAATACAATATGTCACCACCCCACCCCATCTCATCCTATGGGTGTCGTAAAAACCGACTAAGGGGCTATCCGTGAATATTATCTTTACGTAATAAAAAAAAAGAAAACTTGTAATCAAACCTTATACGAATCCGTTTGCCCAGCGTGGTATTAGTAGGCCAAGTATCCCTCCGTGACTGGATGAGGCCCGTCTCTGCAGTGGGACATTAATGGGCTGTTATGATTTATGATGAAACAAACCACACATATACCAAACCACGTGATCACTAACCCGCTACCTCTTTACACTTGTACCAAACATCTAATCTATCGGCATGCACAAAGCATTCGTTACTTAAAGCCGTGCAAGGGATGTTGTGAGTCGCCACTGATGCGTGTAAGGTGCAGCAGCTGTGTAAGACTCGCTCCAACGGCTTGCAATCTTACACACGCGGTAATGTTATGATATATGATTTTCTTGGCCATTGCTTACAGTGTCTTTTGGGGGCCTATTTTGGGGCTTGTTTATTACGTTTTTCAATTTTGGTGGGCAAAAAGCCCTACGCTAAAAATATAACAATAATTTGCAGTAACAAGCAATAAAAACTTATTTGCAATGTTGTTGGGAACTAAGAAAACAAAATACCTACTATTATTTCGTATAGTTCAAAGGTTGTAAATCTGGTTTAAACAGTGTTTATCAGCAGGTGAGGAACTTCTTCATATATCTTCACCATTTCGTATAACAAATCAACAACCAACGATCTTATTTGCCCAGCGGGTAATTACGTAGTAGAGCAAGGAGATAACTGAGCAAGGATGAGTATGCTATGATAATAAATATATAAAATAGTCTAATAGGTATGTATAAGTCAACGTCTTTGTGTAAAAGCATCTATACAGCTTCTACAAAGACTAATTACATACTTATCGAGTATTAAAAACCTTTTGTGTTTAATATCAAATATGTCGTTGTAATATCACAATAGGCCATACCTCAACACAAATTGTTACAAAACGCGCCCAAGAAACAATCCCTAACAAATACTGAACTACAAAATAAGACCATCGATGCGTAAATTAAGGATCGAAAGCCATTCAGCCAAGGTACGAGTGCAAATAAAGAGAATTTTTTAACCCTGCGTATCTAGATGTCCCGCTGTGGTACGCACCATTGTCCTTAAGACAAACACTTTCTTTATACTTAAAAATACGACCATTATTATATTTTTTTAGTAAATCGTTCAATTTACTATAGAAAACACAATAATTTTAATGCTCGAATTAATTTCAATTAAGCACCCAACGACGCTTGCTTTTAGTATCAAAATTACAAATAAACAAACGTAAAAATAATGTTGAAGCGTGGAAAAAAACTGACGTCTCAATCTCTAACCGGCCGTGTCGAATACCATGACATAGTATTGCAGAATCTCACAATAAATATATGAGTTACCGTGAAATTAGGTTGATATAAATGAGGGCTAAGTTATTCTTTGGTGTTATTAGCGTGACGTTAGCCGCGTGGCTTGTATTATAATGGCGGCGGGTGGAAAGGCGCGCGTTGCGTGCGAAAACCGTTTTGTTGATTTTGTCAGTTGTCGCCTTTTTACTTTATGGTCGTTGAGCATTGTCAATTAATTGTGTGTGCAATGGTTGTATAAGTAGGTTTATTTTTGTGGGATCTATTTGTTTAGCTATTGTTCTAAGTAGGGGTTTGTTGTTGATGTTATGGCGCTTAGATATAGGTTGTTCTCGTGAATGTGATGTTGGTATCGTTTGGAACACATATAAGCCATTGCCAGGTAGTTATTATCAGAATGCAAAATAAAAGTTCGAATAGTGTAATATCATTCTGTCTCAATCCAAAAAGTGTCGTGAAAGGTGAATAAGGACGTAGTTAACAGACAATATCTCTAGTACACTACTCCGTGTGGTGACGGAGTAAGAATACAAAATATGTCACCACCCCATCTCATTACAAGGGTGTCGTAAAAACCGACTAAGGGACAATCTTGTGTTCAATATTATCTTTACGACATAAACAGAAGGAAAACTTGAAATTAAACCCTATACCAATCCGTCTGGCCAGCGTGGTATTAGTAGGCCAAGTATCCCTCCGTCACGGGAGGAGACCCGTCTCTGCAGTGGGACATTAATGGGCTGTTATGATGATCTCTAGTACAGAAGGAAAACTGAATCAGATACCAACCAATTGCCCAGTATGGTATCTCGTAGACCAAGTTTTTTTCCGCATCTTGATTGACTATTTTGTAATCCACAAATATTGCACTTTTCTGCCTGTAGAAGGCCCATGCCTGTGCATTCTACAGACAGAAAAGTACAGATATTTCCTGCAGTGGACCAACAACGAGATATTATAACTATGCTGAATTTATTTATTTATTGTTTAGTTACAATAGTTAGTTATGTAGTAAATAGGTTATTTTATAGTTAGGTATGTTATATTGTCGGCAAAGTTTTTAGTATCGTGCATAACTGTGTATTATACGAGTGTTAGGTCGTAAGGAGTGTAGTAAAGTTGCTTACTCGCTCTATATGTGTATCACGCGACCATAGCACGTGGGGTAAGCAGGATACTTGGGAATTTGTTACAATTCTTGTAAATTTATGTAAATATCTAATGATCACTACATAATTGTGTGGGTTTACACGTTATAAGTTTTGATTTAAAAAAGAATTAACGTCCTCTGTAGTGTGACGACTGTGTACCAAATATACATACCACTCAAATCATTCCTTTAGTGTCATAAAATTTAACCCAGGGAAATTTCGTAAATATTACTTATAAGAAAAGATGGAAAAATAAAATAAAAAATTAAACCATAAATGTGAAATAATTCACGTTGTGTTAAATTAATTTCTTGAAAATTTGAGTCAGTAAGTACTTGGTGTCACCAACCCATTTTATGCCATGGGTAACATAAGACCTCACTAGCACAGTTAGCATATTAATATCTCTATGAAAATATAAATATTAATAAGTAAATAAATAAAAAAAAGAAAGAAGAAAAACTTGAATAAAGAACTTATACCACTTGATATTTCTACCTCTAAAATCCATCTGTCTTTACACCAATTACAATATTTGGTTATAAGAACTCAATATTTGAAGGTTTAAGGTCATTCCAAAAAGGTTTAACGTTCTTTGCAGATTTTTTTTAAAATTAGGAAATTGAATTCATGTGTGTCGACTCTACAATGCCATAATTGCTTGCAATTAATACTCCTTGCAATAATTGCAAATACAATATGGATCTACGGCGAAAATAATAATACTTATTGTCATCTTAGAAGATGTTTTTTTTTTACTTTTCTGAAGATAGTTATAGTAAGAAAACAATAAAGCTTGTAGCCAAAGTCCTATTATAAACTGCTCTACACGACGTACATTCCTACGTAGTATTGAAATTAGTAATTAAATATCCAATAATTACTTTAAAATTAGGGGTTAGTATTGATTTATTTAAAACTTAAGCGTAATTTTTTTCGTAAATATAATTTTTAAATTGTATTGTTAGCTTTTTTCGTTAATTTTTTGAGTACACTATGAGTTTTTTAGTCGCAAAGCATTTTATAATCTAACCTACATAATACCACTACAAGGACAGGTCTCCGAAGGAAAGCATTATAATGTAGATATTTATGGCAAATTTTCCTTTTTAATTTTCACTTGTAATATAATATGCATTTTCCTATAATCGATGTTTAGGAAACCCATAGCATGAGATAGTGACACTATTTCGTATTTTTACTCCATCATCACACGAAATAATCCTAAATATTTTATATAATCATTACTACTTAATTATTATTTTGTATTAAAAAACACTAAAAATAAAATTAAAAAATAATAATATTCTCATTGTTTAACAACCACAAAAACACATAAAAATTAACACTCAAATTATTATTTTAAATCTAAATACATAAACAAAACAATAATAAACAGAAAATGTTAAGACGATGTTATACAGCATGCTCTAAGCGACTGCCGCGCGACGCGCTAGTGGGCGTAAGTATAGGGTGTTGTTATTTATTTGTGTGTGTGCGTGTATAGACGTCAGTGTGCGTCACCCACCCCGGGGTGAGCGCGAACACAGTCGGCAGAACTCGTCCCCTCTAGGCCCCGCCCCCTGCGATGCTCACACGGCTGACTTGGAATCAGATGGCTTGGCCAGTCGCAAGCGAGCCGTGACATCGTGAACGGTTCGCAGCTTTCGAACGTGCTCTCACTCAATACTTAGGGTATTCGATGATTACGCGCTAGACTGACCATCGGGTGCGTTTAGAAACTTGTCAAATTAAAGAATTCCGGTTTACGGGATCACGCGTCGTCGCTTCTTTAACGTGGACTGTGTAGTTTTTTTTTTTAGTTTTTCTGTGATTTTTTTTAATAGTGTTGCGGACTTTTTATTGTGAATTGACTGATGCTTATGTGCCACTGAATCTGTGTTTAGGTATGTTTTAAATTTTTTTATTATAAGTACTGCTTTAATGGTTATTATTATTATTTTACAAATCCTGAAAGTGTAAATTATTTTATACCCAAAAATATTTGGCAATACCTACTATGAAACAGGAAATATCCTATTAAATACAAATAAATAAAAATCCAAACGTAGATAAAAGTTGTTTAATAACAATAAATATTCAATAAATAAATAATTTACATTGCTAAGTTACACTCAAATACTGTTTGAAATATTTATGAAAATATAATTAATAAACGGGTAATTAAATCTACTGGATCCTAAACAAATAAATTTTGTAACTAATAACCGTATTGAAAGACACTGGAAAACTCTAGGATATTTTCTATCATCTTGATCAATGCCTTGTTATATCCATCTAGACACGACAAATACGCCCTTCTAAATATTCTTAATTAACGAGTATCTGTAATTATTTAGTCATAAATTATTTTATTTATACAAGGAGTGTTAAACTCTATCATAGAGTTCTGTATACTCTAACGAAGAATTTTATTTGCCCTGTAAGTGTAGAGTTAGGTACTAATTTAAAAAACCCGTATTACAAAAAAATGTTTATTGCCTATGAATAATTGTCAACAAAATCTTTTTTTTTGTAACATTATTATAATTTATAATTTCTCAATTTAATATTATCTCGTAAACACTATCCGTTAAAATAAATTTGTTTTTTTTGCACTTAAAACTTTTGTAGTTTAAAAATTGAAAGTAGATTTGAAAAACTATATAAAACATAATCTTAACTTTACCAGCCTTATAATATTCTGTAGGCTTAGAACTGCTTTATTAACGAAAAGAAAATTTTATTTTTTAATACATCACCAGCTAAATAGACTTAGTAAAGGGTTTATTACAGCTTTTCCTTCTCTAACAATAATATTACACTTTCATTTTTAATACGTCACTACCCTGACAAATCTTATTAAATACAATAAACGCAAAAGTTTGAAGTAAGGATGTTTGTTACACTTACACGTAAAAACTACTGAATAGCTAGAGCTAGAATAATATATTTAAGAAACTTTACAATATTATAGCTTATACATCTGACTAACACATAGATTACATTGTCTAAAGATATTTTGTGAATTGTTCAAAAAACACCGACAAAGTCGCGAGCCTCAGCTAGTTTTTCTAATAATTTAAAAAGTGATAGTTGAGATACCTGTACACTGATATCTTTAAGAAGGGTCTTTACCTATTTTGTAATATGATATTTTGTTGATCCGCTGTCCAAACCCAAACTTTTTCTTTATGTAATTGAATCATTACATTTATATTTAACATTGTATTGTATAATTTGTAATTGTAAACATTTGGCGCAAATTGTTAAGTTTTTTTTCGTGTAATTTAATAGCGTTGGCATTGAATTTTGTGGTAATTATAATGTAGGGAGATAAGAAGTTCTATTACATGTTTGCGTAAAAGACAATGGTTATTTGGTATACATTTAAGACTGATATATATTTAGATAGTTGTATTAATATATTTAAAGTATCAAAATAATTTTAATATACAATAATTTTGTATACTTTTTTTTTTTTTAAATCTTTATTTAAGGAGCTTTGTCACAAAATTTTGTATACTTACCTAAATAAAATTGAGTATTAAGTAAGCTCTCCGAGATATTATGCTTAAGAATAATATTTATAGTCTTTCAAATAATTAAGGAAAAACTTGACTAATAGAAAACCATGAAAAATAGTAGCAATTTTGGTTGCTTTAATTTATAACTTTAAATTTTGAATGAATCTCTAAGCTTCATCAGATAATTCTACCTACATTAACATTTGCCTAGTTAGATTGTATTGCATTTCCTAAAAAGTTTAGGATACTTAGCCTATAGCCCTGAAATACGCAAATTGTAGCGCCATGTAACCTTTAAATACTTAAATGGATTTTCCAAAATTTAATACATTTTCCAAATTTAACAAACATTTAATTTATTTTTAATAATAATTTTAATTCATACAAACATCAAAATGATTCCAATCCTAACTTAACAAAATAATTTAAAAGCAAACACTATAGTACAGCGTACTTTGAAGTTTCCGAACGCTACAATAAGTTATTGTAGTATCGGTAATATTGTTAAACGTAGAACTAACTCGGCATTATTGTGCTCGGCATAATTTTTGCGGTAACCGATACTTGACTCACAATGGCTGACATTGACGTGGGACCGACTAATTTTAGATAAAGATGTTCTATAATCTTTTGTAGAGCATGGGTCAATATAAGTAGGTAGGTAAATGTATTTTGCAAAGTTTGTAGATATGTAGTTTTTTTCTGGGGTAGTAATTTTAATTTTTGCAGAGGGGTTGAAATCAGGATATATGGTAATCCCTTAAATTAAGAAAAGGAAGGAATTACAATGTTATATTAATAAATAAAATTACATTTTTAAACTTTGTTAGGTTTGAAAATTTATTAGTTATTAATGTAATTTATTATCCCTAAAATCAAAGTATCGAATATGTTATTAACTTAAAAAATAGATAACAATTATTTCCAAAACGAGGGATGTATTTACCAAAAGTTACCTTTACAGCTATTCAATATAAGTACCAATATTTAAAAACTATTAATTTTGATAAAATGGGTGTACTATACAGTGTAAAATGATTAAAGTTGATATTGCGATAAAAAATCAACGTTTAAATAACTAATCCGGTGAATGTTTTTAACACAATTATTAAAAAGTTTTATCTAACTTAAAGTCAAGGATTACGTTATAAATAAATGTTTATTATTATTGAAAATCGTTATAATTATTATTCGTTTTATTGCTGTAAATACGTGCCAGTTTTTAGAAATCAAAAAATAACCAAATAAATCTTTGTATCATTTTAAATTCATTTCTCAAACTATAAGTAAGTAGGACATGTAAAAAGTTTTAGAAACAAATTTCATCAATTCCATTTGTCAATGAAAAAAAACAGCCAAAAAGCATCAACGTCATTTATCGACGTAAAATAAAATAGAAATCAATAAATTGCAACATGTAAATCAATACAAAAAGACCGACAAAGTATTGCAAGGATCAATACTATTCATAATGTTACTAACTATTATTTATACTTCAAAAGCCATCTTTTCGAGTGTTGACATCCCTATTATGTAACAACTCTCAGGGGTGCTTCGCAAACACTTTGACAATTTTTTGTCAAACATATTAATGACATATTTTTGACAAAGAGAGACATAACCATTGATAGTTTTTGGCAAAGAATTCTCACATGTTATTACACGGTGCTAAATGTAATGCCGCCGGTCTTTGATACTAGAGAGGTATGACAAAATGGCTTTGTGACTTTAAAAACCGTTGAATTATTAAATGTTGACCCTTGTCTCTATGTCACGTTGCACGACTTAATTCAATTTGTGGAGTTTTTTTAACCCAGATCTACTTTTTCATTCTTTTAAAAATACATTATATTTATAATACACATAAATAAAATAAATTAGTACTAATAAGTATGAGACTTTTAAGTGAATGATGCTATAATTGTAAAGTTAACTTTATTTATAAGTACGAATACTTTAAATTAGAACTAATCCCTCTTATTTTCCACAATTGTGACTCCTGTGAACTAGGATTAACGGATGGGTAAAAGCTAAAACGTCTTGTAACTCGCACCGTAGGTATTTAAACAAATGAACAGAGGTATTGGTTTTTAGATAATATCATCATCATCATCATCATAACAGCCCATTAATGTCCCACTGCAGGGACGGGCCTCCTCCCTTGACGGAGGGATATTTGGCCTACTAATACCACGCTGGCCAGACGGATTGATATAGGGTTTCATTTCAAGTTTTCCTTCTTTTTACTTCGTAGAGATAATATACACGGATAGTCCTTTAGTCGGTTTTTACGACACCCATGGGACGAGATGGGGTGGTGACATATTGTATTCTTACTCCGTCACCACACGGAGAAGTGATAATATAAAAGTCATAAATGTAATTTAATTTCAAAATTTACAGAAGCTTTAATAAAAATCAGAATAAGTACCATTAAAGCTCGTAAGTTTAGTTGAAGGCGTTGACAAAATTTATAACTTCCTTAATGTACACCAAAGGATTTAATAAATATTTTTTACCTACATGAAAGCAAAGGGCTCAACAATGAATGAAACATGAATGCCGCTAACTAGAAGCTAAGTGCCCTAATCAGAGTTTTGAAGACATCTACACTTAGGTATTGAAAATAGTTGCTATTTGCATATTAAAAAAGCAGCAAAATATTATTATAAAATAGGCTTAACTACAATTCACAATTTACTTCTAAAAACGTCGTTTACGTTTAAGTTACGCCAACAAAAACAGTCACCGTAACTTAGAATACATATTATAATACTTAATTCACTTAGCATATTATTAAGATAAAGAGCATTGCCATATTAAAACGAAATGTTTGAATAATCTCTTTAGTGATGCCGACTTCCAGTGTTACCATCTCTAATTATTATTGGCCAAAAAAAATAAATAAATATAATCTGTGATGGATTCATAATAACACCTCTTCGATCTCAAAAGCCTCACCCTTTAAGGCTTAATAAGGATTAAGATAGAGCCTTTTTAAAAGGTAAAAACCTTTTGATGTAACCCTTTAGTTTTCTTTTTGGATTGATATTATCGATTTTAATATTGTATTATCTGTAGGTTGTTTTTTTGTAATTTATTATTAAAAATGTTTGTAGCAATTTCTAAGGTCTACGACATGATTTAGCTCTCAACGCTATATAATAATCTTATTAACGTGTTTTAAAAGAAAATTGTACTGCTATTTATACCATCGCTTAAGTGTTATAAAAATAAAAGCATGCTTGACATAACACTATGTCAAAAATCTATCCCGGACATTAAAATAGGTTTAATAAAAAAATCGTTTCTGACACAACTCTGTGTTCTAAGTATAATGACAATTTATTGTTGTTTCATCGATGTAATTTCATCAACAATTCGATTTATAGTTACATTTGCGTCACTAATAAATAAAAATAAATAAATAATTATTCCTCACACATTCACACAACGCCATCTAGTCCCAAACTAAGCAAAGCTTGTACTATGGGAACTAGACAACGGATAAACATACTTAAATACTTTTTTCTGTAAATACATTCACATTGTACATAGAAAACACCCAAAAATAATAGATCTCTTAAGAAATAGGTCTTCTAGATTAGTACCACCGTTGAGCAGCAGCTGCTTAAACAAATCCAAGTAGTGTTGTGCAAATATTACTGTGTTTAAGTAGAAGGATACTCTAGTTTTAGGCTATGGGGTGCCTCATACAATAGGTACCGAGCAGTATTGTGCAAATGTTACAAGACTTATTTTAGGTGGAAGGGTATAGTAGTTAGTAAAATAATAGAGGTATGTGACTTGACTTGACAGCATGTGTCTCAAAGTGACGGTAACACATGCAGAGTCATTATAATTTTATATTAGAGTGAACTTTACTATCAGTAAATATGATTATTTATTTCCTGTCCAAAAAATTACGTAATAAATAAATAAATAATCTTCACACATTCACACAACGTCATCTAGTCCCAAACTAAGCAGAGCTTGTACTATGGGTACTAGACAACGGAAAAACATACTTAAATACTTTATTTTTGGATAAGTATAATAAGTAGTGTAAATTAGAAATGTTATGTGCAGGGATTATAAGCTTTATATTCCTGAAGTACTAAATTTCTTTACTACTGGTATGGTTACCGTGTTGCTTAACATTGAGTAAGCGACTAGTTATTCTGTTGCTCTTAAAGTACCTATAAGTAAATTAAATAAAGTAAAGTAAAGTAAAATAAGTAAATTCAGCTTCATGTATATGTAAAAAACAAGTTGATGAACTTAACTATAAAGTACCACTGAGTTCAAAAACAGTTATTTAATTTTTATAATTATTATACTAGCTACTGGATGTCGGGCAAAGGTGGTGTCATTCAGAAGTACTGTCAGAATAAAAATAAATTACTAAGTTCAGTGTAGCCCGCCCGTTGTATGGAATGTACAGCCAGCAAATCACGCACGGCGATTTGTTACATTGATTCGTAACTGACATGTAGGGTTAGCAAAAAAATAGATAAAATATTCAATTTTGTAATCAAGTAATTTAATAACGAGTTTTTTATATTTGACTTGTAGCTTATGTTATTTTTTTTAGAGTCTGTATAGTAATGAATTAGTTTAGAGTCAAGTAATATTTTTCTGTTTAATTAATATCTAATAATATAATTAAGCCTTATCCTTCAATGCGATTGCGATTGTGATTTACAAGGATTTTTACCAATAGAAATAGAAAACAATATCAGGAAAGTCATTTGTCGTTTGCACAAAATTAAATAATAGTCTTGTGTTACACGAACGATGTAAGAGTAGGTACGAAATATATTTGACTAAATTATCTTCAGTTTCAAATCGCAAACATAAGTACCTAGATTTAGATAAACACTTTCCCCCTTACTCATAAGCGCCTCTTAAATTTAATCACTGCTTAGCGAGATTTTTATTTCTAAAACTAACCTTATACCAAACAAAACTGTAGGAATTTAAGCTAATTAATTGACTAAAATTTAAGAGGCGTTTATGAGTAAGGGAGTTTATTTAAAAAAAGACACATTTCGTACTAGTCTACTTGTCCAGCTTGTATCGCCATAAATATAACCATAAATTTAACAGACGCAAAAAACATCCAGACTCATGATTATTTTATGTGGGTCATATCAATAATTTGTCCTCCGATATTACAAACTGCTACCTCATACACGAGCCACAGAAACAAATTAAAAGTAAAAAACAATTAAACATACTTTTTATATGCTATCGCTACCGTTTGATTCGGCAACCACACACAACAGTAGGTTAGACGTAACGTCGGCACGATAAATCAATCTCTCTATTGTAAGCACAGAACAAGGCATCTTCACCTACACGTTGCTTTGGTCATAAAAAAGTTAAAAAAAAAACTTAACTGGTAGTACATCAAGTATAGAAATGTTTTGTGAATTATGAATTAGTTCACACTTATAGGAAACTAAGCGAGGTTAAGTTAGGATGGTTTATTAAAAAATACTATTTTTATTTTTAACTATTTTTGACTTCTTTGGCTCCTATGCATGAATTTTGGGTTAAATTCCAGCTTAATGCAAATCTTTATGTGGATTTACAGGGTCTTAAAACCTTGTGCAGATTTGGTCCTTAAAAAAAAGAATAACTAAGTTAGGTAAAGGTATCATTGTAAAAATTACAAGACGCTTTTTTCTATGTGCTTACTACAGTGGTAGAACGCCTAAGTTTAACTTCAAAAACCTAAAAAAAAAGATACATAATTAGCTTTGACTTAACACTAATTACAGACCACAAACACCTATTCTTTTAAATAAATACTCATTACATAAATCCACAAACACACATCACAGAGAGGACACGTATACAAATTTTAAAAAAATACTATAAAAAGAAATACGCATCCATGATGACACTCGACGACTCAAAGAACACATTAACCATTTCGTACATTTACAGTAAAAACCACACCACTGTTAATTATGTATACAGAGCTTTATTTAACAAAAAAATGTAGTGAAAAGGAAGAGGTTTGGCCTTTGACGACACAACTTAACAACCTAAGAGCACTTGGTAAAATCGTATATGTTTTCTATGTGATATTTTGTCATAGGCACGTGCGTTCGTAAGAGCGCTTTGATCATGTCACAGAGACTTTCTTTCTTTTTTTTGATGAAAGAATTTAGATTAATGGGAATGGCAACTTTTCGACGATGCTAAAAATGTAAAAAAAAAGTTTGAATGCTTGTTCTGTCTGTCAATGAATTTTGAAAAAGGAATAATTAGAGAATGCGTAATGCTTTGCTGTTCACTTTTTGAAATAAGTGCTTACAAAAGGATTTTGTTTCTGATTCTAAATTTAAATTTGAATTTGTAACATTCACTTAGTAGAACAAGAATTAAAAATGAAGTCTACTAAGAAAAGTGTATTTATTAATGTACTGAATGATGGGTAGATCTCTCACAGGGAGGACTGCCGAGAGCAACCGATCGATGAGGGAGAGACAGGACTGAGGAAGATCGAGCTTGTCCAGCAGTAGACATCTTAAAATAAACAAAATGTTTACTACCACTGATACATAAACAGTTCAATCATTTAAAAACATTTTGTCGTTTTTTCTCCATCGTACGTATTTAATCCTTATTTCTTTAATAAACAAGAAATTCTATTAGAAAACGTATTTATTTGTGCAAAGTGTGAGCCATTAGAATCACCTGCGATGTAAGTAAGCTGAATCAAAGGGAACTAATGAGGTGTGCGGAGACATCCGATACTTAAGAGTGCTAACGTTAATACCCAAGGTTTTAATTTTAAACCTAGTGCTTGAGTATTGTCGTCAAATAGTTTATTTATTTTACACTAGATAACATTAATTAAGATATGTACTTATTAAACAATCAATATTCACGGACATCTCTACACAGCGCCACCTGTTCCCAAAGTAAGCTAGGCTTAACCTGCTTGTGTTATGAGTAACAGAACAACGAATACATATAATAATATACATAGAAACACTTAGACCAATGCAAATAGTCATGTTCACGCACACAAAGATTTGCATTGAGCGGGAATCCAACTCGAGACCTCTGCGTAGCAGTCATATTGTATAACCACTAGCCACAGAGGTGTTGTGTGATCCACAAACGATTATCCTAAGGCCGGATGTATTTTATGTTTATTATATGCGTGTCAGTAAATCTACAAAACACCAAACACAAGCGCGAGAATTATGTTAATAAAAGTACTACCTACCAGTGGCGAAGGGTGGATTTTTATAAAAGGGAAGCCGAAGATTCCGTGGACTTTTGTTCTACTTTATATTACTATTATTCTGTAGTTCATAGGTATTCGTGAGAAAATGTTTCGATTTTACCTAGTTGTCCCGAACTCATAAACTTAAAATACGAAAATGTTTCTCTGTTTGGAAGACTTCTTTGATCAATTAGATTATTTGTTTATATTGCTATATCCTAAATGATTCTACATACCTACTTACTTACTTTTAGAATCTGAGAATACTGTCTGTAAGCCACTTACTTATACGTATCGAAATGAGATAATTGTATTAAAATGTTTCGTAAATCCACAGCGCCGGCGTTTCTTATATTTATAATTCAATTTCGAGAATGATGTTTTATCGCACATCACATAATAGGATAGTCAATATAATATAACACTATTAACCTGTCCCTTATAACAACAAACTATTAAATTTGCTGAAAACAATACAAACAAGTACTTACAAAAATATTCCATAGGATCCCAACGCACTACGACAAAAATAAAGTCAACCAATGCACAACACATAATACACAATCATAAATAATTAAACATACAAATTTTACTACTTTAAACAAGAAAGCGAATTTTATAACCTATTTGCAGAAAATAAATACAAATATCTGTTTTTTCTTCAAATGGTCCTATCGTTTACCGATGATTCTGCCAAAGTCAAGACGCAAGCCGTATAAAAATATAAAAACAAATAAATATAATTAAAAACTAAAAATTCAGAAGAAAGGCTGATTTCTATCAGATTTAAATAATTGATAAAAACAAAGGAATGTCAATGGCAAATTAAGTACTTAACGTGAAATGAAATGAAACTTCGTTACAATTGGTCGGTCCACTGGTTGCAATAGTGCTTTCTCGCTCTCGCAATGTTGTAGTTGTATCTTTTATCCTTGTCATAAGCCGATGGCCACCGGCTTATATGGTACCTTAGATCGACGAATACAAAGTGTCACGTGACCGTACGATTTCCGTACAGTCTGTTGTACTGGATTCCTAATTTCGCGACCGGCTTACTGCGCTCCGCGCATGCGCGCTTTAAGTACTCTCTGACTGAACCATAACAAGTTGTTAGTTGACAACCTTTAATTACAAGATGGCGTTATGAGTACGTAAATAATTATATTGAAAATTATTATTACTGTAATTATTATTGCGATTTACGTAAGAGAATACTTTTTTGTTTTATATTATTTTGTATTGAGTGGATGTTGCGTCATTGATTTATAATTGATTAATAGACAATGCTAAGCGGTTTTTGCAAAGGTAAGCCGGTAGGAATCGAGTTATATGGACACTTCGCCACTACTACCTACTCACAATCGTCAGATTATATCTACAATTTGTAACTTTTAACCTCATTTCATTTGTCCGAAGTATATTTCTATTAAATTAGAGCGGCGAGGAGTTATCGACATACCAACATTATCTCGACGAGCTTGGCTAGAATTTAAAATCGTTGCCGACGACTTTATTCCCGTTTAAAGTGCTTTGCATGCAGCCTTCGTAGCAGCCTTTGACGCACTCAGACAAGCCACTTACAACGAAAAACTGTGTTTTTTTAACATCCCTCAACGTTTAGGTACCATTTTTTTATATATTTTACCTCTTTTTTACATTCTAGATTTTTTTTAACCGTCTGAAAGGTTGCAAATGAAAATTCTATGCGGCCATTTGTAAGTTTGTTTAAATAGACAACGAAGTTATGGTTAGATTTAAATTTAGAAGTTCATTTGAAAATGGATTGTTTACGATTTTTTTCAAAAATACTGGCCATTAAGTAATGTGTTTCTATTACACTTTTTTAATTATAATAGTATTAAGTATGTATACAGTTTTTTTTGTATTATCAATTACTATTAAATCAGCAAAATTTTCACTTAAGACCATAAAAAACTTCAAAAATATCAAGTTATCCTGATGATGATGATCATATCATTCAACAATTACCGATTCGCTTTATTATGACTTAATACATAAATACAAAAGTACATAATCACACCAATCCCTTCTTAAAAACACATTTATTAGCAACAAAAAAGTAAATTAATAAAAAAACCTACTTTTACTCAGTTCCCAAGCTACTTTTAATACTAATTACACTAATTAAAAACAGTTTCCTTATGCAATGGTAACAGGACACGGGCGGTCAATATGGCTCATGAAAGATAAAAGATATGAGGGCCAAAGAGGCCGCTCTGATCCGAATAAAAGATAACTGATTGCTTGAGCCATGTATCATATTTTTGTTACTTTTTCAAATGTGGAACAAGATGTATTAACGGTCAAATAAACACGTGTTTATTATAGTTAGGTTAAGTTTTTGGAATGGTTATAAATTTGAATTTAACGAATTTTGTAGAGTTAGGTATGGTTGGTATCTAGGACTAGTCTCATTCTTGCAGAAGGACGTTTTATTATAAATATTACAATAATATTCCTCACCTACTCATAAATCTCTATACAGGCATATAGTTATATTAGTCACAAACTACGTAGAGCTTGTACTAGATATAGGTACTAGACAACGGATAAACATAATTGATTTTTTCAAATACATACTTATTATACATAAAAAACGCCTAGTTAAAAGCAAGAAATAGCGTTTATTTGTGAAACACAAGTATAAGTATAAGATGTTACAATTAACAAGTGTACAGTGCATTTCTGTGTTTTACCAGTATTGGCGTACAAATAATTATATAACATTATGCAAGCAAAAAAGCAAGCATTCCTGCTCATGCTTCAAGATTTGTACCAAGCGGTAATAGACCACAAGACCTCTACATAGTAGCCGTGAAAATATAACAACTACGCCACAGCAATCGTCAAATTCACATTTTTTACATAAATATTAAATATCGAGGGTAACAACACTTAGAAAATCTTTGGCCCAGTGTCCAAACAAACATCAATACACGTGACTAATATGAGCCGTGCCACTTTAGACCCTTGCTTTGACTAAACTCAAAGTGAGTGTTCAATTTAGCCGACCACCCCAACATCCTTTGGACCATTGTGACTCCACTTCGCAGGGGAAAATATATCAAAGTAAAATTTCGATCTCTAACATGAAAAGATCAAATATAACAGGTACAAATATCGAGAGTATATAACTAGTATATATATCTGTTACTTTGGATACCAGTAGATTTATTTATACCTGATATGTATAAAGATATTCAAGTATTCTCTTGAGATATTTATGTATTATTTTGTTCTTAAAAAGAAAAAAATCAAAAGAAAATTTTCCATTCAGCCGTTTAAATGCTATTAAGGTTCAAGTTCAATTTAGATTCTTGGAATATGTAGGTTTTATCAAAGAGGCTTTATGTAAGAGCTCAGCTATCATTTAATGTATTAATCTATTTAAAAGAAATGTCAAATAAAGTTTGAGAAGGTTATCGAGTTATTTGGAAGGTAATACAGAAACTCCTTTATTTCTAAGTCTGAGAACGAACCTTTTTTTCATGTGGAATTAAGGAGTTAGGGTCATAGCACATATAACGTAACGTAAACGGATCGGCACCGCCTCGCCCTTTTCCTCGGTGTCAAACGTCAAAAATCCGATAACGTTACGATTCCGATTAGTGTGTGTTGCAGTAAGGAGTTTTATACAAATATTACTGAACGGCTCGAGTTGATAAGGTGACGATCCGTTTACGTTACGTTATATGTGCTACGACCCTTATGGGAACAGCTTGTGTTCTAGGGTAGACAGTGGCTTAGTTATGTCATTGATGATGTCCATGAACGGTGATTACCATTTTTCATCAAGTGACTCTAAATTGTTATTATTCAAAAGCAGATTAAACATCTACACTACATTTGACGTGTTCAGGAATAAAAATCCCGAACTCCGGACATCTTTGTCAACAACTGTACCATCTGGTACACTCGAGTTCATTAATATATTGGCACTCTCTCATAACAGCCCATTAATGTCCCACTGCAGGGACGGGCCTCCTCCAGTGACGGAGGGATATTTGGCCTACTAATACCACGCTGGCCAGACGGATTGGTATAGGGTTTAATTTCAAGTTTTCCTTCTTTCTATGTAAAGGTAATATTCACAGATAGTCCCTCAGTCGGTTTTTACGACACCCATGGGATGAGATGGGGTGGGGACATATTGTACTCTTACTCCGTCAGCACACGGAGAACTATCAACAAAATATTGTTGTAAATCCTTGACAGTGCTAATAAATATATTAATAAACTCGCGTATATAAATTACTCAATCGACTAACAACTGATAACTCTTTAACCACCATATACTCAATAAAAAACGCCCAAACATACACACCGACTACCGTACACCACGATGGGTGGTAAGATACCATATCTCACCATCTCACTTCATTAATACCAACGATCATTATCTACACTCACGAATCACTCCCGCTATTTGTACTATGCGACAATAGATGGCGCTTTTTATACGATTTCAAATAAATGGAACGCGTGGAAGAACATTATTTCACGTTGACCAAAAGAAATTGAGCCTTGTCCAAAGTTCTTAAATTCCATTTTTGAATAGAGGAAAAACCGCACGCGTTCGTTCGGTGGCGTTTGGTTGACAAGCAAAACTAAACTTGAACTACACTACGCAAGGCCCAATTTCCTTTGGTAAACGTAAAATGGTCTTCAACGCGCTCCATTCAGTAGAAATCGTACATTACAAAACTTTACAATTCAGCAACATCATCCTACCAATTAGTATCTTCTATCTCTTTCATTTGTATTGTTTAAGAAAGAGAGAAAGAAAGAAGGCTTCAAAGGACCGTAATGACCAGTCTTGATTGTAATTGATGATGAGGTCTAATACGGTTTTGGGGTCAATAAATTTTGAGAAACGTGAATTTCTTTTATGTTGAGGTCACGATTGGTTTAGATGCGTTTGCGCTTGTTTTTTGATAAATTTATTAGGCAGAAATTATTTTTGTTAATTTTTGTGTCTTTGTATAGTTTTGGAACATTGTATCGTAAAGCGAATCTAAATTGAGAAGATTTTTTTTAAAGGGTGTTCTTTTTTCAGTTTTATTTGAGCAAACATTGGTATACTTATTTACTTAGTCTTTTGTTTATGGTTTTTATTCTTTAGTTTTCATAGAGGCAAACTTATAAAAGAGTTCATTGCTACGAGACTATTTCTTGCTTAAATTTTACGACCATTTGTATAATGTATAAAAAATACACTAATTTATTTATGTATCTTTTTTTACAGGTAGCAAGTAATGATTTAGGACCAAACAATCTCAAAACTACAACTGTGCAAAATACAATAAAAACATAGTGGGTCTAGTGTTCACGGTTAGGGGGTTAGTTGGGGTCAAGGTATCGGGGTGGCGCTTCACGGGGGCTGGGGGCGGCCGGCGCCGGCGCCCGCACACGCCGCCACCACGCTGGTGGGGGGGTTAGTTGCGCCGCCGCGGGAACCCACCACGGCGGCAGAAGCCTTCTGGAAAATGCCGCATAAGGGTGAGTTTTATAACCATCTTGATTTTTAGTTGTAGTAAGTTTGATATCGGGTATTTGATCAATGGCCTAATTTAAAAAAAAATGCATTTCAATTAGTATGATATACAAATATTTAAATAACATTGAAAGTAGAAGAGTCGATTACTATTAAACTTTTCAAAAAAAAAGTAAAATAGTTTTTTAGTAGAAAGTTGTAAGTAATATTAAGTTAAAAAGCAAATAACTTATGTCAACTTTTACGACATGCAGAACAAAACGGATTTTAAGGCATTTTACACTTTCTTGAGAAAATGCAGAACATAGAATTGGAACACCAAACCTTAAGGACAACCCTATACAACGCATCCACACTAACAAAATAACAATTTCCACATCAAAAACAAACTTGTATAACTTTAAATAACATAACAATATGAAACACAAACTAAGTACTAACTTAACAAAGGCTACCTAACTTAAGTTACAGTTAAGTATCAATAAGTGCTAACAAGCTAGTACTTGTTTACTGCGTTACGACTATTCAAGTTTACATCGTAAGAACTAAGTTGCCGGCTTGCTAACTAACTGCCTTTGGATTTGGTTTTGATGGTGCTACTATTTGTTCTCGATTGTAATTCACTAAGTGTTGAGTAGATGGAGTGATATTCGATCGAGTTTGTAAAGAAGGTCAAGGTACTAAGTTAGGAATGAATTTCGTTTTTGTTCTTGTATTTCCTGATCTATCGATTTTTTTAAGTTTTGGACGATAAACATGACACTGATGCATGGTGGAGGGGAGGATCTACGTAACATGTTTCAGCCTCGCCACGTTTACATTATTATTTTTCGCGCGATTTTTCCTCTTTTTAGTTCATTACAGGATTTAGACTAAATTGTCTACATCATTTTGCCGACTTCTACGATAACAGGAAAAATTAATAATCCAAATCCACAAAGAGGATTAGGTTTTCAATGTCAAAAACACTAGATTTTTTTGGTGTAATCGAGATTTTTTTTAGATCTAGTTTTTCATATTTACACAATTTTACAGTTTAGATTTTGCAGTAAATTCATATTTCTAACAAAACTTACTTACGTAAAATTTCAATCGCCATCAACGCTTTTGTAGACATAATTTTTATCCGTTTATTTTCACCCAAATTCAAAGCAGGCTATTAATTAATGTAAGTAACAAATAGTAGGGGTAACAAAAGTCACTATAAGTTCCCGTAACCAAGCAACCGCTGCACTTAGCCGGACGGTAACTTTGGACCATGTAGACTTAATCAAGTGCACGTCACAACTTAGGACCCTCTGTTTAAGGTACCTTAGGGTCTATTCATTATATTTTGAAAGTTAGGTACTTATTTTAAGTTTAGTTATGTATTAAGAAGATATACTTAGGTAAATACGAGTTTGAACAAATTTTATAAGATATGCCTCTGTTGATGACGGGAAGTTAAGAATACCATATTATCATCCCATATCATCCCACATTTCTAGTTAAGGAAGACTTCTGTTTGATGATTAGGAACATATTTTTATAAAATTAGTGTGGGGCGTGGGGTAGTTCATAGCACCATGCTACCACTTCATCTTATCACCAAAACTTTAGTTAATGTCGAATTAAAGACTGTTGTGAAGCGGATAGGTCTCTGTGATGATGGATTAAGAATACAGGATGTCACCAACTCACCACCCCATTTTATCATATCTACTTACCAGTCTTTATCTCTTTCGTATTTATGGTATCTGCAGGCCTAATTACCCTACATCGCTAGAGAGGAAAATACCATAAGAATAAACAAATTATTTAATAACACAAAATAAACAAAACAGCCTGTATATAACAGAATAAATAAATAACATCTCGTTTACATAAAGGTCAGTTACTGTTAAAGTTAACTAGTGGGCAAGTTAACATACCCACTCTACTTAGTTCGTACTTACTGTTTAAATTATACTTATGTTAACTACTTTACAAAAGTACTGTTCTTTTTGCAAATAACGTAATGTTATTTGCAAAAAGTATAATATTGTAGTTTTAGGGATGATTATTGTATTTTTTAATGCTATTTTCATAATAGTTTGTCATCATATCTATTGTTTGCCCGAAAATTAAATGCCATAACATTTTAACAAAACATTATGCAAAAACAGCTCGACGGAGACCCGCTTCGAAGCCGCGGACTCGTGCCGCTCAATCGAGACGTTTTTGTAAGAATTGTAGTACTATATCCTATTCAAGATAGCATGAGAAAAAGTATAAACATGTCAAATCTGTCAAACTGCAAAAATGCCGCGGTTTTCAAACATTTTGAACTAAAAACATATCTAAACAATAAATAACTCTGTGTAAATATAAATAAATGTATTCTACCTGGATAAGAAAATGTGAATTTAGTAAATAATGCTTGAATTAAGGCAATAAAAGTTTATTGAGAAGCACTAATATACAAATAAAACTTACAAATTAGTAAATTGCTTTTTAAAAACACTTTTTTCAATTTCTATTAATCGGAAACTTCTAATTCAGATTCAGAAAAACTGTTCCCAGCTTGTATTATAAATTAATCAACAAATTCTTCAATAATTCCATTAATTTGTAATATTATTCTTCTTCTGCTATGACATATTAATGCGATACATGGCATATAAGACATTGACAATTGTAGGCTCTTCAATAAGTCGTTTAGTTCGTATGTAATGTATAAAAAGGCAAAAAAAAAAATTATTATATTCATTATAATATTTAAATTATTTAAACATAATAGCTAATGAAATTTCTATTTTATTGTAAAGTCGTTAACATATTATTAATTTTTTTTTATAATTTTCGAGTCTTCATCGTGACCATAGATTATAATTATTAATAAATGAGTAATCGTGACATTAAAAAGACCCATTTTTTTGTTTGTTTACCAAATTTCTCAAGCCCAAATGAATACGGTATAGGTCATCAATAGTCACAGCCTATGGTAATAGGCTTGATAACAAGGCTTATGTATGAGTATGTTGTATGTTATACAGAGTTCTAAATATAAAAACAGGCATGAAACATCTACAAGGATTCACAAATCTACACATAATTTTATATCTATTAAAAACTGAACCAAATCATTTAGTTTTACACAAAATTCAAACATTTAATATCAAATTGAACCTCACAATACACCTAAATCCATTAAAACCGGTGACTTGGCTTAAAGCATAACAGAAATATAATTATGTTCCGCCATAGCCAAGCCAAGTAAACGGAGCATGCGACAATTGTGTCACATTAAGCGCCAGATAAAGACAAATAGACCGGAAAAACAGTTGTGGAAGAGGGATAAATATACATTTCTTTGTTGCTGCACTAAAGGAATTTTAATGATTGAGTACCTCGCTTCAGACAGACTGACTGTATCCGATAGAACGCTTTGAATATTCAAATTTTGAATTTAGATTTTCTAGAATGTTTGTCACTTGTTTCGTTTTTTAATCTATGTGTAACGTGTTTGAAAAAGCTAGTAAAATGGTGTCGATAGGTATAAAATACTTTTTCCCTGTGAATTTAATATCCTATACCAAAACTGCTAGACAGCGTGGTATGAGTAATTTCACTAAATCATGCAAAACCTATAAATACTTATAATAATATAATACCTACTCCTTACACATTCACACAACGCAATCTAGTCCGACACTGAGCAGAGCTTGTACTTGACAACAGATAAACATAGCTACATAAAAAAAATACATATAAAGATTAGCATTGAGCAGGAATTGAACCCGAGAACTCTGCGTAACAGCCTTGTACTATAAGGCCGTAGAGGTCGTCAAATGTTTTAGATCTTTACATTTCGTATGAGATGCTGTGGAATCTGCTCTTAAGTAATATACATACCATCAAAAGGATAAACAGTAAAAATAATTAAAAATAACGGTAAAAATCTTAAAAAAAGAACGTTATTCTTCGCCATTTTCTTACATAATCCCTACGACAAAGGCTTTAGTATAGTTTAAAACTCACAAAACACAGAGATACAATAGTCTTATCCATAATTTAACTGTCTAGTTGACAATTTAAGGACTTTAAAAAATCATTGTTGCGAAAATTTTATTTCTAATTTTGTTTTGTATTTTATAAGTAGGAGAGTCTTTAAAAAAGAGTGCATTAAAATATTATATTAATAAATTTAAAAATATAAAAAAGCGAATTTCATGAATTACTTAATCATTAAAACTATTGTATCATCATTGTTACTTCAAACAAACTGAATTAAGATAGTAGGGTGATGCTACCAATTATCAGCACTTTAAGAGTTAGTCCTACTTTAACATCGTTTATCACAGTGATGATAATGATAACAACTATAACAATATGCTTTCTTGGTTCATTATTTAATAAATAATTGATTTTTGTTATAAAAAATAGTTATTATTCATACACATTTTATTTAGATGAGTCTGACTAAATAATGACCCTGGCGCCAATTATTGGCACCATCATCGCCAATTATTGGCATTGACTAAGCCAATTATCAGCACCTTAAAATTAGACATAAAATTAGGTAGATAAATGAAATAATCCAATGTTTATAGTAAAATCTCTTTTATTTATACCTAGCCTAACAACCGAAGTTTCAGAAAAATAAATACATAAATATAAAAAATTCCAAAAAATAATAGACAGTCTTTTGATCATAATGAATGTAGTATTGAATGTAGTTTGGCCCAGTTTATAATTCCAAAAGGATCTTATTTTTCATTTCTTTAAACGGAATCCCAAATTAATTAATAGAAAGCTTCTAATTTGCGTTTTAGTTGGGGGTGCTGATAATCTGGTGCAGTGCCAACATTAGGACGCGTGCCCCTATTTCAATTTAGAACGACCTTAAAACTT
This sequence comes from Schrankia costaestrigalis, assembly GCA_905475405.1. NCBI lineage: Eukaryota > Metazoa > Arthropoda > Insecta > Lepidoptera > Erebidae > Schrankia > Schrankia costaestrigalis. Next base: position 7,127,959 of record FR997851.1, read on the forward strand.
TTCGAACTACTTTTAAAAATTTACCTACATATTTTGAATTTCGAACTTTTTTGCGAATGCGAAAGTATCAGTACAAAAACATTTATGAATTTTGTATTTCGAACTTTTTTGCAACGGTAGAGACTAGAGACGTAAACACGAAAGAGTCTGTATTATAAAAACATTTTTATTAGTATTCTACAGAATGAAGTGCCGTTTGTCAATGACACCGTTTTTTGAAGCATCCATTAAGGGGCGTGGTTGACAATATTCGCCATAAATTATGTCATGGCGAAACAAACTGAACACACGTATATGAGTTCGAAGGGTGTGTCAGTTTATTTTTAAAGCTAAAATATAGAATTGAAAGACTATTTATTTATTTATTTTCTATAGAGTAACTTTATAAACTGTTATACGTTGCATAAAACAGTAAGTGTAAGCTACGTAATAACGTTTATTTTTCATCTAAAATTAATATTGCTGAAACTGCGACTTTAGTGACAAGGTTAGCCAGACATCTTTTCCCCATTTACCTTTTCAATAATATACAAATAATTTATTTATTTGTAATATAATTAAATTATATTATATCCGTATAGTGACGAGCACTATCCCATCTCATCTCGAAGATGTTGTATAAGGCAACTAAGAGGCACCTCCTAAACAGATAATATCTCCAGCAAAGAAGGGAAACACAAAACCTGATACCTGCCCGATTATATAAGTATATAGTATATTGTAGCCCAATTATCTTTCGTACAAACTGGAGCCCGTCTCTGCAGAGGAACCTTCATGAACTGCAATGATGATAGTAAACAAAATAATCAAACTTCCAAACAATAAGTAGCCAGGATTAAAACGATATACCACCATTTTCATAATGATCGAACTAAACAGGTTTAACTCTTAAGCTCATACTCTATGGTAACGAACGCAATCCGTTCCAAATTCAAATCGACGCATTCAAAATGGCGTTTAACGTTACAATTAAATCTCCCCCATAGATTTAAGCAATTCAAAAACAGATACAAAATAATAATAAGAAGGGTATTTAAGTGGGGGGATGGGCACCAGGTGTGCACTCGACAGGGCTTGCAACCCCTATGTACTATCTCTTAATATATAAAACTTTGATTAATGTATAAATGACGTTTTTATCTATTTAAATGGTAGATTACGGTGTTGCTCGGTAAATAAAAATGAAGGGGAAATGGCGTATATTTTGTAATTATTATTAACTAATTGAGATAATGTCTCTGTTTGAGTTATTTGTGTGTGGTTATTTTGAATGCATAGAGAAAAAGGATGTGTTTGAGATAAATTTGGCGTAAAAGATAATAAATAAATAAATATTGACGGACATCTCTAAACAGCGCCATCTGTTCCCAAAGTAAGCTAGGCTTAACCTGCTTGTGTTACGGGTAACAGAATAGCGGATATAAATACTTACTTACATACTTTCTATTTGCAAATACATACATATTTATACATAGAAACACTCAGACCAATGCAAATAATCATGTTCATGCACACAAATATTTGCATTGAGCGGAAATCGAACCCGAGACCTCTGCGTAGCAGTCATATTATATAACCACTACGCCACAGAGGTCGTCGTATAATGACTAGCTTATGATGTTAAACAACTACTAAAAAAACATAGTACTTAGTTATAAAAGGCGACGAAAAGACTTTAAAAAACCAAGGGTGTCTTCCCTAGAAAAGGAAAACTCGAAACCAATCCTATAGATATCCGCAGTAGTCATAGGTAAAGTTACTGAAGTCATTAACCTCAGCATCTGACATACATAGATCAGAATTTAACGACCTCTATGGCGCAGTCGGTATATTACATGACTGCTACGAAGAGGTCACAGGTTCGATTCCCGCTCAATGCAAATCTTTGTGTGCATGAACATGATTGTTTGCATTGGTCTGAGTCTATGTATAATATGTATGTATTTACAAAAAAAGTGTTTAAGTATGTTTATCCGTTGTCTAGTACCCATAGTACCTACAAGCTATGCTTAGTTTGGGACTAGGTGGCGATGTGTGAATGTGTGAGGATTATTTATTTATAAAGACTCCAATGCAAAAAGTCAACATCCATTTACAAAGATAAAGCACAACGGCGATATTTAATAACATTTTTTATTGCTTAACCTGACGATAAACTATTTGTATTATTCCTACATTCCAAATACCTACTTCAATAATATTTAATTAAGTAAAGCTTCCTTTTCTTTTTGTTCCTCATACTTATTCCGTCACCTCACCTACTTATTTTTCTTCCTACAAACCATGACAGCAAACATGGCACTTCGTATTCTTACTTTATCACCAACACGATAAAAATAAAACAATTAAAAACACACCACACGTTTTAAACGTCAACGTAGTGCATTAATAGCAAAATACATACACATACGCCTATGTATGTTGTACGTATTTTATACGAAAAACTAAAAAAAAATATATAACAACAACTATAAATGAAATTTATAGCGTCGCCCATAAAAACGGGGATTAAAAATAAATCGCTCGAATAAATTGCACCTCTGAAATTAAAAGAGTCCCTCACACGATGCGTACTTGCGTCGACATCAGTGGGTGTGACAATGGTTTTAAATGTAAGCGGTAGCGGGAGCGATGTTAGTGATAAACGATTATGACTTAACTCCGTGTGGTGACGGAGTAAGAATACAATAGGTCACCACCCCATCTCATCCCATGGGTGTCGTAAAAAACGACTAAGGGACTATCTGTGAATGTTATCTTTACGAAGTAAAAAGAAGAAAAACTTGTTAATTAAACCCTATCTATCTATACCAATCCATCTGGCCAGCGTGGTATTAGTAGGCCAAGTAACCCTCCGTCACGGGAGGAGGCCCGTCCCTGCAGTGGGACATTAATGGGCTGTTATGATGATTGTAAACCATTTAAGCTGAACTTAGCATTATAATCATATCAGAACTTATGCCTATTTAAAAAACAAAAACCCTAAACTCTCAGCTCCACATCTACATATCCGCTATCGCTTATCGACAGTTCTGCGTACAAGGCTTACTGTGGTACGACAGTCTATTGTTCTTATAACAGCCGCTCGCTTGTTAGCGGCAAGGTGACGCCAAGAGCGATTAACAACTAGGCGAACGCGACAACTCGCCACTTCATACGAACCGCACTAAATTGGCAAACGCTTATTAATTTGGATTATGGGCCTCTTGAATGACGTGGAAATTGGGGAACGATTTTTTTTATTGTGCTGTTAGTCACGCCTTCGCTTGAATGGTTTCTTAATGGTGTTTTCTCTGATTACAAAAGCACTTCAAACCTACAAATTGGGAAATATTTTATACCAAATAATATTTAAAGTACATAATACAAAACATGAAGATTTTTTAACAGTCTAAATTTATAAAAATCAAGCCTTTACAATGTCCATCTGTATACATGGCCCTTCAGATAGCGAAGGTGTAAACTTGGTCTACTCATACTAAGCTAGCCAGAATAATATATACTATTTTTTTTATTAAATATTTCTTATAACTTTCACACAACGCCATCTAGTTCCAAGCTAAGCAGAGCTTGTACTATGGATACTAGACAACGGATATTTTATACTTAAATACTTTTTTTTGTAAATACGTACATATTATACATAGAAAACACGCAGACACAAAGATTCAGATTTGCATCGAGCGGGAATCGAACCTGAGGCCTTTGCGTAGCAGTCATGTTATATAACCACAACGCAACAGAGATCGTCAATTGACAGAAAGTAGATTGATTAACCTTCTGTCAATATCCCTTTATCGACTTTCACGACTCTCACAAGTCTGGTTGATACTCAAAATTCTTAATCCATCACCACACAGTCAAGACATCAAAAGAAAACTACATAAAACAAAAAAACATTGCATTCATATCACGAACTAAGAAGAAATTACATACACCAACCTCAAAAAAACGTTCCACACAAAACAATGAACTTAACCCCCTACCGTTCGGACGCCTTAATCAAGGGCTGGCCCAAAATCGCCCACAAATTGCATCCAATTGTTCACTTTTTACCGCGTGTTTGTGAGGGTTAAAAGTATTGTCTGACTGACGTAATGCACTGGTATTGAAGACCACTGGCTTGTAAAGAGACCTCGTGAACATAATTGTACTGAACGTCAATTTCGCGTGTGATTAGAGGATCTATCCCGTCCACGACTTTTATGTTTATGACAGTTGTGTGCATCACGCTAATTTTTTTTATTTCTTTGCTAACTATATATAAGTTTTTAAATTTAGGGGTTATTCTTTAAAGTTCTGGGAGGATGATCATTGTAAATAATAGAAGTTGAATTGAGTGGATGGCAAAAGTAAACAACAAATACTTAAGAATAATACGTGTGTCTAAATCGGACATTCAAAAAGTAATTAAAACTAATAGTTTGTTGCTGTTTTTTATTATCAAATGAATAATGAAAAAGCTTGTCAATACTAGAACTTTTAAAAATAACACTTAACCTAATCTGGGTACGTTTCATAAAAAAATTAAAAACCGCAGATCAAAAGACTATTATTAACGGTACGTACAAACAATGAGACACAAAATAGCTTCGTATCTTTGGATTAGATAAAAAAATTGTGGTTTTCTATCTCTCGCCGCGAAACCCCTTTTCATTCCGAGATACTTTTCGCAAAGCAGATTATTTTTTTAAACGGGTTAAGTTTTTTAAGTCCCTTTTTTATTAAAGATATTCGCACTCAATAGTTTGAAGCCATCCTTTGATATTATCTAGGAAGTAATTTTGAAAAAAATATATTTCTATACATTTTGGGTGCCACTCGAGATTGAAGAAGCTGGCTACACAATTTGAAGTAGTACAGATGTGAAGTTTTTATTATTTAAATGGAAGTCTAATAGTTCTTTTAAACTTGATGTCTGGTACGGTAAAAATTTTTTTGCAAAGAGTTCTTAGTTGCTTGCAAAATACATAACCTTACCTTTACAAAAAAAAACGAATTTTAATAAAATTTACACTGAATGACAAGAATTTTACTTGATTTTTAATTCCATTTTGATTAAATGAAATCTAAAACTTAACCAACGAAATATTACACAAAAAAGCATGTTTCAAATTGGTCTAGGAATGACTGAATTCTTATCAAACAATAAAAAAAACTGAATTGAAAACATCATTCACTTTAAGGAATCGATTATAAATAAATTTACTAAATCTCTTAACCTGTCTCCTTATTAATCCTGTGATATACCCCCTTACTCATAAACGCCTTTTAAATTTTAGTCAATTGATTAGCTTAAATTCTTACGGTTTTGTTTGGCATAAGGTTGGTTTTAGAAATAAAAATCTCGATAAACAGTGATTAAATTTAAGAGGCGTTTATAAGTAAAGGGGTTAGATTTAAGAAAAATATTGTTTTGATAATTGACGGTATAATTTTAGCTAACAGCGGTCTACTTTCCAGATGAGCTGATGCATTCTGCAGCTATGGGGGGCGGCGCCCTATTCGGGTGCTCGTCTGCCGGCCACAGCGGGATCAACCAGCTCGGTGGGGTCTATGTCAACGGCAGGCCGCTGCCGGACTCCACGAGGCAGAAGATAGTCGAGCTGGCGCACTCCGGGGCACGCCCGTGTGACATCAGCAGGATACTGCAGGTCTCCAATGGGTGCGTCTCCAAGATACTAGGAAGGTCTGTTGATTTTTAGTATTAATAACTACTTGCCTGAAATTTTGTTAAGTTTGGTGTAATTTTATAATATTTACGTTTAATACTAAACTCTGTACCTATTCTTAGTTAGTGTATTTATGCCGTGTTAACCTCTAGGTACTATTTGTCCGCAAAAAACCTCGCTGTTTTACAACTTTAAAGTTTAGAACTACTTTGCTTCTCCGCTGCGCTGGTCACAAATAGTGCAACGTCCCATTGCCCTGTAATTTTTCTAGCTCTCCTTTCATGTAGGTACACAGTAGCATTATCATTTTAATATTATTATTATTTATTTCATTTAATTCAATTTTTAGCATACGTATTTTTCTTATTTCAAACTATAAACTTTTGTTACCATACTGGTGTCATTTGTCAGTAACAGAAAAGCTTTTATAAATATTGTCTTTATATTATTACAGTTTAAAATCAAATGAAAGAAAAGTTTAACCAAATATTTTTAAGCCTTCATAATCTCTTTATCATCACTTTATGCTTACGCTACACAAACTTCAAACAAAATTTACGCCATAATGCAAATTATCTCGACACAAAGAGTATCATTTATCACAAACTCTGACACTACTGAATTACTCACGACCTACAAAATGACGTATTTAATAAAAAAAACTTTATTAAGCTTAAAAGTAGAAAAACTCTCTTCTTTTCCCTGTAGTGATGTAAGTTAGTTCTAAGATATATATGACATGTAAACCTTATAATAAACAGTCTAATTCCGATCATCAGACGTTTCACTTGATACCTGAAACCCCCGACATTACATGGCGACCCTGCCACCTCCTAATATGGACCGGGCGGCGCCACGCGTTAGTGAATCGCGACGCGACTCGTAAAACTCCGGCAGTACTTTATGTTCGTTAAGTAGTTATTCTATTTATTTCTTCTTCCGTTGACCTTACTTGCGATAAAAAATGGGAAAAACGTATTCCAAAGAAGAGACTATCATCGCCCAAACTGCGGCTGGTGATGGCAAGAACAACGCTACTGCGGAAACGAGTTATTCGAGCATTAGTACAACGAATATACTGCTCACGTTAATCGTGATTCTTTTGCTGGTTGCCGCTTTATGGGCATTCTGCCACTTGTATAAGAAGATGCACGCTAAATGGATGGACAGCCATATGAATCGTCGATCTATTCGTCGCAGAGAGGCCCTTATGTACCTCAAGCGCCAGGTACCTACTGAGTCGGTATAAAGGTAGTGCGTGTGCGTAAATAAAAATAACACAATATGTAGTGCGTGTGCGTATACGAAATTAACAAATATGTACTTAGTGCGTTTGCGTATATGAAAATTACGAATTAGGTAGTCTGTAAATATGTGGTAAATACATTAACTTCAGTGAAATTCTACCGTATCTCGCGTAAACACTATAGATTTCGGCATTGACCATGAAATAAACATTTGTGGATCACGGAACATTGTGGTGACTTTAAGTGCGTTACGATGGAACATTTTAAGAACTGTAAGTGTATCAGAGTTGATTTTTTTTTTAGAGTTAAAGTAAGTGAAAATAAAATAGAATATAATAATTAATATTGTTTATAATAAATAAAAAATTAAAAGAAAAATCATTTATAAAAAATAATAATAATATTAAATATAGGTAAAAGTTTTATACATAATAGCTTATTAGGTTTCAATATACTCGTATACTCGTACTTAATTATAATATATCGCTATCTAAATGTAATTTACTCAGTATAAGTTTTTATTCATCATAAATAAACATCGCTTAAAGAGTGCACCGTGACTCTAAGAACATGATACGGAGCGACGTATATGGTATGTTTAGGAATATTTGTCGTATTGGGACGCTCTTAGTAACGATCGAGGAATGTTACAATGATGTAATCACGACAATTTTTTTTATTTTAATGTAGTACTATGGCAGAAAGTTTTACTGACATATATGAAGAATTGTTAATAATTCGTAAGTATTTAATAAAAAAGGGTAAGAGTAGATTTAAAGGGTTAATTACGTCTAATAAATTAAAAGAAGCTGAGATTTTATATAATCAATCTCATTTGTTGTTGTCTGAATTGCAAAAAGATGAGATACCTGAAATAGTGACCTCTTTGACGACCACTTATGATAAAATTCGTCAATTATTCATAGAAATAACTCAGTTGTGTACGCCGAGTACAACTATTTTAGAAAAAATGGAGTTTGATTTACGAACCGCGTGCTCGATGATTCCGCTTATGGACGACAAGGAGGACACTACCAAAAGATTGATTGATGCTGTTGAAATGTACGGCGAAATGCTTGATAATTCCGGTCAAAACAGTTTAGTTAAATTTGTACTGAAAGGCAGACTTTCCGAAAGTGCCAAGTTGCGTTTAGCAACGCATTATCCAACAATTTCAGACCTTATTACTGATTTAAGACATCATCTTTTGCCTATTAAATGTCCCTCCGCTATACAATCACGACTTCTACGAACGAATCAGGGTTGGAGATCAATCGATGAATACGGTACAGAGTTAGAAAAGCTATTCACCGAGCTAACGATCTCTCAGGCTGATCGTGATTCAAGTAAGTATGCTTTACTAAAGCCAATAAATGAAAAGATGGCTATTAAAAAGTTTTCAGACGGCCTAAAGGACGCCAGGTTAAGCACGATTGTAGCTGCACGCCACTTTGCCAGTCTCAAGGAAGCAGTGCAGGTGGCCAAGGACGAGGAATCCTCATCAACGTCCTCTTCTACCAGACCAGAAGTTATGCAGTACTCTCGAAGACCTCGAGGTAAGTACAGAGCTTTTAATGCCCCAAGAGTTTATCAAAACCAACGTGGTCATTACACCAACACCAATAATAATTTTCATCCTCATGATAGATCTTTTGCAAATTATAGTCAGGGTAGACCTATAGCAAGTTATAGTCGGGGTAGACCTTTCGCTGGTAGATATTATAACCGGCGCCGGGGTGGTCAAAATCATATAAGAAATGTTTTTCCAGCTCAGCCCGCTGCTGAAAATATTGCTACTACGATGGACAATAATTATAGTTCACGTAATACTGACCAAGCTGACAAAGGGAGACATACTACAAATCAGTTTTTTCGAGTTTAAGGAGTATGTATTGTCTTGTAAAGGCCAAAGTAAATTCGTTTCATTTTTTGTCAATAATAGAAAATACATATTTTTAATAGATACCGGAGCGTCAATATCTGTTATAAAGAAAGATGAACTACCTAGAGATATACATATTAATAGTGATGATACAGTTATTAATGGAATAGGAGGACAAATTAAGTCCTCAGGACAGATAACATTAAACCTTACATTAGACTATCGAAATATATTTTCGCATACATTTCTTGTGTTTGAGAAGTTACCTATGAAATCAAGTGGTATATTAGGTTTAGATTTTCTTTCAACTTATCAGTGTAATATAGACCTATGTGCTAATATACTAACTATTAATTACGGAGATAATACAGCTTATTTGCCACTGTTTGACAAACCAGATTTTTCTAATAATTTAATTTTACCCCCACGTAGTGAGTCAATTCATTATGTCTATTTAAATCAAAAAGGTAGTAGTATGACAGAAGACTATTTTGTTAAAGCGAGTGAGATAGAGAAGGATGTTTTCCTAGGAGGTACAATAGTAAAGGCGAAGTGTGGTAGAATACCAGTTAGAATACTGAATGTAAGAGAAGAAGAGGTTAGGCTAACAGATTTTACTCCTGAAGTTTATGCTTTAAGTGAATATAACATGTTTTCTTTTTCGAAATGTGAGTCTAATAGCAATAGAGCAGAAGCCTTACTTTCGTTATTAAACCTAAGCCATTTAAATACTGAAGAAAGAAGTTCTATCGAAGTGATATGTTCTAAGTATTCTGACGTTAAAACAATTATTAGACAATGATATAATAGAAGAATCAACTAGTGAGTGGAATAGCCCCATTCTTTTAGTACCAAAGAAATCAGACGGTACTAAAAAATGGCGTTTAGTAGTAGATTACAGAAAGCTTAATGATATCATTGTTGATGATAAATTCCCATTACCAAATATTACAGACATTTTAGACTCTCTTTCTGGCTCTATTTATTATTCTCATTTAGATCTAAACCAAGGGTATTTTCAGGTAAAACTTACTCCTGATAGCCGTAAATACACAGCGTTTACTACTAGCACAGGCCAATATCAATTAAAGCGACTACCAATGGGTTTGAAGTCCTCTTGTAGTAATTTTAGTCGAGTGATGTCAATAGCTATGTCAGGTCTGACGTATGAAAATTGTTTTCTATATATGGACGATTTGTGTATTTTTGGCCGAAATTTGGCTATACACAACGCCAATTTATTATCTGTACTCGATAGACTAAGAAAAGTTAACCTAAAACTAAATCCTGAGAAATGTCAATTTTTGAAGAAGCAAATATTATATCTTGGTCATCTTGTTTCTGCTGAAGGTGTGTTACCTGACCCAGAAAAGACTAAAATCTTACAAAATTACCCTATCCCAAAAAATATGGATGAAGTGAGACGATTTGTAGCTTTTTGCAACTACTATCGTAAATTTATCCCCTCTTTTGCTAAAATCACTGTACCTTTAAACCGATTATGTAGAAAGAACGTAAATTTCTCTTGGGATGAAGAATGCCAAAACGAATTCGAATTTTTAAAACAATCTCTGACAACACCACCCATACTACAATATCCAAATTTTTCAAGCACAAATGAATTTGTAATACAAACTGATGCATCAGGTACAGCTATCGGTGCAGTCTTGTGTAATCAAGACATGAGACCTGTTGCTTATGCTAGTAGACCGTTGAACAAAGGTGAATTAAACTATCCAACTATCGAAAAAGAGCTTACTGCTATTGTCTGGGCAGTTAAGTATTTCAGACCATATTTGTATGCTAGACATTTTTCAATAATGACCGATCACAAGCCTTTGGTATATTTGTTCGGAATGAAAGACCCCTCGAGTAGACTTTTAAAGTTCCGCTTGACTTTAGAGGAATATGATTTTAAAATAATCTATGTAAAAGGAAAAGATAATGTAGTTGCCGATGCATTATCCAGAGTGATAATAACATCGAACGAGTTAAAGAGTATGAATGATGAAATTATGAAAGTGATGGTTTTGACCAGAGCGCAAAGGAGAAGGTTGAATGATGATAATATGGATAATATGAAAGCTTCGCAGGTGCTTAATAAACCCACCGATGACAGGTCTGATCAGCCAAGATTCGTGGAGTTATTAAGAAAACCTCGAGATTTAGTGGAGATGATTTTACTAGAAAAAGATGAAATTGAGAAATATAGAAAAGATAAGTTAATAGACGTAGAGGAAGAATGTTTTGTTTTCATTCGTAGCAAAATGATATTGGGTATAAATCTCTACTTTAAGGCACATTTTACGCGAGCCGAATTTGTGACTAAGTTAGAGAAATTTTGCCTAAACATAAATATAAATGAATTATGCATAATTAAAAATAAAAATAATGATGAATTTATAAAAGGAATTTGTAATGAGCTCAAAATGTTGAAGGATTGGACCGGTCCAAGAATAAATATATTAAGAGGAATAGAGAGAATAGATGACGAGAAAAGTAGAAAATTTATTTTACACGATTTTCATTTGCTACCTACCAGTGGACATGCTGGGGTACGCAGAATGATCAATAATATAAAAAGACAATTTTACTGGCCAACGCTAGAAACAGATGTTTACGATTTTGTAACTAAGTGTCCTAAATGTCAAAAGACAAAGTTTAGTAGATACACAAGACAACCTATGACTATAACTTCTACGGCCACAGCAGGTTTCCAAAAGATTTATTTGGATTTAGTTGGACCGTTAGATAAAGATGAGGATGGAAATTGTTATTTACTCACTATCCAGTGTGAGCTGACTAAGTTCATCGAGGCATACCCGTTGAAGAATAAGGAAGCGGTAAGTGTTGCAACAGCTTTTGTTAATAATTTTATATTGAGATTCGGTATACCAACAACTATCGCAACAGACAGAGGTACTGAATTTACCTCCTCAATTATGGTAGAGGTTTGCAAATTGTTGGAAATTGAAAAATTAACTTCCGTAGCATATCACCATCAATCAATTGGCTCTCTAGAAAACGCTCACAAACATCTAGGTGCTTTTCTAAGAGCGTATTGTGGAAATAATGGTTATTCATGGTCTCATTGGATACCATTTTGGTGTTTCAGTTATAATAACACAATTCACACTGAAACCAAATATGCCCCTTATGAACTTATCTTTGGAAGATCTTGTAATATTCCAAAAGCAATATATACTAATGTAGATCCACTATATAATCCGGATCATTATCCTCTAGATTTAAAATATAGGTTACAAGTAGCTCTTAAGGATGCTAGAAATAATTTAATATGTAGTAAGGAAAAACGTAAGCTAGTATATGATATGAAATGTAATCCTATTACTTATAAATTAGGTGATTTAGTATTAATTAAAAATGAAAATGCAAAAAAATTGGACAATGTTTTTGAAGGACCTTATAGTGTATTAGAAGATAAGGATCCTAATGTAGTTATAGTTAAGAATAATAAAAATGAACTAGTTCACAAAGATCGAACTAAATTGTTTAAAACATAATTATAATAGTTAAGTACTGTCTATGTTACTAGATTTAAAAAAAAAAAAAAGAATTGTAATCAATATCTTTTTTTTTCTATTTGCCCCCGGAGGTGTAGTGATGTAAGTTAGTTCTAAGATATATATGACATGTAAACCTTATAATAAACAGTCTAATTCCGATCATCAGACGTTTCACTTGATACCTGAAACCCCCGACATTACAACAAAAACTTTATTGCTTTTAACTTTAACAACGGCCATTCATAACAATTAAAACGAGACATCCGACTATTATTACACGTATAAGCAAATTAATGTAGAACAAAACCTATTGTCAAAAAGAATCGATTTAATATAACAAAGATGGCGTCGAATTTTGGCGCCACGCGTTACACAAATTGACAAAATTCCCATAATACCGCCCAAGGAACCACACAAAGGTTACTACAATAAGTCTTGGACAAAATTAAGAAAATATTTCTATGACTTAATCAATACAATAGTATTATTTTATTATTTTGCATTCCCATAGTGTGTATTGTTTTTGTTGAATGGTTGACGTGTGCTCAGCGGGGTGTTAGGTGGGAATCGACATCGGGTGCAGGAATACTCTACTATGGGGTGCCAGTTCTAATTTAGACGGCAGTTTTATTGTTTGATTGCGATTTTATCTGGAGATCACGGAGGATTTCGGCCCTCCCTAACCTACAAGTGATTATAGAAATGCCAGCAGTGAAATTTCTGAACGTTAATCGTGATGGAATTGGCGGGAATGCTTTTTTGTTTTTCTATCCTTTGATAGTTTTTGAGTTGTGGTTTAAAGATGGAATATTTTATTTTTATAATAGACTTAATTAATTAAATAGTTATCTACAATATTTTACTGAGACTTTGTAATGTTTATAGTCCTAAGGCAAGCGACTGAACATTATTCATATTAGAGAAAGAAAGTAATATTTCAGCCAACCTCACAACAATAATGATGTTGCTTTTTAAAGAACTTACTTATTTTTGTACAGACTTTTTTATTTTAAATAAATAAAGCACAAAAAGCACCTTAAAACTCAAACCGTGGGTCAATAAAAAATCAAACAATAAAATACAAATCAGCAAGACATAAACGTCTCATGAGAACAAATGGAGTCAAAAGTCAATCGAACAATAAAAAAAAATAAAGACGTCAATCAAAGAACTATACTCATTTTAATACAGGGTGTTCCTTACAGGGTTGTCCCACGACCGCGCCCCTAAATAAAAATCAAAATAAAACATTATTTTCTAGTAATTGGCACCCCTATTGGGGGGTAGCCGCTTGACGCCACTTCAAGAGATCTTATAGGAAAAATAAATTTGGATTGGAGGACCCTATAACATTGCCCTCGGGGCACTATACTATTATTTTGTAATGTTTTGCTTGTTAAGATATTGGCGAAACAATTTATTTTTGTGATGGAAATTCTCGTAATGTTTTTTGATGTGCAATGGTTTTATAACTAATATTTTTGGATTAATATAATTTGGGATTATGTGTTAGAATATTTCTTGCTTTAGAGTTTTAGAGTAGTTAACAATGGCAGGGAAACTCTTTTCAATAACGTAAGATTTTTTTCAACTAATACTTAGAGGGTCTAAATTACTGTTGCTCTTCTCATCAAAACCGTCACTCGCGTGTGATTTCGCGGTTAATATTTCCAGTAAAGCTAAAGACAAATAGAACTTGGTGGTAGGCCAACCAATGTCTGCTTAGGGAGCGACCACCTCGAGCCAAAACTCCGAAACGGTTTGCTCTTGCATATTGTGTTCGGGGATCAGCCGGTATACATCTAGCGCACCCTTGTGGTCACAGATATTTATGGCGATAAAATGAAGCCATTTCATAACTACCTAACGTTACCTTAATTCCTGGACTATATTTGCACTATTCATCAAGTTCAATACAGTCATACGGCCGCATCATATATAAGAAATAACAAACAACAAGACTATAGCATGACCATGTCATCCGCGTAAAGCAATAAAACGCTTCTAAAAGATCTGTCAATCACAAAAACCAATCCCTATTAGCTACAAATACTTACGAAAATTTCCCCGCGTTTTCCCTACGTACGTCTCAAACGGCTGCAAGTGCCTCTATTATTCCCACACGCCCCTGGACATTCTTATCGTGGCAATTACTATAGTGAAAGGGGTTCAAAAGTGTTCCTTACCTCAGTAAAGGGCCAGCAGGACTCCTAATTAAGGGGAATTCCTGCTGTTAGCCGTTTTATTTCGCCAATTTTTGTTGAATTCTTATCGTTATGGGAAATTATAAGTTGATGTTTATTAACGGAACTAAGTATGAAAGGTATAAGTAGGAATGTTTTCATGCTTCAAATAGAAACGTCAAGAAATTCTCAATTATGAAATGATCTGCAAACTTTTCTTTTGTTTGGGCTTATGAATTTTATGTCACGCTATGCAGTGATGACACTATGTAAAAACTTGATGGATCGCTTGGGAGTTTACTATGAGGCTTTTCTTTATTATATTCGTTGGGTCACCAAGAATATTTATTTGTCATGTTTTATAAAACCGACAGAAAGAGATGGCATTGTGTAGTCCTATTACATCACCAATCTGGTCTACAACTTAATCAAAAAATCACTGAATTTTTATGTATATCACTCTATAACATCAAAACTACTGAACAGATTTCAACAAAATAAAAATAAAATCGATTTCAAGACTCTTAACAATGATTTAAACAACTTTTAGCTACAACATGTTGTCAATAGGGCGTATAACTGAGTTACATTAAACATACCACTTCAAAAACAATCTCATATAAGTAGCAAAGCCCCTGTTAGTTCTGTATCTACATAAAATGATCGACCCCCTGACGTTATAATTGGGTAACTAAAACAGTATTCAATAAAGAAACTATTATCGAGAACTATTAAAAATGAATCTTTAAAATCGGTTAAAACGATTTAGAATTAATTGGGACTAGTAATTCGCTTTCTGGAGAATCTTTTGGAGACTTTTCATTTCTAACCTTGAAAAGTTTAACTTTATACAGATATTTTAGTGGCTACAGCCAACAAGACTGTCTTAGAGTCCTATAGGATTCATAAAATATATTTGGTGGATTATTTCGTTAATTTTATATCCTTATTTCCAAATGATCAGCTTGATATCTCTTAGTCAATCACAACACGGACGTCTTAGTGAACCAAATACATCGTAAAAAAACGTTGTGATACAAATTAGATCGTCGTTGTATACATGACTCGCACACTACAAACAATGATAAACACAGGTCATACTGCAACTACAATGAAGCCGTACAAATGATTTCGATCAATTTATTATTGTTTGATGCAATAATTGAACGATTCGACGACAATTTGTTTGCAATTCTGTTGCGTTTGTGGCCAGTAATTTAGTTGCTTGGGATGTTGATTTGTTTTTAATTAATTTTGGTCTTTGGATTCTTTTGTCGTACTAACTACTTTTTATGCAAGTTTATGTCTTAATTCCTGCATCATAGGCCTCCAGCATAGACGTAATAAGTAGCTTAGACTACTAATACCATCTTGTCCAATTACAGGGTTTGGTTTCATAAAAGTATTTTCGTAAATTCGTAAATCGTAATAATAGCCAAATAATACATAGTTATACATACCTACATATACGACAACTAATGAATAAAATGTTGCCGTAAAATTATGTTTAAACCGTTCTGGTGAGTGTGGTAACCAACTTTTCCTCTCGCACTAGATGTTTAGAGACCCTGTAGAAGTTTGTAATGGGCTTCAACAAGAAACCTAAAACTTTACTTCTATAGCGTAATTTTTAAATCTAAATACAAAATTCATAAATCGAATGTTGTTCATTCAAAACTCATTCGAAAGAAAACCGTTACAAGTAATTTAGCAATAACAAACATTTCAATCCCTTATCGAAATTGTCATCAATCGATAAAGTTTACTTAGGTATTGTCGATAAACATTTACAGGGTTAATAGACGCAAGGGACGTAATCGCTTTTGCCTTGGGCGCTGCGAAAAGGGGCGTAAGGGAGCTTACTGCTTTTTAATTGAGGACCTTAGTTCGATGAACTTTGATTAGGTGTCTGTTGTGCTTTTCGGCAAATTGTTTATTGTAGATGAATATGTTTTTACCACAGATATCTGAAAAAAGGAGATGTGCCCTGAATGTCATTTTGTATGGAAACCTAATGTCGCCAGTTTTATTAACACACACAGCAATAGAATATACGAATAGACTACTGTTCTCAGTTACATCTAGATTATCAATGAACGCAATACTCTGTCTCGTTTTTCCTTGAAATATCTCCCTTACACGGTGTCACAGCGAACCAATCAGCGCTACTATATATATACAACTAAAACAAACTTCAAAAAATTTAGATAGAAGAACTACTACAATTTAAAACTACTACATTCAAAAAAATTACATTTATGCTAGGCGTTGACCTTATCGATAAATAATTAATAAAATTTATCGATAGACAAGACTTATATATTATTAAAAATTAAATACTTATCATATACTTAAATAATAATTACTTTTATATAAATATGTATTATATAATAATATATAATTGTACAATACTTTTGTAAAATAATATTCACGACAGTTTGTGTAAGATCGTACATGTCGTGAAACAAATTAATCCGTGAACTGATGTCGTAATATCGCAGGTTGAAGGAACTCAAGCGTCATACTTCTTTTGCGTCCTTATTGTCGCAGCAGCTTGTAACATTTTGACTGTTGTCATACAAAAGTAACGCACCTGTGAGGGAGAGCTAGCGATAATTTAGCGACAGTCGGTAAAACCTAGCCGACTTTAAAACACGACTTTTTCCGCACGTGCTTGTCATGCATGATCTACTTTTCATCGCCAATTATCAATCTCTTCAAAAAGCGCTTTGTTTAATTACATCATGGTTCATTAAATTTCTTTGAGTGAGCTTGTGTGGCCCATATTTTGAGCTTTGGGCCAAAACTGTTTTGTAGTCAATTACAACTTATAGATGTCAATTTTTGGATAGTTGTATAATATAAGACTAAGTATACAGATTATTTTTTGAAGCAGGTAACAGCTTGTACAGTTCATTTATTCAAGCATGTGCATGCCAAAATGCGCGAGCAATATTGCGCCTAGATAAAATTAAAACAATAGCATGAATATAGGAATTGATAGATGAGCATTTAGACTGATTTTAAGCAAATCTGATAAAACCAGTTAAAAGCACGTGTGTGCTAATAAATGGATGAGCGTTTAAAAAAAACTTTTAAAACCACTCTAATCAACATTTTAAACCTTTATGTTCTAGAGTACTTACTCCACCTTTGATTTAGGATATTATTTCAACATTGTAATACTTATATTGAAATTACATAATTTAAACAGCGTAACACAACATTTAAAAAAAAATCTCATTTAACTTAATAACACTTTTACAATTTAAAATTCCTACAATACACGACTTTTTATCGAAAACGATAGATAGTCGTAGTCATGAACGGATCGTCACTATCGTTTGGTTGTTAGAGCGATCACGGTTAGCAACCACTTGTCATACGTAATATCGTTGAGCGAATAGTTCATTGCTTCATATATCATTGAATGACTAGTTTAGACAGCATTAGAGAAGCAATGTATATGTTACAAAAATATTATAGTACTTAATTGTCCGTACATGAAAATAACATAGTGAGGACATTGAAGATTATTTTTTCATGATTTTAGAGGTAAATACAATAAAATACATGTACTAGCATACGGTAAGTGATTCCATTATTAATAAAGATTTTTTTATTGCTCTTATTTTTACAGGCAACCACTGAACAACTCGGCATTTTATATGTTATCTCGGTCGTTGTCAAAACACAGCTAAACCTAGGTGACAGCCATTTTTGGCTATATAATCTGTCTAATCATATTGCGTTGACAAGAAAACCCCGTCATACCACTTCTCCTTTTATTTAGATTTCTGTGGTTTTTACTTATTGTTATCGCGATAGCAATGTTTATCCATTTTTATTATGTCATCATCATTATCACTGCTGGACATAGGTCCCCATTCAAACATAGTCTGCAGCTTCCACTATCCTGTGGTCAGTTGTCAGCAACCATTTCCAGATCGTTAGATGACCTAGTGAAGGGTTCGTCTAACTTGGTCTTTCTATCAGTCACCATTTCAAAAGCATTAAAGCATACCACCACGCTTTGTTCATATCATATAGCAGCCCATAAATGTTGCAGTTGGACTTTATAGGGCCCTCATTGGTTCCAAAAGTAAGAACCACTGAAATTTAGCCCAACCACACTGAACAGATGCTATAGCATTTTATGAAAATGATTTCTGTTTCTGTTGTTATCGAAGCAAATATCTGCCAACTTAACCAAGTAGGCTTTCATAACACCCATTATATACTTTTTTATAAACGATACCATTGAACAATAAGGCCTAGCCATATACCAAAGTAATTACTTAGCAGCTGTTTCATTATATGTACAATTTGACCTACAAACCGATCCATAGATAACTATATCAATTCGTGGTCGATTGTTGCCCCAAATATCGACACATGTCTCTCCAACAATACACCTAAGTACATCCTGTAACCACCAAATCGCTTTTGCTTCTTTAGATACATCAAAGAACCTTATTTTGAGGGTATTAAGGTATATTTTTCAACTGCAATTTTGATGGGGTTCCTAAGGGATATTTGCAATGTTTTCTATAGGTACTTCAAGTTAAGGGGATAGAAGATTATGTTAGTAATTGTGTTTTAATAGTATTTTAGTTGTATGGTATGCTTTGATATAGATAATTGTAGGTTCGATTTTGTTTAGATGTAATTTTGTAATGGGTATTTCTTTATCTTTTCTTTTTTATTTAACGGCTGTTTCCTTACTAGGGATGGAGTGCCTGGTGTCGTTGCGAATTATAGGCATGATATCAACGAATACATTGTATATCTAGACTCACGACAATCATTTAGGATTGCGCGATCTATTTTGTGTATATGTAGTGTCATTAGGTAGTACCTGAGGTCGTGGGTTCGAGTCCCACAGAGATTTTCTTTTAATTAATCAAGCTGAGTTACTGCTCTGCAATCAGAAGGCCACCACCACGCTAGTTGTGGCCTACTGACCTAAAATATATATTAATTTATTTTGTTAAATTTTCTTGCGATTGATAAATAGGTACAACGTTATAAAGACTTTTGAGCAAAAAATACTTAGCTCATAAATTCTCTTCATTTTCCAAACTAAATTCAGCTTTGCACGCAGATATTACGAGACGGGGTCAATAAAGCCTCGAGCCATCGGAGGGTCAAAACCACGGGTCGCAACGACCCCTGTGGTCCAGAAGATTGCTGACTACAAGCGGGAGTGCCCTTCAATCTTCGCCTGGGAGATCAGAGATCGTCTTTTAAGTGAAAACGTGTGCAATAACGACAATATACCTAGTGTAAGTATTTATTAAGTTGATTTTTGATTGTTTTGTTGATGATGCCATTTACTATGAAATCTAGATAACTGATAGGCATACACAATAATACATGAACTGGTTACACAAACAAACGCCTGACTTGAACAAAGCCACGACTTTGACAGTCAAAATACATTAAATTACTGCGCTACTTTTCTTAAGTATTAAAAACATCGCCTGACCTATAAATATCTCTCTATCTATCTACAGGCTTCATAAAAGCCTATTAATGACCCATTGCAGGGATGGGACTCTTCCAGGGACGGGAGGAAACTTAGTCTAATTAAACCACGCGTAGCGTCATCATCATCATTGCGTATGGCTTTTGCTTTGAACCCTATACATCTATATCCAGCTGGAGGACCCAATCTTTTGCGGCCAAAAAATCAAGATCTCAAGCGTCTAATCGAGTTTAGATTCTGCGAATATTCCCTTAATCCCCTTTCAACCAAAGGGGATGAGACGTAGAGGTGACACGATGTATTCAAAATATTTAACTTCAAATATCAAATAGATATATCTAATTAAAATTCATTCAACATATGCCTATTGTGACAATGTAAAAATAGGTCCAAACGACAAAAGACCTCTTTAATCCCATTTCGCAATTTTAGAGGCATATGTTTCGGAGTTCGGACAGAGTGGGCCATTGTCCGACAAAATCTTTTGAAAGATGGACCAAAAAACTTTTATACTATATTCACCTATTATTGATGACTATACCTTATAAATTTTATTTCGGGGATGTTTGATGCCACTTTTATTAACTTTTTGTAATGGACCAATTTTTTTTTCTATAATACTGGTAGTTCATAAATATTTCTATAGATACTTCTATTAATAGTGTGTCATCTTTATGTCAATAACAATTATTTGTTTAGCGAATTTGTATTCTTTTTTTTTTAAGCTGTCTTGTAGACCCTTCACAAGGTGGACCGATGTGTTAAAGGTTGAGTGCAACTGCTAGATGATCATCATAACATCATAAAAGCCCATTAATGTCCCACTGCAGGGACGGCCCTCCTCCCGTGATGGAAGGAAACTTGGCCTACTAATACCACGCTGGCTAGACGGATTGTTATAGGGTTTAAATTCAATTTTTCCTTCTTTTTTATGTAAAGGTAATATTCACAGATAGTCCCATCGGTTTCTACGACACCCATGGGTGTGATTTATCCTATGGGATGAGATGGGGTGGTGACATATTGTATTCTTTGCTCCGTCACCACACGGATAATATATTAGACTAGCTGTCCCCGCGACTTCGTTCGCGTGGTGGATGTTACTTACTTCGCAATTCGATTTAATACTGAAAAATTGCTTTTTAAACCTTGTAACGAAAGAATATACTCCAAACGAATTAAGATATTAAAGAACGAACCAAAACCTTTTTAAAAACAGATCTTTACAACGACAGATCCTTAGAGACTGCTTCAAAACTCATACTGACAGACATAAGCGAAGGTCATTCTTTCAAGAAAAATCTTAACACCGCGATAATGAAAATGACGTCACAGGCACAACGCCATCTGTTGTCAAATTTATAAGTTAGAATAAATGACATCGCTTATTTCATCATAACAGCCCATCAATGTCCCACTGCAAAGACGGGCCTCATCCCGTGACGGAGGAATACATGGCCTACGAATACCACGCTGGCCAGTCGGATTGGTATAGGGTTTAATTTCAAGTTTTCCTTCATTTTTATTTTGTAAAGATAATATTCACCAATAGTCCCTTAGGCGGTTTTTACGCCACCCTGGGGATGAGATGGGGAGGTGACATTTTGATTGTATTTACGCCGTCACCACACGGATAAATCGCTAATTTATTATGAATTTTATGGCAGAATTAACTGCCTCAGTGGCGCGGCGGTCGTAATACCTGGCTGGCGTGCATGTGGTCGCGGGTTAGATTCCCATGAAGGACAATTTTGGGTGATCTACAAAATATTGTCCTTAGTCTGGATGTTCTTTGTCTCCGTTAAATTGATGTTTTTTAAAAGCCCCCGCTAGTGTGGGATATGTCTTTTATAAAAAAAAGTGCTGAAACACAAATTGTAACACCTTTTAAATACCATATTCTAGCAAAAAAATTTTGATTTAATTTAGACTGGACTATATTATTATTATCTATAGATAAACTGCGTGCAGTATTTTGAATTAGGTACCTAATAAAATAAAAACAAACACATTGAACAATAATTTAATGTTTTGTGATTGTATTTCTATATTTTATTATCAGTTTTGTATTTTTTCAATGTTGACAAATATCAATAATGCGTAAAATGATTATATAAAGAAAAAACCATATTACTTATTACATTGTTTGTTATATACCTATATATTATTTATTAAATAATTATATAAGTGTGTTATAATTGCAGTTATAATAAGATTGTGAGAAAAGAATTGTTATTTTAATTCAATTTATATTTATTATTAAGTATAGGTGTAGTTTAACTTTAAAAAATAAGGTTTGCACGCCAATATTGGCAAAACAGGGAAAGACTATTTATTTTTGTCAGATGTTTTGTATCTGTGATTAACTAATAAAGGTTATTTGTATTTGTATTTATTTACATTAATAAAAACAGGTGGAGTCTGTTGCATACTTTTACGTTGACCAGTAACTACTACAGTTTAAACTAAATTAATACCAAAAGAATAATTGATATTTTAGATTAATAGCTTACTAATACAATTTATATTTAATTAAATTGCTTTTCAATTACGAAAAACACAAAAATATAACAATCAAGTAAACTTAAATCGATTTAATTTAATAAGACTTATAATTGATATTACACTTACGATTCATGGTTAATTTTATTAACATTTAAAAGGAATAACTTATAATTAATAGCACTTAATAATAAAATAGTTATAGATTATTTACTAACTCATTGATTTTATGATTACTACTATTAACGCCATCTCGTGAACAAAAGAAACGAAATTTAAATTCATTCAACATTTCACCAAATCCATTTTTCATGACCCCTGATTTGTATTGGACTGTTCTAATAAAGAGATCTAGCGATATCTCGAGTAATACTTATCCGATTTTGATTAAACATACCTCAGTTTAAGCCTAATAAAAAAGGCTACAATACAATGTTTTGGTCTTAAGATTATATTAATTTGTTTTAAAGATGTGCGGTAACAAACAAACAGACAGACATTAATTCTAAAAATTGTAATTTCGTGCTTTTTGACTTTTTTCTAGATTTTATAGATAATTTTCATCAGAATTTCTGAAAAGAACAGACATTTCGACCTCTACAGTTTTATAATAATAAATTCTTTATTTTAGACCAAAGATCCATTTATTATAGTATTATCTGAATTTTCGAAAAGAACAGACATTTCGACCTCTACAGTTTTATTATAGTATAGAAGATAGATAGAACGTTAAACAAAAATCAACCGTACAGCTGTACTCATACGGGTGCGGCGACATTTGGAAATTTTCTTTCATCTATATCTTTTGTGTTTATAAACCGATTTCTATAAAAAAAAATTACGAATAAGATATTAAAGTGTCCTTTTTAAATATGGGAGTTTGATAAAGATATGTCTATGCAAAATACAATATATTAATGTATTTAATACACTTTGAAGAAAACCTTAACAATTAAACACGTTATTGTGGCTAATATATAAAAGATAGATATACACTATTAAGGACTTTTTTGTACATCTTTTGAAGACCATTATTTTTGTAATACATATTTTTGACGTATGATCAACGTATGCGATGATAAGAGCTCGAAAGCGCATTTTCAACCGACTTGCTTTAAATTTATCGTCACTGCTCAGCTCCTATGTGTCTTAGCGTTATGTTATACAGCCTATAACCTGCCCAAGAGTATGGACTACAATCGTACCAAGTTTGGTTAAAATGCATTCAGTAGTTTTTGACCCATGCGTGCACATACAGACAGACAGACAGACAGACAGACAGACAGACAGACAGACAGACAAAAAATTTATTGATTGCATTTTTGGCATCAGTATCGATCACCATTCATCCTCCAATATTAATTTCTAACATATATTCAATGTACAGAATTGACTTCTCTACAGTTTTATTATAAGTATATATATAGATGATATATTATTATAATCCCTCACGCATAGCCTTCTAGTCCCAAACTAAACAGAGCCTGTACTATGGGTACTAGACAACTGATAAACCTACATTTATAATTGTTTTGTAAATACAGATGAGTACATTCCTCCTCCTCCTATCGACGTTTATCCTCAATGCTGAGGGTCGTGGCCTCTTCGAACACCTTGCTCTTGGTCTATCTCGCGCCAGTTTTTTAATTAAGTATTTCTGCAAAAAGGATGCAGTAAAATACATATTATTTAATAGGTACAATCTAGTTCATAACCAAGTAAATAAAAACCTCAAATGATACGAAGTTGCAATTACGAGAACCATTTTAAAACCCGTGTTTTAGTAACTAGATACTTCTATAGATACTATTAAAAAGTCTAATGTAAGTACGTACCAGTGGCGAAGGGTCCATATAACCCGATTCCTACCGGCTTACCTTTGCAATAACATTGTATAATAAACAATTATAAATCAATGACGTAACATCCATTCAGTACACAAAATTAAAAAAACAAAAAAGTTTTCTCTTACCTACGTAAATCGCAATACATTATTATGAAAATTATTTACGTACTCATAACGCCATCTATTATTACAACATTGTCAACTAATGGCGGCGGCACAGAGTACATTAGAATGGCGGCGGTAAGCCGGTCTCAAAAATAGGAATCGAGTATAAACAGACGGTACGAAAGTCGTACGCACACATGCAAAAACATTGCATTTTATCTTTGTGTGTGAGCGTCGATATAAGGAACGATCATTGAATGAATAAGCCGGCATTTTTCGAGTTACCTAAGGAAATTGAGTATTATTAATATATTCGTTCGTCGTTGTATTGACCAATCAAAACGACGCATCATTCGTTCGTCGTTGTATTGACCAATCAAAACGACGCATCATTCGTTCGTCGTTGTATTGACCAATCAAAACGACGCATCATTCGTTCGTCGTTGTATTGACCAATCAAAACGATCCATCGCGATGTATGAACGAACGATATTGTGTTCATTGCTTTGCTCTCAGTCATTTCCCACCCAAAGTACCAAAGTTTTTATTTTGACATTTATTATTGTTTTTGTTTTCATTCAGCTATTATTTATATTTTAAAGTATTTACAGTGCAAATACATTAGAATTCTCTGTTTTGTGTAAAGTAGTAATTACTAAGTATGTTTGTGTTATGAGTGTTGTGCATGGATTGAATTATTGTCATAGTGCTTTGGGTGCCTACCTACTACATTATTGTAAGTACTTACTTCATTGTTATTACTATAATTTGTTGTTACAATGGCAGCGTTAATAGTATTAGATTGTTGACTTATTGATTAATTGTTGTGGAAGCAAAACTTCTTTCTTGAAATTAAATAACGAAAATAAGAAATACAGACATGAATGTGGGATACAAACGAGACGTGCGTCGGCCGCCGCCCGGCGCCATGCATTTACGATATATTTTTATATTATTTACATCTATTTATGATAAATATAAGTGGCTTACAGCTTGCAGTTGTAAATTAAATAGTACGTTTTGTTTCCCTTGTGTCTTATTCTCAGATTTTAAAAGTTTGTGGAGTCATTTATCTAATTCATCAAAGAAACATGTCCAAACTGAGAAACATATTCGGATTTGAATAGCTTTATGTACTTGAGTTCGGGACAGAATATTTTTTCACTAATACGTATGAAGTACAATAGAAAAGTAGATTACGAAATAGAAATTTAATATTATAGAAAGACACTTTAACCTCGATGGCGCGGCGCGGTCGCGGTAAGCGGCTGACGTGCACGAGGTCGCGGGTTCGATTCCCAGGCAGGACAATTCTTTTTGATCAACAAATTATTGTCCTGAGTCTGGATCTTGTTCTTTGTGTCCGTTAAATTGATGTTTGTGACAGTCACAAGTTTTTTTTCGTTCGGCTTACCTTTTCTAAAAATTCACCCTTCGCCACTGGTACGTACACTATAAAATAAAGCTATTCGAGAAGTGAAATAGTCGGTAATCGAACCAGACGGCTCTGATATGAACCCGGTCAATCGTGTTAAAAATAAGTAAAGACTATTTATCTTTTACAATTCATTTAGGCTCTATATGAACAAAGTTTAATAATAATAATAATAGGTAATCCTCACACATTGACACAACGCCATCTATTCCCAAACTAAGCAGAGCTTGTACTATGGGTACTAGACAACGGATAAACATACTTAGATACATATTTTTTTTGTATTACACATGTATTTACAAGAAAAAAATTAAATTAAATAATAAACATTGAAACAATGCAAACAATCATGTTCATGCACACAAAGATTTGCATTAAGCAGGAATCGAACCCGAGACCTCTGCGTAGCAGTCATGTTATATAACCACTACGCCACAGAGGTCGTCAAAAGTTTATTACTTAAATCAAATCAAACCGTTTATCGATTTAGTATCACAGTTTTTATTCTTATAAAACAGTTTTTTATCAATATCGCATTTTAATTTAATTTTATTTAATACATACTTTGAAGGGCGTTGTCACCCAACCTTTTTATCTATTTTATTAAAATTACGCTGCTCAGAATTTTTTATGTAGGTAACTTGATAGAATTTTGAACTTGGCAATATACTATGTGCAAAGGCCTACAACCTCTTCCTTCAAATATTACGTAGCTACAATCGGCCTCCAGTCTCCACTATTTGTTTTAAATTAGGCTTATTAAGTATAGGATCCTATTTAGGTAACTAATTTACCTAAGTCATTTTTTCCTATTACGTCTATCTTTAGCAGCTTACGTGTATACTTTTGCATTTTAAACGTAGAATCGCAAACTTAAATTTCGAACAATGTATTCCATTTTTCAATCCTCGCCGAAGTCGCAGATGTTATGCCAATTTTTTTTCTAACTATCGAACTAATTTTTCTGTTAATAATGTTGCCATACTATAATAATATGTTTTTATAAAGATCAGTGACACAAAGTAAACACTCAGTGACATTGAATGGGACGTTTACAAAAAACCTTTGTGTTACTCGAGTGTTGAGAATTCGACATGTTGGTTTTGTGGATATGTTATACGTTGCGGCATTTGTCATAGTAATGTAACAATGGCAAATTCGAAATTTGAAAATTGTTTTATTGTTTTTTTAATTTTTTTGTATGGCACGTGTTCGATTTATAAAAAGGTTTATCGTAATTAGTCTAGTTAAGTCCAAGGACCTTAGGAGCTAGGTATAGTAAGAATCTTGGTTTACCTAAGTAATTGGCCACAGATAGGAGTTTTCCTTCTTTTATTTTCGTAGCTACTTTATAACTGCGATGACAGTCGGCTTTTACCATCTCACAGATAATAGTTGTATTGAAAAATAAATTTCAAAAAGGTTCTAGGTACTTACAGTATAGGTTACAGTATAGGTTACAAACAGTTTTACTACATAACAAATATTAGACCTATATTTTGAAATAGTTACTCAGAAGAAATATATTTTCTACATCTAACTCCAAGAAAATAAATTCTACTACTATTTAGTACAAAACCTGCCAACCACAAAGGCAGCAGTACCTATAACTAATCATAAAAAATACCTACATTATCCACCCTCCACGTAACAAGAGGACACAAAATCGAAATACCGAAAGCCCCTAGAAGATTCGGCGCCAAAGGGGCTATTTTTATGACTGTCGTACCTACGCACTCGGCCCACTGGGCAAATAGGTGAAAGGGACAGGGTTATAATACACATATGTTAGAGAGGGACAAACGTATGTCGTGCGTTCCGCTGCCTAGTCATAACGGTCGAATGGGCGTGATGCTTCTTACCAACTAAAAGCGGACAAAAATACGTGGAACAATCGATGACGGCACGACTGCAAAATGGTGTAAGTGGAAAACTGTCGAGCGGCTTAAGCGATGTCAGCGCTCGAGTTTCTAGCTTTAGGTATACTATGAATATTCTTAGCATTTGCTCTTTAGTTCTTTAATAGATCTGTTTCCTTCTTGGAACTTGCTTCTTGAATTTTATTTAACTAAGTAACTTTAATTGTAAAAGTTGTTACGTGGATAAATTATTATTAGATCAAATTGGGAAATTGTTTTTCTGGGTAATCCCATTTTCTTCATTACTTATCTTATAAATTATTTTTTTAAAACATCAATTCTAAGCAGAGGCGATACGGGTAGGTACTTATTATTTATTAACAAATACCTATTTAAAACAATTTATACCTAAGCTTTTAATTTTAATTTATTTTGTAATTTACAATAATTTTAACACTTCAAATATGCTAACCAAACAATATAATTACTTAACTCAAATAAGTAAATAATAAAAATATAGGTACTACATGTTTCGCAGCACATATGAAAACAAATTTCTCAGACAATCGTATACGATGTACTTACGCCTATTTTCCTCTACAGCGCATACAATAATTCCACGTTTACGCGTGAATACACAGAGTATTCGATATCTCTTTCACACTTGTGGTTATTCTATAAGGATCTGCATTGAGTTGTATATCTGCCCTTGTCATGCAGATTAACGTCAACTGCTTATGATGGCATAGGAATTGACGGTTTTAAATCCAGAGTTTATTTTAAGGTTATGTTGAGTAGCAAAGTATGGCGGAGTGTATGATTGAAATGTCATTTTAATACATACATAGCACACACAATTGAATTGTTAACACTTTCAGAATAGTCTGATTATTCAGTTGGAACAGAGCAAAAGAGATAATCATGTGTAGGTAATAGGTATATAGGGAGCTCACGGGATGAGCTCGAAGCATTATAAAAACACGACTAAGGGTTTTAACAACTAACCTGTATTGTTGAACTTGTTAAAAGGCTGAGATGAGACAGATTTACATGCTAGAGAAAAACAAAACAGCAACAAGTCTGCCCTAGGTCCATCACTGCATCAGGTAACCTTAGTAACAATAGACCACAAACTAAACCTGCAAAACGATTTCCTTATTCAAACAAATTAAAATTCGAACAAAAAACAATGCAGGCAACCTCAGAACGCGAACGAAACGTTACAAACATCGCCAATCAACAGTTGTCCAAGGACCGATAAATACGATTTGGAGACATCTAATTTAAATTTAGAATTCATGAGTTCGATCGAGCGAGGCGCTACACGCGACCTGATTCTGTTTCGCTACTAAACTACGATGTTTAAGGATTAGCTTTGTACCTATTATTGTTATAGGAATACGGTGTTTGGGAGAAATCTGGTTCTTGTTATTAACATATCGATTAATTTGATATGTCGGATTGATATAAATGGAATCATTCTAGTCTGAAGTAATTGCAAACACACAAAATTTATAAGTCAATCATTAGAAACGTATATAAAAATCTAAATCATTTCTGTGTGTGGTGACATAAAACTTATTCCGTGAGTGTCGTATAGGAAAACTAATAAAAAGTTCTCAGATATTTCATTGCTATCAAATAAGGAAAACCTTGCATAGAATCATAATATACTTTTCCGTCTGGCCTTAAGTATCTCTACTAGGCTAAGTCTTCTGAACTAAAAAATATCTCTTAGGCATTAATTGGGTGCTAAAATTAGTAAACGTCTCTACACGCGATGTTAAATATAACACCTCTGTCAATCGACATCATTAAACCTTCGCACAAAAAAAAACAAAAAAAAGAACCAACATGTTCGAAATTTAAAAACTTACTTAAAGGAAAATTAATACCCCAAAATATGTAGAACACAATACTTAGCTTACAAAATAAATTTTAAATAGTTTATGCCCCAAAGTTGGTCGAAGTATGTAAGAGAAACGTGACACCGCCAAAACGCTACTGTATAGCATTTCGGTGGCTTCGGTATATTTACTACATACGTGAACGATCTCGTTTTTAGTTAACACGCAATCTACCTGTAATTTTACACCTTTAGTTGGTAATTTAAAATTCGAACGTAAGGCGTACGACAAGGTATTACAGAGCGTGTTTTCAAAATTTGAATGTTGGTATGGGAGTTTCAATGCTATTTTTTTTATTAGTAGATAGGCTTGTGCTAAAAAAATTGTTTTAAAAAGAGAGCTCAACCGAGTGCTTTAGTTAGTATCTAAAATGATGCTCTGATAAATACTACTATTGTTTACAAACTGAGTTCATTAGATTCCTTTCTTGGTAGTCAGTCCTGAAAGTCTTGATTGTACACTAAATAGCAGCACTCGCAAACATACTGACTTATTTACATTTGGGTTCTTCTAACACTTAACATCAAACCCATCTTATAATTACTACAATCAAGAAACATTACCACTTCAACAACTAGTATAGTTTTTATTATCATACATTTTGTGCATCAACCCCCACTTCAATTTAAATCACTGACAACAACTTAACATTTATAATGAACTGAGACAGAACGCCCCAATCTGTACCACCCTTAGAGAATTCGCAAAAAACACCCTTACAACCGCACCCTTCGACCGCTTTCCACCCGGGAATAGAACCCGGGTCTCCGCGGGTTAACCGTGTACGTTAAAATGTTTATAGATAAAACTAATGGTAATTCCTGGGGATAAAATCCCCTATGTATGGGTATTTGTATTCATTTGTTAAGACTCGCCATTCAAAAGGTGAATGGTTGAGGAAAAGTGGTTTTATTATGTATGGAGTTTTCATTTCAAATAGATGTATCATTTTGTATGGACTTTTGGGTCTTCTACGTTTAAGTGATTAAGTATTGCGTAGGAGGGATGTAGGGGTTGGAAGGAGGAGGGAGGGATAGAGAAACGAATAACACGACTTCACATGTTACTATTTATAGGTTGGTTTAACTATTTTTTCTTTGTGAATTTATAAAGTATTTATGCGTAGATCGAATATACAGTTTTTTTATTGTCTTCAAATTACATTAACAATTATCTGTCATGTATATTAAACGTCAAATATTAACTAATCAAACGACTCTAAGAGCTCCACCTTGACGTCGACAGAATCATCGGGAAACGATGGGACCATTGTATTAAAAAAACAGAACAGACTCTAAGAGCTAAACCCAAACAAGCTAGCAAATAGATTCCGCAATAGTAAATAGACTTTCATCTATTATCCATGGTATCCATGGTATTAGTAGGACAAGTTTACCTTCGTCACTAGTGGAAGTCGTTTGCTGAAATGGAACTTATGTAACTAACTTATTTCGTTTATGTTCCTTTTGATGATATTGGTTTCGATTATACATATTATATCAAATTAAACCCTATACCAATCCGTCTGGCCAGCGTAGTATTAGTAGGCCAAGTATCCCTCCGTCACCAGAGGAGGCCCGTCCCTGCAGTGGGACATTAATGGGCTATTATCATCATCATACATATTATATCAATTCATGTCAAACTTCAAGTATTTAGATCTTCAATAAAACTAATAACTTAGTAATATAAAATAAATAAATATAAAGTCCTTAAAGTTCATTGATGAGAAGGGGTCCTTAGGGATGCAGAGCAAATATGTCACATCGTCACATCGCATGTAAGTGAGTGCAACGACGTGTGAAGGAGGGGTCCGACGCGCTATGCTATACTACATCTTAAATACTGTATTGCCAGACTTAATTACTTTTTTTAGACTGTTTGAAGTTTTAATGTAAGCATTGATTATGTTATTTAAATTTTTTTAGAAGTTGACCGGAAAAATAGCAAACTTTAGATTTTTTTTGTGTTGTAACCTGAATTAGGTGTCACTATTTTTTTTATGTAAATGTGGGCCTAAGAATACGAGTGTCATCTCCCCATTTCATCATGATCTTTTGAATAAGCTAAAAAATAAACGTATTTTTTTAATTTATAGTTAAAAACTTTAGTAGGTACTTAAATTAGTTAAATGATAACTACATAAAGATAATATCAAAAGGCACACATAAAAAAGCCGTCAATGAACAAAACTTATCGATCTTGATGCCAAACAAAATCGATTAACCGCGTAAATGTCGATTTTCTAACATATTTTTTTAATCGGACCACCAACGCTCTTGTATCTTAGTACTATCATTGGATGATCTATCACCATGCCAGTGGTTAAGGTAACGAGATGCGGCATAGTATAAGGGTTGCCATAGTTTGTAGATTAGTTTATTATTGATAGGTGTTTTAGGTGAAAATTAAAAATATAAAAACACTATTATACTTGTATTATGACTTGAGGACCTTAAACACAATTCAACAAACAAACGTTCTGTGCCTCGCAGATAATTTCAATGTAGAAATTTCGTTTAGACCGTATTATTACAATAAGCCCGGGGTTAGTAGGTATATTCAACACTAGCTGACCCGTGCCCACTTCGTTGGGCGGCGAAAAAAACGCGTCCCTTTTTTAAACATATTTCATTACTGCTCCACTCCTATTAGTCATAGCGAGATACTATATAGCCTATGACACTCCCCGATAAATGTACTAAGTATTCAACACAGAAAGAATTGTTAAAATCGGTTCAGTTGATCCAGAGATTACCCCCTACAACTTCACTAAAACACAAACACACAAACTTTACCTCTTTATAATATTAGAATAGATAAGAAAGTCAAGATCGGTACAACCGGTGTGCTCGCGTAAACTACCTGCAAACAGTAAAGTGCAAATGTTGTTGTTATAAGATCAATGAGTACCTACAGTAGCTAGTGAAATTAAATAGGTATGAGACTTAACAAGTTCTGTCTAGGGTAGTCAGTGCCTTGACTGTTCGGTATTGTATGGTATCATCCACTGTGATCAAAAGTTACAAATTTGTGACAGTCAAAAACATGGTTCCCAAACTGCAATACCAACCTAAATTTTAACATAAGTATTTATTGTTACCTTGAACTTAAATTTTACTCTTTATAAATAAAGAAATAGTTTTCAATTATAAAATCTTCACAACGCATCCTTAATCAAGCAATGTCCACTTACATAAACCGAGATGACATTTCAAATGACGAACGATTCTCATGTGAAATAAAATAATTTTACATGTTGGCGGCCCTGCTTGTGGCACCTGTCAACTGTCACATTGACGTGAGATCGCCCGCGTTTAAAAACGATCGCTAGACGCTATCGTTCGTCGCGAAACTTGATATAATATGCTCGCTTTTAATTAGACATAACGTGTTAGATTTGTATCTATATAATTAAGGTTTACACTTTGTATTTAATGTTTGTTCGTTAGTAAAAATATTTCGTTATCTTTAAAACACTTGGTTGAGATTGATTACTTTTGCACTTCGTAACAAAATGTTACCTTCATTAAGAATTATGATAATTGTGTTGAGAATTGAGTTGTTTTTATATTTTAATTTAGCATTGGATTGTAATTTTAATTTACTTTAATTAATTACAACTTTAGAGGTACATAGGTTATTTATAACTAAAGCTATAGTTTTTCACATGTTTATAAGACGTCCTTTAATCTTGTCGTTTAGCGTTAAATACTTAACGAGGACAAAATGTCCCTGCCGTGGGACATTAACGGACTATTATTATGATGATACACAGACAAGCCCCGGGTTCTAACAAAGATAGCAACTAACCTATGAATATGATCAGTTATTGTCTTCTATTTATACTGAAACTTGGCTTTATCGTTCCAATTTCAAATATAAAATATTAGTTGTTAATTTCTTATATAGTTTTATTACACTAAAGTAAGTTTAGACGTAGGTCGCGCACGCGCTGTCGCCTGTCACGATTTGAAAGAAGACGTCAAGCATCAAGTTACAACCGTCTACCGTATAAAGACTTGAGACCTTTTAAGTTATTATAATAGTTATTATATTGTTACTAAAGTAAAAAATAAAATAATAATAAATAATTAATTATTTATTTAATATATAATTGTATAAATAATTTAATTATTATTTATTTATCATACAGGATTTTTTTGGATGGATGGACTAATTCTGTATTTTTGCCATTTCGACGGAACTTAATTGAAAGGAAGGATTTTTAAGCTAATAGGTATTTTATATATTTTATATAAAGATCTTCTTTGACTAATACTCTATGTGTTTAGTTTCATCATAATTTAACATCCCATTATGTCCTACACCAAGAATTGAAATCCACCAATGACGGAAGTAAACTTAGCCTAGACTAGACTTGTATTCATTGAGAAACTTTCTTAAGTCAGTATTAAAATTTACGATAGACGTAGGGTTAAGAGTGGGGACTCTATGTATTCTTACTTAATCAAAACGGGTAGAACAAAGGATACGTCACTAAATAACACATTAAATAATTTTACAATAAAATTTCATTAATATGAAAATTCAAACCGGATTTACCGCAGTAGTTAATATATTCCGACATATTATACGAATCAAATAATTACATTTCACAAAACATTAACCAAAGCTTAATTTTATGTATAACTGCGATAATTTAATGATAAAAACAATAATTATAACGCTACACGCCATCTCACACTATTGTAACAAGAAAAGTATAAAATTATTATGACACCGAGTACAGTCACGAGCAAAAAGTTTTCAGTAAAATTTTCTAAAATTCATACACGTCTCTAGACATTAAAGTACGAAGATAAATTCGTTATTCAAAAAGGTTCCGTTTAGTTTGAACTAATCTTCGAATATTCAATTTTCGATTGGCAGAACAGAATAAGTAACTATTTTACAAAATGTGAAAATGTGCACAAAATTATTGTCCGTTACTGTACGTTCATAAAGTATCTACATATTTTTTTTTTATAAAGCTCATTATAAACCCCTGTGTACACGCTCGGCACACATTACCGCGCGTCTAAAACTGCCGAAAGTTTTAGACCCTTCACACACTTCGGTGGACACTAATTCGGCTCGCTTGATTCTGAAGGGACGTAAGTCAAAATAAAATTACATGTTTAAAAATATAATTGAGAAGAGTTGTTAGATTTTTATAAAATTCATTATTTTTTGAGCTGTATTTAATTTTCGTTGTTCTAATGCATTATTTGACAGCCTGTGACCCATTGCATGAGGCTGAGGAAAATTCAGCCTGCTAAAACCAACTGCGCGTATTGCATTTTTTTTAGATAGTTTTTGTAGTAATATATATACTTAAGTCAGCTATTACGACACCTGAGAAGTGTTGGTGCCGTATTCTTATTCCATTACCAGTAGTTGGGTCATTACATTACTGACAGACAGGTTTTCGTTGGTTTATACTTCGATTATGCCTAATTTATTCTCACTATACTACACTTCTCATCAAAAAAATCGAAACAGTTGCAAGTTTGCGTTTTATAAGGATTATCTGAAAAATGTGTATATTTAGGAATATGTGTTATATATCATTTAATAGGGAATTTAATGAGGTTTTCAAAAAATTTTTGATCGTGACTCTCATCCGATCGATGAAAAACCGTACAGAAGTAGTAATGAGAGGTCGGGAATGGTATCCGAGTTATTAAATAAACGTTTCCTAGCTTTTTTTTTCATTTACGTGCCTAATTTTATCATTTTCCGTCAAACTACGTACAGGGCAAATACGACTTGTTAAACAAAATACGAAATCTATGAAAATGTAATTTAAATTTAGAACATTAACATCATTATTTGAAAAACCTCATTAAATTCCCTATTAAATGATATATAACACATATTCCTAAATATACACATTTTTCAGATAATCCTTATAAAACACAAACTTGCAACTGTTTCGATTTTTTTGATGAGAAGTGTATTTAAATATATTAAAACAATCCATATCCTATCAAAATCAATTAATAAAACAGAAAACAATTAGTTGAACAAGATATAACAGTTTTAAAAAACTACAGCAGCTGCGTTCATTCTAGCGTGTAAAGAGGCCCGATCATGACAACTGAACAAATACCAACATTAAAAAACTAACCAAAGTGACGCGTGTCTTCTATACAAACTTTTTTGTTAGGAAAATAAACTTTTTAAACTTTTTTTTTGTTAGCAGTTGCGAATCTGTGTCATAGTGATGTATGCTGAAGGCGATTGACAGTTTTTTTTTAAATTTAAAGAGTGTTTTAATTGATTTTCAATTAAGCTTGTTTCATTTGTACCTATTTAAAGATAAGATAGTGTTTCTGATTTCCTGTGTGCCTGAATATAGCTGTTCGATTTGGTCTGGCTGTTTCTATGTATTTAACAAAAATATTCTTTTGATAAGTTGTCTTTAGTAAAAGTTCAGCTAGACTAGACGAGACTTGTATTACATACACACATACATTCCTAAAAAAATTATTGGCAAATTATAATAAAATTTATAGGCATTACATAAAGTAAAAGAAAGTGCCAACTATGGCAACACAGTGATTCAGTACATACTGAAAATCAAAAATCTATTTCACCATGCTTTTACTTACCACTTCAAACAAAATATTCACGCGAATCGAAAAAAAAATCCTTTACAATTCTAATAGGAACGGTGCACGCTTTTTAATCTTTCCGTGTACCCATCTGATTGGCCGCACGCCTGTCACGAACAGAATTCCACGTTTAAATGCACCTCTGTTATTGGTTAGCCCCGGTACATACCATGTATTCTAAATTCAAAATGTTTTCGTTATAAAAGAGTGGTTCTTTTTTTCTAAATTTAAATTTAGTAATTGATTTTCGATCAGATAACGGTTGACATTTGTACTTGTCATTTATGATCTAGCTTTCGTAATTAGTTTCTTATCTTAATGGCTTAGTGTTAATTAAAAAAAAACTGCCAATTTTTTGTTATATAATAATGTAAAAACACTACCATTTTTTACAGTGTATAAATGTCCCACTGCTTAGATGGCTCTCCACTAATGATAGACGTAAGCTTAGCCTTCTACAGTGACGAGAGTGAATAAATATAAGTATTTTAAGGCACTAAAGAACCACGTCTTATGCCCAGAATGTCGTATAATAAGGTGACTATTGATATTATCAGTCCAAATTAAATATAAGATAAACTTATCTCAAAATCCAAAACCAACACGTCCCACCAACGTTATTGTATTTATAGGCTAAGTCAAGGTACCTTCCGTTTATTAAAGAGACTTATAGACGACCTCTGTGGCGCAGTCGGTATATAACATGACTGCTATGCAGAGGTCTCGGCTTTGATTCCCGCTCAATGCAAATCTTTGTGTGCATGAACATTAATGTTTGCATTGGACTGAGTGAAAAAAAAAAGTATTTAAGTAGGTATGTTTATCCGTTGTCTAGTACCCATAGTACAAGCTTTGGTTAGTTTGGGACTAGGTGGCGATGTGTGAATGTGTGAGGGTTATTTATTTATTTATCCCTGCAAAAATACAACAGATTTTAAAACAGAAACCTAAAAGTATTCCATATTACTAGCTGGCAACACTAAGGTATAGCTAACTACGTTTCCGAGGTATATTTTATCTGTACCCGCCATGCCTACAGATGCATTATCTTCCATTAACGGTACAGGGGATTAAATCAAATGTAACAACCAGCAGATCTAGAGTTACCTGCTAAAATTGTATGGGTATATACTGTTTGTTTGAATGTAAGTACAATCTTTGGGTATATTGCTAAATGTAGGTACATAATTATGGCTATTTTTAAACCCCCTTACTCATAAACGCCTCTTAAATTTTAGTTAATTGATTAGCTTAAATCCTTACGGTTTTGTTTGGCATAAGGTTGGATTTGCTAATAAAAATCTCGCTAAACAGTGACTTTTAAGACGCGTTTATGAGTAAGGGG
Source organism: Schrankia costaestrigalis (assembly GCA_905475405.1). NCBI lineage: Eukaryota > Metazoa > Arthropoda > Insecta > Lepidoptera > Erebidae > Schrankia > Schrankia costaestrigalis. Next base: position 7,165,577 of record FR997851.1, read on the forward strand.
GTTATTATAAAAGCTCCATCGTTTATCAATGGTTCTAGATAGAGGGATAAACTTGAAATTATATCCTTTTCCTGTTAATCAGAATCTGCTTTCCAATAAAATTATTCTCGCACTGGGATGAAGCGAAACTGGCGTAAGAACTTTTACAAACATCAATTTAACGGTAACAAAAAATATACAGGCTAAAATAATTATGTACACACAACAACTAATCGAGCTAGACACTCATGTACCTTAATACCTTGAAATAAGACACAATTTCAAATGAAAATGTTTAACTTGATGTGTTGCTGTGTGTACAAAGAAGTCAAAATAGTGTTGCGTTAAAGCATGTAATTAAAAACACTTATTTTTTAACACAAAAAATCACAACAATAAACAAATTTTGTCATTCCATCCACCCGCGCAAAACCATTCATTTTCTATTCGCAAATTTCGATTACGAACGAAATAACTACAGGGAAACAGTTGGTACATTGTGAACGGTACTCTGATGGCCCCCGTTTTCCCACTCGAGGAAAAATACATTTCCACCGTTGCTATTGGCAACGAGAAAACAGATAGAAAGCTCAGGGACGCTCCACAAAATACATATATTTATATACACCTATAAATACTGAACTAAATTCGCCATACATAGAATTTTATCCCTGTGTGGGTTAGGTTTTTACGCATGCGTAGTTTTTGGTGAAAGTAGATAGATATTGGGGTTTTTAGGCCCTCCAGGGGTAAGTGCGGTCAGAGGGGGGAGGCTGCCCTAATCTGTGTCCCTTTGAGGCTCCCGATTGGAATTTAGTAATCATATTAGATTTTAAATTACACGTGTTCCTATAAGTAAAAGGGTGGGGGTGCGTTTTGTAATTTATTTCCTATTAGATAGTTGTTTGGTTACTTATAAGGGATGGTTCCTGATGAAGCGCTTTATGTACTTGTATGTTAGGTAAAGGCTGTCTGGAAATTGCTAACGTGTTGTGAGAGGGATTTATTTATAAACAATTTTAATTTTGGTAAATTAGTGTAATTTTAATAAAATAAATGTAACTTTTTTCGATGTAAGTACCTATTTTTTTAAGGAAATATAATAAAGTTAAGTGATGTTATTTTAAATACACTTATAATAAAATCTAACTAGATTTTCTTCTGTGTTTAAATGTATTTGTGCAACTACAGTATTTCACATACATGTTCGTTTATGCATTGTTTACGTAGGTACGCTTAACACAAAGTCTTCTTACTTTGACACTAGATGGCGTTGTGTGAATTTGTGAGGCGAGTTATACATAGGACATTCTAGCATTAGCCGTCCTGTGTTAGCTCCCAAGTCCCAACCCGTAATCTCGCGTACATTATTTGCTAAGCCTTCAACAAAAACTAATATCAGTTTTTCATTTCCCATAGGTTTCATCAATAAATAGAGTTCTACGGAACCTAGCATCTCAGAAAGAGCAGGCGGCGTCAGCGCAAAACGATAGTGTATATGAAAAGTTAAGAATGTTCAACGGTCAAGCGGCGACCGGCTGGTGGTACCCTGGCTTACCAGCCGCGCCGACCGCCCCGGCTATACCAGCACCTTTACCACCACAGCTTAATAGGACACCTACTGCGGAGGAACAGAAAAGAGGTTAGTTTTTAGTTTAACTGAGAAGTTGGTTTAATACTCGTACCTATCTAGCCGCTGTGCCTGATTTTCGTCTGAAATGTTAATGATGATGTGAAAACAATATCTATCTGTATGGTTGCTCTAGGTATTCCAGAAAAGCCTTTACCGATTTTAACGGAACTTTCACTTTCGGACTGATAAGTGATCTAATAAAAAGTAACTTAACTTAATCTATTTATTTCTGCAGAGAAAAAAAACAAGTTAACATTTCTTCCTAATTTAATTTTTTAATTTGATTCTTCAACAAAATCAATTGCCCTTGCCACGGTAAAAACCAAACCTTGAAAATGTACCCTACTTCGATAAACTTTTCGTAGTTGTCTATGTCTGTCAATACATAGACCTAACCTATCTATGCTCACACGTACCTCTATATGCTATTTGTGTGACGTCACTGTGCTATATGTTCTTTTCGTATTACGCTTTGAAGCTGCCTGTGTCGCGAGTCGCAACTCGTGGAGCCTTTGGGGACGAACCATAGGGTTGACACAAGGCCTAAAATTTTCAGTCGATATATTTTTGATTTATTGTTGATGTATTCTTTCTCCGTGTGGTGACGGAGAAAGAATACAATATGTCACCACCCCATCTCATCCCATGGGTGTCGTAAAAACCGATTAAGAGACTATCCGTGAATATTATCTTTACGAAATAAAAAGAAGGAAAACTTGAAATTAAACCCTATACCAATCCGTTTGGCCAGCGTGGTATTAGTAGGCCAAGTAACCCTCCGTCACGGGAGGAGGCCCGTCCCTGCAGTGGGGCATTAATGGGCTGTTATGATGACTTCACTTCGTCCTCCCTCGTCCTTATGACCTTAACAGTATGACCGACTCAATATTAACACGCAATCTTTGGATAAAAGAAACACATAAGCCAGAAGTTTGTTTCTTAGATAGTTCCGAAACTTTTAATTGATACAAAAAAAAAATTGAATTTTAAAACAACTTAAAAAAAGTTTTAAACAAACTAAAATATTTTCACAAAGTCGCAAATTACGCTATACTTCATTAAAACTACCCTCCAAACAGTTAATAAAACTAAAACTACCCACAATGTGTTCACTCATCTCACAGGATGCTAATAAATTCACTCAAGTGTAATCTCCTTTCAAAAATGACCTCAAGAGTAACAAGAGGTCAAATGTGCAGATTTACCTCTTGACTCCACACGCCTTCGAGTGAAGATACCCGTTTGTCATGTGACAAGTATATTTTAGAAGGTTAAGTTTGAACTGTCTTTGGATTTTTAAGTAGTTTTGTTACCTAATGAATTTAGTATCGGAAATGTTTGTTTCTTGTTAAACAACTGTAAATTAGTATCCATATAGTTAGTATTAAAAGGTCTCCCTTTCAAAAATGAACTCAACAGTAGCAAGAGGTCAAATGTGCAGATTTACCTCTTGACTCAACACGCCTTCGAGTGAAGATACCCGTTTGTCTATGACAAGTATGTTTTAGAAGGTTAAGTTTGAACTGTCTTTGAGTTTTTGACTTTGTTAATGAATTTTGAATGGGAAATGTTTGTTTCTTGTTAAAGTCTCCATATCATAAATCATAACAGCCCTTTAATGTCCCACTGCAGGGACAGGCCTCCTCCTTCGACGGAGGGATACTTGGGCTACTAATACCACGCTGACCAGACGGATTGGTATAGGGTTTAATTTAAAGTCTCCATATAGTTGTATTAAAAGGTCTCCCTTTCAAAAATGACCTCAAGAGTAACAAGAGGTCAAATGTGCAGATTTACCTCTTGACTCCACACGCCTTCGAGTGAAGATACCCGTTGTCATATGACAAGTATGTTTCAGAAGGATACGTTTGAACAATCTTTTAGATTTTTTTAGAAGTTTTGTTAAATAATAAAATTATTGTTATGAAATATTTCTTTGTTGTTAAATGTCAGTAAATTGGTCACTATGGTAATCTATTAACGGTAATGCTCAGATTTGAAACATTGTTTTGGTCTTTGTGTTTTCTGTAAATGCAAACAAATAATATGACTTAAAAATGAGATAACCAGACTGATATTTGTATGTGGTTGTGACAAATGGAAGATTACAGTAGCTAGAGAAGTTACAGGGCTAAGGCATAAGACTTATGGATAGATCATTTATTACATTAAAAGTTAAGAAGTAAAGAAAGGACGACCTCTGTGGCGTAGTGGTTATAATATAACATGACTGCTACGCAGAGGTCTCGGGTTCGATTCCCGCTCAATGCAAATCTTTGTGTAGATGAACATGATTCTTTGCATTGGTCTGGGTTATTTCTATGTATAATATGTTTACAAAAAAAAAAGTATTTAAGTATGTTTATCCGTTGTCTAGTACATATAGTACAAGCTTTGCTTAGTTTGGGACTAGATGGCGTTGTGTGAATGTGTGGAAAAAAAAAAAGTTTAACTGTGCTATGGTATCTCTGGCGTTCATGAGCGGCGTTTACAAACAGGTGGGTTGCTTGCTTATCTAAAAAAGTATCTGGCTGGCTACTACATGCTTTATAAAACCATCATTACACCAAAGCGAACATTAATTGCAATTCTATGGTACTGCTGCTAGTAAACTGTAATGTGTACACACACGTTCCTTTATTCTTTCCACGTGTGACCATTGTTTAGCTCGTAGACGTGATCGGAGTCAAAATAATATTTCAGAAGACACTAAAGAGTAATCCTTTAGATATCATAGTTTATTTTACTAAGTATTCAAACTAATTACTAGGAATACTTACTAAAGATTCTAAAAATATGTAATTAGTTGAAAAGGTAATTAAGGTCATAGCTTAAATAAATAAACCTTAAAAAATCGTTAAAATTTAAAAAATATATACTTTTCATGAGCTACTACGAGTAGGTATATATGCTTTGCACGTTTCGCAAAAAAATATAATCATAAAACAACTCCATATATTTCTCAAGGCTAATATAACACGGAAATGAAGAATATTTTGTATAATATTTTACCACAGAACAATAAATACGAAGAATTTCTACAAACTCGGTACAAACTCGAAACTAAGTTTTCGTCGCTTTACGAGTTCAAACAAAAGGCAAAATTTTGTTTCTTTTATTTAGGTATACTTAATAAGTACCTATCTTTATCAGTTTCCTTTTTGTATTTATTATGGGTACTCCTTTAAAGAAATGTTTTAATGGTAAACAGCTTTATATACCTATCATATTATTTACTTTATTCTATTCACTGTAGTCGGATAGGTACTAGGTATATGATAAGTTTTATTGTAATCGTATTGGAGAATTTATTTTCGATGGTATCTTATGAATTCAAGGGAGAAAAATACCCTAGCGACTCAGAGCTTCGTCTTTTGAGCGCAAGTTGTTTAAAAAATAAAGTTACATAACGACATCTGTGGCGTTGTGGTAATAAGTAGTACATGGTTGATATGCAAAGATCTCGGCTTCGATTCCTGCTCAATGCGAATTTTTGTGGTGTGCATGAACATCAATGTTTGGTTTGGTATTTTTGTTTTCAGAGGGCACATAATTAAGTACCTGCTACTAAACTATCACCCATTTATTTAAAAACCTCCCCAACATTGCTTAACTAGCTAGCGCTGCTTGAGAAAGCCGCAACTAAAACGCCCTTAATAATACCCTACCTACAAAAAAAAGTATAATGTAGGTAATTTCGGTAAAAAACATATTTGTTCCGCGTCCACCCGGGCATGTGCAATAAAACTGCCCCTCCCTGCCTACCTACATACAAACCTTTAATATATTCGTTCGACCATTGGTCCACTAGTACTTTACATATACATGACTATAAAACGTTTGTATATACGACCAACCAACTATTGTAATATATACTTTGTAAGAAATTTCTTTCGTTGCTTTTATTAAAGACTAGCTGACCTGTGCCCACTTCGTTGAGCGGCGAAAATACGTTATTAAGCGTCCCTTTTTTAAACATATTTCATTACTGCTCCACTCCTTTTAGTCATAGCGTGATACTATATAGCCTATGACACTCCCCGATAAATAAGCTATTCAACACAGAAAGATTTTCTTTAGATCAGTTTAGTAGATCCAGAGATTACCCCCTACAACGCGTCACAAACACACAAAGTTTACCTCTTTATAATATTAGTATAGATAACTACCGCAATAGGAATTGAGGGAATTTTACAGACTTTAATATTAACGGACACAACGATCATTCAGGATCAAGACAATAATTTGTAGATCAGACCTCTGTGGCGTAGTGGTTATTTAACATGACTGCTACGCAGAAGTCTCGGGTTCGATTCCCGCTCAATGCAAATCTTTGTGTGCATGAACATAATTGTTCGCATTGGTATGGGTGTTTTCTATGTATATGTATGAAATTACAAAAAAAAAGTATTTAAGTATGTTTATCCGTTGTCAGTACTCATAGTACAAGCTCTGCTTAGTTTGGGACTAGATGGCGTTGTGTGCATATGTGAGAAATTTTTATTTTTCCCTTGTAACTTATGATCTTAACTTTTTAAACAAAAGACTACACACGTTAGCCTATTTTTTACTCTAGTAACCCCACAAAACATTTTTAATATTCGACGCACTGAATCACGGATCGATGCCTACGCCCAATGTTTCGGAAGTATACAAAATGAAAAAAAAATATACAAAAAATAAAATGGCTGATGTTTTTTTCCTACAAAAAGCTTTTGCCAGTGTGATTGACGCGAGTCGTAAATCCATACATGTTGTATGGTAGTACTATGTTTGTATGAGGAATGTGTTTTTCTTTCTTTATGTATGAAGGAAAGGTGATTACAATATGTTTTTAGATTATTCGTAAACGAATAATGTAAAGCTTTCTTTCAACTCTAACACTAGGGATCAAGCTCTGTTTAGGTGTGGGTGATTGCCAGATTAAACCTTAAATCGTTGAGTAAAATCAACCGCAACAAATACATTGTTTTCATTGGGTTAGATTCTCATTACTTACTTGAGATCATAATACCAGTTACTTAGTAATAAATATTTGGGAATCATGACTTCGACTGATATATTCGCTACCTCTACTTGCTAAAACAATAAAAGAGTTTCTTTCACGAAATTATTAGGCGTCTTATCCAAAATTTGCTTGATAATCATAATAATAGTCATAATCCTCATTTATTTCTCAGTATAATGTATATCGAGTTCTCAAAATTATTAATTAAATCAAATTCACTACATACCATTTATGGTGTAGAAATATTTAAAAAAAAGCAAAAATAAATTAACTGGTACAATGCTTGTTATTAAGTCAGAAAATTTAATCAGTCACAATTTTTATAGTAATTATTGTACAAAAATGTACTGTGGATCCTGGACTATAATCTGTCTTGTGTGAAATCATTTAATTATTATTGTGTGAATTAAAACTTTAACAACCGATAACAAATAGATAAATACTAATGAACAATACAAACAAGATGCTCCAATATTTGTTCAATAGAGGTGACATAAATAATTGAACTAACTGTGTATTCGCCATACACACGAGTACACAGAATTAGCCGTGGTGCCCACACAAACACAGTGGCCACAATTACTGGATAATCTAACCATAATGATGATGTTTATAATTTTTTATTAATGCGTGTAGTGACGGGTTGAAAATACTGGGCAAGACCGCAAGACATGCGGTCATCCCAAGGGTGTCGTAAAAGTACACTACTTAACAGTCAAGTGATGAGTATGACACAAGTTAATATGGAAAGTAATATTATGTCAAATAAACTTCTAAGCTGTTATGGCAAGTTCTGTTAGTATTAATTAAAAATTGGGCAAGAAAATGGATTATCTAGAAAACAATAATAGTATCAATGATTTGCGATAAAATAATGCTCAAGAACTACAAAGCCAATTGGAGTAAAAACTACCTCGCTTTGTGCCCATGTAAGTGATAAACATAACTACAAAATTTTAGATATATAAAGACCAAATTAAACAGACATAGTTGAACTTGCACGAGAAACGAACGTCCAGTAAATAACAATTAAATAATTATTTTCTTTAAAAACCGACCTCACGACTTCAAAATTCTAAATTTCTTTAAGACCAGCTCTTTCCAACATTAAGTGTTTTCAAATTGAATAAAGTACGATCATAGTTCTAAGACAACCGAATTCTAAGCATCCTGTTCATAAGTCTGTCAAAAACCACATAACACTTAACCAAAACCCGTCTAATCACAATACACATATCTGCTTATACCCACATGGAAGTGTTAGCCAATATTTATACAACAAGTGATGTACTAGCCACAGACCTCGACAAATCATTCAATGCTCCGGTTTTACGCCAATACCATAGTACAAATATGTATATACAGTATTTCGACTTCATAGAAACGGACGAAACGCGAATTATACCTACACGCTCAAGATAGCGGTGGCTTTGGGAAGTGAACAGTCGCGACTGTGCCGCAGTAACGAGCGGGAAAGTAGGTAAATGTAATTAAAAAGCTGGAGGTGGGTGAAGCCCTATAGCATGGTTACGTACCGCGCAGCCGTAGGCATTTATAATAAATATTCGGCCGAGATAGACTACTGGTTGTACTGTGCCTCGACAAATCATTCAATGCTCCGGTTTTACGCTAATACTATCTGTTAGGATTGAATTTTAAATAATTGGATTTTACCTGTTTATTCAGTTATGTGTATTGGTAGTCGGTTGCAATGGTATTGTCCTGTAAACGTTTAGTTTTAGAGATGAGTTTCAGTTAGAAATAGTGAAAATTTGATAGGAAGTAACGAAATTTTTATTCAGATCCATTGGACATTTAAGTATCGCGTTTGAAAGGCTCTAAGAAGCTATTCAGGAATTGTTTCTTGTTTCAAACTTTACTCAGCTTTACTTGAGTAGGTAGGGTAAGTACTGATGGAAAAAAGCATGTTTGTTTATTCAATTATTAGTAATGTAGGCTGTGAAAGTACCTTGCCTTCAGACGAATCTTCTTTCGTATACAAAATATATCTAACGACTAATGAGATAAGAAGTAAATATTATTCTTCACCGCACTTTACAGAGAAAGTCGAACCCAACAACATTACGTCGCGATATTCCCCCCATATATTACAATAACGCGATCATATTACAACTTTTAAATATTAATGTAATAAAACTCAAACGACACGTGTTCAGAGCCTATTTATAAGCAGAATCAATTACATCGCACTTGATATGAATCCACTTGGACGATAAAAAGCCATTGTTTCAAACTAAACGTGGAACGCTTTCAACTTTTTAAGTAGACTATTGATAGTTTTTTTTTCTTTTTGTTTTTATACGCCAGCTGGGTGACATTCGATTTATGAAATGTATGGTTTATGGAAAACAATGTTTTTTTTTGTTGCTAAGGAAACATTGAAGGTTCATGCTGCCATCAGCCGATCCTATAGGTGTCGTAAACGCGACTAAGGGATACTTAATACACAGATGTCTAGGAAACAAAATAAGGAAATCTTTGTATAAAACATATACTTATAATAGCAATCCCTTTGGTAGCGTGGTATTCGTTGGCTTTCCTTTGGTTAAAGTAGGACTTGTCCCTGCAGAGGGACATTTATGACCTTTTAACAAAGTACTAATATTGTTAATTTAACGGTAAAAAAAACTTTCTTTTACATGAGGGCTCTAGTTAGGTATATTTCATCGAAGTTTTAATTAAATAAGCAATTAATTTGTTGTTAAAAACAAACCAATAAATATTATTACAATACTGTCATTCCCCAGATCCCTAAAGTAAATTACACAAATCGTCCCACTTGTAACACTAATAATAAAAACGGGTCCTTATCGACCCCAACTAAGTAATTCGGATGGCCCTGTCGGGAACATTTAGTGAATGGTTGATTACAAGTTAGGCCAATATATCTTGGACTGTCCCCTCTAAAGATAATGTATTAAATGTCTCATGCAACTGATATGTTGGAGATCTTTATTAATTTGTTATGATTAGTTGGGCGTGATGGTGTATGTTGGAATGAGTTAGGTAATTTATTGATGTTTTTGTTTTAACTAAATAGTGTCTCGAGTCATCATCATAACAGCCCATTAATGTCCCACTCCATGGACGGGCCTCCTACTAATAGCACGCTGGCCAAACGGATTTGTATAGGGTTTAATTTCAAGTTTTCCTTCTTTTTATTACTTAAAGATAATAATTATTCAACGATAGTCCCTTAGTCGGTTTTTACGACACCTGACAATAAGATGGGGTGGTGACACACTGTATTCTTACTCCGTCACCATAGTCACTAGTAATTGAGGGAAACCTGGCGTTACATGCTGGCCAGATAGTGCATAATGCTTTATGTACTTAGATTTTTCCTTTCTTCCTTTTCGTAGTATTATGACGACCTCTGTGACGTAGTGGTTATTTAACATGACTGCTACGCAGATGTCTCGGGTTCGATTCCCGCTCAATGCAAATCATTATGTGCATGAATATGATTGTTTGCATTGGTCTGGGTGTTTTCTGTGTATGTATTTACAAAAAAAAAAAATCCGTTGTCTAGTACCCAAAGTACAAGCTCTGCTTAGTTTGGGACTAGATGGCGTTGTGTGAAAGTGTAAAAAAATATATTATTTTTGTGATGGTTATCCAAAACATTGTCTTCAATATCGAAGTCCCTGTCACGAAGGGGCTGTAATCCATGGCTGCTACGCAGATGTCTCAGTATCGATTCCTGCTCAAAATATATATTTTGTGTCCATTTTAACATAATAATATAAACAATGGTCATAACATAACTAAAAAAAAGTATAAGTAATTAAAGTATGTCTATCCATTGTGACTAGGTGGAGTTATTGTGTAATTTACAAACAATCACATATAAAATACACATATCAAAATAAATAAACAAATAATGTGCAATGCAAATATTAAAATAAATCTAATAGAAGTTAAATGTTAGTTCGTGGCGGCATGGCGGATTAGACGGATCATGCCTTGTCCAGCCACATAGAACATGTTCTTTGTATGTGTGGTACAAGTCATAGGAGGTAGGGAGTTTAGTTTGCAAAAATAAATAAATATAAACCACCTCTTAACTGTAGTGTGTTAATGACTTGTGTTAAGGGGAAGGATCACTAGTGATATTACATGCCTATAGGACAACTCTGTGTCTTAGTAATTATCGAGTATCTTTTTTATTCCTTACCTCTTATTAAAAATCTTGCAACCGAACTGTCTTCAAATACAAATAAATACAAATACAAATAATATTTATTCGTCAAACACAGGTAAAAAGTATGTTACAAAAATCAAACAGTGTCTCCGTGTTTTGTCAATATTGGCGTACAAACAATAAAATTTCAAGTTAAAGTTATAATAAAAAATAAATTAAACTAAAATAAAATCAATCATTAAATTAAATTAAAAAAAAAATAAACATCACAAATACCTTCCTCAATAGATTATGTTTCTGATGGTGCACATCCTTTTTACATTTTGGATACTTATCAGGTCTTTCATGCCCACTTTCATCACCACATCGCGCATAAGACGATTGTTTTTAGAAATTTCTTTTCAACGCATCATTCGCTTGCGTTTACGATGACCTAGAACAATCTGTTACCTTTCATTCTCAATTACTACTTAACTTTTTTATGATCTAATTATTGGGCAAGCAGGTAAACCCGCGTACACAAACACGTGTATCACGTTTGAGTGACAGTATCGATCTCACATAATCGCACTCCGACAATCGCCCCCCACCTACGGCCGTCGTCTCTCGCTCCGATAACTCCAATTCCGCTTTATCTCCCGCCGACTTTCTTAGCTCCCCTTTGTACCTTATTTTCTTCAATTTTTTTCTCCTACCCCCACTTTTATTTTCGGTCCTTTTTCTTACTATTATTTTCTCTTATGTATATTTCGTGTTTCATCCCGCCCTTGGAGGGTAAAGGAAGTTTTTTCTTCGATCATTTGTACGTCGTTATTGGTACAACTGCGGTTAAGTATCGGGCGACCGCGTTCTGTCTGAATTGATTTTTTTTAATGAATACCCTCTTTATGTACGGTATCGGTAATAAATAATGGAAATTATTTTTTTATTTGTATAACAAAGACATTATTCATTTTTGGTTATGCTGGCTTGAAAATTTGTATTGGATTGTGTTTTATTTAGTGGTTTTGAGGTGATAAGGAAATCACAAAAGTTAATGTAGTTTCTAAAATCACCTAGCATTACTTAAACAAGTAAAACTCTTAAACTAACTAGCCGTTAAAAACTAAACTTGTCTTGTCCAACTAACAGGCTTAATTTGAATTTGGAATAAAGATTCATTTCTTCGAAAAAAATTCCAAACTTTAAAAACTAGTTTAAGTGCAACCTCCGCTACATTACAAATAAATTCAAAAAAAGAATCGCAATTTTTTTTAAAATAACGTTCATTACAAACGAATCGCGATATTTGTAATCGCGACCTCATTAGATTCCACGTTGACGTTAAAGGCGTGTACACACAGCGATCAATCAAAATTGTCAGCCGATTGGAAAGTCCGCCACGTCTGGGGAACGTTTGTCGCACATCAATCATATCAGGAACGTTTAGAGCATGTGTGTTACTGTTTTGTCATCAACAACTTTGTATTTGATCGATTTTTGGTTGTGTGACTTTAAAAAGGAATAGATAGGAAAGAATTGCATACAGGATAGTTTCCCAAGTTTGTGGATAGATAGAAAAGAATTGCCTGCAGCATAGTTTATCACGTTTCTCTGTTTGTGTCAACACCTTATGTGGATGTAGCATTATTAATTAGACTAATGGAAAATTTGCAAAAAATATTTAAATTATAGATAATTTACTATTCTTTTTAATAAAACCTATTTCTAAACAGTATTGTTTTGTTGTCGATTACGATACGCAATTTCGTTTACTTAGCTGCTTTTCACACACTACTCGGTGTTTTTTTAGATAAAATTCAAATTACATATTACATAACATATTTTGGTTAAAATTCTATATAATCTAATTTGAAGTAGATATTTCTAATCAACCAATCCGTCTGGCCAGCGTGGTATTAGTAGGCCAAGAATTCCACCGTCACGGAAGGAGGCCCGTCCCTGCAGTGGGACATTAATGGGCTGTTATGATGATATCTAATAGCGTTTTTGAAAGAAAAAGTTTTTTTTCAATTTGTGTAAGAAATGAGTATACAAAAAAATACTAAGTTACCCAATCTGCTTTTATTGTAGTCGACTGTATAGATACCAACATCTATAACATATCGTCCATTAACTAAATTATGTCCGCGCCCAACAGGCGCATCATAAGAAAAAATGTGACAGATTGCTTAACAGTCCTCCTTTTCATTGGAATCAGTAACCCGTGCGCACATTACTGTGCCGGGAACCGAACCCCGTACTCAAGTGCTCCGACCATAAAGCAAATTAATCAATTAGTTGGAGGCATGTCGACAACATTACGAGTAACGTTTAATTTTGGTATCACCCTTACGTTAGGGTGTAAACAACCAGTGTATATTGAGCTCTAGTTTAGTATGTAATGTTTGATATCAAGGGTCTTGTTGTCTGGTTTTTGTATGTAATTTTTATGTTAGAGGGTAATTTTGCGCAATAGTGCTGACGCATTTTACTTGATGATCGTTAAGTACTTTTTGTTCGAGTACTCCGTTTGATAGTTTATTATAAAGGAGCTTTTTGTTATAAGTTCTTGTCGATGACAAACGATTATGGAGTATCTCTACATTAAATTTTAACTCTATGATGTCAAGGGGTTGTTTACTAATTGTAATGTCTAAGGAAAGGGGGTGAAGTAAATTTTCTGTGTGGATAATAAACAATAAGTATGTGACTAAAAACCGACTAAGGGACTATCCGTGAATATTATATTTACGAAATAAAAAGAAGGAGAACTTGAAATTAAACCCTATACCAATCCGTCTGGCCAGCGTGGTTAGTATGCCAAGGATCCCTCCGTCCTGGGAGGAGGTCCGTCCCTGCAGTGGGCCATTTATGGGCTGTTATGATGATGATGTGACTCATTTGGAAAACGAGTAAGGGCTTAATAGCATAATGGTGTAAGCGATTTAGATTCTGTACGTAAGAGAGCCAAAACAATACCTAAATCTTGACGATTCCCTTTCCTGAAAAGGGACAAAACAGGTTACCTCTCCCACTATTATAGTACACCGCCTTAATAACAAAATGTGAATGTATCATATATATTACACGGTACTGGTAGAGTGTTTCTTACTACTCTCAATCGATATTTTTAAAGAGAGAGCTTGAAGAATTGTCACACAGTTTTCGAACCTACTACAATGTCCAGCTCTCAATAAGGTTTATTTTTAAGCACTACTCATTGTAAGACCTAATATGTACTTACCACGTACTTATCTTTTTGAGAGAATAAAATATACACTGGGCGGCAATGAAAACGGGTCGCTTATATAAACCTTAATAACTTCCAAAATATTGGAGCTAGCTTAATAAAATAAACACTAAAATAAAGATAATTTAACAGTCATTAAATGGAATTGATAAAAATTACAGATTGTTAAGTTTATTTTGGACAAAAGTAAGTTAAATAAAAATTGACACTTTCACTAGATGTCGAAAACAGGTAAAAGGTATCAGAAATGTAATTTTCATTCATTTAATACGCTGTATTATTATCAGAAGCTGTTAATACAACTGTCATCTGGTTTTGGATGCTTTCCATTTGGTTTTTAATTGAATTCTGAGGAAAATACACCCATTTCTCTATCACTGCTTCTTTGAGTTCACAAAGGGTGATAAGAGGGAAATATTGATGTCCTACTCATCGATCCAATACGTCTTAAGCATGCTGCATCGGTTTCAAGTCTGGGTTGCGTGCTGGCCTGAATTTTACCAAAAATGGGCCATCATACTCATTAATGATTTCATTTAAGTACCTCTCTGCAGTTAAAGTACCATTTTATATCACTACTAGCTCGGTGCGGCTTTCAGAAAAAATTCAAGCCCACACGTGTACAGTGCATCCGGCATAAGGTACTTTCTCTTCAATGTTAGCTTGGTTATACAGGTTTCCTGTACTTTTCCAGAATCTTATCCTTCCATCGTGCTTGTATAACGTAAACCTCGACTCATCGGAAGCATTTTCTTTAACTAATCAGTCATGATCCTATTCACGAGTTTTTTTATTATTACTCTATCTGGAATTTTGATGTTGTCTTTCAAGTTTACGAATATTTTCAGGTCTAGGACTGTAATTTTGCTTCATCTAAACACTGCCTCACTATACAAGGGCTTGGATTGCTTTCTCGAGCACGTAGCAAGTTATTTTTTGACTTAACAGCCGTTTGAAATCGATTTCTCAACATTCTCGACACCATGTAACGATCCTCTTGTGCTTTTGTGCACGCTGTTGGTTCTGATCTTGGTCTGCGCGCATTGGATAGAATGTCTTCTAATGGCTGGAGTACTTTTCGAACGATTGAGAGCTATAAACTAACAGTTTTTGCTGTATAACGATGACTAGGTCATATTTCTAGCATTTCTGGAATCCTTGTAGACTCTTCAGGGGTTAGAGGCATGTTTTTATGCTAATTTGATCAGAATATCGAATTTCTGTATATAAAATGCGTCTTTTTCATGATACACCATAAAAAGAGTAAAAAAATGATTTCGAAACTGTTGTTAAAATTTAAAAATTGTGTCTTTATTTTTAATTTATGGATTTAATACAATATTCAAAAATAACTTGAAAGATTTTACTTGCGGCATTATTTGTCATTAAATTATCTATCATTTAGTCTTTATTTCATAAAGCTAGCTCCAATATTTTGGAAGTAATTGAGGTTTTTGTAAGCGACCCGTTTTCATTGCCGCCCAGTGTATTTGTATTGTATTGTTATATTGATATTGGGAGGTTCCTAGCTTCTCAATATTAGACAATTTAACTAACCAAACCAATACTTCAGCAGATCCCTTACAATCGGAGGCTGGATCAGACGGGAACAGCGAGCACGCGTCGTCAGGAGACGAGGACTCGCAGATGAGGTTGAGACTTAAGAGGAAGCTGCAGAGGAACAGGACCTCCTTCACCAACGACCAGATAGATAGCCTTGAGAAAGGTATGTAATGTTTTCTACACTAGCTTATCATTATAATAGCCGGTGCGACTTCGTTCGAATTAGTATTTCATACATACATAAAATCACGCCTTATCCCGTCTGGGGTAGGCAGAGGCGACAGGACGCCACTTGTCACGATCCTGGTAAACAGATTACACCTCGTCCACATTAATTAAGCGAGTCATGCAGTCATATTATTATTAGTATTTCGAGTAGATTAAATTATAAACACAATATCTTTATAAATTCTAGCCTATAAGTTATTCTAATATATTAACTATATTATGTAAATCTTCATTTAAACTGATTTGGCGCTATTAGAGCAGAAGTAGCACAACAAACGGCGCCATTGCCCACGTTAGCACGAAACAAACGATAAAAAATAAAAAATGGGAGGGAAGGAAAACTCTATCTAAAAATATACTGTCTATTATCCATTACAAGATCTAGACACTCATGCCTGCAGTGGGACAATTTATAAAATCACTAGTATTTAGGTAGTATGCAAAATAGTTGTTTACCTCTCGCGCCAGTTAATAGTTGACCGATAACAAATATTATCAAAAGTTATTAGTTTACTCTGGGGACTATTGTTATTATTTAACTGGAATGACAATAAATAATGTAAATATTTAGGTTTAACTTTTTAACAACTGTGGTGACGTTATAAGAATACAATTGGTCACCATGCAATCTGATGCCATTTGAGTCCATTTGGTCACATTAGCATAAAAAATGCCAGAGAAGGCAAACTCGAAAAAAAACTTTATCGCATACTACATACCTACTTACAAATTTCTCTCAATCAGATGTTAGATAAGGCCCGTTCTTTCCCTAAGACACTTAACAGCTAAGGATTAATATTACTTCTAATTTCTCCAATAAAAACATTAATAATTAACATCTCAATAAAGAATATTAAGCGATAAACAAACAAGAGTAAAGATAAACCATAGCCCCAGTAATTGGCCGCCATGCCACGTTGTGAGAGCAGGACAAATATGGAGGGACAATATTTATTTATTAACTAATAACTGTGTTGGGAAAGCAAACAATAAATAAGATGAAAAGGACATTGGGAAATAGGTTTATGAAGACTCCAGGGAGTTATTGGTGGTGTGGGGACATTTGTGATTTATATAGGTTAGTGTACTCTGTCAATATTGGTGACGTTAGAGAGGTAGCCATATTGGTTTGTTGTACGAATACTTGTTTTTATAATTACGGCTGTGTGTTGTCGATTCTGTCAACTTCAAAGTTGAGAGGAACTGATGTAGAGTAACAAACGTAGTTTTATGCTGTTTCGATTAAAGGATTTCTTAAATGTTGGTTCCTAAATACTAGCGAGAAAATAACAAAATTGTATGTGACTGCCATGCTCAGGTTTAAACCGTACGCAAGCTTAGTAGGATGATTATTTGTGAGATCCACAAAATATTGTTTGAACCTAGATATTCTTTGAGTTCGTTTCACAATGACAATGTAGCGGGCACAAATGACATCCAGACTCAGGACAAGCATTTGTGGATCTCACAAATAATTATCCTACAACCTCAAAGATTCATTTACTTCTACAATAACTAAATCTATATATTTATATTTGATGCAGAATTTGAGCGGACGCACTACCCGGATGTCTTCGCGCGGGAGCGGTTGGCAGAAAAGATCGGATTGCCTGAGGCACGTATCCAGGTAAAATAAAATCCAGTTTACACCGGTATGGTGACTGTATCGATACGATATAGAAAGATTAACAAAATACTAACAAAAATGTCACTAATTACAAAGGTGGGTATGGTATAAACAGTAAATATGCGAGCTACTTGCAATCGCTGGTTCGTAAACGATAATGCTGGTTGCGATTAAGCTGGTTCAGCGGTAACGCTGGTCAAACGATATTGCTGGTTCAAATGTAACGCTGGTTAAGCGATAACGCTGTATATGAATAGTAAATAATAAGTATATAATAATGGTTAAAAGAAATAGCAGGCTGTAATGTGTGCTATTAAAAATACCTATGTGTTACTATCCCATTTTATTTCATGAGTCTCGTAAAAGACGACTATAGGAAAGTCTTTAGGTGTCATCTCTACGATAAACAAAAGAGAAAGCTAGACCTAAAATGGTATACCAGCGATTTATTAGTAGGCCAAGATTCTCTTAGTCAAAGAAGGGTTTTATAACTGTGCATACAAGCATTCTTTTCAATGAAAATTAAATGCTAGTTAGTTAATAAGCAGATATCAAATATCTTATGCCTTGATCGGTATCCAACGAGTTAACCCCGGAATGCCAATTCAGGCTAACACTAAAGCCAGAACCAACCTTTTTTCGTTACATAAAATAAGACATAGTTAACAGGTACACACAGCAACTAATCAAGCTAGACACTCGTGTACCTTAATACCTTGAAATAACACACAATTTCAAATGAAAATGTTTAACTTGATGTGTTGCTGTGTGTACATTTTAATTATTAAACAAACGATTGTATTCAAAGTTTACTTATTAAAGAAAACAAACAAATGAAAATTAAACCTTTTGAATATACCACCATTATAATAAATTAACAGTCCATGTTTAATAAAACATCGACCAAAAATCACATTTCCCTACTTATTAATTACTCCACATTAATGATAAACAAACGTACCGTACAGGAGAGAACAAATATTGTAGCAGTGAAAAATTTAAACAATAAAAACATTACTACGGGTAGTTTTCTCATAATATTTACTTATTATATAAGTATATGTAGTATATATATAACAAATCTCGTAGTACGAACAACCCTTGTTTTTTTAACATGTTTACTAAAGGCGCATCTACATAATGTGCCTATGCAAACATACAGTGTAAACATACCCTTATGAACGCATCCCCAATAAAACTTTTGATTATAATTTATTTAGATTTTATTCAAATTTTAGAACATGGTTTTAATTTTTGACGGTTATTAGTAGATTTACTTAGGATTTTACTGTTGTCGGTAGTAATTTTGGTAGAAAACATTTTAAAATATTTTATTGTCATTTTTTTATTATTTCGTATGTAGTTATACATTAATGTACGTAAAAACATCGGAAAAAAACAACCATAATGTTTCTTTTTTATAAGCCTATCCCATAGAACAATATAGGGGTAAATGTAAATAGTTTCTATTCCACTTAACGCACTTAGTGTTGCCAACAGTTTAAAAAGTCATTTATCAAAGTGGAAAAGTTGGCGCAAGTTTTACAATGGCCTAATGTAATTTTGACTAACAGAAAACCTTTTAAGTTTACAAAGGATTTATTACATTTTATATAAATCGAATTAACGCTAAGTGCATTTAATGTTTGTAGAGTTTTTTTATTATCCTTGAGATAATATTATTGAAAATTACGCTTATTAAAAAATATGATTTTTAAAAAACACATTGATATTCAGTGTTTAGGTATCATAACAACCTATAAAAGGCCCACTGCTTAACCGGGCCTCCTGCACTGCAATCTACTTCACCACGATGACCCCGAGTTAAATTTTCCGTCAAGATTTTTTTTTTGTTATTGGAGATATAATATATTGTTTTCCTAAGACGAGATGGGGTAGTGACTTCGTGTATTATTTATCCATTATCACACAGAAAGCCACATAAAATACCTACCTAAAAACAAAACAAAATAGGTACATTACAGTAAATAAATACATAATCACAAAGAAACGTAAAGTAACGTACTCACATCTCTAATAATAAAACAGTAGACAAAGAAAAAAGTTCCTAACTTGAGTAAAAACAAAAGTTCCAAAGAGTTTCCTTGTTCGCTAAAGAAAAAAAAAAGAGGCAAGATGGCGTCACTGACATTGTTTTTGGCGGGAGTCGGGGCTAAGCTGTAACATTAACCTTTCGCTTGCAGCTTCGTTAACATTCGTAGGACGCGTGCATGTCATAGACCAAGCTTACGGTCAACAAGTATTGGCCAGGGTTGACTATGTCACTTTAGTATCTTGGTTTCCAATTTTGTTTTGTTAAAGTCAATAAAAAAATTACGATGTTTTCTTTTCCTGTTTTGATACTTACCATGAATATCTTAATATAAAACATGAGCGTTGATTATAAAACAAATTAATTTTCTTTACATGAATGATATTTATACAGGAAGTTAAATATGAAAATACATTGCGCAAAGTTTTCTTCTTCATTTTTAGTTGTGGCTACAATATTGCTTGCTGATTCTGCCAACATCAAAGGTAGCGAATGATTGCTTTTCGTTTTCCTAAAACAATAATTTGTATATTTATTTTGTAAAGGAGAAAAGTAGTGTTTTTATGTATTTGATTTGAAAAGTTTAAAGTTTAAATTATGATTAGTGGTGTGTTTTTGTAAGCATTATTTTACTTGGTATAGTTCGTTGCCAAATAAGGCTTTCTTTTCTCTTTCATCGGCATAACATAAAACTAACTTGGTAAGTGGTGGCTAGACCCTTTACCAGGTCTTCTGTTTAACTTATATAAACACAAAAATACCTAGCTACATTATACTGTAAAACAAACTCAAAGAAGCACATTTCATAAAACAGAAATAAGTATATATTTCAAACTTGAAATTCAGCCCTGTACGCAAATTTATTATTGCGCACTTCACAAGCATTATTGAACTGTAACATTGCAAAGTTAAAGCTCAATTTGCTTCGAATACGCAATGAGTTAGGCTTTCAAGGAGTAGCGTGAATATAATTTGGTATTCGGTGGGACCCCACGTGTTGCCGGGTCGAAGGTTGTGTTGAAACGATGGTAATAGTAACCCCATATCTTTATTAAAACTAGAGATATTCCATAGTTGTTATTGTCAAAAGTTTTAAAATAATAATAGATATTTAGTAGTTTGAAGATCTTTGAAAAGTTTTATTACCGTCAGCTTAGAAACTTACTTGTACTTTTAACTGCTAAAAGATTATGTCGGGAAACCAATCCAACAAGGGAATCTATTTGATACGCGAATTTGTTACTGAAATGACGTAAAAGTGTAACTAAATAGACAACTTGATAATGTGACGTTCTTCCACAAAATATATACTTAGTAGGTACCAGTTTATGGATATTGTAACATCCACGTATCCAAACTTAGCGTACAGTACATTTAATTGTGAATTAGAGGCTGGTCACTCCACAATTAATTAGCAAATTTACTAACAGAGAAGGAAAGATTTTAGAAAATTAAGACATATTTATCTACACGTTCACAGGTGAGACATTCCGAATGATATAAGCATAAAGATAAATATTATCTGCTCTCGCCTATGCCCAAACCATTGCTGTTATTATTGTTTTTTTTTAACTTACGTACAAAATAAATTAAATAAAAGTATTATCCCGCCTATTTTCCACGTGGTCATAGTCACAATAGCCGCCGGCTGAGGTATCGATCCCGGGGCCTACAGGAAGCGGGGGTGCGTTTCCGGCCGAGGGGGGGAGCGGTGTTTTGAAAAATTGGCACCCGCACAAACATTTTTGCTATTTAAAACAAGGCAAACTGTATTCTATAATGTATACAATAAGGTGCAGTTAGCGATGACGTGTAAAGATCTTAGTAGGTATGAAAATTTTCTCTATGTTAGAAACATGTACAGATTCATCTTGTTTATGTTTTGTGTGGTCTGTCATAAAGACCTATTTGTTCTAAATGAAAAAAAACATAGATTTATATTACATAACATGTCTTCTTTAATATAAGACAACCCTAGGGTTGTTGTAATAATTGTACCTAGGTACAATTATTTGCAAACAGATATTATTTTATTTTTAACTTTACTTTAGTAGCTTATTATTTACTCTAACCGAGTAAATCATCTAAGCTCCTGAAACGATAGAGATGTAAGTCGTTGTATCGTTTATTGCAAAACAAATGTCTTGATTTATAAACCTATACGAAATAAACTTATTACTTACATACTAGTAAATAATACTTGGTAATCATACCAATTTCAAAATTAATTTATACATGCATTAAGTGCATTTTTCACGCGTACCTACCAATACATAGTTACTGTTCCTTGTTTATAGAAACTCGTGCACTATTCATCATAATAACATAATGATTAATTATAACAACAAAGAACGATATTTTTAAAAACACAGAAATCAAAAATAAAAACATAATTAAGTACAATACATATCTGGTTGCAATACAACTCGCTAATTAACTAACTTCATAATGAGCTAAAATAACTTCACTCAGGCCGCAATTAAAACACCAAACAACTAATGAATTAATACACGAATACTTTATTAATATAAAATGTAATTCACAAAAACAATTACTTCACCACAACTCGTTGGTTGTATAACAAAATTATGGGAAAATCCCATTTGGTAAGGAACCCTCGGTAACTTTATTTTCATCGCAACTATGAGGGTAGGACAATTTGTAAAAGGCCACGGGAAATAGCTGAGAGGCGGGAAAAAGGCCTGTCATCGCTGTCATGGGCGAATATCTATAGACGACGGGCGCGGGAAAAAAATGAGACACGTCACTATATTTTAGCGTGACGTAAGGCGAAGGGCATACAATTGAATCAGGATTGAGAGTTTTTTTTTCTTGTTGGTAGGAATAAGTTTTATATTTTGATTTGAAATAATTTATAAATTAATTTAGTGTATTTTTGTACTAAAATACAGATGAATCATACAAGCTAATCTATATTAATATGAATGGTAATATGAATAACGGTGTTATCTTATCACTCTGAGCTATTTCTTCCAGATAATAGATTGAAAAGATGGAAATAATTGCGTTACTTAGTAAAATTTATAAGTAATTGTTATTATAAAAAGACTAAAGCACAGACAGCACACTTAGTACTAGGTATAGCACAAATTCAATGAATTACTTAACTAAACTATTTTTTAACTATTTGGTTCATTTAATCGCTTTAGATTCATTTGCTTTGCGTGTATACGAGTTACATCAAGTTAGAAGTATATTTTATGAAATACGGAAGAAATAAGTACTTAGTTTAAGTTAGTTTCAGGTTGAAACAAAATGTGTACCAATGTCTGAAATGAAAACGAAACCCGTGCTATAAAAGACATACATTTATAAACAAATACTAATAAACTTAAAGAATAATATTCGCAATAAGTCTTTGACTTTTAAATAACACATCCAAGTGTGTACTCGGCTTATTTTGACCCTCCCCTACATATTTCCGAGGGCCCCAATAAAATATTGTTGGCAACATTCTGGCGATTCTGTCGGAGGCCCAAACAATAATATTATGACATATTGCCTCCACAACCAACCTTTTTGAATGTATTTTTTTTTATTCGTAAAAATAGGAAGCTTACTTACCTACTAAGTGTTATGTAGCTAAGTATGTATGTATAAAGGTTTCGCGGTTATTGGAAAATATAATGAAATAGTTTTTATTAATGCATTGCCAAAATATAGATTAATATAGAGCTTTCTACTTAGGATTCAACTGGATCGGTTTATTTTGACGTGGTAGGTAGGTAATTACATTAATATTAGTTGATAAATAGTGTCTAGGTACTGTCAATTTGTCTGGCTACTAAACCTGGTTTTGTAAAACAAAAAAGTTATTTAAGCATGCAAATAACTATAAAAAGGCGTCTAAAATCTAAAATGTGTAGCATCTTATATGCTACAAAATAAAAGACATCTTTTATTTTTCGTCACAATTTCGAACTAGCTCAGAAACTAGAACAAGGCAAAAGTCTAGCTAGTTTTAAACCACATAGGAGGGTGTTACATTATGCACAATACAGAGACATGTAAGCCCGCCTTCACAAAGCGCGGGAAGGCTTCGGGCGCCATATTGTCGTCGCCATGGCTGCCGCCGGAAGTGACGCGCACGTGAGGGCTACTTCCGTGAATGCGTTCCGTTTCACGCGGTTCAATGTCACTGTATAGTAGACTAGGATTGTTTTAATTACTTAGAACTTTGTGTGTTAAAGTTTTATGAGATAATACTTTTGTGAATAATGTTTAGGAGTTTATTTATTTCGTTATGCTATACCATAGGTCATAAAAATACCTAATCATGTATATGCTAAATGTATAAACTTAATATGTATCTATAAAGTGTTGTTATACCTCCAGGGACAAGCTTCCTCCATTGGCTTACTATTTATACAATATTAATATTAATCTATGTATAATATTCCTCACATATTCTTCACACTTTCACACAACGCCATTTAGTCCCAAACTAAGCAGAGTTTATACAACGGATACGCATACATAAATACTTGTTTTTGTAAATACATACCTACATATTATACATAGAAAACACCCAGACCAATGCAAACAATCATGTTCATGTAAACAAAGATTTACATTGAGCGGGAATCGAACCCGAGACCTCTGCGTAGCAGTCATGTTATATAACCACTACCCCACAGAGCTCGTCTAAAAATATGTACTATGTATTTCCAAAAAAAAAAGTATATAAGTACTAATATTCGTTGTTCTGTTACCCATAACACAAGCAGGTTAAGCATAGCTTACTTTCTCTCTACCACAAAGGGATACATAAAAAATGTGTAAAACTATTAAATGTACCTACAAATATACGTAATATTTAGATGTACTTAATTGTTCTAACAACCAAAAGTTTCTCCAAAATCTAACAGTATCCTTCTCCATCAGGTATGGTTCTCCAATCGTCGAGCGAAATGGCGACGCGAAGAGAAACTCCGCAGTCAACGCCGTGACGCTCCAGCCGCATCTCCGCCGGCGCCGCCAACTCCTCGACTGCCGCTGAATGGAGGGTTCAACTCAATGTACAGTCCGATACCGCAGCCTATTGCTACTATGAGCGATACTTACAGGTAATTTGTTTGTTTTTGTATTTATTAGATGGAAGTCAATTAATGATTGCCAACCAATGTACTTAATTGGAAATAAGTACCTACCTAATCTTAAATAAGACTAGCTGACCCGTGCCCACTTTGTTGGGTGGCAAAAAAACCGCGTCCATTTTTGAAACATATGTCATTACTGCTCCACTCCTATCAGTCATAGCGTGATACTATGAGACTCCCCGATAAATGGACTATTCAACACAGAAATAATTTTTAAAATCGGTTCATTAGATCCAGAGATTACCCCCTAGAACGTCACAAACTCACAAACTTTACCTCTTTATAATATTAGTATAGATTTAAAAAACATATATAAACATACTTTCCTAGCTATGTGTTTTTAACGAAGTTGTAGCCTCTTCCATGTATCTCTCGCCAGGTACATTTAGCTTTCCAATGAAATGACCTATCGGCTAAATAGCTTTTCGATAAAATGGCCCAGCGGTTAAATAGCATTTCGGTGAAATGGCTCTTCGATGATTTGGCGTAGTAGAAATGGCTTTCGCAAAAATAACTACGAAACCCATTTATGGGTATTTATAGAAAATCTTGGCATATCTGTAGATACCTACCACAGTATTACTCTGCCTAAACGGGTTGATATTACATTTTCAAGTATTCATTCATTGCATACTGAGAACCAAGTAGACAGAACGATAAATTCCAATAAAAGTGAGTAGTAAAACCGTAAGTACGTAGTAGTAAAACAGTGAGACCTACGTAAAAAATAGTTAAAAACAAATACAAACTATCGTTGAAGGCTGTTGTAGAAGGCTGTTGTGTAACAAAAACTATAAGACTAACTAGAAATTCGAAAAACAAAATCTTATTAGATTACACACGCCCAGTGCCGCCATCTATCATCGAGCGGCGACAATAATTAAATTGCGCGCGAAATCGAGCGGCAAAGGTCGCGCCTTCTTGTGTTTCCCGCCATTGCACTCAGACGCTAAGGACGGCTTCCACTCCAATTGATTTTTAATAGTGAGCCACGAGTTTTAGTGTCCTAGAACAAATTAACTTAGACGAATGAGAAACTTTGAGGCTTAATATTGGTTTAATCTGGTGAAGTTTCTGCATTCTAGTTTTAAGCCTTTGTGTTTAAACTTGTAGTTTTTTAATTAATTACGTTTATCGTTTTATTTAGATAAGTAATTGATCTATGTAAAATATTTTTATCCATTGGTAACACTTATATAAAATTGAAGTGTCTTGTAACATTGATGCAAGGGTGGTAATGGGAAAATAGTGTAACTAATTCCACGTTGGTCAAGTGGATTAATAAAGGGTTTGTTTTCAGTATGAATTATGCCTCTCTAGCAATGACTTTATGGAAGTTGAATCTCCAGTCCATACATCACAACGTCTACAAACGGGACAAGAAGTGGTTGCGATGCGACATTTTGAATTCTTACTTTGTCACACAAACACGACTTGTTTTTCTATGTATTAAAGCTGATGAATATCACGCCACATTAATACCTTCTAAATTGGTTAGTTTTTATAGAGATTTCCTTACTCACATACTTAAAATAAAGACGTCTCTACAAAAACGTGTGTTTACCTATATTGCTCTACAAGCGCGTGTTACGATAGTAGTACATTGTGTTGAGTCAATTTAGGCCAATGGCAAATAAGTAGTAGGTAACAATTGTTTCGACAAAAACTAACAGTTCACATTGTTCCAGCTCAATGCCCGGTGGTTTATCATCGTCGTGTCTACAGCAACGAGACGGCGGATACCCGTACATGTTCGGTGACGTGCTGGGTAGCGGCGGCTACTCGAGAGCGCCGGCAGCCCACCAACAACACGCCGCATATTCACAGCCACAAAACGCTGGGGGTACTGGTGAGTTCACTTACCATGTTTTTTTCTGAATAAAATAGTACCTATAATTTGTTTTTATTTATGTAAAAAAACAATTTAACTTATGTTTAAGGTAAATTAAAAGTGTAGATTTAAATGTTATCTTCTCTCTTTTTTTTTCTAAGTATCTTTAGTAAAAGCATAAAATTCTCAAGCATACTCTCACAGAATAAATTGTCTAATCTTGATTGGTTTTTTACATTTGTACACAATAATCTTAAGATATTTTTTCATCGGAATCTTTGAATCAAAAACGCGAACAGACAAAAACACTTCGCACTTTTAATAATAATACCTACAAGGAAAAAATAAATTCAAGGAACGCTACAAAATCGACGCAATTGAAACGAGAGGCTTTGGAAAATATTTACCAACTTCGTAATAAAATGTAAAAAAAAATGCTGAGTCAAGAGCAAGGGGCGTCTGGCCCACAAGACCGCGACATGATGGGGGAAACAAAAAAAAAAGAAAAAGGAAAAAAATAAGTATTCATGTTCCGATTGGATTTGCCGTTGTCTGTTCCTTACAAATAGCTTTTAAATTGATTTTGCTAATAGATAGTGGAAGAGATAGGACTCGGGAAAAGTACGAGTATTTTATAAACAACCTTTTATATTTAAACATAGCACAGTTAAAAACATAAACGTGTACTAAAGAGCAGCGACCTAGATTTATTATTCAAAAAAAGAATAAGCGTCGAGGTGGTGCCATTGCCATTGTTTTAAAAAGCGGTAACTTTTCCATTTGATATTATATATCAGGCGGCGGACATTTTTAGCCGTAGGTGGCGGAAAGCGGTATGAATTATTGTTGTTTGGGGCGTTTCGCGGCATTGTTCGTCTGCCGAGTTTCCAGCACCGACCGCGAACAAAAGAGTTTTTCACAATTCAAAATGCACGCTCTCGTTTCATTTACTCTTTTGCGCTCTTTCGACGAGTGCATTTCCAGCTTCGTGCGGTATTAAATAATGCGGATTTGTTCTACTTTTCGCTTTTTGGCTCCGGTTCTTTTACGAATTCAGAAGGGTATGAGGTATTTTTCATTTCGTACCGACTTTCAGATTAAAAATTTTCAACGAAGAAATACATAACTATAATATTATCTGCTACAAAAACATCAAAAATAGACAGTTTAAAACGCATTACCTACGCCTAAACCATCCACAATAAAAAAATCTCGATAGTCTATGAAAAACTAGTTTATCATAGACAAACGATTGACTAAACGAGTCTCTGTGGAGCTGTTTAGAAGCGATAATAACGTGTAATGAATGTAAACGTTTGTACCCCTTCATGCGAGGCGACGGTGGCGGAACGGAAAACTGTTATCGGACAGACACACGCGCTCTTCGATCAGGGTAATAGGGGTAGTCTACATCTAGACATTATATGGTATATTTTGTTGCTTGTCCTTGCTTTTATACCTACGGGTAAATTATTAAATTTGCCTTTACAATTGACTTTTGAGGGGTAATGTTTGATTTTAATGGTTTCCTTTTTTCTATAGAAGACATAGGCACGGATCTGGACTCCCTTAACATCGCTCAAACAATAAATTGTGACGTGGAAGACGTACATAGACATATAAAATCTAATAACAACAACTTGAACATTATCTCACAAAACATACGTAGCATTAATTGTAATCTAGATAATTTTACAACATTAATACAAAGAACAGAAACCGACTGGGACATAATAATCCTTTCTGAGTGTTGGCTAAAATCGGAAAAAGGCGTGAAAGATATCACCGAATACAATACCTCAACAACTACGAATCACAAATCGCAAAACGAGGGTGTCGTTATCTATCACAAAACAAACCTACAAGGTTTAATAGAAGAACCAGTCCTGGAAGATGCCAACTGCCTCATACTCAAGATAAAAAACCACACCTGCATTATTGGAGTATACAGACCGCCTCGATACCATGACATTACAAAGTTTCTCAACTCCCTCGATGCAATACTAACAAAACTATCAAACTTTAAAAATATAATTATATGTGGAGATATTAATATAGATATCTATCCAGAGAAAACCGACAGGCGCTCACAAGAATACTTAAATCTGCTTGCCAGTCACGGGATGCTACCTGCCCACACGCTTCCAACACACAGCCGGTCGTGCATAGACCACTATATACTACGGTCCAAACTAAAAGCAACCTGCTGCGTCATGAACAGCTCTATAACGGATCATGACTGCGTTGCACTCAATCTAGAACTCAAGACCAAAATAGGCTCTGAAAATACTATCACCAAATTAAAGCTGGAAGAACTTGACATGGAGATACAAGCAATAAATCTGGAGCCCATCTATATTTCAACAAACACTAACGAAGCTGCCCTATATCTAACCACCCAGCTAGCTACGGCTATAGCAAATAGCACAAAAACTATCAATCCACCCAAAAGGAAAATGATAAAAAAAACCATGGATTACAAATGGCCTATTACGATGTCTAAAAAATAGAGATAACTTACACAAAAAAACAAGGAAAGAACCAGACAACATCATTCTCGTTACTACATACAAAAGGTATAGATACTTCTGCGTATCAGTATTAAAAAAAGCAAAAAGAGCCTATGAGAAGCAAGAAATAGATAAAGCAAAAAAGAATACGAAACAGCTGTGGAATATAATTAAGTCTCTAGCTAACACTAAAAGCAAGGAAGATAGTTCAAGAGCATTATTAAAAACTGGGAGCGAACAACAAACCCTCAATCAAATCAATACATACTTTGCCAACACAGGCAAGAGATTGGCTGAGAACATAAATTTACAACATGTAGAAAACAACGTGCCCGCGAATCACCCCAGACAAATCACAGCAATAGACTCCTTTTTTATGACGCCAGCATCTGAAGACGAAATAAAAAAACTGATAGAAAGCCTAAAAGATAAACATTCGGCAGATATCTATGGAATAACCAACCATATAGTCAAAAGATATAACCAAGTACTGGTCAGGCCAATTACTCATATATGCAACCTGGCAATTACAAATGGCATATTTCCCGACGTGTTTAAAACAGGGTTAATAAAACCAATATACAAAGGGGGAGACAAAACCTGTGTTGACAATTACAGACCGATCTCGATACTGCCCACCCTGTCAAAAATTCTAGAAAAGATAATGAACTCACGCCTCGTAAAATATCTAGAGACCAAAAAAATCCTCGCCCCTTCACAATATGGCTTCCGAAAAGGAACCTCCACTTCGGCCGCAGTACTTGACCTCACGCAGGCCATAACCTCCGCTTTAGACACGAAGAAGAAATGCCTAGTAATATTTCTAGATATTGCAAGGGCATTCGACTCTGTCTCAATTCCCCACCTCCTCCTGAAACTCGAACAAGCTGGAGTGCGAGGACTCACTTTAGACCTGTGTAGAGACTACCTGGAAAACAGGAAACAGCGAGTAAAAGTTGACACATGGACCAGTGAAGATGCAAACGTTACCTTCGGCGTACCTCAAGGGGGAGTTAATAGTGCCACGATGTTCCTTCTCTACATAAACGACTTGTGTCAGATGAAACTAGAAGAAGGGCAAATTTATACATACGCAGATGATACAGCGATTTTCTTCAAGGGAGATACCTGGGCTGAAACCTACAAGAACGCCCAGAAAGGGTTTGATAAGGTGAACAGGTGGCTTAGAGACAACCTCCTGACACTAAACACGACCAAAACCAAATACATTCCCTTTAGCATAAAAACCATATACTCACCAGGACTCGAACACACCATCACTGCCCACACGTGCAACACTCACTCAACTCACGCATGCAACTGTCACACACTTACAAGAACCACTAGTATAAAGTACCTAGGTGTCATCTTGGACAATACACTCACATTTAAATTACACATTGAGGCCCTGTCATCAAGGTTACGCAAGATGATATACATAATGAAGTCGCTAAGACACATAGCAGATCTAGCAACCATTAAGACAGTATACCTTGCTATTTGTCACTCCCTCATAGAATATTGTATAGTAGCGTGGGGTGGTGCCGCAAAGTCTCACATGATCAATGCAGAGCGAGCACAAAGAGCCCTGCTAAAGGTAGCAGCGAAACTGCCATACCGTCACCCTACGCATAAGGTATATGAGCTATGGAAAGTCTTAAGCGTAAGGAGAACATTTATCCTTAGGGCAATACTCCTAAAACACTCACAAACACCATACGAACCAAACAAAATAAAAGACAAGAGACGTATGGGACAAGTAATCATACAGCACAGACACAACACAGCTTATTCACAACACTATCTTGGATACCTAGGACCATACCTATATAATAAGATGAACAACAAATTAAAAATTTACTCACTAAATAGCTACAACTGCAAAAATACTATCATAAAATTCCTTCTCCCTCTAGATTATGAAAAAACAGAAAACCTACTACGACCCCTCAAATAATACAAACAAATAATATAATTAAAAAATGTCAAATAAGTATACAAAAATCTTCCGCCAACAATACACATCTCATCACACACACATACATACATGTTCACACGAAACTATACATTCCCAACTTATCCTAACACATAACCACACTACACTACCGATATATAAGTACGATTATTATAGAAACAATTATTATTGTTAATAGTGTAAGTGTATAGAAATAATGTTAAAACACCTATATCATCATCACAATTAAAGTGTGACACATAATTTGTTGATGGGCCTGGTGACCAGTGGCACAGGTATAATATACCTTTTTCTGGCACCAGTCCTTCACAATACGCAAAATGATTATAATCATAGATTTAAGTAGTTATTAAGAAACAATTGTGAAGGAAATAAAGAGATTATTTTATTATTTTATTTTATTTCTATTTATATGTAAAAAAATATAATTAAAATTAAGTCCGCGTACCAATAGACGCATTGTGGTTTCCCCTTACACGAACAGACGACCTGGTTAAGACGCGGGAATTCGATGGGTAAAGAAGATTGTGTAAAGTGGATGGATGTAGAAGAGCAATGGACGAAAATTAGCTAATATAGATGACGAGGTAGAAACTTTACTTAAAAAGTCATTTTACTAACAAAATAGAATTTCTACAAATACAAATCTAACACAAATATCAAATATATGAACATATACCAGTGTAGCTTCATGACTGTTGCGATGTGACGTAATCGAAGCGGGCCTCCTACCGTGCATAGATAACGTGATTGTGTGTAATAAACGGAATGCAATCGCAATCCTATTAGACATATGGCCCGGCCGATACTGATACATGACGTTAATAGGCTTCACGTTTGATTGTGTTAACATGTGACGATGATATGTTCCCAGATTGCTTTTCGTATATATTTAGTTTAATGTTTTAGTTTTGTTGAATTTACTTGATATAAAAGGTTTTTATAAAATTTTAACATTATTATGTGAGCCAACAGACGTCCGCTGTTGGACATAGGCCTTTTTTACTCAACGATTGTTACCTACCTGATTAATGGCCGAATACTCAAACATCTGTTAAAGTAAAGCGGCGCTTAAACTAGAAATTCTCATACAAATGTCTAGTTTAAGCGGCCGTATGTCGCGCACCTATCGTTATAAAATCAATTAAAACTTCGTTACAAAAATCTGTATTACTTAGTGTATTCATTACGCCCTGATTCTCCGTTATGTGTGATGCCCTGATGGCCACGATCCTTTAATTTAGGTAGAAATAATGTCATATTGACGGTTCGATTCCTTTAAGCAGGTAATAGATAATTGTGTTAAATGTGAAACCAGTCAAGATACCATAAACACTAAAAGTAGAGCCAGTTGAAAAAAAGTCATATTCACTTTGTTCATTGTTGAACAAAATGGCACAATATCTCAATATTTAAGTACAAAATGAAATTCTGATTAAGTATAATAAGAATTTAGATAACTTTATTTCTTATTAGATTAATCATAAAAAACCTCACTGAGAGCTAATTGAAATACATAAATACTAATACACGACGGCTTAGATACTAAAATGCTATAATTGTATCGTCATTACTAACTCTGCTGTACAACATAGAGAACAAAATAACATTCTTCAAATAAGCTTCTTATTACTATAAAATGTTTCACATGTTTATTGACAACGTCGTCCTTTGTTCTATAGGTGTAATATCGGCGGGTGTGAGCGTGCCTGTTCAAATACCATCGCAGGGGCCGGACCTCGCGTCTAACTACTGGGGGAGGCTTCAGTGATCTCAGCTATTCGGGTTCCCGCATCGACTTCTGTCGATGCCTGAGAACCCGACCAACATACCCGAGTCTCCATCTAGCGGTGAAATCGCGCACAATTATGCCGACTCACACTTGTCTATGAACGCTATCAACATGACAGCCGGCCATGATGCTAATGCTTTGGCGGCAGACTTGCAAGAACAAAATAATTCAGTTTCGTAAGTTTATATGAGACTGTAAAATTCAGTGTTCGTTTTAATATCAACGATTATGTTCAAGGTTCAAACGATATTTTATTGTTAGTGATTTATAATTTTTAAATGGTGCAACTTGTTTTAATTTTGTACATTTTCGGACATTTAATGTTAAGAGGCAACTGATGATGTTCAAACTTAGCGTAAGCGAACGACCGTACACAAGGATGTATGCTAAGCACTGCCGTAATTGTTCTAAATTACTGTTCATTTAATTTATTTATTAAGACCATATTCGTGTACATTATTATATAAATATATACAATATGATTAGAGCATGTTTCATTGCGTACGGTCAATAAAATAGTAAGCTAGTACAACAATAACATGCAAAGTGTAAATATAGATAAGCGCCATCTATTGTCGAGTAGAGAAAGTTTTTATGAGTACCGAGAGAAGTCTTTGGACGGGGAATAAATGTAAATTGTTTGTGCCAACGTTTGTAATAATCGAGTGTTATGCGCCCTTTGCGTACACAACCCTTTTTATTTCTTTGATGTATGCAGTAGGGGTGCGAAATATTAATACTATAGAGAAAAAACGCGTTCGGCTAGATTCATTATCGCGTTTGTTTCACACCCCTGTGTTCGTCACCAACAAATTGAGATACAAACTAATGTTTGTACTTGTAATGATTCTTGTATATAAATAGATGTTGTACTTATCGTGTCAACTCAATTCATAACTAGAAACAATACGAAACGAATTAATTTATTATTTATTGATTGTAAAAATTAAGGTCAATATTGCTGTGATTAAAATATAGAATTATTAAGTTATTTTATCACAAAATCTTTGGACAAATTACACAAAATTATTTTAAATAGTATGCATGTCTACAAAATGTACAAAAATGTATACTTTTTAACACATTTTAGTTTATAATAGAACATTATTTTTCAATCGGTGCTGGTCTCGGCACAAATCATGATTTCATAATTTTTAATCTATCATTTATCATGCTTATAAATATTAAACATTAAAAACAATAAATTCAAATGGTTTAGCTTGACATTTCAACACAAGTTGTACTGATTTTTAAGCAGCATGTCAATTCTCGTACCTTAAAATCGATAAAAAATTCGGTTAAGTTAGCTTATAGTTGTCAAATTGTCACACAATAGGTAAGACGATTTGACAACTAAAAGTTAACTTAACCGAAGAATGACATGCAGATGGAAGCTGTGTAACCTACACACAACGTCAAACAAAATACAGCAAAATACGTTTAAAATTTATAATTATGATAAAATTATCATTTAATAAATGTACATTGATAATATATATTTTCATTAAGAAAAAAATGCAATATGGAAGTGGGTGTAGGCGTAACATAAATGTATGTATAATGTAATTTAGTTTGATAATGTAAAATAAATTATTACTATATTTAAGTGCATATAGTTTGAGGAGATTACAGTGAAATTTATTAATAAATATTTCATTAACCATTCTTATTTTGTTTTACTACATTATAACAACACTTTAATGCCCCACTGCAAGGATTGACCTCCTCTTCTGACAAAGGTAAGTTTTGCCTAATTTTTCGGTAGTCGATTTTTACAACAGCTATAAGATAAGTCCATGTATAACTCAATCAATACACAGAGTGTTGTTTTACTTACCCTAAACAATATTAAATGACGATTCACTCAAGTATATCTAATATAACAACAATAGGGCAATAAAGATGTTACAAATATTATTAATAATAAAAGTAAAACTATTTGATAGTCAACCTTATTGCGTAACACGAGTGTTGCCACCCTAAAAATTATTCCCGTTAAGTATATTTGGGCGGTATATATTAATTTTGTGTCGGTTAACTTTGTATGGCACCCCAATGTGAGGGGATGGATACAAAGGGATGGTATTAAACGTGTTGTATTGTAGGCATTATAGTAATCTTAAGCGCGGGGATGCAGTTTGACGGTAAATTATTATTGAGTAGTATCTGCCCCGCGGTTTGGCTCACACTTAAAGTTAAGCACTGTCTAGATGAATTTAAAAACTTCAAACGTAAATTAAATGAAACATTTCACTGACTGTAAGGGCGCTTTGATTCCTAATTTGAAATTTATTAAATAAAAAATTGCACAAATTGCGAAGCTGATAAAATTGGTCATTTTATTTTAGTGTGTTCCTGTAAAAACTAAAATCATAATTTTACTTTAACTTTAATTATACATGTTTGACTACAACGACATCTAGTCGCAAACTAACCAGAGCTTATACACTTACTTATAATTTTTGACTACGTATTATTCTTCTTAATGACATCTCATTATACAATTTTGTACATAGAAACATCATAAACCTCTCGTAAGACAAAGGACCGAACACAGTGCTGCCATCTACAACTGCATAAATTAAAAACAATTTTAATCGCTTTACATTTCGATTCGTCCCCTATCTGAGTGCGTTTGATTTGTATGGGTAATCTTGTATGACGAAGTAACGAGGGTATAAGCACAATTGTATGTATATTTGTTTGTTAGGATCATCATTAGGAACTAATTTTATATTATTGGAATTGGTTTTTAGATTTATGATTAGTAAGAATGTATGTATTTGTTTTGATATCATTATTAATTTTACCCGAAATGCAGCTTCAAAAACGTTTTCAGTCACTAGCATTTAATTAACGGCCACCAACAAACCCAGGCTCAGAACAATCATTTATGGATCGCACAAATAACATGAAGCATGTGATTCTAACCCTAGATCTCGTGCACGGCAACCGCTTACTAAGACCGAAGAGCCCCCGAGGAAGTCGACTTGCTTACAATATGGTAAGTAAAACAATAACATAATAATAATATCCTTATAATGTGATATACAGACAACATCACAAATTAACTTACAAGTAATTATACAGCGTGACCAAAAATATAAAAAACCTCAATACATTTTTATGAAAAAATTACACGAAAATTGACAAATCAAGTGACAAAAATTAATGACGCTGTTTGGATATGAGGTTCTTTATTATTTCTGAACATGTTACACAAACACAATTACAAACAAAATTCAACATATTTATACTCGTATTACAATCATAAGTTTTAAAGTATTGCGGTACATACATAAAAAAATAAACTAAAACAGGATTTAATGCGAAATGCACCTGTTTTTTTTTACCCCAAAAAAAGTTTTTTTTTAGTATACTTTTAAATCAGTCGCATAGAAATTTCATCTAAATTGATTAAGTTATTTAGTTGTCAATTAAAACAAATTATGGCATTCTGTCAAAATGACATTAAAGCTTAGATTTTGTAGTCTGTTTTGATAAGCAAATCATTTACTTAACATTCACGCATATTTTCGCGTTACTTCCTGTTTCTTTACGCTGTTTACGTTTAAGGGTCGTAGCAGATATAACGTAACGTAAACGTATCTTCACCGCCTCGCCTTTTTCCTCGGTGTCAAACGTCGAAATCCGATTAAGTTACGATTCCGATTAGTGTGCGTTGCAGTAAGGAGTTTCTTACAAATAATACTGAACGGCTCGAGTTGATACGGTGCCGAACTGTTACGTTATATGTGCTACGACACTTAACATTACATGGGTACACATAACATAAACTATTACTATACACTCATATAAATAAAAGAGCAGTCCACAAAAATAACATAAAGACGAAAGTCTCATTTCGCCTTAATAAGATATGTTTAATAATAATTATAAACGAAATTATGGCCAAATTAAACTATTCTTTATGTTTCTTAACTATTCTTTAAAACATTATTAAATAAATACATTAAACAATACAAGAAAAGTTATTATTTTAAAAAATTAAATTATAAAAATGTGACTTTAGAGCTTTTGATGTGGAGATGAATTTCAAACTTTTTTCATTAATATTATTTAAATAGGAAAAAGAGGAACACACATAGCTCCCTTAGGACTTAGACATAGCTATATGCTAGTGACCTATCGACCTACAGGTCAATTCTCGTAACATACAATTTAATTCAACTTAATTTTAACTTTTTTTAAATTTAATTTTTAATTAATCCAAAAGTAAATTAAATTTAAAAAAGTTAAAATAATCGATTTTAGGGTACGAGAATTGACATGCTCAGTAATAGAATTCCCACTTTAAACAAAAGGTACAAGTCAAGTACATAACGCGCAATCTAAGCTGACCGGCTTGAAGTTATTGGAAATGGCTGCGCAGGTTTAATTTTTAGAACTGCGTTTATTGGAGCGGGTATTTTCTTAGTTCCTGTACATACGCGAACTTCTTTAATAGCCAACTTCAAGCCAGCCAAGTAAGATTGTGCAAACTGTTTATACATAAGACTTCTTAACCTGAGTTTTTAGAAATGGTATTTTGGACAATTAATTGTAGAATTAATGAAGACATAATTCTTACAATATTATACAAATTACTAAGAACTTATTGTTTATTAAAGCACCAATTAATAGTTCTTTGCAGTCCTTCAGAATGGTCCCATTCTAGGGACGCCTTCTCTTTTTAGAGAGAACTAGAGCTATAATTAACTCGTATTAATGGCCCACTCCAGGGACGGACCTCTTGCAGGGACAGAGGAAATCTTGGCATACTAAACCAAACTACTCTTATATGACCATCGATTGGTATCTGACTATAAAGTCTTTATTCTATATTTATGGGGCTTCAAATCCGTTATATCCCTAGTGACTTTTTAAAGTTTTTTATTTCAGTCATCTTTTACTTTGAGATCAGAGTATAAAACTAAGCAAATGTTAACTCTATAGCGAAATACATGAATAACATAAAAATATCAAATTTAATTCAAGACACTATTTCGACTTCGAGTCAAAATCAACTATTCATGTATCAAAACTATCATTTTTAGGAACTAAATTGACAGTTTCGACATTTGATTATTGTCAAAAATGTCAATTTAGTTCTCATGTAGTAGTCATTCGGAAACCGGTGGTAAATTTCAAACTCAAGCCACTGGGACTTGACAAACATTGAAATGTCATGAACTCAAAGTACATCGAACTTAATCGACCTAATCTATACGATGTATGGCTATTTTAAATAAATGAGATTTATAAAAAGTACATCCAGTTTTAGTCTCTAGCCTAGAGCAACGAGATAGATCACATCGAGAATCGACTTACATACAGTAACCGGCGCGATAATTATTGCGCATGGACCTTTAGAAAGAGACAATCGGCTAATTTCGACTTCGTAGAGCGTCATCTCTGTCGCACGAAATACATATTGAGAGATATCAATATATATATATTGAGTTGTTAACACCCTCAAATTTATCATACTACATACATATTTCTATTCGGGTCTTACTCGCGGTATATAACTACATAGCCTAGATTCATTAGAGGTATTTATCCTAATAGTATACCAATCGCGATAGTTTAAAATCTATTACCCTCAAATTTATTTTAATATCAAAAGAAGCAAATCATAATTGTTTTAACAGCTTCTAATAGATACCGGACTGTTTGTATATCGTACGACAGAGATAACGCTCTACGAAGCTGAAATTAGCCGATTGTCCCTTTCCAAATGTCGATGTGCTATATTTGAGAACATTCAAAAATTTAGTACAACCATTTTGGCATGTCCTTTTACTTTTTATTTTAGAAATTTGACAACTTATTTGGTATATTAATAGCCTTAAACTGAAAATTTCCGTTATTTTACTACGTTCTTAACTTAATTCCAGTGTAATTTAGTTAAAACTGAATATTTAAAGATTATTTTAATAAAACGGCCAGCATTATTTGACGTGTCCCCAGTGAGAATTCATTTGTCTTCTAATTTTTGAATCTCCTCATTTATCGCCGGGTACTGTGCATATCACAGAAATCTAAATAAAAGGAGAAGTGGTATGACGGGGTTTTCTTGTCAACGCAATATGATTAGACAGATTATATAGCCAAAAATGGCTGTCACCTAGGTTTAGCTGTGTTTTGACAACGACCGAGATAACATATAAAATGCCGAGTTGTTCAGTGGTTGCCTGTAAAATTAAGAGCAATAAAAAAATCTTTATTAATAATGGAATCACTTACCGTATGCTAGTACATGTATTTTATTGTATTTACCTCTAAAATCATGAAAAAATAATCTTCAATGTCCTCACTATGTTATTTTCATGTTCGGACAATTAAGTACTATAATATTTTTGTAACATATACATTGCTTCTCTAATGCTGTCTAAACTAGTCATTCAATGATATATGAAGCATTAAACTATTCGCTCAACGATATTACGTATGACAAGTGGTTGCTAACCGTGATCGCTCTAACAACCAAACGATAGTGACGATCCGTTCATGACTACGACTATCTATCGTTTTCGATAAAAAGTCGTGTATTGTAGGAATTTTAAATTGTAAAAGTTTTATTAAGTTAAATGAGATATTTTTTTTTTAATGTTGTGTTACGCTGTTTAAATTATGTAATTTCAATATAAGTATTACAATGTTGAAATAATATCCTAAATCAAAGGTGGAGTAAGTACTCTAGAACATAAAGGTTTAAAATGTTGATTAGAGTGGTTTTAAAAGTTTTTTTTAAACGCTCATCCATTTATTAGCACACGCGTGCTTTTAACTGGTTTTATCAGATTTGCTTAAAATCAGTCTAAATGCTCATCTATCAGTTCCTATATTCATGTTATTGTTTTATTTTATCTAGGCGCAATATTGCTCGCGCATTTTGGCATGCGCATGCACATGCTTGAATAAATGAACTGTACACGCTGTTACCTGCTTCAAAAAATAATCTGTATACTTAGTCTTATATTATACAACTATCCAAAAATTGACATCTATAAGTTGTAATTGACTACAAAACAGTTTTGGCCCAAAGCTCAAAATATGGGCCACACAAGCTCACTCAAAGAAATTTAATGAACCATGATGTAATTAAACAAAGCGCTTTTTGAAGAGATTGATAATTGGCGATGAAAAGTAGATCATGCATGACAAGCACGTGCGGAAAAAGTCGTGTTTTAAAGTCGGCTAGGTTTAACCGACTGTCGCTAAATTATCGCTAGCTCTCCCTCACAGGTGCGTTACTTTTGTATGACAACAGTCAAAATGTTACAAACTGCTGCGACAATAAGGACGCAAAAGAAGTATGACGCTTGAGTTCCTTCAACCTGCGATATTACGACATCAGTTCACGGATTAATTTGTTTCACGACATGTACGATCTTACACAAACTGTCGAGAATATTATTTTACAAAAGTATTGTACAATTATATATTATTATATAATACATATTTATATAAAAGTAATTATTATTTAAGTATATGATAAGTATTTAATTTTTAATAATATATAAGTCTTGTCTATCGATAAATTTTATTAATTATTTATCGATAAAGTCAACGCCTAGCATAAATGTAATTTTTTTGAATGTAGTAGTTTTAAATTGTAGTAGTTCTTCTATCTAAATTTTTTGAAGTTTGTTTTAGTTGTATATATATAGTAGCGCTGATTGGTTCGCTGTGACACCGTGTAAGGGAGATATTTCAAGGAAAAACGAGACAGAGTATTGCGTTCATTGATAATCTAGATGTAACTGAGAACAGTAGTCTATTCGTATATTCTATTGCTGTGTGTGTTAATAAAACTGGCGACATTAGGTTTCCATACAAAATGACATTCAGGGCACATCTCCTTTTTTCAGATATCTGTGGTGCATATGAACACAGATTTAGTCGATTTTAACCATTTTCTTCATTGTTTTACTATTTTGCCTATTGGCAGGACACCCAACCTGTTAAATTTGATTGGTCGTCAGTAATTTGATATGTATGACATAGAGAGCATTTCAAATGGACAAAAGATTTTATTCTTAAATATCCAAAGTTTTACCACAGAATATAATTCATTGATCTTGTAGATCTAATAAAAACCTTAGGTGTTGCCTTGGATACTAAAATGGACACCCGGGACCTCAGGGATGTCTATCGCCTCAACAACTCTAAAAATCCCCAGACTGCCGGCCCGATAACCGTAGAATTCACGAGTATCATTACCAAGGACAAATTACTTGCTAGTGTCAAGAAATACAACCGCACAAATAAAACTAACAGACTTAATGTATCACATATTAATATGAAAGGCGATACCCCTATTTATATTTCTGAAAGTTTAACCACCAAGGCGAAGAAATTGTATTTCCAAGCTCGCCAGTTCACTAAAGCCCACAATTATGCCTACCACTGGACGTCCCACGGCAAGGTTTATATTAAGAAGAAGGAAGGAGACCCAGCAAAAAGAATTGAACACGAGTCAGACTTCGAATACCTCAGCCAGCAAGGGAAGTGACTATTACTTTTAACCTATAACCAATTTGCTTTTCTATCTATTTACTATCACTTATACTTTAAGGAATACGTTCATAACCTTTATCTTTATAAAATGTTACTATCATTGTCTATATGTAATTTACTATTTTTATATACTGTGACAAATAACACTATATACATACAATACTACGTTGTTAATAAATACTACACCAAATACCAACCAACACTACACAATATAAGCAACACTAACAAATACATACCCTACAAACAAGACTACTATACTACATTTGTAAAAACAATATACTCAATCCAACACACACAACCAAATTTGTTAGTCAATATCATGTCTCAGTCTCAGCCTCGTAAGAATGCCTACAATAATTATACATATGCAATTTTAATGTATAAACACGAGCCATATATTTTACTGTACGACCAATTAATACACTCTACCTATTGGTCTTCACATAGCACCCCATCACTCAACACTCACAAGTGGATACTGTAATCAATAACATGAGCTGTATTGATCAGCTCTCTGTCTCCAAAACTTTAAGCTGTACACCTGAAAATTGTGCAAATCATGTGACTAACCCAAACAAACAATTAAAAATAATCACTCAGAATATTAGATCCATCAACTCAAACATTGACTCCTTTCTAGCTCTAATTTGTAGAATAAATCTAGATCTTGAAATTGTGGTACTTACCGAATGCTGGCTGAAACATAATAACTCAATTCCAACTATCGACAACTATTCTAATTTTCAAACGCAGAAACTTATGAATCAAAATGATGGTGTGGTGATCTATATAAAAAATTACAATATAGACACCTATACTGTCGAAGAACCAACTCTATCCGACGCTAGCTGCTTAATTATAAAAATTGGAACTACGAAAGCTATAATTTGTATCTACCGTTCCCCTTCAATAGCCGATGTAAGCAATTTTTTGCAATCTCTCAACTTACTGCTTTCTGATCTTACCTCGTTTAAAAACATTGTTATTGTGGGAGATATTAACCTCGATATCGCCTTTTCTGCACCCACCCATCAAACCTCTGACTATCTCAACCTCATAGCGTTTCATGGCTTGTTGCCCGCTCATTATTTACCTACACGAGGGCTATCCTGTCTTGACCACATTATGTTGAAATCTAACATGTCAGCATTAACTCTAGTTATTGAATCTTCTGTAACAGACCATAAACCGGTACTCTTATGCTTAAAATTGAAAAAATATAGTAAATCAAATCTAACTACTGTCACCAAAACAAACTACGTATCCCTAGACTCTGATATGAAAACCTTCAACTTTCAGCCTATCTATGAGCTTACTAATGCCAATGTAGCTACCGAATACCTAATAAACAATCTGTCTAAACTTATAAGCTCTCATACATCTATAATAA
Organism: Schrankia costaestrigalis; assembly: GCA_905475405.1. Taxonomy (NCBI): domain Eukaryota; kingdom Metazoa; phylum Arthropoda; class Insecta; order Lepidoptera; family Erebidae; genus Schrankia; species Schrankia costaestrigalis. The sequence goes on from FR997851.1 coordinate 7,208,209, forward strand.
AAGTCTCAAGCTCAAACCGTCTACTCAAACCTTGGATGACCATAGGCATGCTACGTTGCATGCGAAACAGAGACGCTATGCATATGAAGCTTAGACACTCTCCAAACAATCCTATATTAAGGTTGACTTACTCAAGGTATAGAAACTTTTGCACAAAAATTCTGAAAAAGCTTAAAAGAGACTTCGATCGTGCTGAATTAAGAGACGCGTCCAAAGACAATAAAAAGATGTGGAAAGTAATAAAGCGAGTTACTAATACAGATAAGCCTCTTGCACTCAATACAGACTTACTCGCTTCCTCTCCTTCGCCTCAAAAATCGGTCGACATGGTGAATGAGTTCTTTGTTAACATAGGTAGGGACCTTGCTGGTGTAATTGTGCAACAGCAAGTGAGTCCATTATCATCAGAAAACTTCTTTCCTACGCCCAACACTTCCCAATCTTTTGTGATGTTACAGACTGATGATATGGAGGTTCAGGAAATATTAATGTCACTCAAATCAGATTCTGCTATTGGCTGGGACAACATCTCCACCAAATTCCTCAAGCGCTACCGTGACATTCTTATTCCTCTGTTTACTTATATTTTTAATCTCTGCTTAAACTCGGGCACGTTTCCTCTGTATTTTAAAAAGGCCATTATTCACCCAATACATAAGTCAGGCAGTAGAAATTGTGTAAATAATTATCGGCCTATCGCTGTTTTGCCCTCAATTTCAAAAATATTAGAGCGCTTACTAAACAAACGGCTTATGAAATTTCTGGAGGATAAACGGTTTCTTTCTCCAAATCAGTTCGGTTTTAGGAAAAATTTATCCACATGCAATGCAGTGAATGATCTCATAGACCATGTTACCAGGGAAGTAGATAATAAAAGGAAAGTACTTACCATATTTCTCGACTTAAAAAAGGCTTTCGATACCGTATACATTCCTGACCTAATTTTGAAGCTCGAAGCAATAGGGATTCGTAGCCAATCACTCAAAATCTTTCAAGACTATCTCTCAGACCGAACTCAACGCGTGAAAGTACAAAATTACCTGAGTACCGAAGTGGGGGTCAATTTTGGGGTTCCGCAGGGTAGTGTTATAGGTCCAACCTTATTTATCATTTATGTCAATAGCCTCTGTAATCTAAAACTCATAAACGGCAAAATCACAGCTTTTGCCGATGACGCCGCCCTCACCTTCTCTGGGATTGACTGGAACGATACTTTCTCTTCAGCTCAGAAAGGACTTAACTTGGTCACACAAATTCTCAACATGCACCGACTGACACTAAACACAGAGAAAACTAAAATTATCACCTACAATCTCCGTAGACTTAATCAACCACCAGACTCTTACACCTTATTGGCTCACTCTTGTCATCTACCAGGAACCACACCTTGCACCTGCCCTAGGCTGGAACGAGTTAATATGATAAAATATCTCGGTGTGACTCTTGATAATAGATTGAGCTTTACACCACACGTTGAGCTGCTGTCAAAAAGAATCAGGAGGTTGATATTTGTTTTCAAGCATCTTCGTCATGTGGCAGATTCTCAAATTATCAGAACCACCTACTTTGCACTCTGTCAATCGCTACTTAGCTATTGCATTCCAGTTTGGGGAGGAGCACCCAAAACTGCCATGCTAAAACTTGAACGTGCACAAAGAGCAGTTCTGAAAGTCGCCACATTTCGTCCCATTCTTTTCCCTACAACTGTTTTGTATCAAAATTGTGTAGTACTAACGGTCAGACAATTGTTTATACTAAATGTAGTACTCCATCAACATCAAATAACACCCTTTCAAATACTTACCAAAAGACGCAAAGACAAAGCATGCCAACCCTATTTTAGTCGTTTCACTACAACACAAAGACTACCTTGTTTCCAAGGACCGCATCTTTACAATAAATTAAATAAAACTTTAAGTATTTACTCACTTTCGTATTCTGCGGTAAAACTTAAATTAAAAACATGGTTATTGACTATCGACTACAATGACACAGAAAATCTTTTACAAACGGTATAACATAACCTCACATAGTGTACACACACAAACACACGCAAATACATACACAAACTCACTCATCCACACCTACACACACACTCAAACTCACTCATCCACACACACACACACACACACAAACTCACTCATTCACACACACACACACAAACTCACTCATACACACACACAAACACAGACACATATTCACACACTCTTTCACACATTTGTCACAAATAGGAAATTAAGCCTAACAGTTGATTTTATATAAACATCTGTACAAACTTTTGTTTCTTAATTTATGTACAAAACAACGAAACAATCGCATTATTAGATAAAATAAAATATTTTTTTCTCCAAGGGTCGGGCCCAACACCTTTAATACAAGTTGCTGTTGCAACTTAGCAAGGGTTTTGGGAACAACACACAACTTGTTTACTTATGTTATAATAATTCTATGAGGTTGTTCTTAAAGTGTGTAAAAATTGTACATGTGTTTTGATAATAATAAATATTTCATTTCATTTCATTTCATTTCATTTCATTTCATTGAGCACACATTGAGACCGGGATATCGAGCATGGCAACACTACTTCTTTGCTACAGTTACATCTCCATGATATTGGCAACCCCCACTGAAGTTCCTTAGGGTTTTCCATACGTTAAAAAAGGGGTTATTATAATATTTTTTGTTAATTACGAGTCAATAAGTAGATACGTCCGTTCGTTGGTTGGTCTTGGTGCTACAGGCCAGTCTGTTGAATTAGGTGTTGTGACAGTATCGCGTTGTAGAAGTCTGAAAAGTAAAACGTAATAGTTTAACTTTAATATTTGTAACTTATTTGTTTAATTAAAAATCATAACTTTTAAACTATCACGTATATAAAAGAGATATTAAAGCGTAGGTACGGTCAGTGTAGTGTGTAGGCACATTAGTAACATCTCAAGATACGAGGGCAGATGATGATAATATAGTATCTATCACGAACAAAAAGTTGTGACATCACATCATCGGTCAGCTTGCGACTACGGCCAGTGCAACCTGTGCGAAACGTCATTCAAAAAGATAAAGGTAAATAGCAAATGCGTTAATCTCGCGTTTATAGGTATAATATTTTTAATTAAAAATGTTGCTACAGAAATATTCATAATGTCGCTTCATCTCACAAGAAAATTTAGGGGTCTGACAAAAAACAAAGTTAAGGTTAGGTTAGGTTAGGTCAGATAAGCTCCACGCTCCACTCTAGCTGAGTCCAGAGGTCCCGCCTTTTCTTCTGATACTTGTTGGTACTGTGCCTGCAAGCTATACACCTACATAGCTTCAAAAATTCCTACTGAAATTATCGTTTGACGTTACTCTACTTCAAGGAAGCGGGTTAAAAGAAGAGGGAGCGATTCGGTCCCCCTTTCAAGGGCGACACAGAAGCCCACAAAGTAGAAATATTTAAAGAATTTCTATATCCATCAGTGGACATCTATTGGATAATACAACAATAAATGATAATACTCACTGCCTCCTCTCATCCGTGATGGCACCATAGTTGGTGACTTCAGGAGCGGCCTCCCTGGTGCTCCGCGGTGGAGGGGGGAAAGGTGGCCTCCCCCTATTATACCAATGTTGGAATGACCATCCGATTGCCGCAACCAATACCCATATTAATGTTACTGTTAAATCTGTAAATGGGAATGTAATAAGAAAAATGCTGTGGGTATTTTAACATCAATTAGGTACTGTCTCCGTGTGGTGACGGAGTAAGAATACAATATGTCACCACCCCATCTCATCCCATGGGTGTCGTAAAAACCGACTAAGGGACTATCCGTAAACTTATCTTTACGTAATAAAAAAAAATCTTGAAATGAAACTCTATACCAATCCATTTCGCCAGCGTGGTATTAGTAGGCCAAGTATCCCTCATTACATTAATGGGCTGTTTTGATGAAGACAAAGCGGTGGGTTTTCAGAAATTGTACCGCTTAATATATCGACATAATAGCTACAAATCCTCTATTTCAAAACAAGTAGGTAATGTTGTGGTAATTCATATTGTGGTTACGGTGAATGTTCTTGTTTGGGCAAATGCTTTGCTAACAACCATGCTTATCTGACGAAAACATTGTACTGTAGAAACGCGCCTTTTTTATTACGATGGCCAGGGATTAATATCTTTTGTTATGCGGGGACTTTTACATATAAGAAAAACTGTCATACATCCGAAAAGAAGAAACACAACGGAAAAAATTGCGCGCCCAGCGCCATGACCACTAGGCCACCCAAATATCCGTCTCGATTACCAAATTTAACCATTGGTTTATATGTCGCACCTAGATGGCGTTGTAGTTACAGCTGAGTTTTAAGTTGCGGCTCTGGCGCAGCATTTATTCGGATTTATCTAGTTATACCTAAGTTTTATAGGTAAAATTTATATGTAACTGACATAATGTACACCCAATTTAAGACAATGTAATGTTAATCGCAAAAATAATTGTCTTGCGTAGGATTTGAACCTGTACGATGCACAACAGCCTCTTTGCCACCGATGAAATGTTACGATGTCTTTAAGAATCCCTAATCAACAGTCATTTTTCTTTTAAGACTTGACTTTGCAGCAAGATTAGCTGTAGAAGGCACGTCGTTTAAGAAGGACACTATTGGCTATGTGCAAAGCGGCGGACAGAAAACGATCGCAGCGCACAATACGGCAAAAATTTGAAACAAATGCGGATGATCAGCTGTCAAAAGTGTTGATTGCAGTACAAAATCAAAGCAAAGAAATGGGCTATGACTGTTGTTGCGTTGTTAACTGCAAAAATAACGGCCTCAATAGCAAATGTAAATTTTATATTTTCCCAAGAGCGTCCTTTAATTATGTCTCAGTTTGTGGTTGGAAACTAATATTATGTGTAATAGTTTCGAATCCGATTTTTATTATTATATTCATTTTACAGTAAAACTATTGAATAAATTTCACTTAAATAATGTCAACAATAATATTTTAATCTATCATCATAACAGCCCATTATTGTCCCACTGCAGGGACGGGCCTCCTCCAGTGACGGAGGGATACTTGGCCTACTAATACCACGCTGGCCAGACGGATTGGTATAATGTTTAATTTCAAGTTTTCCTTCTTTATTTTATTACGTAAAGATAATATACACGGATAGTCCCTTAGTCGGTTTTTACGACACCCATGGGATGAGATGGGGTGGTGACACACTGTATTCTTACTCCGTCACCACACGGAGAATCTATGGTTTAATTTATATTTGCAAAGAAAACTAACAATGTTTACATTGTTATTATTTGACAGCTTCCGCAAATGTTGTAAACGCTACGCGTCGCCACTGTCGCGCACATAGCCAATAGTGTAGTTATAGTTTATTTCAAATTCCCGTATAACCCGTGCTTAACAGAGGAAATTTTGTTTGGTAGGTAATATTGTACATAAATAGATACACATGTCCGTTAAAAAGGATAAATATGTATGTATTACTTCATACATATGTGGAATTAGGTACTTATTCTTTCCTTAATGCTGACTAAATATGTATTAACAAAATTCAATATAATGTTACAGTTGGTGATTATTTTAAGTATGTACTAATAATTTACTTCGTGTTAATTGAAGGAGGTCTATGTTTAGCAGTGGACGTATTTTGGGTGATATAATGAGGATAATATTATAGTGATGGAGTAACAGGCGTTACCAACCCAACCAATCCTATGGGTGTCGACAAACTCTACCAAGCAAAAGTTCGTAGATATTAGGTATCTCTACGAGAACATAGGAGGAAAATGATATAAAACCTTATACCAAGAATATTACATAAAAAACATTCTATAAATAAACTGGCTCGATGGCAAACCGCCGTGTCTGCGGCTGCAGTCTGGTGCAGATCTTTGTGCGACCCACAGATTATTGTCCTGTTATATCGATGTTTGTAAAGTCCCCGCGACAAAAATCACAATCCCTAGTGCGAGAGTTGCCTTTAATAAAATATGTCAGAAAAAACGACCTAAATAATATGGTTTAATAAAAACTTACCTCTCCATTGAAAAGGTGGTGCCAAAATAACCTTATTATAATGAGGCACAACGGCTCTTCTCACAGTATTTATAACGACATATTTCAGGTTCGATCCCAGGAAGCAATCGAAGGCATATGTTGTAGCAAAACTGCCGAGTACAGCACAGCAGATAATATTTGCCGAGTAAGTCACCGAGACCAATGCTAACGCAGTAAGGCACATCACCATTATGAAAAGGGACCAGAAATTTAAATCTTCTTCTAAATACATGACGTTTACTAAAAAAAGAAAAAAAATATACAATAGTTTGAAAAATTAAAAGAAAAAAAAACTTACCCCCTTACTCATAAACGCCTCTTAAATTTTAGTCAATTGATTAGTTTAAATTCTTACGGTTTTGTTTTTTGGTATATGATTGGTTATCCTAATAAAAATCTCGCTAAACAGTGATTTAATTAAAGAGGCGTTTATGAGTAAGGGGTTAAATGATTGATGAAAATGATTTTATTACCTGGTAACCTATAATAAAATATGGCAGCAATTAAAAATCCAAGATTCAACGTAGGTAGCAACACAGCCAGCACTGGTATTCCATACAGCCACCAGAAAAGCAACCATATGGCACCAAAGAATACGCCAGACAATGCTGAAGCCGCTACCAGCGCTGAAATTAACTTAACACTTAAGATTCCTAGCTTTACATTACCTATTATAACAACTTAATCTAGCGCAGAATAAATCTCTGGATCTACTAAACCGATTTTAAAAATTCTTTTTGTGTTGAATATTCCATTTATCAGGGAATGTCATAGGCTATAATAGTATCACGCTATGATTAGGAGTGGAGCAGTAATGACATATGTTTAAAAAAGAGACGCGTTTTTTTCGCCGCCTATCGAAATGGGCACGGGTCAGCTAGGTAGTTGTTTATAAGATTTACAAACGACAAAGATAGTGTAGTACGTCCCCCCAGCTAGGTTGACCGACGACCTAAAAAGATCTCTGGATCCGACTGGATGTGGAAGGCGCAGTCCAGCAGTGGACTGCAATAGGCTAGTTGGTTGGTGTTGTTTGATTACTACTGGACATCTTAAACCAGGAAGTACATTGTGTCCGGTAATTCCAAATTCCATGAGACACGGGGCATGGTCAGCGTGGTCCTTAGTTGGTTTTAAGATACGAAGTAGTTTAAATCGTTCAATTCATTTTATGAGCTATTTAAACTACTTCGTTTGTGAGTTAAAATTGTGCCCTAAATTGGCACTATGCATTTCCAAATCTCATCCTCTTCGACGGCAATGTACTTCTTTCACATAGCATGTTAATTTTGTATATGCGCCATTCAGAATGCTGACCATCAAGCGACCGTTTTGACACAAAAAGACAAAATAATTAAACTCACCTGGCGTTTCAATAGTTCTTTCTATAATACTAATCAATATGTATGTTATTATGAAGCCGCTAAAGAAACCAGTTAGGAACATTTCAGTTTTGAAGAAACGATGTCCGAATGAGCTAACGAATACACCGACAAACAGTAGTGTTGCACAAAGTAGCTGAGATAACATGTCATCTGAAAAGAAGATCTTTATTATATTCTTCGTTTGGTGACGGAGTAAGAATACAATATGTCACCACCGCATCTCATCTCATGGGTGTCGTAAAAACCGACTAAGGGACTATCCGTGAATAATATCTTTACGAAATAAAAAGAAGGAAAACTTGAAATTAAACCCTATACCAATCCGTTTGGCCAGCGTGGTATTAGTAGGCCAAGTATCCCTTCATCACAGGAGGAGGCCTGTCTCTGCAGTGGGACATTAATGGGCTGTTATGATGATAAACGGCACCTTATAAATGCCTTGGTGGAAAAGGTACAATGTGCAATTCGCAAATTATTGCCTTGAACTTGGATGTTCTTTGTGTCCGTTTTTTTTTAATTCTGTAAATATCCCCGCGACACAAGGCTCGATCCTTTATATCAGATACGAAAAGTGCCTGCCAGCATTCTGCCTCTAAAAAGTTATAGTCCATTCGTGTCTATGTTCCTTTCTGCAAATTATTTGCCCAATGCCTTCAAAAAGTTATTTTTAGAAACGTTGTTGAAGATATTCTGTATATGGGTGACGATTCAGGGGTATTTTATCTTAACGTCTCCGTGCTTTAGAGCGCAAGTAAAAAGTCGGTTCCGGTTATTGTCGTAGAGAAACAGTCGTTAAGCCACGTCAGTGACCTATGGGGTTTAAAACAACTCTTGACACTAGGTAGGCTTTCAACTACTGGTAAACGTCGTTGGGGTAACATTGATCTCTCAATTTTCTTTATTAATTTATTATAGAAGTGTTATTTTCGTGCAAATGACGCACGTCATACATGTGACAGTCCTGATATGGGCTAATACAAATCGGTCATTCTTCTCTTAGCACATTCAGAGATTAATGACTGATCAATGTAGCCCCTGCTTAATAAAGTAACCCCATTAACCCTTTCTACGGTATACAATAAAGAAGCTATCCTAAATAATTCAAAAACTCACCATCAAATATACACCCATCTTCATCAGTCTTTTCGCAGCCATAGCTATGATTCGGCACATATATTGAGTAACCTCCTCCATTTCTCTGAGATTGTGCTACAGCTACAAATATTACACCGGCACCTGGGTATGCACTTATCATTCGGCGGACCGGTAGATTTGTGTTCATTGGTAACTACAATTATATTTTAGAGATAGTCATTTTGTTCGTTAGAGAGGTCAACTAATGATTTACCAATTATAAAGGATATAATTATGTAGTCATGTATCATCATTTACTTTCTACATATTTTAGGTGACGTATGTAAACACGACAACAATGCCTTAATATTATATTTTTAAAAAATGACTTTCAGTTTCTCTTAATGTCCGAAACAGCAAGACAGATTTCGATGAGACTATCGCTGGTACATTCTAATGTTAAGGCGCGTAGCAAAGGCTACTTTAATTTTCGAAAAAGATTAAGGATTCCCCAAAAAACAACATAAAAACCTACTTAAATAAACTTTTGGCCACAGTCGGGGGTTTTTTTTATATGATGGAAGCCAAACAAGCCAGCTGGTCACCTGATGGTAAGTGATCACCGCCGCTCATGGATACCCGCAACACCAAAAGAAACACAGATGCGTTGCCGACCTTTAAGAAGGGAGGTTAACAGCTAGGCTAGTCTAGAAATAAAATCCAAAAAATACTTACAACATCACCATACTTCCTTATATTTTTCAACGTCAACATATTCCTCACGCCACCGAAATACGTATCAGCATAAAAGTTCATTTCGGGTAAGTACATCATATAAAACGTAAGATTAGCTCCGAACACATTATTACATTCAACATCCACCATGGGAGGTGCAGCAGTTACAGTTATGTATGCATTGTTAGTTCTCACTTCTAAATATGGAGCTATGTCTACTGGGAATTCCATGTTACATCCTCCTGGTATTGGATCTAAAATCATTAACTGGATTTATTTTTTGTACATATGGACATTCGGCGATATCATCGAATTGGTGGGTAGCTCTCTTCAACCGATACGTATACGATAGGAAATGGCTGTATGAGTGGACCGGCAGAAGTGGCGGGAACTTAGAAATGCCTTTGTCCAGCAGTAAACCGCTCGTGACTTTGTCGGTATCAAACTGTTTTCACCTATTCGTCTCCAACCATTATTGGGAAAATGTTACAGTGTTTAAGTGGCAGGGTACAATAGCTAGAGAAATTACAGGGATATGAGATTTAAAATGTGCTGTATAGCTAGGACAGCTTGGCTGTGCTCTAGCATTGCAGACCTCGGTGTAGACATCAGGTGTATCATCCCCACCATACCTCTATCTCCATACTGCCCTCAGAAGCCAAAAAGCGTTAAGTATCTCAAAAAAGTGAGTTTTGAGAAAATTCATGTTTTAGTTTTTTTGCTTTCGCGTCAACTTAGTAAAGGAGTTGTAAAATTATTTATTTATAATATTAGATACTTATACCCATATTCCTTATTAATGATTAAAAAAAAAAGGAAAATTAGGTTTTTGTTATTTAATATTTTTGGCTTCTGGAAGAGGCGTATACTGCCCAGTATACGCCTTTTCTTAAACTGAAATTGACAGAACGTGTCGGTAGGAGACACTCTAGAAAGACTTACGGAGACTTAATAGGAGTAAATCATACATACCTGCTGCAGTATACCCATGAACAGAGATATAAGCTCTAATTGTAGCATTTTCATAGAGATTCTCTATATAAAATGTGTCCGGTCTAACTTCATCATTCGGTAACTTCTTCAGCTTACTAACCAGACCTACATTAGTTCCACACACTTGAGTGACAGGAGTTTTCTCATTCATATAAAGAGTAACATTACGCAATTGACTGTGCACTTGAAATACTATGAAGCTCAAGCTTTTGTTAATATTTGTAAAGTTCACTTGTATGGTTGCCGAACTATTTAGTTTAATGAAGTCTCCGAATAGTTCTCTGTTCGTATAAGTCATAGTTTTATTTAAAGGTATTGTGATTGTGTTAACCACATCGGCTGTAACAAAATTTTATTTTAATCTTTTAAGTATGTACAATATTTTATAGTCTGTAGGGTGAGAGAAGGTAGTCTTTTATTTTTAGTCCATCACTACATGGACTAATTTTTTTTTATGTAATAGGAGGCAAACGAGCCAGCATGTCACCTAATGGTAAGTGATCTCCGCCGCCCATGGACCCCCGCAACGCCATAGGAATCACAGATGCGTTGCCGACCTTTTAAAAGGGAGTACGCTCGTTTCTTGAAGCTCCCCAAGTCGTAACGGTCCGGAAATAATTTAAAATTAATAAAAAGTGAAATTCAATCTATAATGTGATATTACTATCTAGGATTCTTTTAGTCTTTGTGTAGAAATATTTATTATTTTATATTAAGGAATTCATTAAAAGGGATTGTAAACCATATCTTGCTATTTGTAGTAGTTGCAAACCTCAAACATCAGTAAGCAGACTTAATTTTTATCATCATCATCCTCCTGCCCTTATCCCATAGGTATTCACTTGGGGTCGGCGCAACATGTATGCTTTTTCCTGCTAGATTTAATTTTAATTTACACATAAACCAGTAAACATAGAAGCGAGTAGAAAAAATAGTTCAAATATAATCAGGAGCTTTGCAAACTGAGCTGAACCACTGTTTTTAAATATGAAAATAATAATTTACACAGTGCACACAACAGTTATAGATCTCAAGTAAATATGCAATTAAAACAAAACATGGGATATAGAAAACAATGTGTATAAACAAAGAAATATCTCTCATTCATTCATTCTATGACAATAATAGCATTATGCAGATACTGGCATAATTAAGTGAAGGTGTCAACTTGTGCCATGTTGGAAAATGATTTGCAGTAAGTATTTTGTTATACTAGTTAGGGACTGTTCATATTTGAGGGACAATGCGTCGCGTATTGGGAAACGTAATAGAAACTGTATGCTCGACGCACTAACGTATCATCGGTTAAGTGTGAACGGTCAAGTGTTTTTCTATACATTTGTCAGTTCTGGCGTTACGCGACCGATAATACGCGACGCATGTTCCGTCAGATACGAACCTTCCCTTAAAAGCACTGCAGTATATTAAAATAACCACTACAAACATCACTGTAAAAGAGAATGGCTTTTATTATTGTTTGACTTCTTTTTGTTTTAATTTAGAGTAGTATGCACAACACAATAACTGATAAATATATAATGAATTAGTGCAGTAGAACAAAGTCTTATTAAAACTTTTCTTATATTAATATTTATAAAGCAAATAAGCACAGCAAGTAACAATTAAATTAGATAATGATTGGACATTATGTAAAGTAAACAGTATTTAAGCACTTATCAGCAGTGATTCATATTATTGACTTTAATTTTATTATCATTGGGTCAAATAGTTAAGTCTGTTGTACACACAAGCTTATTGGAATAATAACTTAAATTAAAACAATCAGCATATCAGCCCATTAATGTCCCACTGCAGGGACAGGCCTCCTCCTGTGACGGAGAGATACTTGGCCTACTAATACCACGCTGGCCAGATGCATTGGTATAGGGTTTAATTTCAAGTTTTCCTTCTTTTTATTACGTAAAGCTAATATTTACGGATAGTTCCTTAGTCGGTTTTTACGACACCCATGGGATGAGATGGGGTGGTGACATATTGTATTAGGACTCCGTCACCGCATGGACAATTAAAACAATACAATAACAAAAATATGACAGGGTGGGAAGACAACATCACACTGTGGACAGCCTTTTACATAAAAATAAAAGAAATTTCAACTGCCTTGGTGGCGCGATTATACCTAGTTAGTGCAGCAGGAAAAACAAAATGAGGGAGGCCCAGTACCCCAAAAGATAGAAATATTAGGAGGAGACCTGCCCAGTAGTGGACGTCCATAATCATCACACATTCACACATCGCCACCTAGTCCCAAACTTTTTTTTTACTGTAAATACATACATATTATACATAGAAAACACTCAGACCAATGCCAACAATCATGTTAATGCACACAAATATTTGCATTGAGTGGGAATCAAACCCGAGACCTCTGCGTAGCAGCCATATAATATACCGACTGCGCCACAGAGGTTGTCGATCTATTTACTAATGTTCTATTAACTAATGTTAACATGATGATGAATAATAAAAACTTGGTAGCTATGGTAGGTAGGTAGGTAGGTATCATTGTGGCCAGTATAGGTAATACTGTGCATTTCAAGGCATGACCTCTAGTGCGAGACCGTAGTTTTCACAAAATGAAAAAGATACAATTGTTTGTGTGGTGATGAACTGAGAAGGCAGGCAGTTAGCACTTATTCTCATCCTAGTAATGAGGAGACGAAACATTCATGTATAAAGTAACGGCATCCTTCCATGCACTCCTTAAAGTACCTAAACCTCATTTTTTTTTATTACAAGTTTTCCTTGTTTGTTAAACATATGAAATAGAATGCTGGTTTAATATATACATGTGGTTGCTCTTCTAGAATCTGTCTCTAGCAATCTAGTAGCAGTAGAAACATCTGATTAGTCTATTACTTAATTAGTGCTACAGCTTTAAAGTAGTTTGCATTTATAAAGACACCATTGTAAAACTGGTTTATTTCATTAACACAACACATCAAATAAAAAGCGAAGAAAATATAGAATAGTAACTTACTATACTAGACGTAAGACAAACTATTTACTTTGTAGTAATTTGAAAACATTTGATTTTTAATGAATGAAATTTAGATACTTACCCTGTATAGCCAAAGAAGCACTACAGTAAAAAACAATTATAACTAGCATCCACTTTGATGCCATTGCAGTACACATTTTCAATACGTATAATAGAACACATGAAAATGTTATCAAAACATTTTATCGTTCAACAAAATCTTAGCGTTGATAATTCGGAACAGCTGATTATCATTTTGACACAAACCAAAGTACTTTACGACCAAATATTTGCTATGAAAAACTGTATGTAGCGTCTGATTGTATTTATTATTAGACAGAATATCGGTCCAAAAGTAGTTTGTGGGATTTATGACGCAATTATATAATTCAAATGTTGTCCCCGGCGACCACTGAATTGTCTTGTTTCTTGTTTGAACTTTAGAAAACAAGTTTACTTTGCTCTAAACGAACGAATGAAAGAGTGTCTTATAAAATTTGACAACTAACAATTTGACACATTACAGATAAAAAAGAACGAATGGAAAAATTTGCTAACAGGTAACATATTCATTCAAATCAATCAGAGATTTGAGGAAACAATAAAATAATTTATTTTATTGTGTTGATTGATTGGTATGAAGTATTTATATTATCTCGTGTGTGCTCATAAATGTAAACTTGTTAATGTGCCTGCGTTGAACAATTTTATGTGCAGTGAAATAGTTAAAACTTGAAAGAAACTCTGTAAAACATAGAAAAAACACGCATTAAAGTAATTTAAAGTGTTACAAGCCTTTATAGTCCAGTCAACGAATGACTCAAAGGGGGGTATAGAGTGCGTGAGCGGGAACCTAAGTGATTTCTACAGAAACTTATTCAGGATACTTAGAGAGGTAACATAGTAAAAGTCCCCACCTCTAGGAGGTGAGGCGGAGGGGGAAGGAAGGGGCAAAGGTCTCAATTTTGCGTTTTTTGCGTATATCTCTGAAACTACGAGAGCTATCAAAAAATGGTTCAGATAAAGTTTGTAGATCGTAAAATTGTCTACAAAAATATCTCAACACTTTTCTCCTAAAAAGCATCACTTTCGAGATATCGTGACTTTAGAGGGCAGAAAAGTCGTTTTTTCGACTATATGCACACACTAGATATTTCCCGCGATTTCGCTCGCGTTTATAAATATTATGAAAAATAAGGCTTATTTCATTATATAGTAGCACATGCATGCTTGGTCTCAGCCTAATCGGTTTGAAATTGACAAAGTTACATACAAACTTTCATCCCCTATTTTATGCCTTTAGGGGTAAAATTTGTCAAAATCCTTTCTTAGCGGGTGCCTACGTTATATCATCTACCTACCTGCATGCCAAAATTCAGCCAGATCTGTCCAGTGGTTTGGGCTGTGCGTTGATAGATCACTATGTCAGTCAGCTTTGAGTTTTATATAAATAGAAGATTTCCGCACCACCTCTGAGGTAGATAAGGCCAATCTTGCACCAACATTGAATCAAATACAACAGTACATTGAATCAAGCTCAAAAAAAAGCACGGCGGTTTTTTTTAACGTGTTTTTTTCAGTAGGAATACTCCTACCACATAGTGATCTATCAACGCACAGCCCAAACCACTGGACAGATCTAGCTGAATTTTGGCATGCAGGTAGATGATATAACGTAGGCACCCGCTAAGAAAGGATTTTGATCAATTCTGCCCCTAAAAAGATAAGATAGGGAATGGAAGTTTCTATGTAACTTTGTCAATTTCAAACCGATTAGGCTGAGACCAAGCATGCATGTGCTACTATATAATGAAATAAGCCTTATTTTTCATAATATTTATAAACCCGAGCGAAATCGCGTGAAAAAGCTAGTGTGTGCATATAGTCGAAAAAACGACTTTTCTGCCCTCTAAAGTCACGATATCTCGAAAGTGATGCTTTTTAGGAGAAAAGTGTTGAGATATTTTTGTAGACAATTTTACGATCTACAAACTTTGTCTGAACCATTTTTGATAGCTCTCGTAGTTTCAGAGATATACGCAAAAAACGCAAAATTGAGACCTTTGACCCTCCCTCCCCCCTCCGCCTCACCTCCTAGAGGTGGGGACTTTTAGTATGTTATATCTCTAAGTACCCTGAATAAGTTTCTGTAGAAATCACTTAGGTTCCCGCTCACGCACTCTATAACTACTTTATTGATTGGACTATTATACCTTCATGATTGTAATAGGTAATAAGATAAGCCAACTGTGTAACTTGATCATTACCTTGATGATCTAAGGCGACCAAACAACGATCAAAAAGTCATATAGTTCTGACCTCTGAATGATTCCGACAGGGATATTTTGGAGACTATTTGGTGGAGACGCCCACATATAATGCTTTTAACAAATCTGATCTAATAATATTGTCCTTAAAGAAACCGTATTGGTGTAAGTAGTTCTAAGGAAAGGTCATTGTTCTAAGGAAAAGTCGTTTCCACTAAAGAAAAAACTTCTCTAGCACCTGTGTTGCTGCCTGGTCATTAAGATCAACAGAATACGCTTCGATCACAACCATGGAAATCAATACTTTCAACTATTAGTGAAAACAATAATTTATATCGATGATTCTAGGCAATCGATCTGGAAACTCATGTCCAAGGCAAATTAACTGAAAATCTAGTTTTTGCGTGATTGATTTGTCCCGTAAACAAAGAATAATAATTAAGTACCTACCTTTAATTATATTTGATCAAAACTATTGATTTGTCCCGTAAACAAAGAATAATAATTAAGTACCTTTAATTATATTTGATCAAAACTGATCAAAACTAACTAAATGTTATAACTTAAAAGTGGAAATACTTAAATTTAAAAGGAAAGCTACTGATTTACCAAACTATAAGATTAAGTTGATTTAAATAGAGTTCCATCCTATTTTTTGGCGAGTTAAGTACGAAGTAGCCCCCTCTCTGGCGTCTCGCCAACTTAACTTGCCAAAAAATAGGATGGAGATCTATTTAAATCAACTTAATCTTAAAATACTACTTAACTCGCTACTGTACTTGTCGATGTGTAAATCGGGCATAAAGGAGAAATTCGCAGAGCAGAAGGTCGCGGTCGACGACTGGGTCTTTCTGAATTGTTCACTCTTGATATTGATTCCTTCCCCGGCCGCTAGAGCGCATTCACGTCAAAGTTCTACAAATATGGCGGCGCGATCAATGAAGTTGTAATGTATAGTGAGTGAAGTCTAGTGTAAAAATTGAAATGATTGATTTTGGTGTTATTTTTTGTGTGTGGTTGTAATTATTAATGGGCCATGGGAAGAGGCCAGGAGTTATTGGACGCTGCCCGCGAGGGCAACAGTCGCACAGTCGAAAAAATACTTGCTCAAATAACTAAAAGGAGTGGTCCATTTACAAGGTAGGTGTAAATTCATGTTTTATTAAATTTATTTATTACAATTCTGTTTAATTCATACAGAAAGTAGCTAAACTACAACAAGAACATTATATTTTGTGTTAACAGTACGCTTTGTAAAAATTGTTATCTTTCTATCAACAATGGAGTATTGTTATCACACAGGTTTTTTCTAAATGTTTACGTGCTTATCTCTATTTCAAAGCAGTCGATTATTTCTTAGGCTGTTCCTTGTATAATTTACGACATAAGTATTAATAAACTCAGTACAGTCAATTACTTACAACACCAGTTGTCTGCTTTGAAAGATAAATATATTTCAAGAATTTCGGAATTCAGAATAGAATATTGATTATAAAAAGTGATTATGGCCTCTATTATGGTGTGGGAAGGTACAAAATGGTGTGATAATAAATTCGCTCTATAATTTGGTATAACTTAAAAAAATCCATGGGATTACTTAGGTTTTAAAAAAGGGGCTTGTATTCTATTTTTGTTTATTAAATTTCATGTGTAAAAATGAGCGCTGGATAAATGACTATTTTGTGTAGTAGATAAGTACTTTATTAATTGACCAATATGATTTTATTATTTGAATAAATGTAAAGTTACATAAATACATTAATCATTTTAAATTAATTTATTTAAAAAAAATATTAACATACTTGATAACTTTTAATTTAACAAATACATTTAAATTAATTTATTATTCTTACTGACTGAAAACTCCATTACTGAGAAAGTATCACACAAAATATTTTTTCTGCTTGGTAATGTTATTATTACCTCAAGGTTTTAAATTGTCAGTTTAAAACATGGATATGTTTCTTTGACCTGATCTTTATCTTTTTAGGAATTGTACATATTGTTATAGCGCTCTGGCTGGATGGTTTAGCATAATATGATGTTATTCTTGTCTCTTTGCATACAATCTTGATATCAGGCTCATTACCTTATGAGCATTTGCACCTTTGTATTATTAATTTAAATGGGTTT
Source organism: Schrankia costaestrigalis (assembly GCA_905475405.1). Lineage (NCBI taxonomy): Eukaryota > Metazoa > Arthropoda > Insecta > Lepidoptera > Erebidae > Schrankia > Schrankia costaestrigalis. The sequence continues at coordinate 7,225,858 of FR997851.1, forward strand.
ATTTCAATGAAAGAAAATTTGCCTTTTTTAATAATATTGCTTGCATTGTAATCTATAATCTGTACTAATATTATAAAGAGGTAAAGTTTGTGTGTTTGTGACGTTGTAGGGGGTAATCTCTTGATCTAATGAACGAATTTTAAAAATTCTTTCTGTGTGAATAGTCCATTTATTCTGGAGTGTCATAGGCTACATAGTATCACGCTACAACGGCACTACAACGCTGCCTACTGAAGTGGGAGCGGGTCAGCTAGTAGTTTTATATTTATATTAGTTTTGTATCTCTTGTTGTATTATTGTCTGTGTACAGTAGTCTCATAAGTCCACCCCATGCCGCGTTACCTATCTTCAATTTGAAGAAAATTGATATCTTTACTTAAGTTGTTACTATTTATGTTCTATGGGAGTATGCTGACATTGTGTTCATGATTATAACAACAACCATGTCTAAAAAAGCATGTAATTAGATCATTATATGCACAGCAACACCTCAAACTGTATATTGTCATTTGAAAATGTACTTTATTACAATGTGTTAAGGTATATTAGTGTCTAGGTTGATATGTTACTATTTGTATTTAGTTGTGTAAATACAAACAATGAGTCTTTATTTCTGATTTTATCAATTATATGGTCAAGTTTGACCTTGAATATAAAAACAATGTATACTTAGAAGTTAATTTTAAAAAATAAACATTCTTATCAAAATATTTCATGGTTGTCTTGAAGGGAATGTTCTAATAATGATAGTCACATTTAAATTATAGTTAACTATAGGATAATGTATGCTTTATAGAAGACTAGTAGGTTTTCTTTTTTTATCTGAGGATGTGTGTAATTTCAATTTAAACAAATCAAAATCAATGCAGGTCAATCCTAGTATCACATAAAGTATATAAAATACCTCCTAATATAAACTTAAACTCGACAAACCGGTTTGTGCAGGTAGTCTCATCCAAAATCACAGCCTTTTAATGTCCTACTTGAGCAACTAACACCATACTGGTCAAGAAGGATTGTTGCAGGGTTTCATGTCCTCTTTTTATAATATTATAACAGCCCATTAATGTTCTGGATGTGCCTCCTCCCGTGATGGAGGGTACTTGGCCTACTAATACTACGCGGGCCAGACGGATTGGTATAGGGTTTGATTTCAAGTTTTCCTTCTTTCTATGTAAAAGTAATATTCACAGATAGTCCCTTAGTCGGTTTCTATGACACCCATGGGATGTGATGATATTACTTAATTTTACTCATTTACCACAAGTACTTAAAAAAAGTAAAAATAAACTTTCAAAGTAAAAATAACTGCATATATTCGCCAACGAATGTGTAAATACACTTGACCTCCTGCTTGCCTGTTTGGCGATCAGTCAACAATCAATTGTAACCGCCCAAACAAATATTGAAACGATACACGTCACTTATTACTGTTACAACAAACAACATGGCCCAGCCGTTTCTGAGATTAGAACGTGCAAACAGATAAGTTATTATATTCGTGTACTTTTCGTTTTACTCTGGTTTTTGTTTCATTCTCACGAAAATTTTTGTATACATGTTTTGAATAATAAAATTATGTTGTTTGGTTAAGAAGTCACGATGGATGTTCTTAGAAACACTGTTAGGTAAAGATTTTAAGATAAGTTCATGTAGTACCTACAAGCGCTTTGTACGTCTGTCTGATTTGGTGACTGATTGCAATGGTGCTATTGTCATAATTGCAAATTACTTCTCATGGTTACAAATCACACGTGTGTCTTTCATAAATAGGGTGAGTGAGTTGATTTGAGTTTGTCTTGTCTAGCACAGTTTGTTTCCAGCATTGTTTTTCTTGTCTGGATCAGGCATTCAGGTGTGTCGGAATCCCTATAAAAATCGACCTACCGCTTAAAAGTTACGATATTCTAACTCAACTATCTATTAAAAGGGCGTCAGCATTACTCACCACATCCCGTAAAACCACCGCCGGTTCTGTTCCCCGAAATTTTTTTTTTACATTTCTTTCTTAAAACAAAGTTTGAAGAGAGGATAACTTTCAGGGTAGGTTTGTAAAGTGGTTGTGCCCAGACATTGCTTTCGTCCATGAGCGGAGCTTATCACTATATCAATCCTTGAGCCGCTTGCTCGTCGGCCATCGTTGGCAGTAAAAACGATATTTTATAACCGGTTTGTTTACCATCGACAAATAAGCAAATGAAAGGACATGCAAAATAAATTTACCTTCGTGTTTTTCTTGGAATAGATTAACTTTGATGTGGCGCGGTCTAAGAGTGTTTATGGGTAAATTTAACGTTTATAATTCTATTTCTACTTATTTATCTTTAAGTATCAATCTTATATTCAACGTAATCAAGCGTGTCATAGAAAATAGCGTCAGTCTCCTTTTTTGGCGCAAGCCAATTTTTGGATGAAACGTGTTTGTTCTACTTTTGGTTCGCGCTGCTCATGCATTGTCACAGAATTTCAACGAGGTACTTTGAGTAATGCTCACGATTTTCATTTTAGTTTATGACTTAGTGAGGAGTGCAAAGTACAGTGAGTTTTGGTGTATCTATAGTTCACAAGCTGTTGCTCGGAACTCGCATTCACCCGTCATCTTGGATCACGGTTTTATTTGAATAAAAATGGAGTTTCTATAAATTTCGTTTAATATCTGAATTATTCATGTAGGAAACAATTGTTATTAATACATACTTGTTGTATTATTTCATACAATGCTTGTTCTAAAGAGGGACTGTCACGTTCGAAAGTGTGCCTTTGTCAATCACACGATGGACCCAGCCGGCACCCGTACGGGGAATCCGTGGAATTCTAATAATCAATACGTAAGAGGTTGATGAATCTAGGTTCAGTATTCAAAGAAACTCGTACCTAATATCTTGCTCGTCATTAAAAGCACACTCTTCAATTCCCTTACATATTAAATACATGTTCAAAAGTTGATAATCAAAAATCGTGCTATCTATTTAAGGAAGTAGGATAAGCAGAACCATTAAAGTGAAGTGTTTGGCAGCCGGCCAGACATCCAATCGATGTTGAGAAACGTGCGTTGAACTTTTGTCTTTATGTCTGTCTATACGGTGTATAAACTCGACCAGATAATAACAACATGAAGAATGACTTGCTGCCTCAATAATACGCAAACTTAGATGCAGAATTTGTATTTCTTTCGAGAGATATTGATTCGAATCGTTGCAGCAATATTTCAATCGATAGTTTCCCTGAGGACTAGACGGTCTAACTTTGCGGTGACCCTTTAGGTAAAAAATCTATCTGAGCAATTTAGTTTAGTCTTATAAACGCTACGTAACTTGTTGAGCAATGAGAACAATATATGAAAAAGCCTTAATTTCCTCGATTTTAAAAATTGCGCGAGTTTGAGGATTATACGTAAAATATAATTAGGTATACCTATTGTAAATGCAAGATGTAATGATTATAGTACTCTACTCTATTTAAGTTTAGCTGAGATTTCGTCAATTAATTTATGAACAAATATTGCTGAGCATGCCATGTTTTTTCATCTTTTCTACAACAGAAATATGTGTTACGATTAAGATAAATTAAAGACCAAAATATTTTATATCAACAACAGTCGTTCTTGCTAAATTAATAAATTATTTGTCAATCTTGATTGTCTATAGACACACATGCACTTGATTTACTAACAGCAACAAGTATGCCAAGTTAGGGATGCCAACAGCACAATTTGTTACAGTATTTTGTTAAGTTTAAATTTGTATATTTTAGATATGCTGTGCATTTTATTAGGCGAATTGGCTTTGTAAAATAATTGTTACTATTTTATATTTAAATCTATTTCTTTTTATGATAAATACTTTTAAATTTGTGGTACTGTGGTGTCAATACCATTTTGATGTAAGTTATTTTGTGCATTTCATTTTATAATTTGTTAATTTATAAACAAACACGCCAAAAGTATTTATATACAGGGTGTCCCAAAACTTACTTCAGTTATTAGGCTTAATGCTAGTTATATCTAAAAAAGCTTTAAATGTAAAAAACTTTATAAAGCGCCAGCCCTAGTTTGAATCCTTTAAGCGTTACTATGACCCCGTTGTCCAGAGTTGTCTTGATTAACTCGAAGGTGAACACGCAATAACACATACATTTTTGCCTATAAAGATTCATGTGTTTGTCGTCTACGCACTATACAGGGTGTCCCAAAACTCGACATTATTTCGAAACCGGGTGATAAGGCAAGTCATGCTGGTTATCAGAAAAATATTTAAAAAAATCTAAGTCACATGGTTGTAAAGTTATAGGCCTTTGAAAAAAAACGCAAAAATTCCCACTTTGTGACACTCTTTTCCCTCCTGTTGTCACAAATCTTAAATTCTTCCAACTTTGTTATTTGCTGTGTTACCCTGAATAGTGCCTCTTTAAATTCTAATAAATAATTTAAAACCACCTGGTCTAGTTTCCACATCAATAGGACTTATTTCTTAGAATAAAATTTATTATGAAAAAAATGTCCAGTTTGAATTGACTGTAGTAAAAAAAAAATGTACTACGCGAGTTTGGCAAGTTCCGCTAAAAGTTGGCGCATTTAGTAAGGATTTGAAAATGGTATCATACTTGATAAATTGTTGCCGCTATCATGGACAAAAAAAATCTTTTTAGTAAAATTTAGGAGCCGATTCCAATGCTGAATAAGTTAAACTGCTAAGTAGTTGAGCCAGAAAGAGTCACCATATCAAGTGAAAAGTAGTAGAAACTATGGTATTAGTTGAAAGTGCCAAAAAGTACAGCCTATCGCAATTTTAAAAAGCCACGAGTTACACTCATTACATTCATGCAAATTATGCATGTTCATGTTGCTGTCTTTTTTAATGTTTAATCATCAGGCCAAAACTTTTTTAAATAAAAAAGAGTTATCTCAGTGCCTCTTCAATATTGTCCGGGAAAATTTACTCGATGTTGGAAGTCCCCGGATACTAACGTTTGTACTCGCTGTATTACGTGGTACGGGAGAAATTCGTGTGTTTTTAAAATACGATGGGCTGTATTTTTGGCACTTTTAACTAATACTACTGTTTCTACTACTTTTCACTTGATGTGATGATTTTTTACGGTTCAACTACTTAGCAGTTTAACTTATTCAGCATTGGAATCGGCTCCTAAATTTTACAATAAAGAATTTTTTTGTCCATGATAGCGGCAACAATTTACCAAGTATGATACCATTTTCAAATCCTTACTGAATGCGCTAACTTTTGACGGAACTTGCCAAACTCGCGTAGTACATTTTTTTTTCACTACAGTCTATTTAAACTGGACATTTTTTTCGTAATAAATTTTATTCTAAGAAATAAGTCCTATTGATGTGAAAACTAGACCAGGTGGTTTTAAATTATTTATTAGAATTTAAAGAGGCAATATTCAGGGTAACACAGCAAAAAAAAAAGTTGGAAAAAGTTAAGATTTGTGACAACAGGAGAGAAAAGAGTGTCATAAAGTGGGAATTTTTGCGTTTTTTTTCAAATGCCTATAACTTTACAACCATGCGACTTAGATTTTTTAAAATATTTTTCTGATAACCAGCATGACTTGCCTTATCACCCGGTTTAAAATTAACGTCGGGTTTTGGGACACCCTGTATAATAATTGACATGGCTCATCTACTGTTCTGCCCCTTGTGCCCTGATACCTGCACCAAGTAGGATCTGAGAAATGCTACGGATCTATACGAGTGGTTAAATTCTGGTCTAGTACCTTGTAACAAATCTATTGGAAAGAAGAGAATGAAGAATTGCTTGCTCAGGGTAGGTGTCTAATTAAACCAAACGTGCGATTCGTTCAAGCTACTACTGTCACTAGAAGTCTGATGTCCATCATCGGTTTCCTTCTATATCCAGGTGATTAAGATCAAAACAACATGAATAGATATGATATTATAATACTTTAAGAAATTAAAATACTGTTATTCCTGTATTAGGGATTCCCAAAACGTCAAAGTTACATACAAATGAAAGCTGTATAACGCTAAAACTCATAATCATCATCGGGACAATGTCCATTTCGCGTGCAGCTTTTAATTTAGATACCTGCCTAGCCTCTACTAGACCGCATAATGTTACGCATCAACAAGGCTTCAAGGCAAACTAATCAGATAATGGATTTATCACATCGACCCAATTTCATTTTGTTAACATAAATCTTCGTTGGTTATAAATCGCTGCGGATGCTTTTTGCAGTTCAGCTCTATCTTCGATGTATGCAGTTTTTATCTTTAAATAAATGTTATTTCCTAAAGTGCTTTTTCCTTTGTAGTCGTGTAATTGAAGGTTATTTATGGAGGTATTAAGAATGAATTTTAATGGCACATGCTTTAAAATACTTAGTTTTATAATAGCAAGTTTATAGAAACAATCTAGGCACTTAATCAACCAAAACGTGACGTAACACATCGCTTGCATATTAATAAGTCATTTGTAGAGGTAGGTATTTAACTAAACACTATTTTAAAAGTATCGGTAAATATTTTTATAGGCCATTGTAAATTTCAAGACTTAAGGAGCAGGAGCGCTGATTAGGATATTTGAAACATCCCTCTGGCAAAGAGCTGTCTAAGTGTGACGTCAACCACTAGGAAGTCCGTAAAAGTAAATTTAGTCTACAAGTTAACATAAGGCGACTATCTACTAATCTGGACCCTGTGCTGAAAGTTCAACACGGAATGCACTGCTTACAAGAACCACATTGGTTGTGATAGTAGAACATTGGGTTGTTTAAATCAATTCAATTCAATTCAATTCAATTTCTTTATTTATTTCTCTCAATAAGGTAAATACAGTGTAAGAATAAAACAAGTACATGATAGAAAATGTGAAGGAACCTTAGTGAGAGCTGGAGTTTATACTAGGTTCGAGACCTGTGTGACAAATCTCCAGGCTCCCTCATAAGAGATACATTTAAGTTGAAGTGAGAGCATACTACAAGTACTTAGTGGTAGGTAGAAACAGAATTTCTTATTAAGAGTAAAACAAAAATAAGTTGCGTGTGTGTGTATGTGTGTGTGTGTGTGTATGTGTGTGTGAGTGTGTGTGTGTATGTATGTGTGTGTGTATGTGTGTATGCTTATGTGTGTGTCCCTTCGCTTGTTTGGGTGCTGTTCATTTTAATATGAGGATGATTTTTTCCGTTTGCTCGTAATCTAAACTTTTTAGCCAATCTGTAACTGACTTTTTACAATTTATTTTGGTCATTGGGTGTATATTTAATATCTTATTCACCTTGTTGTACGTGTAGTTTCCCAGGAAATAAAAAGATCTTTGGGCCATTCTTGTCTTGACTGATATAGACGAACATACTTGGTGTTTTCTACGTACGGAAACTGTGTTAACGGGGTCATAAGGAGTTAGTGAATGAGTGATGAGAATTATATTAAGAAGAAATAATTTGCGAACAGAGAGAACATCGCAAATTCTGTAAACGTCGGTCGTGGGGTGACGATACGGCAGCCGCCATCCCACTTTTAGGACAGCTCGCTGGGCACGTTCTAGCTTTAGTAGATATGTTTTATTTGCTCCACCCCAGACTGCGATACAGTATTGCGTAAGGGATTGACAGAGGGCGAGATAAGTAAGCTTGAGGACGTGGTTATCAACAGAATTACGGAGGTCTTTGAAAATGTAGATTAATTTTCGTAATCTGGAGGCAAGCGCATCTATGTGTGTGTGGAATGTAAGCATGTCATCAATTTGTACCCCAAGGTATTTAACGGAGCTTGATTGAGACAGAATAGAGCAGTTACAGGCAGATGGGGGAATAATTTCACAAGTGTGTGCAGTGAGTGAATAGGAGAGGGAAGGGATTTTACCAGGTGAAGTAAGTGAGAAAGTGAGGTAGGTTGATTTGTTAACGTTGAGGCTCAGTCTGTTGTTAGTTAGCCATTGAGTAACTGAGTTGAGGCTGGATTGTGCGCTACCGAATGTGGATTCCCACGAGTTACCATAAGAAATAAGGGCAGTATCATCGGCGTAGGTAAAAATACATGTGTTCTCCAGCTGTAATTGACAAAGGTCATTTATGTATAACAGAAACAAGGAAGGACCGAGAATACTACCTTGCGGAACACCATTTTTAACAGTAAGTTGATCGCTGTAGTGGTCATTAATCTTTACATACTGTCTTCTATTCGAGAGGTAACTTTTAAAAAGAGATAACTGTATTCCTCTGATTCCGATTTTTTCAAGTTTTTTACAAAGGATTTGGACAGAAATTGTATCGAAAGCCTTTGATATGTCAAGAAAAACACCGATGACTTTCTGTTTCTGATCAAGTTTTGCAGTTATTTTGTTAGATAAATCTAGTACTGCTTTGTTTGTTGATAAGCCAGAGCGAAAGCCATATTGGTTCGGAGAAAGTATTTGTTCTCTCTCAAGAAATTTTGTAAGCCTGTTATTCATAATTCTCTCTAGCAGTTTAGAAAGGGTAGGAAGTACTGATATGGGTCGGTAGTTGCTAGGTTTATCTCTATCTCCTCCCTTGTAGATTGGGTGAACCACGGCAATTTTAAAAGCATCTGGGAATGTTCCAGTAGTAAGTGCTTTATTACAGATGAAGGAAATTGGGGGAATTAAAATATTTTTAAACTTTTTAAGGAATTTGGCAGAGATGTTATCACTTCCTACAGAAGAGTAATTTTTTAGGTTCGATATGAGAATTTCCAGTTCAGCCTCATCGGTTTCCAAAACCGTGAAGGTGTGATGGTGATAGGGGAGAGTATCCGCTGGCTTTTGGTGGGAGTTATTGCTAGTAGATGACGAGGAGACTGATTGTCCTATGTTTGCAAAATAGGTGTTGACGTCATTAATGGATTGTCTTGGGTTTGACAAGGAGAGGAGTTCCAGTGGTCTCGTCTTATCTTTTGTAGTGTGTGTGATTGTTTTAATTGCCTCCCAAACTTTTTTAGTATTGCCCTTGGCGCTGTCAAATTGGTTTTTGTTATACTTTAGTTTGGTGTCTCTGAGTAAATTAGTACAATAGTTTCGATATCTTTTAAAGGTTAATTTAAGGATTTCGTTACTAGGATTGTTTTTAAGCTTTAGATGTAAAAAATCAATGGTTGTTGGTCGTAAAAGCTGCGTCGAAAGGGACTTCAAACTAAAGTTGATATTTATCTGTAGATACAATAGATAAAGTGAGTATATTCATGAGCGAAACAAACGCGACTGTACAGTTAGTGATGTAATTAATGTTTTTATTTTAACTTTCTACAATGAAAATAAAAATATCACTAAGACAAAAAACCCAAACTTACGTAAAACAATTTACCCGCTCGCCAACGCGTCTATAACCAAATCTGATTATATTGGGGAATTCCCTAGCGTAAAGTAAAGTAAAGTAAAAACATTTATTTGCGAGAATATGGTACAATAGGTGGTATATAACATATTTTATTACTGCATATTCTGCCGCAGTCGGCGTGCAAATAAGCAGTGCAGTGTACTACATAAAAGTTAGAGTATTATTACAAATTATTAACCATTTACAAAATACATATTGATTTAAACAATAGCATCATTAAGTATAATTAAAAAATTAAAAAATATCAATAGTAATGTATAGATTAAATTAAATTACAATTCTTTATTAAATATCAATGTTTAAAACTAAAGCTTATCATCTAGGTAATCTTTGATACTATAATAGTTTTTAAATGTGAGAATGTCAAATAATTTCTTTTTAAATGGTTCAAGTGGTAGTGAACTAACAGAGTTCGGTATCTTATTAAATACTCTAATAGCCATACAATATGCATTTTTTCTGAACATCTCTAGTCTGATTTGTGGTGGACGTAATTTGTCCTTATGTCTTGTCCGGCTGTTTTGTGAGTCACCGTATTTCTCAAAAAATTCCGGATGTTTTTTGACAAATACACTAATTTCTAGTATGTATAAACAAGGCAAAGGAAGTATTTTGTGTTTTTGAAATAGAGGTTTACAACTATCTAAGTAATCCGCTCCACACATAGCTCGGATACATTTTTTTTGGGCCCTAAAAGCTCTATCACTGTCGACGGAGTTTCCCCAAATAATTAGTCCATATCTAAGGGCGGACGATATGTATGCATGATACGTGATTTTTGCGCATTCTACACTCACTGTTTGTCTGATTTTTGTTAAGACAAACACAAAGCGGTCTATTCTATTAAGGAGTTTTTCAATGTGAGCTTTCCAGTTACAATATTTGTCTAGGGTTATACCGAGGAATACACATTCATTTGTATCTGATATGTTGCAGTTATTGTGGCATATGTCAATATTGGGTGTGTCTGAGTTTAGTGTTTGAAATTGTATTATTTTTGTTTTGTTCGTATTCATTTTTAAGTTATTTTTTTCCAGCCAGGTTGTGGTATCATCAAGAGCCTTACATATTTTACTTTCAATATCTATACTATTGTCACTTTTTACTATTAATGTAGTGTCGTCAGCGAACAGAATGCAACCCGTGTTTACAGCATCAGGGAGGTCGTTTATGTAGAGGAGAAAGAGTAATGGTGATAGGATTCCCCCCTGGGGGGTGCCAAAGTTATTTTGCAAAAAATCCGATCTGTAGAGTTTTCTGTCGGACCGATCGGATTTCATTATTTCGACACATTGGGATCGTTCTTTGAGGAAGCTCCTGATCCAATCATTGGCTCTACCTCGTATCCCATAACTAGAAAGCTTTAAAAGTAGAGTTTCGTGACAGACAAAATCGAAAGCTTTCGACATGTCAACAAAAATACAAGCTATTTTAGTCTTTGCATTTAAGCTTTCAGTTATATTTTTTAGTAATGAAAAACATGCTAAGGTAGTTGAGCTATTTCTTCTAAATCCGAATTGTTCGTCTTTAAGTATTTTGCATGAGGTTAGGAAGTTTTCTAACTTGTTAAACATCACTTTTTCGAGAACTTTAGATAATATTGGAATCAAAGTTATGGGGCGGTAATTACTCATGTCTGTTTTACTGCCGTTTTTGTAGAGAGGTTTTATTACGGAGATTTTTAAGCGTTCCGGGAACACACCTTCAGATAAAGATATATTAATTATATGAGTAAGTGGAATAGCTAAAGCAGTTGAGCATAATTTTATTATTTCGGTACTTATTTCGTCATAGCCTGTAGAGTTAGTGTTGTTTAATGTTTGAATTATTTTGTGTATATCAGCTTCGTCTACTGGTGTTAAGAAGATGCTTTTAAAGTTTGGTGTTATATGTTTAGTAATTTGTGAAGTCTCTATTCGTGTATTTGTAGTATTGGTCAAGGATATATAGTAGTTGTTAAACATGTTACATATTTGGTTTGGGTTGGTATAAGATTTCTTTTCAAAGGTAATAGAGTCAATTTCTGTGTTTGGTGGCCTGTTATTAACGTTTTCATTAATAATTTGCCATGCAGCTTTACTTGTGTTTTTTGCTCTAGTTATGTGGCGTGAGTTATTTATCTGTTGAGCCTGATTTATGCATTGTTTCAGTATTTTGCTATAGGTAATATATTTTTTTTTATGATATTTTTTGTCGTGTTTAGCTCTGCGATACTTAAGGTACAGTATACGTTTTTTAACGCAACAGCGTTTTATATTTTTTGAAAGGGCTCTATTTTTTAGACGTTTACAGACGCGCTTGACTCTTACCACGGGGAAACATAGGTTGTAAAAGAGGGAAATCACGTCATGAAACGCATTGAAAGCTTCGTTTGTTGTTGTGTATTGTAGAACATCAGTAAAGGATAAACTGTTAATGCAGTTTTTGAATTTAGTGATATTTTCTTCGCTAAGGTCTCTTATGTATACAAACCAAAACGATGGGTTGTCTTTGATGTTGTGGTTTATATCTAGTGTACATGTAATAGACTGTGTAAATTCGTGGTCTGAAAGTGCCAGGCAATACTGGTTTGATGTAGCATTATGAACGTTACTAATTATTAAGTCTATGCAGGATTCCTTTCGTGTAGGTTTATCTATGTAATTTCTTAGATTGTTATTTCTTAGTATTGTTTGTAATTCACGTGAAAGATTATTTATTTTAAGAATGTTTATATTCCAATCTCCACATAGAATTATGTTTTTATTTCTTTTTTTTGAGAGTTTGTTGGTCAAAAGTTCTAGGTTGCTTAGGAAAATATGTTCATTCGATGTAGGAGTTCTATATATACACGCTATTATGAGATTAAATTTAGGGATTTCAATAGCACAGCATTCAAAGTGTAGAGCAATTGGATTAATGTAGTCAATTTCTTTGTATTTCAAATTATTTCTTACTAATATGCAAGATCCTCCTCGGCGCTGGTTATTTCTGGAGAAGAAAGATGCTAGCTTATAGTTTTTTATATTGACATTAGACTCGGTTCCATGTTTAATAAAAGTTTCCGTTAAACATATAATGTCTATCGTGCCAAGGGATTTCTCTAAGTCGCCTACAGCTATCTCTAATACCTCTTGTTTGTTAAGTATTCCAGCGATATTTTGGTGAATCAATGTGACTGTCTCTTGTTTAACTTTATTCGAGAAAAAACCGAGTTTTTAGTAGGGATTTGTCTATTTTTTTAAAGAAGGATGTTATTTTATGTTGTCGTAGTGTAACAGAATGTGCAGGCTTTGTAGTGTTGGGTTGTGAGTTAGTGTTTGTTGTTATTAATTTATTTCTGTTTTGTGTTAGGAATTGGTGTAATCATTAATGCCTCCCACATTATTACTCCAAGCTTTTAATTTGGTTTTTTAAATTTTAGATTTTTGACTAAGTAATTTGTTGCAAGGTAAATGGTTGTTAATGAAGATTAGTCAGGTGTAAATAAAAACGTCATCTAAATTATTCATTTTCAATTAAAAATCAGCACAAATCTTGAGTTTATGATAAGCAAGGATGGGATGATTACACCTGCTTCATTCCTTGTCCTCCACTCATGTAAACAATCAGGTGGATAGGAATAGGGTTTTGATTTTTTAATGTATGGAATATTATTAAGTTTCTTCTTTACCATAGTACTCCGGTCTATTGGAGCCCCGGCTTTTTAGAAGGCACATATAACCTTTGATATATTTTATCTCTGAGCTCTGAACATATGATACTCAATCAATTTATTATGAATATTATTATTTTGTAAAATCAACATTATATTATTTTTTTAATTAGACCAACCTTGTACTTGGTTGTAATCTTTTCGGTTGAGGAGCGTAATGCGAAACAGCGAATAACATTGGCTTTGGTCTGATGAATATTTATGACTTTAGGGCGGATGAGCGCTATCAAGGAAATGCATAAGATCCTTTGTTTTAAGGAAATTTTTCGGAGTGCTTTAATTTATTATGTAATTATTTGTTTGTTATTATGAAGGTTTCGCCCTTAGAATGTTTTACGTGCCTGCTTAAACTAGAGGGATCGTAAACTGTTGTTAATAAGATATTTTACGTGTATTTTATAGGAGGCCCGTCCCTCCAGTGGGACATTAAAGGGCTGTTATGATGATGATGTATGCGACTGCCGTGGCTGAGGTTGGGCTACGGAAAGTAGTAGAAGATAGGAAAGAGTTCTTTTTTGTAACTTTGCACTTTTTCAGTTTTAGAAAAGTTGGGGTAAGGTTTTGTTCTATTGATCACTGAGCAATTTTACTTTAGGAAGACCAAAAAAGCGTAATAAAAGGGAATGACCAGATTAAGTGAATATCAGAATTAGTAACGCTTTAAAGTACAGAAAAATCTAATGACTTCTGATATAATAGAAAAGCGTAAGCAGAATCACGACCAACACAATTAAAAAAAATATCATCATCATCATCATATCAGCTAATCGAAGCTCACTGCTGGACATAGGCCTCCTCCAAGTTTGAAAAAAATATGTCTAGTATATTTTTATAGTAATATTACATTTATTTATTTGTAAAGGAACATTTAACAGTTATACGTTAACATAATTACAAAATATAGAGCTTGTAGATAAAGTAAACGGGTAACCCACACCAATGTTCGCTGATTTAATGTACAATTACTTTATACAATTAATTATATTATATGTAAAATTATATTATACAATTAATTATTTATTATAATGTAAAATTACATTATTCAAAACTTTATATCATCATGTTTTGATATTGGGTCCGATTGCCTTTCTTTTCGCTCTTAAATAAGGATGCACTAAAATTTATAAAATAAGACCACGTCCTTATATAAAAGCTATTGCGGATGTCACAAAATATGAACGTGACCTAAAAAACTACCAATTCCTTTTGTCTGTGAAAACAACCTTAAATAAGAGTGTTGTTATATTAAGTTTGACATGTTTTACGTCAAAGTTTTTTAAAATTTATTTATATAGGCTTTGTCGCTTAGCAACCACATCGCCGCCTGTATTACGTCAAAGTTAGTCTTACTTTCGTTCGTACTTATTTTACGTTTTTACTTGTGATATCTTTTAATTTGTTTTTATAACATGGAAACAGATTCACATCGAACGGATCAGAATTATCTCTGATATGCCGATATGTAAGCCTTCTTTTGTCTGTAAACTAATAAGAAAAGACGCACTTTTTTATAAAGAACAAAGGCATTCAGTTAGGTAATTTTAACACATTTAAACCCTCTTATCGTTAATGTTCTTCATTTAACCTTCTTTGCACAATTATAACACTGATAGGAAACATTTTTGTTACTAAAAATCCAAGAAATACCTATATTTTAAATAAATTAAAATAAGCTCGCACAAAATTTCGAGCGACTTTAATTAAGGCTGTTTTTATACCGCTTCTACTTAAATAAGGTCAGTCAAATGTCAAATAGGACGAAACGCAATCGGCATAAGAAAACTACTATCACTAATTAAGTTTAGGATGACCCTATTTTAGTGTATGTTCTTATTTAAAGGAAAGGTAATACCCATGTGTACTAAAAATTTAAGTTTACATTTAAGTTCATTTTGTTGTTCTTAATTAAAGTCAATTGAGAAACGCAATCGGACCCATTGTAGTTATACGTGACTATTACATATTAGACTTATTATAATTTCTGTGTGGTAAAAAATCTGATTCAATGGGTGCTGTTAAAGCCGTCTAAAGTGTTTAATCTCCGAAAAATAAAGGCATGGAAAGTTAATAGAAAACCCTTTCTCAATCTGTCTGGCCAACGTCCTTTGATCTGGGTGAAGCCTGTCCTATGGTCTATGAACTGCTTATCTTGAAAACACCTTGTGATGGTAAACAGTTTCAAAAATAACGGAAAAAAAATCTATTTTGTATATTTTCCGTGATAAACAAATTTGATCAAAACAATAGAACACAAACTCGATCTAATTAGACCTGGCCACTGACGGCGTCGTATAACTGTTACTGTCAGAAAAAAAAATACCGCAAACGAAAAAGTTCTAAGTGCTATGCGACCTGTTCTTTGGTCCTATGATTCATTCGCCTGGGCCTGTTACTCACACCGCCTTGTCCGCTCTTGTAAATATTTTTGAGTCAATATTTAACATGAGATCGGATGTGATAGGACGCGTGTATCTAGAAATAAAAATATCTAATTTTTAACTCATCCGTATCAAACATACATACTAAATTGTTTGGTTATTGTTTACTCCTAAAATTCAGTTTTGTTGTGTGTGTTTTAAAAGTGGTTCATTAAGTCCAATGTGCTTGTGAAGTGTTAAAAGTGAAAGATATAAAATGAAGTTCGATTTCAATGTGCTTGATTTCAGAGCGTTAAGGAATAGGTTAATTTACAGGTGGGTTTCTTCTTTGTGGTTTGCTTAGGATTATTATTACTATTGATTTGGTCTATATCGATGTGTCGTTGTGTTTAGTATAACTTAGATGGTGGTGGAAAAAGTTTAGTCTCTTTGTAATGACTATTTGCACATTATATCAGTTATGAACAATTTGTTTGTTTGCTAACAATAACAAGTAAATAACAAAATATCATATTTTATTACAATATTTCTACTTGTTCATAAAAGTTTTAAATTCTTAATAAAAATAGGGAAATAACGGTATTTAATTAGGTATTCTTCATAATCTCAAAGAGATGTTATGTTTTTTATTTAGAAAACAACGTTAGGTTTCTATAATAATATGATCATACAATTAACTAATATAGACAAGTTAATCCTTAACGTAATAAAAATCTACATTTCCCATAAACGGCTCTAGGAATTAAGCGTCCATTTGTGCAGTATTGACCTCAATATTATAACATTGCTCAATATACCTACAAAATGTCCATAAATAAATAATGTCCCGTACTGGTTTATAAGAGGAAAACCCGTGTTAAATCTGTTGCCTACGCAGCGTCGAGTAATTGTACTACACCGGACAGTGATATAGCTCAATGACCGGGCACTGTTGCGTATCATAAGGCCACAATTGTTAACACTTGGTACCAATAACGGCCTATTAGTAATGAAATATCCTTACGGCTAATCGGCTAACATTTTACCCTAAAAATAATGTAAAACATCTTTGATCATGACTTTCCTGTACTTTATGTGGAAATCAATTTTGATGTTGTAGGTACTACATTAATGTGTCAAATCGATCTTTTCGCGCTAAACGAATCAATATCCTTATAAAATATAAACTGATTACTTCTAACTTTACTGAAAGAACTACATTTTGCATTAAATCCGAATTAATAAGCTAGGTTATCATACAACTAGCAACACATTTAAATTATTCTCCGTTTTTGAGAGATGATTCGTCTGAGATACTTCTTAAATCTTAAGTTTTTCTTCTGGTAACCCATAAAAACTAACTTATAGTCATATTTACGTAACTAGTTAATCGACTTTTTCTATGGCTATTTCTAATTCAACCTGATTCTGATACGAATGCTGTTCAAAATTGACTTCCAAGAAATTCGTTTATGAATAGACAGACATTAAAGGCCTGTAAGCATCATTGTATACCACAACTGGCATCACAATAAGCAGGACATAAACGTATCTGAAACTGTTTACGTATCCATTGTTTACAAATACAAAGCAGGTGTCATTGCTGTTTGCTTTTGAAGTACCCGATTATGTTGTCTTTTGGTACATTCTGAGTAAATATAGGTAAGGATGTCTTGTTTTGAGATAGGCTTCCTTAGATGAATCAACATCCTTAGCAAAGTTCTACAATGATGCGCTTAGGTAATTGTTTAGGTACATTAGTTGATGCTGTTACACTTTTATTGATGCTATTAATCCTAATAAACCCTTATGAATATTGCTCTTATGTTGTTATGTAAATTGTCCTCGATGTTTTAATTAAATTTAATATAAATCGAACTCCAATCTCTAGCCGACTTAATCTTTATGATGTATGGCTATTCTAAATAAATGAGATTTAAAAAAAAATCGAACTCCATAGTTTTCAAACTATGTATGGTTTTACATGAAATCTCAAAATTGAGACTGTGTTCCACAACAGATTTGTAAACAGCTTAAAAAAGCACATTCAGGACTCGTTTAATAACTTCTGAAAATATTGAGATACATAGTATGAATATTTTATTTTTATTTTTGACGACCTCTGTGGCGTAGTGGTTATATAACATGACTGCTATGCAGAGGTCTCGGGTTCGATTCCCGCTCAATGCAAATCTTTGTGTGCATGAACATGATTGTTTGCATTGGTCTGGGTGTTTTCTATGTATAATATGTATGTATTTACAAAAAAAAGAGTATTTAAGTATGTTTTATCCGTTGCCTAGTTCCCATAGTACAAGCTCTGCTTAGTTTGGGACTAGACGGCGTTGTGTGAATGTGTGAAGCATATTTATTTATTTTATTTTTATTTTAATACAAACACTGAAATATCCCAAAAGGGACACATAGTGTAGGAAAACTTGACTTATTAATACCACTCTCGCCGTAGGGATCTATAGGATTATAGCTTCGACTGTGCCTGTAAATTTTCCTTAGTGGAGTTTTACGGCACCCACAGGAAAAAAAAGGGTAGTGTAGTGACACTGCATACTAAGATCAATACAAACAATAGGAAAATAAATAAAAACAAAGCTGGTGAGCTAAGAAAAAAAAACCTAATATGTAAGTACTTAATTAAAGTAAGTAACATCATTCTAAATTATATTCAGTAGGAAGCCGGAACAGAATCCATACAATCTAAGTTCAATATGCTCAGCTTACTTTAGATTAACAAAAGATTACGCAGTTATTAAAATTACGTAAAAACTTTTTACAATTTATTCTTAATTGGTATACAATTTATACGTCTAATTACTACATTAGCTTAATAGTTGGAGGACTAATGAATATATTATCTAATATTACTCATTTATATTATATGAAGTGTTTGATGAATAGTTATCGATGGTACTTCAATCGGATCTGACATTAGTGCTACATTTTCTTTATTACGTTCTTCATGTGGTGTAAAGTTGGCTTAAAATCTTCGACTATTTTTGTATCATTAATTTAGTCTTCTTCCGTAATAAATAAACAAGCTAACATTGCTATTTATTTCGCATTTCCTTGCTCCAATTCGTGTATCTTATCGCATTCAACGCTATCTTATCTTTCAGCGTTTGAAACAATTACAGACTACACAATTAGTTTACGTTCACACCTTCTGGATGGATGTTATCCCTAAAACGATAGACATTTTGATTTATTCAGTGGTATGTTACCGTGAGTCACGATTCCTACGTTTTGTTGTGTGAATGTTTTATTACAATGAGTGTCAGTGAGAAAACAGTGAAGTGTTGCAGTTATAAACATAATTTCGATTTACGGTTTAGCGATGTGAGGTACAGTTTTCACAGGAGTTGGGTTAAGACAAAGAAATTGAGTAATAAGATGCTCGGATTTGATAGGTGAGTGATCTTTTATCTGACGGCATTGATCTTAATTGTCTTCCTTTGAAGAATATCACCCTAAATTGATCTTGTTTTATATAAATCTTGTATTGGTGTCCGAATATTTCAGTTAACTATCTAAGTACGTCCATAATTAATGCATGAGTACCTAATTAAGTAACATCCAAATACTTAAGTAGTTTCATTCAGCGAATATGTAAATTTTTATTTACTTGTTTTCCTTTATGGTGAAATATAAGATGTTGCACAAGTTTGATACTGTGAAAATCTCTTTCTCCCTAAGCCATGAACGGACCACTGCTGGACATGGACATAGGCCTCGCCAAGTTCACATTACTCCTTCCCACTGAGAAACTGTAGCTTATTAGTGAATAAGCTGTGTTAATGCTGTTTAAATAAGTATTATGTACTTTGTTATTTATAAGTTAGATATGGTAATATCATGTCTGTTACTCATATTAACGGGATTACCACGGCTCTTGAGATTACAAATAGCATTATTTTTGTCTAGATTTGCAGAACCGTGCTTCTTATTCTACACTTTTGTAATCTTTCACCGAATAGTGCTTACATTGAGCTGTATACCTTCCTCAATTAATGATTTAGCTTTAAAATAGTACCAATAAAAGTAATAGTACCAATAGTGTAATATACTTTGCCGATTGTATAGTTTTTTCCCGATTGTTTATCTCGCAACGATGGCGACCGACGGGGTGTATGCGTTAGTACGTAGACTATCGTGGTATATGTCATTAGTAATATTAGGAACTCATTACCTTATATAGGAACTATACTAATCAGATACTTTTTCTTAAGATATAACTAAGTCATTAAAATTCACAAGCACGTTACAATTAATTATTGTAATGGTATTGACCTCAATATTCGTAATGTGCGCAATATCATCAATTACTTTGTCTTTGTATCTTGTTCTATGTAGGTATTAACAATTTATTTAGATAATCGTTGTTACGGTTAGGTATATCGCGTCATATTTAGTTTGCTTGACGTTTCGGCACAGGTTACGGCTGTAGTCTCAAGCTGACCGGTGAACCATGTCACAGGTCCTTTTTCGTAGTATCAACTTTCTTACTTTGTAATATTTTTAATCATCTTAACAGCTCATTAATGTCCCACTGCAGGGACGGGCCTCCTCCCGTGACGGAGGGATACTTGGCCTACTAATACCACGCTGGCCAGAAGGATTGGTAAAGGTTTTAATTTCATGTTTTCCGTCTCTCTATGTAAAGTTAAAATTCACAGGTCGTCCCTTAGCCGGTTTCTACGACACCCATGGGATGAGATGTGGTGGTGACATTACTCCGTCAATAGAAGGATAATATTAAGTATTTTTAATATTAAGTACCAAACCAATTGGTTAACTATAATAATAAATTAGAAGAAAGTTCGTAAGCAATAAATCATTCTGTGTAATTCCATCACTTTCTAATGTTGCTAATAAATAGTGGAAGCTTCCAATATGTTTATAAACAGTAAAGTTGGACTAAATAAGAAATAGTGACTCAGTGCTTTCACTAATTACCGTAAGCGTTTTTGTATGCTCCAATGTTTTTTTAATGGCGTCAAGGTTGATTTTGTAATATTTTTCAAAAATTGTCCGTTACGCGACAGTTATACTTTATAGGGTTTATGCAGATCTGCAATAGGCAGAGTGGACTGTTAAGTTCTTTTTAAATTCTAGCGCAGTAATAGATGAAATTTTTTTTGACGAAATGGATGCAATACTCATCAAACTAACTCTACCAGACTCAGACGCTGTTTTCAAAGTCTCAGTCAAATTAGCAGTAGACTTGGTCTCCATAACTAGACTATTTTGTAAAAAAACAGGAACCCTGCAATGGAGAAATAAAAAACAGGAACCCTGCACTCAACTATAAAAGTCCAACCTATAGACTCCTTTGTAACAAGCATTCGTATACTGTATTGTATAAGCGTAAAACTAATTGTACAGGAAAATCTAAATTTTACCTTGGTAATATCCCGGTGTTTAGGAATGTGACATTGTAAGTGGTCACGGCTTTTAGTTTTTGTAATGTTTATTTACATTACTTACGCCTTTTGTTTCCGTTGTTTCTGTGTGATGAGCTTGAATTCTATCTATATATTTCCAATAGAGGTCTAAGATTTAGAGGTATATTTGGTGGACTTATTTCTAGACACCGTAAGATTGTATTATTGATATGGAAAAAAAAAGAAAAAACTGCTGCTTTTTGTGGGGACTGAATGATGTCTCTCCTAGTCCACTAACTTCTACCTTTTCCAGGTCCATAATCTTTTGCCTCTTTTAGAAAGGGCTTAGGTTTTGCTGTATGTTTATAAATATGAAAGAAAGATGTGAACTGTTTTGTTATAACGAAGGATGAATACTTAATTTTGTGTATAGGACGCCCCAAACGATAGTATTTGACTAGTAATATACATCTCTTGAACCTCTTATCTAATAGTCTGCACGCTTTATTATTAAGATTATTTTCTTGACTACATGTGCGCCGTAAGCCAACATTCGCTAAAACCTGTTATGTTTACGAGAAAGTAAACAAAACAAAAAGGCATTTGGGTAAAACCATTCCATGTGTGAGTAACCACTGATGCAGTACTTTCCGTGCCTACATAGTTTGTGCTACTTTGTTCATTAATTAGTGGGTAGATAAGAATAATGTTCCCTGGCAGTGGACGTTTATGGCCTCTTGTTAGGGTCGTCGTAGCACACATATCGAAATGTAAACGGATCGGCACCGCCTCGCCTTTCTCCTCGGTGTCAAACAGTGACGATCCGATAACGTTAAGATTCCGATTAGTGTGCGTTGCAGTAAGGAGTTTCATACAAATAATACTGAACGGTTTGAGTTGATAGGTGACGATCCCTTTCCGTTTTGATATGTGTGCTACGATCCTTATTATAGTGTTGACGAGTAAAACCTTTGTCGTTTCTGAACAACGGACTTAAAACATCTATAAAATCTGTCTTAGGGTGACCATTTTTTCATGGTTTTGTTTACTGCAAATAAACTACTATATTACTCCTAATTTTATTATCGTGGTTTATCTTATCGTTATTTGGAATAATCAATGAAGTAAGTAAGATATATTGTAGGTGATTCACATCCTTCTTATAGTTTATTTAGTGCTACAGGCACTTGTTACTCCATGCGCCAAGAACCCTCATAAAGATGGAAAAAGGGCCAGTATCTATTTTATAGGATACCTCCTTGAATAAAAAATATTACACCGTATTTTGTTTTGTTCGGGACTTTTTTTTACTTGTTGTTTTCGCTATGTTCTGATATTTTTAAACTAAAGTCTGGTAGAAATGAGTAATATTAATATTTCATACTTGATTGAAATTATCTCGACTTGCAATGATGTTATATTAATCGACTCGTATAACTTGATTTACGCTAAGTATTATTCATTACACGTTTTTAAACACGTTCCATGCATAGGTATGAGTTATGGTAAAAGTATTTTTATCGTATATTCGGCATATAATTATTTAAAATTCTTTTTTATAATTCATGTTCTTGCTAGATGTGTGCTGTTCTTGGATTATTTAGGACAAATAAGTGAGTGTATCCCAGAAATATAGCCTACAATAAAATCAAAGGGATCGGCTATTTTGTATCTAAATAACAACGGTTTGATAAATCGTTAGACTCCAATTCAAAAAGGCTTTATTTCTTGGAAATGTCCGTTGCCTTTGGCGGATGGTCGAAGACACGTCATTTCCGTCTATTGGAATTTATTTAACTTGACCGGTTTGCATAGGTTGATGAAATATCAACTTTAAATTAGAGTTTTTAGAGCCGTGTTTTAATTACTTAAAGATATTTTATATTTAATTACAGTAATGGGTTTTTACATTGGCCTTGACATAAATTATACGTATTTAGTGGGCACGTTCGCGTTGATGTGTGATTTTCTTTATGATTTAATGTAGGCTTTACTGTCATAGTTTTAAAAATAGAAGATAAGTATAGGTACTTATTATAATGAAAAAGATAGAGAGTGAACAGAAATACTTATTATTATTATTTTTTTATATTTTTTTTTATTAAATAAACGGTACATGAAAAATCTTATAAACTAAAACTGTGTCCCACAAAACTGTGTGATACAGTTGAAGATAAACTTAATTATGTTATATTATTATAATAAGCTATTTTAACATAATATATATGTATATTTTTAAGACCAACAATTCAATAAATATTAGATACCTAAGTATAGGATAGTTTGCCCTAAGGCAAACTATCCAATAAATAGCTTTTAAGTTTGGTTTTGAATTTCATTTTGTTAGGCTCATTTGCTTCTTGATTATTTTAAAGTAGGTATACGTCATATTTAAACGGTTAGCTAGAAAAAAAGGAGAAGTATTGAAACTAACGTAAATATTATTAATACATTGTCACCAAGAACTGTTGTGACACCCAAAAATTTTAACAAAGTCTTTTATAGACAACTAGGCGTCTATAATTTTTGATACACCTACTTACCTGTTACCGTAATTAACCTTATAAATAAATCTAGTTCTCAAGAGGTAAGTAAACAAAAGCATAACGCTAAATAATAACGCTTTTTGACATTCATTCATCATCTTAATTTAGATCTAACGGTTGACCTCAATTTTTTTTTGCCAGTTATATTGTATAGGACATACAGATGTGCGCATAAATGTTTTAATATATTTTAATATACACTTAATGATAGTCTGTGCGGTGACTAAAAGAAATACACTGAAACCTATCGCACAGGTAACACTATGTTACCAGTAAGGTAGGTTTCATTCCATGGATGGGTGTCGTCAAAACCTTCCAAATGATAGTTCGCTTATAGATTCTACGAAAACAAAGGCAGTATAATTGTACGTAAAGCTACACCAATACGTAAGGTCAGTGTGGTATAAGATGCTTTATCTAATGACGGAAGGAAACTTGGTCATCAATCAATCAACTAGCATATTGCAGTCCACTACTGGACATGCCTCTCCCAACTCGGTCCTGCGCCTTCCGTTTCCTTGGTCGTTTAAGATAAAGTTATACTAGGTTGATCAGTTGAATTAGGCTAGTGCTCTTTATACCAAGTTTCCCTTCTTCTGATTTTCTTAGTGATAATGACTGTGAAATTTCCCTTAAATGGGCTTTTATGACACCCATGAAATGAGATAAAGGATCTTACTTCCAATACAACACGAATAAAATGGGTACTTATAAATAGTGTTTTATTATGTTTACGACTGTACTTCTAGTACTTCTCTACTTAAAGAATATAGGTGGATGAGTCAAAGCTTGGTAAATTAGACCTTGGTTATTTTGTTCTACAGTTCATTTTTGTTTGCCAATAACTGTCACTGTTAAAGTTCGTCGACCGGTTGGTTGTAGAGGCAAGGACATAAATGTGTGTTTAGGTGTTATGTATATGTATATGTTACGGGCAATTTGATAAATCCGGGCACTATTAAAAATGGGCCGGTCTGTATTCATAATGCCCGACTCAATTGGACAATGTGATTAAAACAGCATAATTTATCACTTTTCCCGGCCATTATGAATAATGCCCACCCTGTCTGGGGCAAAATAATAAAATAGGTGAACTGTAGTGTTTTTGTTTATTAAATGAAATTAAACTTACAAAATTTTCATGAAAAGTTAACAAAAAATAAACTATTGGACATAGTAGTTAAAAAATAAACATTTTACTTAAATGTTTCTGGGACTCGCCGGCCGCTGCCGCAGCCCGCTCGCTTCGCTCGCTCGGCTCGTGCGCATTGTGGTCGCCATACTAACCTAATGCCCGATTTACACATCGACAAGTACAGTAGCGAGTTAAAAAAATAGACAGTTATGTAGTAAGTAATAAGTAGTAAGTACAGTTCACACGTGGGCGAGTACAGCTCATAAGTTGCCCATCAGAGACGAAGACCAGTCGCGTCGTGGGTGCCGGCGCGGCGTGCGTCGCCTGATATTGTTTAGGTACGGTTATTTTAATCGATAAAATGGACATTGAACAATTGAATACCAATTTACGCACTATTATACGAGAAATAGTATTAATACTTGCACAACACATTGAAAATAAAATTTTAATAGAAAAGTATACCTAGAACAATAAAAAAATAAATATTCCTCACACTTTTATTCAACGCCATTTAGTCCCAAACTAACCAGAGCTTATACTATGTGTACTAGGCAACACATAAATATACTTTAATACTTTTGTAAATACGTACACAACATAGAAAAACAGACAAAAATAAAAATAAATACATAGAACTTGTGAACTGTACTAAACTTGCCCGTTTACACGGCGGGCGCTGCGAGCGCCGAGCCGGCGGGGTGAGGGAGACGCGAGAGAGGGGGCTACTTCGTACTTAACTCGCCAAAAAATAGGATCGAGCTGTATTCAAATCAACTTAATCGGTAACTTACTACTTAACTCGCTTTTGCCGTTCACACGCCAAAAGTGACTTAACTCGCCAATGAGGCAAGTTAACTCGCTACTGTACTTGTCGATGTGTAAATCGGGCATAACCTAACCTACTGTTTCTGACTTTTGGCTTAACCCTCGGTCCGTCGCGCGATTTTAGTTACGTCGTTCGTCGCGTGGGGTCTTTGAAAACCCCACTGATTAATTGCCAGGTACTTAAAAAAGGGCATTGTAAGTTCTTGACATTAGACTTTATTATGACTAACAAATTAATTTACAATAAAACAAATCGAATAAATCATAGTATTTTCGTATAGTGTCTTATTAAACTTACAATCTTACAAGTACACATAATATAAATTTCTTTGTGAGATCACATTTATAAAAAACGAAAATAAAAATTAAACCTTACAAGTAGTTACTTCTTATTATCACTTTTGCCATCTTATGTAAACAACCAACTTTAAAACATAAAAGTCATATTAAAAAAACAAAATAACATATAAACTTTTAGGGATCAAAATCAGTCTTCACTAATATCAAAAAATGTAAAGAGTAGCCTTAGTGGCAAGTGATAACTGTAGGATCAATTCGCTTTAACACGAAATAAAATAAGATTCAAATGGTTTTACTTGATTTATTCGTCTATTACAAACGTACGTCTGCACTTCTCAACAAAAATGTCTCTTCCTTTCTAAAATTCTACCCTACGTTGGAATGATATTTTTGACAAATCAAACTGTGAACATTGACATTAATAAATGGAATGGCTCCCTGTCGTTGGCAGAAACAACAACTTTAAAAACAGAACAGAAATGGATTGGTTATTATTATTCTCTAAAATTAAATAATAAACATATAAATGAAGATTATAATAAAATAACAATATTATATGTGTCTTACACATGTGTATACATATTGACTCTAACAGCTCGGCCATCCTTATTATAGTGTGTCCTCACACTCAATTAATGATATAAATGAAAAAAAAAAGAAAATCTGATTACAATTAATTTATAACCAAAACAAAGGGAACAATCCTTATGTGCTAAATTCAGTTTATAATTTAAACTATCTATTCCAAACATATTCATTGCCTACGTGTTTGTGATTAACATTTTACACAAAATTAATATTTTATTAAAACTATTATCACTACTTTTTCAAAACAGCTTAAGCAGTAAGCACTCTTAATCTAAGTCAGCACTGATGCTCGCAGCCTATACCAGTATAGTCTGTCGCAATCTGCGTTATCCTTGCTCACGACCTATACTGTATAGTCTGCCACGATCTGCATCATCTGTGCAATAGTGTCAACGCTCGCAACCTACATCGACATAGTCTGTCATGATCTGCGCCATCTGTGTCGTCTACACTGACGCTCACGACCTATGCAGATGTAGTCTGTCACGATCTGCGTTGTCCTTAAAATTAGGCGCTGACGCTCGCAACCTAGGCCGACATAGTTTGCTGTCACAACCCATATCGACCCAGTCTGTTACGATCTGCGACATCCACGCACAACTTACACTTATAACCCACATCGATACTATATGCTACAAATTGTAACAAATATCAATCATATATCTGTGTCATTAATAATAATATAACTCTGATCTTCGTTTATCAATAATTACAACTCATATAAATCATCATTTTACTATGTACTTAACTCTATTCATCTATTACAATATCATCATTACTGTCATTGCCGTCGGTATCGTTTTCGCTTTGAAATCCCTTAAAATTAAGCCACGGATGTATTTTATCGATGGAGATTACGTTTTCGTATTTCTTGCCGCCTTTTCTAGTAAGAGGAGTATCTGTGACTAAAACCCTATCATTGGGTAGGATCTTCACAATTCTATATGGACCGTGATATTTAGCTAATAGTTTCTTAGATTTACCAACCCTATCTTTTTCAAATGTCGTTCTTTCTACTCTGACGAGGTCGCCCTCATCGTATTTGGTGGTTAACTTTCTATGCTTATCAAAGCGATCTTTTGCGTATTTCTGTTGTTTTACAATTTTTCGCCTAGACTCGTCCCTTAACTTTACTAATTCATCATCGCTCACTCTCACTATCGTAGTATCAATTACATCACTTAAAATGTTTTCCGATATACTTTTGACGTTATACCCAAAAAGTAACTGAGAAGGACTTTTACCGGTCGTACTATTAACTGTTGTATTTAATCCTAGCTGAACCTCATACACATATTCATCCCAGGTATTATCGTTTTTATCATGACATTTAGTACTAAGAGCATCTGCAATTGTTCGATTAAATCTCTCAACCTGCCCGTTCGCTCGCGGAGTAGCTACAGCATTTAAGATATGTTTTATACTCGTATTCTGTATAAAATTTTTAAATTTAGAACTCGTGAAGCATGTGCCTTGGTCGGTTATTAATCTAGTAGGTGCTCCAAAATAGCTAAAGTATTCTTGAAACACTCGAATAGCAGTAGCAGTCTTAGTATCTCGTACAGGTTTTATACTTATGAATTTGGTAAATGCATCTATAACTACTAAAAGGTACATGTTGCCTCTACGTGAACGAACAAAGGGTCCCAAATGATCTGCATGTAAAGTATGAAACGGTATATCAGGTTTGGGAATAGGGTGAAGAAGTCCCTCCTTTGGTCCGCCAGGTGTTTTGTGGTATGCGCATTCCAAACATGCTTTAACATATTTCTTCGTGAATCTTCTCATTTTGGGAAACCAAAAAGAATCCTGGAGCCTTTTAAGTGTTTTATTGTAGCTAAAGTGACCCACGTCATCGTGGTTCATCTTCAGCAATTGCCATCTTACTGACTTTGGCACTGCCCAACGTAAACCACCATCAACTATTCTGTAAATACGATCATTTTTTAACTGATAATTCTTGTGAACATCCACGATAGATGTTGTATCTTCACTCAACAATATCTCTTTGATTCTTTTAATCTCATCATCAGCACTTTGTACCGTAGTAATCCAATCCTGTGTATCTACTGCAAGCACATCAATTATATGTTCGATGCCTGAAGTAGTGGGTTCGTCCACGGGAGCACGACTTAGTGCATCCACATGAGACATTGTCACACCTGCTCTATATTCTATTTCACAGTCGTACTCTTGGAGCTGCACCCACCACCGACCTATTCTAGGGATTAAATCCCTTTTCGTCATTGTGGCTCGTAACGCATTACAATCTGTCACAATTTTAAATTTTAACCCTAACAAATAAACTCTAAACCTGCTTAAACACGCTATAACCGCAAGAGTCTCTAAGTCAAAAGAATGCATTTTTTGTTCGTCTGGGGTAGTTTTACGACTGTAATATGCTACGGGTCTTATTAATCCATCTACTCCTCGCTGCATGAGAATACCAGCTACACCGTGCTTAGAAGCATCTGTATGCAATTCAGTATCTAGTGTCGAATCGTACAACGCTAGCAAGGGCCTCTCAGTTAATTTAAGTTTTAAAGTCTCAAAAGCTACAACGTGTTCGTCAGTCCACTTCCATGAAAAATGTTTCCTTAATAAGTCGGTTAATGGACGTGCAATTAGTGAAAAATCCTTTACGAAACGTCTAAAGAAACTTGCTAATCCTATAAAACGTCTTACGTCGTGGACATTTTTTGGAGTTGGAAAGTTGGATACGGCTGTAATTTTACGTGAGCCGGGTCGTATCCCTGATCCACTAACCTCAAAGCCTAAAAAATCTATTTTAGTATAAAAGAAGAAACACTTTTCTAACTTCAGGGTAAGATTTGCATCTCGAAAAACGCTCAGTACCTCCTCCAGTCTCGATAACCCCTCGTCGAACGTGCGTGCTGGTATTAATACGTCATCCATGTACAGAATAATGTAACTGATTTTGGACAACACTTTGTTCATTGTCCTCTGGAAAACAGACGGTGCATTAGCCAAACCAAAAGGAACTCTTTTGAACTGATATTGCCCATCAGGAGTAACAAATGCCGTTTTGTCTTGAGAATCGTTATCAACAGCCAATTGATAGTATCCTGAAGCTAAATCTAGACTTATAAATAGTAAGTGACCAGATAGTCGATCTAATTGATCGTCAATCAATGGTATAGGGAAATGTTCCTTTTTAGTTATCTTGTTTAACGCCCTATAGTCAATGCAGAGGCGCTTATCTCCAGTTTTCTTTTTAACAAGGAGCACTGGACTAGCATACGCAGAGTTAGACTCACATATGATATCCGCGTCGAGCATTTCCTGTACCATAGATCTAACAAGCTGTCTTTCAGGATACGGTAGCCTGTAAGGTCTATAAACTACGGGTTTGGAATCAATCAATTCGATTTCCATCTTCTCAATGTTTGTGTACCCTAAATCCTTCATATTTTGGGAAAAACATTCTCTATACTTTTGTAATGTAGTTTTTAATCGAAAGACTTCGTCACTGGATAACTTGTTATCGTAATTAATTGAATTAGCAACGTCTGAATTATTAAAATCTAGCATATTAACATTCATAAATGTATTGGCAAGTGAGGCTCGCGTGATCAACAACCCATGTTTTAAATTCAAAACATCATCCGTTACATTTTGTATCAGCAAAGCACCAGTCCCATTAATTATATCATATTCACCGGGCATCAAATAATACTCAATCCCGGAGTGATTACGTAAAGAACCATTAACATGTACAGTGCCTGTATAATCATTGTCAGTATTTATTTTTATTATGCAAACTTCACGGGGTGGAACTCGAGTGTCGTTACTGAGAATAAGTTTTAGCTTTGTAGGTAAAGTTCGTTCAAAAATCAGAGCGTCACTAGTTTTTCTTATAATTATACCTGGTAGCTCCGTAAAACTATGTCCTATTAAAACGTCATATTTAATAATGTTATCCTCAACAACGTAACTATCAATTACTCGCGATATACCTTGAATTTCTAAGTTGATTACCGCCTTCCCTATTGGTAAGACGATATTATTATTGCCAATCCCGCGCATTGTTGGTAACTGCTTTGACGACCAGCAAATACCTAATTTATTAGCTATACTACGTCGTATCAATGTACACTGGCTGCCTAAATCAACATATCCATACAGAAAGTGTTCATTAATTTTCAAGTCAATAAAATACTTGTCATTTACACTAGACGTGGTGTTTAACGCTAATACTGATTTCTCGTTAACCTTATCCGATTTTGATGTATCACTATTAAGTGGTTTTAGACAGTTACTACTTAAATGTCCAAGTTTATTACAGTTGTTACATTTTAAAATCTTTTTTGTGCAGTTAAAACTATAGTGCCCCGTCTCATTACAATTAAAGCAAGTAATCTGCCTTGAATTATCATTAGTTCTCATGAGTTTTGTACCAGGTGTTTGATTAAATGAATGACTAACATTAGTGTTCGATCGTTTATAAATTAGTTTTAATCCGTAGATCCGGTTCACGGGATTGTTGTTTGGTAGACTGAAAGTATTTTAATACCTGCTCAGGCTCGTCACATTTAGTGGCCTTGGCACCTAACCTCAAACTTCGATCTTCAATCCCATATAATAGGCAATCAACCGCACGTTTACCTTTGATTTCACACCGGTTTAATAGATTAATTTTTTCGTAGTAATATAATTCCAAAGACTCGTTATATTTAACCTTTTTAGTTAACATTTCAGTTAAAAGTTCAGCGTAATCGTCGCTCGAAGGAAAAGACTCCGTTAATTTAAGTTTCCACTCGTACCAAGAAAACGACATCGACGGCAGAGCCTGATACCATGTCTTAGCCACTCCACTGAGCTTAGGCAGTGCATAATGAATTATTTGGTCTTCACCCCATTTGTATAACCGGGCGCATTCATCTACCTTATTTAGCCATGCATCGATAGTTTGGCTTTTAGACATGGGGTCAAACTCCGGTATGACATTACCTAACATTGGGAACTTATTACCCTCAGAACGACTGCCAGATATCGACTTGATTAATTCAGTTAATAGTAATTGAGTACGACTATCTTTAAAATTGGAACGACTCACGCGTCTGTTAACAGATTCGGTTGATGTCTGCCGACTGCGGTGCCTGCTGCTATGATTCCGTGATCTCGAACCACGTAGGTCGTGCCTCGTATCGGTGCGGTGCTCTGAACTCGAACCACGTCGTCGTTTTGACCTCGAACGATCGCGATGCGTCGAACGCGAACGACGGCACCGACGGTGATGTTTGCGTTTTGTACGGGACTGCCGCTTGGTATGCCCACTCTGTCCTCTTCCGCTTCTGTTGTCAGTAGAGCTCTCAGGAGTAAAAGATTTTGGCGTGTGACGTTCATTCCGTAATCGGTTTTCACTGTCGTCGGCACTTGTATTACGTATATGCGCATTGTCACTAATCTTACGACTTCTTTGCCGTTTACGAGATGATTTTCTGTTTTTACGTCGCGAAGTTTCACTATCGCTGCCCATGATATAGTTCACCAAATATTACTCGTGAATAAGTTGATAAAAAAAAAAAAATCTTGCAGGATGCACTAAGAGCGAAAATAATTCGTAGGCGCTGACAATCCCACTTCTGAGTTGTAGGATCAATTCGCTTTAACACGAAATAAAATAAGATTCAAATGGTTTTACTTGATTTATTCGTCTATTACAAACGTACGTCTGCACTTCTCAACAAAAATGTCTCTTCCTTTCTAAAATTCTACCCTACGTTGGAATGATATTTTTGACAAATCAAACTGTGAACATTGACATTAATAAATGGAATGGCTCCCTGTCGTTGGCAGAAACAACAACTTTAAAAACAGAACAGAAATGGATTGGTTATTATTATTCTCTAAAATTAAATAATAAACATATAAATGAAGATTATAATAAAATAACAATATTATATGTGTCTTACACATGTGTATACATATTGACTCTAACATAACAAACACGAGCAGTAGAATAAATGCCAATGAGTTTGTCGACTACATCCACTCCCCCTTTTGTTTTGTTGTAAAATGAGATAATTTCTGAAGTTTTCTTCTCAGGAGTGTTATCTACAACACCATCGTAGTAACATTGTTGAAAGTAGCAATACTGCCTTGTCTTTTTTAGGATATGACCGTAATATGCGACGATTTTGCGACTTACTCATTTCCACTGGTACACAATATAATAAACTGAACAATAAAAAATACATTAATAATACACAATTACAAATAAAATTAAAGAAATAAAACGTTTCATTTTACTTACGCCCAGCGTCGCGTGGGGTCTTTCAACGCCCTGCACGTTCAAAACACCTCCGTATCTCGCAGGGCTTGCGCGCGAGCTGAAGTAAGTTGCGGTCCTCGCCAACTATGACTCGTTTTAGTAAGGTACATAAAACACTGGTTAGATACAATAGTTTTTAAAATGTAAAATATCCATGTTTGTAATGTTCGGGCTTTTAAAGACCCCACGCGACGGACCGAAGGTTAATTTTAGGATTTTAGCTTTTTTTTAAGCTATCTCAAACACTAACTTATTACATGGACCACGGGCCGTAGGCCATTATTAATAATCGCCGGTCAAAGTGATAAATTTATCACTTTGGCCATCGTAATTCCGTTAGGCCGGTCCTTATTAATAATGCCCAGTTAATCACGTTGCCCGTAACATATACACAGAGCGCTAGGTCAGTCGATATACAAAGTGCTCTAGAGTAACGCATTTACCCTTACTCATGAACGCCTCTTAAATTTTAGTCGATTGGTTGACTTAAATTCTTACGGTTTTGTTTGGTATAAGGTTGGTTTTACTAATAAAAATCTTGCTAAACAGTGATTAAATGTAGGAGGTGTTTATGAGTAAGGGGGTTAAAGGCAACTCTCACGCATGTAGCACTGCTTGTCAGATATTTGAGCCCTAGTCCAGCAAGATTTTTAAGGGTCTGTGTTAGTAACTGGCATTGTGGCTCAGCATTTGAGTATGCGGCTTTTATGTACGAAGGGAAACGTCACAACAATGGAGTAATATTGTCTGGAACTACCTGTCTCAATCTTAACAATGAATTAAACCACTGAATACAAACGCCAACGCGATATTTTGAACAACAGCGTTTGCTGGAGGTGTTTATAAAGAATTTAGAGGCGTCTGTATCTATCTGTTTTGTGGTACAGTTGATACATACGAAGATATATTTTTTTTTTGTTAAAAAAGACAACTCCCGCACTAGAGATCATGCCCTGTGTCGCGGGGACTTTTTACAAACATCAATTAACGGACACAAAGAACACCCAGACTCAGGACAATAATTTGTGGATCTCACAAATCATTGTCCTGCGTGGGTCAATGTTTAAGCAAACAGGATAGTAAGAATCATAGTACAAGGCGTGAGTTTATGTATGTATTTGCATCTAATTGTGCTCTTATATAATCAGCTGGTAAAACCCCAGAGATTCTGTGTAGTATTGATTCTGTACATAGAAATTAATGTTGTTTAATTTTTATCACTTTGTAACAATGAATAAGTAATATGAAAATCGGGGTGTGTCCATTGATTAGCTGATATGATGATGATGATAACCAAACTGTAGTAAATTATTATGCATTTATGTTTACACAATCAAATTGAAACTAGTGGTTTAATAGTTCTTATACCCGTAACCTGGTCATCCATAGATCAATACGGCCTTGAACTGCGAAAAGCTCAAACCTTAAAATTTTATATTATGTAGACCTTCTTCAATTTTATATGAGATAATTTGGTGTATTATTATGTATTTGTTTAGCTGAGGGGTTGTTTTATAAACACAAGATGTTTTGTAAAGCTACTCGTACCGTCCACCGTCACGTAAATAACATCTTTGCCATGGTTTCCGAAAAACGCGTAAAATTCTTTTTTATTTTAGTTTTAATACTTAAATAATACATTAGACACAATCTAATAAAATATTAGCGTTTTACTAGCAAGTAGTTCAAAGCTCAAATATGACAATTATTAAAATATAATTACATAAATAACTAGTAACGTTATATTAATAGATATTATGACTATGTGATTACGTATTCAACTGAGAGATAAGCGTAGATACCGATTCGTAATTTCGACGTATCTTTCACGGCAGTCGTGGCCGAGCGGTTAAGGCGTCTGACTAGAAATCAGATTCCCTCTGGGAGCGTAGGTTCGAATCCTACCGACTGCGAATTTACTTTTTGTAATTTTTTATTTTTATTTTGTTACAGTTTACGAAGAGGAGCAGGTCCAAATGTACAGGATGATAACGGATACACACCACTACACCATGCATGTTTAAATGGCCACAGGTAATTAGTTTTTGTGTATTTTTAGTACATTATTAAGTTAATTAATTAAAATATACATTTGGGATGCACGACCAAGCAATAGGGCAATATTTGGAATTGTCGTCCAGCAGTGAATCGACGACCTGCTTAGGACGGCGGGAAATCTCTGGATGAGGGAGGCACAGGACCGCACAAAGTGGCAATAATTAGAGGATGCCTATGTCCAGCAGTGGACGTCGATTTGCTGATATGATTATGATGATAATGAGTGGACGTCGATTTGCTGATATGATTATGATGATAATGAGTGGACGTCGATTTGCTGATATGATTATGATGATAATGAGTGGACGTCGATTTGCTGATATGATTATGATGATAATGAGTGGACGTCGATTTGCTGATATGATTATGATGATAATGAGTGGACGTCGATTTGCTGATATGATTATGATGATAATGAGTGGACGTCGATTTGCTGATATGATTATGATGATAATGAGTGGACGTCGATTTGCTGATATGATTATGATGATAATGAGTGGACGTCGATTTGCTGATATGATTATGATGATAATGAGTGGACGTCGATTTGCTGATATGATTATGATGATAATGAGTGGACGTCGATTTGCTGATATGATTATGATGATAATGAGTGGACGTCGATTTGCTGATATGATTATGATGATAATGAGTGGACGACAATTGGCTGATTATGAGGATTTAGGGAAAATTATTTAACTACAGAAACGTTGTTTCTTCTAAGTAATAATACTTTTTCTATTGACCTAAATAATTATGACTCATAATTATTTAAAACTATTTGTAACGTGACTATTTTTATTTTCTCTTAGTACTATTTTATAAACGAACATTGCACTTTATCAATATCAGTCCGAGTTTTAACTATATATGCTGACTAGAGGTTTTAGGCAGGAATACGATTCGGTGCCGTAAAATTTATTTGATGAAATTATTTTTGATCCCTCATTAAACTCAATCAATGAAGGTATTGATTGTCTTCACTTAATAAATTTAAATCTGATGATTTAGGAGTTTAATAAACTTAAAACACTATTTACTATAGGGACTTATAAGTTTTTATTAGTGACACAGTTCCGTCAGCCTGTATCCCTGCTTCTGTCTCTAGGGTTTGTCTCAATAGATATCGAAATAAATCATGAAACTATGAGCTCAATACACCTTGACCGATAGGCCACTTGAGCCCTATTTATCATTTTATTTCGATAACTAGGTCTCATTCATTGATTCATTAGTTAGGCCTACTTCTTGCTTTAGTTTCCGTAGAAACAATTTAAAAATTGTAGATTTAGAAGTTTACCTTTCTTAATGTTACTGAATTAGTAACAGCTGCTATAAGTTACCTAAGTAAGAGCCGTGCAGTTTGAATCGCGTTAATAAAAACAAAATTCTCTGCCTTTACACCTTGGGTGTTTTACCTTTTTCTTGATGTATTTATTCCGTAAATGAACTATACTAACTGTCTTACTAATAAAAAAATTCTTATACAGGGGTTATACACATGAATACTTATTCATTGAATAGGAGCGTAATAGCTGTTTATACACTACTTGACTAATAAACCAGGTATAAGCATTGGGTAACTATTAAATAGTTATGACACTGACCACTGGCAATACTGACAGAAACATTCTAAAAAGTAATATATATTAAAAAATGTCATTAAATTAAATTCATATTTTTACCTGTTAATTCTTATTGTAAAAATATTAAATAGATTAATATGTCATAAAGAATATTAATATAATGCCCTAATGTAGAAATTCGACTTAGAAATCGTAATAAACGCATAATTTTACACACTTTTACATATTTTTAAATTAGCAGATTTTGACATTACTTTTGAACGTCTCTTAAAATATGTCAAAACGGTTGAGTTTTTGAGATTTCATTTCGTACTCTGTTTGCGCGGTTTATTTTGATTTACAATCTCATAAAAATAATCATTAAAATGGAATCAAGTGATTATAGATATAACGCAAAGAAGAGGAAGCCTTTTTGCAAATTGGGATTTATTAGAAAAGGTATTTAGTTGACCTCGAAAACTAAATAGTGACAATATCGATAGGCTAATGTATGGTGTGATTTTGTAAAAAAACAAGCTTTAAAAATGGATTAATGTGATAACACACAGTCCCACGAGTGGGCCAAAGAAGAACATTTACTCCAAGGCAAAGAGCAGCAGTTAAAAATGAAAAAATTAGAACTGGAAAGTGTAATACGTACCTACAGAGAAAATAAATAAATTTGATAACTAAAATGTATTTTATTTGAAATAATTAATTATATTACAAAACATAATTAATAAACAATTGCCTTGCAACTTTTCCAGTTGCATTATTTTTGAGTTCTTGTGGTCTATGTCTCAAAACGGGGTCACCGGGCGTTATGTCCATTATTTCTGTATTTTGCCCTATTTTCATTGCAATATTGTGCAGAACTGCAAGTGGAACTAAATACAGTTTAACATTTTCTAATGATACACTGAATCCGTGTAATAGGCATCGAAATCTCTGTTTCCATACACCAAAGCATCTTTCTACAGGGTTTCTAGTCAGTATATGAGTCTTATTGTAGGCCTCCTCCTTAATATTAGCAGGATTTTGTACAGGTGTAAACAAATAACCTGTTAGTCCATAACCTGCATCACCCAAAACGACTATGAAATTCTCCATTTTCAAATTTCTGCCGTATTGGGCTTTCTCTAAAAATTCGGGAATCATGAGTACTTCCCCTCCAGTGTACTACAATGTCCTTTATTAATAGGCTGGAATCGCATACCACTTATACGTTTATTGAACACACTCCTTTTCTATTGCTATAGTATTGTCACCACCAACCTTTTTGATCTTAATATGTGTGCAATCAGGCAATAGCGTCTGTTACGTTTCTAAAGCCACATATATTACGAAATTCTGCTATGACTTCCTCTTCCTCTTCAAGAGTTCGTGGCATATGAATAAAAGCTAAGCTGAATAAAAGGTAAGCTTTCCTTGCTAGTGCAATAGCAACTCGTGTCGGCATACATTTGTCACGGATTGTTGACTCATGCCGTGAATGTCTGCAGCATCATCTTCCACTTTCTGTTGCGCCCATGTCCTTAATGCTGTACAAACTTGAAGTTCTCTTGAAAAGACACGACCTCTAGTACTCTGTTCGATTTCACCACGTATTAAATCTACCACTTCATTTGCCTTCGTAAATCTTTATTTGG
The DNA here is from genome assembly GCA_905475405.1 of Schrankia costaestrigalis. Lineage (NCBI taxonomy): Eukaryota > Metazoa > Arthropoda > Insecta > Lepidoptera > Erebidae > Schrankia > Schrankia costaestrigalis. The sequence continues at coordinate 7,263,608 of FR997851.1, forward strand.
TTTTAAACTCAAAATCATCTAAAATAAACGGATTATAGCGAGATTAGTAGTTTTTACTTTCTTGGTGGTTCTTCACTCTCCATTTCGACAAAAATTTCAAAATAATGTAAATAATCCATAATTACAGAAAAATCAACACAATATTGTAAGTTATGCACTTGTTATACGACGTCTGTCGACTGTATAACAGTTGTATAAAATGACGTACAACTTACACCACCGCTATAACAGGCGTATAGCTAGAGTGTGTTTATTAGTAACGTTTTTGTTATAACCTTGTTATAACGAGTGTGTAAATGTTTATTAGTAAGACAGTAAAAGTTTTGTAAAAATCGGATAAGTCAAATTTAACAATTTATAGGAAAGTATTGCTCTATCATCGAAGGAACTCTAAGCTTGTCGAAACCCAATATAGTTAGTTAACTGCTCGCAGTCAATTTGCTAATGTACCTAATCATCATAATCATCATAACAGCTCATTAATGTCCCACCGCAGGGACGGGCCTCCTCCCGTGACGGAGGGATACTTGGCCTACTGATACCACGCTGGCCAGACGGATTGGTACAGGGTTTAATTTCAAGTTTTCCTTCTTTTTATTTCGTAAAAAAAATATTCACGGATAGTCCCTTAGTCGGTTTTTACGACATCCATGGGATAAGAGGGGGTGGTGACATAAATATTGTATTATTACTCCGTCACCACACGGAAAATGTACCTATGCTTAAAATTAAATCTAAAATAACAGATTATTCAATTCTCGCCGACCTTTACTTAATAATCACTAATATACTCATTGTTTATAATACTAAACTACAATGTTACAATAATCATCATACATACACACACACACACATAATATATTATTTTTGTATAACTTTCCTGAACAATAGTGTTATGTGTATTGTGACGTCACGACAAGGCGACCGCAAAAATACCACACTAACGGGAAACATGGTCGACTGTAATACTGACTCAGAAATATTGTTTAGTTAATAATGTAGGTAGGTATGTATTTGGAAAACTTTCTAGAAAAATCTTGTTTTATTGTAATAACAATGACTTAGTTTGCGCGGCAGGGGACCGATGAAAGAGGCACAGGATTGCGTAAGATTGAGATATTCGGAAATGAGGAGATCCGCAGGAGAACCAAAGTGACCGACATAGTGCTTCGGATTGCCCGCTTAAAGTGAGGGTAGGCAAGGCACATAGCGTAAAGAACCGACAGCCGTTGGGGCAGAAAGGTTCTGGAGTGGTAACCACGTACCGGAAAACGCAGGGAGGGAAGACCCCTCACACGGTGGACCGACGACCTCGTAAGGACGGCGGGAAGCCGATGGATGAGAAAGGCTCAGGACCGCAAAAGGTGGCAATATTTGGAGGAGGTCTATGTCCAGCAGTGGACGTCAATTGGCTGAGATGATGATGATGATGATAATGAGATATTTGGAGGAGGCCTATGTCCATTGGCTGTTATGGTGGTGATTATAATATGATAATGTCAAATGATTTTTTAATTTTATTATTTTTACTCAAAAAAGTGTCATCATCAAGATCTTATAGACAGAAAGCGGGCGTCAACACAAAAAAAAATATTTTCCACAGATAATGTAAATAAGAAAAGATGTTTGTATTTTCATATGTTTTCCGAAATGTCTTTATACTTATGTGAAACAAAAGACAATCAGGGAATACGGCACTGAAAACGTAATTATTTCATTCCTCTTCTATCTATTAGAGCAATGTTCTTTAATCAATTGTATCTCCTTGTTACAGAGAAATAGTTCGTATGCTATTAGCAATAGACGCGTCACCATGCGCTGTAGACAAGAAGGGTGCGACTCCCTTGCACTTGGCCGCGTTCAAGGGAGATTCAGACGCGGTCAGGATGCTACTGGAACACAACAGCCCACCCGTCAATGTTGACCAGTTGGTGAGTACTAGATTGTTTTGTAATATTATAAATATTATATTATGTAAATGGGAGATTACCGCGGTATGCAATTTACCTTTATGCAATTACCAAGGTCCATTCGTCATCATCATAACAGCCCATTTATGTCCCACTGCAGAGTCGGGCCTCCTCCCGGGATGGAGGGATACTTGGCCTACTACCACGCTGGCCAGACGGATTGGTATAGGGTTAAATTTCAAGTTTTCCTTCTTTTTATTTCGTTAAGATACTATTAACTAATAGTCCCTTAGTCGGTTTATACGACACCCATGGGATGAGATGGGGTGGTGACATATTGTATTCTTACTTCGTCACCACACGGACAAATAATTTACTTGATAGTAATCACTTTGCAAAAATGCTCTAGGGAACCCGAACTATTTGACTTTTCAGCACAGTTTACAGGCTGTATGACCTCTCTCTCGTCTCAAGCTGAATGACCAATGCTGTGTCCCGATACTATGTTTTGTATACTTGTAGGAAGTTTCCAGGAATGTTTTATTACGTAATAGTGTTACGTTTTCATGAGATCAAAGAGCATAGTTAGTTGCTTTGTAACGTGAGACGTTTATAGAGAAATTTTAGACTACGTGCGTCGTAGCTATATTGTTCTGTTGTTGCTTGGGAAATTTGTAGGTTTAGGTACAAGATGGCGTTTAGTTACGGAGTAATAATACAATATGTCACCACCCCATCTCATCCCATGGGTGTCGTAAAAAACGACTAAGGGACTATCATCTTAACGAAATAAAAAGAAGGAAAACTTGAAATTAAACCCTGTACCAATCTGTCTGGCCAGCGTAGTATTAGTATGCCAACTAGCCCTCCGTCACGGGAGGAGGCCCGTCTCTGCAGAGGGACATTGATGGGCTGTTATGATGATTACTTACTACTTAACAGACGGTAAAGAGGAAAACTGGACACTGAAACCAATATTAACCAGTCTAGCCAGCGTGGTACATGTTATAAGTTTTTACCTAAATACGAAGTGGGGCATCCCTGTAACTGTGTTCATAACTACCTATTTATGATCCCCTGCAGGGACGGCCATCATCCATAAAGTAGGGAAACTGCGCCTATTTACACCACGCTAGCCAGACGGGATTGCGTCAAGTTTTTCTTGGATGGCCGTAAATTTTTCTTTAAATCCTGCATTGGTTTCGTGCTTTAATTTGTATTATTTTGGAGCGCTGGATACTTTCGAGTTTCCCTTTGACAATAGGCTCAAAATAGGAGACCACAATATAAGATACTAAGTTGTAAATGTCTATTCTAACACCTTATAATACCATATTATTGTTGACAGACCCACGATGGTGATTCGGCCCTCCTTATCGCCGCACAGTTTGGCTTCGTTAACGTTGTAGCCCAACTGGTAGCGAGAGGTGCCGATGTTACTGTCAAAAACATCAATGGGGATAGTGCGTTGGATCTAGCTGCACATTATGGAAAGTAAGTACTAAACATAAATACATACATAAATTCACGCTTCATCCCGTCCGGGGTAGGCAGAGACGACAGGACCTCACTTGTCACGTAATGAAAGAAAATAATTTATCTTATTGTGTGCAACAAAATAAATTATTTTCTTTCTTTCTTTCTTTCCTGGCAAACAGAATGGGCCTCGTCCACAATCATTAAGCGAGTCATAAATGTGTAATGTACTCGTATATTGTCTATAAACACATTAGTATTTTATTAGCAAAGGATTGTTATAAAGGTCAGCTGCTGATAGAATAAATTCAATACTGCCAATAATTATGTCTAATCTAGAAAGATAATACGATTGATGAGGAAGGCACAAGCCCACGCAGGGTAGCAATGTTTGGAGAAAGCCTATGTCCAGCAGTGGACGTCTATATGCTGATATAATAGACAGACAAATTAGACCTGTGGGTAATTTATAACTGCGATGGTAGACGACTAATGGTGCCACTTTTCGAAGTTACCATACGAATACTATAAATCATAGATACGTTATAGTCGATTATACGTAAAGTAACTTAGTTAGTTATGATAATAATGTAAAGAAAGTTACGCAGTTTGTATTACCATAAATATATATTCTTCTATTTGTGTTCAACTTTAGTTATTTTATCGAAGTTTACGTGTATATTTTGTCTATCTGAATTATTTGATTAGAAATATATTTTATGTGAACATGTAATCGTGTCCCTACTTTAATAATTATACTTACTAGACTTCTAGATTAAAATGACCTGGTATAACCAGGTCATTTTAATATAAAACTAGCGGCCTGTCCCGGCTTCGCACGGGCATTATTTTTCTGCTTTTCTGTTGAAATTTTTTCTGAATTTTCTTTGCTATAAACCTCACGGAGCCCGAGACCTTTCCAACGAATGCAAAACCGAGGAAATCGGTTCGTGCGTTCTGGAGTTATAGCGTCAGGAAGGAAAACCCGATTTATTTTTATATAGTAGATATCCTCACTTTCTACTTAACTATAAAAACCTTTAAGGATCAAAATTCTATAATTATATATTTTCATACTTAACGATGCGAAACGGTTCTACAAAATTCTCTTTGATTAGGTTGCTTAAAAGTTTTTGATATACAAAGTTTGTATTGAAAGAGTTTCGTGGCAAGTGAGTAAGATAGTAAGTAGGAAATGAGTAGGATAGTTATAGACCGTTTCGTAAAGTACCTTGGTTGTATTTAAGGATAGAAGTTTAAAGTTAAATGTTTTGATGTATATTTTAATGTTAGGATATCTTTTTTTTTATTAGTGGTAGGTCTCTAAGTAGTAGGTACTGATCGAGACGAGTTTTTGCTGAAAATCCTAGTTAATTTAAAAATACCAGACGTTCTTTGGCATTTACCCTTAATTAAAATAAAACAAAATAATCCTCTGAATCTCGGTTTTAGTGGGCGTATAGTTCTACGTAAGCTTAAGCTTTAACCCCCTTACTCATAAATACCTCTTAAATTTAATCACTGTTTAGCGAGTTTTTTTATTAAGAACACCAACCTTATATCAAACAAAACCGTAAAAATTTAAGCTAATCAATTGATTAAAATTTAAGAGGCGTTTATGAGTCAAGGGGTAAATTAACAATCTCATTCATACATATATCACCAGCATTATCATCATAGCAACCAATGCCTTCTACAAATATATCTACCATAAGCGGTCCTATGCTTACGTCATCTACCCCTTTTGTATGCACAATACTAAAAATGATATTCTTTCGCAGATTATTCGTAGTACAACATTTGCTCCACGTGAGACCGCAGTTAGTGGACCAGTATATGGTGAGGGGTGTGGAATTTACTTCGACACCCTTGCATCGAGCTAGTATGAATGGTAGAAAGTAAGTAACTTGTTTATACTCTTTCCTATGTACACCCGTACCTTGGTAATTATCCACCCGTACCTTGGTAATTATCCACCCGTACCTTGGTAATTATCCATGAAAGTTACGCATAGGTCTCGGGATTCTATTCCACCACAGCCATTTGAATATCTAAGGTCATCTATGTTGGTATTCGTCCGTGTGGTGGAGTAAGAATACAATATGTCACCATCCCATCTCATCCCATGGGTGTTGTAAAAACCGACTAAGGGACTAACAAATAAAAGGAAGGAAAACCTGAACATGTGGGAGATTAATGGGCTGTTATGATGATGTTGGTATTTACTACAATATTAAATTAATTACTTTATCTACTTGTAATAATAATATAATATTCTTCGGATAAAAAGCGCAACCTAGTTCGGAACTAGGCAGAGCTTGTATCATAGGTTCCATGGTAAACACCCTGACCAAATCATAAAATCTTGTCATGCACATAAATAATAATTTATTAGTTTTTAATAATTTTAGTAAAACACCTTTATTTTTAATTTTTATTTAAATTAAGTAAATTATATAAATATTTATATAATTATGAATATTATTTATAAAATTATGTAAATATTTCACAGCGTTCGAGCGAGAATTGGTTTATTCATTCATTTGTTCGTTATTACGCACTAGTAGCTCTACAGTGTTTACGTAAAGGATTCGAATGTATTTACGGTGGTATATTGAAATACCATAAGATTTAAAGAGACTGATAAACGTTGAACCGACAGCCGTTGTGTCAGAAAGTTTCTGGAATGGCCACCGCGCACCGGAAAAGCAGAGTGAGGAGACCCCTCACATGATGGACTGACGACCTGGTTAGTACGACGGAAGGCGATGGATGAGAGAGGCACAGGATCGCACAAGGTTTTATCAACATCGATTTCTCCATAGCCTTCTGAATGACCATAAGCCTTCTGTCATACGTTACTGATTACATTTACCATACGATTAGCAAACAAGAATAAATTAAAAGTCTCTTACTTTGTACGAAAAAAAAGCATATTGAACGATCCCTCATTCGTTAGTCGTATGAATATGAATGATTTCGATTGATTTGTGTCTGTTTGTCCTGGTTTTCTGTTCATCATCATATTGTGACTGTCGATTTTGCATTTTCGATTTGTTTATCTGGTTTCTGTTTTAAACACTAAATGTATTCATAAGTTTTTTGTAAAATATGTATATTGTATTTGTTTATACAAACAACCATGATCCTGTATCAAATATTAGTAGATTTGTATTTGGTCTCGGTGGCGTAACTGTCGTTTATGCAGCGGGCGAGCTCGGGGTTACCAAGCAGACAGAGCAAGACTATTATTATTCTTTTGATTGCTTTCAGCGTTGCGTTACGATCATTATTTGTTTAGTTATAGGTATATAATCCGTGTGGTGACGGAGTAAGAATACAGTGTGTCACCACCCCATCTCATCCCATGGGTGTCGTAAAAACCGACTTAGGAACTATCCGTGAATATTATCTTAACGTAACAAAAAGACGGGAAAACCTATTTTGTTTTGTACCAATCCGCTTGGCCAACGTGGTATGAGTAGGCCAAGTATCCCTCCTTCACGCGAGGAGGCTCGTCACTGCAGTGGGACATTAATGAACTGTTATGATGATATAATACAAAATCTGTTTATTGACGTAGTGTGAATGCTGAAGGAGATTTGTTATTCAAACTCATAGAAGGCACAGATGCCTATTTTGATATCCCATTTCTATCCATATCCTAGTACAAATATTAAATATTATGTCTCTTTTGTTACAGGGAAGTAGTAATAGCCCTAATAGACGCCGGTATGGACCCCAATGTAAAGACAGCAAGCGGCACCCCACTACACGAAGCGGCAAGATTCGGTAAAGCCTCTGTCGTTCGTGTATTACTCAATAAAGGTGCCGATCTACACGCCACTGATGCAAGGAAAAAGACTGTATACGACCTACTATCTGAATATCCTGAAGAAGCTCTAAGAAAAGTCAGAAAAGTTATAAGAGGTGAGAGGTTTTTAAAGTTATTTTGAATAAATTTAATAATTTACGATTTCTTTGTGTAGGTTTTCTTTAAATTTTCTGTTATTTATGTTTGGCTGACATATAATTAATGTTCCAAGTTTTCCTTTAACACTGGACGAAATGTGTCCTTACAGTAGACCTATGTTTATCGTGTGGAATTCTTTATAGACCTATTCGTTCTATTTGGCCAAGGTGGACAGGTGTGGCAATGTTGTCCATAATCTTCTGTTTATCAATTTGCCACAACCGCTAGTACACACAGAGTAAAAGAATGTAAAGGTATCATGCACGGCAAAGGAATAAAGGTTAAATTAGTGGCCATTGACAAGACGTTTACCGAGTATTAAACTCAATTTTTTTTTGTAAAGTTATGAGTTGCAATTGTAGGAAAGTGGAAGGAATTATTAAGTTTTAGAAGTAAAATTATGAAGTTAAGATCAAAACGAATACCTGCCGCTATGTAAATGTGCCTACGTATTATAATATGAGCTAAATAGTACATTATTAAATTCATTTTTAACAGAATACGTAACAAACGTCGCAACATACGATAGCGACAAAGAAGACTTACCGCCCTTCCCCGTACAAGACTACAGTCCCACGCCAATGTGAGTATTATTTTTAAAACAATAAAGTTTATTTTCTTTTGCAAATAGTCAATGATATAAAATTAAAAATGGCAACGATAATCAACTGTTAGAATTGGTTTGTTAAAGGTTTTAGTTGAACGAAACATGGTTGAAAAGGGTTTTGGCTCATTTAGCATAGTTTATTTAATGCTTGAGACTTATTTCTAGAGGTAAATAGAAGCAGCATAAGTAGTAGGTCTCTTTAACAATAGAACTTCTTGGTTGGTACCACCACTGTGCTCGCTTAAATCTTTACAATATCATTTAAAAATGTGCAGTACCTCTGATGACGACTTATTAAGTTTCATTTTCTTAAGAATTTACTTCGTACTTTTCTGCAGTAGACTATTGTGCTCTTGACTATTTGCAATTGATATCAAATCATTAACTGTACAAATCCCATTATACATATAAATATGGTGATGGTTATAATTAATATGCATTTATTTCTCTTAAAAAATCTAAATAATTTTGTAAGCAACTATTTTGTATAGAACTATTGCTTTTTAAGTTAATTACTTTACTTTCACAATTTATACAGTTTATGAGCATATTATTATTGAATAACAGCGAAATAAGATTTGTGTACTTAGTAATCAGTATAACTTCTTTGTATGTACTTACAAAAAAAAAAGCGTTATGACCTCAAACGATATTATTTCTAAATTGTTCTCAATAAAACAATACACAAGTATTTTCACATGTACTATTGCGCCACTTCCAGTATAATTTATTTCATTGTTATTCAATTTATGCAAAATATTTCTCCTCAATTAATAACTACTTATGCCCGAATACTCAAACGCTAGTTAAATATTTATCGGTTTCTTAGCTACAAAGTAGCTCTTATCCTATACACAAACCACAATTTTAAGCAACGATTTATCCTTAATTTATTTGTACTTAAACGCCGACTTAGTAATAAATTCGTATACTCAAACGTTACTTAACTTATTTAGCTGTCAAATGACCTGCCAAATTGATTAAAGTAGCTTAAAAACTTGAGAGTGGTCCATTGATTTACAAAAAACCAAAGATACACACTCCACTTCCCAAAAACGTCCGCAACAAATAGGCGCATTGTGCACTTTTTTTAAATAAGTATCGCGTTGTTCTACCGGCAAACGTCAATCATTAAATATTATTGCTATAGGTGCATTACTTTTTAAATACAACTTTATGTCATGCGTGTAAGATTGAATTTGAAAAAAAAATATGTTTACGATATTACTATACGTATTTATTGCGTATGTTTAATTTGGTGACACTTTTGGCTGTTAGTTTTGTTTGAAAATGTGCATCTTGGGTTTTTTATAAATCAATGGAGTGGTCGCAAGGTCTCTTAAATCTCCAAAAAGTTAATAAACAAGTGATTATGATGATTCAAACAGTGGTTCGATGTCTGGAAATCAGTAAAGTAAGCGTCAGTTGCCGCACTAGCGGTAGAGTAAAAGTATACAGGCTGTTAAAGTCATTAAAAAATCTCTGGAAAACCTCAGTTTTAAACACATTTATAAATAAAATAATCGTCAGCAATATGCAGTTAAGGCGGCTTCAACGTCAATCGGATTCGATATTATATATATTCGATAAAAAATAGGTCATGATGTTTACAATCTAATATTGCTATAAAAAAATCATCAGGCGTTATATAAATATTTTCACTCTAATTTAATTAACTTAACAACCCCTCTCGTCCCTACAGCTGACGATTATCGCTTTAATAATCAAAGAAATGTATTCATTCACCGAATTGTACATTAAATGACAGCCAAAACTTTGAATTACAAATGTTATTGCAAGATGGCTAGGTTCCGAACATGATAGCACAATATTAAATGACTCTCCTCTATGTGCACAGTTAAAACGTGGAGATTTTCAAGCCATGAGACTCTACTTGGTTATAGCGGTTATCTGTGTCGACCGTACCTGCTAACCCCATTATAAAATCCACGGACACCAACAGAATAAGCTTACAATAGAGCCCAAATAAGCACCAGAAATCCTATAGAGGCTTTTTGGTGTACTAAAAAGGAGATTTCCCTGTCTTCAACATAGAATGGGTTTAAAAATTAATATTATTTCACTAGTTATTGTGGGATGCGCTTTGTTACACAACATAGCGCTGCGTAGGCGAAATGGGATCTTAGAAGAGGATTCACTTTCTACCGTAGAAGAAAAACCTGTAGGTACCACAGCCTAGAAGCCTTTATACTAATCAACATTTTATAACAAGGACTACTTTAATAAATACACACTTTTTTAATTATAAGTAGTTTTATTTATATACAACATAATTATACAAGATTATTATTTATTACTTTCTGATTTATTGATTTCCATTCTGTTTTTATTATTTTTTGACTTCTGTTTGTGTTTCTCGTAAAAGTGTCGCAGTTGTTGCCATGATCTGAAGCCACTCACAGCAACGGCATTACAGTGCTGACACACAAATTCCCAGGTCTCTCGCTTCTTATCATGTAGCCGTTTATTTCCTTATTTTCTACAATATTTTGATATCTGGAAAGTCATTGTTGATTGAATTGAATCACAAACTTGCAATTTAAAAAGAAGTATGTTGAAATGTGTTCACATTAAATTGTCTCATTTTCATATTACGTTCACATTTCACTCACTTTTTAATTATTTCTAAATGATTTCATCTCTTTTCGAAAGTAAAAGATTCTTCTTAAAAATTTTCAAGCTGATGAAAACTCGCGCTTTGTCGTGTTGTGTCAGTGTCACTGAGTAAACGTTTCTTTCTTTGTGCAATGATCGTGTCAATCATAGATAAAGATAATAACCAATTATAGGGATATTTAAAAATAAAGAATGGTGTAATTCAGTTTGTTTATTGAAATTGTAATACTTATGTCTGAAAATTTCCAAGTGAATATTCAATTACAATCGTAGTATGCAGCACACAACTGATTATTCTTTTCCATTTTCTGCGTAAAACGAAAACACAGCATAGGGTAATTAAATTTGTAATTGAAAACATACTTTAAGAGGTGAATGTTACCAGTACGCAAACATTTATCGTCTGTTTAGCTAATCAAAGATATGAATGACTTAAGTGGCGTTTGTGTATACCGAAAAAAATTTAAGGATCCAAACGTTTAGGATGCCGTTTATTGTTAGACGATTTAAGTGACGTTTGAGTATTCGGGCGTCAGTAATCGTACTCTTTTTACTTCTGCCCTATCTTCTAGTCAACTGTTATTTAACACACTAACACGCACGATTTATTTCAAATCAAACCGCAAAGACATGTAAGGGACTTCAAAGTTCTAGTTCAGTTTAAATATCCGTCGTCGGCAAAGGACAAGCGGTAGCTCAAAGAGAGCGAACACTACCTCAAAAACATTCGCTTTTAATTGGAGAGGCTCATCTCAATTACGACACACTACGTGTCTCCTTTGAAATACGATTGCTATCTTGGATCTTTGCGTGTTTAGAAAACGTTTTTTTAATGATTACGAAAAAATATATAAGGGTAGGTACGCCAACAGCTTTGTTTAGAGACAGAAAACATATTCGTCAAAAATATGAAAATTTTTATTTACCCCTGTTAGGTGAAAGATGGCCGCACTTTTAAATAAAAACATGGCGCAGGTCACAAAAGAATGGCGTTTAGACAAAAACTTTGAATGCAGGTTGCCTCATTAAAATCTTCCGTTTCTTTGATTTTGTCGCAAACGGCCAGGTGAGACGTCTACGTGACACGAGAAAAGTCTCTCCACCGTCCTTTGAGGGCGAGATAAATGTTCAAGGATGAGCAATTTGAGCTTTAATGAAAACATGGTTTCTACCAAGGGTATAAAATTTAAACCCATTGGAAATCTAAAAGAAATACTTGCCATTAAAACTTGTCACCCGAATAATTAAACGTGCTGTTTGCTCACATTTAAATTATTTAAAAAAATAACATTTTAATTTACAGATCTGATAAACACAATTTGCTTTGCACTAAACGTAATGCTTCCTCAAAGAACTTGAATGTACATGATAGTAATATTGTGACTAATACCCAATTTTTTAATAAATTACCCCAGTCGCCAAGAAGTCCTTCAAAATCACCTATCGACAGTCCAACTAGTGAAGGTTTCAGACTGAGATCTGATTCTTCTAACTATAGACCGCGCAAAATTATAGAAGATTCGCTAAAATCTACTGTGCCTAATGGAAACCTATTTCTTGACCAACAAAACCTGCTTATGTCTGAATTGGCACTAAAAATAAACACTACTACAATGATAAACGAATCTTCCGATGCATCCAACGATGTTACTTACGAGAACGTGAAGAAATCTCCAAGAGGCGCTTACTACAACAGAAAGAGCTGTAGTTTATTAGATACACCAGGATCAGGAACATCGAGGGAATCTTATGAATTAAGTAACGAAATGAAAAAAAGACCCAAACCTCTTCCGAAGCCATCGAGGTCTTCCTCCCCTTCTTCTCTTAGATCTGGTTCCTCCGAAGATCATATTGATGCGATATATGTGAACGGTAGTTTCACTAAACTAAACGCGTATACGAACGAAGAAATTTATCAAAACTTTTCACAAAATTTGGCGGATGATGATAAAGTGAAGAGTGGTTGTTCTCAGCTCAACTTAAATCAGCCAGCAGAACCTACGTATACTTCTATGAATGGCTCTAATGATCGTGATGGTAACCGCACTATTATTAATGTTATGGAAAGCAGTCGTGAGAATCTTCACATTAATGATGACTCTAGTTATGTGGCTATGAAGTCCATACATCATCGTTCATCATGGTCCAAATTAGATATTTCATCAGCTGATCGATTAGACATTCCATCAGACGATCGATTAGACAGTGTTCATGAAAGAGGGGACGTTGGATGTATGCATGAATCATTAGATTACTTATATATTTATCAGTTGAATCCGGAAACCGTTCGTGGCAATGTTCAACCTTTTATTAAAAAGAAAGAAAGAGCAACTCCAATGCCTTGCTATTGTCACGAAATGAAGAACAAAGATAAAAAGAATCTCATCAAAAGTAAAAACAAGCAATTAAACGATAGTCAACTTGTGTACTACAGTTGTGAAGATGTATACGTCGCTGTGAATGGAGAAGATAATAATACTGATCCACATTCATCATTAAAATCTTTGAATAAATTGACTCCGAAATTGCGTAAACGGGATGAACGACCTGTAAGTATGGATGAAGAGAAAAGTAGTAAAGGACGTGTTACCGAACCATTTCGAGAACATTCCGGTTCATTGGAACAAAGGGGCACTGGTTCGGGTGTTATAAAGAAAAAAATGAATCATGTAAAACAACTCATAGTTGATTGGTAGCCCCTCTAAGTAAAAATCTTAAAGATTTAAAAGTAAATTTTAACGTAGATAGAATTAGATTATTTTAGTTTTTTCTTTTTCTTTTATTATATCATGCTTTTGGTGGTGGTAAACTAAACAACATTATATTATTTTAACCGACTCGTTCATAATTTTTTTAGATTTTTTTCATTTACTTTAATGATTTATTTTATTTTATGTCGCTTTATGTGTTTTACAGGAAAACAACTGAGACCCAGAAAAATACTAACAAAAATGATAGCTTAATATCACCATCATCGTCGTCAATAACAAAACACCACCCTCAGGGTTTTGTCAAAAAGCTTGCTTCAAAATGCTTGGGCCTAAAATCAAAGTTCAATTCTGCTCCTAACATTTCTAACAGTGCAGCAGCGGAAGTCGATGTTAAATCTAAACAGCCTGATCATAGGAGCAGTACAAATACTTTGCTTATAGGAAATAGTAAATTTTTCAAAATGCTGTCGAAAAAGGAGGAATCTGGCGAAATTGTATGCAATGATGAGTTTGATACTATATCTTTGGACAGATTAGGTACTTTGAATAGAGATTCAACAGTAAATCGAAGTAATCGAAGTTGCCCTGGTTTTAAAACGTCTTTACCTAATATAACAGAAAATAATGAGCATAGTGATTCGCAAGAATCTTTACCTGAATCAGTTGTGATAATTGAAATGGACTGTGATAAAGAAAACAGTGATGTACCAATTACTCAAGCAGTTAATCATAACACTAATTTCAACATTTTTGAACCAAGAGATCCCGACAATAGAAAATCAGTAATATCTAGCGCATCTGCTGAATCAAGACAACTTGTCAATGAATGCTATGAGTCTTACGACTCTTACAAAAGTGAATTACTAATAGATAAAATAAATGAATTGCCAGTTCCTCCACCTAGACCTACTGTTATAGATATTTCAAGAAGGGATGATGCTACTATTTATGAAAACATTATTATTAATAATAGCGTACCGAAACCTGCCGCTCGAACTCATGTTCCTTTAAAACCTGTGGAAAAAGAACAAGAGACAAATCTGTATGAAAATATAGCTGTCCTTCAAACTAAAAAACTGCCGGAACCATTAAAAAGAACTTTAGTGCCAAGTAAATCTAATTCAAGTACTTCATCATTTGGGAGTAGGTCTTCAACCATGTCATCTGATTCAATGGTAGATGAAACTAATTTAGAAGACATACTATTATCAGAGAAATCCAAGTCTTTTAGACACCGTAAAGCTCCGGATTCTAATTTCAAGTTACAAGTATCTAGAACACAGTCAGTCGCTTCGGATTCTTCAGACAATACAGAAGCTAGTGCTCTAGAGAATGTTGACTGTAGCGGTGATACATATGACCAATCTATCTATTTGTCCATGACAGGTACGCTACCAAATAAGAAACCTGAAAACGTGACAAAGAAAAAGGTTCTTTTTAGACATAAAACATTTACAAACGTTGATGCAGATCGAAACTCGACAAGGATTAAAGATTTACCTGCATGGAACAATGCTTTCTTAAAAGAAACTTTGGCACATTATCACATACGTGGAACAGGACATTGCATATATAAAGCGCCAACAGTCCAGGAATTTATCTATATATTTAACAGAGATACATTATACAGTGACGTACCTCCTTTCACTAAAGTACCCAACACTAAAAGAGATAGTGAATTTGAAACTGCCGTATGTTTCTGTAGACCAAGACCTTCCAAATTTCATAAAAGTGCTGAAGATCTTTTACAAAAAACTAATCAAAGTGAAGAAGACAAAGTTACTATTGATATCGATGTTCTAAAAACACAACGCGAAATATTATCATCGTCATTTAGATGTTATTGTGATTCCGGAGCGTGTTTGTTACATTCGACAAAACGTGACTCACCTGTGGACCTCATTGTAAAATTCTCGGTTATCAAAAAAAGTATTTCTACACCAGATATAACTTTAGACTTAACTCCTTACTCGACAGCATCAAAATCAGCTTTACCTAAAAATAAATCGGTACCTTACAATCTCGAAGACCCATATGCAGTAGTTAGTATAGAAGATATTATAGCTAAGAATTCTAAGCTTGTTGACAATACTAAAGGACCTGTCAGTCCTATTTACACTCCTATGTCTCATAATTCTACCCTTTCATCGTCCGCATCTGGACGTCCTTATTCTATAAAGGACATCGCAGAAGTGATATCATTAAGCGATAATTCAACATCGACAGCCACTACTAATTCTATTGCTTCTGGTGTGCATTTGCCTATAAGAAAATCGACTTCCTCGGAATACTCCGGTCATTGGTCTCTGCACACATGCAATTCAAATGTTACAATAAAATCAGACGCATCTTTTAAAACTTGTCCCGAGGAATCTTCCGATGAATCGGATGGTACCTTGCACTCAGATGATGATAATGATGATAGTTCAGACGCAGAAACAGTAAAGTCTGATGTGAGTACTGGTAAACGACCGTGGGTTCACAGTGATTCGTTCAGATTTGGAAACAATAATTCTAAACCTGAAATCGCGGTTATTTTAGAAGAAACTCAAAGTTCTCTCGACGATAATACTGAATCGTCTAAATATGAGAGTGGTATTTGTTTAGAAGGTTCAGTGAGTTCGTCGTCTGAGTGCGAGGATGATAGTGGTATTCCGAGAGTCGATGCGGATGTGTCGCTTGGTGGTGCTTCGCTTGAGCGGGGTTCGGGGCTGGTCGGGGGTGTTCGCAGCGGGTCGGGTCGCCGGCGGTGGGACGAGGCGGAGGGGACCAGCGAGGGCGATGCGCTCAGCGTGTCGAGCGCGGCCTCTAGCTGTGCGCCGTTGCATCTGGCGCATCATCATCCTTACAGCAAAGTTTCGGTATGTATTTTTGTTAATATTTAAATCTTCAATACCAATAAGTGTCGCTTAGGGTGACGTTTTTTAGATGTTACATTGTTTTCATTCCTTTGGTAAAATTATACGTCTAAAAGTTACTTTTTCACATTTAAAGAAAAAACTTGTAATTTTTATGTATGTACAAACCCTGACAGATCGTATTGTTTCACAATAATACCTATAAATTAGTGTGCTAGCTGCTTGCGAATTACTTAAAAAGTAGTACACAATTTAAATGTATAGGAAGTTGTGTGAGTGGCACGATAGCAAATTAGCTTTGCGATATCCATTCCTTGTGATTGAGTACTCATCTTTTAGTCAGTCATTCGTGGCATCCAACGCGAATATGAGGGAATTTGTTCTATTTTCTTGCGTACCTTATCCTAGATCTGTAATTAATGTCTATTAGAGATAGATTATTTTCATAAAACATCTCCTTCCGTTGAGTCTTTCAGAAATTAACAATTTACATTCATTACTCACCATTAGTGACATATTTTATTGCATGTCTCTTTTAAACTAACTTTTAATTGAATGTGGGAAAAATACTCTTAATTAAACAAAGCCATTAATTCATTTGTGACACTTCTTTATTGTGTGAAAGATGGGTCAGTATAGCTTGACCCTTTATACTTAGTCATGGTTGCTTCAAAACCTCTTTGTTTAAGATAAGCTGAGGTTACTGAATCATCTTTAAGATTTTATGTGTTCGTATTGTGGCCTACGCCTATTTATTTATCGAAAGGATGAAGTAATTTAAGGAATATTTTGTTGTTTAAGAGAAATGTAAAAGTTTTGGTGATTGAGGATGTTTTGTTTCAATGATTCTACTTAGAAATTAGTATTTACAGTTATTTAACGTGACAAGGTGTGAACTAGAATTAGATTATAAAAAGTATGGTTGCAAAATGAACGAGAAAGTAGAAAAAGGAATAATATTGATTGGGTGTTGTGATTATCTGATTAGTTGTTGAAATACGTCTACCCATTTAGAATAGGGTTTCCTTAAGTAGTTTTTTAATGCCTCTTAAATCAATTTTAAGACATACACGTGATGTGAAGGAGCAGTTACAAAATTCCTACATTATGGTTCAATTTTATTTAATAAATCCACGTTTTTTGCAAACAACTAAATAAATAAAGTCAAATCACAAACCAAAAATTATGTCCAACATCCATTTGTATAATGAGCATTAGCTGTTTGAACATGAAACACGTAAACAAATTGTCATAATTAATTCGTGTTACGCCTGTGACCTGTTGCACGCTTGCTGTGTGGTCACGCGATGGCAAATTACATTAAAAACCATTGTTGTCACGAAATATGTACTTGGAATGACATATTTTTTATGTTATCAACTTGTTTAACTAAAACTCTCAATTGAAAGAATAGTGTGTAAGGTATTTATTTTATTTTCATGTTTAGAAAGCTTACAGCTAATTAACAATGTCTGACAAAAATACAAGCTTTCACCAATATAATACGCTTCTTTTTGTTATTAATTTGTAGACAGTAATTTGACTACAAAAAGTACAATATTAACTTTAAAACTTTCGTGTTTCATTTTATATTATTATTATTTACACGGGTATTAACACGATTTATTATTATTTGGTAAATATTAAGTAATAATTTACCTTTGAGGCTCTCGACGTTTCGGCCAGGTTACACCAGCCGTGGTCACGAGTAGACTGATGCAGCGATGTCACAACTCCGTCTCCGAGGTAGAACATTTTCTTTCTACCCTCATTTTGCACACAACACTCCCTATTCTGATGTTTCACCGATTGCGAATCAAAGTGAGGTAATGTTTTTTGAATCACTGGATTCCATGTCGCCGATAACTTATAACCATCTTCTCGATTGAAAGTCTTATGCTTTTTGATTTCAATCGCTTCTCGTACGACTCTTGAGTAGAAGTGGCGTTCCGTAGAGAGGACTTGTGGACGATGAAATTCAATCCAGTGATTCGTGCCTGCTTGTAGTAAATGTTCCGCAATCGCTGACTTCGACGCCTGGTGGTTTTTTACAGCCGCAATATGTTCTTTGATTTTTTATTATACCTAATTATTACTTAATATTTACCAAATAATAATAAATCGTGTTAATACCCGTGTAAATAATAATTATACAAAAAGTACAGTTAATCAATCATCAAAATAACCTAAATAAAAACATCTAAATTAAATTTAATAAATATTAAGCCTACCAATTAGTTATGATTGGCAAATATGTCAGTACACATAATTTTTTAAAGTTTATTTACACTCGTATTATATACACAGCTTTATAGTCATTTTTTTCATCTCCGTGTAGTGACGGAGTAAGAATACAATATGTCACCACCCCATCTCATCCCATGGGTGTCGTAAAAACCGACTAAGGGACTATCCGTGAATATTATATTTACGAAATAAAAAGAAGGAAAACTTGAAATCAAACCCTATACCAATCCGTCTGGCCAGCGTGGTATTAGTAGGCCAAGTATCCCTCCGTCATGGGAGGAGGCCCGTCCCTGCAGTGGGACATTAATGGGCTGTTATGATGGTGATGATGACGAATGATTGTTCTGATTCTGTTTGACATTATATGTTGGGGGAATTATTAGATACCTTCGTGCCTGATGCCAATAAAGGTTTTTTATCGCAATGTGTATTTGCATGTTTGACGAGCTTAAAATATTTTCCAATCTGGTCACCGGACACAAAAATTAACACGCCACTATTCACCTCACCTACCTACATTTCTCCACATATTTAATTAATAACTTTCATACAAAGACGTATCTCAATTTTGACCTATAAACAAAAATAAACTGTTTGAACAATCGTTAAGATGACGTGCCGAGTCTTGACGTCTCAGTTTCGAAAGAAAATGGACCAAAAAGCACGTGAGAGCTAAACGTTCGTGGCCATATGGCTGATGTAATGGCTACACTAAAAATAGGGCTACCGACGCTTAACGATCATAATAGTCTTATAATTATTACCCATAAAAATTTAAGGATTCAGAAATTAATAGTATTTATATTTTATATTTTTTCTCTCATCTCTTATTATGGGTTTAAAAAAAAACTAGCAGAACTCGACGAAAATATAAAAAGAAAAACCTTACACAAAAACTACCCTGTCGTTTTTCACAGGTCAATTTTTGCGCAATTTCAGAGGCCTGTCTTTTGTAAAATATTCGTAGTTTGTTGCTTATGACCCCTATTTATGTAAATAAATAGGGGTCTAGGGATTGCTATGGAGCAGAGCCCGCAACTAAATACTAAATTTGACAGCCCTAAATATAAATGACACGAATTATTCTCATTGAGGATGCTTTGAACCATATCCTTATGATTAGTCTTAAGAAATATTCGTATGGTGACAAAGTAAGAATTTATAATGTCACCATCCCATCTTATATTGAGGGTGTCGTAAAAGCAAATTAGGGGTTTTAGTAAGCCAAGTTCTTTTCGTCACTGGTATATATCATCTTCGACAAGATTTTAAGTTTCGGTAAAAATTACAAGATAATTTACAACTAATTTCATAAACGACGTTCAAGGCATCAATTTCGAGTTCCAGAGCCTATTAGAAATCATACCTATTTAATGTCTAATAAACTTCATGCCAACAATTCTAAACTATGCGAAAGATGTGGCATGGTAAATATAATAAGTGTTAAAATACAGCTTAACCATCTAAAAATATTCACATACATCTCGCAGAAATCGCTTGCGAAAATGTGCATACCCGTGCTATTATCCTATTTCATAATCATGTCCTGCAGACAAGACCTTCCGTTTAAGTCTCCACTTTATCTATATTTAGTTTCACATGCACAGTATTGTTCACAATATCGTACACAACACATCTTGCCACATGGCTTGCGCGATGGGTTGACGCAAAGAAATTGGGCGGTCAGTTGAGTCGTCGCGTATCGGACCAACGCATGCGCTCCGAGAAAATATTAATCGTGATAATAGTTGAAAAACTTTTGATAAGTGAATTGTGATTGTGTGTGTCTGTGTTTGTGTATGTGCAGTGTTGTGTCTCTGTGTTTGTGTGTGTAAAGTGCAGTAAAGGAAGCGAGTGAGGATTTATGTAAGTTTTGTTCCAGTTATGAAAGTAGTTTACGTCATTATTGGAATTGTAAAATTTTTTTGCGTTGAATATGAATGGAGTTTATTTTTAAAAATTAGGTAAAGTCGAAAATATTATAAATTTACTTTATGTCAAATAAATTAAACTATATTCCACGGGAATGCCTTGAATATTGTCAAATTGTTGACATGTGATTTGCATATTACATAATTAAAATAATACGTTAGCTTGATCTTAGCTCGTCTCCCGGTTGTCGTAAAAGCCGACTTAAAAAAATACTACAAGTATAACATCATCCAATCTACCTGGCCAGGGTTGTTGTAGAGTAAAATTTCTTGCCAGACTGGTAATGTTTCTCTGTAATAAGACATTCAGGAGCTAGTAAGGAATGTTTTCCATGACGATGTAGGAACATACTTTGTCCTCAACACATCAACTCAACTCTTGATTATTGTAAAGCGAAAAAGATTTGATGCCAGAAAAGTTTCCTTTTTACTGGCAGACACCTGTTCCTACAGTGAGACATTACCAATGGAAGTTCATAGAAAAACTATTACGCAAGAAGTTTCTAGTATCTAAATACTTTCAGCCTTATTACAAAATACGGTCTAACTATAAACCACGATTTATTACGTCACAAAACCACTGTTTTTGAAATTTGTTGTTACAAAATCAGTCTTAACGCTAAAGTGTTAAAACTGATTTTGTATTAACAAATACAAAGTCATAAATTTGTCATTACAATATCAGTTTTAACACTATAGCGTTAAGACTAATTTTGTAACAACAAATTTCAAAAACAGTGGTTTTGTGACGTAATAAATCGTGGTTTATAGTTAGACCGTATTTTGTAATAAGGCCGTTTAAGGTTAACAAGCTGAATATTACAACCATTAGTTGTAACAAACGACCTACTACAAAGGAATCCATTGCTATGTGATATTTACTACCGTGAATTGGTCATATATTGTTACAAGTATTATCATAAAATATAGTGTCAAGGGCTCTATAACCCAATTCTTGTGCTGCGTAATATAAAGTAGAATGTAAAAATAGATATCAAAGATTAGTTTTACGTGGATACGAAGATGTAGCTACAAAAAATGCGAAACTCGTTGGCTTGTGAAATCATCATAATCATCATAACAGCCCATTAATGTCCCACTGCAGGGACGGGCCTCCTCCCGTGACGGAGGGATACTTGGCCTACTAAAACCACGCTGGTCAGACGGATTGGTATAGGGTTTAATTTCAAGTTTTCCTTCTTTTTATTTCGTATAGATAATGTTCACGGTTTTTACGACACCCATGGGATGAGATGGGGTGGTGACATATTGTATTCTTACTCCGTCACCACACGGACTAAGGCAATAACTTTCTTATATTTATAGCAGCTCATAAAACTTTCTGAATGAACGTAAATGAATGAATGTTTCTTGAACGTCAAAAGAAGAAATTTTATTGCATGTTAATAATAGTGTCTAATAACTTATAACTATTATAATAGTTCTTGCAATAGTAAGACAATACACGTCCTCCTTTGCTGATGAAGTAAAAGCTGACCAATCTATTATAGTATTAACTTAACACTAACACAGACTATAAAAAGAACTATGTTACACCACAGAAACGGTGATTTTACTTATGTCACTCTGTTGCTTGGTGGCCAACAAATGGTATTAAAAAAACCCTGGTATCAGAATATTTCGAAATAAAGCCTTTGGGGTCTTGTAGAAAGTTTTAAAGAATAAAATAAATAAATAAATAATCCTCACACATTCACACAACGTCATCTAGTCCCAAACTAAGCAAAGCTTGTACTATGAGTACTAGACAACGGATAAACATACTTAAATACTTTCTGTAAGAAAGAAGAAAATATTTTTAATCAGTCATTACAGTTATGACGTCGATTGGCTGAAATGATGATGATGATTACAGTTATAATAATGGGAAAAATGCCTGCTCCCTTCACAGGTGGACAACATCCTTACTTCTTTGTCAGATGAATTTGTATACAATTTTCTTTTCTGACAATTATGTTGTACTGTAAAATTTCCCTTAATTGACTTTTACGATACAAACTAAGTACACTAAACGGCGTGATGATAAGTATTTTGAATTCATAATCCACTACTAAACGGATACATACAATGTATGTTGTTATCTAAATGTAATTTCGTATTGGTTTTCTCCTGATCATTGATATTAAACGTCGTTTTGCCTGGAAATATCTCGTGTTTGGCAAACTTCCAGTGCCAGTTAAATGTTTACTCGAACACTATATCGACAGTTCACTATATGAAATAGGTTTACGTGTATGTTCGTATTAAACTGTTTGTTTTGTTAGAAAACTATAATCTGTGAGTCTATTTTCTAGTTAAGTTTCTAAGTTTTGGCAGATAAAGATAAATTTATTTGCAGTCTACTTAAAGTCTATTAACATATTTCAGTGATAGCCACACTAGGCATAGCCATACTTATCTTAAACAAATGTTTACTATGATTATTGTTCATTTTTATTTATGTAGGCTGTCTGTATTCTTGTCTTTTTATCATCATCCTCATTATTAACAATGAATGTGTACTGCTATACATAGGCTTACTCCTAATATTTCCACATGGTGCGGTCCTATTCCTTTCTCATATATCAGCTGTGCAACGTTGTATTCTTTTGTTTTCTTGTCTAACCAGCTCTTTGATATCTCTAACTATCATAGGCTTTCTTATTAAGATACTAATGAGCCTGCTCTCTTAGTCAAATCGCCTATTATTCGGTTGCATTGTAGGCAGTTTCATCTAGAATTGAAATGGATAATCGGATAACAATCGGTCGTATTATTAAAGAAGTGAAAGCTCGATCTAATTAAATTAATTCAAAACGATTCGATTTGAATTAACAGCTTGTTTGACCAGATATTTTATAGCCTATTGAGATAGCTTTCCTTTTTTAAATATGCCTAAATTGCTTATTTAATTATATGGCGTCGTATTTAAATGTATTTTTTTTTAAATATCCACGTTTAAGACATAGAATTCTCTAATGCTGTGTGTCTTAATTGAAAATGTTTGTGTTTGGATAACTATTCGTTCAATTTTTTCAAGAATAAAATATAACTAGCGCTGTTAGGAGAAAAGTTCTTACAAGTCTTTCGTTTTCTTTTGATTAATTTTGTAATATATGGTCCAGGATCTCTTGCTTATTCTAGGTACTCACCTAGTGGCATCTTCTGTGCTTTTAGGAGACCACTTTGCTAACCTAACCTAGCTAACTGGAGCCACAGTAAAGTAACCATAAGTGGGATCAGTCTCATTAAAGTCTTAAGTTAGTTTCTTTCAACACAAAGTATTTATCAGTCGATATAATCAGTACATCATTATTACAACACACATACACATGTGTCTATAGTCGGCTGTTCAGTGTAAACGTACCGTGCAGACGTATAGATGTAATCATCTTTTTAATATGTAGGTTACCGGGATATAGAAGCATTTTGTAGTTATTATTATATTATTTTCTCCGTGTGGTGACGGAGTAAGAATACAATATGTCACCACCCTATCTCATACCATGGGTGTCTTAAAAACCGACTAAGGGACTAACCGTAAATATTATCTTTACGAAGTAATAAGAAGGAAAACTTGAAATTAAACCCTATACCAATCCGTATGGCCAGCTTGGTATTAGTAGGCCAAGTATCCCTGCGTCACGAGAGGAGGCCCGTCCCTGCAGTGAGACATTAATGGGCAGTTATGATGATTATTTTATTTGGAGAGTCAATAGTTATTTATAAGTCGATTGGGTAAAATGTATTGATTCTAATGCTTTTTCTGATGTGTTTATGCTATGGACATATCAAATATTATCTTTCGTCGCCTTCTTCTGTATGATTTTTGACTACCAGGTCCAAATATTTCTATCGTTCTTTGTCCTAGATTTTAACCTATATAGCTATATAATAATATAATTATAATTGGATGGTCGTTTGCTGAACGCTAAATAGTATCAAAAGTAAACGAAATAACGATATTTATAACCGTTAATAGGAAATCAGTATCAATTCTCTGATATTGGTGTTTACATTAGAAAATTAGATTATGATCCTTCCGTAGTGTCGGAATAACCTTATCTGACAATAATAACAAAATCATTAAATCTTTCAGCTGTAATTTTTCGGCCTTGTTCATTTTTTAAATTACTTATCTACGTTGTAAATCTTATGGGGGAACGATATAACGCTGCTGTGTGTTTTTCTGTTTATTTTTAACGAATTTGGCATTGAAATTTAAACGTTGGTTCCAATTCTGTTCGTTTGAGGAGCTGTTAATTTGTGAGCCGTTTCTCTGTCACTCGTGGATTTTAACTGCACATTCATTGAATTGTTGAAGAATGTGCGATGTATAACAATTTGTTAGTATTAATAGTATACCTACAGTAGTAAGTACCTTTAAAAGAGAATTAATTATGTTAGATGAATAGTTAATTTGGCGTGCTTTCCACAAGGTTAGATATAGTTATTGGCGTGTTTTAATAAAAAAAATAGACAATTATTAATTAGCATTTTAAGAATAATTCATGACGTTCCTTAATCTCAGTACTTTTCGATGAAAACACATCGTGAGTTTATGTATGTATGTAATACATTGTTTCACGTAAGTTTGTGCCCGACCGAGGACCGAGTGCTAGTTGAAGATGAAAAGATAGAGTCATAATTTAATTCAAAATCATATTAAGTACACCTTATTGCACCTACCATAATCTAATTATCTCTGCATCACCCTAAGGTTGGCTGGAAGAAAATGCCTTAAGGCATTAAGCCCGCCATTGTACAACTTTGTAATTTGTGCATAAAGTTTAAATAAATAAAATAATTTATAGCAGTACACCTATTTAGTATAAAAGGATATTCTGTAGCTACTGTATACATTTATACATACATATAGAAACAAGCGCAATCGGTCACGGTCAATGTGTAGAAGCATACAGGGCACTGGTCTGTGTGTCCTCGGCGCCATATTAATCGCTGTCTTATGCGCATCTGGCGTTGCGCTTGCGCACAATTTATACGCTCTATCCTCCTTTGATGTATTCTGTGAGATGTTCGACGAATTTCTGTATTGGTTTTATTTCCTTTGTCTTGTAACTTATGTGGTTTAAAAATCTTGGAATTTGTATTGATGAAAGTATTTTGGATTAATTTCAATTTATGGATTATGCTTGTATGATGTTTTGCTAATCATACAATTTGGCATAGTATTAAATCACATGTTCAATATAATAATGTCGTTCAAAAATATTCTTATCGTAGTTTTAAAAAAGAACATAGATATGTTTTCGTTAGTCTATTTAATTTCCTGTTTGCTGAAAAAAAAGCAATAAAAAGAGTTGTTAGGCACAGTAATGCTCATTACCTACTAAAGTTAGGAAAATCAAATTGGAAACGGGAAAACTTTGCTCGTATAAAAATGAATTGGGAAATCTATTAGAGGAAGTCTACCTTTCGACTTAGTCTCGTTGGGTAGGTTATTGGACTCTCATAATACACAAATACAGTCCGGAATACCACCTAAAACCACGGCGCTCCACCTAATCGTTGAAGTTACTAGGCACAGGAGAATTACTTGTTGACCCAACAGATCTTGGATCGTAGAAGCTTAGGCTCCGAAGCCAAAGAACGGCACGTATTATGTATTTTTAACACAAACATACGCAATTTTCGGCCTGTTTGTACGATGCCTGACTTCCCGGAGCTGGCAACAGGCTCGTCACACATAATTGGTGATCTAGTTACAGTCAGCATCATATAACCTGCGTAGATATATTACTACATCGGATTCGGTGATGTTAGATTTATTAGATGTGTTGAACTAATTGAACAACTGAATGCTTAAACTGCCTGCTAAGTTGCTTTTGGCGCTTTAGCTGCTTGAATAAAAATGACAAATTGCTGAAATAAATTTAAATTCTTATTGTTGATTTTTTTTGAGGATTTTAACAGCTGCAATCTATATGATGCTGACTGTACGCTTAGATCTTACGGCAGAGCGAAGACAACATCCAGTGTGACAAATCGATGCCCTACCTTGACTATTATCATCTCAGTACAACTTTATCCAATTGAAATAAAGCACATATTCCTATAAACACATCAAGTTTGATCTATGTACTAGCTCGTATTTTGCTATGATTTTTTTAATTGTTTACCGTTTACCAGGAATGTTTACTGTTTCAATAATACTGTAAAACGGTTTGCGTTGTAGACCAATGATGATTAATGATTCGATTTCGATTTAATTACTATCGAAATTTGTTTGCTTTTGTTGTTCTGTTAATTTTCAGTTAGGTTTCAATCGTTTGTGCACATGAAATGTTTACTATTTATGTCTTAACAGATTATGTTTTGTGTCTAAAGATATATTTTTTCATTTGTCACATGTCTCGTATTAGAAATTAAGCTCTTTTTTTCGCGGATACATTCAAGCTTTGATGTACTCTAGTTATCTAATCAAAGCATATTTTGACGAGGTCGTCCGTGGCGCAGGTAGTCGGTATATTACATGGCTGCTACGCAGAGGTCTCAAAAAAATAATTAAGTACTAATATCCGTTGTTCTGTTACCCATAACAAAAGCAGGATAAGCCTAGCTTACTTTGGGAATAGATGGCGCTGTGTAGAGATGTCCTTGAATAATATTTATTATTTATCCTTTTGCTGCACTCTACTTATTTAATCTGCTAACCTCATTTTAAAATCGACCATTGTTTTACAAAGTCACTTCAAATCACACGCTGGTTTGCCTAGTTGCGGTTTTCTCTGTAGGCTAATAGGGTTTTGTGTAGAAAATTGTCCATTCAGTGACCGGCTGCAACCAATTTATCCCTCATCCGCGTACTGCTATTGAATTACTTGGACCACTTGTATTGTGAGTGGTGCGAGTGATAAGAGACACCGTTGTTGTTATAGAGATTTAGGGCAATAGTAATAGATCATGTCACCATCTCATCTTATTTTATGGGGGTCATAGAAGACAAATTAAAAAAAGTTCGCGGATATTATTTCTATGTAAATAAAGAATATAAAAATCCGTTTTACTAATATGTCCCTTTAGCAATGAGTAAACCTAGATACAGACAATAAAGTATTAAAGTATTTGCTTACATATTGCTTCACACAGCGCCATCTAGTCCCAAACTTAGGAGAGCTTGTTATGTGGATAAACATACTTATATACTTAGGCATAAAAACATAAAATAGCTCAAAAACTTACATCCCTAATAAATGATAACGTAACCTATAGAAAAAGTATCTTTGAGTGAAAACAGTTGAGCCTAACAATTAAAATAGATCACTACGAAACACTTATAATGTTTTCGTTAAATCTTGCTTATCTTTTATAACTTGTACCAAACCTAAGTGTTTTACTCATCACCATTCAAATTCCCTATTACTCAATTGCGGACACTTATCTCGCCTCTACGACGACAAAGAGATGTTACAGAAATAGAATAATCCTTCATAGATATGCATTATTTACTCAAATTACTCATTAATGCTATCAATTTAGAAGCAGTTGTGTCGATGTTTTGTGGGTTAAGTGAATTGAACCTGTTTTTATTTATGTATTAGAGATGATGGATCAGTTTTATTGATATTAATAATAATAATTTCCTCGTACATAATATTATCTCGTACCAAACTAAACAAAACTATGGGTTCTAAACGATAGACACGTAATTAGTAATTTATGTTCGCATATTTATGTTCTTGTTAATGGTGACGTCATAAGAGACTTTGTGGTGTGTATATATTTTTGCCTCTGACTGTACAAGTTAGTGAAATAAAAATATTATAAGATTTGACAAATCATTTCAAGTTCTCATTAAAAATGTCGGTATCGGCGATCAGTATCGTGATCGGTGTGAGTTTTTTTTGGATAGCCTAAAAGTACCCTAAAAGTTACTTTTTATCATTATAATAATATTAGGTTGGGGAAAAAGTCTTTTCGTATTTTTGTATGAAAAGTCAAGACATTTTTTTCAAAGTTTATTTACATTTATTTACAATATATATGTACCGTTTTGTTGCACAACTTTCTGCCTTTTTGAAGGCAGAGACATTATCCCGTTACTGTAGAAACTTTGGGACTTCTGATCAAAAAAACGGGACAAATAGTTTTGGCAGTCCTCTCTTAAGGTCAACCTTACAGAACCTAAAGAATTCTGAAGAGACCGAAACAGGTGAAAATCTGAAGGCGCAAGGTCAGGGCTATATGGTGGATGCACTAGGACCTCCCAGTCGAACTCTCTTAATTTTTGCTGAGTGGCTAAAGATGTGTGTGGTCTAGCGTTATCGTGATGAAAGACCACACCCTTCCTGTTGATCAATTCCGGCCGTTTTCTCTCGACTGCTTCCTTTAATCTCATCAGTTGCTGGCAGTAAAGATCAGAATCGATGGTTTTGCCGGGCGGTAAAAGCTCATAATGAACAATGCCCTTCCAATCCCACCATACACACAGCATCACCTTATTTTGTGTTAGGCCAGGTTTGGCCACAGTCTGTGAAGCCTGGCCAACTTTCGACCACGACCTTTTTCGCACGTTCTTGTCGTACGTGATCCACTTTTCATCGCCAGTTATCAATCTCTTCAAAAACGGCTCGGTTTCATTACGTCTCAATAATGAATCGCAAATGAGTACACGGTTCATTAAGTTTCTTTGAGTGAGCTCGTGTGGCACCAAATATCGAGCTTTTTTGTATAACCAGCTTTCTTCAAATGGGTCAAAACTGTTTTGTGGTCAATTCCCAGTTCTTCAGCTACATCGTAACTACTAATATGCCGATCTTGCTCCACTCTTTCAAAAATGGCGTCCATTTTATTCGTAACAGGGCGACCAGAGCGAGGTGCATCTTTAACATCAAAATTTCTGGACTGAAAACGTTTGAACCAAATTTGTGCTACTCTTACTGACACTGCATCAGGTCCATAAACATCACAAATTTTTTTTACTGCTTGAGTTGTATTTTTGCCTTTTTATGCGAGAAAAACAAATGAAAAATAGCAAGAAACAACTTTTTTTAATTTTTTTCTTTTCTTTATAATGTAACCTTTTTAATGTTACCAAAACCAGCCAGACACAAGTAGTACAGTCAAAGAAATTTTATAATAAGTTTATACCTACGTTATGCGAAAAGACTTTTTCCCCGACCTATTATCTAGGATCTGGAACAATACTATCTGTCAGTGAGCAGTGAGTAAGTTTCTATTACGACTCAGGAATCAATTTATTTTCTTTATTTACAACAATTCTGCGACAGGAGATCCCAAATCATCATCCCAACATGTACCTTACCACTTACACTTGGAATATGTTTTGCAGCCCACCCCTCCTAAGAAACCTCCACGAAGGAACCTGTCAGTGTCCCCCACCCACGCCAACTCCCCCTCGTCGGGCTACAGCTATGAGCTGAGGCCCCATGCGAGGAGTCAGGACGATTTGGATGATATACAGGTAATATTTGGTGTGTAGGGAAACTACGAATGTGGAGTATAAAAGAGGTTTTTTGTTTCATGATTAAAACCCTACCAAATGTCTTGAAAACGTATTGAGTATCATGTTCAAAAACGGAACTTACGGAACGGAATTTACGTAAGCTCAATGTTACACTTTAAGTATCACATTGGCAGTAATATAAAGAATATGCTACAAATGCATTTTCATTATGGCTAATTTGAAGATAATTATAACATGATTGTAAACAAAATTACAACGTCTTGTGTAGGAATTCGTGACCCTTTTGATGCTAGACCGCAGTATGCGAAAAGATTTTTACAATTCCAATGTATGCAATATTAATTTTGTAATCCATGTGAATATAATATTACGACTAGAAATATTAATTAAATACTAAAATCAATGAATAAAATATTAATGTATGAAACTTCCTTGTAAATGTTATTTGTACTTCCTTATTCTATGTATATGTATTGGGAAATATAGATACCACAAAATAATATTATCACATTAAAAACCTAAAAGATCCATGCGTAACGTATAATAAATAAAACTAATGTTTCCTTAGTGACGAAATGTTCTAAGAAAACTTTTTATTAGATGTAAATCGTACTGAGTTAATCAGTTCTTTTAGGCAATTCTATATTGGATTTTTATGTCATGATGGGTTCAAAAAAACTTATTTAAGTCCTTTGTTACAGGGTGCTAAACATTATCTCAAACACGGCCGCTCAGTGGACCAGTACGTGGACGGCAAACTCTCCTACTCTGAATACGAAGAGAACCACAACTCACCCCGCGTAGCTCCTATACCGAACCCTCGACCTAGTCTTAAACAACGCCCACAACCAGTAGCTATAACTGCTATGTACGAAAACGTCGTCATAAAGGAACAGAATCCAAGACGAAAACTAAGAAGGAACAACTTAGTACCATCACATGACAATTATGAGCCAAGAATGACAGATAATAGAGTGAGAAAATATTCACATCAAGAGAGGTCGTCCCTTGAAAGTTTACTAGACGATCAATCCATGAATAGTCCTAGCGATTGTGAGCGTTATTACGATGGTTCGAGAGGTGATATTCCGTTGTCGCCCACGCATTATGAACAGCCACCGACGCCAGATCATCCGCCGCCTTCTGCTAAGCAGGCTGAAAACTGCATCCACGAACGGATCAGGCCGCTCAGCCAGGTTAGTCCATGATAAAGCGTATATCTGTGTAAATATTATGTATAGTGTTTAAAGTCTAGGTTATAGAATTAATTAACTATTACTTAACCCCATTTTCCGAATGAGTGATCAAGTAAAAATCAACTAATCAAGTGACAAAATGATCATTTTCAGGAACTAAAATGACAGTTTTGACATTTGATTAGTTGATTTTTACTTGATCAGTCATTCGGAAATCGGGGCTTAGTATCGATAGTAGTTATATTAGTAATGGTAGTATAAATTTTGTAGGGCCACTTCAAACTATTTTGATCAACGATATGTTACAGCCAAAGTAATTAAATAGATACTATACATAAGGACTGGTCATTATAAATAATATCCAAATTGACTGGACAATGTGATAAATTAATCACATCATCTAGATATTTTTTATAATAGCTGATCAAAGTTAGTCAAAGTAATAAATACGGTATAACCAACTAATTATTACCTAAATTATTATGAGTATTACTATATTCTAGCACTCGCCGGCCGCTGCCGCGGCTCGTGCGTCCTTTAGTCACCATGCTAACCTAACCCAACCAACTGTTTCTGACTTTTGCCTTAATATTTTATTTTAGAACATATTACTTTATAGCAAGAAAAAATAGGATATTTAAAAAATTATAGTACCCTATTTTATGACACACAAGTATTATAGGTAAAGACGATTAGGTAATATACGATTTCGTATATTATAGTAAATATATCCTTATATAAATAGTAACCACAGATAAATAAACCGCTCCCTATCATATAAATATAATCTAGTAATCTTTACCTACTTGTTTTATTACATTATCTGAGTCTTTGAAGATATTATTTATAATGGCTATACCCCTTCCAGCGTAAGTTTAGCTTTTTGACAGTTCACGTCTATGAAGTTTCGTAATACTTCCGCTTATTTTTCGAACAAATTATATTGTATTTCATGGACGTACCCATGTTTTTTTCAGTTACCATGGTTACTTAGTGATGGATACTCATAACGATTACCACCATTATGAAACAAATTACTTATAATCGGTAGAAATAAATGCTATGAATAAACCTGAGCTCTTCATAATACGTTTATAAAATGTAATATGATATTTTAGATTAGCTATAACCCGCGAATGTGTCACGATAAATTATGTATTTTAAATAATACCTAAGCTAACTATAATTTTATCATTTTAAACTATAGGCTAATTCTCTTAACATAAAAGAAAGAAACAATAATAAAATGATAATGTATGTTGATGTAAGGATCCAAATGTGTAAAATAAAGTAATTTGAAAAATCGCAAAATCGCTTACAATCGAATGGCATTGCATTCGAGATACTGCTGAACGTCACTAACGTCAAGCTGTCAAATGTTGTTAAATATAGTGGAAAGGGTATAGTTAATGTGATTAATTCTGCGACATTTATCACTTTATCTAAATTGAGTAGCCATGATACATAACGGCTAGTTATTATGTATAATATTCATATTTATTACTTTGGCTGTGACAGATATATTTTTGCTGCTTGCTTTTTTCCTTTGGTCCATTTTCATAACTGATTTTTCGTAACTAGTTATCAAATAGGAATTTTCCTTCACTGTTTCATAACTAGATATTAAACAGGAATACATCCTTAAATGATGAACTAATTAAATTGACTATACCCCTTCCAGCGTAAGTTTAGCTTTTTGACAGTTCACGTCCATGAAGTTTCGTAATACTTCCGCTTATATTTCGCACAAATTATATTGTATTTCATGGACGTACCCATGTTTTTTTCAGTTACCATGGTTACTTAGTGATGGACACTCATAACGATTACCACCATTATGAAACAAATTACAAATAATCGGTAAAAATAAATGCTATGAATAAACCTGAACTCTTCATAATACGTTTATAAAATGTAATATGATATTTTAGATTAGCTATAACCCGCGAAGGTGTCACCATAAATTATGTATTTTAAATAATACCTAAGCTAACTATAATTTTATCATTTTGAGCTATAGGCTAATTCTCTTAACATAGAAGAAAGAAACACTAATAAAATGATAATGTAAGTTGATGTAAGGATCCAAATGTGTAAAATAAAGTAATTTGAAAAATCGCGAAATCGCTTACAATCGAATGGCATTACATTCGAGATATTACTGAACGTCACTAACGTCAATCTGTCAAATATCGTTAAATATAGTGGAAAGGGTATAATCAGTTAACCAGTTATTAAAATTTCCTGTTATTAAACTTTTGTATATTAAATTAAATCTTCGATTAACAGTTCAGTTTGTGGTAATTAATACGAAAAATATACTGCAGTTTAAAATATTTATAATTTGAATAGATAATTATTTCTATAACTTAATAATACTAGAAATTTCTGTATTTAAAACACCTTAAGTTATGAAAATATTGAGCACAATCTATCTATCACGCATGAACTATCTATCGAGCATGAATGATGTCTAGAATTTTAATTTTTTTTATTTTAATTATTTTCAAACATTTCAGCTTATAATGGAGGTTGTTGAAGAAATAAGAATTAGAAAGATGTCGCAAAGTGACATTACTAATAGTTGATTTTAATAAACGTAATTCGCTATACCTATTGTTATTACATTATATTTATATTAATTATAATAAAATGAGGGAAAATAAAATCGAGATGTGAATATAAGTGTCTATATTGATCATGCTTGAAACTTTTGTTTTGATACTGAGAAATTATTTCTAAGATCTCAAGTAGTTTTTTTTTGTGTATGATATATACCTTCGATCGAATGTGGCTTGTTTCATAGATTCCAACTAACGTCTTCTTAAAAGGTCATTAATATTATACGAAGGGCTAATGTAAGTTTTCTGTTAATAGGAAACTTACCCCGGTTTCCTATTGACTGATCAAGTAAAAATCAACTAATCAAGTGTCATAACTATCATTTTCAGGAACTAAAATGACAGTTTTGACACTTGGTAAGTTGATTTTTACTTGATAAGTCATTCGGAAACCGGGGGTTAACCTATTAGTTAATCCAGCTCTAGTTAAACGTCGTTGCGTTTAATCAGAGCTGGATTAACTAATAGGTTTAAAGAAGATTGTTTATTTCAAATATTTTATTCAAAAATCTTTGAAACTAGCCCGTTAAATACACGTCTCGATTTATATTTTCCTGTTTTTAAAGTACTTGTATTGTTTATTATTTAGAGAGCCTATTATTATCGTAAATAGCGCCCTAGTCCATAAACCTTATACTATTGGTGCTCCTTAGTTTAAAAAATATAGAGAATATTTTAATGTTGCCTGTAAATATAGTTATAGTTTTTATTATTAGTTAAATAAGGTGCTATTTTCTTTATTATAAGTAGAAAAATCGTTTTGTGAAATAGCAATAGAAAAATTTGGTCACAATGATTTCAGTATTTTTTTGGTTTTTTTTTGCCATATTTATGTGTTTTTTTTTCTGTCTGTTGTACTGTATTTTATTTTCTTGATTTATGTAAAATAATAATATAATTTTGTAGCATTTTGCTTATAATTTTGTTTGCAATGTATATTATTTTGTAATATTGTGATATTGAATAGATTTTATTGACTGATATGGACATTCCGAAAGTGCCTTATTTTGCGATTTTTTTTTTGTTTATTATTAAAATATAAGTGGTAATTTGGTACTTTAATCAATGCATTTTAATTTACATTTACGTATGTATAAAATATGAATTTATAACTTTTTCATTTAATATTTTACAAAACGATTTTAATTATATTATATTTGTTGTATTTTACCTACATGACAGTATGTTGATTGTTTAGATTATTATTTAATTTGGTTTTTTTTATCAAATAACATTCGAATCAATTGGCATAACATTTTTTTATCTAAAATGGACTCTTTTTTCCTAAAATAGAGTCATTCAGACTGATATTGTTTAAATGAAATAAAAAAAATATATTATCGTATGGTTTGTGAAATTTACTTTTTAAGCAATTTTACTTAAGGCTTTGTGTATTATTATTATTTTTGATTTTATTTAGTTATCGTATACTGCAATAAAAAATATTTTATTTGATTTTGTTTACTTTTTTATTTATTTTTGCTTACCCATTTTAGCCTATAGCATTATATTTATGTTGTAGTAGTTATAGACGCCACATATTTCATTTAAATTGTAGTTACTGTAATTGGTTTTATGCACACGTCTCCGCGCTATGTAAAATCAGCTAGTCTAGCTATATAAAACATAATTACAATAGCAATATATAATATCAATAATAAATAGAATAGCTAGCTTTTTCTTATTTCCTAAATTTAATTCAAAAGAGACCTATCTCTGTCTGTGGCCTTTTCTATATTTCACCCTTAGAAGCCACATAAACTTAGAAATACATCGTAGTAAAGATATTATTTAAAGTCAATTTGATTAAAGCAATTTCAAAACGCCACTTGTCACGGATCCTGGCAAATTCAGTCTCGTCCACGTTCATTTAAGCGAGTCATACATGCGCGTCGGTTACGAGTGCTCTTTATTTGACCCTTCTCCAATATGCAATCTATCTGGTCAACATTGTTTTACTTAATTGCAGATTTTTATTATCACGTTACTCTTGGATCGGATCTACCAACTTAATCACGAAGACAAGTTCAAGAGCAAGTTCACTAAATTTAGTTAATAATAAAAAAAAAAATTCTTCTGATTATAGTATAGCGTCGTAAGATTTTCATAGGCTAAGCTATCACTCAATACCTAGATAGTTAGATATCATTTCTTCCTAGTCGGTTCGCGAGAAATCCATTTCTATTTTTTGTTCTCCCAGGTCTGAAACGAAACTGCTGATATAACATCATAGGTTTTTAAAATAAGTACTTCACCATAACAGCCAATTAATGTCATACTGGAGGGAAAGGCCTCTTACCGTGCCGGAGGGATACTTAGCCTACTAATACCACGGGTTTAATTTCAAGTTTTCCTTCTTTTTATTTTGTAAAGATAATACTTTACTTTTAGTGTTTACGGATAGTCCCTTAATCGGTTTTTACGACACCCATGGGATGAGATGGGGTGGTGACATATTGTATTATTACTCCGTCACCACATCAGTACATAAGTACCTACTTGTTTGATGAAAATCTTTTTTAAAGTTCTGAGAACTGGTTTACTATTATTATAAAAGCATTGTCTCTTCTTTAATGTAATCGAGTCTAGAATAGATTGAAATGGTCTTTGCTTTGACCTTAATTCTTTCTTTCAAAAAATATCTAACTCTTTTTTGAGTAATGTATTACGAGGACAAAAGAAAATTATTTCTTTCATTAAAAGTGCCTGAAGAAACAGGCATAGCAAGTCACATTACGTTGTTTTAATAGTCTACCTACACGAGTTCGATGAGATAATGTATTGACGAAATTATTTCTAATACCGCGTACGGTAATAATTACTGCATTCCCTAAATTGCGCCCTGAGGTTAGATGAACTACCGTAGAATGGGGTTACTTTAATAAGTAGGGGGCTACATTGATCACTCATTTTCTCTGAATGTGCTAAGAGAAGGATGACCGATTTATAGTATTAGCCATTATCAGGTTTTTCCCATATATGGGGTGCTTCATTTGCACGAAAAAACCACTGCTATAATAAAGAAAATTGAGCGATCAATGTTACCCCACAACATCAAAGTAACCCCTGTTTACCGGTACTTGTATTGTCAACTAGCTAACCCGTGCCCACTTCGTTGGGCGGCGAAAAAAACGCGTTCGTTTTTTAAACATATTTCATTACTGCTCCACTCCTATTGGTCAAAGCGTGATACTATATAGCCTATGACACTCCCCGATAAATGGACTATTCAACACAGAAAGAATTTTTAAAATCGGTTTGTTAGATCCAGAGATTACCCCCTACAACGTCACAAACACACAAACTTTACCTCTATAATATTAGTATAGATTATTGCTATCAGTCTTAGAAATCTGTGTAGTGTAGTCTTTTTAAAAACATTCACAGTAGGTACATACACATTATAAGTAGTAGAAGAAATATTATTAGGTACAGTTTGCATTAGACATACCATATTTCTCAGATAATAATAGCAAACTAACTTAAAGTGTCGACTAATGGATGGGATCTGCAAATACTGAAGCTATATAGGTAAACATTATAAGTATTATTCTAGGCCGTTTGTGTTCACATCTTCCTCCTGATGTAATTGTCCATATTCCGAAGAACCTGCGTTTGAAGTCTGTTCAGAAACTTGCAGATTGGTCATGGCAATTTATGATCAATAGGTAGATTCTTAGAGCCACATAGAGTTGACGCTATGTCGTTATTAATGCTCTGTCGCTTCGTTCAAACGATCACCGTGCACGAAACTGGGAAAAAACGATGGTGAATCGCGAATAATTGTCCTGCGTTTCAATCGAATCAACGCAAACTATTATTTATCTATAGATTAAAAGTAGGTACATACTTCATTAGCAGATGTGCTAATCAAAGTACTTATTTATTTTATTATTTATTATAACAGCCCATTAATGTCCCACTGCAGAGACGGGCCTCCTCCCGTGACGGAGGGATACTTGGCCAATTAATACCGCGGTGGCCAGATGGATTGGTTTAGGGTTTAATTTCCAGTTTTCCTTCTTTTTATTTCGTAAAGATAATATTCACGGATAGTCCCTTAGTCGGTTTTTACAACACCTGATGATTTTAGATATCATTATACTCGTACTAAGATATGGACTAGACCTTAAAAAGCTAATTACCTTATTAACTTACCTACACATATGTTTCCCAGTAAACACAATTTTAGCATAGACAAGTTATACAATCAAAGAAACAGTGTCCAGCCCATTAAACACGCGTGCTATATGTGGCACACGTTTGAAGTTGGTGAAACTAATTGCGCCATCATAAATACATTGAGGTCAACATTTTGTCGGTAAATTAACTTCTAACATTGTCACCTATGTGCTCTATGAAATCTCTTACATTGTAATGAACTGGTATGTTGAAAATGAAAGTTTCTTGGAACTATTATCAATAATAAAATTGCAATTAAAAAAATTAAGGAAGTAAACTTTTCCTTCTAACTTCACGCTGTCTAAACCCGTGATACTAGTGCTGACATAGGTTTGTGCAGACATTTTGTTTTCTGATTCGTTCGGTTTCTTCACGGAAACCCTTATAAAAATAGTAACATATGGGCTACAAAATAATAAATATGGAGAAGGCGGATGGATTCAAAAATAGGAGTTCTTAGTAGCCTAATAAACTGACAAACTGATTATTTATATACATTCCAAGTAGGTACCATGAAATTTTAATTTACGTAAACAAAGGTAGTTTTTAACTGTAGGTACCTAAGACCTAATCTTAGAATTCCATGGATTCTCCGTGCGGTGCCGGGTCCATCGCGTGATAGAGGGCGGAACACTGGCGTAACAGCGTCTGGGACTTACGACCCAGATGTAGGTTTAAGGAGGCCCCCTTACAACGCGTTAGCGGTCACCTTCACTGTCTGCCATGTTCCGTCCTCTACCTATCCAAATTTGGTAGGAACCTAACAATGCCGTTTTGGACATTCGTGATAGTAGAGAGCTTACTGAAGTTCTCGGCAGTCCTAGTTCTTTTAATAGATTGTAGAGGGATTTAGCTGGTGTACCCCTCGCACCTATTTCCACGGCATACAGAGTAACCCTATAGCCATTTCTGGTTATCTCATTTGTCAAGTCAAAGTATTTATTTGTCTTAATTGCGTGGTCTTTAGGGATGTTAGTTTCCCACGGTACCGTGAGCTCAATAAGTACTACACGCTTTTTCAATTTGAGTAGAGGAATATGTCTGGTCACAACGGCGACACGCAGATATCCTCCGGGATTTTGTAGTGTGTTTCATACGTGTCAACCAGTAGACTCCAATCGTCTGCCGGACTCAGGACCGAAAAAGGCTTGTAGGTGGTCTTTTTAGTAGTGCCTTCCTTAACAAATTGTATGTTTTGTCTTTCATTCGTAGTCAGTCCTTTTCTAGCTCTGGCAATCGACAGACTCACTGCCTCGCGTATAATCCCTAATACTTTGTCGTGACGTTGCGAGTAATGACCCCTATCCAAAAGCACTTTGCAGCCCACCAATAAGTGTCTTGCCGTACCAATTTCTTTGCCACATTCTGTGCATTTTTTGTCCGTGGCTTTTCCCCATCTTACAAGATTGCTTTGATCGGGGAGAGTCAATTGAAAGGCGTTGAGGTAGAATTTAAGTAATGCTGGTGACCAGTCGTAAAGCAAAGTGCGCCACTTCAAGGCTAAAGGTATACAGTAGTCCCCTAGAGTAACCCATTCATTTTGCATTTCTAGGTTCATTGCGTGCACTCTGTAGCTTGGTTTAAGAAAGATTTTATAATTTCTTTGTCCGATTGACTTTCCGTGTTTCCTAGACCTACTCTACTAGTTTGTGCGCCTATCATGAACTTTTTGTGGAATTGTAACCGTGACTCGAGCGCAGATGAATTTTTATCAGTTGGGATGGATTTTACAATTTCGTCTTTAGATGTTGATAAGACTTGCATTTTAGTGACTCTTAGATGTTTGTAGAGTTCCGATGGTTTTTTTAGTTTCATCCCAAAGTTATTTGTGTCTCGATACAGAGCAGAAGAGTCTGCAGATTGAGCTAACCCTAGCCACGATTTCAATGTTTTCGTCACTTTAGCATCTAGTTGTTTCAAGAGGTTCTGGTTTAAATCATACACAAGGAAAGGCCAATTGAGAAGTGATGTTAAATAGTTGTCGTATATCCAGACTTTTTTTACGTTATTTATCGGTTGATGGTCTACCTTTTCAATGTCGTTTATGAAACTATTGACGACATCGTCTAGTACTGGAGAGCGAACTTTATCGTTTATCTTTCTACCAAGAAATTTAAAAGGCACGGTTTCTGATATTATTGAAACGTTTTCCCCGCCAATAGTGAGACCGGGGTCATATGAAGTATATCTCGTATCCCGCCTACCTAAACACAGACAATAACATTTGCTAGGTTTTACTCTCATTCCATCAGTCCACTCACAGAATTCATCAACCTTTCGCAGTAGTTCTTGGCACTGCTTTGGATTCCGAGTAAGTATCGCTAGATCGTCAGCGAATGCTAGAATGGATTCTGTATATTTGCCATTGGACTTAAACCGCTAGCCCCACCTTTTTTCATCTATTGTTATGTTATCTATTAGTTTATTATTTACTGTGTTAAATACTATAGGAGATAAGCAGCAACCCTGGAACAGGCCCACGTTGTAGTTTAGGGGCTTTGTATGTCCGTCCTTCGTTGCAATTACAAATTTAAGTTTACTATAATACTTAGCTATTATTTCTGAAACTACTGGCGGAAAGTTATACCATTGCAGTGCAAATAACATAAGCTCGTGCTGTACTGAGCCAAATGCGTTTTCTAAATCTATCCAACAAACTGTTATTTGCCTTTCATTTGCTCTGGCATCTTTTAGACTCTCTGCTAATAAAGAATTATGTTCCAGAAATCCAGATATTCCGGGAATAAATCCCTTCTAAAATACGTATACAAAAAAAGTCGTAAGTATTATAATTAGTATCAGTAATAGTATCTCTAGTTTAGTTCTTTAAACCTTTTTCTATCTTTTGGTGCATAGAATGATCTTGTAAAGACATTAGTTTAGTCCTTGGACACTAAATCGAACGCACGTAACCGCCGTTCAAAATTTTCATAGCAATGATCAACGAAGTGAAAATATGAGTATTAACTTTTATTGACCGTGATAAGTTTTTTGGAACTCTTCTATTTCACATTGCAAGGTAGGTATGTATGTTTCTAAAAGATAGAGGTAAAGTTAGCTCTTCTGATTCATCATCATATCATCCAATGGGTTAATATACCATCCATCATAATAAACCAATGGGCGTGCACTGCCTGGGTTCCTCCAAATATTTTCATTTTCATTAGAATTGTTTCCGGAAGGTAGGTAGGACGTAAAGTGTATCAAGAAGCACACAAAAACGACTTATTAGGAATCTAATGTAAAGAAAACGATTTATAGTTATCTTCAATTAAAATTGTTTCTATAATAATTGTATTAAAGGTGAGTAAAATTGCACGTTAAAATTATTAATTGCACTGATAAACACTGACTTATTTCTTGATAAGATAAACTTATACACGCCTATATATTACACGTTAAATTTTGCATCTATGCACGTTATATTTTGTATCCTTGCTATTGAATTATATTACTAGATCTCGACTTCAACTCATACCAACTTGACTCTAGAACTGGTAATGATGTCATCAGAGTAGCATGCATTATGCTGTCGAAAATTGCAATTGGTCTAGGTACATGATTTTCTAATCGAAAATTCAACTTTAGAGCTTTGATACATAGTAAGGTCGACGAAGCCATTCAATCCCTATATATTTCCCAAGTCGGTTAGCCACCAAATACCATTGACAATGAAGACCCTCGAGCGATGCATTAGGTCACGTATAAAAGAAAAACCAGACTATTACAAACAGTATATTTCTTCTCCTAGGAATACAAGCGAAGATCGGTCCTCCGCGACAGTCAAACGGAAACAGAAGTGAACCTACTCCGTGCAGCTTCAGCGGCGTCCGTAGCCAGCGGCGCGACTGACAGGAGCGGGAAC
Source organism: Schrankia costaestrigalis (assembly GCA_905475405.1). Lineage (NCBI taxonomy): Eukaryota > Metazoa > Arthropoda > Insecta > Lepidoptera > Erebidae > Schrankia > Schrankia costaestrigalis. The sequence goes on from FR997851.1 coordinate 7,305,270, forward strand.
ACTGACAACTGCGTCGAGGAGTACGTCTGCGATGTGCCTTTTGCTGGTAAGTGGTAGGTTGTAAGATTGTTGAATTAGTTGTATTATTGAAATTATGAATATTTGAATAGATGATTATTGATCTTCGAGAAGAACTTGTGATGATTTGTTGTGGTGTTTTCAGCAAAAGGTCACGACGTGGAATGTTTGTGAAAGTGTTTTGTGTTTAGTAGAAAGTGTACATACAGTAGCTGGTCAGATTATTGTGCTATGGCACATAATAACTTGTCTTATAGTGACAAGAGTAGTGCTCAGGGCCTTTGAACTTTATACTTGTTTAGCACAGAGTTCTTTTATGTATCATATAGACAGGCGTAAGCGTCAGGCGAGCCAAGTGTTCGTTTCTTCTCTATGTCGAACCTATAAAAAAAATTACCCTAGCATAGAAGAGAAAAGCAACAACGAGCAAATTAAGGCTACATGATTGGTTACAATCTAATTTCTTGATTTGTTTTCTGAAAACTACTTTGATTTTAGCATCTTTTGATATGAAATATTAACGATCCTAAGTTTTAACTTTTCTAGAAATATAATTAGACTCCATTACCTACGATGTAAACATTGCCATGTGTTAGTTAGTGATTGAAGCGAGCGAAAACTCTAGCTCTCTTCTGATTAGCAATAATGCAAAAATAAGGCCATAATCTTAAACAATCTTTAATTTTACTGCTAATTTTATTTATTTATCTTTAAAACAACTATGTTTTCATCGGACCGTTTCTGACAGTTTAACAAAATGTCTGCACACTCTTTCAAGTGTTTGAAATACGATTTCAAGTTTGAAAGTTGCTCATTTTGTTTTGAAACTTTGTGTATTTGGACAGTCAGCCGTCATGAACTCTAACTTTAAACAATTCACCGATCGCTTTCGTGGCTTAAAGCCAAAATGTTGTAAGAATAGACAATTTTTAGTTTGGATTTTATATTACCTACTCAAAGTGTATGAAGTTTGGAACGTTTTGACAACCATAAATGTTTATTTTTAGGAATGGATTTATTTAATCACATTTCTAATATTCATGATCTAGTTAGTAAGATAAGTACGTATGTTAATAGTTTTTTATCGTTACCATTTCAATACCTAATTTCGGTAGATAAATATTGTGCCTATGGCAGGCTCCAAGTCTACTTATTTCTATTTATTTTACGCCTTTGGTATTTACATTTCAAGATTAACTAAAGCTTTGACATAATTAATGTCTGTAGCAATCACAATGGAGAGTATGTGTAGGTACAACATTTTCCAAAGAATATAAAAAAATGCAAATTTAAAAGCCGTTTCTGACTCTATTAGTTATTCAGATTTTCGATTCGATTTCGATTTCTAGGTATTTTGTGGAATGTAATTAGTCACTTAGCCACTAAAATTGGTTTCTATATACTAACATTAACTGCATTTAATTCAGATATGACATATTTGAGCGTTACATCGCTGAATGCAATAAATATACATCTACTTCAAAAAATTCGCTACACCAAAGTGCAGTTGAGTTTTCGAAAATTTTTCGTTGTTTGCGTCGCAAATACGCCAATAGCATGCACCAGTACCCTGGCAGACAGTAAACATCCACATTGTCCGCCACATAGCCGCCACACACACAAAATATTTCATCAATATTTGTTCAGCTTCTCGTCGAATCTATTTTGACATTTTTCTGTTACAAACTTTACTAGAGATGTTTGTTGATGTATGATGATATCGACGAATAAAATGTTTTTAACGTTATTTACTTCATTATCTATACTAATATTATAAAGAGGTAAAGTTTGTGTGTTTGTGACGTTGTAGGGGGTAATCTCTGGATCTACTGAACCGTTTTTAAAAATTCTTTCTGTGTTGAATAGTCCATTTATCGGGGAGTGTCATAGGCTATATAGTATCACGCTATGACTAATAGGAGTTGAGCAGTTATTAAATATGTTTAAAAAAGTGACGCGTTTTTTCCGCCGCCTAACGAAGTGGGTACGGGTCAGCTAGTGTGCGATACAAACATAAACTAACCCTTGGTTCCTTTAAAGGTAGGCTGACACTACAAAACTATGGTAAGATGTTGTTATATTGTACTTTGAATACAATATATTCTTTAATGTAGGTCTATATGTGCCAAATTTTAAATATTCTTTCTTTATTAATGTATTTTCAGGCTTCGGTTTCCGTGTTAGGACGAAAACTTAGCCTATTAAAACTTCGACTTACAACCTTTTTTGGAAAATTCTCCGTAGCTAAGTATGTGCTCTTGCCAAATAAGTTCTAGCTACGAGTATTACTAGTATAGTACATTCCTGAAACATTTATCACAATAAAACTTAAAGTATAAGTAAACTTAATTTTAACAAAACACATACCCTCTTAATCATAAACGCCTCTTAAATTTTAGTCAATTGATTAGCTTAAATTCATACAATTTTACTTAGAAAATACTTACTCGCTAAACAGTGACTAAATTTAAAAGGCGTTTATGAGTAAGGGGGATAAATAATAAAAAGGCCTTAACGGTACTCAAAGAAACTGTTACCACCTGCCAATACCTATATATACATTTAAAACCTGTCTCACCGTACAGCTGCCAAGACCGTCATTTTATTAAATTACCATAAAGCCTCAGAATGTACGTATATACGATAATTGGTCAATATAAGCCTATGATTGGTTTAATATGCCTTGTCACACGCCCTCGAAGAGAAAACTCGTTGAGTTTTGTGAAAGTGTTTATTATGCTGCTTATAAGTTTATTAGCTATTATTATCATGATGATTTGATATATAGGTAGATGTTATTAAGATATTTAAGGTATTTACTGCGGTACTTTGGTGAATATTTACAAACTTATATTTTTAGGTAAATTTAAAAATGTCTATCTTAGAAGAGACGATGTCGCCAGTTGCTTTGTTGGAAGTGTCAACTAATTCAGATTTAATCCATCCTAGGAGTCTTTCAAACATTTGTATTGCTTGCGAACCGATACTTCTCTCATCCATATGCCTCCCGTCAATTTAATCAGGTTGTAGTCGCTACGACGACGCCATCATTATTATAGTAAATCGAAATTTCACTACATGCCGGGTGTTATCACCCCCTCTCGTTAATGTAGTATCGCAAGAACGTAGATATATATCACATAAAACATAATATCATTACTAGTGCAAGAACCCTATACAAAAACCGTCTGGCTATCGCGGTTCCAGTAGACTTAAGTTTATTTTACTCAATGTAAGAAGCGAGCACCTTACATCTTCTTCTGCTTCTTATCTTCTGCTCCTCCTTTACGGGGACCCCCCAGGATGCACTTCGACCCCATCGGATCTTTTGTGCTGGTCCCCCGTTGGTTCACCACACCACAGCTTCCTCAATCACCTTCGCGAAGGAAATGAGTAAGCCTAGCGGCAGCTTGTCGAAGTCACTAGGGGTAGCATATCCCACTCCTAGTAGCTTTATCCTTTGTCTGGGGAGGGCTTCGCAGTTACACATCAGATGTTCCACTGTTTCGTCTTCCTCACCGCATGCTCTGCACTGGTTAGTGCCTGATAGTCTTATCTTCATCAACAAGTCGTTGACAGAAAGGTGCCCGGATTTACTTCTTCATTATAGAGCTTTAAGCTCTTACATAGCTCTAACGTGAATTAATAAAAAGGCATCATAAAATCTCATTACAACGTCCAACATATAAACTCAAAGGAAAGCAAAGGTAAACTAATAAGCCGTTTCATACTTAACCGATAGTTTTACTTTAATTAAATCTTAACAAGATCTTATAAAGCAACATTATAATGTATCAAAGTGTCACTTATTTCGAAACATATACTTTAAGCCATGATTAGCATCGCCTCATTCCCATAGCTATGCATTTGTAAAGGTGCGTCTACACTGTAGATGTTGTTGAAGATTTATTATTATAGTAACTGGTTATCGACTGTGTTTGCTTTAGGTAGTGAGTTTGTTAGAAATATTTATTATATTATTTCAGAAATTATGCAAACAGTTCTGTGTAACAATAAAAAACACAAAACTAAAAAAATATTTTAATAATGTGTAATTTTTATCTAATTCACAATATGTTCACAACATTGTCCCACATTCAGCTCATGTTTTGGCATTGTTAGTAGCGTTGTCTTTTGCCGTTTACGTGGGGCGTAAATTATTTGAATCCTCGAACTGAAATCTACTTCCGATAATAATTTTTCTGTTCTATAAATTGTTATCCTAAGCCCCCTGGATATCCTTTGCATTCATTTATTACATCATCATCATATCAGCCAATCGACGTCCACTGCTGGATATAGTGTGCGGTCCAGTGCCACCCTCATCCATCGGCTTCCCGCCGTCCTAACTAGGTCGTCGGTCCACTGTGTGAGGGGTTTCCCCACCCTGCGCTTTCCGATACGCGGTCGCCATTCCAGAACCTTTCTGGCCCAACGGTTGTAGGTACTCCGCGGTTGCCTGCCTGTTAAAATTTTTATACAACATTTGGCTTGATAACGTAATTACCAAAGTAAACATGCATGAGTTGTCTTTTTAGAAACCGATATTACACAACATCAAAACAGCAAGTGTATAACCATCCTAAAACGGCCTCCATAGTCAAAAGCAATTACTTTTTTACCTGCCAATCAATCTCTATCAGACAGCCCGCTAATGGTAATAAACACTGGTAGGAAATTTTCTACGTTGCGTTTGCGCAACTAAGCTGCACTTGTGCTTACGTTACCGAGTTTAAAAAAAAAAACAACTTGTGATGCGTGAACCTTTGTAAAAGCAGTTCTTAAGTAACATGTGTAAAGAATGCGTAGAGTTAAGTGTTTGATAAATGATGATTTGATGAGTAAATCGTGTTCTTAAGCAAAATTAGAAGAGATTTGATCGTTCTCGTAAGTTTTGGTTACGTTGTGCTAGGCAGATCAATAAATTTTCATCATAACAGCCCATTAATGTCCCACTGCGAGGACGGGCCTCCTCCCGTGACGGAGGGATACTTGGCCTACTAATGCCACGCTGGCCAGACAGATTGGTATAGGGTTTAATTACAAGTTTTCCTTCTTTTTTATTTCGTAAAGATAATATTCACAGATAGTCCCTTAGTCGGTTTTTACGACAACCATGGGATGAGATGGGGTGGTGACATATTGTATTCTTACCCCGTCACCACACGGATATAAATTTTATCATAATCCTATCTTGGGCTTACTGTACTATGACACCTCATGTGATTTGCTAAGACTGCTAGGGTGCTTATTTGTGTTAGTCTTGGACATTAATTAAATACATGTTTTCAGCACTTAAAACCAAAATTTCTTACGTTCTTGTTATTTGCGCTTAGTAGTCATGTAGTGTACCTTTTATCTTTCCTTTAGTGAATTTAACGTAATGTTAGTTACATTTTGCACAGATAATGTCTGGTTAGCAGTAGTTCCTTTGCCGGCTATTACGACCACCTTGTGCTGAGTCCTTTTTTCATATGTCAGCCATCAAACGACAATTGTTAAAAATTGCCTTTCTCCAAATATTTACACCTTGTCCAGTCCTGTGCCTCCCTCATCCATCGTCTTCCCACCACCTTGACCATGTCTTCTCTCCAAGCAATATTAACAAAATGTAATCAACCGTACACGTCCAACTAATGGCTATCATAATTTCGTTTGATACCCATAATAACAGACTTTCAAGGCACTTTCCTTGCGTCTGACCTTAAGTAATAACTTTTAGTCTTTTAACGTGAGGTAATTGTCGTAATTTACTTTCGCAACGTGTGTTAGGCGACGCACATGCGATAAATGATTTAAGAACTAAATTTTTATCAACTCGGAATAAAAAGATGTTATACTGGGTTATATTTAGGTACTGCTAATTGTACCCCAGTTGTGCTTATAGTATCTTTGTTATTTATCCAACTTTAAAAAGACTATGATAAAAATGAAAAAATAAAAATGTTTGTTATTTTTAAATCTTTCATTTATTTGTTGTCTCATTAGGGTACATACAACGGATCGGCTCCGCCTCGCCTTTTTCCTCGGTCTCAAACGTCAAAAATCTGATTACGTTACGATTCCGATTAGTGTGCGTTGCAGTAAGGAGTTTCATACAAATAATACTGAACGGCTCGAGTTGATACGGTGCCGATCCGTTTACGTTACATTATATGTGCTACGACCCTTAAAATACGTGTTAATTTCTAAACGCATACTTTAAAGTTGATCCCATACATCGATTTTTATCATATAAATGTGTGTTTTACATGCTTCACTATTAAGTGCTAAATATAAAAGCACATTATTTATTATTTCAACTATCAAGTATAACTATTTTTGTATATAAAGTATACGCATCTGCGGCCATCAGAATTTAATACATTTTCAGCTTTGAAGATTTCAACTTAGATCCTGTAGGTCCACAGCTGTACTTCTCAACACAAATCAGCTGTTGAGCCTGTTATGTTTACAAGTGGTGGGGATGTTGAAAAACATCAACATTAATGTAAATATAAGGGGTTCGGCAGTGACATTCTACTCTAGACTCAAGCCATTGAAGAAAGAAGAAAGGTTTTTGTGTGAAAAGAAGCTGCAAATGTTTTAAGTAGAATGTATTATTGTTAGATATTATTTATTTTTAAATGTATCCATATCAGCCTATGGAGTTCCACTGCTGGACATAGGTCTCCTCCAAAAGTTTCCACTCTGCGCGGTCTTGTGCCTCCCTCATCCATCGGCTTCCTGCCGTCCTAACCAGGTCGTCGGTCCACCGTGTGAGAAGTCTCCCCACCCTGCGCCTTCCCTTCTTTTTAAATGTATAGTATATAATATTTTTAAGTAGTAATTGGGAAGTAATCCAATTCGCCATTCCCATCAGCTTAGCCTTATAATGTTCCTTTCTAAGCGGTCTTCTCCAGTAACAGATAACTTATTAGTTTACCTATAGAGATTCGTCTGTTTTAAGTTTTCACTATTCTTTAATGTCACTTCGCTTTTTTATAATCCTACGGCAGAAGAGTTGGTGACATTTGTGTTTTTAATCCACCGTTACACTGACTATAAGTCACATTAAAAACGAAGTCAAATAACATTGCCAACAAATTAGATATCATCTATCTACATAACTATGAAGTTGGCACACCGCAACCACTTCCGTATACTGTTAATAAAACTTGATTGGTTCACGTATTAACATCAGTTCGTGACCACAAAATACAAGATCTTATTACAACAGATGCCATTATTGACATACAAAACCTTGCTTGTGTGGTAAAGGGCCAGTGATGTTGATTGCTTACGATGTTTTGCAAGGTTAGTAATGCAGTGAACAGCAGGGTGAATTCCGTTCAAACGTTGCTAATAGGAATAGTGGTAGCCTCTATTATTATATATGTACCTTTGTACCTATTCATCATAACAGCCCTTTATTGCCCCACTGCAGGGACGGGCCTCCTCCCGTGACGGAGGGATACTTGGCCTACTAATACCACGCTGGCCAAACGGATTGGTATAGGATTCAATGTCAAGTTTTCCTTCCTTTTATTACGCAAAGATAATATACACGGATAGGCCCTTAGTCGGTTTCTACGACACCCATGGGATGAGATGGGGTGGTGACACATTGTATTCTTACTCCGTCACCACACGGAGAGAACCCTGCTATAAATAGCTCTAATAAAATACAAAAAAATATATTTAACCATGCGTTTAAAGGTTAAGTAAGAGACATAACAATATAATGTCTCGTACATAAATGTTGTCGACATAAGAGTTAAATTAAATTCTTAATAAAAAAGTATAACAGATAACTCTTGGCTGTTCCAACGACACGTTTATACTGTACATACTTACGTAATATATAAAAGTGCAATGTTAAGTTAAATTCAGCGCAATGATCTGCCTTTTGTGTTTTACTTAGAGCCCGATTTACACATCGACAAGTACAGTAGCGAGTTAAGTAGTTAGTTGTTGATTAAGTTGATTTAAATAGATCTCCATCCTACTTTTTGGCGAGTTAAGGCGAGACGCGAGAGAGAGGGCTACTTCGTAACTAGCGATTTATGAAGATGTAAACTATGAAAAATGTATTTAGACTTTCCATTTTTTTTCCAAAAATAGTTTTTTAGCACGGATTATTTTTCTAAGCTATAATTTTGCTATTTGTTATTTATATCCAGGCTTAGGAAAACATTTGTGGATATCACAAACAAATGTCGGGATTCGAAGCTTCCATCTCTTGTAGGGCAACCCCGTATCGCAACACCCACAGAACCGAGGCAGACAAACCCTTTCTGAGCTTGCATATGTAGATTCTTAAGCTTTAAAACCAAAATATTGTTAAAAAATCGTTACTTTAAACATACTGTTATTAATCATAATTTCTTTATTTGCAAAAACATGGTATTACAAGGTGTAGGACAAAAGTGGTTGTTCTACAGAGTGTAGTTTCCAGTTCCTCTTTACATACAGTTACATTTTCTAATGCAACAACAGTTATTTCTGTAAAAACGATGACGTGCCCTTTCTATTGTTGACAATGCTACAACGCGTGACGATGCGGTTTTATTTACAAAAACAAAACAATCTCTGCGGTTAGGAAAGAGGTTGTGAAAAGGCTTTTGTTAGTATTACGAGATGCAATCAGAGGTATGGTTACGAAAACCTTAGGGTCTTTGTCTGTGACAGGCTTACAATATTTAATGTCGTCACTTGATCTCTATCGCACCCTATGAATCTCACCGTAAAACCATATTCTTTAATATGATAACTTCAGACACATAGGGTTGAGTACTTTTTGATTCTATAGGTGCTTTTTGATATCCTAGGTTCACGTCATTCAAACTAGTTTTATCGAACTCAAGCTTTTTGATTGATAGCTTAGTGAGAAACTAAACGTATGCTTGTGTTATCAGCGGGGCGCCGCATTTCCTTATAAGAGGTCTTAATATCTTTCAAAGTACTTTTGGGCTTAAAAAATGTTTATATTATGATTCTCTATGCTTTTTGCTAAAGAGTCGGATCACATGTTTATTAATAAAACATCGCAAGATTTTTTTTTACCAGCCCTGACTCAAATATTTTATTTATAATATTCCTTAACATTCAACAACATCGAATCTGCGTCTTCATCTCGAACCGGTCCGATCTGTATTAATGTTGACCTGTGACCCAAGTTCGTATTACATTAATTTCGTTTATTATTTTTGATTGTCAGTTCTCACGATACTACGAGTCAACCATTTATCGTTATTAAAATAAAATTTCCGGTCAGTTTCCCATCTGTGTGAGATTGTCCCGTTCCGTCTGTGTTGGAGCCTAAATTATCATACTTTCTCTTTTAGTCAAATTTCCTTCATGCAACTCCTAAGCTTGGTAATACAATGCATGTATTTAGTGCTGCTCGTTATCTATTACTATGCATATCAAAAAAGAGTTGCCCATCCTTTCATGTAAGCATATTAGATCACAAACTTTAAGAAAGTCATCCGAGTTTTAAAATCAAATGTTTTATTCAAAATCAAGATTCCGTGGATCAAAGACATTCCTCTTGACATTCGTTCAAGGCCAACATCGTATATATTCCCTTAAATCATTTGTAAATTTATGAGATGTAAAACGTTTCTCGTATTCGCTAATATGTGTGCAGGTGTACCATAATACATGAGGGGATTTATATTGAAGTGACAAACATTTATTTGTGTCAACACTCTCATGTTTTTATCTTTACATCTGATACTTATGTATTTTATGAAGTTTGGTTTTTAATTTTAGTTTTTTCTGTCTCTTGACTTATTTAACTTTTATGTGTATGTCAACGTTTTATCTCTAATGTTTTAATTTTATACATTCCTTTATAAAACAGTTCGTATAACTTGCGAACAGCGAAACTGCTGTGAGCTTTGAGAGGCTTTGCGATCTTGAAATGGAGATTTTCAATTTCTCTGACAGCTTATTGACATCACAATCTTAGCGGCAAATCTATCCGTAAACGTATATCATGATTTTGACAGACAAGAAGATTAGTGTGTAAGGTCATGTATGAAGAGTGTGTGTGAAAATAAATACAAACGAAATGTATTGAATTATAGAAGCCGCACGGCCGAATTCGGGAAATAAATCGAGAATTTAGGAAAGTTATGGATTCATACTTTGTGTGGAATTTTCGAATAATAAAATTTATTATCGAAGCACTTTACGTAATGTTTCAGAAAATTTCTCAATATTATCCCCGAATGAGGCAACCATAGTTAGTCAAGTACCTTATTGACTTGAACCACTTCGACAAAGATCTACATACTGAAACAACAATGCGAATGCCAATTAAAAATAATGAACGTATCGACGGAACGATTACGGTCTTACAATAAATGCACATGGTGTCTCGATTCTGTCAAAACGTTTGTAAATAAACTGTCTCGAGTCGCTCGACATGACCTAGCGTAACTGCAACGAGTCACAATTGTCGCCTCGGTGGCGACTTGGCGAGACAGTAAGTTAGGGTCGGAACGATACTGCATAAAAAAGGAAAACATTTAAGTTACAGATGAAGTACAACATTTAACAAATGATAAATTAAATTGAACTGTCATTTTATAGGTAATGTTCAAATTAAGATACATATTATGACCGCGTTCATCATTTATTTTGTCAGTTTAGAGTCAACATTGAGAGTATCGAAAAAGAAAATTAGACCCAAAATAATATATCGATTGGCTTAACTTTTTTTTTCATCTCTGAAGGGGGCCCTCTTCCAGTGAAGGAGATATACCTGACCTTCTAATACCATGCCAGCTAATCAGATTTGATATCATGTTATTCGTTGGCTTTCGTAGAGATTGCCGAACATTCGCGAAATTCTTATAGTTGGCTTTACTTCCACCATAGAATAAAGGATTACGGTATGGGGCAGTGAATATAACTAGCAGTTTTTATATTCATACCCTGTCATCACACGTAGATATAAAAATAATGAAGCTATCAGGTACATAAAAATTAATGTACAAAATATCCTGTTTCTTATTGACTTGTCTTGAATATTTAAGTAGATCGTTTGTCCTATTTAACTTTGATGTTTACTAACGATAAAATAGTATTAGTTAGGTTTGTACTGCAAACTACATTACTTATATTCGCCGCCGTTACAATTGCATCAAGAAATAATCTATGTGGGTTAAGTAAGACCCGTGGTAACGGAGTGGTCCGTGTGGTGACGGAGTAAGAATATAGTTGTGTCACCACCACATCTCATTCCATGGGTGTCGTAAAAACCGACTAAGGGACTAGTCGTCAATATTATCTTTACGTAATAAAAAGAAGGAAAACTTGAAATTAAACCACCAATCCGTTTGGGCAGCGTGGTATTAGTAGGCCAAGTATCCCTCCGTCACAGAAGGAGGCCCGTCCCTGCAGTGGGGCATTGGTGGGCTGTTATGATGAAGACCATGCAACCTAGTCAAAACACCTAATAGAATCTCAACCAAGGTTGTCTCGTCGTTTTAAGTACCATTAAGGCACAGTATCAACCCTAATTCTTAAGCCAAACAAAGACAAATTTTGGCAAAAAAGGCAATGTATTCCAAATTCAACTTAAACTGCTTGCATTTAACAACCAAATTCGTTTGTACTTTGTTAACAGTAGTGTCTGTTTGTCCATCTGTCGGCTGCATAACAAGTAAGAAACAAGAATGGGTAGGCAGTATAAATATTTATGTTATAATTTGTAGTGTACTTTATCAAATATTATGTAGGTAACTATATCAAAATTCAGTTGAGTTTTCGTTGCATCAAATTTACTATTCCAATCGCTTATAATCATACTATCATCAATCTGGTTAAGGTGCCGGTAGGTCCATGGTCACTGGAAGCACAAATCGCGTGCGATGGAATCATTTGGACGAGGCCTATGTGCAGTGTATGTATTTTGGCTGATATGATGATGCAATGTGTTCTATGCTTGCAATTGAAGAACGCCTTATTAATCACTTTTTGACGACCTCGTTGTTTTCCTCCTGAATTGGCCTTGTTGTCTCATTTTATCAATGTAATTTTGTTTACTTGTTGATTTAGAGAAGGGCTTCTTAACTTTATGGTTTAGCCACCCTTTTTTTAGCTTTGCCCAAAATCTTTGTTTTCAGATAGGCAAAACAAACGGTATATCTCTATTATTACAAGTACCTGTGGGTTTAGTTTGCATCCTTATTGTTTGTTTGAGTATTTCTAAGAAAACGGGTTTTTCAAAGACAGTTGCTGATATTTCTTAATAACTACACTTAGTAATTAGGAGCAAGGTTACTGTTAAACCTATTGTTTTGCTTAATTTTGTCACTAATAAAACATTACGTTGACAGACTTCTAAAATTTGATAATTCTTTGCAACTACGCCTTTCTTCCATGAAACAGTCTATAACTTTTCTTGTATTTAGTCTTAGATTCGTATTAATAATATAAAGTACCAAACAAACAAGTCCAAAACAACTGCAGTGCATCCAACTATACGTATGACACACCGGCACAGGCGCCATCATGATCCGTCGCGTCGATGTTATTACACCGGCACATTAGTAGGTCGCTTCCTCTACCAACAATTAGAGATTTGGCCCTTGCCCCGTTAATGAATCATTGGCTTCAATTATCACTAGTCTTTACTTTGTACGCACTGAGTGTTTCAATGATTTTTTATTTGAATTACGCTCTCAATTTGGCATAATACCTTATTAGTACTATGAACATTCTCAATATTAACTTCCTTAATAGTATTTAATAGATCAGGGAGCTTATCGCCAACTCATAATGCAGTAATTTTATTATTAAGTATTGCTCATAACGTCGGCAGTTTAGTGTATTCTATAACCAGCCATTTAATGCGCTGTTGCATTAAAGGAAATCCCTCAATGATGAACTGGTACTTGACCTATCTATAACACCATTGCCTAATGAGTTACTTCAGGATTTATTGCATTGTTTTCTGGCAGCGGTAACTATGCTTGTTAAAGATCTTCTCTTAAAGACTTCAATGGCATATAGTAATCGTAATATAAATGTTGTTTTCAGTATTGTTAGCGACTCACACTCTTGTTATTAAAAGCAAATCCTCAGTGATCTTGACCTGTGTCGTAGGGACTTTTACAAAGCTACATTTAAAGAACATCGAGAATTAGAACAATCATTTGTGGATCAATCAAATACATATGATAATTGTTCGGCCTCCGATTAAAAACCACGAAATCACGACAGCAAAGAGTAGTTTGCTTTTATAATGGTAAGTTAAATAATCGGATAAACGTTTACTGAAAATCCCTGTTTTTACCAGTTACCAATAATTCACTCCAAGTGATTGGTATGCTCTTTATTTAGTACATTGACATCGATACGCTTCATGTTATTGTACCAAATCGATCTGACCCTGTCGATACAAATGACCCATAAAATTCTGTCTTAACTGCCGACGATCTGTATTTTATCAAGATCTCCTAAAATTTAGCCAAATAATTGGTTAAACTTCTTAATATCTCTTTTAAAAAAAATCGCTGACCTAATAATATAATGTTTATTTATAATCAATATGTTAAACCTGCGTATAGTCTATGTCTAGAATCCGTGGGTTGTAAACTGAATGCCTACCCACTATTCAAACCTCTATCACTCAGCAACTTACGTTTGATAAAAACATGACATGTTTTTACAATCGAAGCCCTTCACCCTACGGCAGTCGTTACCTGCCCTACGTACTACAACTAAAAATACATTTGGGTTTACTGTGAATAAATACAAATACACCCGACTAATTACAGAAATAATAAAATGTAACTCAAGTTATACGGTTTAGAAGTCTTCTAAACTCGGTCGGGTTACACGTGCGCCGGCGCATGGCAAGGCGATCCTTCTTGTCAGTTGCTCTCGCGCATCGATCGACGTCGCTGCGACATTGTGTTTTATTATCGATTGTTTTAAATAGATCATTAAAGTGGTATAATAGCTTCTGTTCGAAAACTAGTGATTTGTTTAAAGTGAAGTTTTGTATTTTGATGTGAATTGCTATCATCTATGCAAGGTTTGTATTTATTTACCTACATTATTTTATTTCTGTTATATTATTTTCATAATAGATAAGCGTGATAGTGGTTTGGTTCACATATCGATAGTAGTACTTAATAATATTGCTGTCATACTTGAAAATTTCTTCATAATTCAAAAATTTACATTACTGAATATTTCGGCATTAAAACAAAATAAACAGAATTTGAGTCATCATTGTAGGAACGATATCGCATATGATTAAATTAAGACGAGTACTTTAATCATTCTCATACGTAATAATATTATCATCACACATAGTATGATATTTTTGTAAACAATGTTATCTGTCGTTACTAATGTAAATATAATTTAACATCAAATTTGATGTACTTTGAATTTGATAAATTTAATTACATCTTTATCATTAACAGCGTCGTGTTTATTTATATTATTTAAATTAGATATTACCTTATCGAAATATGCGCCTAAAATGGTTACATTTCGACATAAATTTAAAATCTTAGAACGTTCAATTTGAACTAATCTATAATTATGGAAGTGAAATTGTTTAATCTCATTAAATAGCGACAAGTTTTTTGGTTAGTGTTAATAGACTTTTGATTAATACCTCAACACATTAAGATATAGATCTTTTTAATGTTTTAAAATCTTTCTAAATCTGTTTTTGTTATGTAACTTCAATTCAAATAATTAATAGTAGCCTTTACAATTAGGATTTTATTTCATCTTCGTTTTAACCTGTTTCTTAATTGAAACTGCGACTAATTCATTTATAATTTATGAGATTTTTTTTACAATATTTTATTTAATATGCTTACTATTTATCAAGTTGTAGTTAAATACCTCCTGCTATGTACTGTTCTTCTGCCTTTCTTTGCTCAGTCACCTTTTCTTAAATGTTTGTAATATTTCAAAGTTCATCTTTTATCTGAAAAGCGACTTTAAATGTTGTTAAGGTATTCTATTCTGTTTTCTTTAACTTAAATGAAGATCTAACTTTATCTTTGTCTTGCGGATAAAATGGCTAACGAGTTTAATAACGATACGCTCTGGTTGTCACACAATTTCCACATTACTTATCTTTCTTTTAGAACATTAATAAATTCTTTAGGAAATTTATACATGCTGCAATAATTGGATAGTAACGAGAAATAAAGAAATCTGTCTATTTATTTGAAAGTAAATATCTAAATCTCGGTGTGGTGACGGAGTAAGAATACAATATGTCACCATCCCATCTCATCCCATGGGTGTCGTAAAAACCGACTAAGGGACTATACGTGAATATTATCTAAAAACTTGAAATTAAACCCTATACCAATCTGTCTGGCCAGCGTCGTATTAGTAGGCCGAGTGTCCCTCCGCCACGGGAGGAGACCCGTCCCTGCAGTGGGACATTAAAGGGCTGTTATGATGAAATATCTAAAATCTCGTCTTATTGTTTATGCTGTGTCTCTTAAAACAGTAACAGAGGAAAACCGTTTGATTCTCGCTGTCAAGGTCGCAATCAATTATTTATTTAGGTCGCAGGGTTCCAACAGTTAATGTTTAAAGCATTCCTTGAAAGTAACAACGAAAGATTTGTAAGAGTTTTGACTTTGAAAACTTCTTTCGTGACAGACATCTTAATTAAACTGACAGTCTCAGATATTGTTCATATTTTAGAAAATTAGAATGATCAATCAACAAAGTTCATGGGACCTTGAGATTGCGTGATCTCAAACAATTTTTTTTGTGTATGAATAGAGCAATTGCGTGCTTCTAATCTATTTTGGTGATTAAATAGATGCTATTAAAGCATCTATTTAATCACCAAAATAGATGTCTTTAGGCAGGTTACTATCTAACTAACTGTTAGTATTTATAGTACTTTATGTAGTTTAAATAGTACTATGTTCGTATCTAAGGTATGGTGACATTGCTCGGAGTCGAAAAAAAAACATTTTTAGTTAAAACATTATCGAATTTTCCTTGGCCGCAATTAAATATAGTGCATCTATAAGCTTGGTTAGTTATTGTCTTAACTAAACGCTTTTATAGCAAGCAGCTAAGTATTGTACAGTTGACTAATATTATTTTAACCCCTAAATAGTCATGCACGTATTACAATACGGTATATGATATTCAAGTCACGTTTATCGTTATATTATCTAGCTATCACAATATATTATATTACGTTAAGTTATTACATAATTATCATTTCTGGTACAGGCGATGTTGTTGAAAATAAGACAAGTAACGCTTATGCTAATGATGTGACATATCGATTGCTACCTCTAAGGCTGAGCGCAGACTTGGAACACGACAGTCTTAAGACAGACTATTGCTTTACGTCGTAGAGACAATATTGTCTCAGATAGACAGTTTTGTTTTATGTGTGCTACGTATCGTAGTCAAAACTGTTTCGTTTTAGTTTTAAGACAGACTTGTCTATATGAGGCAAGTCAGTCTTGAAACAGTCTAGTCTCCAATGTGCGGTCAGCCTAAGATAACAACACAGACTGAATTTTATCGTGCCTTTTGAAACATTTTTTTTGAATAGATGGAATAGGTAGCGCTAACATATCTATGGCCATAACTTTGCCGCCGTTGCTCAATTTATCGTTTAGATATCAGTGGTTGCAACTAGCTGTGACCGCTTCTCACCACGTTTACTTATAATACGTAGAGTCATTACTTACTCTTCATATACATATCATCTTGCTAAATACGCCTATATATAATACGCATAGATATAAATCGACTGGTATTATAAGGTTTCTCGGCTGATATCATAGGGCGAGGTGGAAAAGTGAAATAATCATTTATTCTATGTAAGATATCCCATTAATCCGTGGTCGTTTTATCTGGGTCTTGTCGGAAGGCTTATAACCAGGCATAGGAAGACCACACGCGACGAATACACGAATTGATAAAGGTGGCGGAAAGGTGATAGTTGAGAAATGCCCAGTATGGCGCGCAGTCGGAAGAGCCCTATGTCAATATTTACAACATGAAAAGCTCTGCATGCTATTTAACGCGGTTATCTTTAAGAACAAAAGTCTTGATAGTTTCAAAGAAAAGCTTAACATAAAAGTAACAAGAACCTAAGTAAACCATAAATATGTAGTAAAAGTTAAAATGGCTAGTTTATGTTTATAGTTTTTTGAGCCATTAGAAACGTGTAAAAATGGTTGATTGCTATCGTTAAGTATAGTGAGGAAAGGATACTTAACTACAAAATAGATTTAGTTGAACTTGAAGACAAATTCCTAATTTATTTATTACTAGATTTAAATACCTAATACATTATACGACAGTCAAGCTTAAGATGACATTGCTTTCTTTAGTTCATAAATTTAACGCTCTAGGGATTTTAGGGACAGGTTAGTTTAGTCATCCACTCCACGCTGGCTAGCCTGTACGCTTTGCACGTTAACCTATTCTTGCAGACATGGAGCCTGCCTAATAGGAGCATGGTGCCTTTAGTCAAATTGCTGTTAAATAGAAGTAAAATAATGAGATAAAATTAACAGAGATTTTAAACATATTTATAAAACATTTTTACAAACATATTTTTAAAATATATATTATAAAATATTTTTAAATTTTAAACATATTTTTAAAACATTCGTACTTTTAAAAAAACCTAGTCACACGTTGGTCAGACTAAAGCGTAATTAGCCTAACAGCACTTGAGTCTTCCGCCTTTAGAACCAAATTTAATACTGATCTACATTGAAGGTATAAATTCGTTTTAGTATATCAATAAATCTACTTTCTTCAGAAACGCAGCTGCATCCTTACACACAATAGCTTACACTTTTATATATCGGACCGAGAATTGGTGTCAATGCACTTTAAAACACGTTTGCATTAAAGAATCCAGTTGCTTACCAATAAATAAAGGAGAATCACTGACTGAAAGTTTTGAGATTTATAATATTCCTCTATTAAAATTAATAGCCAGTTTATATAATTTATACAAATTGAATTCTTAATTTAGCAAGAGCTTTTTTCGTTGGTGTCATAAAGGGAAATTGGACAATCATAACATGATCTTCAGAGTGGTAATAGTATGCCAAATTTTCTTTCTTCAAAGGAGGAAATGCCTGCAGTGCGATAAGATAGCACGAGTAACAAGTTAAAAAAAATCAATAAATGGAGGGTTGATTTAAGTTGATTTATAGAATAAAGTCTCCACAATATGCTTTGTTTATACTCATAGCTTGCTAATCGCTGTTGAGGTGATAGTTCTACTTATTTGATTTTCTTTTTCGCTGCCTTTATTATTGTATATTATTATAACTGGATACGTGTTGTTCATCATTGGATGAGACCATATCATCCAGTGAAACATTTATTGGACTGATATCATGTAGTCATCTAGGCTTACATAGCATTTAAAATAAAAACATTCTGTGATTGACCTTTACCCTTTAAATCTATGAAAACTAATCAGTTATTATCCTAATGTCTTCCTTCGACTTATCTTTTTAATGTCCGTGCCCTAATGTCAAAGCCTGGCCATCTGGAGTTGGTGTTTGATTTTTTTATCGATTTATAACTGTTTCCGGCTTTCAAGAGATTCTGCCGGATGGCAGCGATATGTCTCAAGAGGGTCGGTTCCGTGTGGCAAAAAAAAATAGCTCGCGTTTGATTTATTGTTCGGAGGTTCAATAGAAAAAAAAGAAATATATGCATTCATGTTTTTGTGGAAAAGATATGACTATTACTTTGCTTACGTGGTTTGTTATTACTATGCAAACTTATGTGTAGTCTAAGTGTGATCCCTTAGTCGGGTTTTACGACATCCAAAGAATGAGATGGGATGGTGGCCGTAAGGACCATTTATGTTCTACAGCCCTTTTCAAATGAGTTTTAATATTATGAACTTGTAAGTTGTGGCCGGTAAAGGGCGTAGAATAAAATATCACCTTACTCCTTCATACCATGATGGTTTATGCAGTAAACTATATGGGTATCATGACAAAAAAAACAACACTTTTGACCAACAAAATCTAAGGTTTCACATTTAGTAAAGTATACCTTTCCGTTACGACATCTGCCAATCAAAGCATCCCATTTGACATGTGATATTTATCGCTATATTATTACTACAATAAATATTATTTTACAGTATCAAGTCTAATTTCTTAGAACATAAACAGCTAAATGTCAGTTAGACCGTTTAGTTTAGTTAATTGCCTCGTTAAAGATGCAGGAGCAATGACATAGTTTAGATAAGCATACAGGCACTAATAAATACGTAAAAGTATCAAACTCAAAAATTAAACTAAAAAAAATTGAATTAGAGAAGAATTTAAGTTGCAATTAACCAATCAAAAAAAAAGTCATACCAGTCAAAAATCGTTTACTGCTGGACATACTGGAAGGACTCCTTCAAATCTTTCCAATGCGCACAATCCTGTGCGTCTATCATCAATCTATCTCCTGCCTTCCTCCATTTAATAATACAAATGAAACATAATAAAAATAAAGTAAATAAAACAGTTTGTTTACTCACCACACCCTCTGTCACATGACCATTTATCTCGACCATATCTGGACTGACAACATGTAAGGGTCATTAACAATATCGTCCATGACGAAAGTTCACTGTCAAACATTATATTTTTCGATAAAAAAAGTTTTGTGTGATTACGAACGAGTTTTAGAATGACTTGTTTTTTTATGGTTGTGTGTTTTAGTAATTTAATATTTTTGTAATTTGTTCAATAGTGTCCCATTACAGAGATGGGGTAAGCCTATAGATACTGTTCTGCCCAGAGGGGTTTCCTATTTGCTAGGGATATTGACTGTTAACTAATCTCTTTTTTGCGACAGTTTTGGGACGAGATACTGTTGAAACCTTGTGTTATTACTCTGTGCTCTACCCTGTTTTAAAGTTACTGTAAAACTCGCCCAAGATAAGCTTAGCAGACCAAATAGGAAAATGAAAGCAATTTTCTTCACTATCGATATAAGAAACCTGGACCTTGCATCGAAATATTCCTAAGCTTGAAAGCTCGACTGTTTGCCTTTCCCATGTTTCATACATGATACTTTAATATCTAATGGTGATACAGCCTACCTGTCAAAGTACCACAGTGTCATATTAAACTATAAAGTGCTACTAAAAATGCCAAACTGTTCGTGTGTCGATTTCGTAAGATATATAGTGACTACCGGCTGAAGTTACATGCCTTCCTTATCTTAATTACCGACGTACTAATAGATAAGTGGCATAACTTTGAACTAATCTTATTTTGACTAGTTATTTTTATTATTGCAGCATCGTCTTGCAAGAAGAGTTTAAAATAAACGGTGGCTTAAATTTATAAAAAAACAAAATCCTCGCACATTCACACAACTTTATCTAGTCTATGCTTAAAACTTGTACTATGGGTACCTACTAGACAACGGATAAACATACTTAAATACTTATTTTTTTGTAAATACATACATATTATGCATAGAAAACACACAGACCCATGCAAATTTTCGAGTGGTAGAGCCATGTCGTCAGTCTTTCGCTGCGTCACGCATGGGCAGGCTCGTCCGGTGAAATACTACCCTCTCACAGAAAATTGGCGTAAAATAGCAGTGCTTGTCACTGCTGTGTTTCGTCCGGTGAGTGAGAGTCCGGTAGCCCATTCCCCCTCCCTTTACTTCCCTTTTAAAAGGTCGGCAACGCACCTGTGATTCCTCTGGTGTTGCGGGTGTCCATGGGCGGCGGTGATCACTTACCATCAGGTGACCTGCTGGCTCGTTTGCCTCCCATCATATAAAAAAAAAAACAATCTTGTTTATGCACACAAAGATTTGCACTGAGCGGGAATCGAACCCGAGATCTCTGCGTAGCAGCCACACCGACTGTGCCACAGAGGTCGTCAAAGTTTATTTATTAGTTATTTGTGTAAAGGCGGACTAGAAATTCTTTGTCTCCTCTTAACCATTTTATCCCGATAGTATTCGATAGCGATTATTAGTAAAAAACTTGGTATAGAATCCTGAAAGAAAACCCTATCCCTACTTGTACTCTTGCCGACAAAATACCCTGCTCTGTTAATAACGCGAACTTGATTCCAGAACCAGTCTGCTCTAAAATCTTTTGTGCGTTTTGTGCCCCATTTGTCTGCCACTTTGATTGGTATCTTTGTTGGTCACTTCTCTTATGGTTATTTCCAAAATAGCTTACTATTTGCGATTTTCTAAGTAAGCTCCTAATGAGCAATTGCGTCTCGGCTAGAGTTTTGCGTAATAAAACTCTAAGGGAAGGCGGTACCTGTTACTGATAAATAGCAATACAATACCTCGGTACGTACGTACTCTCATACATTAACTTGGAATGCATTTCCTAAAACACGTAGGAAAAGGACTAAAAATTTGCTAACTGTTTTATGGTTTCCTGATTTGAAAGGATGTTAGCCATATTATGAGCAACCAATTTCTGCACAGGATAGGATGTCAGTTATAATTCAATTGCTGCACGTAATTATTTATTGTTGCAATTTTATAAGGTATCTTAAAAGCTTCCTACTCCTACGCTTTCTATGGTACTATAATATGGAGTGATGATAAAGTATATTTTGAGTTCGACGCCATAAAGATATTCATCATCATCATAACAGCCCATTAATGTCTCACTGCAAGGACGGACTTCCTCCGCTGGCCAGATGGATTGGTATAGAGTTTAATTTCAAGTTTTCTTTCTTTTTATTTCGTAAAGATAATATTGACGGATAGTCCCTTAGTCGGTTTTCATGACACCCATGGAATGAGATGACATAATTATTGTATTCTTAATCCGTCACCACACAGAGAACAAAGATATTATAAATCTGTTATCGTCGTAGAAGCAGACCAAGAGCTCGTAGTTTGCAGATATTCTTTCAACGAATAAGATATTTTTTGATTTCTTACTAAACCTAAATACGAAGTTTTTATGAATCATCTAAATAAACGAAATTGCGTAAATATTATAGTCAGTATCAAAGCTCGCCTTTTAGTTGGTTTTTTCAATTAGAAAATTATTTATAAACTCACTATAATTAACGTGGGTATGCTAAAGACTATTCAATTACCAACTTACTTATAATTTTAAAATGCACATAAAAATATAACTTTAATATT
The DNA here is from genome assembly GCA_905475405.1 of Schrankia costaestrigalis. Classification (NCBI taxonomy): domain Eukaryota; kingdom Metazoa; phylum Arthropoda; class Insecta; order Lepidoptera; family Erebidae; genus Schrankia; species Schrankia costaestrigalis. The sequence continues at coordinate 7,327,425 of FR997851.1, forward strand.
TATTTAAACATAAAAACTTGGTACGCATTCCGAGTAATAATACTTACACATAATAACACTTATTACATGAAATTACTTAGATATAAGTATGTTTTCTATCTAGTACTGCGTCATTTATTTCACAACCTGTTCATTGCTTATTACATTTTATAAAAGCAACTGCGTGTTCGTAATAGGGTAATGCTGTGTTTGTCAGTTTCACCAGCGGAAGCCTACCTGATGTTCAACCGTTGGAGGATATACGCATGGCTAGAGGCGAAAAAAAGTAACGATATTTTTGTATGGGAACTGTTTTTTTTTGCATGCCATATGATAGTAGTCTTTAATCTACTACTGACTATAATTTCGATGCTACTCGTAGTACGTGTCTTACTAATACACGTAGGTACTTCTAGAATAATATAGATGACTAGCTGACCCGTGGCAACTTCGTTAGACGGCAAAAAAATCGCGTCTTTTTTTTAAACATATTTCATTACTGATTAGACACTCCCCGATAAATGGACTATTCAACACAGAAATATTTTTTTTAATCGATTCATTCGATACAGAGGTTACCCCCTACAACGTCACAAACACACAATCACACAAACTTTACCTCTTTATAATATTAAGTATAGATTAGTAACCTTTGAAAATTTTCTTTTATAAAGTCAATGCTATTTGACCTTATTGAACCCGATACCTTCATAACATAGATATTGTCTTAACTTAAGTCTTAAGATTTACGTCTTGCATGTATCTGGCGAGTGTCAGAAACCTTAAGTCTTAACAGAAGCCCTGTAGGATCGTTAAATGGTCATTACTGTTTGTAATCTTATCGCATTCGCTTGTCGGACCACGTCTCAGTATCTTAATTTCCCAATCATTGTAAAGCTTGGTTTTTAACGCGTGCTTTTTTTGTTAAATCACCTAAAATACAAGGAAAACCTTAAGGATAGCTTCTTAAAATTAAACACGTTTGAAAGATAAAAACTATTGTTATAAACAAAACAAATTTTAAAAAGGAAACAGAGGTCAATGCTAATCACATTAAGCAACTAACAAGGCAAATCGAATGTAATTTCACATCCTTCGGATCTCCTATCATGGCATAACAGATCCAGATCTACAACGAAGGTCGCGATAAATGTTGATGATGTCACGACAATCATTCTGGAGGTCATGCAACCAATTTACGTAGACCCGTCAAACAAGAAAAAAGTACAAACAACTATACTGAAGATAACATTGAAAAAGAGGGGGTGGTAGATCTAAATATAATGGTACAAATTGCAGTTGAATCATTCACGATAGATAACAATAAAATGAGAGTAAATACAGTGTATTGTTATGAATGTTAGTATGTTCTACGAAACGTGACTGAATGATGATGATAGTGTAAATTAGTTCGAGGACAACTATGGTCAGTTTTGCGTTTGACGTAATGTAGAATTAAGAATTGCATTTTATATCCGCAAAGAAATCTCTTTGTATACTTATCTTGTGGTTAAGCGAACAGGTAATGTTGCCATACCGTATAATCTTCAACCCAAAACTTGTTATCCAGAATTCTGTTGCTTTCGAATCTGGTTGGCTGACACAAAAAGAGATAGCTATTAGCTTTACTAAAAAACTTGCTTCTTATATCCCACTTGACAGTCTAAACGACTAATTGCAGATGTTCTTTGTTATTAAAACAATTATAGTAACCCTACCACACAATATACTCTTGTGTTATCGGACGTTTATTACCCTCTGTCGAAACTCCTCCATTCCATGTCTCCTAATGACATAAAAATTACTGTATTTCCACGCCACTTACGTATTAGAAAATATACTAGTTTAGTTATCTCTCTAATAGGTTAAACGTAAACAAATTATTCATTTGTAATGTGCTTGTGTATCAAGTTTTTTGTCCACACACAATTTAAGTTCATTTTATAAGCCCCATTAAATTTTAAATGGTTGTTATTTGTCTTGTTAACTAGTCCAGCGTTTACTTTAACCTCTCTTACTGTTTCTTTATTAAAACCATTGTTAACTTTATCTCTTATGTTTTAAAGTTCATTTTTAATTGTTACATCTTTTAGTCTATTGTTAATTTCAGCAATGTAATCCTCATGACAATTGCTTGATTACTACAATTAATTGCAATTGAAAGGAATTTTTCAACTTCCTGTTGCAATGTACGGAAAATTGTTATAATGTTTATTGTTCTTTATTTGTGACAATGCAATTGTTGTTTTCTTTATTGTGTGCTTTATTATCCGTGCTTCGAGTTTTGCTCACGTTATTATCTATTTTCTTTTGTTTAATCTCCATGTACTAATTCTATTTAGATACATAATAATCATCATCATCATAACAGCCCATTAATGTCCCACTGCAGGGACGGGCCTCCTCCCGTGATGGAGGGATATTTGGCCTACTAATACCACGCTGGCCAGACGGATTGGTATAGGGTTTAATTTCAAGTTTTCCTTCTTTTTATTTCGTAAAGATAATTTTCACCGATAGTCTCTTAGTAGGTTTTTACGACACCCATGAGTTGAGATGGGGTGGTGACATATTGTATTTTTACTCCGTCACCACACGGAGTTTAGATACTTAGTTTAGTTTAAATAACGTCGTATTTTTTATAATTATATAATACATTTTCTATCAATATTAGTAAGATTTCAAATGCTTAGATTTGATATCAACAAAAATAACAGAATTTCTGTTTTTGAATACTTATAATGTGTGTACTTAAAATATAAAATGATGTTATTTCTCAATCACATAATTGAGCTTTGTTAGGTACTCTGTTTATCCTTACGACGAATAAACTGTAAAGCTTTATAATAACGTTATTCGTGCTATGATTTCGGATGCATCGAAATGCGTATGGTTGGTACTGCCAATCGACAGGAAGCTCGAGTTACGATGCTACTAAGTACGTCATTTGTACGCATATTCGATTCGCCATTCCACGTATCGGTTAGATACTAATTTTAGAATAAAGTAGTCTATTATTACTTTGGTAATGATACAATTTATTAAGAATTTTTTTAAATTAGGTGTAATTTAAGCTTTTGTCTTAACATAAACAGGACTGGGAATGCGCCAATATCCATTATTGGTGTTTTATTTATATGGGTTGAGCCGGCTGAAGATCTAGTAATATTAAATACATTGAATAACTTCATTTACCTTGTGTAATACAAATATTAAAACATGTCGAATACTTAAAGAACATTAGTAATATGTCACTGCCCCAATGATAATAATGAACATTGCACTCTTTATGATGATTGCAGGTATTCTTATCGTACCGTTTAACTAACCACGCCATTTCTATTTTACCGATAAGAAGACATTTGTCATCATCGTCTTTCTTTGCCTAGTTCGTAGGTATAAGAGTATGGATCTTTTTGCTTTGTATCTACTATTTGCTTTGATGCTTTGCTTTGATGATATATGACAACCAAACGGTATTCCCCTTTTCCTATTTATCCATCCATCCATATCAGCCTATGGACGTCCACTGCTGGACATAGGCCTCCTCCAAAAGCTTCCACTCTGCGCGGTCTTGTGCCTCCCTCATCCATCGGCTGCCCGCCGTCCTAACCAGGTCGTCGGTCCACCGTGTGAGGGGTCTCCCCACCCTGCGCTTTCCGGTACGCGGTCGCCATTCCAGAACCTTTCTGCCCCAACGGCTGTCGGTTCTCCGCGCTATGTGCCCTGCCCACCGCCACTTTAACCGGGCAATTCTGAGCGCTATGTCGGTTACTTTGAAACTTTTTTCCTATTTATATTGATTTGATATTATGGATGAATTAAGCTTTGATAATAATTTTACCTTTATGGCTGCAGGCTGCATAGGCCCATAGAGATGTACTTTATAGACTAACATACATAACAAAATATAATATATACCTTAATGACTAACATAAATAAAATAAAATAACTTCCGGTTACTCCTTTTGTTCTTGTGAAATTTGTCCGCTGAAGCCATAGAAAACCACGATAAACTACGCCATTTGAATTGAGCTGGTAAATGGTATTGAATTCTATAGTAAGCAGTTCTTTTTCATACTAACTGCGCAGCTTCTTCCAACCTACTATTAGGATTGCCAGGGCTACAAGCCTTAGTGCTAAAATTAGTGATGCCATTGTTTATATTAATTGCGTTATAATATGTAACACATTATTATTAATATCCATTTAAAAATGAAACAAAGGAAACTTAGCCTTTCAGTGATCGCTTAGTAGGCCATTATAGCATTTAAATTACATAAATTTGATTTTTTTTCCAAATACATAGCTAATGAGGCTAAATTAGGTGAAATCTTGATGTAGAAGAACAGCTTCCAAGAGAGTAATAGACATAAGGAATGTAGTATCGGTTATTATGCAAATAAACTTATTTATCCACGTCGACTACGCGATGTCATGACGCAACTAGGACGTGTTGGCGTGTTCGCTACGTGAGCGATTCCGACCGCTACCGAGGAAGCGCTAATCATTGAGCATTTAATCAATTAGAACAGCGCCATCTAGAATTACGACTCGTAAACTTGTTTTGTAAAATTGTAATGACGTAATTTCTTATTAATATTGTAAATGGTAAAGTTTGTAAGTATGTTTGTTGAGAATAACTCATAAACTACAATTTATAAAGGTATTTTCTTTATAATAAAAGCTACTCGAAATACTTATCCTGCGCAGACGAAATCGTGGGCACCAACTATATCATAGCAGCCCATTAATGTCCCACTGCAGGGACGGGCCTCCTCCCGTGACGTAGGGATACTTGGCCTACTATTATCACGGTGGCCAGACGGATTGGTATAGGGTTTAATTTCAAGTTTTCCTTCTTTTTATTTCGTAAAGATAATATTCAATGGGCACCAACTATATACCGTCTGGTTATTAAATCAGTCGCCAATTTTGTGCTTGTGTTCGTGATGCGAATTTAAATTAGTTATTTTCATGACATTGACATCTTTCTGTAATGGTTCAATTGTTTTCCATAACGGTTATTACAAATTGCTATGGTATGCCACAATAAGTAGTCGATTAATTGACTGCGTGTGTGTTTGTAATGTCAGACTGGCTGCTACTATCAATTAATTATGAGAAAGCATGACGACTTGATGTGAGACCTAGAGTTACGTTATTACAGAAATAGTGTATTTTGTTGGCGATTGTTAATATTATAGAGAAACAATGTGTTTTATTTAAAATCTAATAATTAAAAATATTATCTTTGTGTGGTGACGGAGTAAGAATACAATATGTCACCACCCCATCTCATCCCATGGGTGTCGTAAAAACCGACTAAGGGACTATCCGTCAATATTATCTTTACGAAATAAAAAAAAAGGAAAACTTTAAATTAAACCCTATACTAATCCGTCTGGCCAGCGTGGTATTAGTAGGCCAAGTATCCCTCCGTAACGGGAAGAGGCCCGTCCCTGCAGTGGGACATTAATGGGCTGTTATGATGATGATAAATTCAAAATATTAATGATCGATTGGTTTTAAAATATTATGTTGTCCTCAAAAATAATGGTGACAGACTCGGAATGTACAATGTTTGTCAATACTTTTGTTTTGGTGGCTGTCGTCGTATTAGTTCACAAAAGGAGATTCTTTTTGGGCCACTATAGTGGCCTGGACGTTTGAGTGGATAAAACATTAGGAAAACAAACAAAACTATACGAATATAATAGAATAGCTTAAGATATATTATTATTACATTATAATTATTAGTTTAAAATTCTTTTGTATTTATTTTTAAATAATTTTAGTCACGTCTCTACATTCCTACTAACAGGTAATTTTCATAACACGTACAGTATGATAACAAAATAAAAATGTTTTTATATTATCAAAGGTTAAATAAAAAATATAATTACTCAATGTATACGTATAACTGTAAAGAAAACTAAATAATGTATGATAAAACAAACAAACAAAAAATAAGTAATTTATTCATCATAGACACTTTTGTGACATTTATGAACGTCTGCGTTTTTAACATAGTGATCACATAAACGTCTAATGCAATGAGAAGGTTGTCAGCCCCAGCAGTGAAAAGACTTTTCATGTGATAGTGGAAAACTTGTCCTCTAATACCGCTCAAGCCAGACGGAGAGGTAGAATAGATTTTTTTTTGTATATTTTTATTTTTAATTTTTTTTTCTTTAAAGTTACCTTAAGGGTTTGATTTTTTTCCCGTAGATGTATACTTGCAAGATAAGTTTAGAGTAAATGGTGTAAACCATACATTCTTACTTTGTCAGAACATGTAATCTCCTGACATTACAGTATTATAATATGCGCAAATACTCAAATGTTCATTTCATTTCATTTCAATTTACGCATTCGATTTAAAGTTTATTTAATTAAATTGTCATGACGACCGATAAATAACAGATGGATTACCTAAGTAAAGGTAAGGTATACATTAAAACTCAGATATGTAAATATTACTTAATATTTCACGCGATTCACTCAATCACTGCCACGAGTACAGTCAGTAACAATAATTTGGCAGCTACAACAAACTGGATTTTAATAATATGTTGGCGTTATAATAATAGATTATACTCACATATCTCCGTGTGGTGACGAGGTAAGAATACAATATGTCACCACCCCATCTCATCCCATGGGTGTCGTACAAACAGACTAAGGGACTATCCGTGAATATTATCTTTACGAAATAAAAAGAAGGAAAACTTGAAATTAAAACCGTGGTATTAGTAGGCTAAGAATCCCTCCGTCACGGGAGGAGGCCCGTCCCTGCAGTGGGACATTAATGGGCTGTTATGATGAGATACAAAAGTAGACGAAGCAGATTCATAAGAATGGCGGGTAGGTTATTGATGCTCAGTAGTCTCTGACTTGCCCCATGAGAATAAGGCGAAAGATTATGCACTTATAAAGGTAATTTGTAATTGATGTCTGTCTGGGTAGTGTCTGTGCGATACACAAATTATTGCCCTTAGACTTGATGACATGTTTTTAAAAAATTAAGGTAATGAAATTAAAAACATACCAAAATAAACTATTAAATTACATTTAAAATTTTACCTATAAAGCTTAGGTATAACTAGAAAAATCTGAAAAGAAGAAGAAAGACAATGGAAAAAATTGGTACTCGAGGCGGGTCTCGAACCCGCGTCTCTGGACTATATTCGCGTCCAGCGCCATGACCGTATAGACAAATCGTGAGCAATTTTTTCAATTTATTTGTCTTCTTCTTTTCAAATAAACTATTTCCTTAATTATTTCTTGTAGTTGGTATCAACCATTAACTTACATAATTATTAAAGTCAGCTGTTGCCCACTGTACTACGCGAAGAAAAAATATCAAAATAAAACCATACTTTCAAGCTTCGATTTCGTTGTTGCTATGTCTCCAGAGACAACATGTTTTCACGTAAGAACCAGTTTCGAAAAAAAAAACAAAACTCTTGCTTGGACATTTGGAGGGCGACATAGTGCCGTTAGAGGTGTCCTCCCAATTAAAAGGATAACGGGCCGTCCTGCAAGACCCTCACTTTATGCATATGGATATTTTTATCGTTTTATATAACGTTTAATTTTTAAATTAACTCGAATGCTCGGTTTGTTAATGTTAATTTTTTGCGTTATTAAAATGCCAATGTACCTATTTATAATTTCATTTACTTATTAAATATTATGCAAATTATAATATTTATGTAATTGGGTGGCTTTAAGATGAGTTTGAATACCTTTTTATCGTAATGTTTGAGAAATATTTTTTAATTTCTATAAATATATTTTGGGCAATTTAATTTAAGTATTGGGCTAAAATACAGGCCTGTTTCTGGCTTAGTTTGGACTCCAGATCACACGCTACTTACAATTGTTTAAGTGTCAAAAAAAACTGTAAGTTATCTATATGGTGTGTAATTTGTGGAGATGAAAAAAAAATTAAATAATAGCTGCTACCATCTTTCCTTACTATCGTTATCATTTAGTGTAGGTACGTTACGTTCTATTTGTAGCTTTATTTGGAGCGTGTAAAAAGCTAAGCATACATACAGTTTGCTCAGCTTTTTTTAGTTCCTTGTTGTTACGCCATAATACATGGTATCACGTATCACCATTCCATCACGTTCAAATTCGAGTGTGGCTTTGACCCTCAGACAATGTCGCACCTCCTAAAATGCCCTCGATGTCCCGCTACATGCAGCCCTCAAGACCTATGGGCTGCTACAGACAATGCAGTTGCTGTGGCCGAATTCTGGGCCGGCACTGAGTTTTTGCCAATCGACACGAAGAAGAAGATCACGTTCAAAGTACCTCGTACAGAGGGAACGGTAGAAAAATGTAGATCTATCTCTGCGAAATTTTAATAAGTTGACTGTATGGTATTAATAGGCCAGTGTCATGTTAGTTGAAAGAGCGTCATCGCTTTTCCCTCCTGCAGTTGAACTTAATTTCTTTTTTTTAAATACTTATTTCAGTAGTCACTCCTTAAAGCAGCTTGTCAAAAATGTCAAATATGGACCATTAAATGATGAAAGAAGAGTCTCAAAAGTCAACTAGATACAAAAGCAAGACCACCGTGCCTATATTTTTTTCCAAAAATATTTGGAACTGCACTCAAGAGCATCTTAAGTGTCATTTTGACACAATCGATGACACGACACCCACATGTATTTATTGTATAACATGTACAATCTATATGTTATGGATAGAACATTATTGGTAAAGATAACATTGTTTTGTAGTAACAAGTTCGATATCACCCACGAGAAATTTAAATTTTTGAGATATGCTATTACAAAATAAGGGCTCGCACTTTAATGTTTTATAGATAAATTATTATAATACATTTCATATTATCCAATGTGACACATAATAAAACATCATATATATTACTCTATCTAGTCCCAAACTAAACAGAGCTTGTACTATGCGTACTAAATAGCCGATAATCGGTTATCATAGGTACTTTTTTTGAATAATTTATAAGCACAATAAACAGTCATGTATTACGCTCCGAAACATCTAATAACGTATGAATCATTTGCATATAAATAGTACAGACAGCTTTGTGAGAATGAAAAAATCTATTCCTGTCGTATGACTTATGTCCTGTTTCGATGTACCGTATCACCACGTCATGAGATGTGACCTTGATTTTTATTCTATTTAACGTTCAATTTATTGTATTTTACAGTTTTTCTCTAGTTATTTAAAAAGTTTTTAACGACAAAAATCCTATGCCATGACCTTTGTGGGTCGAAGCTATGCAGAGGTTTCAGTTTCAATTCCATTTTATTTTAAATCTTTTGTGTAGATGAACCTGAGCGGCTGCAGTGCATAAGGTCCCCTCGACAATTTAACATCCAGTCTCAGAAAAAAAAATGTGGATCGGAGTCATTTGTTTTTGTGGGATGCGAACCGAACAATCTCGTCCACTGTAGCGGCGTATTGCAACCACTAGAACACCGATGCAACAATTCACAGAGTCAGTTACTCGTAAATGACAAGCACCATAATATAATTAAAACTTTAATTACTTTTTCACTTAAACTAAAGAATTTGGTGTTATTTCCGGTTGACTTATACGTACGCCCAAATATGTCACCATTTCGTACTTGTCGGTAGAGGTAATTAATGGTTATTTCCTCAGCTTCCCCTCATTTTACTAAGTATAGATATGTTACAAAAAATAACTTCAATTTCCATTCTAAATTTACATATTGTAACTCACACGAAAGTCACAAAATCTCACGAACTGTAAGGGGATCGCTTTCTTAACCATTTTTAGATTAAACAAGACCAATATACTTGTGACTGTGAACTTCTCTTATTGTACACTAGCCACCAGCCCCAACTTCGCATGGCTGCAATTCTCACATACTACAATATTACGCATTTATTTGTAAGTACATAAACCTTCCTCTTGAATCACTCTGTTTAAAAAAACTGGTTAAAAATCCGTTGCGTAGTTTTAAAGATTTAAGCACGTATAGGACGGGCAGACAGCGACGGCGACTGTTTTAAACTATGTAGTGATGAAGAGAGGTCTTTCTACAGTGGCCGGCTAGGTGTGTTATTAGAAAACCAATTTGTCTGTCTGTCAACAACATAAGGAATTAGCGTTTCGTATTCCCAGTTCAAGATTCAGTAGCTTTTCGTCAATTCTAAATTTAAACTGTCTAATAATAGTTGATCAAATTCGATTTTTTTAAATTCTTAATTCCAGACATCGTTATTTTTTAAATTAGTTTTTCATTCGATGAATGAATGAATAGTGTTTTTGAATGAATGAGATTTAAATTAGCAATCGTTTTGTTTAGGTGAGAATAAAAATTTATTAATACTTATACATTTATTGAATTATCATTATCATGCCAACTATCGGACATTTGAAGCTTGTCATGAACTTCAGTTGACAGAGCCAAAATAGCTTTTTTTTTAAATTCCGCTTTTGTGATAGTAAACTCAGAGGAAAAGATACAAATGGGACTCTCGAAAGTTTTAGGATTACTTTGCTCTTGCCTTTATTGTCCCACTGCAGAGCAAAGGCCGTATATATTTTGCGATCCGTGTCTAAAATTTCCTCCATTCATACATTTTGAACTAGGCCAGTTCATTGTACTAAGCTATAATACAAAGTGTAACTGTAAAACTAGAAAAGCCATAAACGATTAAACTACGTACAGAAGTGCACACATTTATGTATTGTTTGACTTTAACTGACAAACATTTCAGCTTGTTCCATATTGCTGTGTAAACAAATATTACGAAAAAGTTTTTGTAAATCCAACTAATTTTGTAAATGCGGCGTTTGTATGTTAGTTCTTTACTCTTAAACGACTGAACTAATTAAGATAAACTTTGGTATGGAATTAGCATGTTTGTGTTGACACATAAGCAATTTTTATCCTGAAAAATCCAAACATGCAACAGCTGGTTCTTCTTGAATATTTTTCTCTTCCACCCATGTATTAAAACCACAATAAACATTTATTCAAATCAATTGACACTATAGTAAATGGTATTTCGCTGCAGTATGGAAATCATTTATAAACGCCCACATTATCCTTCATTCCTCAGACGCCCATAAATCTAATTAAAAACAAATTCTGGTTTGTTTACATAAACACAATAACAATGCGAGCCATTTTATATTTTATAGCCCACAACAAAAAGTAGACCGTTATTAACTCGTAAAGTCCTTTAAAGGATTTTGAAAAAAAGTTGTGTTAATATTCCCATTAGACGAATTTAAAAAAAAAGATCGATTTTATTTTCATTACACGACCTTGAACGTGACAAAACGTCAGGATTAAGTTTTTAAAACTAATTTTAAATTTAGAACTCGAGTTCCCGCGGCGCTTCACTAACGGCCGGTTTATATTTAGAACGTGTTCTATTCTCGAACAGTAAACTCGCGGCCGATGGCTTCTTATTGTTTTGCGCTCTGCTTTTAGGGACTTCATGGATGATAACAAATCTGCAATTATAATATATCGAAATAAAACATGTACTGATTAAAAGTTAATAAAATTATTTTAGTATTTTATTATTACCAATTAAATATGGGTTAAACTAAACTGAAGTTTAAATATTTTATTTTATTGTTACTTTTTAAAAATAATTCATTATTTACTTTAATCATTTGAAGCACGTAAGACTGATATTATGTAGGTAACTATTTCTCCGTTACAATAATCATGTATTGGCTTTTTGGTTGCGGAAAGCCTTGTATTCTACCTCACCCAATCGCCATTGGTCCTGGTGTTCCGGAATAGCATATAGATATAAGAAACGATCGCATTCCCTTCTTAAAGGTCGGCAACGCATCTGTGATTTCTCTGGTGTTGCGGGTGTCCATGGGCGGCGGTGATCACTTACCATCAGGTGACCAGCTGGCACGTTTGTCTCCTATCATATAAAAATAGTGAAATTGCGGTTGACAGTGTAAAGCCACAGTGCTCCTCTAACTTCTATACAGTGTGGTTAGTCGTGTCTTCAACGTAATCCCCGTACTGTTGACACGGTTTCTCTCCGTTTGACCGCTAAGCAATTGTCACTCATAAAATACTATACACCGCAATAGTGTCGTGACCCAAGAAACGCCAACTTTCAATTAACCTATTCCCTGTCCCATGTATCGTATATGATACATACCCATTGTTTTACTATTGTCTCTAGAGGCGGGACAGGCAACCTGTTTACTTAAACAGTAAATGAAAACCGTTTACTATTATTTAATAACAGTTAATTATCAATAATAATATACAATCATATTGTTCAGTATAATACAATTTATTACCATCGATACTTAACTAAGAATATCTCAACTTTAACAATTAATTGTCTTTAAGAAAGCTCTTTTGTTAGAATATTTAACAACTCGCACTTAACCGTTAATGTATGTAGGTAATAAAACATAGTAATACGTACTTGTGTTACTAATACGGAAAGTTTATGCGTCTAGACTTTTTAGTTGAGAGGGGAATCTCTTTCGTCAAGAATTGAGATTCTTAATTTGAAATAGTGTCAAATGTAATGTAACTTAGTCATAACATAATAAGAATACAAAAGTCTAGCAGAAAAATGAAGCTATTGCAAAATTTTACCAATTAAAAAAAATATTACAAATAATATTATTCAGTATTCTAACACAAGAAATAAACGAGTAAAAAAGAATATGAACCACTACTATTGCAATTATCTATTATTTACTAAATTAAGAAAATATGGTGTCACCACTCCATCTAATCACAGGGTATCGTAAAAATCTTCTAGAGAAGAGCTTCCAGACTCAAACAAAACAAATGTCAACGTTCACTATTGGTACGGGCCTCTTTCAGTGATAGAGGAGCCTTTGCCTGCTAGTATCACTATAGCTTGACTAATTGGTATAAGGTTTTAATGTCAAGTTTTCTAGTTTTATTTTTTTTAGAGTTACAAAGTACAAAGAAGACGCGAGAGAGGGGGCTCTCTCGCGTCTTGCCAACTTAACTCGCCAAAAAATAGGATGGAGATCTATTTAAATCAACTTAATCAACAGCTTACTACTTAACTCGCTATGTGTACTTGTCGATGTGAAAATCGGACTTCAACGTGCCATAAGAAGTCTTTTACGATATCCATTTGATAAGACGGGGATTGGATACACTTATGTATTCAACGGAGTTATTTAATGTTTTTCTTGTTTTTTTTTATTTATTTTATTTTTCTTTCTTTTTCAAGGTTGATTCTACGGAATAACAAAAATGAGTGATGTTATACAAGTGACAAGTTAATGGTACTTTAAAGTGTTTGAACAAAGTTTAAGTGAAGGTTTTATTATTCCGGAACTCGTGGCGCCGACTGTGGGACAAATGGGTATGTTCACTTTTGAAGGTAAAATATATTGTAAAAATATTCTCATATTTGAATAACAAAGAAATAATATAGAAAATAAATTCTTAATTAATATTATTTAATGTATATTACTTAAATTTTTAAATAGGTATTTAACACTCAAATGATTTTTATTCTATTTATAATATAATTCTTGTAGGTACAAAAGTGGATGTAAAATACAGACATTTTGTTATTATTTTTGTGTACTAAAATATGTTTTTATTTATGAGTGAAAATAGTTGTCTGAGGGAAGACCAGCTCTCTCACAGTCGGCTGTTTTTTTTTTCACATCCGTGGGATGAGATGCTTTGGTCAGACCATATTCTACAATGACACCACACAGACAGCGACTGTAATAATGAATGCATATACTTATTATACAGGGTGTCCTAAAACCCGACGTTAATTCGAAACCGGGTGATAAGGCAAGTCATGCTGGTTATCAGAAAAATATTTAAAAAAATCTAAGTCGCATGGTTGTAAAGTTATAGGCCTTTGAAAAAAAACGCAAAAATTCCCACTTTGTGACACTGTTTTCCCTCCTGTTGTCACAAATCTTAACTTTTTCCAACTTTTTTTTTTGCTGTGTTACCCTAAATAGTGCTTCTTCAAATTCTAATAAAGAATTTAAAACCACCTGGTCTAGTTTTCACATCAATAGGACTTATTTCTTAGAATAAAATTTATTATGAAAAAAAAGTCCAGTCTGAACTGACTGTAGTGAAAAAAAAATGTACTACGCGAGTTTGGCAAGATCCGCCAAAAGTTGGCGCATTTAGTAAGGATTTGAAAATGGTATCATACTTGATAAATTGTTCCCGCTATCATGGACAAAAAAATCTTTTTTGTAAAATTTAGGAGCCGATTTCAATGCTGAATAAGTTAAACTGCTAAGTAGTTAAACCGGAAAGAGTCATCATAATCAAGTGAAAAGTAGTAGAAACAGTAGTATTAGTTAAAAGTGCCAAAAATACAGCCCATCGTATTTTAAAAACACACGAATTTCTCCCGTACCACGTTAGTACAGCGAGTACAAACGTTAGTATCCGGGGACTTCCAGCATCGAGTAAATTTTCCCAGATAATATTGAAGAGGTACTGAGATGACTCTTTTTAAAAAAAAAAAAGTTTTGGCCTGATGATTTAACATTAAAAAAAAAAAGCAACATGAACAAGCATAATTTGCATGAATGTAATGACGCTTTTTAAAATTGCGATAGGCTGTACTTTTTGGCACTTTCAACTAATACCATAGTTCTACTACTTTTCACTTGATATGGTGACTCTTTCTGGCAAAACTACTTAGCAGTTTAACTTATTCAGCATTGGAATCGGCTCCTAAATTTTACAAAAAAGATTTTTTTTGTCCATGATAACGGCAACAATTTATCAAGTATGATACCATTTTCAAATCCTTACTAAATGCGCCAACTTTTGGCGGAACTTGCCAAACTCGCGTAGTACATTTTTTTTTCGCTACAGTCAGTTCAAACTGGATATTTTTTTCATAATAAATTTTATTCTAAGAAATAAGTACTATTGATGTGAAAACTAGACCAGGTGGTTTTAAATTCTTTATTAGAATTTGAAGAAGCACTATTCAGGGTAACACAGCAAAAAAAAAAGTTGGAAAAAGTTAAGATTTGTGACAACAGGAGGGAAAAGAGTGTCACAAAGTGGGAATTTTTGCGTTTTTTTTTCAAAGGCCTATAACTTAACAACCATGCGACTTAGATTTTTTTAAATATTTTTCTGATAACCAGCATGACTTGCCTTATCACCCATGGTTTCGAATTAACGTCGAGTTTTGGGACACCCTGTATGTACTATTCATTGTGACGTCGTGCTTCGTCCTCTCGCCTCTCGTCTCACGGCAGCGGCGCGAGCGCGCCGTGGTGGGGGCTACCCAGCGGCCGCTATATAAAGAATACGCGGGGCGCGGACCCTTCAGCCCGACCGACTAGAGACTGTAGAGGACACCGAGGCGGCGATCAGCGCCCTAACAGAGCACGTTCAATCGCTAATTAACGATTGTTCTCGGACAGTGCCTGTGCCGGAAGACCGGCGCTGGCAACTGCCCGCAGACGTGCGTGATCTGTTGAGGCGCAAGAACGCTGCCACACGTGCCTATGACAGAGCCCCCAGCGAGGAAAATAGTGTTACCCTTAGATACCTGCAGCGGCAGGTCAAAGTACGCATAAATGAGTTTCGTCAGTCACGATGGGATGCGAAATTGAGCGAGATCGAGCCTTCTCATCTCGCTTTCTGGCAACTATCCCGATCGTTAACGAAGGACGTCTACTCTTCTATGCCTCCTTTGGTCAAGCCTGATAGGACACTAGCGTTTGAGGATGATGACAAGGCCGAATGCCTGGCCGACAGCCTCGAGGCCCAATGCGTGAGCAGTCCTCTTCAGGGAAACACTCATGGGAAATTTCAAATAGATGTCGAAAGCGAAGTGGAACGGCGAGCTTCTCTCCCGGCCCCTCCGCTCGAGGCAGATAGCGACGTTATACCGTTAGTTACACCAGACGAGGTGCAAACCGTCATAAAATCTCTCGCCCCTAAAAAGGCACCCGGCTCGGACGGAATAACGAATAGGGTCATCAAGCTATTCCCCGAACGTCTTTTGGTCCTTATGACATGCATATTTAATGCCGCATTATCAAACTGTGTCTTCCCACAGCAGTGGAAAGACGCCGTGGTTATCGGAATACCGAAACCCGGCAAAAAGAAGTCCGAGCCGGCTAGTTATAGACCGATTAGTCTGCTTAAAGGTTTAGGGAAAATTTACGAGCGGCTTTTGTATAGGAGGCTGTTAGCACACGTGGAGGCCAACAATCTTATTCCAAACGAGCAGTTTGGCTTTCGGGCCAAGCACTCGTCCACCCACCAAGTTCACCGTGTCGTTGAACATGTCAGCGCTCGGCTCATGAAAGGTCAAATGACCGGAGCTCTCTTCTTCGATGTGGCAAAGGCATTCGACAAGGTGTGGCACGCTGGCTTAATATACAAGCTTTTCATGATGGGAGTGCCACACAGACTCGTGCTCATCTTACGAGACTTTCTGTCGAATCATTCCTTTCGCTACAAAGTTGAAGGGACTCTGTCCTCTGCTCACCCCATCCGGGCCGGAGTCCCTCAGGGCTCCGTCCTCGCCCCCCTTCTGTACTCTCTGTACACACGAGATATCCCTCGGCCTGCGGGTGTGCAAACAGCCCTTTTTGCAGACGACACAGCTATTTACGCCTCTGGCACCTCCCCTCCCTCGATAGTTAGGCGACTCCAATCTGCGTCCAACGCCCTCAGCGATTGGTTCCAGAAATGGAGGATAACAGTCAACCCCGAAAAGAGTCAAGCGGTGATGTTTCACAAGAAACGGAACCACTCGCCTCTCTCGGCAGCGACACAAAGGGTCAGGATGTTTGGCTCCCCGATCCCTTGGGCTAAGGAAGCCAAATATCTTGGCGTTTTGCTCGACGATAAGCTCTCTTTCCGTCCCCACATAAACATGGTTCGCAAGCGGGCCACGTTTGTGTTGGGACGGCTGCACATGCTCCTCCGGAAGGAGTCTAAGATGTCGATCCGAAACAAAGTTAGGTTATACACTACTTGTATCAGACCAATAATGACGTATGCGTGCGTAGTTTTTGCCCACCTTAGGCCACACAGGATCCATAGGTTACAAACAGTTCAGAATAGGTTCATGCGCAAAGCGACGGGAGCACCGTGGTTCATGCGTAACGAGGATCTTCACATAGACCTCGAGTTGCCTACTATCCAGCAACACATGAAACTCTGTTCCCGCCGCTACTTTGATTCGGCTGCCACTCACCCCAACCAACTAGTGGTCGGGGCGTCCGGGTACATCCCCTCCAAGATTAGCAAAATTCGTAGACCTAGGCATGCTCTCGAAGAGCCGGACGATAGGATCACGATCGCTCAACGTAGAGCTCACACGGCTCGCGAAGCCACAACAAAACGTCCGCGGTTCCGTCCTCGCCGTCGAGGCCGGAATACGCGCCGCGTTCGCTCCTAAAGGGCGTGCCTTCCGCACGTCCTGTTAGTCAGTGACGGTCCAGGCCGAGGTTCGTACCCCAAAGGGGGTGCCCCTGTGGCACGTCACTTAAATGTCTTTGGTTGAGGGCCATCCGCCCCACCACAGCCCGCGTAAAGTAGTAATGGTCGTCTGAGACCGACTACTCGTCCTCACAAAAAAAAAAAAAAAGCGGGCCCTTCAGGATCACGATCGCTCAACGTAGAGCTCACACGGCTCGCGAAGCCACAACAAAACGTCCGCGGTTCCGTCCTCGCCGTCGAGGCCGGAATACGCGCCGCGTTCGCTCCTAGAGGGCGTGCCTTCCGCACGTGCTGTTAGTCAGTGACGGTCCAGGCCGAAGTTCGTACCCCAAAGGGGGTGCCCCTGTGGCACGTCACTTAAATGTCTTTGGTTGAGGGCCATCCCCCCACCACAGTCCGCGTAAAGTAGTAATGGTCGTCTGAGACCGACTACTCGTCCTCACAAAAAAAAAAAAAAAAAACGGGCCCTTCCCTTTTGTTCCGGTCCCGGCTTACTAAAGATAAGTGTGCCTTTCAGAAGGGCAGCCTTCGAACCTCGTGCTCTCGAATCCTCTAACCTATAATCCTTCTGATTACCATTAGCCGGCTTGCTTAATTTACTCATTCTTAATTACATAGTGATTCTAAATTATCAAACAAGTAATTTTATATAGATTTATTTATACAGAATATAACTACATTGTTATACTTGAGTTGTCTTTGCATTTATCTCCCTATACCACCCCACTACGTCACATCATTCACTACAACTCCATGATCAAATACATTTTTGTGACCACTCTATCAAATGAAAAACTTTAAATGACTCCGTATTAAAGCAAGCTTACTTAAATCATTCTTCATATTTCACGGTGCAACTTAAACAAACAAAGGTTCTTCACTAAATAAAAAAAAACTTAAGAGACCCTGTTTATAAGATAAGGGTCCATTATGACTATAAAATTAAAAACTATACAACATTGGGACCCTTTGAAAGACGACCATTTGTGTCCAAGATACATCGTGTCCAAAGGTGTAAAATTGTATGGCCATTGTCTGTCTATTGCCAAATATTACCTACATAAAATAAACCTTAAATTTAAAGCTATAAGGCACATTTTACCAACACTAACACCGACTGGACGTTCAGTTTTTTCGACGTTACGAATAAACAAACTTGTGCGTTATATAAATCATTTTAAAATAGATTTTGCTGGAACATATATTCAGTAGGATTATCATCTTGATTTAGTCTTATACTCGCTAATGTATTTTAAACTTTATTGTTATTAAAGTAAAGTGTATTTTCGCTTAAAGTTATTATAACAGAAGCCCATTGTATCTCTGATCAGAGTACGTGTGGAGAATGTTTACTTCTCCTCATAAATTGCTTAAGGGAAAGGTGTTTTTTTATTTACACAGTATTAAAGGAACAATAAGATTTTAATCAAGCGCGTAATGCGGGCGTGTACAGACTATCCCCCTTTTAAAATTTATTATGACGGCGATTGTTCTTAAGTGTAAGAACACATGGCCGTATTAAATCTATGCTCGTGTATAACTGGCTTATATGTTTTAGTTTAATGTACATTCTTCGATTGGTTTTAAAAACTATCCCCCTTACTCATAAACGCCTCTTAAATTTAATCAATGTTTAGCGAGATTTTTATTACAAAAACCAATCTTATACCAAAAAAACCCTAAGAATTTAAGCTAATCAATTGACTAAAATTTAAGAGGCGTTTATGAGTAAGGGGGTAATAGTGAAGTAGCTAACTTACAATATATTGTAGTAAGATACTAGGAATACGTTATGTCACCGCCTTGTGTTAGATAATAATAGTTTTCTAATTAAAATACCGCCTCAAGTATGTTATGCAATTAAGTTGGATAGTTTTCTCTCAGTAATACCTTGTTTTTAGAAATAATATCCAAATTACTTATCCTTCAGCTACGTCGCAGATCGCGTTATGTATTCGCGCAAATTAATCTTGATCCCTACTCTCCATTAAAAATCAAAACTTTACTTTTTATTTTATTTTTATAATCGAAAGATGATATTATATCTATGTAAACTTGAGATAAAAGCTTATTCTCGTTATAATGATAGATTATACTCACATATCTCCGTGTGGTGACGAAGTAAGAATACAATATGTCACCACCCCATCTCACCCCATGGGTGTCGTAAAAACCGACTAAGGGACTATTCGTGAATTTTATCTTTACGAAATAAAAAGAAGGAAAACTTGAAATTTAAACCCTGTACAAATCCTTATGGCTAGCGTGGTAGGCAAAGTATCCCTCCGTCACAGGAGGAGGCCCGTCCCTGCAGTGGGGCATTAATGGGCTGTTATGATGAAGGCAGGCAAAGTTTCCCTTCGTGCTTGGTAGAGTCATGCTTTGTTACTGTAGGAAATTAATAGGCTATAAAGAAGAATGAATGTTGCTTTAATTTTTAAAATGTCTTTTAACTAAGCTGCTACTAGAGGTATCGTACAGCGCCGTTTCAACACGAACTTTATCAATCAGTTCAAGGACTCGTGTTTTATCAAATGGGAGCTATCCTTATCTATTGTCTTCTCTTATCAATCAGGCTACAAAATAGGGCGTGGCTTGAGATATATGTTTGATAAGTAAAAAATAATATAGAGAAAAATATTAGTAGACATTACAAAATATAACTTTAAGATGAGCCTCCTTGTAAAGAAGTAAAACTGGTCTCCAGATTGTGCTGGTTAGTAAATTTGCTAACTGGTTTTATGTAAAGTTTTCAAGCATGTACTCTTAGTTCATTTCCACGAATGATGGAGAAATACTGCTTATAAATACTATTGTTTATTGTATTCATATTTACTAGGCAGAATAAGGATACAGGCTTCCTTTCGTCTTAACTTCCCTTACGATGATGCCATTGTCCGAATTCCCTTCGTACGAAAACTACGAAATAAAAACAATGGAGATTTTTGATTATTTTTTATTTACTTCAACGCTTATCTAATTAAATGCAATTAAACTTTTAACTAATTCAATAAAAACGTTATCTAAAATCGCGTTGGATGATTTGTATGCGTCGGAACCGGATGTTACCTGCAACTTCCGGCCCTTCCTGCCTTCAATGGCTACCATATACTATATCATACTGTACTACCTTTGAAAGGGCTATTGTAGTATACAAATTTATTGAAGTTTTTATTGCCTTTTACGAGACTATAATTGATGTGTTAAGGGCGTTGACTTTAGAGTTCTAAATAATGCTTGGCAAACTTCAAAGGTACAAATAAAGCGTTTGTTGGTAGATCTTAATGTTTTACATAATTCACTCAAGGATAGGTAGATATATAGGTATAGGTAGATCAAAGTACCAACTGTGATTCAAGATTACAAGAATATGTCATCTGATAGTAGTGAGACAGGAATCCATCCGGGATATGGGTAATCTTGGCTTGTTTTTTATAGAAAGACGATTTAGTGATAAGTTTTCTTTATTTAGTAGAAGCTAAGCAGCTCTTTAGGAGATATTTACGTAATATTTTAAAATTTAATTCAAATAATATAAATTAATTTACTATAAGTTATTTGTTTATAAGAATATTTAATCGTACCTCACTAAAAATTCGAGTAGACCTGAGCTTTGCAAGAGTCCACGTGTAAATTCCGTAAGGTATCTGCCTTGTATATACCACATTAAATATCTCATAAAGGGCCTCTACGTCTTGGCTTCCGCCCGATGTAGGTATGCCTTCCAAAGAAACGGGTCTCCAATAGACTCAAGTATTATGGAAAAGAAACATATACCTAGACTAAAACAACACAGAAACTATAAAATAATTTAACTTATAAGCTTATGATCGTCTAGATTGACATTTCACAATGTCCTCTTTATCTAATGAGTCAATGTACCTAAATAGAGGTGTGTTTATTAATAATGACTTGGTTTCACGCCACGTGGGTATTTGGTGGCAAATTGGAGATGCCTTATATTCTATGGAGTGAAGTCATTTCATGAATATATATTGCTCACACATTCACACAACGCCATCTAGTCCCAAACTAAGCAGAGCTTGTACTATGGGTACTAGGCAACGGATAAATGTACTTAAATACTTTTTTGTTGTAAATACATACGTACGTATTATACCTACATAGAAAACACCCAAAGATTTGCATTGAGCGGGAATCGATTTGTTGTCTTTATTGCTAGACTGTATATTTGAGCTTTTCATTAGGTTCAATATAGTCGTCGTGGTTTGTTTCTTTGTAAAAAAATGGAAATGTAATTTACTTATTTACGTATTGTGAAATAAATAATTATGTTACATAACATTGGATACATATCCATTTCACTGTTTTGTTGTTAGTCGTGTTCTAATCTAACCGAAAATAAAACAACCCACAACAGACCATTACTAGTAAACATAGCGGGTATATTAAGCCGATTAAAATTCCAATTGGTGTGCACGAAGAACCGATAGCTTATG
Organism: Schrankia costaestrigalis; assembly: GCA_905475405.1. Lineage (NCBI taxonomy): Eukaryota > Metazoa > Arthropoda > Insecta > Lepidoptera > Erebidae > Schrankia > Schrankia costaestrigalis. The sequence goes on from FR997851.1 coordinate 7,349,338, forward strand.
AGTCAGAATGGTTCTAAAATGGCGATCGCGCACCGGAAGACCCTATTGGGGTGGTTACACGACCATTATTATAGGTTGCGGGATTTTGTGAAAGAAAGGCACTGAATCGAGTATATTGGAAAAGTTTTGCCTATGTCCAGCTGTAAAAGAATTCTGCCTAGTGTGACTAATTATTCATTATTTTTTATTTATTTACAATCACACAAGAAATATTTCCGTGACAGCTAAAGATAATAAATTACTAGCAAATGTGTGACATAAATAATTAGCATAAATCAAAACAATAATAAAAATTTTATTGTAAATACATCTACCCAGGTTCTGCAATTTATGACCTTTATATGAACGATATTTATTACAATTGGTTTCTTCACTTATATAATAATTAGCATTTCTTAATAATTATATTATTTATGAACTTAGCTTCATTTCATTCAATTTCCTGCTAAGCAGGGATAAAGCCTACTTCGTTCTAGCAAATCACTATACTCTTAGGGTTTTTTTCGACTTTTCTTTCACTTGTGTTTTATTTGTTGATGGTTGGTTAACAGATTATTTTATTTATTCATCTTTTACAGCATATGCACTTAGTGGTGGTCCCATTTTTTATTTTAAGCCCTAAAAAAATTAGTTTTACGAGCTAGTTGGCATATGACTCCAACTCCTCATTGGCGAATAGCTCTAGTTGGTCAAAGGCTCAAGTTGGCAAAATGAGCTAGTTGGAATATGACCCCAACTCCATCATTACACGTCGTATGTCTTATCTGGAAAGCTTCACAAAAATATAAGTAATTCTATTGTACATATAAGTAGGTAGTCAATAATATGTTTTGTGAGCGGTTAGCGTCGCACGCGTTGTATACACTTGTATAAGCCATGGTTAGCACCGCACTTGTATAAGTGGGACGTCGTAATGTGTCCACAAGGTTGGCTGTATACCGTATTCATCCTTACCTGATTTATTTAGTAAACAAACACCACATATTGCAAATTCACTAGTTTTTACATCAATCGCACGCTTTGATATGGATGAAAATTTCTGGAAAGTAGCATTAAACGTTTATGCAATAGAAAACACGTAAATCACTTTGATTTATACACTATCTTTCTTAAATTTTAAATAAATATCTTTTTTTCCAACGGCAAATTTCACAGATAAAATTAATTTTACCATTTGACATTTGTAGTTTATAGAATTTTGTCCTTGATTCCTATACATTTCTCAAAGATCAAAGACTGAAGTCTTTAGTCTGTGGTTGACACGACGCCATATATGTTTACGTTTTAAAGCAAATCCGTCAAATAGACAGTAGTAACCATTGTTTAGATAGAGAGTTAGAAATTTTGGACAATCGTTTTATAACTGAATGAAGAAGTCATAAAAATCGAATCTGCGATTATACAAAAAATCTTATATACTATTTAAATTATTTTAAATCGTTCTTTTCCATAAATTAAACCTAATTCAGTTTATCTTAACGGAGGGAAACTAGAAAATCGTTGCGTTGAATCCCGTACTGTTCCTTACAAGGTCATGAAAATAACAGACGAAAAACAATAATAATTATTTGATTTGCTTGTGATTTAAAAAAAAAAGAAAATTTATTGCTTATATGAAACGCAGAAAAAAGGAAAATACAACCATTAACAAAAGTAATAATATTAAAAGCAATTGGAGAAGGCTCAGCTTGATTACTCTAGGCAGCTAAAAATCACATACTTCAAAACCACGATTTACCATAGGCACTAAGAAAGCCTTTTACATAAGGCTCTACTGTGAAGTAGGGACCTATTGACATTGTATGACACACTCATACACTGTCGTAATGTTTTCAAGTGTATACAAAACATTTTATGATTTATTTCCTCGAAATTACCAAACGTTTAGAAACTGTTTTGTCCATAAAACTTAACGTAACTCTTGACTTTAAGCAAACAGAACCTCGTAGTACCTACCTGTAATACTTATTTTGGTTAGAATACTGCTATCACTTTAAAGTATGATGATATTGATAAATGAAAAATGGCTTAAGATGTTTTATCTGGGTCTATCTCAGAATTTATAAAAATATTATTTTAAATTAAACACAAAAACTTATTTTCATGCCTTGTAATAAAGAAAAAAATAATTATTGATTTTAGCCACAAGTGCCAACATACCCAACAATATAAAAAATAATGTACTAATCTAATAATATTAAATACATATTATTGTTTTACCTATTCCTACTCGTTATTTTAATTTAAATAAAACACAGATATTATTATAAAATAAATGATACTCATTTACGACTCATGACGACCTCGGTGGCGCGACGGTAGCGCAAGCGGCTGCCGTGCAAGAGGTTGTGGGTTCGATCCCCACGCAGGACAATAATTTGTGAGATCCACAAATTATTGTCCTGGTCTGGGTGTTCTTTGTGTCCGTTAATTGATGTTTGTAAAAGGTCCCCGCGACACAGGGCATGATCCCTAGTGCGGGAGTTGTCTTTTTTAGAAAACAGAAAACAAAAACATAACTTTAGTAACAAAGAAATGGTCAGAATGAATACCATGGACGTCACGCCTCATTTTAAATGGTAGCTTATAAAGAGCATACGTCAATGGTACAGTCAAGGAATTTGATTCGCGTACCGTCTTAAGTCTAAATTGCTAATGATAATCGATATTGATAAGGACTATCTTTCTTCGCAACGCTAAAATGACGTCAGTGTCAAAAAAATTTTTTTTTCTATTTATTAGACGAAACTACAAATAGGTTAGTATTCAGAGAAGACACTTTGATATTGTAAAATTAATCTAACACACATTATATAAGGTTGAAGTTTGCAGAACTTTCACCCGAACATACGTCATCATTAAAATGTAAAACAATTTTCCCTTATTTTAACGAATATAAACCTTACGATATGTTAATGGTTCAAACAATAAATCATTGAAATGGTACGTGAATCAAATTCCTTGACTGTACATACAGAAAACAATGATTCATTTTCTTAGAAAAAATTTAAGATAATTTTGTCGTATGATGTCACTAATAAAAAACATGCTATGATGATTGCCTTTATGTCTCTCCAGGGTATAGAACTAATTCTAATCTCACTCCTTGAATAGTACTCTCGACTAGCAGAAGTTCATTAGGCATAATAAAAGGTTCTATACTTATTTACGTTTGCCCAACGCCATCTTGCCGCCCAAAAGAAAAACTCAATAGGTACGAAGCCCTATACCAACCTGTCTCGCCAACTTTAAGCAAGCTAAATTTCCCTTACTCCATCACTAAAGAAGACCCGGCTTTGTATTGGTACTTTAAGCGAATATAACTAGATGTCAAACATCCCTCAACAAAGTTACTGATGTATGTAAACAAACGAGAAACAGTTTGTTTCGTCACAAGGTCATCAAGTCTCTAGAGGGGTCAGTGCATTGACAGATATACTTAGTCCATTGTCGTTTACGTCACGACTTGTTGATCTACCTAGTCTAGCCATAAATATTGTTACGAAGAAAAAACATTTTTTTTTATTGCAAATAATATTTATTACTTTTACAGTGTGTTAGTTTAATACATAAATATAAAACAATTCAAAATATAAAAAGCTTATTCGAAGTGGTCTCCATTGGCTGCAACACAGTCCTTTAAACGTTGAGGCCAGTTATCAATAGAAGCACGCACTCTTTCCATGGGAAAATTCTTCACTGCCAATCGTATGGATTGTTTTAGGGACTCCAAATTATCATGGCGTTTAGAGCAAGCCATACTCTCTAAAACTGACCATAAATCATAATCCAGCGGATTAAGATCGGGACTAGACGACGGCCAGTCTTCAGCTCTGATGAAGTCCGAAACGTTCATTTCCAACCAAGACTGCGTGGACCGAGCTTTATGACCCGGCGCTGAGTCTTGTTGGAAGGACCATACTTGGTTATTGAACATGGTGTTGTTAAGGGGTTTAACTACCTTCTCAAGAATGGTATCTTGATACACTTGTGCCGATGTTTTGATACCTTTTTCACAAAAATATGGCTCAGTCACTCCTTCATAGCTAACACCCCACCAAACCATCACTGAAGTCGGATAATGCCCACGTTGCACTCTGTCGACTAATTGGGAAGCTTCCTTAGAGCTTTGAGCATAAATACGGTCATTTTGTTTGTTAAAATGTTGCTCAACTGTAAAGATTTTCTCATCCGTAAACAAAATTTTTCTGTGACCTCCCTTTGCGTACCGCTTCAGTAGTTGCTTCGATTTTACCACCCTATTCTTTTTTAAATTATCAGTTAAAAAATGACCAGTGCGTCTCTTATAGGCTGCAAGTCCTAAGTCATCTTTTAAAATGCGTGACATGGTTCTGGGTGCTATCTTCATCTCCCGAGATAAAATCTTTTGCTTTCGGACAGGATTTCTTCGAATTCTTTCCCTTACTGCTTTGACCACCATTTTCGTACGAACACTACGTGGACGGCCAGATCTTTTTCTGTCACAAACAGAGAAGGTCTCATTGTACCTATTAATAGCCCGGTACACAAACATTTGACTAATACCAAGCGTATGGAGAGTTTTAAAAATTACATTCGGCTCCATACCAACTTTGTGTAATGCAATCACAGCGATTCGGTTTTCTTTATCACCCCACTCCATTTTAATATAGCAAAATATTGTACAATGTATTGGCGCCAAAATTAGAAAATACAATGAACAATCGTATAAAAATGACAGATTCCAAATTCAAATGTAATATCTTTCTTATTTTTAATTGTAACAGTATTTATGGCCAGACTATGTATATAAGTATATATTTATGGTTATGACTTTGCTTGGTTTTGGTTGACCTATAAGTAGTCTATGTGTTTTAAAGTACTAAATTGTAATAATAATAATCTGAAGAGAGTCTTCTGGACTTCTCCTCAGGATGACTTGGACATTAATCAGTGACTACATTAGGCAGATAATTTGGTAGAAATTTATTTGGTTACTTTGCCTCTTACAGATTGTATCTCTGCTGGAAATAAATTTGACTGAAACCCTAAACTAATCCATCTACAAATTAGCATTGTATTAGTAGTCAAGTTACTCTTCATTGCAGAAGTAAACCCTGTGGTAGATCCTTTATTTTTTTTATCCAAGCTACTATGCAATAAATAAAAAGGTGAAGGTTAAATTACGTATATCTCGATATAAATACATAAAACAAGAGGACCCTGTTACATAGTCTGTAGTATTATGTAAAATGCAAGAGCATAAATAAAATTCCGTCGAGTGCCCGCGGCACGTTACAAGGTCTGCAGGTGTTTCGGTGCAACGGCTGTTTGTATGTTTCCATTGTTTTATACGGTACGGGATTTCTTCGTTAGTAAATAGTGAACAGGGGTTTATGAAGATATATTTAGGTGTAAGAATGCAAACAAAACGAATCATGTTTGTAAGGGGATAGTTTTGTGAATGGTGCTCCGTAGTCTCTTTATGTATGTATTGAATAAATAATTTAATTGCTATCGACACATAGTACTTACTACAAGGAGAGCGCCCTATGAGAGCCTTGTAAATATTGACTACAGTTAACCAATAAAAATATTGATTTATTAATGGTAGGACTAGATGTTAGCACAGGTACAGTAGGCTAAATTGCACCCCAACATAATAGTATGCCAATGTGTTGTAGTAGGTAAACCGTGTACCGACTGATTTGTTGACCTAATTTTTATGTGCTAAGCCTTTGCTCAGTAAAAGTTTTGTTCAAATAAATTAGCAGTAAAAAGCGTCATTTGTATTATATAAATTATACTTTATTTTTAGCTACAATTTGTTTATTGTAAAGAACAATGGAAACAAACCATGATCAAGTCATCGAACTCTCTTTGTCCACTCTTTATGGCAGTCTTAATATTTATTGCAAAGGGTCTTTTGTATTACCTATTAATATATCCCCTTACTCATAAACGCTTCTTAAATTTTAGTCAATTGATGGTTTTGTTTGGTATAAGGTTGATTTTACTAATACAAATCTCGCTAAACAGTGATTAAATTTAAGTAGTGTTTATGAGTAAGGGGGATAATGTTTAAACCAAATTTATTTACTAACAAAACATTTATTTTTGTACTTAAATTAGTGATTGTTTTCGGGGAACAAGAAAAAAACGAAGATTTTGTTCTTCTAAGAACTTAAACCGTAAACTCATTGTTAGAGCGAGACACTTAAAAGTGACACCGAAGCTCATTTGCATACAAAAGATAACTCCTGCTTTTGGGATCAATCCCCAATTAACGGACAACCAGAATAAAGAGAAATATTTTGTGCATCGCACAAGTAAATTTAATTTCGTGTGGTGACAATAAGTCTCCTTGCTCCTCCCGTGACGAAGGGATAGTTGGCCTACTAACACCACGCTGGCCAGACGGATTCTTATAGGGTTTAATTTCAAGTTTTCCCTTCTTTTTATTTCGTAAAGATAATATAGTCCCTTAGTCGGTTTCCCGGGATAGTCCCTTAAGCCCGATTTACACATCGACAAGTACAGTAGCGAGTTAAGTAGTAAGTCGTTGATAAGGTTTATTTGAATAGATCTCCATCCTATTTTTTGGCGAGGTAAGTACGAAGTAGCCCCCTCTCTCGCGTCTAGCCAACTTAACTCGCCAAAAAATAGGATGGAGATCCATTTAAATCAACTTAATCAACAACTTACTACTTAACTCGCTACTGTACTTGTCGATGTGTAAATCGGGCTTGAGTCGGTTTTTACAACACCCATGGGATGAGAGGGGGTGGTGACATTTTGTATTCTTACTCCGTCACCACACGGACTGAGGTATATTGCTGAAACATTGTTATGTCTGTCGTAGTCGCTGACAAAATGCTTTCCAAAAAGGCTAACGGTCACCCAAAGGTTGACAAAATCAGCTATCCACCTGTTAAAGTCGCATCAAAAGCCGTCCATCTGCTTCATAGATTACCCGCCACAGTCTCAAGTTTTTTTTAATACGATTGATAAGCAGTAATTAGATAACTATGAGTTTGATGTCACAAACAGACACTTCAATTATTTATATGTATGTAAATAATTTTCCTATACCAATACCGTTATCAAGGATGTTCATAAAATTAAGAGTAGTTATCTAATACCCAATATTTACCTCTATCTGACGTAAAGTATGACTCATTGGTAACGTTCTGCGCATACGTATGACTCATATCAACGTTCGTATTTCCCGTATAAAAAGTAATTGTACAGGTGTAATTGAGTGTTAAGTACATCGTAGCTTACGTCATCATCATCATCATAACAGCCTATTTATGTCCCACTGCAGTGACGGGTCTCCTCCAGTGACGGAGGGATACTTGGCCTACCAATACCACACTGGTCTGACGGATTGGTATAAGGTTTAATTTCAAGTTTTTCTTCTTTCTACGTAAAGGTAATATTCAAAGATAGTCCCTTAGTCGGTTTCTACGATACCCATGGGATGAGATGGGGTGGTGATGGTGACATTGTATTCTTACTTCGTCACTACACGGAAGACAAAAAATAAAAAGTAATTGTACTGGTGTAATTGGCTGTTAAGTATAGCGTTGGTTACGTAATTGGAAATGTGTTACCATCCTAACTTCTATATTGTTGTGTTACCAACCTAATTTATATTAATTTTTGCCCTTTAAAAAACACTATCTAGACCCATAACAGACCCATAGAGTACCTAAAGTACAAATACACTTATTAAATGTATAATAATATAATACATATTATATCATTAAAATCATTACAACCCTTTTTATGCTCCACTGCACGGACACCCCTCCTCCAGCGTTGGAGGGAAACTAGTACCATGTCTGGACATACGACTTGCTATTGAGTTTTCCTTCTTTTGTTCTTTCGTAGATATAATATGACCAAAATTGTTACTGTTACAACATCCGCGGGATGAGAAGCATGTAACATCTTTCTGCTCTACTTTCGTAACACTGAAAAACAAAATCACGTTTCGAAATGTCTTAATCATATTTTCTTATCTAACGTATGATGAAATTTCGTAATATTGCAATATATACAAATATAAGTCATTGTGTCTCATCCTTCATTTTGGGAATGCATTTTCCTGTGTCCATTTTTAATGTATTTTGTGAAATTATGTTTCATAGTGCGTCATAGAAAGACGTATGTTTTTCTCTAAAAAAAACATTGATGTAATTATAAAGCTAAGGTCGAGGTAAAAGTCTGAGTCAACCTGTGCTTATTTCTTTTGTTTCTTAGTAAACATAACTCCCGCACTTGTGATGACATGCCTTCTGACACGGAGACATGTACGAACTTCAATCAGCTCTCTCAATCAACTTCAACATCCAGATTCAGGCCAATCATTTGAGGATCACTTACATAATTGTCTTGCGTGGGATTCGAACCTGCTATCTTGTGGACTGCACTCGTATACGCAAACGCTGTGCCATTAGCTTTCCTAAATAACATGGAGTTGTATTATATACTTTTCTAAGCAGGCCTAGTGTCGAGCCTTGTGGAACACCACATAAGCATGTCACTGACATAATTAACACCGTCTTATCAACCATCAGCAGTGCAGTAACTGGGTGCCCCATTTAAACCAAAACCCATAAATATAACCGAGATAGTGTTGGTTACTTATGGTGGATCTTTTTATGATGTTATTTAAACCATAAACTAAAACACATGTCAACTTTTTTTAAGATAAAAAATGTTTAAAGCTATATCAGGTTCCCTTTTACAAAATAATAGCTCTATTTTTATTTATGTGTTGACGTAATATGAGTGCAAATTGTGTAGATTTAAAGTGTATATTTCTTTGCATTGTTATTTAAATTTTGATGAAACAAGGTTACTGTCTGTTTTAGTTTTTTAACTAATATTCTTCAATACTTTTTTGTTTGATAATAAGATCTACATTTCCTCTGAAGACTAAAAATAATCACTTTTCAGGATTATAACGGCAAGTTATCCTTTTTTGCTAGAGATACAACTGCCTCAGTGGCACATGATTGGTACAAGAGCGGGTTCGAATCACACGCAGAACATTTGTTTGTGCGATCCACACTTTTTCGTTTCAAAGTTCTCGTGGGACAAGGTATAATACTTGGTGCGGGTGTTATAAAATTTTAGTCATTCTGACATCTTTTCTAAAATTGTAATAAGTATTACCACAGAGACGCGAAGAAAATCAAAAGTTTGGTCACGTATTATTATTATTATGTAACTACCTACCTACTTATACAAAGGCTAAGCCTCTATCAACTTGTACTCTATAATCACTGATAAACATAAATTTTATGTTTCTTTTATAAATATGTAGTAACCACATAGCTTGTGTATGATACATTTCAACAAAAAATGTAATACCTTTATTGTATGAGTCAGAGTTAATTTTATATGTTTTCTGTTAAGTGTGTAAGGTAAATAATATACTTTTGTCAATGACTTATGTTTGGTTTATAAAATACATAACTAAGTGATTGAGTAGCCTTTGGTTATGAATCAAACTGTGTACTAGCATTGGTTTTTATTTTTAAAACTTGAAATTTTTATTTAGTTTTCAATTTCTAGCACTTGTGCATAACATACAGTAGTACCCTTGCATACTTAGTATTTAAACCTATCCTGAAATTTTAATTCATCATCATAACAACCCGTTAATGTCCCACTGCAGGGACGGGTCTCCTCCCGGGACGCAAGGATACTTGGCCTACTAATACCACGCTGGCCAGACGGATTGGTATAGGGTTTAATTTCAAGTTTTCTTTCTTTTTATTTCGTAAAGATAATATTCACGGATAGTCCCTTAGTTGGGTTTTTACGACACCCATGGGATGAGATGGGGAGGTGACACATAGTATCCTCTTCGAAAAGAACCATCTAATTGATATGCTTTCTCCAAATATCAAGGGCACTTATGGATGAGGAAGGCATAGAGAAAAAAAAACCTTTGCTTACTATACATTGCCTATAACTAAACTAGACCTGCTCCATAAAGGTCGTCGTACTTTACAAACTTCAAAACTAAAACTCCAATAACCCAACTCCATAAACCAAATCATTCAACTATAACACAAACAGATAGAAAGACTTGATACAGACACGTGGTATTAATTAATATCGTGGCTTACAGTATGACTACCGCCATGCCATGTGCAACTCAAGGTTAAATATTTGGTGGAGATAAGATACTTCCAATGATCTGTGTGGGGTATCTGTTATCTCTTGTGTGCATATGATTTCATTAAGTACACGTTTTGGAATTAAAATGTTTTTAAAACTGCTTTCAAATAAGAGCAAGTCGGGATGTTGCCATGGTTTTTATGTTTATGATAATGGATGTTATTTGTGTTTATGTCTGAAAATACTTAAGTATACTGAAAGAATATGCAGCTAGATGTGCTGTTAATCAGCTTCATGATTAACCGCTAATGCGGTAGAACCCTCCTTACCAATTTAGTTATGACATTAAACAAATTACAGAATTTTATCCCAGTTTGACGGCGTTTGGTTTAATTCAATTATTACCACACATGACAATTAATTATTGCGATCCACAATTTGTAGTCTTAAACCTTTATCTTTCGTGTATGTCTTTCAAAGTTGATACAACTTGATCCCTAATGTTTAAAAATAAGTCTATCTTGTAAGGAAAAGAGTATTTAAGAGAAATGTAGTATATCAATACTGTTCAAGGTTTTGTTGATTTAGACATACGATAAAGTCTTGAAAAGCATAGATATAATGTGATGTTTCCTTGCGATGATGTTTTGTGAGTAAATGATGTTATCATAGGAAATGATTTCGCGATATGTCGTACCTACATAATATTGTGATAAAAAGGTGTGTCTTATTTATACTTATCTAGAATTGTGAGATAAGTTAACATAATATTATCATGTGTCATATGAATACATGTAGACGAATTTCTTGTGATTTTATATAGAGTAGGTTATTATTTGATTTGAATTTTCATAATAGTAGTTGTGTTAGCTGTAGTGCTTGTGGTTATGGATAGAGTTATCTTTTACGTAGTCTAAGATTAAGTTGTCCTATTGTGCTTAATCACAACAATGTTTGATTAGGTAAAAGCTGCCTTTTTAGGAAGCATTGTAAAGTATTTTACTGCAAAAAAAATCATGACAAAACGATATTAATCTAACCAACGTAGCCCAAAATGTCAAAAGAAAAAAATTACATAAACCTATTCGTCTGACCATCGTGGTATTAGTTACTGTAGCAAGCCCTACCCTGGAATAGATAATGAAATGACCTATTACGATAATTGCTATTGACTATTAACAGCGGTTCAAGGTAACTCAAATTTGATTGATAAAGTATGCAAATAAATAAATAGTATCCTTGTTTTCCGTGCAACAAAATTGACCAATTGTCTTCATGAATAAATTGATGCAGATTATTATAGTGTACGATAAGTGACGTAAGCTATCAATAAGTGAATCAGTAAGACCACAGTTGAGTCAAGACTGCCATTGTGGATGAACGTATTACTTTTAAATAAAAGTTTATGCAAATTATTGCAAATCTGGATGAAATGTGTTTAAATAAAAGTGTATTCAAATCATTGCCAATCTGGATGAACGTCTAAATAAGAGTTTAAGCAAAACATCCATGTGATAGGAATGAAAAGTGTCTTAAGAAAGTGATGATTTTTGTGTTCAGTGTTTTGAGTGTATTAGTGTTTTAAATGAAGAAATGTTTGCTCCAATAGATGAATTGATAAATGATTTTCTTACTGATGGGAAATTGTAAGTTGACTGTTTGTTATTTATAGATTAGACCATAGCATTTCATCCTATTGGTATCGTAGGTTAGTTAGTAAAGTTAACAAGGGACAGTTCGTTGCGAAAAGAACGTAAACCCTTGATCAATCCATCTGCTCAGCGTGTTTTAGTAGGGAGAAAAACACAAAAAACAAAGCGAGATTACCGGGTTTTTAAAGTATTAGTTTGTAATATAGTATGAGTATTCACTAGTATATTTAACGCTCTAGGTGTAGCGAATGTTAAGTGCAATGTTTATGTAGTACATATTATGGCGTTCTTATCATTACATAGATGTCATCTATACTACCTGTGTATTTTATCTACATAACTTTATATTAAGATGGTTAGGAAATAAATTCGTTTAGGCTTGAGGTCTCTTGACACTTGTATGACATTGGATGTGATTACGCCAATTAGTTTCTTATTATGCCTTTGGAATAAATTGGGGAAAGATGTAGACTTAAGTTGTCAACACACTTATAATTTCAAATCTTCTCAGAAGCTATTTTCTATTGAAGAATTAAACCCACAAGAGACTTACAAATAGGTTATTGATCATCATCATAACAGCCTATTGCAGGGACGGGCCTCAACCCGTGACGGAGGTATACAGCCTACTAATACCACGCTGGCCAGACGGATTGGTATAGGGTTAAATTTCAAGTTTTCCTTCTTTTTATTTCGTAAAGATATATTTACGGTTATTCCCTTAGTCGGTTTTTACGACACCCCTGGCATGAGATAGGGTGACAATATTGTATTCTTACTCCGCCACCACACGGAGAAGGGACTTACAAACAAGTATTTGATATTATGTAATAATTAATTTAAAATTACATTAATGGCAGAGCGGCTGTGTTTGTAGCTGCCGTTCGTGAATGCAAATTGCACGAAAGTGTTGTTTGTGTAATTTTGTATTAATTTTAGTTCAGTTGGTTTTAGGTACCTTATTTTTGTAGGACACGGTAATTATGACTTTTTATATTTGTTTACCTGTGTTACTGATAGTAATACTTAGTTGTACTAATATTCTATTTAGTATTAGTAGGTCAAGTATCCCTCCGCCATGGGAGGAGGCCCGTCCCTGCAGTGGGACATTAATGGGCTGTTATGATGATACTAATATTAAATTTATCCTGCTTAGGAACCAAACCCACGGCCTCGTGTTTCAAATTCACTTATAAACAAGCTATACGAATACAATAGAGGGTACCTTTTACGTTAGCTTAATGAGGATATTGTCGTGACGTGTATAAATTACGAATGGTTCTTACTTGAGTCATATTATTCAATGCAATTTCTGTATGAGTTACCTACTTATATGTATTATTGGAAATTAACCTTAACAGTAACCTTCACTAGGTCGGTATTCATACGTCAGTATTGCATTAAAGTATTACTGTTTTATTTTAAAGATAACTTTGGCACTAATTTTTATCCTTATGTCTCAGGAGTTTTACAAACACGAAATTTACGGACAAATACAAAACATGGGCTTATGAAAATCATTTGACGACCTCTGTGTGGTTATATAACATGACTGCTACGCAGAGGTCTCAGGTTCGATTCCCGCTCTATGCAAATCTTTGTGTGCATGAACATGATTGTTTGCATTGGTCTGGGTGTTTTCTATGTATAATATTATGTATGTATTAACAAAAAAAGTATTTCATCATCATCATCATCATTTCAGCCAATCGACGTCCACTGCCGAACATAGGCCTCCTCCAAGCATTGCCACCTTGTGCGGTCCTGTGCCTCCCTCATCCATCGGCTTCCCGCCGTCCTAACTAGGTCGTCGGTCCACCGTGTAAGGGGTCTCCCCACCCTGCGCTTTCCGGTACGCGGTCGCCATTCCAGAACCTTTCTGCCCCAACGGCTGTCGGTTCTCCGTGTTATGTGCCCTGCCCACCGCCGCTTTAACCGGACAATTCTGAGCGCTATGTCGGTTACTTTGGTTCTCCTGCGGATCTCCTCATTTCTGATTCGATCACGCAGGGAAACTCCCAACATAGCTCTCTCCATTGCCCTCTGAGTGACCATGAGCCTTCTGAGAAGGCCCATAGTTAGCGACCACGTCTCTGATCCATAGGTGATCACTGGCAACACGCACTGGTCGAAGACCTTTGTCTTCAGACACTGCGGTAATGTGGACGAGAAGATACGTTTTAGCTTCCCGAACGCTACCCATCCGAGTTGGATTCGACGAGTGACCTCCTTCTCAAAGTTGGACTTACCTAGCTGGACTAACTGTCCCAGGTAAATATACTCGTCGACAACTTCGAGAACAAAAAAAGTATATAAGTAGTTTTATCCGTTGTCTAGTATCCATAGTACAAGCTCTGCTTAGTTTGGGACTAGATGGCGTTGTGTGAATGTACTCTACCATTAGTAGGCTAAGTATCTCTCCGTCACTGGAGGAGTCCCGTCCCTGCAGTGGGACATTAATGGGATGTTATGAATAAATAATTATGTATTACAAACTCATAATACCCAAAATAGAAAGTTATTATCCCATCCATTAGTGAAACCTCATATTTACATAAAACCAGGTACATACTAGCTAAAAGGTAGCAAAGTAGTTGCGATGCAGACAATAGGGTAGGAAACAATGTGCCATTGTGACCCTTTGTACAGTGTGAACTCTGCTTAGTTTGACGAACAAGGATTGGAAAGATTACATGGTTAGTTCGTGATTGAAAGTTACCTATTTTCTTATTCTATTTTACTATTTTCTATGGGGTCGTTAAAAATACATTTCACGCTTATTTTTTGAGACATAAAACTTCACAATTTTTCACAACTAAAGTTCTGGTATATTATGTAAGTATATTGGTAGTGTAATATGAGCTTGAGAAAATTATAAACCAAATAAGTATGACGAGTTCCCTTTCGTGATGCTTATGGTCCATGGCTGTTATGCAAAAGTCTCGTGGTCTCTGAGCCATGTTTACCTTCATCTATACTAATATTATAAAGAGGTAAAGTTTGTGTGTTTGTGACGTTGTAGGGTACCCCCTACAACGTCACTTGTAATTTACAAGATCAGGTTACAAGATCAGTGTCTAGTCAGCGTTAGGTCTAGAATAGTAGACCTACGGTTGTCGCAGCTTTATAAAATAACTTACATACATCCCACATACTAAACTATATCTACATAGACACATGTATAAATAGATTGACCTTTCAAACGCTTAGCACTAACAAAGGAAGTCGTATGTACTATCTTGTTACTCCTGTCAGGGGTCCCTTGTGCGTGTATTGACTCTGGCTTTGATTGAGACTAATTCTTATATCCAATATATTTTTAGTTAAGTAGATATATTTATATAAGTATTTTGGTTTTCTAAATTATATCGTTTTACTTAACACCGAAGATGTGATTGGAGGAGTAAATAACGAAGGAAGACTTACTCTATAATATTTAATTGGTCATACATCATCATAACAGCCCGTTGATGTCCCACTGCAGGAACGGGCCTCCTCCCGTGACGGAGGGATACTTGGCATACTAATACCACGCATGGCTAGACGGATTGGTATAGGGTTTAATTTTAAGTTTTCCTTCTTTTTACTATGTAAAGATAATATTCACGGATAGTCCCTTAGTCGGTTTTTACGACACCCATGGGATGAGATGGGGTGGTGACATATTGTATTGTTACTCCGTCACCACACGGAAATAGGACGGGATGGTCATTATTTGCAAACAATTTGTAATTTTATAACAATGAAGCAATTCGCTAATAGCCCTGATGGGGGCTAGTTGATAAAATTCATTAGCTTATTGAAATTTAATAGTGGGAAAAGACAATCTAAGGCCATTTAAGAGTTGATAATGAATAAAAAATATTTTTGATAACTGATTACACTCATTACTCAATGTAAGAATAATGAGTTTAAAATCGTTTTAACACCGTCCGTACTCAGAATAAATTGGCCTGAATTGTTAACCGTGCGTTGGCGCCGCCCGTCCGTAAATATCACATACCGGATAATTTTACATTGTTCAATTATAACGGCATAAGATTTCAATAAGATATCCTGGTATTTTGTTAATGTGCCTTCCCTTGTAATACAAAAGTATTGATTGATAATGACAACTAGACATTAGGGATCATATTTCGTGTGACCCCGTAACCCCGTGATATTGATGTTTAAGAAACACCGACGGTTTTAGTCTTTAGACTAGTTTGCATAGGGATACCGATACCAATCCCCGATGAGGCCAAGTCGATGAATGGACGTCCTATAAAAGGTTTCCCACGTTAACAAATGGTCATATTTCGTGTGTAGGTCTACATGTAAACTGTGGAAAATATAATTAGTAAAACACAAAAACAAATTGTCTTGACTGAAATACGGACTCCTAACCTCGTGATTGATATTCCTGCACTAGGGATCATATAATAGGTCTTTAATATAATCAGCTCCTAAATAACAAAAATTATATCAGCAATATAATGTCTTAAAAGAATATAGAGTCTAAAGACTGCGCAGAAATAAAACTGCAATTTCATAGGTAAAGACCTAATATTTAGTGTTTGGATCTTTGACAATAATTTATTTTTAGAACTAGTAGACATTAAACTTTGTAAAAACTAACTTAACCTACCTACTTAGTATAACCTCGTGATTGACAACCTCGTACCGTGATTGTCACGTCACTGAAGCACTTGTAGCATCTTTATCTTTTGCTACCATAATTATCCTAGTTTATCAATCAATACAAGTACCTAGTTACCGATCATAAATTCGTTGAGAGTGTCTGCCTGCGTTCACCTTGCATTGAGACCGGTTTGTTTTGATAACTATAAAACCTTGGCATGGATGCGATATCTATGTAATAGTTACGTGTTTTCACTTTTTAGTTAAAATATTTAATTTTGTAAACAACTTCTATAACCTAGTAGTTGAAGTAGTATAAACCTGCTTCTTGTGTCTTGGATTCAATTGCAGCTCTATGCAAATCTTTTGTGTAGATAATTGTTTGTTTTGTTCTAGGTAACAAAAATTATATTCATCTTAAGCAGGAAATTTGTAGTTATTGTATAATCTCTGCCTAGTTTGGGACTGTATAATACACGTTATGAGAATGTGTTTTTTTTTACTGTCATAAACTGTCATGAATATTCTTTGCTTAAAGATGTGACTAAAAGTACTGAAGAAACTTATGTTTTATATAAGTCTTTATTATCTTTTGCCCGCGGCTTCGCTCGCGTCTTTCCCATTTTTGGCAAGTAGGGGGTTAGAAAGGGGCAAAATGTAGCCTATATTACTCTCCATCCCTTCAACTATCTCCACTTAAAAAATCACGTCAATTCGTTTTGCCGTGAAAGAAACACACACTTTCCCATTTATAATATTTGCATGGATGTCACCTAAAATGATTTCCAACTCATTCTATGTCTAGCCTTAGACTTTTAAAGTACCTAGACATTATTTTAACCAATTTTTCCATTGTCCACAGGCCTGTTCAAAGGCTCAACAACAACGTTAGACGGGATCGGCTTACGGCCGATGCCAGCCGAACGACCGAAGACGTTAAGAAAACTAAAATCAGTATACGACGCTTCCCCGACTGAGGCACCACCACCTCCTATTACCAACTTGAGCAGCAATGGACAGGCAGATAGGAATATTAACGGAGATGATGAGATTAGAAGAAGAAGTAATACTACCAGCTCGACGCAGAGTGGAGAGAAGTCACTGTCGATTCTTAGTCCTTTTGATGAACAGGTATGAAATATTTAAGTATATGTTATAGTATTAATTATTTTAGCTAATTCGTTTTAATCGTATGTTGGACAATTCATTTAAGGCCAGGTATTAAGTCATAAAACACGACCACGTAAGAGGTTTTTTTGTGACACAAATAAAATTGGTGCGAAACTCCTAAAAAAATAAGACGGGAGTGATTCGATCTCCGTCTTCTTACATTGTTGAGATTTTGAAAAAATAAATTAAATAATCGAGTTTTAACTCTAATAATATTGATTAAAATAACTTTCCATACTAAAACAATCCTCAAATTACTGTCCTGAGACTGGAGACTCCTTCAATAGATTGATGCAAAAGCGCTAAACGATCTGTAAAACAAGTCCCTAATTATCCAATCAGCTTATTATACACATTACTAAATGTCCATTAAAACCAATGAATTTATATGTTTACCTAAAACGGTTACCTAATTATAGAACCTTAAGCAACAGTTATTATGAATCGGGAGCTCATAATTACATAAGTATTAAACACTACCGTAGTAAATTCTTTAATAAACAATTAAATAAAATGCATGAATTAATTAACTTTGAGGTCGAAGCATCTTTTAAAAGTCATATTAGAATTACATAAAAACTAAAACGACTTAATTTATTATAAGTAGGTACGTAAAGATAGATTTTATGTTAATTTGTTAGTACCTAAATTTTATATTTATTAATGCTATGAATATAAAATAGTTAGCAGCACGACTTTCGATCGTGAGCACCTGGATTTGATTCTGAGTCAATTGTGATTTTACCGTGCATGTGTGTAACAGGAAATGTTTATAATTTCTTTTTAACTTTGGTATAAGACGTTAAAAACATATTTTTTTAACCTGTTTAGTTCTACTGCCGCTATGGTATAGCTCGCTGCTTACCAAATCCTGTAATTTCCCAGGCATCAAAATCGTCACGCTGCGCTTTCGACGTGTGCCTCGTTACACGAAATACAGCTTGAGTAAAAATTAAAATAGTTTTTCAAGATTGTGTAGTCCTTTAGAAATCCTCACTATGCTATTTTTATTTCGTGGTCTGCTTGACTCTGCTTGAGCTTGTAAAGGAAACTCCAGATATGGGGACTATTTGTGCTCGGGGCCAAATAAGGTAAATATAGAATCAGGAATAGTAACATCCACAACGCGAAAATAGGAATTCGTCTTTCTACAATCATAAATAGGAATATGAGTGAGAAATATATGTAGTTACTAACTATTAGGGCGTTTACACATGCATTTTCCGAAACGCTGTTCACACTTTTTTCGCTTTAAGGGCATTGTGTTAATGCCTTTAGTAATAACAAATAATATGTTTTAAGAGTGAGTCATGTATAACAATAGCAGGAAGCAAGCGAATTATCTCTGTAACACCTTCAATTTTATACTTAACCTATATAATTATATTTCGCTTCGTCATGGGAAGTTACAAAATTAATGTATCAATGGGACTTGAATAAGAGCATATCGTTGTTTTGAAGGACACAACTTAAAGTTTCAAATGTATACAGTTTCTATACATAAGCACCTACCTATCATAACAGCCCATTAATGTCCCACTGCAAGGACGAGCCTCCTTCCATGACGAAGGATACTTGGCCAACTCATACCACGCTGGGCCAGACGGATTGGTAGAGGGTTTAATTTCAAGTTTTCCTTCTTTTTACTTCGTAAAGATAATATTTACGGGTAGTCCCTTAGTCGGTTTTTACCATACCTATGGGATGAGGTGGGGTGGTGACATATTGTATTCTTACTCCGTCACGACACGGACAACCTACCTACCTACCTATATACAAATAAAATTGAAATGTGACATAACACCTATATCAAAATTTTAAACTGTCTGTTCTGGGATACCCCCGGACGGAACAGACAAATAAAGAATTTACGTAGTTCCCTGCGTTTGACCTCTGATTAACTTTAAACCTTAACATGGGCTGTACCCTAAAGCACACTGGTAAATGAACCTAAAACAAGATTTATTGAGAAATTAAATACCAATCTTGTTTTTGTAAATCTCTACTATTAAAAACAAAATACGTAAATGTTAAAAATAAAATGCGAAAAATCCAGTTTATTTACAATAATCTCTCGATAACATTCGACATACTTCTTTTTATACATACATAAATTAATTAACATAAGTTTTCATTAGTAAGAGATATATATACATGTTTATGAATACATAATTAAATAAATAGATAAATTATGTTAATTGATAACCACAAAAGGCATATAAACACCCGCATTAGCACTTACAACTACATATTAGAGTTGCTAATTTTAGTGATAACGTTTTGTCACTACTCTTATCTTATTTGATCTAATGTAAAAACTGCAACAACTGATAGGAAATATTAGGAAGAGAGTTCTATAGACAACAATTAGGTTTACTCATTAATAGGTAGCATACCGAATACCTAATATGTAATAAAAACAAATATTTTAAAATGAATATTAATAGATTTCTAATTAAAACTCCGGCTTTAACACGAGCCTTGCTAATCTCATGCAATTTAGTTTACTTGGATGATTTAAGAGCGGAGAAATTCAGAGAGAGACACATTAGCCCAGCTGAATAATGATGCTGTCTAACACTAACCCCCTTACTCATAAACGCCTCTTAAGTTTTAGTCAATTGATTAGATAAAATTCTTACGGTTTTGTTACAACCTTATGCCATAAGGTTGGTTTTAGTTATAAAAATCTCGCTAAACAGTGATTAAATTTAAGCATTTATGAGTAAGGGGTAACAAATTAAATATCCTAAACTTAGAAGCTAATATGTTAACAAGATATCAAAGTCCAAGCAACTTGATCGCGTGACGACCTCACGTTAATAAAGCTTAAAGCCTGTAGATAAATGGACTATTGTTTATGAGCCCGTCTTTTGTAACATTATGTTTCGCCTCTTCATTATGATTATTTTTCTAAAGTATCTACAATTTCTTTTTATTAGTGTTCGTAGCTTGTTCAATGTAATAGTCATCATTAATGTCCCACTGCAGGGACGGGCCTCCTCCAGTGACGGAGAGATACTTGGCCTACTAATACCACGCTGGCGAGGCGGATTGTTATAGGGTTAATTTCAGGTTTTCCTTCTTTTTATTACGTAAAGATAACATTCACGGATAGTCACTTAGTCGGTTTTTACGACACCCATGGGATGAGATGGGGTGGTGACACACTGTATTCTTACTCCGTCACAACACGGAAACGTTATAAATCTCTGCTAACTACCAAAACATTTGTTTCTGGCATCCCAGCTCTAGGACTGACAAAAAACTCAGTCCGTTTTTTAAACGTACTTACTTTGTTATAATATCTAGCTATTCCTTCTTTTCTATAAAAAACGGATGTAATTCCATCTAATAATTCGTATAGTTTTATTATAACCATTCCAAAGACAGAGAACCCCTCTTCGACCTAGCACGTGTAACTTTAAGCTTAAAAAAAGGTAGCAAAAAAACTGACACTACTGCGGGCATAGTGTTGTATAGTGCCCCCATTTGGTGACACATTCATATATTATGTTATCGTGTTCCGTACAGATAAAATAAATATTCTGCAGGTAGGCAGGTGTAAGGCAGATGCGTGTTTTCAATGCTATGTCATAGGCAGACATTTTTTAAGAGGCTTGAACTTCAATGCGTCTTTTGTATGAGTTTTTTTTTTAATGTCAAAGAACGACATAATGGCTAAGCACCTGATGCTCAGCAAACTGTGCAGCCTGTAAATATCCGTAGAAAATACATCTAGGTACTTGTCTGTGTGGTGACGGAGTAAGAATACAATATGTCACCACCCCATCTCATCCTACGGGTGTCATAAAAAACGACTAAGGAACTAACCGTAAATACTATCTTAACGAAGTAAAAAGAAGGAAAACTTGAAATTAAACCCTATACCAATCCGTCTGGCCAGCATGGAATTAGTAGGACAAGTATCTCTCCGTCATGGGAGGAGGCCCGTCCCTGCAGTGGGACATTAATAGGCTGTTATGATGATGATGACTGTGTCCTCGATACTTTCCATGACATAGGGAATAAATCCTTATTCTCATATACCCTTTCACTCAAACATTGTAACAACATTGACACATTATTGGTTAAAGTCGTAATAGGCGTACAGAGTGTTGGTACCTAGACCTCTCTAAAAAGACATACCACCATTGAAGGCCTATATTAGACATATTTTTTTTAAAGTTATTGTTTGTTCTTATTACATCCGTACTAAAACTTCTTCTTAAGGATTTTATATAGATCAATTTAATGAACAAAAATTACATATCAGTACAAATATTTGTTGATATAACATCAGACCTGCACAGACACCAAACCAGTAGGCTAGTGCTCAGCAGCTACTTAATTAACATTTCGCCAACATGAGAAGAGTTCATTGTCTTGATCAAGTTCGTTGTATCCTTTATATTTTCTCAAAACATTAGTAAGAGATTGTTTTAATTTAATTTCTCACGATACAAATCATCTTATGACTGCTACAGTATTATTATAACAACGGTGGTGTTAAGTACTCCTTATAAGCATTTAGCTCGTTCAAATTAAAATGTCGATGGAAGTTCGTACACTTATATTAATTTGTAATACTATAAGTATTAATTTCGATTTATTATTTATATAAGTTTTTTATAGATTTATATTTTGGAACAATCTTTTCACATGCGTTTTCTTCATCCTATGTTGTCGGGTCCTTCAAAAGTCATTTGAAGAAGCATTGTCTAGACCGGCAAAGCGCCGGCGAGTGAAGTCACACTTTCCATAAATTCATTTTCGGCAATATTGCCGTGGTTTTTTAAAAGCGTATGTATTTTACTAATAATTATTTTATTGTTCCCAGGAGGAATGGGCAAAGATCTCCGAGATAATGGCATCATTTGGCAGCAAACTAGTGAGGGAATCGGTCTTCGTTTCTGAATTGGAGCAGGAGTTCACTTCAAGGCTCGGTCTTAGCTGTTCAGAGTCCAGTTTGAGTCCCTCAGTTGCCTCAAGTTTAGGTCTCTGGCTATCTGGAATAGGCTTGCATGATTATGAGAGCCTGTTCCTAGAAAGCGGCTTTGATGATATAGAATTCATTGTAAGTATCTTATTTAACATAACCATTAAGATATTGGTAACTGAAGTAAAAAAGATTGATAAATGTCGATGGTATAATAAAGGTTCAGCAACGTGTGTGAAAATAGTCAATTAGATGGGTGACCGCTAAATGGTATTTCATCTAAGCATATCCATGCCTCGGAGGACGCCTAAAAACCAGTCCTAGTTTTTGCTGTAAAACCACACCAAAAGCAGGAAACTCTTTTGATACCAACTAAACTGACATATTAAATTAAAATATTGACGGCGGTCACGGTACTCATTGTGAAGTGGCTGTATTTAAAAATGTAATTAAATATAAATAAAGATATAAAAACAGCAATATGTTTGTTCCAGAACGGTCTACTAGACGACAACGATCTCCGCGAAATGGGTATAGAAGAATTGGATAGACAAAAAATTATAGAATCATCAAAACAATTACCTCTTAAAATAACAGAAATAAGCAATAACAATAACAATATAAGTAAGAATCAAACCGAATCAGTCGAGGAATGGCTCAGGGTTATTAACTTAGAACAATATAGTGATACCTTTAGAAAACATTTGTATGTAGACATGGATAGAGTTAAAAGGATATGGGAGGTTGAATTGACTGCTGTACTTGAAATACAAAAGGCTGGTCATAGGAAGAGGATATTAGCTTCGGTGTCCGGTGAACATAATGGGCCTGCTAATCATATGGAAGAAATTCATGCTGATCTCAATACTCTGGTAAGTTTAATTTTTACGATATATACATACATAAATTTACTTCTTTTTCCTCTGGGGTAGGCAGACACACAAGACAAACCAGCACTCCGCAATCCTCTTTTCGCCCTGTGGAAACCTTTGCCGTAGAGTGTAGAAGTTATTTTATAATACAGTACGCGACAAATAAGCTGGCCGGCTTGAAATTGTTGCAAATGGCTGCACAGTTGTCAATTTTGGAGCTATATATCGGTTGGTGTTCGGGTGTTTTCGTTGTTCATAACAGCCCATTAATGTCCCACTGCAGGGACTGGCCTCCTCCTGTGACGGAGGGATACTTGCCCTACTAATACCACGCTGGCCAGATGGATTGGTATTAGGTTTTAATTTCAAGTTTTCCTTATAAATTATATATTAATGAATATTATTTATAAATAGTTATCATAATTGCATCCTGTATTAGGTTTTATGCTGTACTAAAACATGTTTAATGAATTGCTAAATTATTCTAATGTCGGTGTGCAACAACTGTAGACTTTTCTAATTAAATAAATAAATAAAGTCATACGACTGATATTAAGCTTTACGCTGATCTTATAGATTCTTCGTAGCGTATCGTAATGCATAGATTAGAAATGTAAAACTCAGGATACCTTCTAGATTGGTCTTGTCAGCCTTACAAAAATTGTGAACATTTTCATACTTGATTTAGGGTCCGTAGCACATATAACGTAACGTAAACGCATCGGCACCGCATCGCCTTTTTCCTCAGTGTCAAACGTCAAAAATCCGATTACGTTACCGATTAGTGTGCGTTGCAGTAAGGAGTTTCATACAAATAATACTAAACGGCTCGAGTTGATACGGTGCCGATCCGTTTACGTTACGTTATATGTGCTACGACCCTTAGAAGACAGCGGTGATGATCTACTAACCATTACATTAGATGGCAAAATGTTGGTGTAAGTGTCTGCCTTCGAATCCTTTCTTCCATTTAAACTTATTTTACACTTAAGGAAACACGCCCGCATTAAAAAGCTAAGCACTGTGTTGCGAGGACTGTTACTTACTATCTAAATTAGTTGACACAAACTAAACTTAGGCTCAAGAAAATCATTACCGATCTTAATCGCACAAAATAATTATTTTGCGTGTGATTTGAACCCGCAACCTCTCGCATGCAGTCTCCACACGTAACATAACACAACCTACTAATATACAGCTGTTTCAAACGAAGACATTCACGCTATGCATATTAATAAAGCCTTCCCATAGTCCAAGGCTTGATCAATAGGAAGAGAAAGCGATTATGCCACACAAAGATAATAAAACCGTGTTATAAAACATTACGTGATATATTTGGAGACGATATATTATATTTAAAAAGAGATAAATTTGATTTATTGTATCTTGCTTTGCCTTTTGTGTAACATTTTTTATGTGTTACAACAAATGTAACTCGGTCACCAAATTAAGTTACGAAAGTGTTATGGCGGATTATGAACACAAAAATACGTTTTTTTTCTGACATATTGTATTTTTTGATACGGTCTGTTCCATACCAAGACTCCCAATTAAATTTGTATCTCTTGATACGGTGTCTTCTTATCCCTTGGATGATGCATTTATCGACTACTACTAAAGGCTAGCATAATGGGCAAATAGTTCGGGCATGTTTTCTCTAGGACATCCTCCATCTTTGGAGGCAATTCTTTTCGGTTCTTTTTTCGTTCATTGCAGTTTTAAATACTTCGCTTTTGTAATTTCTTTTTCCATCTCATAGCAAAGATGATAAGTCTTTACTCGTATATCATATTGAAATAAATCTGATCTTTCTGATGCATTCCCGGATGGCTCAATCTAAGCAATGAATTGAGCAATTCGCTCAATCAAAATGCTTGTAAAAAGGATATCCTCGATAGCCCTGACAATTGTCAACTTATCAGATTGTTACTATGCTATATTTATCACACTTACTAAAGCTTGAATATCTGACTGTACAGACCAAAGACCACGTCAAAAGTCAAATACCAATTTAGTTAACAAAATAATACTTATGCACATCCAAAGAGAACCAAACTAATACCACTTTCGCAGACAATTGTAGAGGATTATTGGGAAGAATGTGGCCAAACCAAGTAATTCAGACCTTTTTCTAACAATTTGTCTTCGCTACCATTTGTATTAGAGTGTGTAGATGATGTAAACTAATTTAAAGTTTCGGCCGTAGAATATAAATCTCGGAATAGAAAAGTAACCGGTATTTAAAAAATAATTTCAAAACACTATCGTAACCAAGTAATATTATTTTAATTTTGTAAAAATGATAGTAATAAAAAGACATAATAATAATAAATAAATTATGTTAATATGTAAGAACCCTGTTACATTATGGTGTGCAATAATCGTATTGAGTATAAATAAAGTGTAATGTCACAAAGTGCTAATGATAATGATATAATGGCAGAAATGTAGTATATTGGTAGAGTAAATCCACAGAACAAAAGACTCTCGTTACTAGCAATGATACTTTTAAGGCCTTAACGATACCGGGAACTGAACCGACACTTAAACTTTAAACACATTTCAAACGGCATACTTGGTTGACAAGGTGCTCGTAGATAATTACAGGGATATCCTATAGCCATATTTGGTAGCGAATTAAATGCGTATAGCCACCTGCCGATCGTGTATTTTATATATTCTTTAATCATAATTATTATTACTATAATTAACTTTAAAGGTTGTTGCTCGTTTTAATAATTGCTAACAGAAGGCAAATACCTCTTAGTTTAACATTTACTCGTAAGTACGTACACATACGTATACACTATCAGATGGACTATTCCATAATTTTGAGTACCTACGTTAAGTGCCGAATTTCTCTCCTAAAGGAAGTTACCGATGAGATCTCTCTGTATGTCCTTCTAGGTAAAAAATACAGGAGGAGATCCTGTATTTTTTGTCAATCTCCCATCAATCCTGTAAAAGTATCCAAACAATCTTGGAATACTTACATTCAAGGACAAATAATGTTTGCCTAGATCCATTATATCTACCGTTAAATTAAAAAAAAAATACAATTAAACATTGATTGATTTGAACTCTAACGTCAACTACTCAACAATAAAACTACCAAAAAAGATCAAACACTTCCCACCTTTGCTCTTTTAACATATTATAACACCTGCAAGGGGAGTTGCCTGGCTACCCCCCTACCACACGTGCGTGAACATAATTACTACTAGATGAGCAATTTGTCAGAGATTAGCCGTTTTAATCTCGTGATCGTGTGGGGCGTTAGATCGCTCACTTCTTTATGATGTTAAGATGAGTTTTAAATATATTAAAAGCTAATGAAGAAAATTGGATACGTGATTGGTGTACTGATTTATTATGTCTACGTACTTGCAACATGTAAAATATCAATTTTTATATGAAAATATGTATTGTAAAGAATTAACGTTTCAATATTAGGTAAAACTATTAAATTGATAAGTCTTTTGCTCTTACGTTGTGCACATTTAACAAGTGCATACAGCTTTAGCATAATAATTTAATGTATCACAAACGATTGTCCTGGTTGAGGTTAGACCCTGCGATCTCGTGTGTCGTATTTAAATGAGACAACAAAAGATATCTAATAATCAGGACTTTGAATGCTTTCTGAAAATAAACGTACCATAACAGTATTAATGCCTCTCAGCAAGGATGGCTATAGTTCTTTCTTTACAGAGGGACACTTGGCCTATATCGAATCTTACATTAATTTATCTTCTTTTCTTTGCCCAAAGATCATACCTGCGATATTTACCTCCCTTATCAGGCTATTTTACTACATCTATGTGATAAGTGACATAAGATAACGATGTTCACACTATGTTATTCATTTTTCTATTCAACCCATAACTCGGAAATAATTAACTAGTCTTCGTAAATACAAATTTTAATCCAATGCTTGCTAAAAAATACTTGCACGAATTCAAAATTCCAAACATAACGGACTAATCAGACAAGTATAAAAGCAGCCATACACAACAGATTGCTGGTTTTTTTTTTTAATTTCACACGTCGCCAACCCTCTATAGGTAATTAGTGCTCAATTCGACGTCTATTCACCCGCCGCATTCATACCGAGTGCCCCACTCTAATACATACGAGGTGTACGTTAGCTCTGAAAAGTGACGCTACTATGGGTTTTTCGCGTTTATTTAGAATATTTTTTTGGTAGGATTTGGATATTTGACTACGTTGAATGTGATGGAAAGCGAATAAGCTTGAAGATTTTAAGCAACGTGTTTATAAAATTCTCCGTGTGGTGACGGAGTAAAAATACAATATGTCACCACCCCATCTCATCCCATGGGTGTCGTAAAAACCGACTATACCCCTTCCAGCGTAAGTTTAGCTTTTTGACAGTTCACGCCCATGAAGTTTCATAATACTTCCGCTTATTTTTCGAACAAATTATATTGTATTTCATGGACGTACCCATGTTTTTTTCAGTTACCATGGTTACTTAGTGATGAACACTCATAACGATTGCCACCATTATCAAACAAATTACAAATAATCTGTATAAATAAACCTGAACTCTTCATAATACGTTTATGAAATGTAGTATGATATTTTAGATTAGCTATAACCCGCGAATTTTTTACGATAAATTATGTATTTTAAATAATACCTAAGCTAATAATTACCTAACTATAATTTTATCATTTTAAGCTATAGCCTTATTCTCTTAACATAGATAAAGAAAGAAACAATAATAAAATGATAATGTAAGTTGATGTAAGGATCCAAATGTGTAAAATAAAGTAATTTGATAAATCGAAAAATCGCTTACAATCGAATGGCATTACATTCGAGATACTGCTGAACGTCACTAACATCAAGCTGTCAAATGTTGTTAAATATAGTGGAAAGGGTATAAGGGACCGGACCGACTATCCGTATATTATCTTTACGAAATAAAAAACTTGAAATTAAACCCTATACCAATCCGTCTGGCCAGCGCGGCGTGGTGTTAGTAGGCCAAGTATCCCTTCGTCGCGGAAGGAGGCCCGTCCCTGCAGTGGGACATTAATGGGCTATTATTATGGCTATTTGACTGTGTTGAATGGGATGGACAGCGAATACGCTTGGAGATTTTAAGCAACGTGTTTATGTAATTCGTCCATGATTTTGCCAAACTGACTCGATGTTGCAGTGGTCCGTATATGCGAATGCTGCGCACCTTAAAAGTCAACTCTACAATCCATAAATTGTTGCCATGATTCTGTAAGTCTTTTGTGTCAAGTTCCCATGCCCCAGGGCTAACCAAGACCTGCGGCTAGGATTTCCTGACCTGAATGTACACTAGGCGATTTCCTAACACGATATGCAAGCGCTTTTAGCTGGGAGCCGGCGTAAGATATTTTACTTCACACAACTCTTATCTTTTATCGAATAACAATGTCAAAGGGATCATTGATGGCAAACAAAAACAATAAATTGATAATTGATAACGTATTATCTGAAGTTATCGATATGTCATTGTTATAATCAGTTTTATGCTACCGGTTGATAGGAAGCTTGATAGGAATTCCTACCATAAAATGTATTACTTATTATCTACTTTGGAAATTTCTGTTCGATTCTATTAAAATGATTTTTTAGTTAAATAGATAATGTGTTCCAGGGTTTTTTTAGGTTGTAGTGTTTATGACTGTCTCCATCTTAGTTTAGGGGCAGTTAGTCAAATGAAAAGATAGTGTCACTATCCTACTCGTGCTTTGGGTGTTATAAAATCCGACAAAAATATACTTAAACCATTTATAGTCATTGATATTATAACAGACGTGAGTTTCATAAGTAAGGATTGCTATTCAATTTATAGTAGGCACTATGTTAGTTTTATTATGTCTTGTTTTAAATTTATTAATTTAAAATTGTTACCAAAAATACCTACATCGTCAGTCAAATTATAAATCCTGTGCAAATTAGATTTAAAAGCGATATTTACAAACAGTTTAGGTAAGATCGAGAAACTATTAAGAATAGTAAGTTTTAAATGTAATTTCGAACGAGATACCAATACTCACCTATCAAATTCTTAATTAACCTAATTGCCATTATACAGACCTGTGATCTTTTAGAGGTATTTTATCAGTGTCTGCTTCAGGGTACCTCCAAATACTCATAAAGCCATCTCAGATTTTTTTTGCAATCCTATCACCAAGTTGACGTCTAACCATAATTAAATAAGCGTAATATTCTGTATCGAACCTAAATAAACTCACTCTACATAATAAACATGATCGTAAACTCATAGTTTCCCATCGCAATCTATCCGAGATCGTTCTTTTCACTCGCCACTTCAAAATGATAGTACCATCAAATTAGATGAATCAGTTATTTACTTGTATACCATTCATTTAGTACGTTAATTAAAATTTTACGCTTATATGAAGTTTTTTAATTCCCTACTCTAACAGTACCTTATATTTTTGCACCTGTGAAGTGCGAAGTCGTTTCAAGTATTTTGTTTTGTTCTCCCTTATTGTCCTTTGTAGAAATTTTTTATTCACTTTTTTTTATTCATTTTATTGGGGACGTTTGTCTGTTTTTTTTTTGTGTGTAGGGTGTTTGACGAAGTTGTTACTGATTGATATAGATGCTTGTGTGTGTTTTTGTTGAGTTAAAAAGGTTTTTTTTTATTTATTGGTGCAGCGATTTGCTTATATAGGTGCGTGGGTATAGGTATGTAGTATGTACACATATTTCTTTGTTACTATTGCGAAATGGTTAAAGGTGTTATGATGATACTTGGCACGATTATGGGTATTATTCCGGAGATGATCTTACCCAGATTCAGTAATGGAATTTGGTATTGTTCGTTCGATAAATTAGACAGTGTTTCGTTCGACTTGGTAATGATTGTGGGTATAATTACTGATTTACGCTTAGTCAAATTTAAGAATGCGTAATCATAACAGCCTATTAATTTCCTACTCTAGAGACGGGCCTCCTTCCGTGATGGATGGATACTTGGCCTACTAATACCACGCTGGTTAGGCGTATTGGTATTGGGTTTAATTTCAAGTTTTCCTTCTTTTTATTTCATAAGGATAATATTTACGGATAGTCCCTTAGTCGGTTTTTACGACACCCATGGGATGAGACGGGGTGGTGACATATTGTGTTCTTACTCCGTCACCACACTGATGATGAACAACTAATAAAACAATAAAATTTTGTCTAGAAGTCAAACATCCAGCAGCTGAAAGAGGAAATCAAAGAGAAGTTACCTCCACTAGAAAACCTGAAACACGTTCCTCCTCCCGTCGTACCCACACTAGCGCCCCCTGGCGGTGAGACTCTGAAACGCAGTAAAAAGAACAGGCCTGCTCCACAACCGCCTAGACCCTCGGATTTAGAGATCAGAGCGCCTTCGGAACTGCTTGTTGGAGTGCCAGGAGCTTTGAAGACGCAGTGGAAACATCAACCGTTGGTATTGGTTACCGGGGCTGTGACGTATGTAGCAAATGTAAGTGAAAGCTATTAATTTGTTTTATATGACTGTTTTTGTTTTAATAGAATCCATAGTAAAGAACTTGAGATAGTTTTTCCCACATTCACACAATGCCATCTAGTCGTAAACTTAGCAGAATTATAAATACTAGACAATATGCTTTCAATGATAAACATTTTTATGGTAAATACCTATAAAACACCCCGAGTATTGGAAACATCCATAAGCCCAGCGATCAAGGCATCTGTGTCTGAAACAAATACTCTGAAGACGCTGGTTCGATACCTGCGTCAAGCTTCAACAAGAGAATTTAGTCAAGGGCAAGTTCTAATTAATGTATACAAGAATTTTCATAAAAATTTCAATTTCAATAAATCCTATCTAAAATCTTTGCGTAGCACAGTCAATAACTATAGTAATGATTCAATTTATTATAATATCTTTTTATCAAAAGGTACAAAAGTTTCTTATATTAGAATAACATTAAACAAAAACCTTGTTGAGAGCTGGAGTCTGAGCTAGGTTCGAAACCTGTGTCACAGATCTCCAGGATCTCACTTCGGAACAAATCAGAAGTAGAACAAAACTATCAATCAATGTCATAGTAAAAGTAATAGTTACATTTAAACTTAACTTTGTAACTTACATTCTTTATTTTATTTTACCAGTATTTAGGATCAACAGTGGTGAAAGAACTCCGAGGGACCGAATCAACAAAGAAATCTATACAGAAATTAAAAAAGTCTACCAAAGAGCCGAGGGATTCCCCCGACATTATACTTTCAATCAGCTACAGAGGTGTCAAGTTCCTAAACACTATTACAAGGGTAAGTACCTATTATTTTGATAACAAATATAATGTAATTTTGACGGTCCCACTGTAGAAACGGGCTTCTTTAAGTAATATAGGGAAATTTGGCCTACCTGTTTCATAAGCATACTAGAGTTTTCATGCGCTATTTATTCATAAAAAATGATAAGCAATGGAACAAATGTTGCCGACGTAATGCGTAGAATAAACCTTTTAAAGAGGGTGGGTAAGGGTATCTTAGCACGCAGAACCTATTGGTTGCAGTAACCTTTGGTGCAGAACGGGGTTCTGAAATAGCGACAGCCTTCAGTATTATATTATTATCCGTATTTAAATCTCTTGCATTGCCAGTCTGCGCTTTCTTTCTGGCTCTCAAGACGTTTTAATTTATTACCTAAAACTCACCTGAGCATCATGCTCAGATTTTTTCGTTGGCAATCTTCAGATCCTGGATTACAGGAGTCACAGTTGTTAGAAAGTAGGTAGCTCAAGTGCCTTAAAAATAACCTACTACTCTATTAAAGCATGCAAAAATTTTGCTCCTTAAAGAACTCAAACACCAATGAATTCAAATTATGTCCGAAAAAAAATTTTTGTCTTATTATTTTTACTCCAAAATAAAGGGTTAACTACTAGTTGTTATTATATAAAAAAGTTTATGTTTACAATCTTTCATTCTGAACAAACTTGACTGTTTACCCTTTGATGATCAACGGTGTGTTATGCCAGCAAAAGTCCCGGCCGAGACAAAGGGGCAGAATAGGGAATGTTTCTCTACCCAGATTTTTAATTACGCCTCCATTCTTCACACTTGATCGGAACGATGACCAATCTTTTTCTTTGTGTTTTCTTTTAAAAAAAAGGATTGTTTTTTATCTCGTCCTCCTTTTTATACAATGATTTTTTTATGTTAGAAGTATTCACGGTTAGTTAAATGGGATAATTAGTACGTTTTTATAATATAATGTTACGCTTGCGAAACACGGCTTGCTTTAATATAATTTAGATTTGTTTTTTCGGGGAATAAAATTAGGTGAATTTTGTTTTGAGCCATATTCGTCGAAAGAACTCAATCTTTTTTATAAAAAACAACACTTTTTCTAAAATAAGGTTATATTTTAAGTTACATGGAACCTACCAAAGTTAAAAGTTACGAATATAGTCCAAGGTACCCGCGCACACAGGAGGAGACTGTCCCTTTAATTAAACATAGCTCCCATAATTAAATAGATAGCATTTTGATGTAACTTTGAACGTAACTTGAAAAAACAATATAAGTCACTATTACGGTTAAGTTAACTAAATACCGTTCTATTGTTTAGGAATTAGTTTGCGAACACGAGATTCGCAACATCCACTGCGCTTGTCAAGACGCCGACGACCTAACACACTTTGCCTACATCACTAAGGATCACGCGAGCCGCAGCCACTATTGTCATGTATTCAGAGTCGCTACTATGGTGAGTTTACTTATTTCTGTATGTCTTTTGTGATTGTCGTTTGACGAATAATTCTCCTTTCCATGAAAACATAAAGATGATCATAATAATGTCACAAATATACCCATAAATATTAGGGACAATAAGTAAAACAATAAGTTCTTGAAACAACCATTACTAAATCCAGACTGCTCCAAAATTGAGTCCAATTTCTCTTCCTATGTTGATTTGAATAATATAGGTTTTATCACTTAAAATAAATACGTAATGTTTAGAGACACTCAATCGGGAATTGTCGTTTCCAGGACCA
The DNA here is from genome assembly GCA_905475405.1 of Schrankia costaestrigalis. Classification (NCBI taxonomy): domain Eukaryota; kingdom Metazoa; phylum Arthropoda; class Insecta; order Lepidoptera; family Erebidae; genus Schrankia; species Schrankia costaestrigalis. The sequence continues at coordinate 7,382,762 of FR997851.1, forward strand.
GGCTACAGAAGTAATATTAACATTAGGAGAGGCCTTTGAAGTTGCTTACCAAATGGCACTTAGAGAACAATCCAATAGAACTAGAGTAACCCAATCACTAGCCAAGACTCCAACGCACGATCCGACGACAGTATCCAATAAGGAGAAACCTATCGTAGCGCACGGCAGATCACATTCCATAACGGAGATAAAACTAAATGGACATCAGTTGAAGATTGCTCCTTTACCAGCATCCTTGTCTAACGAAGACTTTCAAGCTGCCACCAGAAGTTCTGACGGCTCGAGAAGTCCCCGGACACCCCTTCTTAAGGCACCCATAGCATCTACGGAAGAATTGTGAAAACAAAGGTACTACTAAATATATTATGGTCTGGAAATCGTAACTATGCTGTTTTGTTATAGAGATATAAAAATGGTGATTTTTCATTGTAGAAGATAATCACGGAATTGTCTTCCTAAGAGATTTAAATCTTCTTAAACTAAAGAAGATTTGGTTAAAGTAAATTCAGATAGTTATGAATGTAAAAATGTTTTTCAAAACCAACTCAAATGTTTTGGATTTGTGTATAAACCAAAAAGTAGTAAGTTTAAGTGTCTGTTAACGTAGAAATATTTTATACTAAGGTTTTTGAAACAGCTGTTATTGTGAATGCGAAATTAGTTGTGAAAAGTAATGCGATTTATTCATAACTCGAAATTTTTATTGATATTATATATAGGTTCGGGTGTTAGTTACTGTTACGAATTATTTGTGAGAGAATACCAATATTATTAAATAAATAAAATCCTCAAATTTCAAACGCCTAGATGTAAAACAAGGCAACTATTTCGAGAACGATTTTAAAAGAAAACATCTTAGCATACTAAGATTACATAAAGGCATTTGAACGAATAACACCACTATTAGACTTGACGTTTTTCGATTAGTTATCGAAATAAGTCCTAATTATATAGGGATACGAGGAAAATAAAATAAGATTTTAAGTAAAATACTCTCTTACATAGAAATTTGTTTGTTGGTCCCATATTTCAAATACGGATTCCTTCAGGGACCTCTGTTTGGACTTACTTTAATTACAATCAATTTATTATCTACTGTATAAAAATAAGTCGGGTTTTCCTTCCTGACGCTATTACTGCAGAACGCACGAACCGATTTCGACGATTTTGCATTCGTTGGAAAGATCTCGGGCTCCGTGAGGTTTATAGCAAAGAAAATTCAGGAAAAATTTCAATAGACAAGCGGGAAAATAATGCCCGTGCGAAGCCGGGACGGACCGCTGATGATATATTTTTTATTTGAAAAGACAAACTCATCACAATTTTATTAATGAAAGTTTTTTTTAAACTAATGCCTAAAGTAATTCTTCGTATTAATTTATCATGAATCTTGTGAAAATTTTGAACGATATTTTAGATTCGATATAGCTTGAAAAATGCTGCTTCAAAATATGTGGTAATTCTAGATCAACGTGAAATCACAATAAACTTTGTTGCTCTTATACTATTAAAGATAGTAAATAATTGACTATTCGTATTACAATTTCGACATTTGCTTTTAAGTAACATTATTTAAATAAAATTACTATTGTATAAATTAGTTAAATGTATATAATTTTACTATTGAATAGTAAAATTATAGGGGCTGTTATATTTATAGTAGGTTTCTATTAATTGTATATTTTTGTTTACTTTAGTATTTACTACGAAAATATACATATAGCAATCGAGGGAAAATTGTGTTCATTACAAAATGATACCTATAGTATTCGATGATAAGATTTAATTTCATTTGAGTCTTGTAATAATTTTATGACGTTTGATTATTCATATTGGATTATTGGGTAGGCCTAAATGTATAATCTCGATTAGCATAGTATTGCGTTACCATAATAGGTGTCGTACACATTGTAATTGTATATAGTTTTAGCTTTAAGTATTTGCATATTATGAATAAAAGGGTTGTTGATATTGTAACAATCTTATGAGATGAATCAAGCGAATTCGCCTAAAATAACATATAGTACATAAAACATATCAAACTGATGTTACATGTTATTAAATACCAGTTTAGCTAGACCCCTAATAAAGACAATCATTTTACGAAGTAAAGTTATGTGATTGTATAACTCAGCGGTCTATTTAAAATGGTCGGCAGTTTGTAATTTAAAAATTGAGCTTCCGATGTTAATTTTGCATGTAGTTTTATCAAGTTAAAAAGTTCATACAATAATTAATTGTGTCTCAAAATGACGAAAAAATGTGTTTTTTATAATGTTCAATGTTTTACTGCAATTACGGCAACCGTTTGCTCAAAAATTTTTGGCATAGCAATTTGTTCTGTAAAGTTATTATTTTTCTTTAAAAAAAATGTATGTGTATTTTTATGTTTTTTAAATGTTTTGTGTATGTCAAGTTTCTAACGTCATAATAAAAATTAATGTAACATTTAATCCAATCCATTTAAACCATTATATTTTATAATATTTAAGTAAGTTCAGATGTTACATTTAAATGTAATAAATTACATTTAAAGTTAACAATACTGTTAATATGTTACAATTATAATGTGACGTTGAGGAATTGACGATTTTAAGTCTGATTTAAATTGATTTGAGATTTGTGTAATCCATGTGATAAAATATAAAAACAAATATCCAAATTAATTTCTTTTCTTTAATTTATTACCTTTTCTTCTTTTTATAATTTTATTGTATGTATATGTAACATGGCTTTATAAATGTTAACGTTGATATATATTATGTCAAATAGCTAGATATGTCTATGACTGTTCAGTTTTATGTAAGTACATTATATTAATATTTATAAAAAAATAATAAATTATATAATAAAATAATTTATATATAGCGATATAAATTGTGCCAAAACTCAATATTACAGGTATGAGCCAATAAAAAACCCCACGACTTGTAATCAGATACTAATGATATTGCTCATAAGTTAACACCAATTTTTGAAAAATGTTGTTTTTTTTTACATTTATTAGTGCATAGCAGCCGTCCTTTGATTGGTCAAGATTCTTTTGAATCACAATTTTGAAACTTTTTTTTAAAGTATTTTTGAAAGTAAAAGTTTTTTTGGGTTAATTTGTATATTTGGCTATTGATATTTTTTACAAAATAATATAATAGTTATCTTTGATAAATACAGTAATAGTTGTATACTAATTGAAGAGGAGTCTGATATTTTGTTTTAATTTTTAAAACCCCGAATTGTAGAAAAATCAGCTACATTTTTACTATATCACCGGATGTATACCAAAGAAATAAAGATAAAATATATAATATATGCTTAGTTATATAAATCACGACACAATCATTTATTATATTTACATAATTATACATAATATTGTAAGTACCTGTATCGTTATGTAATTCTTGAAAATATATTTAAAATAATCACTGCCGTAAGAACGAACATATTTCTTATAAATTAGAGCTTCAACTTTTCTATTTATTTATTAAAACCTTTCAATAAATTAATTTCATTTATTATATATAATAAATTATTCATTTAAAATGAAAGCTTTTAAAATGAAACAAAAATAAATGCGTTCTTAAAAAAAATATAATAGGTCTAATGTAGGTCGTTATTGGTTGTGTACCTATTCTTTATTTAAATGTAGAACAATAAATATATTAAATGTAGTTGAGAATATTTGGAAATATCTGAATATAAATGTAAATACCTATCTATTATAATGATTATTATATTCAATATTCAATAAATAATGAAAATTGTTTGGCTTGTTATTTGTATGCTTTCTTATTATAATATTATATTGTGTCTATAATTTATTTACATCTTTTCTTGATAAATATGATATATCGCCATTATTTTATTTCGACACTCAACTGTTTGACGATGCAGTAACCCTTCAGTAGCTTGAATACCTACTACCAACTTTTCGCTTTCATCTTATCAGCCCATTAATGTCTCACTGCAGGGACGGGCCTCCTCCCCTGACGGAGGGATACTTGGCCTACTAATACCACGCTGGCCAGACGGATTGGTATAGGGTTTAATTTTAAGTTTTACTTCTTTTTACTTCGTAAAGATAATATTTACGGTTAGTCCCTTAGTCGGTTTTTACGACACCCGTGGGATGAGATGCGTGGTGGTATGGCCGTTCGCGTGAACCTGCCACCTTATTTATTTGTTACCACAGCCACCCTAAAGGGCTATAGGTGCAAGGATGATTTAAAATGATAGGTAGTCCGGATTCGGAGATGGTTCTGACTCCGGGTCCTTTATCTTAATAAATAAATAAATATTCACGGACATCTCTACACAGCGCCATCTGTTCCCAAAGTAAGCTAGGCTTAACCTGCTTGTGTTATGGGTAACAGAACAACGGATATTAATACTTATACTTTTTTTTTGTAAATACATACATATTATACATAGAAACACTCAGACCTATGCAAAAATCATATGTTTATGCACACAAAGATATGCATTGACCGGGACTCAAACCCATATGATACATCGAAACTCGGACCAATGCAAATAATTATGTTCATCCGCTCATTTATTTGCATTGAACGGGAATCGCACCCGAGACCTCTGCGTAGCAGTCATATTATATAACCACTACGCCACAGAGGGCGTCTAAAGTTTTATCTGTGGGAAATCGGTGGTAACCTCTATGAACAAGACTATGGAGGCATTGGAGCGGTTGAATAACAAAGTATACGTTCAAGATGCAGTGTTTCAGGTGGCGTTTTTGGATGGTAATGTATGAACTTGTACAGTATACCCCAAGAGAACTACAAAATACGAAATAAAAAGAAGGAAAACTTGTAATTGAACCCTATACCAATCCGTCTGGCCAACGTGGTATTAGTAGGCCAAGTATCCCTCCGTCACGGGAGGAGGCCTGTTTCTGCAGTGAGACATTAATGGGCTGTTATGATGGTGATGATGACCCCAAAAGAAGCATGGGTAAGACCATATGACAGTTTAAATCCTATCTCAGCTATGAGTGCTTCACTTCTGGACATAATTATCAATAGAAACAAAACTTAAAAGCCAAATAAGACAAGTTGATTGGCTGTGCTCTGGCATCGCTGATGTCCGTGAGTGGCCGTACAATATAATTAAAGCGCCGATGACTCTAAACTACATGTAGTCTCCTACATAAGGACATCCTAACTTTTTAGTGTTAGGACGTTCTGTTTACACTGTCCTACATGTGATTACACTAGACTACAGGTAGTCTCCTACATGATGTAGTTGACTACATGTAGTCTAGTGTAATCGGCGCTTCATTGTAGGTATCTAAAGTTTATTACTGCAGTCGATGGCGACGTGTAAAGGAACCAAAGTAATGATATAAAAAATCTAAGGTTACTTCTCTTCGTGTGGTAAACAGAGAATACAGAATAATAAAGTATCGTAGACGAATAAAAGACTAGGTACTGCTCAACAGAATAAATCTTCTTTGCTAAAGAAGGAAAACTACACAAATAGGTAACTTAGATCTTACTTTTGGCCACGGCCCTTAGTATCGGAAAGTCTAGAATCCCTCAATTACAGAAATTGATAACACGTAGTAATTTTTTTTTTTTTTTTTAATGAATCGTATCATCATCATAACAGGCCATTAATGTCCCACTGCAGGGACGGCTTCTGTATTATTTTAAGCATAACCCCGCTCTGTCTGAGAAGAAAATTGTTTGTGAAATTTTGCACTAAACTCTATAACACACATTCTAAACCATACCCGTAGTAAAATTGTCTCTGAAGCTAAATGGGCTAACTTGATTACAAAATAATATTACTCACACATTCACACAACGCCATCTAGTATCGAAAAGAACAAACCTTTATAATGCGTAGGGGACTACATACGTATAAACTGACTCGACATATGAATCTACTATCATAATTAGATAATATCCAGACTATACCGCAGCTTGTAGGTATGAAAGTACTGTACCTACATACAATTTAAATCTCCATTTGTTTTCAGCTACTAACAAAACCATATGCCCAAGCCCTTATATAAAAAGAAAAACAATTTAAAACCAAAACAACTACATAATTCACTCACACTAAATAAACAAAAAAGGGCAAAATCCAATAATAAATTGTTACGTTAGGTAGGCTATAAAAAACGGCTAATTATATTTGGACCATTAGCTTAGCCGAAAAAAGGTTGAAAATTTTAAGCGTCATTTATTAATCTTGGTTGCTTACGGTCGATTAGCAGAGAGGGATAGACGGTGCTTGCCTGATCGTGCTATGTGGGAACACTTCCGATCGAAGATAAATAACCAATCTATATACGATAGTGCTAACTCATTTTGTAAAGGCTTTACTGTGTTTAAATTGATTTTAATTGAGCGTGTGCTAATAGGGTGTAGTGTCCGTGTGGTGACGGAGTAAGAATACAATATGTCACCACCCCATCTCATCCCATGGGTGTCGTAAAAACCGACTAATGGACTATCCGTGAATATTATCTTTACGTAATAAAAAGAAGGAAAACTTGAAAGAAAACCCTGTTCCAATCCGTCTGGCCAGCGTGGTATTAGTAGGCCAAGTATCCCTCCGTCACGGGAGGAGGCCCGTCCCTGCAATGGGACATTAATGGGCTGTTATGATGAATAGGATGTAGTGATGGTGTAAGGATATTTTATGGTATCACTTCTACATTAAATCTCTTTGATCCTTTAAAAGTCAAGAAAGGAACCGTTCGTGGATGTTATCTTTACAAAAACTTAAGAAGAAAAGTTTTACCAATCGAGGGCTACTATGGTATTGGTATTAGTTTCCCTCTATAACTGGAGGTCTATATCTATGCAGTGAGACATTAAGAGCTGTTAATACTTAAGTACTACGAAATGTTTCTTCGGAAAGTAGAAATATGTAGGTATGAAAACTTGACTATACACATGAAATCTTAAATAGAATACCAAGTAAAGAAATAACTAATATTATTAAGAGGTAAAGTTTAAATATTAGTTATTAAAAATTATTTCTGTTGTGTTAAATAGTCCATTTATCGGGGAGTGTCATAGGCTATATCACGCTAATAGGAGTGGAGCAGTAGGTAATGAAATATGTTTAAAAAACGGACGCGGTTTTTAAACATATATTTTATGGTTTAGCTAGTCTACGAATAAAATTAATGTGTCTGTTTGTAACATGAAATCTACATTTTAATATATTTCATAAGACCTGTATGTATCTAACCCATGTATCACAAATAAACGATTTGATTGATTGATTGATTTTCAGCATTCGCAAAACTTTCTGTATTGCTATACTCAAACCAAAAGTAACGTTATTTTAATCAATTTGTTAACAATACAAACGCACCTTTACAATGATTAGTACAATAACTAATGAGGTGGAAGGGCAATGTTCACAATCTCACCCTTTATACTTAATTTGGGGATTATAGAAGGATTGTACTGTGTTTGTTAAAGTCACATTAAGATATTAATCCCTGCCTCCTTCTTTTTATACTACATCGGATTCTTCAAAGATTGCATGAATAAGTAGGTGTTTGGTCAGACTGACAAAATGACTTCATTTCTGAATCGCATTCACGCTTTGCGCCTAATCTTCGTGTGGTGACGGAGTAAGAATACAATATGTCACCACCCCATCTCATCCCATGGATGTCGTAAAAACCGACTTAAAGACTCTCCGTGAATATTACCTTTACGAAATAAAAAGAAGGAAAACTTGAAATTAAACCCTGTACCAATCCGTCTGGCCAGCGTGGTATTACTTAGCAGGCCAAGTATCCCTCCGTCACGGGAGGAGGCCCGTCCCTGCAGTGGGACATTAATGGGCTGTTATGATGATGATTCGCACTTTCATCATGTCGACCATTGAAAAAAAACAACACTTTTGTATAGATTTGTTTTTATTTGTAACAATGCCACAGCAAATGCCTTATATGACTGCATCGTAGCAGATGAAAAATGGGAATACGGTACAGGAATGGAGGAAAGGTAATAACTAAGTAGTCTATAATTATACAATTTTGGTATTATAACACAAACTACAAAGTACCTAAGTACCTATTCATTACGAGAGTTACCTGTCCTAGGAGTTCCTCACACTTTCACTTTCACACAACGCCATCTAGTCCCAAACTAAGCTGAGCTTGTACTATAGGTACTAGACAACGGATAAACATACTTAAATACTTTTTATTTGTAAATATGTACATATTATACATAGAAAACACCCAGACCAATGCAAACAATCATGTTCATGCACACAACGATTTGCATTGAGCGGAAATCGAACCCGAATCGATATTTTGTATTATACCTCTAATAAATTATTTTTAAAGATAAATACATTAATAAGTTGATACTCATAAATCTGCCACAATATTTTATACTTACTTCAATTACACTTGAAATGATACCCTCAATAACAAGAGATATTATACTGTTTTGGACCCCATTTATATAGAGAGCGTATTATGTTATTAAGTATGTTTAAGTATCTGTTAGTTTCAAGTGGACCACATGTTATGCAACAAGATTGTGCAAATGTTAACAAATTAATATTTTACATTATGATTTTTTTATTGCCCTGATTTGCAGTACAGTATTGCTACGTATTGTACTTATGTCACCGGAAAATAACCAGACTCGTAAGTTGATCAATTTTCTAAGTAGTTAATCAACTCTCGGAAAATAATAAACGGCAATTTATGTATACTTAATTGTAAAACTGAACACAGTCTTGCGGTTTTTTGCGCTAAAAATATGATTTTGTTCCTCATCGATCTAAAATCTCTAAATGGTGTTGGAATCGACATAGGTAAACTTTTACTTTACATACCAAATTATCTCTTCGAACAAAAATAGGAAAAGTTGACTTTAAACCCTCTACTAAATCCTCTTGCCAGCGCTCTATAAGAATGCAAGTTTTTAGACACATTCGACATGGGCTGTTATAATCTTATAGACTATTTGTTATCAGTCTATAAGATACTATTACAGCTGAAACCACAGGCTGAAACCTTGTGACCTTCTTATTACTTTCCCCAAATGTATGTAAACATCTTTGCCATAATTTAATACGCTCTAAAAATTCTATCTCCGTGTGTTAAAACGTTGCATCAAATAGCTCAAGAGCCCATTTGCGTCGCAATTACGTTGCACCGCAATATTCTCAGTGATCATACTGATCATACGATTCACCGATCCGATCGGGATGAGAAATTTGCCGCCCGACCAGCGCTCGTTAGTTAGTTGAAAATTGTCGTCAAATATATTATGGAAAGATTATAAAATGAGTATGTAAAGGAAAAAAACTTAATGTATTCTTTCTCCGTGTAGTGACGGAGTAAGAATACAATATGTCACCATCCCATCTCATCCCAGGGGTGTCGTAAAAACCGACTAAGGGACTATCCGTGTATATTACCTTTACGAAATAAAAAGAAGGTAAACTTGAAATTAAACCCTATACCAATCCGTCTGGCCAGCATGACCAGTTGTAGGCCAAGTATCCCTCTATCACGGGAGGAGGTCCGTCCCTGCAGTGAGACATTAATGGGCTGTTATGATGATGTAAAGAAACCTTCAATATTATTGGTAGGTATGTGTTATTGCATTTCTCTCGATATGTTTCGCTAGTTGTAGTGTGTGTCCGCACGTTTTTTACAATAGCTACAGGCGCAAGAATGATACTTGACTTACTACGATGATAGGTATTAGTCTAGTTATAGTTATTACGGTGTTGTTCTCGTATATCCATAAACGTGACTAATTTTGCTCAGACAATGAGAGCATAAAAATGTTTGTCTTTTCAGTTTTAGCCCAACAGCATTTAAGTTTGGCTGAATTAACTGTAAGTAAAAATCAATGTAATTGAACCAAAAAATACACGATTAAGGCCCTTTACGTGGCTCACTAGCGCCGCCAATAGAAAAAAAATCATAATCCGCAAATAGGATAAGTCATGTAATGTGTTGATAACAAAGTCTTGGGAAAAGGCAATAAGGTATTTGTATAACACACGCTCAACACTTTAAATGTTTTTTAATTAAATAAATATAGCATTATAAACAAATACGGTCGTTTTCTTTTCGAATGCGAAATTTTACTAACTAATTATCTATTGGCAGCGCTAGTGAGCCACATAAAGTCCCTTAAGGAGGGTGTTCGTTTTGAAAGTAGAGCTTTTTTGATGTTGAAGAGATAGTGATGTCAAAATCTAATACATAGTTTTGCACTTACAATGGTAATTTTGGTCAATTATAATGATCAAGTCATAAGTAAAAAAACAATTTTTTCGGCAACAAGGAAAACAATAACTTCTAAATCGTACAAATAATAAATTAACACCAACACACCCTCAAATCACATTAGATTCCTCCTTCTCATCTCCTCATTCTCATTAAAATTATCTTTCCAATTAAAATCTTACAGAATTAACCCCACACTGTCACGAAATACGTATCAACATACATGAGACTAAATAGGTAATACAATTTTCAAGATATAAAGTCAAAGAGTTCCCCCCTCACTTCACCCCCTCCTACCTCGGTCCCCCCTCCACCTACGCTTACGGTGTCGCAATAAACTTAATTACCTTAATACGACCTCAATACGTGACGCTTATGACTAGGGTGGGTATATTACATGACTTTTTACATGTTGGAAAAGTTAATTTTATAATTTTTGGGTTTTTGAATGATGGTTTTTTTTAGCATGTAAAGTCTAATCAGCTTAATTAAAAGCTCCAAATATGGTATTCCCGGCTCTTAAATATCTTTATATTTAGTAATAAGCTACATTTTCGTATGAAAAGGCATGTACGGACATATCCCTTTAAACGAGTTTGTCCACTATGAACCTTATCAGAAAGATATGAATGACGGGAGTTTTAGCAAGTTTACAAGAAAACCTAGATGATCGATATAACCCTTAGTATATAACCCTCCATCAAGGGAGGAGGCCCGTCCCTGCAGTGGGACATTAATGGGCTGTAATGATGATATAAATCAAAAGGGGGGAAAGGTCAATAGAGCAGAATAATGACAATCACTTAAGCAAACGCAGAAGTTGGTTAACCTTTTCGACGTAGACCTAATCGAAGTAAAAAGCATAATTGAAAGGTTCGGAAGAGTCAACAGTTTGGAAAACTCACAAAATATTTAAGTAACACATGGTATAATATGCACCCATATGGATTTACAGTAGGTGCTTATGTGATAAGTACAATCACCAAAAAAAAATATGGATGTTATAAGTTGTAGCCGTGTAGGATTTGTACCTTAATTCCTGTACACTGAACCAGGTGCAGTTTACAGAATTTGCAACTTCTGCAATAACGCCTAAGCAGTCCTAGATATTCAAAATCAAATTTTGACCTTAAAAAGCCTATACAATATACAACATAATCCACACAACATGTTGACAGTAGTACGTAATTAGGTGCTAATTACCGTAGTCAGCGAGCGTGCTCAATTAACAAGAGACGACACGCGCATACCTAGTCGACTGACGATGTTTCGTGTTATATGTTTAGACTCTTATTACATTTCGTTTTTGATCATGTTGTGACGTGGTCAGAATACTGTCACCAACATCATCATAACAGCCCATTAATGTCCCACTGCAAGGACGGGCCTTCTGCCGTGACGGAGGGATACTTGGCCTACTAATACCACCCTGGCCAGACGGATTGGTATAGGTGTGGAGGTCGAGGTGACGTAACAGCACCACGCCTCCAACGAAAAACCTTGCTTAACTGTTTTGTGACGCGTCACGGTACAGGCAAGTGAGCACGGGGTCGCTTCTTCGCATCCCTTGCAAGGTTATTGTTTGTGTTCATTGTGGTGAGATTGATTTTCTCTGTGCCTGTTTATTTCATTTTTGGGAAAGTCCATGACACAGGACTCGATCGTTGGTGCGGGTACATCTTTTCCAAAAAAATAATTGACAATAATATATTTTATCAATTAAACTAAGTTTTATTTTAGTAGCTAAGGAATATTTAACTGCAAGGATACCCTTGAGATGTACTGGGATGGTTACACTTATATACTTAACCAACCACTACACCGGAAAGTACCTGCGAAATAAAATATCATTTTTACCTTAACTTTAACAATATAAATCTGTCAATAATACATAGTGTGGTACAATAGGTAATAACCGAAGCGCTGTGGATTCGTGACCAATACGCCGTGACAGCCACACGTTCCTATCTCCTTTTGTTACCGTCTTAGATTCTTAGGGAATGGATAAGAATTGTAATAAGGTTTTAGATAGTCCAAAAAATCATCGCCAGATAGTAAAACTTGACAGAAAATCTTAAAGGAAATCGTTTTACCATTTATTTATTTAATATCTTAACGATAAACATTTAAAAGATGGCTATGCGTAGATGAGGAAGTCTTTTGACTGATTGGATGATTATGAGGCTTACCGTTTTAATATCCATGGTTTTTCGTAAGAAATACGCTGTATATTCCTAGTAGTAGATTAACTGCTACAAAATAACGTATTAGTTTTTTTTTCTGTGATCATTGGGCGATATTTAATGCTGTTTTAGCTTATCAGTTTACTTCTCATGCGGATCTCAAAGTGCAAACTTCATGCAAGGACATTTAACAAATTATAGGTCTCTTCTAAAATACACTTTCTCTACTTAATTTATCTCCAAGCAGTAAGTAGTGTGAAAATTTTACTATATTTAGGTGAAAGGGTACAGGAGAGACTTAACAACTTGTGCCTTGAGCAGCGGCAAAACTTTGATCATCGCATGAATATTGTCCAATTAAATATATTTTTGTAAAAGTGATGTTTGTAACAAGGGGGACAAAAAGGCATGAACAAAGCTGTCCGTTATTTTTAAAACGAAATAAGAGTAATAAAATTAATATCTTATCCAACTATTTACAATTCTTGGTAGAAGTGAGGTCTGTGGACCCTCCTGAATACAAACGGCACTGATCTCAAATCTTATTGAGAAGATCGGCGTCGGGATCGTTCACTGAATTTTTACATCCCCGCCTCTATTCTTAGTTCGACATTATATAATTTTAATGCCTTTTTTGTATTATTTACTTGATATTTAAAGATAAAAGTAGTATAGTATTGTAAGCTGAAAATACCTATGCTGAGTAAAATTTTAGCCTAGTCTCAAGCTAAGCAGAGTTTGTACTATTGCTATAAACAACTAATATAAAATAGGCACTAAATCATTTTTAATTATTAAAAATAAACAGTAAACACCCAGGTCAAAGGAAATATTTATATTTACACATACAAAAATTTGCATTGATTAGGAATTGAACCCGAGATCTTTGCTTCTATCGAACATAATCTCCACGGTACAGTGGTTAACAAATATAATGTTTATTCAATAACTACCTTAAGTTCATAATAATCATAACAGCCCATTGATGTCCCACTGCAGGGACGGGCCTCCTCCGGTGACGGACTTGGTCTACTAATACCACACTGGCCAAACGGATTGGTATAGGGTTATCAAGTTTTCCTTCTTTTTATTACGTAAAGATAATATTCACGGATAGTCTCTTAGTCAGTTTTTACGACACCCATGGGATGAGATGAGGTGGTGACACACTGTATTCTTACTCCGTCACCACACCTTAACTTAAAAACACATAAATATTATATAGGTACTACATAGCCCTAAATCCAATTTTTTTATAAATATATTCTATTTCTTTGTCAAAAAAGCGGTTATCTTGGGTCTTGAGGTCCACAATGTGACTATTGTGTGAGGATTAAATTATATTTCTAAACTAATATACCCAGATATTGTCGTCGAGGAAATTGTTTATGATACCACTGTGACTGTGGACTTCGACATTTTATTTTTTACATGTGGTATATTTAAATAACTTATTAAGTCGCAAAAACGGAGTAATAATACATGGTGGCACTGGTGTCATAAAAGCTACTTTGGGAAAAGTTCATTGATGGGTAATATAAAAACAGCAGGAAATCTCGATACATAAACCTACAAAATTCCGCGTTCACAGAGACTGTAGTAGAATTTAAAGAATATTTTTTTATTTAAAGAATATAAATATAAATATTCCTCTCACATTCAAACAACGCCAATTGCATACTGCCATTTGCAAACTAAGCAAAGCTTGTACTATGGGTACTAGATAACGGATAACATACTTTAATACTAAAAGAACTCTCTCACTCAGCTCGGTATTACGTATTAACCTTATGGAGACATGAAATTAACGGTCACAAAGTGCATCAACGTTCAAGACAATGTTGTGATAGCCCGCGCTCTCGTATATAATAATAAAATTAAGTCCCAAGTTCTGAGTATAAGTGATGTACTCGGTGGGGGCTGTTTAAGAAGAAATGAGGTTCTGATTACGAGTGGACGGTTGATTTGTTCACAATTCTCTTCACGGTAGAAAGAACATTATTCCTTCCACGTTCAGGTATATATGTGTATGTCATTGTATATTATAATAAAATCAAATAGGTAAGGATTATAAAAAAGTATAGCAAGGTTTGTATACAATAGCCGTGTACATTGGAAATATCATATAAGAGCAATAAAATATCCGTGTGGTGACGGAGTAACAATACACTATGTCACCACCCCATCTCATCCCATGGGGGTCGTAAAAACCGACTGAGGGACATTCTGTGAATATTACTTTTACATAGAAAGAAGGAAAACTCGAAATTAAACCCTTTACCAAGCCGTCTGGCAAGCGTGGTATTAGTAGGCCAAGTATCCCTCCGTCCCGGGAGGAGGCCCGTCCCTGCAGTGGGTCATTAATGGGCTGAGATTGGAAATATAGTGTCATCTCGAGGAATTTTAAAAACAGTCTTACTAGTCGGGAATATATAAATTTCTATTGTTTTTCTTATTTTCCATGTTATATGATGTTTTTAGGGTTGGGTCTTTCAAGGCATGCATTCGGTTCAAAGCATAGACAAGACATATACTTAGTTAAAATACATTTTAATGTCTTTTAAGTCATGTCTTTGTCCATTAAAGGCTTTGTAAATAGATAAATGTAATCGAAGTAAAACAAATAACTATATTATTCATGTAATTATCTTAAAATCACATAACATATATTACATTATATTATACTTTACATACCTATCAAAATAATCTTATAACTTGTATCTTAAGTTCTAGAAGGTTCTATAGTATTATTCACTTTATCCTGCGAGGGTAGACATACAAAACCGCGGTGCTCGCCGGTGTGTGAACGGCTTTACCGATGCGGAGTGACATTTGACTGTACATACGTCGAATAATACTTAGAGTTGATAATACCATCTAACTTTTTTCTTTTTATTTTTAAATCGACTCCTAAAAAAGGTAACTACGAGAAACGAGATATTTAACTTTTTTTACATGTTTGTTTCGTCAAAAACCAGCCATTACAATTAAAAAAATACAGATTTTTACAATGGTTAGCTTTCATGAAGGTACTAATTGGTATTATAGCTTTGGAGCCAGCTAATTGGTTATTTTTTTTATTATCAAATCCATTATCTTGTCATAATAAACGTATCTACATAGGTTAAAAATACTTCTTTTAATAATCCTTGAATTGAGAGAATTGATGATTTTCTTGTGGGCTTTTTTATTTCTTTTTAGATTTTTCGTATGATATTAGGTTCTTCAAATGTAGTGTAAAAAAGTATTTGGCCAGATCGGGAGGCGATGACAACGGAGGGAATTTAGTAGAAAATCAATTTTTGAGTAACTTAAGTTACACGGAAATGAATACAAAAAAATGTATTATCATCTCTATATAAATATAAGTTAAATCAAATTGTAGAGAGTCACAGCGACTTGGCGTCGTGACTTGCAAGTCTCTTATAAACGCACCTCACGTTTGCTTTTGTATTTATGTATATGTACAGAGGTTTTATATAAAGCGGTTTAAGAACGGGTAACTAAATAAAAAAAAACCAAAAGACATTGTTACAGACAGACATTGAGACATAGGGACAGAGAAAACGACTTATATATAGATTGTTTCATTATTGTCCGTGTGGTGACGGCGTAAGAACACAGTGTGTCACCACCCATCTCATCCCATGGGCACCCATGGGATGAGATAGGTGGTAGAAAAACCGACTAAGGGACTATCCGTGAATATTATCTTTACGAAATAAAAAGAAGGAAAACTTGAAATTTAACCCTATACCAATCCGTTTGTCCAGCGTGGTTTGAGTAGGCCAAGTATCCCTCCGTAACTGGAGGAGGCCCGTCCCTGCAGTGGGACATTGGAGGGCTGTTATGATGACTGCTCCACTCCTATTAGTCATAGCGTGATATTACATAGCTTACTAGCGACCTGGCCCGGCTCCGCTCGAACACCTACTACAGAATGTCCTTAAACAACGTTTAAGTACAGCTTAATTAGACGATTACATTAGAAGTCTCTAAATTATATAGGTTTCTCTAATATACAGGGTGGCTCATTCAAAAGGGTCAGTATGGGAAAGTCTTAAACTATAAGTCATACGAAGATTTGTTCTTAGGAACCATGACACCGATTTTGATAAAAAGAAAAACTGCATTCATACATTTGAAAAAGATACTGTACCCAGCTGGGGAATCGAACCCGGTTGTTTTGCAAAAATAAACTTGTACTTTTTCTATTTAAATATCGATTCTGTAGGTCTTAAGCAGTAAATATCTCTATGAAACATTATGTCTTAAATGAATAAAATGCATTGTTTTCACATAGTTTAATTTATCATAGTAGGTGTTCGAAGTGACCTCCATTACAATATTCAACAAGTTCAGGCATGTAAAATTGTCCCTACGGTTGTTTGTACCCCTCTACTAGTTACATACACCGTGTTACATAATCATGTGGCATTGCATTAAACTTTTAAGGAAGTTTTGTTATCTACAGTAATATTATTATCACAGATTATTATCATGCAACTATTAATCAAACACTAACAATCAATTGAAAAGCCCACATAAAGTATGTAGATATTGTAGATAGGTACAGAGACGTGTTAAGTTAAGCCTCATTTGAAAATGGAACGTTTCAGTATAACTGGCTGCATGAAGATACAAAATGCAATAAGAAGATCGTTACCTAAACGTGTTAAATATTGTATTGAACAAGACGGTGGCCACTTCGAACACCTACTATAATAAATTTAAGTATGTGAAAAAAATGCATTTTATTCATTTAAGACATAATGTTTCATAGAGATATTTACTGCTTAAGACCTACAGAATCAATATTTAAATAGAAAAAGTATGAGTTTTTTTTGCAAAACAACCGGGTTCGATTCCCCAGCTGGGTACAGTATCTTTTTCAAATGTATGAATGCAGTTTTTCTTTTTATCAAAATCGGTGTCATGGTTCCTAAGAACAAATCTTCGTATGACTTATAGTTTAAGACTTTCCCATACTGACCCTTTTGAATGAGCCACCCTGTATTATGCATGTGATATACATTTAAACCGTTTTATACCCATGCCCCGTTGGTATTCCTGCCTGTAAGCGGAGCCTGACAGAAGACATTATCTTTGACTATGCACTGAAAGGTGGTCTTGTGCCTTCCTCATCCATCATTTTCCCGTCGTCTTGTTGATCCACTCTGTGAGAGGGGGGACACCGTCACTTTAATCACCTCACTTCTGATATGAACATGCAAGAAATATTTCGAGAAGGCCTAAGTGCGGTGGACATCATCATCATCATAACAGCCCATTAATGTCCTACTGCAGGGACGGGCCTCCTCCCGTGACAGAGGGATACTTGGTCTACTAATACCACGTTTGCCAGACGGATTGGTATAGGGTTTAATTTCATGTTTTCCTTCTTTCTATGTAAAGTTAATATTCACAGAGGTGGACATCAATGTGATGTTAATGACTAGATAGCTTATAAAATACCTAATTGCCTAAAGATTTTAATGATACAATATTTTATTACAAGAATTCATGAAATAAAACTTTAACAATTCAGAATTTAACCCCGCCATAATATAATAAGAACGTCTAAAAGTCTCATTGTTAAGGAAATCCACGCAAGCCTTTAACAAATCTCATAATGCGATCTAAGGGGGTGCGCGGACGCAGTGAAGCGTCGCATAGACGACTCGACGAGTTACGACGTCGACCGAGAAATACCGAGGACGCTCGTAGCGGCGTAGCACCGAAGCTACGTAGCGGTGTAGACTCGTAGCGGTAGCTTCACTCAGTTATATTGAATTTTTAGCTATGCATTTCCTTGAAATGTGATTTCATTACGAATTTTTATGTTTCAGAAAAGGGTATTTTTGTGGAGAAAGAATACATGAGGTCACCTTATCAGGGGTGTTTTAAAAGTAGAGTAAAGGAAAATTTTGCACGTAGAATAAACTGCTTTGGTGATAAAGCGATGTATGACGTTGCATATTTTTTGACGCAAAGTGTAATCTACAAGTTATTTTCTTGAGACTGGATTTTTTCCCGAAAGACCCCGTGACACAGAGCTTGATCCCAAATAAGGAAGTTGTCTTTTATAATATATATATATATATATATATATATATCAATGAAAATGAAGAAGGAAATTTTACATAATATAAAACCGTTGACTCTTTTCAAAGACGTGGCGTATGGTTATTGTAAATGATCGGGATCTCGCGATCATAAGAATTCTGTGTGGTGATGACACCACTTTTCATTAAATGTGAATAGAGTTAGTATATTATATAACTCAGAATCAAACATCATACAACTGATCTTCTCAACTAACAAACAACACAGAAATCGAATCTAGAAATCGGAATAAATCGCATTTTGTCCGCTATACAGAGTTCCTAATTATTAATAGCGCAATATGCAAAGTTTGTTGTTGTTGAGCAGTGGGGCATGGGACTTGATTCCCGGCTGATTATAAAGTCAGATTGGACTTTTCCATATTCCTTGTGTGTTAATGAAATTTTGGAAAATTTGTTAATATAAATTGTTGATTTTCAGCGTCTTGGAAATTTTCAAGAACTTTGAAGGAGTTAAGATATTTTAAGTTATTTAAGTTATACGCCATGCTTAGATTCAACAGCTGTAGATAATCTAGAAATATAATTAAAGATATAACTACAATATAAAAGAAAATGATAAATACAGATAAAAATAATGAGATATTTATGAGCGTCGATCTAAACTAGACTAGATCATTACCACGAAAACAAAAAAAGAAAACTGAACATAAAACCAATGCATGGTATAACTTACTCAAGTATCCTTCGCTCCTGAAAGAGACCTATCCCTGCAGTGGGACATTAATGGGTTTCTTCTTCTTTATCGTTTAATAAGTGGCGTCGAGAGATTTTTTGCCGCTAATAGACCTCTGGCGTGGGTTAAGGACTTTATCACTATGACAACAGCTGGGACCTAATTTTTACGTGCCTTTCGAAGCACGTTAGGATCATATAAAGTCACACAATTTTAATAATCTATCAATTGATTTAATAATAATTCTCTATCGGAAATTAAAAAAGGGACATTATGCAGATGGACTAAAATACAATCACCTCTCCTTCTGATTAAATTATTCAATCATTAATTCTCACATATCAATCATAAAAAAATATAATCAAAATAAACCACTCAATACCACTCCTGTTCAAACTGAGACAAAGGAATGATAAACCATAAATATAGGATGCTATTTGATATAGAAGTGGTGCCTGTGACTGATCGACGTTGATTAATGTCCGACTGTCTGTCTGACGATTAAAAAAAAACTTTGTGTTTCAGTGGTACAACGGGAATAGAGAGAGGTATGGAGAGGCTGGTTGTTTTTTTTATTTATGATGTATATGTTATAGTCAAAACTCATAACTGGTCAAAACCACTTTTGACCGAAAAAATCAGTCAATAGCGAATGCTAGAATATAATAATACTATATTCTAGTTTTACATTTTAAAAAATGTTTCTAGCACTCGCCGGCCGCTACCGCGGCACGCTCGCTTCGCTCGCTCGGCTGGTGCGTCCTTTGGTCACCATACTAACCTAACCAACTGTTTCGGACTTTTACCTTAATATGTATTGTAATTGTATGTGTGTGTAATTTTCAATGAGTTTTGACTAACATCGATGGTCAAAACCACTTTTGACTGCAAAAAACAGTCAATAAGGGTTTTGACTAAGCACGTCGGTCAAAACCACTATTGACTGTTTTATGCAGTTAAAAAGGGTTTTGACCGGCCATGAGTTTTGACTGTAACATATACAGTTAAAAAAAATACTATATATTTTATGTACGTACAACGTAACGCTTTTGTTTATCTTAAAGGTCTTACTTTAAATCATTTTTTTTAAACCCACTGGTTATTGGTAAAAACTGCTTTGTTAGTCACTGCGTAGGTTAGAAGTAAAAGTTAAGATTATTTAACGTTATGTAAAGATTAAGAATATATTGAATACATAAAATAAATTATATACCTACTTCTATATCAGCCTATGGACGTCCACTGCTGGACATAGGCCTCTTCCAAAAGTTTCCACTCTGCGCGGTCTCGTACCTCCCTCATCCATCGGCAAACATACCTACTTACATTAAATAAATTATTTAAAAACTTAGATTTTTTTACTCTTTCAATTATTCTTATAAATTACTTTGAAATCTATTTTAGTGTTATTTTTTGTAATAAATGACAGTCCATTGTTTTGAATTACAAATGAAAAATATTAATTAAATCTAAAAAGAAAAACGCAGTTAGTAAAACAATACCTTTCATAACTCAGTTATAAAATAAAACCAAAATCATCAAATTTTACAATCTAAGCTACTCCATTACACCTCTGTGCTAGCGACATTTGATTTCGGTGACATCTGGCGGAAGTAATGGATTTTTTCAGTTAGCTGAAGGTGAAAATTTAATCTATGACGATAAGTGACGACCGAAAAAAAAAAGATTTAACGGTTTTTCTTCGCGGATTTTTTTGGAACATATTTTTGAAATGCGACATTTAAAAACCGTTGTGTTACGTGACTTACTGAACGGGTTACTTATGGCTGTTGTGTTTGAGGTTTGTAAAGAAATCATTATTGTTTAATGCCATCTCATAAGTGTGGCCACCACAGCCAACTGGTACTACAAATCAATATACAATACTCTAGTTTAAGCAATGTATAAGAGGTCATAATGTAGATGAATCCGTGTGCCTGTCTGTGTCTCCGTGTGGTGACGGAGTAAGAATACAATATATCACCACCCCATCTTATCCAACGGGTGTCGTAAAAACCGATTAAAGGACTATCCGTGAATATTATCTTTACGAAATAAAAAGAAGGAAACTTGAAATTAAACCCTATACCAATTCGTCTGGCCAGCGTGGTTTTAGTAGGCCAAGTATCCCTCCATCACGGGAGGAGGCCCGTCCCTACAGTGGGACAATAAAGGGATATGTTATGATGATGTATCGGTTTGGTGACAGACTAAAAATACAGGGTGAAACCACGTATTCTTGAAAGTAGGCTATAAAAATAACCAAGTTTTCTTCATATATGGAGGAGGAGCCAAAAAGATTTATATTTTAATTACATTCATCGATCTTATCCAATCAAAAAAGTGCGATTTCCCTTTTGTACATACCATAAATGCACTAAGAGGTTCATAGGCTATTAATACACAATAATCAATAAAAATCTACATACCTACGCCTACAAGAAATCTAAATATAAATCCCTATCAATACATAACTTTGTATGCCTGAACTTGTAAGTCAAATTAACTGACAAGAGGTCTGAAGTTACAAACTAAGTTATAGTACAATCTGTACTGTTTCAAAGTGCACAAGTCTTTGTTTGACAGAGTGGCGGCTATTATAGGTATAACTTAGTGTAAGATCATATTGACTTGGAAGCTAAATTTAATTTTGGTACCTCCGTCTCGTATCAGTATCCTCCTAATCATTTATATTATTGCAGCATTCATAGCATTTATAATATGTGTATCGGGGAGTGTCATAGGCTATATAGTATCACGCTATGACTAATAGGAGCGGAGCAGTAAAGAAATATGCTTAAAAAAGGAACGCTTTTTTTTCTCCGCCCAACGAAGTGGGCACGGGTCAGCTAGTAAATAATAAAGTTAACTTTTCTTTATTTAGTTCGATATTACTTACTTTTAAAAAATCACGTTATGTTTTAAATATTTATTTTATCTCATCTTTTACTTTTCAAAAACATTTAAAAATCAAATCTTTTACTTTATTTCGCTGTTATGATGCCAGATAAAAACAAAAACCCTTTATAAGTAAGTAAGTACCTACTTAAATAAATATAACGTAATCTTCAAAATATATAAGAAAGATACCAGAATATGACTCAAATAGCTAGACGTAAGTAAGTTTGAGTACAAGGAGGGGACGTGATGCGCCCTAACTGCTAAACTATTTGCTAACTGCTCTTTGATGACTTGTTGTGTGACAAACTTAAATCTTGTCTGGTACTTACGTGTCTGGATGGCACTATAAAGTACCAGTTTTATATTTATAAATATCCTGGTTTGATAGCGTACTAAAAACTAACTGATTTCAATATTATATAATATTGTACCTAGATTTATTTTTACTTTTGTGAACAAAGCAACAAAAAAAAATTATTTAACAGGGTTAAATAGTCCCACTGCAGGCACATGTCTCTCATAAAGATAAACTTGATTTATATAATAAAATAAAAATCTGTTTATTTCTGTAAATCTTACATCTAGACAATTATGAGTCTTCCCTTTGAGTAATCGAAAGATACTCGTGTTGGGAATGACCCGCCACTTCTCTTAATTCTAATAGATTACAAAAATTGTGGTTGTGCGTGTGTTTGAGTGTGTGCATAGTTTTGTGTGTAGGAGGGTGTGTGTGTATGTATATGTGAGTGTTTGTTTGAGTGTTTGTATATGTGAGTGTGTGTTTGAGTGTATGTATATGTGTGTGTGTGTGTGTGTGTATATGTATGTGAGTGAACGTTTGGTGGAATGTATGTGTCTCATTTACTAATACATCCTGTAATTATGTTATTTAGATGATCGTTAGATGGAATCCTCCGACGGCGGGCGCTGAAATATTACACTATACGAAACACAGTTTTCATACATTATGTAAATTTTATTTTATTTATTTATTGTATCGATTTTCAACAAAGGATATACACGACAATTTTTTTTATCTAAATGTGTCAATTATAGAAGACCACAGAATACAATAAAAAAAGTACCTATGTAATTGATATTATTCTCTTCTCTCATTTATTTCAAAACAGACAACTCAAAGAACGGTATGTCTAGTTATAGTCTAGAAAACGCTAGTTGCTAAAGGTTTTCAACAAAAAAAAAATTTTGCCTCCCCTATATTTGTCGGGGTCATACGAGGCGGCTTAAAGGTTAGATTTAGCTCACCAGCTCACCATCCTGTTATTTTGTGAGTTTGGTATTATTTTTTATGTAATAGGAGCCAAACGAGCTTGCAGGTCACCTGATGGTAAGTAATCACCGCCTCCCATGCACACCCGCAACACCAGAGGAATCACAGGTGCGTTGCCGACCTTCAAAACAGTTGTTCGCGAGTGATTCTGAGGAGAAATTCTGCTGCGGGCAATGTCCAGAAGAGGTGGAGACAAGAATGGTAGTAGGTCAATTAATAACCACCTGAGCTATGCCCTAACTAAAACCCTTGAGCGAAAAGTTGCCCAAATGGTTTGCACTTGCATATAGTGTTTAAAGACTAGTCCGCGTGCATCCAGTGGATATATGGGTTCACGGAGGATCCATTTGATGTTATCAATAGTTCAATACAATCATGTTGCCTGTGTATATGCATATATTGTGTTCTTAGTACACAAAGTATACGAACAACTAAAATCATCATCATAACAGCCCATTAATGTCCCACTGCAGGGACGGGCCTCCTCCCGTGACGGAGAGATAATTGGCCTACTAATACCACGCTGGCCAGACGGATTGGTATAGGGTTTAATTTCAAGTTTTCCTTCTTTTTATTTTGTAAAGATAATATTTACGGTTAGTCCCTTAGTCGGTTTTTACAACACCCATGGGATGAGAAGGGGTGGTGACAATTGTATTCTTATTCTGTCACCACACGGAAACACACAACTAAAATAAACATAAAAATGTCCTATTTCTTGCTATTTAAATAATACTATTAACACGGAACAGTAATATACTTACAAATCCCGCCATTACATTACCATAATGATCAACCTCTATCTAGCACAGAGTATATAGAGGTTATGGGCTATTCATTCCAGAGTCACGTAGAGTAATGTATATTCTAATATATTTGAACTGGGAGCGACTTTTCGTGCCTACCGGCCCGTGCGGTCTGCGGTCGGTTGTTAGTGATGGACTGCTGTAGTTGGGTTATCGATATCGAGTGATCGCCAATTACTTACATTTTGAAAAATAATTTTACATCATTATTACAATGGCCAGTGAAAGTTCCACTGTAAAAGCGAGATTTCTCAGTGACAATAATTATTACTGTATTTAATTTTTTTAAATTTATTCTGCATTTATCGCGCTAATTAACATAAAAGTTTCGAAAAGAATGGTTTAAAGCGTAGACTCATCAACTTTTAGTTATGTGTTGTATGGGTTTAAAAGACGAATGATTTTTAAAAGATGAGAATTGTTTTTCATATTATTCATTCACTAAACACATTCGCGCCCATGTGATGAAGATCATGTCACAGCTATTACTTAGAAAGTTTAGTACAGATATCTAATATTTTTACAAAACAAAATGAATGCTACGAAGAAGATTACGACAGTCACACTTGGTTTTATGGTATCTTGTTGCTGCTTGTAAATGTAATTAAATTTTATTTGCAGTCTCACAAAACTATTTTGTAAATTCCTCTAACAATACGCATCTGTAATTTAAGTCTTTTTCAAAAATTAAAACATTTAATCTGGTCAAGTACATACTACATAGTCGTGTCTGCATTCTCGGCGTCAGCTCCCAAAAATTAAGTTCTATCTATCGATAATAATATATTTCAATAAACTTTCAATCCCTAATCGCTTCGTATTTACTCTGTGGCTCGGCAGTTCATCTTCATTTTTTATCTCTTTCACCGGAAAAAGGGCAAAAAAAAGCAGGAAACCGCTCTAGCCACTCGCTTGCTTACGATTTTGAAAAAGTCGTCGAACTTTGCTCACGAAATTTAACGCATGAACACGGCGCGGTTTCTCTCATTAAAACTTAATTTGCCATCGCTTCAAGTGCCCCCCGTAAATATTGTTTATTGTTTTAGTTAGACAATAATATAACAAACGAATCTATGTTTTTTTAATGTTACAGAAAGTATATGTATAATATTTTATTGGAGTCCAAAGTTTAAAGTTCAACCAATTTTACCGGCTTCAAGTACACGTTGGAATTATTGAATTTAACACATTTCACTTGAATCATACTAAAATATTTTTTTTAAATATCATAGAAAATGTTTTCTAGATTAATTTAGTACCTTTCACTTATTAATAAACAATTAATTAGTAAATTTACGGCATTTTTACTTCGGAGCATGCACTAACACAGAATTTACAATATGGCGACTATAAATTTCAACTTTAAAATAAAAATAAAAATTTCTCTGGTGATGTTGCAAACTTGCATTCAGTTGGTAGACAAACTATTATTCTATAAATTTAAAACGTTTCGAATGGACTTTGTAGACTAAAAAATAGAGTTTAAAGTCGTTAAATAGAAAAAAAAGTTTGGTAGCGATAGCTACCAGAAGCAAAGTTCGGCGTTTTGTTTTGGTAACTATAGCTACCAGAAGCAAGCGAGCGGCTAGTAATGAGTGTAAAAAAAACTAAACGAAAGATATTCTTCCCGTTTGCTATCCCTGTACAATTTTGTATTACAAAAAATGTTTATTACTTCTGCACCTGTTATATTTTAAGCCAACGAGATTCGTAATAAAGAGGTTGGCCGGTAAGTAGAGTTTTACTTCTTCATAATACGTGGATATAATTTATGGAACTTGAAGATCTAGCTCTCCGTGTGGTGACGGAGTAAGAATACACTATGTCACCACCCCATCTTATTCCATGGGTGTCGTAAAAACTGATTAAGGGACTATCCGTCAATATTATATTTACGAAATAAAAAGAAGGAAAACTTAAAATTAAACCCTATACCAATCCGTCTGGCCAGCGTGGTATTAGTAGGCCAAATATCCCTCCGTCACGGGAGGAGGACCGTCCCTGCAGTGGGACATTAATGCTGTAATGATGAATAAAATACGTGTATATAATTATGAAACTTGTAGATCTAGGATCGGCAGCTTACCTGTTTCGTTTATGAATAGAAATTATGTTTTTTCATGGAATCAATTTAATGGAAACAAAGAACAACCAGACTCGGGACAATAATTTGTGGATGAATCCATGTTCTCGTACGCGTTAACCGCTTCACTGCCGTCGGGCCACCGAGGCTGTTGAATTTTTTACCCATATAAGTACCTATTACAAGTCAAAACCGAAAGATAAAAGATAATCTAAGGATATTGATATTTTATTTTATTATTTCTTTATTTCATAAATAATACCTATGAAATTGCCGTTTTATTTCTGCTCAGTCTTTAGCCTCTATATTTTTTTAAAACATATATTGTTTAAATTATTTTTGTTGTTTAAAAAATATAGGATATAACCAACATCTAACAAAAGATAATAAATGAAAATTATTGTTATTTGTATTATTAATAAGCCTGTGAAAATGGGTCCAATTTTTTCAATTTGTTTTTGTAACTTCTTCCCTAAAATTTTTTTTTCTGTGTTTTAAACACAACAGTTAGCTTAAATGTGCGTCATTACATATACCAAATTTCATTCTATTAAGTTTAATAATTATTGAAAAATCCAAGAAAACGTTAAGTAGTATGCAAAATCTAAATTCTGATAAAATTTTCATACAAAACGGCAATTACATCGCCACCTAGTGCCAAACTAATCAAAGCTTGTACTATGTGTACTAGACAACGGATAAACATACTTAACTACTTTTTTTTGTAAATACATACATATCATACATAGAAAACACTCAAACCAATGCAAACAATCCTTTTCATGCACTCAAAGATTTGCATTGAGCAGGAATCGAAGCCGAGACCTCTGCGTAGCAGCCATGTAATATACCGACTGCGCCACAGAGGTCGTCAAATAATGTCAATATACATTCGTATAGAAATAGGTACGTTAATATCTTCCAGAAAGTTATTTTTTCCTTATTTTATTTGGAACACTGGTGCAATACAATATCGAACAGTTTGATTGAAAATGGGATGAAAAGAGGCCATTGTTTTAAGGTTTCTCTATTACAACGAGATGAAGTTCTTTCTCTTATTCATTTTTATTTTGTTCTTTGCCTCTTTATATCTTTGTTTTATTTTTTAATCAATTATTCCTGCGGCTATACTCCTGTAGATACAAAAGTACAAAATACAAAATTATTTATTAAGTACTTAGTACAAAAAGAAATAAAATTTTTGTTAAACAATTCTGTGGACACCACACTAGGGTTCCCTGTGCTGTGGGCTGGCATATATAATAGTCATATTTACAGTTTCTATGATTAAAATAGTTTTCTTTCTCGTTTTATTTATAACATGCATTTCGAGAGAGGTCATTTACATGCATAAAATACGTAGTCATCTGTACGAGTATACTATATCATCATCTCGAAAACTACATTTTCAGAAATTCACACGTTGAATGGTGCGGGATCGACGGGCAGGTAACTATGGGAATCTCTGTCCGAGCAGGTTTGGGTAAATTTTTGACATACCCCTAAACTGTCACTTAAAAATTACATAAGTGCGTCGGGACAACGTCATTCGATATAGCGGTTTTCGATTTAAAGTACTTTTGAGCTAGCGTACCACTTGAAAGTATTTTCGAATTAACGTGCGTCGGAATAACGTCATTTGAGTCGTCATATCACACCCATCATAAACACCAATGGATTGTATTCTCTCCGCCACCGCAACTAACATCGACTCTTAAGAAATTCCAGAATCTCTCTGTGTGAAGGGCCAGATTGAGACAAAGATTATAATATGGGTTCTAAAAAAGCACCCTAGTGAAAGTCTTGAACCACACCCTTTTAACAAACAGACCTCAGTTCCGACGGCCTGTTCTTTACGGTCGCCCGAATTTCGGTTACCATTATTTTTTAAGGACTTAAAATCGTCACACGACTCATCTGTCAAATTTTTATGACGCTACAGGTCACGTGACTCACATGTCAAAAATTATTTTCCCAAAATATGATCTTAAATATTTATTTTATTTTTCATATTTGTTGTTATAGCGGCAATACATGATCTGTAAAAATTTTGCCATGGTTTATGAGATACAGCCTCATGCGTGACAGACAGACGGACGAACAGTGGAGCCTTAATAGGCTTCCTTTTTCGCCCTTTGGGTACGGAACCCTAAAAACAATCATACACACCGAGAAATACATACAGCTGTTCTTTTGCATCGCGCACTTCCACTGCCTTTTATATTTACTAATCCCCTTTGGTAGATTAATACTACTAATTACGTAATTTTCTTATAGAGTACAATAATAGAGAATACAATAATATTTTAATATCATCTCCGTGTGGTGACGGAGTAAGAATACAACATGTCTGTCACCACCCCATCTCATCCCATGGGCGTCGTAAAAACCGACAATGGGACTATTCGTAAATATTATCTTTACGAAGTAAAAAGAAGGAAAACTTGAAATTAAACCCTATACCAGTCCGTCTGGCCAGCGTGGTATTAGTAGGCCAAGTATCCCTCCGTCATGGGAGGACGCCCGTCCCTGTTGTGGGACATTAATGGGCTGTTATGATGATGGAAAACTCATTACCGACATTGTTAAGTCATTTTAAAATAAATTATGTAGGTACTGGTAGATTCATTAACACAATTCCTCAAATATATTTTTCAACAAATACCTACTTACATATACCTATTTATATCAAATTAGGGGTTGTCATCCCCCTCCCGGTGCCCTCCAATTTACAACAGATTCAGTTAAAAGGGAACACCAATTTGAGTAAAGGGCCTCAAATTGTCTTATATTGGGACATTGTCGGGGAACATCCAATTACATGTGTTTGCCTCCTTAGGCCTCAAATAGGCTATTATTTTGTTCACTTCAAACTATTACACAGTATTTTACTGTTTAGTATAAGATTAATCAAACGAATTTAGTAAAATAAAAGGTTTTATTTGTTTCATCATATTAATCCCTCCGTCACGAGAGGAGGCCCGTCCCTGCAGTGATATATTAATGAGCTGTTATGATGATTTGTTTCTATGATGAAATCCTCCTATTAATGTCCCACTGCAGGGACGGGCCTCCTCCCGTGACAGAGGGATACTTGGCATACTAATAACACGCTGGCCAGACGGATAGGGTTTAATTTTAAGTTTTCCTTCTTTTTATTTCGTAAAGATAATTATTCACGGATAGTCCCTTAGTTGGTTTTTACGACACCCATGGGATGAGATGGGGGTGGTGAGTTGGTGACACACTGTATTCTTACTCCATCACCACACGGAGTACATCTTAAATCACAGAAACATTTAAAGCAACAATAAACGTACAATTTCAGTAGTGAGAGTAAATAATTTAATATATTAGATAGGTGAGGTGACGCGTGGAGGTATTCTCGGTACGCTGGTGGATCCACACGCCCTGTTAGACCGTTTAATTAATTTTCAAACAAGTGAATCGCAACATGTTTCACGACCCGAATACATTCTATATTCTCTATGTTAGAAATATAAAATTAATTATTTGTTTGTGTTATTGTTTTGTATATCAATCTGAATTTTTGAGAGGCCTGTGTGGTGTGTGGACCGCTTATGGCTAATAGAAAGAGAGAGAGAGATAGAGACTCTGTATAGATACCTATACTTCTATAGAATTCCGAAAAAAATCGAAAGACAATAGAACAAATAGGTCTACAGTTTTTTTTTCATCTCATAAAGATATAATTTCTGTAAATCATCAATGTAAACGAAATTTTATTTTGGGATTTTTGAGTTGCGATTGCTACCTAATGGTATGAAGTAGCTACTGCATACCATCAGCTGAGCACGAGCTTTGAATCCTACGCATAACAATTTCTTTATTGATTCACAAATGAGTTACCTGATCTTAGATATTCTTGATATAGCGTTGTAAAAAAATAAATATATATAGACAAAGGAGAATGGGCGGTTTCGTCTCAAGTGTTGTAACACTTATCTACCTATATCATTTGAAAGAACTCAGTGAGTGCAATGTTTTATTGTATGGGCACAACTCCGTATCTTGTGCAGGGAAACTATTGTAATAATGTTTTCAATAATTTCAAGAAAAAATTAAATGTGTCTTATATAATTAGTCTTTTAATAACTACTACTAAAGAGATTTAAAGGTAGTACCTACTTTGACCCAGCAGCCTTTCTGCCACCATTGTATGCGTGGCGCTAAACAGATATCAGACATGTAAAAAGTGATTTCCGGAGGTCCTTCTACAGAAAGGAAACTCTTACTAGGCTGGTATGAAGACCGCTTTCAGAAACGCTTGCGCAAGTAGACAAAGAAAAACACCTGCTCCCCACGCTCCCCGCCATTTTGTTCCAAAAATGACATCTGGTCAGCCAGTTGCAACAAGTTCAGGTCGGTCAAATAAGATTGCGCTTACTTTAGATACCATTATTTACCTGCTGGTGGTGTAGTGTTGCAGTCTCTCCAACGATGCCAAGTTGACCAACGATATTTCGAAATACTGCAGCTTAAGTATACGAAAACTCGAACCGAAAACTCTCGAAAAGCAACCGCGTATTATTTTAAGAGATTTATTCAGCGATACTTTTACCATTTTCACTTATATATTTTTAACTGTGTTCTTATTAGTAACTGTCTTAACTAACGATTACTGACAGTAAATAATCTACAGTTTATTATAAGTGAAAAACACAGTTTACACTTCACGCGCACACAGTTTACGCGCTACACAGCGTCTGCTCACGCTCCCCGCCCTCCTGGACATGCCCCCCGCTCTCCTGGACACGCCCCCCGCTCTCCTGGACACGCCCCCCCACCCACCTGGACACGCCCCCCTGCCCACCTTAACACGCCCCAACCCTCCTGGACGTTTCCAGGAGGGGACGCCCCCAGCCCATCTGGACACGCCCCCGCCATCCTGGACAACCTTCCGCGCATCTGAACACGCCCCTCGCCCATCTAAACACACCCCCCGCCCACCTGGACACGCCCCCCGCCCTCCTGGACACGCCCCCCACCCATCTGTACACGCCTCTGCCCACCTGGACACGACCCCACCCACGTGAAGACGCCTTCTGCCGCCATGAAAATGCCCCCCGCCCACCTGGGCACGACCCTTGCCCTCCTGGACAATCTTCCGCGCACCTGAACACGCCTCTCACCTACCTGGACACGCCCCGAGCACCTGGACATTCTGTGGAATTCCGGGAAGAGGTTCCCGAGGATTCAGAAAAGGTTTCCAAGGGAATTCCTGGAAGAATGCGAACAGGTGCCCGAAAAAATCCTGGAGGAGGTTCCCGAGGGTATTCCGGGAGCAAGACCGAGGGAATTCCGGGATGTTGTTCCTGTGGGAATTCCGGGAAGAGGTTCCCGAGGGAAGACCGAGAACATGTTCCCGAGGGAATGCCAAAAACATGTTCCCGAGGGAATGCCGAGAACAGGTTCCCTAGTGAACACCGGAAAGGCTGGGAATAGGTTCCTGATGGAATTCCTGGAAGAATGGGAACAGGTTCCCGAAAAATTATATAAGACGTTCCCGAGGGAATTCCGGAAGCAAGATCTCGAGGGAAATCCGGGAAGAGGTTCCCGAGGGAATTTCGGAAAGCAATATGCCGAGGTAATTCCGGGAAGAGGTTCCTGACGGAATTCTGGGAAGAGGTTCCCGAGGCTATTCAGGGATCAAGATCCCGAGGGAATTCCGGAAACAGGTTCCTGACGGAATTCCGGGAACAAGTTCCCGAGGGAACACCGGGAAGGCTGAGAATAGGTTCCCGATAGAATTCCTGAAAGAATGGGAACAGGTTCCAAAAAAAATCCTGGAGGAATTTTCCGAAGGGAATTCCGGGATGATGTTCCGGAGGGAAGACCGGGAACTAGTTCCCGAGGGAATGCTGGGAACATGTTCCGGAGGGAATTCCGGAAACAGGTTACCGAGAGAATTCCGGGAACAGGTTCCCGAGGGAATTTTGGGAAGATCAGGAAAGGGTTCCAGGTAGAATTCCGGGAAAAGGTTCCAATAGGACAATCGGCAAGAGTGTCCCGTGGGAAGAGCGGGAAGAGGTCCCTAAGGGAAGAGCGGGAAAACGCTAACGTTTGTTTGTCTCGAGGATTGATTATCAAGAACTACACACGGTAATTTAATATCTCAGAAACTGCTTACCGCTGCACTGGAAGATGCTTTTAGGTTCTTAGACTGGTTCTAAACGGAATTCTGGTAAAAGGTTCCCGAGGGAATGCCAGGTCATGTTCCCGAGGGAACACCGGGATGACTGGGAACAGTTTACCGATGGAGTTACACTTATATATTTTTAACTGTGTTCTTATTAGTAACTGTCTTAACTAACGATTACTGACAGTAAATAATCTACAGTTTATTATAAGTGAAAAACACAGTTTACACTTCACGCGCACACAGTTTACGCGCTACACAGCGTCTGTTCACGCCTCCCAACCTCCTGGACACGCCCTCCCGCCGACCTGGACACCCCCCTGCTCTCCTGGACACGCCCCCTGCTCTCCTGGACACGCCCCCCGCCCACCTGGACACGCCCCCTGCCCACATTAACACGCCCCGCCCTCCTGGAAACGCCCCCCGCCCATCTGGACACGCCCCCGCTCACCTGGACACGCCCCTCGCCCACCTGAGCACACCGTCCGACCTTCCGCGCATCTGAACACGCCCCTCGCCCACCTGGACACGCCCCCCGATCTCCTGGACACGCCCCCCGCCCATCTGTACACGCCTCCGCTCACATGGACACGACCCCACCCACGTGAAGACGCCTTCTGTCGTCCTGGAAATGCCCCCCACACACCTGGACACGCCCCCCGCCTATCTGTACACGCCTCCGCCCACCTGGACACGACCCCACCCACGTGAAGAAGCCTTCTGCCGTTCTGGAAATGCCCCCCGCCCTCCTGGACAATCTTCCGCGCACCTGAACCCGCCTCTCGCCTACCTGGACACGCCCCCCGCCTTTTTGGACACGCCCCCCGTCCACCTGGACACGCCCCGAGCACCTGGACATTCGGTGGAATTCAGGGAAGAGGTTCCCGAGGATTCAGAAAAGGTTTCCGAGGGAATTCCGGGTAGACCTGGAACATGTTCCCGAGGGAAAGCCGGGAAGGGATGCCCGAGGGAACACAGGGAAGACTGGGAACAGGTTCACGTAGGAATTCAGGGAAAAGGTTCCTGAGGAAAAGCCGGGAACATGTTCCTGAGGGAATACCGGGAAGGCTGGGAATAGGTTTCCGATGGCATTCCTGGAAGAATGGGAACATGTTTCCGAAAAATTTCTGAAAGAGGTTCCCGAGGGAATTCCGGAAGCAAGATCCCGAGGGAATTCCGGGATGTTGTTCCTGTGGGAATTCCGGGAAGAGGTCCTTGAGTGAAGACCGGGAACATGTTCCCGAGGGAATACCGGGAAGACTGGGAACAGGTTCCCGAGGGAATTCCGGGAACATGTTCCCGGCTTTAACTCGGAAACATGTTCCCGGACTTCCCTCGGGAACCTGTTCCCGGAATCCCCACAGGAACAACATCCCGAAATTCCCTCGGGAACATGATCGGGTGAGGGAATTCCGGGAAGAGGTTCCCGAGGGAACAACGGTAAGACCGGGAATAGGTTTCCGAAGGAATTTTGGCAAGATCAGGAAAGGGTTCCAGGGAGAATTCCGGGAAGAGGTTCCAATGTGACGAGCGGGAAGAGTGTCCCGTGGGAAGAGCGGGAAGAGCGGAAAAACGCTAATGTTGGTCTGTCTCGAGGATTGATTTATCAAGAACTACACACGGTAATTTAATATCTCCGAAACTGTTGACCGCTGCACTGGAAGATGCCTTTAGGTTCTTAGACTGGAACGGAAATGGGATCAACATAATATGGCATATTACGCACCTTCATTTCCTTACGGTATCGCGATTATGTATGCCAAGGCGGACCTCAGTACTATTATAAGTGGGTCTTAAAATGAACATGGACAAGACCAACTTCATGGCAAATGTCCATGTTGCACCCACTCCAATCATGGTTGAATAAATAAATAATCGACTAATATATTACCTGGGACCAGAAATGAGACCTAACCTAACATGTCACCGATAGAACGCTCAGGATTGCACGGTTAAAGTGGCGACATAATACGAAGAACTGATAAATGACGACGGGACTGAAAAGTTCTCGAAAAGCGACCGCGTATATCTATAAGTGATTTATTCAGCGATACTTTTACCCTTTTTCACATAATATATTTTTAAAACTGTAACTGTCTAAACTAACGATTACTGACTGTAAATACTTTACAGTTATTATAAGTGGAATAAGTATGTGTTTATGTGTCATAAAGCCTTAGTTGATACAAAAAACATTTGATCATTTATAGCTCAGTACTTTTCATCTGCAACAACAGTTCTCAACAACATCAACAATTTTAATGAAAAAAGAATTCTTTATAGTAAAGAAACCTAGGTGAACATATTAATGCTAGTTGCAACACGTTACAAAGGTTAAGACGCACATGGGGTGCTTCCCTACCTAAAGCTGCCCATTCTCTTTTTGTTAAAATCCCTGTGAAATGGGAGTATATTAGTGAATGACGTCCAAATACTAAAACGTCTGTTAAAAGTAAAGCAGCGATTAAACTAGAAATTCTCATACAAATGTCTAGTTTAAGTGCCGCTATACTTTAAACGACGTTTGAGTATTCGGCCTTGAGTTTATAATAAAGTAAAAAAGTACAGAAACTTTGCACAACTGCTGCGCTGAACTGACCGATATGTTGAGTCTAGAGTGGAACTAAAAAATCACAACCTTATACCTGGGCACCTCATTCCCATTTCGGTTAAATCATCATCTTTGGGCACCAAGTTATTATAAAGACCAACTAAGGACGCATAAGTTCCTTAGTACCTTCTTAGACCCCACATGCTAAACATGGGTCCAAAATCCATAAATTTGACCCCTATCAATCATGATCAAACATGTTACAAATAAGTCAAAGTTAGTTCTCGAATGCGTTCGACATAGGATAGGGTAACCAAATCGTTGGCTGCTCTGAACGACAAGACATTTGCCAGCCAATGATTTATGGTGTCGTGTTATCGACACGCCGCAGACTAGCAAGCATACCCTCCGTTGAAATAGGTGGCGTGATATAGTAATGTGAAAAGTTTTATCGATAGGATAATTTGTTTTAGAGAATATATTTTTGTCATCATCATCATAACAGCCCCATTAATGTCCCACGGCAGGGACGGGCCTCCTCCCGTGACAGATACTTGGCCTACTAATACCACGCTGGCCAGACGGATTGGTATAGGGTTTAATTTCAAGTTTCCTTTTTTTTATTTCGTAAAGATAATATTGACGGATAGTCCCTTAGTCGGTTTTTACGACACCCATGGGATGAGATGGGGTGGTGACATTTTGTATTCTTACTCCGTCACCACACGGAATATATTTTTGTGTTTTTATATAATTATCTGAATTAGTTGTGTCGCTAAAATAAACTGCAGAAGCATTGTTGTATTGTTAATGAGCGCAAAGCCGCAATAATATTTACCACATATTTGATTTACTTTTATTTTATCGACAGCTCGTTAAGATAAGACTAGGCTAAGTCTACAACGGTTAAAAAAAATACACTTTTCTTTTAAAAACTCTAATAATGAAATGAATATTATAAAAAGATAGGGTGAGAAAATTACGATTCTAAAGAACAATTTTAATCTAAGAAATATTTATAAAAACTGTCAAAATTCTGTTTTAGTTGCTATTACTTAATGGATTGATTAATTTACTACTTAATTGTACTCTAACTACTACTACAAACAACGCGGCTAAGCATCAGATTCTCGACAACCCAAAACCTTAACACAAAACTATCGTATACAACCCCATGCCTATCGTAAAGTCCACTAGTGCGTAAACTAAACCCCCTCACTACCGCGAGCGTATTTTTTGTAAGATTTTCCGCGAGACTGCGCGAGCGATGCTGCTAGCTGCGACTGATTAATCGCCTATTGATTGGTACCGACGTATACGAGGGTAGGTATGAATTTGTCACTAAGTAGGTTAAGAGTCTTGTAGTTTTTGTAATATTCAAATATCTGTTACTCGGTCTCATTATATTAATAGGAGTAGAAAAGCAGGACAACTGTTTAGCGGATCTGAAACACAATAACAGAGCAAAAGCGAGTGAGGATAGTATATTTAAACAAATTGCTTAAAATGGATATTTAATATACTTATCCGACCTTAAATTTGTTTAAATAAAACGTATATTTTATGATGCTCTGTTATACTCGTCTGTAAAATA
Source organism: Schrankia costaestrigalis (assembly GCA_905475405.1). Taxonomy (NCBI): domain Eukaryota; kingdom Metazoa; phylum Arthropoda; class Insecta; order Lepidoptera; family Erebidae; genus Schrankia; species Schrankia costaestrigalis. Next base: position 7,419,381 of record FR997851.1, read on the forward strand.
CTACGACATAAGTCTCGTCCTACTTTACAGAATATATTTAAGCATGTCCAGTGTAAACGATGGATTAAAGAGGCACAAGAACCGCGTAAGTTGGAAACTAAACCTAGTTAGAAATTAGAACCTAGAACACCATGTTCTGCCTAGCTCAGCCTTAGACGGAGTTCTGTCAATGTGTTAGAACTATTTTACCGAAAGTCGTCTTGCAAAACCAACAGCATCCCATTTTGTAAACTTACGAGTATATCTCTCAATAATCTAAATTCTATTTACATTGACGTCAAAAGCAAACATTAATTTAGTTGAAAGTAATATTCTAAATATTTGAAACTAAAATGTAATTCAGTTGGGATGCGTTCGTTGACGCGTAAAGGAGTCGTCGACATGCGCCGTTTGCATCCGCGTCAAACGCAACGGTGTTATGTATCCGACGTGTGTACGGCGTTAGAGGGGTTACAATATAGTTTGTAAAATTATTTGACGAAATATGTGGCGTGATAGTTGTAGGACATGGCTTCTACGCTGAGATTTCGGGGTTCAATTATCGTTAAATGCAAATGTTTGTGAGCATTTATGTTTATTAATCTACAAAAACAACAATCGCCTTATTGATTTTTACTGAGGTCGCAGATTAAAAAGAATGCAGACATCGAACACTTTAAAATTCAATATAATTGAAGATGAAGGCTAGAAGTCATAAGGCTATAAGATTTAAGCCGAACGTCCACCGCTGGCTTAACTAAGTTAGTTTAGCTTAGCTCGCATAGTTATGCCACATGTATGAAAAATTGGCTCAACTATGCGAGCTAAGCTACACCAGCTTAGTTTAGTTAAAACCTGACGCGTAATATACTCATACTCATCGGCCATAAAAAAATATAACAATATACTTACATATTAAAGTACACGTGTAAAACATAGCCGTTTACAAAATCACCACTCAAGTAATAAACAAACAGACAGACAAACTAATTTCATACAATATTACTAAACATGTAAGATCCAGTTATTAATAAGAGTATCTTAGAAACATGTTAATAACGTAACTCTAATAAGGATTACTGCAAACTGTCTGTATGTTATAACCCTTTTAGTAAACTTTATACGCGAGCAGCCATACGTGAATAGGATAACCATGTCTTAGCGTAAATTGGGATAGGTTTTGTTTGTTTGTAGCGAATGAATAATATTATTTATAATATTCCTTACGCTATATTATTATGAATGCTATAATAATTAATATTCTCAACCAAATAAACTGAAAAAGTTAAGAAAAGAAGACCTGAGGAATTACTTGTATTCTTCACAATAATTCTCACACAATGTTAATATTTTTTATTGCTATATTATTATAAATCAATGGTTCTTAATATAATAAAATGATAAAATAAAGGACTGACAGTCCGAGTTAGATTGCAAGGAGCCTGAAGAAACTTTACGCTCTCTTGGGCATCACAGAACTTTAATCATGTTGGGAAACTCCCAACATAGCACTCTCTAATTGCCCTCAAGATGACCGTAATCCATTAAAGAAGACCGATAGTCAGCGAACACGTCAATGCCTCATATTTATGTCATCACTGGCAACATACGAGTACACTGAGCAAAGAGGTCTTTATAAAACTTTTAAAAATAATAACTTTTAAACTATCGCGTTTCATTATTATAATTATTATATGTGTAGGGATTTTATAATAACATATCAAGATCCGAGGGTAGATGATATTATCTATCACGAAGACGAAGCTGTGACCTTACCTCACCAGTCAGCTTGCGACCACGGCCAGTGCAACCTGTGCCGAAATGTCAAGTAAAATAAAGGTAAATAAAATGCGCGGTAATATCCCGTTTATATAATACTTTTAAAAATATTGAGTACGCCCTGGTCACCCTACCATAATACATACATCTTATATAGTTTCACCTACCGTCTTTGCTCTCGTCATTCATGCGTCAAAACACGTCATACCGCAAACCGCCAATTTGAGCTGCGTATCGAAGTCGCGTCACAATTTGAGACTGACGCCATTCGGGTTTGTTTTGTGATGTGGTTGCTCTGTAGTTTGTTTTAGTGGGACTGGGGTCTTCAGTTGTATGGTTCGGGGGGTAAAAGTTAAATTCAAAGAATTTATTTTGTTAATAAATTAAGATTTATGTTGTTTTTAGTACTACTGAAAATTGTACTTTTTCTATAAGGAAATCGTGACTTTACATTAAGACGAATAATGGTATATATACATAATAATAATAACCTTCTTTAATCTATTCAGCATATTTAGTGGTAAATCAGTACCAGCTAAAATACATCCACGGACACGGACATCTTTATACAGCGCCATCTGTTCCCAAAGTAGGCTAGGCTTAACCTGCTTGTGTTATGGGTAACAGAACAACGAATATTAATACTTACATACTTTTCTATTGTAAATACATGCTTATTATACATAGAAACTACAATTACAATAAGCTTTAGCTTAGAAGAAAAAATTACAATAAGCTTTTCAAGAAATGTATAAATAGTGCTAAGAGAAATTGTAATAGAAATTATGTTATAAATAGTAAAAACAAGGGTAAAGCTTCATGGACAGTCATAAAAAATGAGACAAGTAATACAATTCAACATAAATATATTTCAAAGATAGTTAACAATGGTACTTGTATAACAAACCCACTGGAAATAGCCAATAAATTTAATGAACATTTTGTTAACACTACAAATAAATACAATAATTGTATACAAAATACAAACTCTACATCAAGTCAGTTTAATACTATTTTTCTAAATCCAGTGAGCAATAGTTATGTCCAAAAAGTGTTGTTATCATTGGCAAATACCAAGTCAGAGGGTTATGATTCCATATGCACAATGATAATCAAAGAAAGTAGCCATTATCTCACACCCATTCTAACATATCTAATCAATCTTTCGTTAGAAACTGGGACATTCCCTGATAAACTAAAGCTTTGTATTGTAAAATCTCTATACAAAAAAGGTGACCGGACAGACTTAAATAACTACCGACCAATTACTTTGCTGCCAGTACTATCTAAACTCTTCGAAAGGGTTATGTATGACAAACTATCATCATATTTCTATAAATACAGTATCATAGCCCAAAACCAATATGGTTTTCAGAAAACCAAGTCTACTAGAGACGCTGCATTTAATCTGGTCAATGACATACTACACAGTGTCAATGATAAATTCCTTACAACAGTCCTGTTTTTGGACATGACAAAGGCTTTTGACTTTGTTTCTCATGAACTATTGATTAGCAAATTGGAACATAATGGGATAAGGGGAACAGCTCTAAGATGGCTGAGTACCTATCTAGAAAACAGATATCAATGTGTAGATGTCTCCCAACTTAATAAAAATAACACTATTGAGCTGTACAGATCTCTACGCTGTGACAACGTACATAAATTTTAACAATTTTAAAGAACATAGCATAAGTATAACATTTAATAACGAGATCTTACCAAAGTCAGATAATGTAGTATTCCTTGGCATAGTCATTAATAGTAAACTGAACTGGAAAGAACACATAGATAAGATTTGTAACAAGGTCAACAGTTTTTCATTTGCTCTGTACAAGCTAACTAAAGTGGCAAATAAAAATACAGCTTGTACTGCTTATTTTGCATATGCTGAATCTATACTCAGATATGGCCTAATCGTCTGGGGAAATGGTACAAATATAGAGAAGGTATTTATTGCACAAAAAAGATGCATAAGATCCATTTGCAATATTGCTCCTGATGTATCTTGCAGTCCATATTTTAAAATTTTAAAGATTCTTCCCTTACCATGTCTTTACGTGCTAGAGATAGGTAAATTCGTTAAACAGAATCCAAATTTATTTAGGCAAGCCAAAGAAATGGCACAAAGAAGTAATTTAAGAAACCAGGACAGGCTGGTTGTTGATGTGATTCCCAGAACACATAGATTTCAAAGTAACTGTTATGCAATGTGTATCAAAATCTATAATAAAATTCCCCAACATATTAAAGAGTTGCCACTTAATAAATTTATAAATACTTTCAGTGCCTGGTTGTTACATCATACCTTCTACTCTGTAAGCGACTTCCTAAAACATTTAGAATAAAAAATTAAATAAATTATTTTCATTTAGTTTTAGTAGTTGTCTAGTTTATAAGTTCATAGATTTTATTTTTTATTTTTTATGTTTATAGTTTTATATCACACGCTGTTCCAATTGACAGCTAAATAGGCAAAGCACTGTTTATAACCACATTATGTCACCTACATTGTATGTACATACCCTATTTATTGTGAATAAAGGAATTTGTATTTGTATTTGTATTTGTAAACACTCAGACCAATGCAAACAATCATGTTTATGCATGAGCGGGAATCAAACCCGAGACCTCTGCGTAGCAGCCATGTAATATAACCACCACGCCGCCACAGAGGTCGTCATATTTATCTCCACTACAGGAAAAAATAGCTATGCCTCATTCATACATTTTCACCGTGCGCCATCTTAACTTATAAACTTACCTACTCCAACTTAATTATGCTAAGTTTAATTAAGTCGAATGTTGATCTCACGTGACGTTTGCGGTAAAACTATATTAACTTAAAGTTACGTTTAAGTATGAATCCAAGCATAGGTAACGAATGAAATATAGTTACTCTGTATTCTAGGTAAATATAATATTTCACTTGCTGTGCCCCGCAGCTTTATGCCCGATTTACACATCGACAAGTACTCGCTACTGTACTTGTCGATGTGTAAATCGGGCTTTAGCTCGTTTTTAATCGACTCTACATTTTTGTAATGATTTTTACCTAACAACTTAAATTTTGGAAATTATTAAATAAAAAACTTTTAAAAGTTATTGAAATCATTTTAACCAAATTGTGTTAGTATTATATTCTATATTCGGTATTAACGCGCTGGTTAGTTAGCAATGGGTAAAGTATTTAGTTTTTTAATGAAAATTGACCTTAACCTTTCACCAAACTATCTCACTAGTGTGTATTTGTATAACTTGTCGCAGGGAATCAAATTCCCGACCTCAGCGTAACAATTATAATAACCACTCATCATTCAAGTAACGTTGGTATATAGTTACCTATAACGAGTTGGCTCCGAACCAAAACGTTCCTATCCACGTAGTACCAATACCAAACGCCGTCGTCGCAGCCGCTACACTACGTTTTATTTTATAACCGCGATTGTGTAAGGAATAACTGGGTTTAAATGATTTTATTACTGGTTTTTTTAAATTATTACAATAATATTATTAAAATCTAGCATCCTCCTCTATTATAAAGTGCCATACCCAACAGGGTCCATATTGTATTTGTGATGTTATAAGTAACACCTTCTTGTAACATATGGAGTACAATGAAGATATTGAGTATTGAGTAACCGACTTGAAAATAGACTCCTTTCCAAAAAGGATCATCAAAATCGGTTCACAAGCAAAGAAATTATCGGCGAGCATACAATAAAAAAATATTAACACTATGATTTTGGTATTTAAAGCACTGAAATATCCGCTACCTCTATTCAAGTAACATTGGTATGTAGAATGAGTTGGCTTCAAACAAATAGGTTAGTACGTAATACCACGCGCGCCGTCACAGTTGCCACAGTACCACAGACAGTACACTACTCAAATTGATTTTATAACCACGATTGTATGTGGAATAACTGAGATCTTTATGCTTTGTATGACTGGGTTTTTAAAAGGAGAAGATGCTAGAGATCTCGAGCCTTCTTCAGGAGGTCTAGAAAGTCGACATTTATCGTAGCTAAAGCTCAGGAGTCGGGTGTTGGTAATAAAGTTATTGTAAGTAAGTTTTATCGGAAGCATTGTAATACAGATTTTTTTAAAATTGGCCTACCAGACTTACTCTATGGTGCCTGATGTTAAACAGTCATTAGAGTCTAAGAATGGCGAGCACCATGCCAGCTACAATATTTGTAATGAAATTTTTGAATTTTTTTTTTATTTGTATATGAATGTCTCCACTATGGTGGCTTCAGAAGAAGCTTTTTCACGCCTCGTTTGAAAGACGTGGGCTGGCAAAGAGTGCCACTGTTTTGATGGTTACATGTGTAATGTACGATGCTGCACTTGCATGGTCTCTACCGTCTCTACAGATAATTAAAACCAATTATTTTTACTAACCTCTTTTCCATACCGAACTATTAAATTGAGGAACAAATTGTGTTTTCTCCCTCCTATAATATGAAGTGCCTCAGCCTTAGAGTAAAGAAGTATTTGGCTAGAGTGGCCAGGTGAAGGTGACAGAATGAAATCATTCTTTGACTACCATTTGTTGCCTTTATTCCTGGATCATACAGATAATAGATTGCCTTACACAAAAAAAAAATGAGACCTAATCTTAGCATTCCATAGATTCTCCGTGCGGGTGCCGGGTCCATCGCGTGATAGAGGACGGAACACTTGCATAACTGCGTCTGGGACTAACGACCCAGATGTAGGTTTAAGGAGGCCCCCTTACAACGCGTTAGCGGTCACCTTCACAGTCTGTTATGTTCAGTCCTCTACCTATCCTGGTAGGAACTTAACAATCCCGTTTTGGACATTCGTGATAGTAGAGACCTTACTGAAGTTCTCGGCAGTCCTAGTTCTTTTAATAGGTTGTAGAGGGATTTAGCTGGTGGTGTACCCCTCGCACCTATTTCCACGGCATATAGAGTAACCATGTAGCCATTTCTGGTTATCTCATTTTGTCAAGTAGTAATAATATGTATTTAAAAAATAATATTTTCTCATATGTTTAAGTTGAAAAGGTTGATTTGTGCTCATAACACTTCACCAAACAGAGTTAACTACATTGTTATCTTTATTTCCATCCCAAATCTACTACCATAACAAAATAATCACTTAAAATTCACTCGAGCGGGCTAATAATCTCATATAGTTTAAAAATATTTTCATGTCAGTAAGAAAAATATAATATTTTCAAATATAAACTGGGTAAATTCTCCCCGACCCGGTTGGAGGCAGGCTGGCGTGAAAATCATGCCCACCCGGGTATGTTATGCCTATATTGTGTAACTGTGTGGGTAAAACAGGGTTATTTTTAAAGGGTTCACAACCTATGTTTGATATATTCAAGAGTTTATTATATTAAAGGCTTTTACGTTCTAAGATAAGTTTAGTGTATTTTATTTGCGACACTCTAATTTGAATGGAAGATAGTTGATGTTAAGCATGATTGCAGTACAAGAAGGCTGAAGAAGGGAGGACAACGTTTTAAGGTCATATCAGTCTTTTCATGTGTCTTTTCATGGTAGTATCACACAAGGGGCACATAAAAAGACCGATTGTGCTACGCTTTAAGAGCGTTTATAGGGCTCACTAGCGCCGCCAATAGAAAAAAAATCATAATTCGCAAATAGGATAAATAATGTAAAATGTTAATAACAAAGTCTTGAGAAAAGGCAATAAAGTATTTGTATAACACACTCTCAACACTTTAAATGTTTTTCAATTAAATAAATATTGCATTATAAACAAAAACGGCCGTTTTATTTTCGAATTTGAAATTTAACTAATTAAAAAACATTTAAAGTGTTGAGAGTGTGTTATACAAATACTTTATTGCCTTTTCTCAAGACTTTGTTATTAACATTTTACATTATTTATCCTATTTGAGAATTATGATTTTTTTTCTATTGGCGGCGCTAGTGAGCAGCGTACAGGCCCTTAAGACCCATGTGTTGTTTCAATACTAGCTAAGTCCGATATTTTTTGGAGGTGAATGATAAAATCGCGAGTTAACCAAAATTCCCTTTTATAACAACTGGATAGACTGAGTAATCGTCGCAGGGCTAGTTTCAAGAGAAAATTTGGAAAAAAGACATTATTAAAATAGAAGGAGATCGAAAAAAAAAAACACCCACTACCAATACGTCTGGTTAGTGCAGGTAAAGTTCTCTCTATTCTTACGACTGGTTAGGCTGAACTTAGTCTCCTTGAAATATATTATACTGTCGCGGTCATTACTCATTCATTAGTTATTAACACCGTCGGATTTTAGTAGATTTAAATTATTATAAAGACATCTTTTACAACAAAACACCTTACTTACTTATTCTTAAAAGTACTTAAATCCTACCGAATCTCCCACACAAACAGCGACTTTCCGCCGTCTCTAAAATCGATTACAAGTCCGTTTCTCTAGTAAATAGGTATTTCTGAGCATTTCCATAGAGAGCGGGTGGCGTTGATATCTTCTATAACTAGTATAGATAGGAGTCCGACGTGTAGTGCCTGCCGAATGAATCACGGCTTGCATCTGTTAATGTAGACTTTACAATGTATAGAGGGGACAAGATAAATTTTATATTTGTTGCAGTTCTGTTTTATGGCAGTCTATCAACATTGATACGATCTAATAATAGGTAAACTCATAAATATTATGTTAACTCTGTATGTCAATTCTCGTTCCTTAAATTCGTTAAAAATTCGGTTAAGTTAACTCTTACCTAATTTCATAACTTCACCCCAATAGTAGGTTCTCTATTTTGTCTCATAATTTTTTTATCCATAATCTAAGGTGTCATAACATTTTGTGTCCGAATCATCATGTGTCCGAATGGTAGCTAGCCCTAAATTCATGTCTTATAATATCACTTGTCCGAAAACCTAAATCCCTAAACATAACATGACCTATTTTTTTTTTACTATAACCATCATAATCTATAATATTAAAAACACATAAATACTATATTCTAGTTTTACATAAAAAAAAATTGTTTCTGGCGCGTTGTGGTCACCATACTAACCTAACCTAACCAACTGTTTCTGACTTTTGCCCTAATATTTTATTTTAGGACATGTGACTTTATAGCAAGAAAAAATAAAATATGTAATAATTATTATAGTAAGTACCCCATTTTATGACACACAAGTATTATAGGTAAAGACGATTAGGTAATATACGATTTCGTATACGCGAACATTATGGAAAGTGATGATTATAGTAAACTTGTTTGGGATTATGATTTTCGGACGATCGATATTCGGAGAAGAAAGGGACTACCCAATAGTATTAAATAAATCAAAATAAAAATATTTTTTTAAATGTGGTCCATTTGCTCTCAAGTCTTATTAATTGTTGACAGTCTATCAATAATCATTTTGCTTTGTAGAGAGTCTTATCCGAAAGGTTTTTTTTACTTAAAGCTCTGTTTTGCATTTTCAGTAGTTAGAATAGACAGAAACTCAACAACTATAAACATGGTAAATATCCCGATAATTCGTTAATTAATACGTAGTTAGAACAGAACTTAGATAAGGAGCAGAATGCAATGAAACATTATTCACAAAAATATTAAAATTATTTACCATATTTTTTATTTATTATGTCAAATATTCCTGTGGTGACGGAGTAAGAATACAATATGTCACCACCCCATCTCATCCCATGAGTGTCGTAAAAACCGACTATGAGACTATCCGTGAATTTTATCTTTATGAAATAAAAAGAAGGAAAACTTGAAATTAAACCCAATACCAATCCGTCTGGCCAGTGTGGTACTAGTAGGCCAAGTAGCCCTCCTTCACTGGAAGATGCACGTCCCTGCAGTGCGACATTAATGGGCTGTTATGTTAATGATTATGTCAAAACTTACTGGCAACAACCAAAACTATATAAAATTTCTTTATCAAATAACACATCGCAGTCCACTGGTGAACGTAGACCTATCCTAACACGCATATTTCCTATACATTTCAAAACAAAAAACAATTCTACCCATGTCCAGTTCTAATAGATTGTACATTCAAAAAGCAATCCGTTGACCATAGGACATGTGTTTTGTGGTGACGTGCGTTTACAAGAGGCCTGTATTGTGCAGGCAGTCAGGCTTTTGTGCTGCACAGTATAAGATACTATATGTCGCGAATATATCACTACTGTACTTCAAGCTTTGGGATAGGGACTTGCTATAGGGATATTATAATATAATACATGACATTTTATGTAGAGTTCGCTTATAAAGTTTGTATTTAATTATCCCGGGAAATTATAACTTCTTAGTAAATATAGCAGGAGGAGATCTAAAATTTGTCTTGTGGTTGGTTATAATAAGAGATTTTTACTACCTTACCAATATTGATGCCAGCTAAAAATTCTTATTTATTTATACAATGGTTCTTTACAGCTGACAATAACAATTTACAAATTATGAAGCACACTTATAGATTAATTATAATACAGAGTAGACATTTTAAGCTATTAAATTATTAATATTATGTTATTTGAATTCAGTATTCATTCATTTATTCAAAGTAGTACAATAATATTGTATCTTTTTGACGTCATCTAACACTACTTAATCTAAGTTTATAAACATTTCAAAGTTTAGAAAACTTTACCACCGCCTCCAAAGCGCTAGTAGAGAAGAAGCGGCCCAACAAACTCTACTGCTGCATTTTCTTGACGTCATTTTTTTACATAGGAGATAACTGTAATTAGGCGCTGCAACCATTGTATACCATACATAACCATAACCAAGGATTATTCATTGATAAAGGTAGCGTCGTTAAGTCGCGAATGTTGGGAATAGGTAATATGCTATGGGTTTAAGTGTAAGAGAGATGAAAAATTTACGAGATTATGGAACTTTCAAATTCATATATTTTTTGTGTAAATAATACAAAGTAACGAGGTACACATCGTTACTTTGTAGTTCGTACAAGTAAGTAGTTGCAGTGGTTATAAATATAACATAAAGTACAATCAAACCTGTTTATTACTGTCACAAAAATAAAACTCACAAAACATAGAAAAAGTTAATCACTCAGGCACTTGTTAACTGTAAAGTTTTACCTTTCCCACGAGTCATATATGAACATTTGCATTATTTTACTACTGTGTCTAGTATTCATAATAGCCCATTAATGTCCCACTGCAGGAACGGGCCTCCCGTGACGGAGGGTTACTTGGCCTACTAATACCACGCTGGCCAGACGGATTGATATAGGGTTTAATTTCAAGTTTTCCTTCTTTTTATTTCGTAAAGATAGTAGTTACGGTTATTCCCTTAGTCGGTTTTTACGACACCCATAGGATGAGATGGGGTGGTGACATATTGTATTCTTACTCCGTCACCACACGGATACTACTTACTTAATACTTATCTAACTGTTAGGTAATTGTGTTCTTATAATGAGAATGAGTTTATGTGTGTATTTAGAATTTACTAAGTAACAAGTTTCTTGTGTTTTGAGATAACAACTTGGTCTAAAACGACTTAACCTTTTTTACGTCTGTTTATGCAAACCCGGTATAAAATGAGTAATAAACTCTGTTTCTTCTCAGCTACATTCAATATTAAAAGGAATAATATGTAAAGAAATTGTAGGTACATACAATTTCTTTCTTTTTGTAAGTTCTTAGTTGAGGTTTGAAATTGAAATGTTTAAGTTAAAGAAATAATGAAATGTTATTATTTTATTATATATTTAAAAAACAGACATTTAAACCAGAACTTTAATACAGATATTATCAAGATACATCCAAATTGATAACCTACTTTTCTTTTTGGATTAGGTAGCAAACACATGAAATATACCTATGTACTCTGTTAACGTCCATAACACATTACATAGGTTCGTTATTACTCCATAATTACCATATTTATTCAACAACAACTAACCTTTCCATTATCAAATCAAAACGCATACAAAATGCATGAACCTCTTTAATTGGCTATTCTCTAGTCCAGTGCGAGCCAAATTATACATTCTAGCTCCGGGCGGAGCGCGGTGCACATAACTAGTGTTGCTTGATACAAAGCAAACATTAGTCCAGCCATGCATTATTGTCAAGCACAGGAGCAACACTAACTGTGTAATACGGACCTTATATCTAGAACACCATCACTGGATTTTAAACTTTAGAATTATAGATGTAAAGTTGGTTTTTGCTTGTGTAGTGTTGGACATTTATAGTGATTCCACACTAGGTAGTTTTGTACATGCATCGAGCTGGCAAGTTGCACACGCACCGATGGTTAGAAGCGGCTATGACAAAGATTGGAAGCAACCGTAGTTGGCTTTATTAATAACAGCGAGTTTTCCGGTTGTGTGGATCGTTCACGCGAGTTTCTAGTGGAAAATAGATGACGTATGAATGTCAAAAGTTTGTATGGATTGGAATGTTTTATGAGATTGTGGACGTTGGTTTTTCAGATGATGTATAGGTTATAATGTACGGAATATACTGATGCTTTTTGGCGCGGTTGGGTTCGACCTAACCGGGGCTTTTTAAAGTCTTATAACTGGGGTATTTATAAGAAAAGAACTGCTTGGCTGAGGTTCTTTCTTTTATTATTAGGCTTCAAGCTAAAATTAGTCCAAAAAATCTTTTTATACCTTATCTAATCCAATAATAATAAATGAGTTCAACATTCTATTTTAAACTTTCTGAAACCACGCAACCAGTTTCATACTTATCAGAGCTTGTATTATAAGTATTAAATATCAGATAAATATTTGAGAACAGTATTTTTTTAAATCCGTGTTGTGATTGTGACCACCACTATCCGTGAACATTACCTATACGATATAAAAAGAAGGAGAACTTGAAATTAAACCCTATACCAATCCGTATGGCAAGCGTGGTATTAGTAGACCAAGACTAAGTATACCTCCGTCACGACAGGAAACATTTTATACCTTATCTAATCAATAATAATAAATTAGTAAAATCGTTGCAGTTCAACATTCAATTTGAAAACATTCTTAATTTCACACTTTCTTAAACCACGCAACCAATTTCAAACTTATCAGAGCTTGTATTATAAGTATTCAATATCAGATAAATATTCGAGAACAGTATTTTTTTTAAATAGAAAACATTTATTTTTATGCACGCAAAGAGGAATATATTGATTCTAACAGAAGGGAAGATTTGGATAGAGCGTGAATCGAAACCGAGACCCCTACAAGTGTTTAAACTACCATTTCAATAAGCTTCCGTGTGGTGACGGAGTAAGAATACAATATGTCACCACCCCATCTCATCCCATGGGTGTCGTAAAAACCGACTAAGGGACTAACCGTAAATATTATCTTTACGAAATAAAAAGAAGGAAAACTTGAAATTAAACCCTATACTAATCCGTCTGGCCCAGCGTGGTATTAGTAGGCCAAGTATCCCTCCATCATGGGAGGAGGCCCGTCCCTGCAGTGGGACATTAATGGGCTGTTATGATGATTTCAATAAGCTGAATTGGAGTTATACCATTTCTGCAGATATTGTCGTTACAAACATTTTTTTTTCCGTGCCATACCTTAACCCTAAACTAATCACGTATTTTTAAAACCATCCCGATTGTTTCCTGGTGCTTATTTCCCAACGGTTCGGTGGTTATTTCACACGTCGGCTCTACCCTCGTCCTAGGTAAGGCGAGTCAGTGAGCTAAACAATTTTAGTTCACGCCTATTAGGCCTATGTTGACACAGCCTTTGCGTGGACGTTGACTCGTAGAGCCTTTTTTTAGACACGGATACCTTGTTTAAATATAGCTATGTGAACATTATACGAAAAAATGTTAACGGTTTTTTGAGTGATAGGTAGATTATTATAATATATAATATGTTCGTGTGGTGACGGAGTAAGAATACAATATGTCACCACCCCATCTCATCCCATGGGTGTCGTAAACTATCCGTGAATATTTTCTTTACGACATAAAAAGAAGGAAAACTTGAAATTAAACCCTATACCAATCCGTCTGGCCAGCGTGGTATTAGTAGCCCAAGTATCCCTCCGTCACGGGAGGAGGCCCGTCCCTGCAGTGGGACATTAATGGACTGTTATGATAATATTAGGGAATTATACTGTTATGTTGTGTAACTCATTTACAATATTATTTTTTGGTCCGTTACTTACCTATAAGCATGTCACTTAAATGGTGAACGGTCGAACGACGAACGACGAACTTAAATGGTCACAAAAATGGTTTTCCACTCTACCTAATTGGCATGCCTCATCGCCTTAGGTCGTGGTTTTAAATCCCACGCAGTAGAATTTATTCTGTAACCCGCAAATGATTGTCCTGATTTTGTTCGTTAAATCAGTATTTGTAAAATGCACTGCGATATAGAGTCATGTATATTAAATAAATGTTGTCTTTAAAAAAAAAACTATAATGAAAGGTTAGGTCTGCGACCCTTTCAATGAGTAAACACATAAAAAAGATACACCTCTTAGCAGGACTTGACAACAATTACAATAACTCCCATTTTGTATCACCATTTCCAGTTTAATATAGTTATACAATCAGTAAGAGGTTCCCACTGATTGACGAGCACAATTCAAACATGAACACACAGAAATTCTTGTGTATTACAAAATTAACTCAGACATATCTCGATACTGAATATTCAGGAACACGGCAGCGTTACCAACATCAGCATACATAAATCCAATCAGCGGGTCGTGGAGACCGCCGCCGATGTTTATACCGTGCCGTGCCCTACCGTGCCGTATGTTTGTGAGCGTGCCGAGTGCACCGATGCAGTGGAGGGTTAGGGTTGTACGGAGTCTTAGAAATGTTTGCCAAAATATAAAGTGAAAGTTTTTTTGGGTGTTTGTTAATATTTAACTTAAAAACTTCTAGACGAATTTGAATGGATTTTTAGGAATTTTTCATAAAAAATAAATCATTCTTTAGACCTTGTTATAGTTTTTCAGTAAAAGCATACTTTTGCTTTAAAAAAACTAGCTTACTCTTAAGTACAATTTATATTTTAAAACGACTCCAAAACAGGAGCGTAAATGATTCTATTTCATTTCATTACGAAAATTAAATGAGTGTTAAATAAAATTGTCAGAATATTAGCCATGTGGTGACAAACTAAGAATACAATACAATAAAATCCCGAAGGTTTGAAAAATGAAAAACTTTGTAACGTCTACAATCCGACCAGGCAATAATCTTTGATTTTACACAAAGCTCAGGAATCTTTATTTGATAGGTAAGTATGCACTATTTTTTAACTTACACCTAAATACAATTAACGGACATAAAGAACATCAGCTTCAGTTGATAGAAAACAAACTTTGTGGTTCAAAACACTTTCAAATACAAAATAAAGTACCACTTATAAAGTCAAAGTTCTCCGTGTGGTGACTGAGTAAGAATACAATATGTCACCACCCCATCTCATCCCATGGGTGTCGTATAAATTGTCTAAGGGACTATCCGTGAATATTATTTTTACGAAATAAAAAGAAGGAAAACTTGAAATTAAACCCTATACCAATCCGTCTGGCTAGCGTGGTATTAGTAGGCCAAGTATCCCTCCATCACGGGAGGAGGCCCTGCAGTGGGACATTAATGGGCTGTTATAATGATAAAGTCAAATGGTTCGCAAGCCAGTCGCCAGATTCGGCGATAGACTTAAAATGTTATATAATATACAGTAATAATATAATTTTATTAGTAGGTATTTATATGATATATGATAGGAATCAAAATTGAAACATGAATCAAATTTCTCCGCCACACATCCCTACAACACTGGTATGCACCAAGCGTGGCGAAGTCATTAGCAGTAATGGCTGATCCATTCGCGTCAGTATGTGCGGTTATGTTTATGTACAAACTGGCACTTAATACCATCTAGTAGTCGCTTATGTGTACATAGATGTACTGACTTACTGCGTCACTCTGTACATCGTAATATTGGACACGTCGAATTTCGGTGTTCAAGAATTTCGATTGACTTTTGTTCTTGTTACTTAATGGATTAGGAGATTTAGGGGTTTGTCCTAATTATCAGGAGGGTCTTTTTATGTCCCAATGCAGAGACGGGACTCATGCAGTGTTGGAAGGAAGCTTGGCCTACTAACACCTCGTTGGGTAGATGATTATATCAAGTTTTCCTTCTTGGGAATAAGCTGAAATGATAGGGAGGGGTTGTTTGTGAAGTTATTAGCAGTAATGGCTGATCCATTCGCGTCAGTATATGCGGTTATGTTTTTGTACAAACTGGCACTTAATACCATCTAGTAGTCGCTTATGTGTACATAGATGTACTGACTTACTGCGTCACTCTGTACATCGTAATATTGGACACGTCGAATTTCGGTGTTCAAGAATTTCGATTGACTTTTGTTCTTGTTATTTAATGGATTAGGAGATTTAGGGGTTTGTCCTAATTATCAGGAGGGTCTATTTATGTCCCAATGCAGAGACGGGACTCATGCAGTGTTGGAAGGAAGCTTGGCCTACTAACACCTTGTTGGGTACATGATTATATCAAGTTTTCCTTCTTGGGAATAAGCTGAAATGATAGGGAGGGGTTGTTTGTGAAGTTATTAGCAGTAATGGCTGATCCATTCGCGTCAGTATCAGTTATTTTTACGTACAAACTGGCACTTAATACCATCTAGTAGGCGCTTATGTGTACATAGATGTACTGACTTACTTCGTCACTGTGCACATCGTAATATTGGACACGTCGAATTTTCGGTGTTCTAGAATTTCGATTGACTTTTGTTCTTGTTAATGGTTTAGGAAATTTAGGGGTTTGTCCTAATTATCAGGAGGGTCTATTTGTGTCCCAATGCAGAGACGGGAATCATGCAGTGTTGGAGGGACTTGGCCTACTTACACCTCGTTGGGTAGATGATTATATAAAGTTTTCCTTCTTGGGAATGAGCTAATATGATTGGGACGGGTTTATTGTAAAGTTATTAGCAGTAATGGCAGATTGTTGGAATCTGTGGGATGGGTAATGTCCTGATGCAGGACGAACCTCATATAGTGATGGATAGCAGATTAGCCTTCTTATACCACCTAACTACAAGCAAGTTATCCAATTGGCCAGCGTTGTATCTTGGCTAAAACCCTCTAGAAGTATTCTGTACTCGGTTAAACCTGATGAAGACAACCATGGTAACAGCAAAGTAGGAAAAAGAAGAATCACCTGGGGAATTCAGGCTTCATAGCAATCGACCTTTGGCCTCAGGAACATGAAATGGAATGGCCTTACTTGTAAAAGTATTGAGCTGGGCTCATGATTTGTTCTATTTCCTGGACTACGAAAAATTGTCTCAGGGTCGCCAGTTTTACCGTTTACAACCCCCTTTTGAACAGCATGGTGAATATCGAAAGCGTGTCAAGGGTAGCGTATCCTATGTTCTTGGCTACAAAAAGTCCAACAAATGAATAAGTTTTTTGTGAGTTAACAAACATTTATAAAAAACTAGCCGGGAGGCGAAAAAAACGTTATTAAGCGTCCCTTTTTTAAACATATTTCATTACTGCTCCACTCCTATTAGTCATAGCGTGATACTATATAGCCTATGACACTCCCCGACAAATGGACTATTCAACACAGAAATAATTTTTTATATCGGTTCAGCAGATTCAGAGATTACCCCCTACAACGTCAAAAACACACAAACTTTACCTCTTTATAATATTAGTATTTTATAAATCAATGATTAGTATAGATAAAAAGAAATTGAGATCCTCCTCTTTTTAAAGTAAATTAAAAACCAGCAGAAGCAAACAGGAAAAATAATATTCAGATGATATTTTTTACATTTCATCATAACAGCCCATTAATGTCCCACTGCAGGGACGGGCCTCCTTCTGTGACGGAGGGATACTTGGCCTACTATTACCACGCTGGCCAGACGGATTGGTATAGGGTTTAATTTCAAGTTTTCCTTCTTTTTATTTCGTTAAGATAATATTCACGAATAGTTCCTTAGTCGTTTTTTACGACACCCATGGGAGGAAATGGGGTGGTGACATGTTGTATTCTTCTTACTCCGTCACCACACGGAGAATTTATTTACGCAAAATGTTAGAAACAATAATCAGTGAGATTACAGCTGCACATTATATACTTGTACAAGTAGTCTACCTATTCAACATAGATATATAATGGAAAATTGCACCGCAACCATTAACGGTAATGACTTCGGGTTTCACCTACTGTAAGGGTGCTTATTCTGTTGTTTAATGCATAGGTATTATTATTTTATTTTTTGGCCAAGTATCCTTCCGTCACGGGAGTAGGCCCGTCCCTGCAGTGGGACATTAATGGGCTGTTATGATGATATAGTTAGACAAGAAACTTTCGACTTTGATCGGGTTGCTACATATAAAAACCCCGTGATCTCTCACAGCACACAAAATGGCACAAGGTGATTCCCGGAGAATAGCTAAATTGTCATAGAGCTCGTAAAGGATAGGATCCTTCGTCGTTATCCTAATATAAAAAGCTTCACCAGCATAATTATATTAAAAAAGTCACGAAGTTATTTTATAGTTTAAGAGGTCCTCCGTGTGCTGACGGAGTAAGAATACAATATGTCACCACCCCATCTCATCCCACGGGTGTCGTAGAAACCGACTAAGGGACTATCCGTGAATATTATCTTAACAAAATAAAAAGAAGGAAAACTTGAAATTAGACCAATCCGTCTGACCAGCGTGGTATTAGTATTCCTCCGTCATAGGAGGAGGCCCGTCCCTGCAGTGAGACATTAATTGGCTGTTTTGATTGGTCCTAGTAATGTGTATAGCTAAATCCTAATCATTCCCTTTTCCACCTTAATAGGTAACAGTAACGATAGATAAAATGTCGATTATTTTACCTAGAGATTACGTAATAGCCCCCTTAGTAGTCGAACAATTATTGTAATTGACTTCGTATACAAAGCTTGTATACAGTCTGTATAATACTTGTATTCACATTGTATATTATAAATATACAAATACATTTTAAGAAATTTTAATGTATTCATTATATTCACAGGTAAGTAATAGTTACATAATGTTGTAATTAGATAAATATTTTATAGTAGGTACTTAATCTCTTAATTTATATGGGTTTCTTTAATAATTTTACTAATTTTAAAATAAT
The DNA here is from genome assembly GCA_905475405.1 of Schrankia costaestrigalis. Taxonomy (NCBI): domain Eukaryota; kingdom Metazoa; phylum Arthropoda; class Insecta; order Lepidoptera; family Erebidae; genus Schrankia; species Schrankia costaestrigalis. The sequence continues at coordinate 7,438,290 of FR997851.1, forward strand.
TTATAATTTACTTCTATTCAATTCAATGATAATCCGAAGAAACTAACATAGTTATAAGTCTCTTTTGTTACTAACCATTATGGATGTTACTTGTCCGAAATAAAGGATTTTTATTTTTATTTATTTATTTTATTTTAATATAAACCTTCCCCTTGAAATACTCTATCTATAAAAAAACCAGCATCAAAATTCGTTGGGTAGTTTTAAAAATTTAAGCATACAAAGGGGCATACGGGCAGAGAAAGCCACTTTGTTTTATACTATGTATAGATTACTAAACAATTTATTTACCCTATTTTTTGTGACTTCTAAAAATATCAAATTTCTTATTCGTTCTTTTGGTGGTTGAAAGTCAACTATGAGAAACTGTTTAAATATTATTACAATGAGAACAACAGGAGGAAAACTTGACATTCAAAGTTACCTTTAAGGACATCATTTTAATCTATGCCTACTTCTTAACTAATATTATAAAGAGGTAAAGTTAGTGTGTTTGTTTATTTGTGAGTTTGTGACGTCATCGTACAGGGTAATCTCTGGATCTAATGAACCGATTTTAAAAATTATTTCTGTGTTGAATAGTCCATTTATCAGGGAGTGTCATAGGCTACACAGTACCACGCTATGACTAATAGGAGTGGAGCAGTAATGAAATATGTTTAAAAAAGGGGCGCTTAGTAACGTTTTTCTCGCCGCCCTGCGAAGTGGGCACGGGTCAGCTAGTTACTTATAAAATATTAGTTTTGCAAAATCTGTTTCTCTTAAATTAAAACTAAGGTATCAATATAAACCTAGCATCATATAATACAAAACACACCCGACTTCGTGGCTTACGAAACAATAGAATTTAGAAGCGCCCTGATCTCCATATGGGTCGAACCCTCGGAGGGAGAGTTGGGTAACTCGGCCCATAACCGTATTTCACCCGCGTCATAAAAACTAAGAAACATTTTTGCCACAAAAGTATTATAATAAGATTCAACGATATATTGCCTTTAAGTAGACGGTAACGTTTTTCTTTGTTATTTATTTTCTATGAAAAGAAAATTGTTATGGTAACTTTTAAGCTATCGCGTTACATTGTTATAAATATTAAAAGTAAAAGAGAGATTAAAAAAATTGTAGCCTGTGTCGAAACTTCATGCAAAATAAAGGTAAATAGTAGGTACTTAGTAATTCCCGTTTACGTTAAAGTGCCTTTTTAATATCCTATTTCCTACAATATTAAAAATGTGAAAGTTTCTGAGGATGGACGGATGGATGTTTGTTACTCTTTCACGCAAAAGCTACTGAATGGATTTTGATAAAATTGGAAACATAGGTAGTTTAGGGTGTAGAATAACATTTAAGCTTCCTATACAACGCGGGTGAAGCCGCACGCATCAGCTAGTTTATAATATATCTAAAGTCTATTTTTTTATCTCAGATACTAAAATGACATTTCATGTGTTGTCTGTTTTTTACAACTAATAAATAGTGATGCGATACAGCCGGTACTTACCGATTAAAATATAGGTTAGTTCCACCGATTACGGTAAATAGAGACTATAGGCTGTTTTTGAATCTCGAATACTAAAATATCATTACTGTAACCTTTTTTTTGTGCAATTTATGTATAGTGATGATGGCGTCCGCGTGTCGTCCCTCGTTTTTTTTTTAATCGATCCGCCGTGACCATTGATAGATATTATGTCATTGGTTGACCGTAATCAAAACTATGCTTAGATTAAAAGTGCAATCTATTTTAAACTTTCATGTCAACGCAATAAATAATAATATCTACTAACACAATACAAATGTCACTATATTAAACTGTAGAGTTTGTATGTGAAAAACCATTAAATAATTTAAAACTATAGTGAACTTGTTACTTGTGATATTACAAGCTTGTTATTTCAGAAAAACTAAAAATGTAGAATTTAAATATTGGCTGGTAAGCCAACCAATTGTTAGCACCTTAAGAGTGGACTTCGTGTCAGACTAAAATATAAAATATCATAAAATGATAAAATACTTTAATCTTTGTTTATACTTAATCATTATTATGTTATTGAATAGTATTAAATAAATATTATTAGCACTAATGCCAATAAAAGGATTCTGATAAATTTATTGTTGCAATGTTGACACATGAAAAATAAAATATGATAAAAATATTAAATAAATAATATTTGAACTTGAATAATCATATTGAACTAGAATAATCTATAGTGTTTTCTTTCTTTTTACTTACCTTTTACTCTTAATTGCCAACAATTGTAGTACTTCTAACGATTAGGTGGTTTACCCTAATTTGTTTTATATTAGAAAATTACGAAAACTTTAAATTGAAATATGCGCCAATGACGTCATACAAGAAATGATAGGGATGGGCATAGAAGGAAAAAAGAGAGAAATTCATTAGATTAAAACGCTTTACCGAAAATATGCTCTAGTAACAGTCAATAACGTTGACTTTACTATTTGTTTTTATAAATATCTAACGACTATTTGCTAATACAAGAGAACTGATATTCTGTCAAAGTAGCGTCATGATTTAGCTGATGTTTTGTTGTGCGATATTGAATCTAATAGTTTTATGACATGCAACTAACATTAACTCTAGAGGTGATAAAGCCATTTAGTTTTCGACTATACTAACAATAACAACCGTAAATATTTTACAATAATTACAACACGAATCGAAACACAGGACAGCACTGTTTCTTAAACGCTGGCTACATTATTTTTACGTTTTACATTTGTAGTTGTCATTTTAGTATCCGAGATAAAAAAATAGACTTTAGATGTAATATCAATATTTGTAGTACAGTTAGCACTAGACACTGTCAAGTACTCGAAATCGTATAAAGTACATAAAATATAACACTATTTTCACAATTACCAGAAGTTAAGCAGCTGCATGTAAGTAAATCAGTAGGATGGTATTGTTTTAGGTGTGTTGTACTTAGCATAATAAATAGCCACCTCTTCACTGTATTTGACTTTTTAGACAATGATTAATTATAGCAATTAATTATATGAATAGTATTATTTGAGCTCTTAAAATCGATTTGCACATTTTTCCAACTACCAAACCACCACACTTGAAAATGGCAGAATTGTCAACGAAATACTGAGTCAATGCAGAACAGCAAAACTTAGCACACATTTTGGCAAACCTGGTATTTGTTACAACATACTTCTAATATCCCATAGTAGAATGTTATGGCGGTCATACCATCCCCAAGCAGTAAGTCACTTAGTAGTCATAAGGTTGCTGGGCACGACTAGAATTACATGAAAGATACATGATTAATGTACAAATGATTGACTCGGGTCCCTTAAATTGATGTTTGTTAAAGTCCCCAACGATCAAGAATAAGGGCACTAGGAATCAAAATATCCTTCCGTAACGGAGGGATACTGGCCTACTAATACCACGCTGGCCAAACGGATTGGTATAGGGTTTAATTTCAAGTTTTATTTCTTTTTATTTCGTTAAGTAATATTCACGGATAGCCCCTTAATCGGTTTTTAAGACACCTATGGGATGAGATGGGGTGGTGACATATGTTTACATATGATGGGGTGGTACATGTATTTTTACTACGTCACCACACGGAGGAGTTTGCTGAAATGATAAGCACCAAAACAAAAAAAGCCGATACTGGACCCGTCCCTGTAACAGACTACCATGTAACGACATGTCAGCAATATTTGTAATTAATATACAAATGATTGTCTTGAGTCCATTCGTAAGAGTCTCTAAAGATTAAAAGCACTAGAAATCAAAGTCCGTAATCCCTTGTACAAGATTGATCTAAAAACTAAAAAATAAATCACAAATAAAACTCAATCCAATAACATTATTCGTTAGTTAACAATGAGTCTCGTATAAGTTTCCACATATATTCTCATGTGACATTCATTTGTTATCCGCCATCAAATAATAAATAACCTCCTCATTTACATAAGAACACTTTGTTAGACCTATGTACTCAAACATTGTACACTTACATAATCTGACACTATCTTAAAGAAAACTCTATACCATCCCTTTCTAATTTATACATCCATACTCTTCTAACACACTGTCAAAAGCAACGAAGCGCGCCGATGGGCGGAGCTACAAACGCAACCAGCTTAAACAGACCCATCAAAATACGTCATAATACACTTTGCAGTACTTTTTCACGTTTATTAAGAGAGATGAGGTAGATCTTGTAGTATTGGTTGGTCTATATATCGCCTGAATGCACATTGGCTGATTCAGACCACGCCTACATGGAAAATGCATTTCCAAGATTGCTATGCAGATGGCATTCCGTAAGAATGGCGAATGTGAAAAGTTTTACGTTAGGATTTGGATTTCAGTTTGAGTTTTTAGGGTAATAGCTTACTGTACAGTCACGAGCAATAATATGTACACATTTTCAAATTTTCTAAACTATCTGCACGTTTATCTAGACATTACAATATCAAAATGAATTCGTAATTTAGAAGAGGTTCCGTACAGTTTTGAATTAATCTTCGAATTTTCAATTTTGGATTGGCAGAACTTTAGATAACTGGTTTACAAAATGCGAAAATGTGTACATATTATTGCTCGTGACTGTACTATGGACCAATTGTTAGACGTATTTCGAAAGGTTTATACGTGGCTTGTAATGTCCCACTGCAGGGATGGCTTACTTCTAGTAACGGGGGATGAGTTTTGGTAACTTATTTTGCTAATACCTCGTTAGAGAGGGATTTGATTCAAGATTTTTCTCACTAAGACTAGGTTTTTAAAACTTCACTCATATTTTCGTTTATATCACGTATGTGCCGTGATTAAAGGTGGTGGAATTATATGCTCTTAGTTAATAGTAATCCTGGCTTTCAATCACATAATTCGTTTGTTAGCTAAAGTCTGCGGTTGAAAACTAATAACTATAAATTCTAATATAAGTAAAGGCTGCATTAATATTTTGAGATAATATTTAATAAACGCCAATAATCTGCAGTTTTTGACTTGGAAAAAAGCAACGTTACACTTTACAGCCGCATTCGGGTTGCATAACTGTTATCTACGGACTCAAGGTTACTACAGCTTACAGGCAGTATGGGTTTAATATACCTTATGACTTAACTATAGAGTAAGTTAATACGTGCTATTAAAGGAATAAGTTCCTACCATAATAAAAAACGGGAAGGTCCGCGAGAGTACCAAAGATGAAATTGCTGGATAGAAGTGGCAATGGACAATCCTAGTTTGTGCAAGCTCGCAGAACCTATACTTAGTCGAGGATTTAGAAAAGTTCTGGATTAATGATTGCATACTACACACATCTCCGTGTGGTGACGGAGTAAGAATACAATAGGTCACCACCCTATCTCATCGTATGGGTGTCGTACAAACCGACTAAGGGACTATCCGTGAATATTATCTTTACGAAGTGAAAAGAAGGAACATTATCATCAATGGCGCTAACGATCATAATTGTCATGTATGTTTCTTCTTCACCGCGTGACATGCCTGCCCAATCTGTGTATTTTAGTATGCAATCATCATAACAGCCCATTAATGTCCCACCGCAGGGACGGGCCTCCTCCCGTGACGGAGGGATATTTGGCGTACTAATACCACGCTGACCAGACGGATTGGGTTTAATTTCCTTCTTTTCACAAAGATAATATTTACGGATAGTCTCTTAGTCGGTTTTTACGACACCCATGGGATGGGAGATGGGGTGGTGACATATTGTATTCTTACTCAGTCACCACACGGTAATATTTAAACAATAAAAATAACAAAAATCATCATCAAATCAAGCCACACACAAAAAAATATGTTAAAGTAAGAAATCTTTTCATTTCGTCCGCAATGTTCGAATGGAAAGCGAATGAGGGTAAAAACTCACTACGATGGGATTGAAACCCATCGGAGCGGACGAACCAGGGCTGTTAGCATTGTACTATAGTCCGTAGCGGTATTGTTATTAAAATTGGCGCTCCACGTATTAAATAAGGACATATGCGGTTTATAGCGAATGATTACGTCGTATTGTTGACAAGGAATCATGTTTCTTTGTACTTGACAGGCAGGTTTAAACAGTTTTGGAGTTGATGTCATGGCTGCCTTGTATGAGGTCGTGACATGAATACGACAATTATTTATACATATGTTACGGGCAATTTGATAAGTCCGGGCATTATTAATAATGACCGGTCTGTATTAATAATGCCCGACTCAATTGGGCAATGTGATTAAAACAGCATAATTAATCACTTTTCCCGGCCATTATTAATAATGCCCACCCTCTCTTGGGCAAAGTAATAAAATAGGTGAACTGTAGTGTTTTTGTTTATTAAATGAAATTAAACTTACAACATTTTCATGAAAAGTTAACAAAAAATAAACTATTGGACATAGTAGTTAAAAAATAAACATTTTACTTAAATGTTTCTGGCACTGGCCGGCCGCTGCCGCGGCCCGCTCGCTTCGCTCGCTCGGCTCGTGCGCGTTGTGGTCGCCATACTAACCTAACCAACTGTTTCTGACTTTTGGCTTAATTTTAGGATTTTAGCTTTTTTTTAAGCTATCTCAAAAACTAACTTATTACATGGACCACGGGCCGTCGGCCATTATTAATAAGGGCCGGTCAAAGTGATAAATTTATCACTTTGGCCATCGTTATTGGGCATTATTAATAAAGGCCGGTCCTTATTAATAATGCCCAGTTAATCACGTTGCCCGTAACACATACATACATAAACTCACGCCTTATCCCGTCCATGGTAGGCAGAGACGACAGAACGCCACTTGTCACGATCCTGGCAAACAGATTCGGCCTCGTCCACATTCATTAAGCGAGTCATACATGCGCGTCGGTTACGTGTGATCTTTATTTGACCTTTCTCCAATATGCAACCTATCTGATAAATATTATAATAATATGTATTATATGTACAATTATTTATGTGATCTGCAAAAGACTGTCTTGTGTCTTCATGTCTGTAAAAAGTCCCCACGATACAGGTTTTGATCACTATTGCGGGTGATGTCTTTAAGAAAACTGTAAAATTAAATCGACCTGTTTCGGATTTCATAAGGTGACGGCTTTAGGATACACTCCGGCAAGCGCAAGGTTACCCTTTGGGGTATAACATACAAAATTTGAAGTTTGGTAGGTCCAGAAATGGCTGCCTCGGTAGCGAAAACGATATATTATTCGTGTTTCTGCAATATGTCTCAAAGATTGAAAAACTCGGGAACATCACAACATACGACCAGTGTCGCCATCTATCGATAACACTATTTAACTAAAAATGCATTAAGTTTTATGAGTAGCATCTTTCGTAAATCAAAAACAATAATTTTGTCTGTAATTTGTCGTTAATTTTCTACATTTAAACTCTATAGCAGAGTATTTTATCATTTTAATCTTCCTATACCCGCGCGTCGGTCTGTGGGACCGACTACATACATTTTTGATTGGTGCGTGAATAGGAAGGTTAATGGGTTAGGCTTCCTCCAAAGTAAGAGGAAGACTATGTCTAGGTACTAATACTACGATAACCAAGTAGATTATGAAGGGCTTATAAATAAATATTCCTCAGACATTCACAGAACGCCATCTAGTCCCCAACTAAGCAAAGCTTGTACAATGGGTATGTACTAGAAAACGGATAAACATACTAAAATACTTTTTTTTGTTTTATGTAAATACTATCCATTCAGACCAATGCAAACAATCATGTTCAACAATCGGGAATGCATCGAACCCGAGATCTCTGCGTAGCAGTCATGTTATAACCACTACGTCACAGAGGTCGTCAAAATCCAAACCTATTATAATTTCTCTACGCATTTACACAACGCCATCTTATCTGTAGAGCGTGTACTATGGTGTTCTATACTAATGACAGAAAAACATACTAATATACTTTTTCGTAAACATATACAGACCAAACTAACATTTAAGTTCCAACATCGAAAAAAATCCATTAAAATATATATCCAAAATGGCCACTACCAATCATAAATGAACAAAAATATGAATATGAAAACAATACATATACAATTAAACATAGATAGATACATATATATCAATAAGGGGCTTACTGGCTGAGTAACGAAGTGTGGTCTTAAATCGCATCAGGGCATTGTACTGTGGCTGCACATCTGCTCATCGGCTTATGAACTTCAATAGTTATGTTCGTGTATTAATAGTTATGTTGTAGTTTTAATGTTTTAGTTGTAACTATAGTTGTTATATTTGCTCATTAATTAAGTACTGTTTTTTTGTAATTGTACAATTTTTATTACAACTAATAATGTACAATCCATGGCGTTTCTAGATATTACAATAAACTGCGCATAATATTACAATAAAGTACTGATGGCACATTGCGGAGAGAGACAAAAACTGTGGCTGGGAATGCTAAGCTGGCTTGATGTATAGTCAATCAGATCAAGTTTTCTAACTTTTGTTGATGTCGTAGAGATAGAGTCGTAAGTGCATTACGTGGATCACTAGCGACGCCAATAGAAAAAAAAAATTAATTCGCAAATAGGATCAATATTGCAAAATGTTGGTAACGAAGTCTTGAGAAAGGGCAATAAAGTATTTGTATAACACACTCTGATATTGAATTATAAACATAAATTTTTTTTGCATTATTGATCCTATTTGCGAATTATGTTTTTTTTCTATTAGCGGCGCAAGTAAGCCCTATAAACGCTCGTAATAACTAAGAAATTTTTATTACATAGTCAGATTTTACGGCACTCAGTTAAGTTGGGGAGACGACACCATGTATTTTTTTTCCAAAACATTGTACACAGCTGTAATATTATACTTAGTGGTTCTTTGAAAAGTTTTACAAACAGGTTTTATTTACAAGTTCAACTCATAGAGATCTCTTCTCAATTGGTCAAGTAATTAGCTTTTATCAAAAACATATGGAATCACTACTAAATAAATTAAGCTTTACAATTTTTAAACTGTTGACTGTTAAACTAAGAAACCTGAATTTAATTTGTAATTGAAAATTGTACGTTATTAATATAAAATAAAATTTAAATTAACTAACAGAGATTTAACGGCAATTTTATACAGTAAATGAGGATGTAAAATATTTGAAGGGCACGTGTCGTGTCGGAAACGACCCTGCACTTACGACGGGCGCCGGCTTTTGCACGGTACTATCGGGGTTTTAAATCTAAAATAAAATATGTGAGGACCCCTAAGTAATGACTTTAACTATGCCTTTTGAATGGCTTTGGAATTTATTTTGAAGATTACTCCCGCACTTGGGATCAATCACAGTGATTGATCCCACGGAGACTGTACAGACATGATATAATAGGTTTAATATGTATGTATTTACAAAAAAAAAGTATGTAGGTAAGTAAGTATGTTTATCCGTTGTCTAGTAGGTACCCATAGTACAAGATTTGCTTAGTTTGGAACTAGATGGCGTTGTGTGAAAGTGTGAGGAATATTTATATAATATTTATATTTGACATGCATAACAAAACGAGTAGGTATTTGTGAATCAAGCAAATCTTGTGCGAGATTGGAAGTCACGAATACGCACACGGCTTCTGCTTACTCGACTGCTTTGCCACCGAAGCAGATAAAATAATCCTCACACATTCACACATCGCCATCTAGTCCAAAACTAAGCTAAGCTTGTACTATGGGTACTAGGCAACCGATAAACATACTTAAATACTTTTTTTTGTAAATACATACATTATTATAGATAGAAAAAACTCAGACCAAAGCAAACAATCATGTTCATGCACACAAAGATTTGCATTGAACGGGAATCGTACCATGTAATATACCGACTGCGCCAACGAGATAGATTTGATAAAATAAACGATTCTAATTTAAGTGCTGTCATTGATCTTGTCGTTACAAAGTAAAAATCCCAATCTATCGCCGTGTGCCGTGAAGACAGACTAAGTAAATACAAGTTTGCAGATTGAAAGAATAATATTTTGCAAACTTTTACTACTAGTTTCTGTTTTATGTATGTTTATATGATGGTTTACTTTGCATTATGCCAGTCAATACTAGGGTATTGTATCTCCGTCTGGGGTGGGGCTTTTAAAATAAACATGCTGAGAGTCGAGAGATCTCAGAGAGCAGTTCTGAAAGTTATGAGTAAGAAACCTTTCAGATACCCAACTTTTCAGCTATACTCTGAATGTAAGGTGCTGACCGTCCGACAGTTATTTGTCCTCCGCTCTTCCGTGAAAACTCATAGTCTCCTGCCCTTGCCAACTCAACTAAGACGCACTACCACTTTTCCACCCACGCCACACAGAACCACCTTTGCAAAACACCAGTTCTATGTGTTGGGAATATATATTTATAAAAAGTTGCATAGAGAAATAAATACACTTGGACTAAATATCTATCAACTAAAAACTACCATCACACAGTGGCTACTAACACAGAATTATGACAAAACAGAAGCACTCTTGACCTACATATTATAAGACTAAAACACACAGACTTATACAGACATACAAATGCACACAAAACATCCCACACACACACACACACACACACACACACACACACACACTCACGTAGTTCAAACAATAATCTTTTAATTTTTTTTAATTTTATTTTACTACTATTGAGCCACATTTAAAAATTGTAATAGGTTATTAAAGGCAATAGTCTTACCTAAATTCTGGCTAAACACTGCCTCTTAAAATACAGGCCTTGCCTAGTTTAAGAGACAGGGTTTCATAAAAAACTGTCATTTAAATAACTAATTGTCTTACTGTTCATAATTGTAATTTAACTACCAGTGTAATTAGTTGTGAAATAAATAAAACTTTTATTTATTTATTATTATTTATGTCTAGTTTCCTGCGTGTGGTGACGGAGTAAGAATACAATATGTCACCACCCCTTCTTATCCCCTGGGTGTCGTAAAAACCGACTAAGGGACTATCCGTGAGTATTATCTTTACGAAATAAAAAGAAGGAAAACTTGAAATTAAACCCTATACCAATCCGTCTGGCCAGCGTGGTATTAGAAGGCCAAGTATCCATCCGTCACGGGAGGAGGCTCGTGCCTGCAGTGTGTGACATTAATGGACTGTTATGATGATGATTATAGAGCTAATGAGAAAAAAGCTCCATTAGTTCTACCCTATAACTGTTCTGTTCAAAATTTGTTCAAATGTCGGCTTACCTAGACAAAGAAGACGCTGTTATTTGAATTGGTTTGAGTTTAACATGCCTATGATACTGGCAACCCTCAGTGCCATGTCGTCAGTATAACCACATGTTAAAATAATAAAGATTAGTCATGTAAACATCAGTAATCTCTTTACTCAGACAGTAAACATAATACAAAATCACACAATTCACTATTATTATTATTTAAATTATGCCTCACCATGTCGGGCATAACCCGGGGTATATTTAAATGACAATGCGACTGCCATTCCAGTGTGGAAAAGGGGCATAAAGTACCCCAGTTTAACAATTTATTTGACAACTTTAAAATTTTTATGTGCTAACTTTATAAGGCGAATTTTTTTGGAAAGAAGAAACTTAGGCTTGTTCGTGAATGTTTTGATATGTTATGTTTTAACAAGCAGGCTTTTTTAGCTACGAACTTAATGATTTTGACTTTTCATGCGTGTCAATAAGAGAAAACATAGACTCAATTCGCAGATAAATAATTATCTGTACTCATACATGTAACATATCTAATGTAATGTATGTACAATTTAACTATTTCGTAGTGGAAATGTCCTCACCCTTGTCATTTCCTGGGTTTCGTAAAAGTCTATAGGAAAATCCAAAAATTGTAATACCACTGCAAAATAAAAATAAAGCGCGAAGCTCAAGACCGACCGGGATGGAGACTCACTGTGGACGCCCTCTGCCCCATCGAGGGGACTTAGGAACATAAGTCAATACCACTGCATGAGAAGGAAAGCTCTAAATTAACCTTATTCATGCATACACAGAAAATCAGAATTCATAATGATGACGATTACGAGTTCTCATCCTATCACATAACGCCATCTAGTACAAATTTAATCAAAACTTGCAAAACTACAACTGAGAACCATGTCAAACTACCTACTAAACGCTTGTAAATTTAATTCCTTTTAGATTTTTTGTATTTTACACTTTGCGATCAGTCCACTGCAGGGATAGGCCTACAGTGTATGTAGAGTTAAACTTAGGTTACAGATACCATATAACAACTAAAGAGATTCGTTCTTTAAAATCGTTAAAAATTCGGTTCAGTTAATTTTTAGTTGTCAAATTGTCTTTGTGACAATTCGACATCTGAAAGTTAACTTAACCGATTTTTAACAATTTTAAGGTACGAGAATTGTCATGCTTCTTTGCTCCAGTCTCCCCAAACGACTTCTAAAAGAAATTTAGGGTTGTAAACCTCTGTATTCTTAGGTTATTTCTTTAAAAAGATAATTCTCTCACCAGGGATCAAGCCCCGTGTCGCGTGGACTTTTGTTTACTCGTTTATATGTATAAACACTAGCTTTTGCCCGCAGATTCGGGGTACAACAACTATCTCCACTTGAAAAATTACGTCAATCGTCGCTTCGTTTTGCCGTAAAAGAAAGACAAACAGACAGACACACTTTCCCATTTATATTATTAGTAGGGATAAAATGAACGGACAGAAAGGAAAAGTACAATCAGGGTAAAGACAATTAAATTATAATGATTACACAAATATCTAACGTAGGATTTGAAACTACGATCTAGCGGACGGCAGCCTCATACATGTCCACTTTGCCATCAATCTAGTTAAGTTGTCAACAACATACTTAAAAAAAAACTATTGTACAAAACAATTATTAATTCCAAAACCACTTAACAATTTTAAATACACCTATTTGTAAACGATAGTGTTTATTCATTTTATTTTCATCCCCATTAATATTTATGGCACTTTAAAAAACAATAAAAAGTATAAAATTCACCCCTTCATAACGAATAAGGGATCAGTTTTGAAATATGTATTTTGTATCACTATGACTGATATGACATTTTGAAGGCGTTGCGAATTATTATAGTTTGTATGTACAAAGTAAAAAATGATCCCAGAAATTTTAACCCCATCTTTATTGCTAAGGGGATAAAGTTCAAAATAGACTGGTAGTTAGATTTTTTAAATGAAATATAGGTATGGTTAATATGTATTATATCTTATTGTGTTTTTAACACTTCGCTCCCGCTGCAGTGGGGTGTAACCGGGGGTATTTTGCACCCTCGTTGATTAGCGTCCTTAATCTATGGGGGATATTGGATGGTGTTCGGTTAGAAGTAGCCAAGTATGAACAGAGTTAACTTTTGTTGAAGGATATAGATTCAAGATTGAAGTGATAAAATAACTACTTGGCAAAAATCCGATATCAACGTATCTAAACATCTTGATATAAATAGCTAAATTCCTCTTTAATTTTAGAGGTAGCCCATCGTAATGTTTAATACAACTTAGCATAGCAACCCATAAGGTATTTATATTTATGACACGGATTGAGATGCATTTAATGAAATGGAATAAGACCTATTACACCATTAAATCACGTTAAATATACGTTATCTTGCAAGTTATGCTGATTTCTTATGTATTAACACGCAAAACTTTACTCAGTAGAATACTTGTCTCTGGTCCCAAATATCAAATAAACATTTTTTTTAAAACACCTATAAAATATTCATTTTTATGCACACAAAGATTTTCATTATTTGGGCAAAGAAGCTGAGACTGGGCAGCAGTCTATTTTTATTCAAATTTATTCATAAATAAAATAAAATATTACATAACAATATAAAGGTATATTGACTGGTCCCAAACTAAGCAGAGCTTGTACTATGGGTACCAGGCAACAGGCATACATACTTATATTTACAATAATTTATAAATACTAATTATAACAATATAGTGTATACAATATACAATATTACATAATTTATCAATGTTGACTGGTCCCAAACTAAGCAGAGCTTGTACTATGGGTACGAGACAACAGCCATAGGTACATATTTATATTTTAATTTATTTATACCTACTAACTATAATATATATTAATATGTGACGTAAAAAAATAAAAACATATATTAATAAAACACAATACATACAAATAAATTACGTCACAGTGCGATCAGGTGGTACTTGTCCACGAAATCGACGGAATACCACGCCTTGCGGCCAAAAGGTCCCCTCTAGTCTATAAACATTAAAAATCTTTTTTTTTAAAATTAAATATAAAAACTACGTTAAAAGTTGATATAAAAACGAGCTTTTTCTCTATTAATAGCGGAGGCCAATAAACAATAATATATAAGCTACAATAATGATAAAGATTAAGCTAAAATATAATCCAATTATTTCCTATTCTCATACTACATAACACCATCCAGTTATCCAATAATATTTCGTATGTTTATTTAACATCTTAAACTGTTGTTTAATGAACTGCAGACATGGTAAGCCTGTGTCGCAACATGTTCCTCTTTATTACATACAAACAAACAGACAAATATTGTCACTTTATATGTATATAGTCAATATAGAGATACTAACATTAGTGTAAGTAAATTTAATGGGATTACAATTTTATAAGTGTGTTGTGTAAATGTTTTTAATTGAAAGGAACTCGGATTTGAAAATTTTGTGATTCACAAACGGTTTTCCTGAGTATAAAAAACAAATATTCACGGACATCTCTACACAGCGCCATCTGTTTCCAAAGCAAGCTAGGCTTAACCTGCTTGTGTTATGGGTAACAGAACAACGGATATTAATACTTATATACTTTTTTTGTAAATACATACATGTTATACATAGAAAGCACGCAGACCAATGCAAACAATCATGTTCATGCACACAAACATGTGCATTGAGCGGGAATCGAACCCGAAACCTCTGCGTAGCAGTCATGTTATATAACCACTACACCACAGAGGTCGTCAATGTATGAAAAGTATGGATGTTCTTTACCTCTCATAATTTCAAGTCTGTAAACTAAGGGAGCCTAGTCCGCGGCACAGGGTTCCTCAGTAAGGAAGATCCTCTAGAAAACTCCAGAGCAAGGACTCTAAAACATGGGAAAGTATTATGGTCCACTAGAGAACTAAATTTTACTATGGCCAGATGGATTTGTAAAGAGTTTATAGCGTGTTCTATTTATTATAGCCGCGATCAATCCTTCGTCGGTTTTTCAATACCCCTGGGAAGAATTAGGTCGTAAATTACAGTATTCTGAGGGATCTTTGCTTATCCCCGTGGAAACAAAGCACACAGGTACATTATATTACAACAAAACCGACACAGAAATACAAAGAAAACAAAAAGAACTAATCTTGCCTAGTTTTTTTTAAGTCATAGGCCACCACATCCACATTTTTAAAAACGATCTTAATCGGTTACCATGGCAACAATAAAAACAAAACCGTGCTAACCACCCATAACACTATCCTATAAGTACACCCATTAACCGCAAATATTTTCCTTAGCTCTGTTAAATTGCATTCGGATACCATCGCGACATTAGCTCTGTCGGATATGGCGGCGGAAGTTCCTCCCATCTATTGTGCCGTGACGTAGTTTCCGTCTTTGAACTGCATGACGCCGAATCTTGGGGTAGGTAGATAGGTATTGAGAATTTTTGTGGTTGGCTGTTTTAATTTAGGGCTTTTATCTACCTCTGCCTTGCCTAAAATGATTCTGATTGGGTTCAATCTAGAAATTATGATTGAATAATAATGAATAATGCCAGGTCTTTAATAAATAATGAAGTTTTCTCTTTTGTACTTAATCGTTAATACATAATACATTATTAAGTTTTGTATGGCTGTGCGATGGTATGATTTAAAAAGGGGTCTAATTTTCTATTGATTTAAGTTGTGCACAAATCGTTATTTAAAACGCTTAAGGTTAGATTTTACCTTAGCGCGTTTTCCCAGTTGCAGTCACAATTTATCACAGATTAAAATTTCTATTTTTACTTAAAAACTGTATTAGCTCCTGTCTATTTTACAATGACATGGTTTCCGCAACTGAACGTTGTCTTATAATCTAATATCGTAGTAGTCCAAGTTGATTTGGTAGTTTAAGAATATTTAAGATTCTTTACTGATTTCATTATAATGCACTTTACTTAAAAAACGTGTGGCGCAAAAGACGTACGAAAAGTCTTAGTTTCATCAATTTTAACTTACGTAGAAAAATTTGCGACATTAGTTATCTGCCTAGATTTTTTTTTGCAAAAGACAACAATGATAAGATTTCTTATTGATTTTTGGTAGAAGATAAGTCTGATAGTACTTAACGCAGCGAATACACAACCAATGCACTTTTATTTTACTATATTTTAGAAATAAGTTATTATTAATGAATACAATCGTAAACTTATCGCCACTTCAAGTTAAGGAGTCCTATTGTACAACACAATAACATCTTATTCGCCACGGGTATACTAAAATTCGATTCATAATGCGAAATTGTAAAAACCACCAATTTGTTACGCACCGACCGCATTCGAGCCCACGAAGACAAGTGCAACAATAACTTCATTAATGTGTTCTCTATTTTAATAAGGATAAGGTTGAAAATAAATTAGAATCTTACTTGATTTTGTACAGTGTATGAATTTAAAAATAATAATACGTCATCGTTCGGTCCCTCTGTCTTTTGAAGGCAACGTTGCGTGAGCCACGTTACGGTCGTATGTTGATTTTGATGGGTAGGTAGCTCTGTTGTTAGATGTTCCATTGTTCAATACGTCACGATTTAAACTAAATTACTTAACCACATTGATGCCATTTCTATGGGACCATTTGGGAATAAAAAACCTTTGATACAAAACAAAAATCTATTAAAAAATCTTTTTTTCTTGGTTGAAAATGACTGAGTTAACTAACAAACATTAAAAATCCTCCTTTACCTCTATTGCAGTCAGTTACAAAACAAGATGACACCAACTTAGTTGGAGCTCATTGAGGATGAATGACACCAACTTAGTTGGAGCTCATTGAGGATGAAAATGTTAAATAAAAGGTAAGAAAGGTACATAGGATACGAAAATAAGTACAAATTTAAATATACTGTATTGTTACTACTTCGGTGTTGCGGTACAATAAACTATACCTGTATAACGGTACCTGCGCGTACAATAAACTATGTTGTTTCACGGCGCATTGGCGCCTCGGCTCTGTCATGCCGTGAAATTTAATTTAAATAATAAATAAAATATTGTAACAGTTGTTGATAAACCTTATAAATAAATAAATAAATTATTACCAGGACATTATTAATTGTGCGATCCTCAACCTCCTAAGCCCTGATTGTTCTTGTACATATTGATGTTTGTAAAAGTTAACCTATTAGAAATATACCTTTTAGTTATGTTTGGTATCATTCCCTTATTATATTTTTAATAAGTATCCTCGATAATTTAAAATAACTAAATAAAGTAAATCTCTTAATTATTACAATAACAAAGAACTCGTTTTACAATGGAAACACACAACAAAACCCAATGGCTACATTCGCGCGTGAATTTAAATCTCGCCCCGGGTGTTAGGACTGGGTGATTTGTGGTTATTTACCTCGGTTGTTAAGTTTCCATTTTCGCCAACAACTCGTGCGTAACCCGCGACGATTTCGATACGAATTTCATTTTTAATTTTCCAGAATAGGCACGCGAATTGTATTGTGTTCTGCCTAAATAATAGATGCATATTACATACGTTGGTGGTTCCGAATTTGTGGCATTGTGTTCGGAAATTTAATTTTTTTGACTTTTTTTTAAGCTTCAGTTGGCGTTTTGTTATTTTGACTATTGTTACTGTACAAAATAATTTTAATTGTACATAAATTTATACAACTATAGTGAGTACTGCTCACGGGTACTGCTAATGATTAAAAAGTAAGTAAATAAAATATTTGATATGTAAAGTGTACTTTCATAAGTATTTTTCACCCAGGTCAGGAAAAGAAAGAAAAAGAGAAGAAAAAGAAAGAAAGAGAAAAGTCAGGATGTCTCGTTATAAAAAGATTGTACCTTTCTTATAAACATAAAACTTGAAAGAAAGGCTAAATTTAAATTACCTACCTTTCATCAATGGTCCAAGAAACATCTCATCCCCAAATTTTATATTTAACATCCCCATAATATATATTAAAGACTTATAGTCTTATAATACATCAAATTATTTAAATAAATAAAAGAGTTATGTTATTTATAAAATAATTACAAAATTTGATTATACCAAAATCTTATTAATTTAAGCCCCTCAAAATTCAAATTCAAGTACGTAATCTAATCATGAAAATCTCGAAATTCGTAGCAAGAAAATCTGTAGAATTTTCCCTCGACGAGGCAAAAACCCCTTTTGTCCAAACAAGCCGGTGGCACGAGCAAATGTCACCGAGTGAAAGACTGTGACATCCTCATTGAAAATTCACTCCGTACCCGCTCTTTTATTACGCACTGGGATAAGAAATCGCTGGCGTTTATTTTATTAATACTAAAAATTATATTTACAGAAACTAAGATATTATTTTTTATTGTTATCTGTATACGTACCTATCAAAAACAATGATTTAATAAAATTATACTTACTTCGGACACACCACACCACACCACATGGTAAATCCTTATCTTTTATTGTGTGTTATTGATATAAGTGAAATATATATTGATACATAATTACATATACTGCACTTTTCGTCATCTTTATCATTTTTGTGTCAAAACAAGTATAAAATAAAGTTAACGAAATAAATGTCAAAAGGACTGAACCTTCGCATTAATGCTGGCACAGCGGCGGTATCCAGGCCCAATTTTAATAAAATACAAATTATTTAATATAACAGATGTGTAGAATAAGTAAAAACTTACTTATCCTCCTGGGGCCTGGCGTCATATACTCGTATATAGTGCCATTTCATGAAATTCGAGTAAACTTTTAATAATTTTTTTTTATTGATTTAGTAATAAAGTTAAAAAAATATATTTCATAATTAAAAAAAAAATGTTCTGGGCCCCAGGAGGTTATATAAAAACGCAACGTTATAAAAGCTGCGTTTACATGTCGAGTGCGTACACAAGTAAAATTTGCATAGCGCGCCCCAAGAAGCTGGCAGACTTTAAATCTAGTAAATTTACTAAATCTAGGCTTGAACTGATTCAACGTTGCTCCCAGACGGCACTCGCTGCCAAAGACTAACCAACTTCAGACATGAATGTATCATAATTTTATTTTGAAATCTTTTTGATGTGTATGCCAAACAAGTTTCTTGCTTCAAAGGCACACAAGAAAGTTGAAAATTAATAACGTTGTTTCAATTGATGAACTCTGTGGGGTATTGCGACGCAAAGGTCTCGGGTTCGATTTCCTTTGAAATTAAATCTGTATGTGCATGAGCATGAGTTTTGGCACAACATGCTGGCAAGTAGGTATTTACAAAAAAAGTAAATAGGTAAGTAGTCATGGTTATCAATTGTCTAGTATCCATCATGTCAATATTCGTACCTTAAAATCGTTAAAAGTTAACTTAACCGAATTTTTAACGATTTTAAGGTATAGAAAAGCTCTTATTTGAAGCGCTTATTTTAGGACTACATGGCGATGTATAAATATGTGAGGAATATTATTGTCTGAGGAATATTATTAATCCAATGTTTAATACTAAGTAGTTTTTATTCTGCTTAATTTTGGAAATAAACGGACTTGTGTGAATGTATGTGAGGAGACATACCAAATTGATGTATTTTCTTTCAAAATATATTAAAAAGTAGAAAAATACAACAAAATAACACTTTATGCCTTTTTAATGTTATTCTTTGTAATCCTTTCAACGATTTTACCTGAATATTTGTACGGAGCGGTTGTACACAAATTGATTCCAGAATTCGATTTGTGTTTGACGAAATGCAACTTGTGTATCAACAGTTGTTGTTGTTGTGTATTTTATGTGTTCTTTTAATGTAATGTTAAAGTAATTTTAATTATATGAGACTTGTATATGTTAGTGTGGAGAAACACAATTTTTTTAAACTTTTAAGTTTGTAGTAAATTAGCTGCCTTCGTCACAAAAAGTTTGTTTAAGTAGTAAAAGTTGTCATAGTTTTTTTTTCGAACCAGTAGTTTGGTAGAAGAGTTTCTTCAGCACTAGCAATATACCAACAAAATCTGCCCTGCCATTTCCGAGATTACCCAGAATAAACTCACAAAACAGATTATCCAACATTTTTGTTAGTAATAAACTAAGTATAACGTATGATATTACAAACAAACACTTAATTTTATACAAACAAATAACTTTAAAAAACCATTGTATTACTAAGAAAACTCATGTAAAAAGATTTATATAAACAAAACAAATAACTCTCCAGTGACTTTACATCTGCCAAAAGAAAGAGCACTCCACACACGTAGAGGGCGAAATTAATTTGTGTATTTTTCATACAGAAATATTACCTCACAAGTACCTCTATAACATCTGAACAGAGCACGCAAATATCCTTCTTATTATTTTTGGAATAAGGTGTATTATTCTGTAATGTAGATGTTGTAGATGTTGTACCTCAAAGGCTTGTTGTTTTTTAATAACAAAGATATTATATCATGACATGCTTTTGTATTTTTGAACCTTTTCAGGTTTGCTTTTGAGTTTATTAATTAGGTGAGTGTTGTGTGTATTAAAAGATACAGGTTTAGGTTTACCTCTTTAAAGTAGCAGTAAATATAATATAAAGTAAATAGAAAAAGAAAGAAAGAAAATACATTTATTTCTGCATAAAAATACAAGACTTGAAAAATACAGGTAGGTACTAAAACATACACTAAATTAAAATATCTAGAAAGCCACATCTGTGCAGGAATCGGACCCCACTCAGCATAATACTGTGACTTGTATACCGAACAATTTTTCGTGTGGTGACGGAGTAAGAATACAATATGTCAACCCCATCTCATCCCATGGGTGTCGTAAAAACCGACTAAGGGACTAACCGTAAATATTATCTTTACGAAGTAAAAAGAAGGAAAACTTGAAATTAAACCCTATACCAATCCGTCTGGCCAGCGTGGTATTAGTTGGCCAAGTATCTTTCCGTCACGGGAGGAGGCCCGTCCCTGCAGTAGGACACTAATGGGCTGTTATGATGATACCAAACAATGCAGCTCAGTCGCTCACAGCGCTGATTTTCAGTGAGGCCCATAAATAAAATAGCTTAGGATACGTATGGAGCATATCGCTAAACATGTTTTATTCTACCCTCTATAAACTGGCAGCAAGGCACTAAGTATGCAGAATTGACTGCTGATGGGGCAGTATGTTATAAAAATTGACATCTCTGTACCGAAATAAGCAGAGTGGAAAGAATCGAATAGTTAGCTCATAATAATAACGAATTAGTTGCGTTGTCAGTGTCCAAGTTTCGTTTCGTTAGGTACTAAGTATAACTGCTGGCTGAGATTACTAACTATTTATTTGTCTGTAGGTCTGGGCTTCATTAATTTATTCATCATCTAATTTACCAAGTCATCGGTCAACATCTATGTAGAGAAGAAAGGTACCACACCACCTTGTCTAAAGCTCAACTTTCATTCCACATCTCAACACAAACTTCAAAACAAAAAAACTCAATTTTTCTCATTCCAACTGTTAATATAAATCACCATAAAACAATTACATATAACAATGCAAGCCGACATATCAGCCTAAGGGACAATCAGACAAATGAGATCAAAATAAAAATCTAATTATCTACACACTGTAGTTGCATAAAGGGCAAGCAGTACCCCTCGACCTTATTATGTACATAAGGTGGGGTTACTACTTGTTATAATCATATATATACAATACATGAGGTATATAACAAATGCGTTATAATCTATACTTCTATACATTAGTATCAATGGACCGATCAATCATCAATCAATCATCAACCTCTTTATAATTATTATTAATATTATAAAGAGGTAAAGTTTGTGTGTTTGTGACGTTGTAGGGGGTAATCTCTGGATCTACTAAACAGATCTTAAAAATTATTTTTGTGTTAAATAGTCCTTTTATCGGCGAGTGTCATAGGCTATATAGTATCACGCTATGACTAATAGGAGTGGAGCAGTAATGAAATGTGTTTAAAAATTGGAACGCGTTTTTTCGCCGCCCAACGTAGTGGGCATGGGTCAGCTAGTTATTAAATATAATTTATTACAAGATAAAGACTCATAAAGATTTATAATAAAATTAAAACAATAAACAGTATTTTTATTATCGTTATATCGTCGGATATGTCGGATGAATGATCGGTATGTAAAATTATTATACTGCTAGCATCCTTTATCTCACTGGTGGGCGAAGCCCTTTGACTTTCACATGTCTCGGTCCGTGGCCAACGAAAGCAAGTGTTTCTGTGTCCAGTCTAGCTCATCTCAATACTAAATCATTTCTTGCATTCCATAATGGTTCTTTTAAGAGTTAGTAAGTACATAATATTATCTAGAGTAAACCCTGTTGTAAAAAAAGTAGGAGAGTGGAGGAAGGCACCAATAAATTAAATTAAAATGAAGTTATTCATATTTCTTGTGTGACAAAAATTACATCTTACGTGGCCTGCCACGACCTATTTACTGGTTCCAGGCACCATTGTGTGCTAATTCAGTTACACTGAAAATGTGGTCACCCCAGGCCGAATTTTGTTTTGTAGTCATGTAAGCGTAAGTATTCATAACAGCCCATTAATGTCCCACTGCAGGGACGGGCCTCCTTCCGTGACGGAGGCATACTTGGCCTACTAATACCACGCTGGCCAGACGGATTGGTACAGGATTTAATTTCAAGTTTTCATTCTTTTTATTTCGTAAAGATAATATTCACGGCTTAAAGATTTATATTATTATATTCTTACGAACCAGGGTTGAGGGCAGTTTTTTAAAAGACAATGTACAATTGGACCTAAGTTAATTTAATTAACGATCAAACTTTAACAAGAAACATTACAACAAAAGATAATTTCATAACAATTACAACCGAGACTCTTTATACAAACAGAATATGATCAAATTAAGAGGTTATTAAATATAACAATAAAATAAAAACTAGGATAGCGCTATAATAATGTGAAACCGTTGCCGCCCGAGAATCGAGAGAGAGAGAATTAAATGTCCGTTGCTAGGCAAGCATTATAACAACCCGTTGCTAGGCACGCGTTGCCTTTCATAGTGTATGGCCTAGACTATACTAGATCTTGAAAAAGGAGGTTTTGCTAATACGGCCGTTCCTGACAGCGAGGCGTCCTCGACCGCATCTAGCCTTACTTCTTCACTAGGTTCACCAGCAAGGGTTTGGCCGTCGCCATTAGACTGGTCATCACCGTCTGTAATGTAACACATACCATGAGTTCGTACTCTCATGTTGTTTCTGTGTCTGAAGCCAAGGAACAGTAAGCATTACACCTAGTAAAGTACATGATAGTGAGCGTGCACTCTCACCATCAGGTACACAGACTAAACAAAGGGGTTTCTAAAGTGATTGAAATATACTTTTAAACTTCAGACTTCAGAATGACTATCGAAATGTAAATACAACTAAATAGCGCTCCAAACAATGAAATTCCGGTCTTTCACTGATCGGTACACTAAACAAAATAAATAAAATGTAACTTCAGCGCCATCCACACAAACACATGAAGAGATCTGGACGTTTCACTCCTTGCGCCTGCAAGAGTTGGGCGAGAAGCTAAGATACTTAACCAGAGCAGAAGCCATAAACCATAGGCTCAGGCCAATCAGAAGTCGTAAGCCAGTGGCTAAAACCAATCAGAAGCCATGAATCAAGGATCCAGGGCAAACAGATCCCATAAACTAGGGGTCCAGGGAATACGGATGCCATGAACTAGGGGTTCAGGCAATACGGAAGCCATAAGCCAGGGGCTCAGACCAATCAGAAGCCATGAATCAAGGATCCAGGCCAAACAGATCCCATAAACTAGGGGTCCAGGGAATACGGATGCCATGAACTAGGGGTTCAGGCAATACGGAAGCCATAAGCCAGGGGCTCAGACCAATCAGAAGCCATGAATCAAGGATCCAGGCCAAACAGATCCCATGAACTAGAGGTTCAGGGAATACGGATCCCATGAACTAGGGGTTCAGGGAATACGGAAGCCATAAGCCAGGGGCTCAGACCAATCAGAAGCCATGAATCAAGGATCCAGGCCAAACAGATCCCATGAACTAGGGGTTCAGGGAATACGGATCCCATGAACTAGGGTTTCAGAGAATACGGAAGTCATAAGCCAGAAGCTCAGGCCAATCAAAAGTCTCCTGGTCACTCATCAGCATCGAAGAGAGCCAAACAAGCGTCGGGTGTCCACTCGTCACGCCACAGCAGCATGTGTTCGGCAGCTTTCTGGGTCTTCTTGCCATATGAACCAGCCAGCAGTACCAGCTCGTAACTGTGATAAGAATACTCTGCACCATATGTGGACCTGCTAAAGTACGCGACCACTACAAGAATAAGAATAACTTTATTTGCATAGAAAGTGGTACATATTAAGATATTGACAAAGTAAGATGACCATCACATTTCACCAGTTATGGCATCTTGCTGTCTTAGTAGCATAAGCCACGACATAACACCTAAAATAGCCCACCAAACACAAAAATTGGCGAACTTTCTTAACATAACCAGGTTTTGGGGACTTTACCAGCGCCTCTATTTTCTTGAGCTCGGCCGTACCTGACCATTACTAATTACTCGTCCTAAATACTCTACTTCATTATCTAAGAAAGTACATTTTTTTAAGTTAATAGAAAAACCGGCACTTGTGAGGGTTTGTAAAACTTGACGCAATAAGTCTATTCCCTCAGAGGTCTCGTTTGACATCAGGAGGACGACGTCTATGTCCGTCAGTACTCTACCACCTTTAATAAAAGGCTTTAAAGTCTTTGATATTATCCGTTGGTAGACCACTGGAGCGTTGGCCAATCCGTAAGGCATTTTAAGATATTCAAAATAACTTTCGGTCGTCACGAAGGCGTTTTTTGAAATGGAATCGTCATCCTTTAACGGCACCTGATGGAATCCAGTTGCCATATCTAAGCTAGTGAAGATTTTGAAGCCACCAAGTCTGTCTATGTGGTCATCTATTAGAGGCAAAGGGAATCGTTCCTTAACCGTTATGGCATTAAGTGCCCTATAGTCCACGCACATCCTATCACTCCCGTCTTTCTTCTCTGACGTCTGACGAGAATGATAGGGCTTGCGTATTCAGATCTTAATTCGCAAATGATTCCCTTTGAGAGTAGATCATTAATAATATCTCGTACCCTATTTTTTCCGTCTAATGAAATCTTATACGGCCTATGAACTACGGGGGCGGTCGTTGTTAATCGTATCTCCATACTACCCGTACTCACAGTTGAGGTAGCAGTCTCAGTAATAAAAGAACTGGAAAACTCGCGAATAACATTACGCAAAAGATCCTTATCCCTGCCAACTAACGGCGTTTTGACATTTTCATACTCAACGGTAGATACGTGCAATGCGGAGGGTACATTTTAATCTTGTAAGCCTCTGTACGTTACTACTACGCATGTATGTAACTCCCTGTCTGTTTAATACGTCAGTGCCAATCAAGATAGGCGCTGTTATGCACCCACTTGGGACCACATACAAATCAACTTCTAAAGACACTTCAGGAAACTCAATTCACGGTCTCTACATATGACGTAAATTCTTCTGACTGCCTATACCCCTCATTGAACGATATGCTGGAATTTAATTAAAATTAAAATATTTAAGAACAGACTCTAAAATTAACGAGACATCGGAACCACTATCAATCAGAATATCCACAGGCGTATTTTGAATAACAGCAGACATTACGTTGTCGCGTTCCGTCCGATTGCGACTTGAGCATAAATTTATCCTAGCAGATTTTTTCTGATTACGTTCTTTTTCAAACGTTTGTTTTGAAAAGCACGTCTCGATCACGTGACCGTTACGTGTAGGTACAGTATGTACAAAACTTTACTGATTTATCACCCGAAGTTAAGGGCTTTGACGTTACCGTATCTGCGGAAAGTGGTAAGTTAGTGTCAGTTTTATAACTTTATCTGCATTCATATTTTGTATGGCACTTTATAGCAATAGTGACACACTAATTTACAATCCTCCGTTTTGGTTGCTTTACGCTTACGAGACGTAAACGGTCCCACATTAACTGAGCGAACAGGATTGTTTATGCTACGTGTATCGGTCTTTGGTTTGACTCGGTATATCAGTTATCGGACTTTTATTTGAAGTCTCGCGTTAGTTACCGCAGCCTTAACTTAAGCGTCAGTAATATTTTGAAAAGGCACGTCGGCGTTCACAGCGTTTACGCAATGAAAAAGCGAGACTATAACAATTGGAGCCACAGCTACGGCTACGCGATCTATCTCGTGATGTTTGAAAACGCTTCCGACGCGACCGACGTAAATCGTCTACCTTTTGTACAGTTTCTGATCATCCTGGCATATCTCAGGTATTAAATAACACAGAAAACACTCACCCGTAAGTAGTCAAACCAAACACACAATTTTCAAATCACGAAACTTGCGGTAATTAGGCCAAATTTAAACACTAACGGATATTTTACTAACTAGAAAAGATGGCACAAAAACGATAAACACGTGGTCTATCCCACTTCTGATCTTACGAACCAGGGTTGAGGGCAGTTTTTTAAAAGACAATGTACAATTGGACCTAAGTTAATTTAATTAACGATCAAACTTTAACAAGAAACATTACAACAAAAGATAATTTCATAACAATTACAACCGAGACTCTTTATACAAACAGAATATGATCAAATTAAGAGGTTATTAAATATAACAATAAAATAAAAACTAGGATAGCGCTATAATAATGTGAAACCGTTGCCGCCCGAGAATCGAGAGAGAGAGAATTAAATGTCCGTTGCTAGGCAAGCATTATAACAACCCGTTGCTAGGCACGCGTTGCCTTTCATAGTGTATGGCCTAGACTATACTAGATCTTGAAAAAGGAGGTTTTGCTAATAATATTATATTTATATTAGAGCGTAAGTATTAAAGATTACTAAAAACTTCACAAGAAGAAATAAAAACAGTAACTATTTTAGCTTGGTCCGTTTATATACACAATGTCTGTGCTTATAATCCATAAAACAAAAATAAATCCGTGCACCCCAAAAACTAAAGAGGTTCACTATCAAAAAACCGAAATTAAATTTAGACATGAACCACAGACAAATTGTATTAACGAAAACGCATTGTGTCCCCATTGTAATATAATGAATTTATACAGAAATTTGATGGTTTATGGTCGGGTCTACACTTATGTTATAGTTTATGGAAGAGTCAAATCTATACTACTTTTAGACTACCTATGGACTTTTAGTCTGCAAAAAACAAATTTAATTTATTTTTTATTTTATACTAATATTATAAAAAGGTAAAGTTTGTGTGTTAGTGTGTTTGTAACGTTGTAGGGGGTAATCTCTGGATCTAATGAACCGATTTTAAAAATTCTTTCTGTGTTAAATAGTCTATTTAGCGGGGAGTGTCATAGGCTATATAATATCACGCTATGACTACTAGGAATAAAGCAGTAATGAAATATGTTTAAAAAAAGGACGCTTAATAATGTTTTTTTCGCCGCCCTACGAAGTGGCCACGGGTCAGCTAGTAACTATATAAAAATAGAAGAATTTATCCAAATCTGCGAGAAGATAAAGATAGGTAGAAGTTGTTTTTTGACTTATATCGTTGCCTTGATTTGTGGACTGTACTCAAGTTTTCAATCAGATTCAACATGCCCATATTGCACTGTCATTTATATAAAAGAATGTTAAGGCAAAGAATAAACGATCAAACATGTCTTAGAATGGAGACTGCGACTAGGTATATACAGGTCTAAACAACCCCCAGTTAAATGGGCCGACCACCACAAAAAGGTCGCTGGGTTGGGCTGGATACGAAAGGCGACCGTGTTCTATGACCTGTGTTGGGAGAGGCTATTATCTTGTTTGATATTACAAAATCTGAGCAATCGCGAATCTGGTGTGTTGAGAATCTGGTAAGTTGCGAATCTGGTGAATTGAGAATCTGGTAAACTGCTCCTGAGTGCTATGATCATGTTTAGCAGTGCACTGCGATAGGCTAATTGATAATGAAGGCAGAGAATTAATTAGAACTGACTCTACTATGACGTGATAGATTTTAGTAAAAGAAATAATTATATTATTAATTTATATTTGTAAATTATATCCGTGTGGTGACGGAGTAAGAATACAGTGTGTCACCACCCCATCGCATCCCATGGGTGTCGTAAAAACTGACTAAGGGACTATCCGTGAATATTATCTTTTCGTAATAAAAAGAAGGAAAACTTGAAAATAAACCCTATACCAATCCGTTTGGCCAGCGTGGTATTAGCAGGTCAAGTATCTCTCCGTCACTGGAGGAGGCCCGTCCCTGCATTGGGAAATTAATGGGCTGTTATGATGAAGTTTTGTAAATTATTTGTATCAGTAATAAAATCATTCAAAAGTAACATCTCCAACATTCTTTAAAACGATCAAAAGGCCAAACCTCTTCCAGTATAAACTACACAGATTCCATTCGTCAGTGGGTGGTATGGGGAGGTAAAGACAATATGGAACTAGCTGTAGTAATCAGTTTAGCGAACAATTTGCGTCTCTACCGATGCGTGGTATATGCTAGAGTAATCTGCCCCGTTCTACCCCCGATGCCCTCTGTATGCCATTGTTTTTAAACTCCCTTGTACGATTGATTTTTGCAATAGCTATTGTAGTTTTGAAAGGTTTTCTGTGTATAGCTTTTAGTTTAGTCAATTTGTTAAAGTTTTTTGTTAAAAAAGTGAATATTTTTTGTTTATTTGGCGTTTTTTTTAAGTGTTGCTTCTTGTTAACAGTGTTTTAATTACTACTTTTCAACCGACTTCAAAAAGGAGGAGGTTCTCAATTCGGTTGTATTTTTTTTTTTGTTTGTTATAAATAATAGATTTGCATGCTTTGCTTCTACAAACCCTATCGATCTTAATAGTCCACGGTCTTGAGGAGGCCTAACCCTCACTAATTAGCACTCTGCAAGCCGCTTGAAAGTCTGTGTAAGTATATTTTCCAGCAATTCTAATATTTCTACTTTGAGCAGTCCTGTGCTTCTCTCTATCGCTTTCCGGGTCGCTTTGACTAGGTTATCTAGGGGTCTACCCAGTCTGCTTCTTCCAATATACAGGCACCATTTAAGAACCATTTTCCCTGACAATTGTTGGTTCTACGCGTTATGGTCTCCAAGTACTGGAGTTCGAGTGTTTTGCTCACTTGCGGAGACAGAAAGCAACGATTACATTCACCACCCCATCTCATCCCATGGGTGTCGTAAAAACCGACTAAGGGAATAACCGTAACTACTATCTTTACGAAATAAAAAGAAGGAAAACTTGAAATTAAACCCTATACCAATCCGTCTGGCCAGCGTGGTATTAGTAGGCCAAGTAACCCTCCGTCACGGGAGGAGGTCTGTCCCTGCAGTGGGACATTAATGGGCTGTTAATATGATGATTATGTTGTATTCAAAAGTAGAACAAACAGAATTTCTTTTATTTTCATTTAAACTATTTTTTTTCTAAACACATTCCAAATTCAAAACCAAAAAAAAAACAATTAATCTCAGCCAATAACTGTCATTCACAATAAGTAACCGTTGTCATACCTCATTACTGAGCAAAATCTCAATAGAGTTGTTCGGGGGCCTCTGTGACCAATCGCGTTGATCCGAAACACGTGTCGGACGCGTGTTGAGCGACTGTTGGGCAACTGTCGGTGACACGACGATCATTCGTTAAAGAATTATTATCAGTTTTAGTGCTTATTTTTAGAATGGTGTAATTATTATTGTTGGCGATTTGTGTGAACATGATATTTTGTTTGTTGTAGATTTTTGTTAATGATGTTGTATGAGAGTGTAAGATTGTATGTAACTACTTCGTAGGTTTTGTTATGGAGCTTACATAAATACATACATAAACTCACGCCTTATCCCGTCCGGGGTAGGCAGAGACGACAGAACGCCACTTGTCACATCACTTGTCACATCACTTGTTATGGAACTTGTTTAGGTGTTTACGTGTTGTAGAAGAGATCATGATTTGTAGGCATATTTGTGCCAATGTTGTGCAGTATCTAGTTTTTTTTATATCGACTTCAAAAAGACATTTTCAGTTCAGTTGTTTTTTTAATGTTTTGTTACTTACTTCTGTTCTTGACCAATTCGTTCCAAAACATCTTTTTTTTTGTTTGGAAGAATATACATGGAATCTCTACTTTGTGTTCAACACCTGCACGCGTAAGATAAAAACAAGTGGTGAAATAAATGTCACTCGATAAAAAATTAAGCCACTAGACTACTAACCTCCGTGTGGTGACGGAGTAAGAATACAATATGTCACAACCCCATCTCATCCCAATGGTGTCGTAAAAACCGACTATCCGTGAATATTATCTTGACGAAATAAAAAGAAGGAAAACTTGAAATTAAACCCTATACCAATCCGTCTGGCCAGCGTGGTATTAGTAGGCAAAGTATCCCTCCGTCATGGGAGGAGGCCCGTCTCCGCAGTGGGATATTAATGGGCTGTTATGATAAGACTACTAACCACACTTACTACTACTAACCAGACATTACCAGCAATGGAAATAAAACCAAGGAAGGAACCCATTAGTAGTTTGCACATTCACGTAACGCCATCTAGCTATTTCGTTTGTAAACTCATATTGCTCATTGCAAATAAATTCAATTCAAATTCAACATCCTTATTGAACACTAACATTTAATACTAGATTTTTTTTTAAATTAAGTGTCATGGACGGATTTCACGACACTGTCAGCGTTAAGTATATAAAAATGTTTAACTGTAACTTAAAAAACCAAAATGTGCTGTCCTGGTGCCATGTAAGGATACATGAACAGTAACGCGAATCGAACTTGCGATAACCACTCACTTACTCATGTACCTGCTACTGTGTAATTTGTTTAAAGAAATGTTTTCTTTCTTTCTCTCTTTCTGTTTCTTTCTTTCCTTCCTTTCTTCTTCTTGTGTCATTCTTAAAACCACTAATAATAAACCACTGTAAAAGAGGTAGTAGATTCTAGCATAACATTGTATTGCTGTTGTACACCATAGAAAAAGATGTTTTATTTACATGTCCTGAAACCGTAAAATGAAATAGAAATTTTGACACAAAAGAATCTACCTGGCAACATAAGCATTCGTCAGCCATGTGTTATCAGCTCTGAAGTAGACCCATCTCTGCAGTAGCCCAAAAAAAAACTGTAAAGTCAACAAATATTTAAATAAATCTATTAAAAAACGACATTAACAATATAACAACGTTATTATTATACGTATGAAATATTGTATAATGTCGGCACGCGACTTTTAATGGGTTAATATGTGTATTAAGGGACAAAGGACATAAAAAACCCTGTGAATGCGTATGGGTGACATTGATATCATAATCAAAATATGAAATTATATTTCTGAGGGACGAAGGGGTCTATTGTACCCTAGAGAGGGATTACTTGGCGCCCAGCTATTATTTTGTTTGTTTTTAATGATATTTTGTGAAATTGATACTTTGTTTTATTCAAGTATGGTGAAAGATTATAGTGTTTTTTTATGAATTGGTTTTTAAATATTGTAGAACTGTTATTAATTACATGTATAAGTCCGATTTCAATTTCTAAGTATGTTTTTGTGATGTGGTGTGGAACAAGAGTAAATGGTATCACCACTCCATCTTATCTAATTAGTGTCTTAAAAGCCGAATAACAGAAAGTTTGCAGTTATAATCTTTTGACGGAAAACTGTTCATACAAACACTATGTTAAGTTTAGGTGCTTTGCGTTTTTATACTTGAACTTAGAGTACCCAGTGGAGTTCAAAGCTCCGAAAAAATAGATCACATACACACCTAGGATCTCTTACGCCATCTTTAATATTCTAATATTATATATATTCCTCACGCATTCACACAAAGCCACCTAGTCCTAGACATGGACATGACATGGGTACTAGACAACGGATAAACATAATTAAACACATTTTTTTTGTAAATACATAGAAAGCACCCAGACCAATGCAAACAATCATGTTCATGCACACAATGATTTGCATTGACCGGGAATCGAACCCTCTGCGTAGCAGTCATGTTATATAACCACTACGCCACAGAGGTCGTCTTTCATCATTTTGCGAGAATAACAAGATAGCAGGCAGGTCACAGTTCATTGACTTTTTATTATAGTTTCAACTTCAAGCATGGCGTAAGAAAAAATAACTTAATAAGAATTTCCTTTGAGTGTGTGACAAAATAAATTTGTAACTAATTAAGATTTTTTTAAATTAATCCAATCACTAAACCCTTTCAAACTGACAACGTCAAACATTTTGTTGGTCCCGATTTGAACTGAAGCATTTCAAGTCACAACCAGACATCGCTATCTCAAGTATATGTAGTACCCAGCCTAGTACAATTCATAACACAATAGTACCCCCTTAGTACCCTTTGTCAATTCACAGCAGGCCACGAAGTTCGCACGAAAATACCCGATAAAAAACGAACTGTGCCACGTGCCGACGCATTATACGATAACCGTCGGAGGCGGTATTAGAAATTGGGGGCAGCCTTAATTTTAATATCACTTACAACAATGAAAACACAACTTTATAAGAAGAGCAATAGAGTACAATTTCGATTGGAGCTTGTTTAGATTTGGAATTAGAATGTCTGTGATGTAATTTTAACATTTTGTGATAGAAGTTAGGGTTGAATGTTGCTTGTGTTTGTTAAAGTAGTTTTTATTACAGGGTTGTCGAAAAGATTTCTCTATTTATTGGTGGGAAAGGCCGCGTGTCAGATCTAACACCAGTTTTAATATTTTAGATCACGTGACCGACACGCGTATGCCTTTGGTAAAAAAACTGGACAAACGTAATTCGCGTTTTATTGGAGCATTCTTCGCGTTAAATGTTATGGCGGATTCTTTTGTTACATTTACGACTCTTTTTTATATAAATTGTAACGTTATTTGTGGTTGAACGTTGGTCTGATGTGTCATTAGTAAATTGACTGATTTCAAATAGAATAGTTTAAATTTTAACCATTTTTATGGTTCAGTTAGTTTGAAATGATTTTCATTGTAATTTAGATTGCAATTGTAACTATGAATTTATGATATTTTGTTTCGATGGCTAATTATAAATATTAACTATTAATTGTTTTTGCTATAGGTACTTTTATTGAAATCATACTGTGGAATGACAATAGATTTCCTAGAATACCTACTTCAGCATATTGTTCTTCAAAAATAAGAAAAAAATTGTAACGCTTTGCGGCAATGAAAACGTCTGTAGATCACGGTAAAGAAGCTGCTTTAGGAGGTAGTTCTCATTAAAGATTTCTTGCCATCTTAAAACTATGAATTAACGTCTGGTCGTGTTTCCACAACTCATTCCGTGATTGTTAACTAGGGGAAACGAGAACATTATCTCTTCGAAATCTAAGGATGGAAAAGTTAATAAAACCCTATATCAATCCGTTTGGCCAGCTTGCTATCAGTAGACCAATTTTTCTCTTGACACCGAATCATAGAGGTGGGAAATTGGTTAAAAATTTATGTTTCGTCCCTTAAAATTAGGCACCGAGTTACTTCACTCCGTAAAAACGACTTTGACTGACACTTTAGCAAAATATGTTTAATCGCACTACGTTTAAAAGATTTTTATTGCAAGGGTTAACTTCAAATGCCACTTTTTAATACTCATTGAATATTTTAAACGCAAATACAAAGATTATATTAAATTATTTGAAATATGGACTCACGCATGACCTAATTAAAAAACGTTATTATTGTTTTTATATTTTATTACGCTATTAAGTTAATTACATGGTACTATTTTGAAGAGCGTACTTATGTTATTTTGTGACTTACGTATTGTCACCATTATGAAAACTTTTGTGAGTACAAAGCTTAACAAAAACAGGCAAAACATTATTTAGCATTGCTTATTTTATTTAATCAAGTATTCTTCATCCTTATCGAAATTTTATTACCTATATTTAAAATAATATGTTGTAAATTAAATGCATACATGAATGTACTCGTATAATATAAATACATACCTACATAAACTCACGCCTTATCGTCCGGGGTAGGCAGAGACGACAGGATGCCACTTGTAACGTTCCTGGTCATTTAACTATGTTACGTATGATATCAGAAATAGAAAATAGAATTGCATACTAAAACCTAGACTTTTACCATGTCTACATTTACTACTATTTTGTACATAAATTAAATTTATTGATAAAATAAAGTTAGTAAAAAGTTAGTAAAGTTAATAAAGTTAGTAAAGTCTTTTTATACAAAGGTTATTTAAAAATGTGAAATTATAATTGAAATAAATTGGAAAGGATTTACCTTATTTTGATGATTTAAAGGAATTACATATAATATTTACTGTTGTGGTACAACTAGCGCCATCTGTGTTGGAGAGGCAAAATCATGAAAATTTTGTTACATTTTAAAGAGAAAATAATAATTAATAAATATTTAGTAAAATAATTGTATTACTATCAATTTCTTTAATTAAGTTATTTTTAAGTAGTTAAATAACATTCTTATTATCATTATTTTTCTCATTTTTCTATAGGTAAATTTATGACAAGACCGCGCACAAGGTGGCAGTATTTGGAGGAGGCCTATGTCCAGCAGTAGACTTCAATTATTATTGGCTGATATGATGAAGTTGATAGAGATAGGTTTACCTCTATCATCCTACCGTATAGGTTCTTAATGTTTGATATCAATTTATCTGTATGAGAAAAATTTAAATACATAGTTGTAAGGAGCTTCAAGGTGTTTAAGCTTTTAAGAAGTAACGTTTATTTTAAGATAATATCATGTATAGTATCAACAAAATTTATTTTCCATTTTGTCCCACTGCAGAGAGAAGCCTTAGTGATGGAGGAAAAGAGGGTTCTCCTTCGGTTGCACTGTATTGTTAGATACTTATCCTATTTCACGGAGTAGGGACAAGAATACCAACACATTGTGTTTTTGATCAATTCACAAGTCATTCACAGACTTGTTATTTTCACAACAATAAAGTTTATATTACAAATTTAATTACCCACTAAACAATCAGTATTTTTACATTTATTATCAAATTAACGATTAGAATTATTATTTATTTTATATAACGAAAACTAAAATACCGATTTAGTAACTCCTAACGCCATCTATTATCGATTTTCCGCATAACATCAGAAGGGGAGAGTCGTCAAAGGGCCTATTTCCGTCCACGTGCCGATAACAATACGAGACTACAACGATATTGAGACGATATAATACACGTCATCGTTCTATCATAATAAACCGGATTATTTATATTGAAGACAGGAAATAGCCTTTTTTGCCATCAATTATTGTGCAGGAATTTTTACTGTTAAGATTTTGATAAAAATCAATTCCAATGTAAGAGTACCTACTTCTACCATAAATAGCTTCTTCATTACACTTTTTAGGGTTCCGTAGCTAAATGGCAAAAAACAGAACCCTTATAGATTCGTCATGTTTGTCTGTCCCGTCTGTCCGTTCATGTCACAGCCATTTTTTTCCGAAAGAGCTATAATGTTGAAACTTCGTAGGTAGATGTATTCTGTAAATTGCATTATGATTTTGATGCAAAAATAAAATAATAATAATAAATATTGGGGCTCCTCATACTTAGAACTGAAACTCAAAAATTTTGTTTTTCATCAAACACATTGTGTAGTTATGGATAGGTCTTCAAAAATGATATCGAAGTTTCTAAACTATTTTTTTTCTAAACCGAAATGTTTGTGTGACAGACGCTTCCAAAGTGGAAAAACGTTGTTCCCCCCCCCCCCCCCCTTCTAACTTCTAAAATAAGAAAATGAAAATCTAAAAAAAAAAAAAATAATTGTTACACTACATTACATTATTGTTTAACTACCAACGAAAATAGTTTTGAACGAGCTTAGTAAGTAGTTTTTTTTTAATACCTCGTAAATCGTAAACCGCTTATTACCGCGTAATCTTTCATACAAATAACAAAAGGCCTATAATTTCATAAATCAATGGTACGGACTTGGCTGGTTTTTTTAAGTATGAATAGTATAGACTTCATGACACTCAGGGCTATCACTGTCACGGGCATTAAGGGTCCTGACCGGAGAAGGCTCCGGAGGAAATGGCGCAGTAGAGAGCTCCAGAGGGCGTGGAAGAGGGAAGAGGTGAGGCATCGTGGTCGCCTAACTGCGGTTAAACCTTCATAATGTAAATACTGGAACCAGATTGACTACTAAGCAGTCACCCATCTACTTAATAACGGCATCGATGTTGCTTAACCTGTCTTGCTCAATTAGTTGTCAATAGTAGGCCAAGGATTGGTATTGGGTTTAATAAAAAAAAATAACCTTTGGTTTCAACATTTTGCGAATTCAACATTATGGGTTCAAAGTTTTGCAAATTCAACATTGTGGTCCTAAATGATTGGATCATTGGTATATTGTATTGAAAAACAAAAGTTACTTGTGTAAAAGTTATATTATAAACAACATATTTTATCACTTATAACTAAAACCGTCATTCTTGTTACATGCAAATAAACATAAAATAAACTACATAGGTACATTTATACAACTTCAATCTCGGTCAGTCGGAATCAGAGAGTGGGATGCTTTCCTGAAAGAAAATAAACAGTAAATATAATATGAATTAAATAAATATATTTTGACGGACCCATGTTTTTTACGGTTACCATGATTACTTAGTGATGGGACATTCATAACGATTACAACATTTACGAAAAAGATTACAAATAATCGGTAGTGAATATACCGGAACTCTATCTAATAAGTATGCGTTTATATTTTTTTTATTTGCATAGAAGTTTTAATATTTATAATTATAATAATAACGTATAATTTAAATTAATATTTATATGTGTAAATCGATTTATATAAATTCTTAAATAAAATCGATAATTTATTTAAACCGAATCGAAAACGTGTCCGAGCACCATTAATTTCGAAATTTCTCAATGTGTCAAAAAGAAAATAAACGAATGGATAGAGTATAAACCCTTTAGGCGCACAATGGGGATTTCTCAAATAGTGGATTTCTCAAAAAGGGGATTTCGCAAAATGGGGATTTCTCAAAAAGAGGATTTCGCAAAATGGGGATTTCGCAAAATGGGTACGTGTACACTTAGCACAAAAAGGGGATTTAAAATAAAATTGCTTTATTTTGAACACAACATTTAACTAATTGAAAACACAAACTGAAAAATTGCTTCACTTTGAACATAACATAATATCTACTTGAAAACACAAATGACGACTTTCTCGTTTAACTGTATCGTTATCAAGAGTAATAGATGCATTGCATCGATTTTTGTTTGTACAAATCCATAAAGTAGTTCCCGTCGCATTTTTTCTCTTAAAATTATAATGATATCCATCTTTTAAAACACAATTCCGCCCTTTTGATTTTTAACAATTATAAAACTCATACGGCCTTATTACAAAATACGGTCTAACTATAAACCACGATTTATTACGTCACAAAACCACTGTTTTTGAAATTTGTTATTGCAAAATCAGTCTTAACGCTAAAGTATTAAAACTGATTTTGTATTAACGAATACAAAATGATAAATTTGTTAATACAAAATCAGTCACTTTAGCGTTAAGACTGATTTTGCAATAACAAATTTCAAAAACTGTGGTTTTGTGACGTAATAAATCGTGGTTTATAGTTAGACCGTATTTTGTAATAAGGCCGATAATGTCTACAATAAACCAAAATACGATGACAGTTACAATCACACAATTATACTTGACTTGGTTGACTGTTTAGTAACTCTACATCTTAGAATCAAATGAAAACTGCTTCGTCGTCATCTACGAGTGCATCTAAATCTATTAATAAATGTATGCATGACTTTTGAACTTGAAAATATTATGATAACTTGATTATGGATGACATTATTGCAATTAAGATTATATATAACTAGCTGCGCCCCGCGGTGCTACCTGCGGTCCTACGGAAACACTACACTACCTAAAATACAAGAGGCTTCTTAAAGAATTAAAGAAGGGAACCTTATCTTTCAGGAAATTTTTGAAACAATTAGTTTACATGAAATTACTGCTGTAAAACTTATAGGAAGTTTTTTTTTAAGATTAATTGAATTCAGTTTGTGCTTTCAAGTATATATTATGTTATGTTCAAAATGAAGCAATTTTATTTTAAATCCCCTTTTTGTGCTAAGTGTACACATAGGTACCCATTTTGCGAAATCCCCATTTTGCGAAATCCCCTTTTTGAGAAATCCCCATTTTGCGAAATCCCCTTTTTGAGAAATCCACTATTTGAGAAATCCCCATTGTGCGCCTAAAGGGTATAAACAAACACAAGGAACATCCACCATCGGAAATCTGGTTTATGACAATACGTACCTCGAATTCTCCGATGAATATGTCAGAATCATCTGACGGCGGTGCCTGGTCAATGCTCTCTACAGCAGTTATTTGTGGACCTGCAATTATAGACATAACTTAGTCGCCTTTTACGACATCTTTGGAATGAGATGAGTTAACATTATGTATTTTACGTAATTTAATAATAATTGACCATGTGCTGCCGAGCCGCTTCAATTGGCTTAACCATTTCTTTATCTCGTGCAACATAAACGACTCATAACCATTGTTTTACTTGTGAACCTATTAAGGGTGTACTTTATTACATTATTTCTCGCTACTTATTTCTTAGCCTGTCCTCACCTAAGTTAGAAATGAGCTAGAACAATTTGTAATCTTCTTGGTTTGGTTAGTGGCCGACCTGGTGTCGAGGTTTGTTCAAGCCAACCGTCTGACAAGTCGGGCAGACTTTACATGCCTTCTGAAGCATGAAGATGCTCAGATATAATACTGTTCAGTGGTTACCAATCTATGGAATGATCTCGCCAATTTTGATTAATCAGTGATATCGATTATGAATGACTGATTCAATGGGCTGTGAGCATCTCTACTATTTCTGACAGGACTATTAAACTACGTAGATGATTTGACTAAAATAAGAAGTTTTATAAGTAATATAAGTTTAACTCACCAAGTGGTATGCACTCCATGGGTTCAAATAGCTCCAGAGAGATGAGGTCCAGTGGAGGGGATGGAGCCGGAGGTGGAAGTGAATAAGACGATGATATTCTTGTACCTATGGGAAAAGTAAAATTACTAGTAATTGTTTTTTGTTAATCAGTATTGAATAATTTTTTTTTAACACAAAGTATGAAGAAGCCTTTAAAAAGAGATTATGTACTTAAATAAAAGGTTTTGTTTTTTTTTATTTAATTTTGACTTATTTTTTCCTTTCCTGATTTCCTAAAGGACCACGGCAAAGACAATAGCAACAAAATGGACAGAAAATCAACAGTCAAAATCAGTTAATTTATATAATTGATGAAATAAATTTAAAAAGCTTTACTTAGCTTTCTGCTCAACCTATAGATAAAATTAACTATGGAAGTTATTAGGTAAATGAAGTTCTCTTACCACTACGTATACCATCTTCAAAGCTGCTACAACTGTCAAGACGTTGTGGATCTGATCTTTGAAGAACATTAGAAGGTCCCGGCTGAGGCTCCATACGGTTTGTACATGGTTCCACGTTTACTTCACCTGTTATAATAAATTTTCGTTTTATTAATTAAACAACTTAAAAAAAACATTTCGCTATTTCAAATGCCTCATATAGCGTAAAGAACGTAAGGGTTTTAAATTAAAACATCTTATTAAACTATTCGTAGATATTGTGATGCAGGTCCCAACCAATTGAATCATGACCCCTATGGTGACAATTTGTTTAAAACATTCTCATTCTCTAAGTTCTATCACGTATAATGCAATTACAGTATTCTAAATATTAACAACATTACTTCTGCTTATGGTGGGTCACGATTCATCTGTTTTGATAGTACCTACAAATGATTTAAAATAAGTAAACTAGATGAAATTAAGTGCAACTTACCATCAGCAGATAAAGCAGTATGGTAATCATGATGCGGCTCCTCAACGGCTAGCTGAAGTCTACCTCCAGGTTGAATCTTCGGTACCACTGTAGCAACAACCGGCACTCTAATTTGGACGGCACCATTTTGTTCCATGTTTGGTTCTATGTAGCCCACCTGATAACATTATATAATAAGTAAAATAAACGGATTGGTATGGCGGTAAATGTTTATTTATTTATTTATTTAACACTTTAAATACATTTGTATAAAGGCGGACTTAATGCCTAAGGCATTTTCTTCCAGTCAACCTTGGGTGATGCAGAGATAGATGTGGTAGGTGTTAAAACAGATTAAAGAAAGAAATATAAAAATGAAGTATGATGTAATATAAACTAAATACTTAAAATATATAAATAATAAACATACTAACTAATGAGTACACAAATAAACAACTTATAAATATATATATATATATATATATACAATATACAAATACTTAAATGATAAATTTATATATAAATATATAGAGTCCAATGACATACTAGCTAAACAATAATTTTGCTATGGTTTGCTTAACAAGAGTTGACGAACTTTATTCTTAAATACTTGCCGACTTGTGGACATCCTGATATCGAGAGGCAGGGCATTCCAAAGGAGAATAGATTGGATAGGGAAAGAAGAATGAATGAAGTCAGTGTTGTGAGAGGGACATAATAGAACAAGATTATTAGAAGATCGCAGATTACGGTCGTGAGTAGAAAGAAAGTAGTTAGTTAAATAGGCCGGGGGAGTAGGAGAAGTAAGAAAAGAGTAGAGAGTAGTGAGGGCACGCATGCTGCGTCTCTGACGAATGGGTAACCATTGCAGCTCAGAGCGAGAAGCAGACACATGGTCGTACTTACGAAGATTGTATATGAAACGAATGCAGTTATTGAGAAGCCGGTCGAGTTTGTTGAGAAGGTCTGCATTCAGGTCATAGTAGCACACATCACCATAGTCAATAATAGGGAAAATCAAAGACTGCACAAGCATTACCTTGGTTTTCGTGGGAAGAAAGTTTTTTAAGCGGTAAAAGGCTCGCAGGATACCAGTGACTTTTCTACACAAATTTGTTACTTGAGTATGCCAGCTCAGAGTCGTGTCGATGTACAATCCAAGATCTTTTACAGATGCACATAGATCTATTACTGTTCCATTTAATTTAATGGGCGGGAGAGACGATACGTCAGTTCTGGCTAACATGCGCTGACTTCCGACAACGATGGCCTGACATTTGTTTGGGTTAACCGATAATCCGTACTCCTGTGACCAGTTTTGTATGTGTTCAAGGTCTCGGTTAATCTTGTTGACGGCAGATGGTAGAGAATCAACGTCGGCCTGTGCGTAAATCTGCAGGTCATCGGCATACAGGTGATACGAACATTGAAGATTAGGGGTAATGAGGTTAATAAAAATTGAAAACAGCAAAGGAGAAAGAATACCGCCTTGAGGAACACCAGAGCCGATGTCACACCAACATGAAAGAGATTCATCGTTGCGCACCGACTGCTGGCGTCCCTGAAGATAACTTGAAAACCATTCCAGTGCTTCTGAGGAGATCATGCTGTAGGAGAGTATAGCAAGCAAGATGTCGTGATTAATTGTATTAAATGCGTTGGAGAAATCAATTAAAACTAAAACGGTGACTTTTGTATCCTCCATACCCTGTCTAATATCCTCGGTTACTTTTAAAAGCGCCGAGACAGTACTATGTCCTGGTCTGAAACCTGATTGAAAGGGACTTAAAAGATTATTTTGCTGGACAAAAAAGGAAAGCTGTTTATGTACACAGGCTTCTAGGACTTTGGATAGAAAAGGAAGAATAGAAATAGGACGAAAATCATTAGGAAGAGAAGGGTTTTGAGTTTTAGGTAAGGCGATTATGAATGCTTTGCGCCATAAGGATGGGTAAGTTCTGTTAAACAAAGAATAATTGACAATGTGAGTTAGTATTGGAAGAATGCTGTCAAGGATCATGACTATCATGCGACGGCTAATGGTATCGTAACCGATGGAGTTGGATTTAATTGCACAAATTATTTTCTTGATCTCCTCATTAGCAACTGGAGAAAAGTGGAAGGACTCAATGTTAGGGCGAGGCAGATCAGCCAGGTCATGGACTGTCTGAATCACGGTTTGGGGATCAAGCGCAACTGAAGTGGAGAAATGACGATTGAGATCGTCCAAACTAATTGATCCAGGAAAGTCAGCATGCCGCTGTTTACCGATACCTAATGTTCCTAAAAACTTCCAGATATCGGCTGGTGAAGAAGAACTGATGTTATTAAGGATGTCACGGCGTTTAGAGTTACGTATCACCTGATTACACCTGTTCCTCGCAGATTTATACAGAGCCCAGTTTTCATCACTTCGATTCTTCTTGTATTTACTGAGAGCACGGTCCCTACACTTCATCACAATACGAACCTCATTTGTGATCCATCCCGCAGGAGCGCGTTTCAATTTTACCTTTTTTAGAGGTGCATATTTGTCGAATAAGGCAAGAATGTTTTTATTAAATATTTCGACCTTGGCATCCACTGTATCCGCCTTAATCAAGTTATCCCACGATATGTTAGCGGCATCCCTACAAATCTCCTCTTTATCGATCTGTGCAAAACAACGCATGTGCAGAAGTTTAGGTGGAAGTTTAGGAGGCTTAAGAGTGTAGGAAAGGTATAAAAGATCATGGTGGGAAAAACCAGGAGCAAGAAACTGGCCATGAGTTGAAACAAAAGAAGGGGAAGAGATAAGAATTAGATCTAGCCACGTATCATTACCGCTGTTGTTGTGATGAGTTGCCTGCAAAGGTAATACGTGAAGACTGGCTGATTCAATTATTTGTAAGAGTTTACGGGAACGTGAGGAACTAATAGATAAAAGATCGGTATTGAAGTCACCCATGATGATAGTGTGTGCATACTCTGACCCTAAAGTTTCCAGTATTGGTTCAATACTGGAGAAGTAGTTAACAGAAGGGGGACAATATACGACGCCCAGAGCTACCTTGGCTCCTCTAACATCAACCTCCAAAAACAAGAATTCTGCAGTCGCAGATGCGCCAGATGTTAAAAGAATTTTATAAGAAAGATCACTGCGAATATAAATAGCTACACCACCCCCTCTCCTACCAACACGATCATTTCGTACTAAAATGAAGTTGGGAAGAGGATACGTAGTAGAAAGAAGGTGTGGTTGGAGCCAGCTCTCGGAAATCAGGATGGCATGAATGTTTGCACTAGAAAAAGTGGTATACAGGTCGGTATAATGACTAGCAATGCTTTGCGCATTAATATGACAAACATTAAATAGATTGCGTGAGCCTCCGTCAAATACCATACGCACAGAATCCTCTAGCGACCTATCGTCCGCGGAGCAAAAACTATCTTCATTTGTTGAACAATTAGAGTCATTGGCAGATAAATAACTGTCATCATCAGACATGTATAAATATCAGAATTAAAAAAATAAAAATATGTATGAATAAATATATGACTATATATATATTATATTATTTAATTTTATATATAAATATGTAAGTACTGAGTTAAAAAGAAAAAACAACTAAAAACAAAAAAAAAAAAAAGAAACCTTGTATAAATGCAAGAATATCTCTGCACCACCCGCCAGCAATCACATGAAAGAAATGTAAAACGGAACGTAAATACACAACTTTAGAACGCACCTTACGTCAATATAAAAAGTAAGAAAAATACAGATTCTATAACAAATCAACGTAAAATTAGTTTGTAAAATACAATTTCAGAACGCAACCCAAGTAAATTTGACATTGACATAATAGTGTGATCTGATAAACAATAAAGTTGAAGTAACTTAACCCTCAATATTATTATAAGAAATGATAAAATATAACTATGACTAATTGTAACAGAGTTGAGGGTAACAAAATGTAACTAGACAAATAGAAACAATGAAAACATTAAAGATTTGTTATGCATGAAGAAGAAAACTTAAAATATGAGAACTTATCATTTACGGGCTCTGGAATGTTCGCCGGATACCGCAGCCGCACCATTGTTGTTCACGGTAGACACTTTGGAATACTTATTTATGAGGGGATTAAGCTCGTCGATAGTGGTGATTCTGTGTCGGCTACCATCAGCAGCTTTCACATTGATAGCGCCGTCCTGCGTCCAACATGACCGCATCCCGAAATGATGCCGGGCTTTACTGAAGACTTCCTGTCGGGATCTTGTCAGAAACTCCCTCACCGATACCTTCGTGCCCTTAAGTCTGGGCTTGGCCTTCCAGACTGCCATCCTGTTTTCTAGGTTAGAAAACCTAAC
Organism: Schrankia costaestrigalis; assembly: GCA_905475405.1. Lineage (NCBI taxonomy): Eukaryota > Metazoa > Arthropoda > Insecta > Lepidoptera > Erebidae > Schrankia > Schrankia costaestrigalis. Next base: position 7,482,794 of record FR997851.1, read on the forward strand.
TAGTAAGGGGCGGTTGTGATTACTAGAAGGCATGCCGATGCGATGACAAGTACTAATGTCAGCTGAGGTGATGTTCCTGACATCCATGTTTTGGGCTATCTTACTGATTATAGCCTTGCAGTCCTCATGTGGGCTTTCAGGAACTCCAAGAACAACAAGAGCCTTCCGTCTGTGCCGGGTCTCAATGCTGTCAACTAAGCGGGTACACTCATTGATCTGCGTTCTCAGTAGTCCAAGCATTGAAAACATGAGCTCTCTGAATGCTCGGAACTCCTCCGCTACCTTTGCAACGGTGTCTTTGGCTGGTCCTGCAGAGCTTAATTGTGCCTCAAGCTGAGCCATTCGCTTGGAGAAGCTTTCTTCTAAGTTGCTCTGGGCAACCCTTATTTCTTCAATTTGTGACATTTTGATAGTTAAATAAGTGGATGAAGTGTGACAAGTGATAAGATATGTGCTGGCAGGTGGTGTAAAATTATGAGATTCACTTACATATGTTCTGCTGTATAGTATGACTCCACAAACGTGAGTAGGCAATATTTATGTACTTCTTGAGCCAGAATGAATATGTCGAGTTATTATTTTCAATAAATACTATTTTTTATTTAATTTTAAAACTGCAGTTGAATTTTTTGGTCCTCTCTGTTCAACCTACCCTCTAAAAATCCTAAATGTTTTACTTTAACAAAAGATATCTTAATATTCACAGGCAAACAATGAATTATTACCACTTGGAACTGCGGTGGTATGGCAATTGGATCCATCTTTGCATTAAGCCCACAAGCCACAAGAGAAAAACAAACTTGTGATGTCGTAAGATTGGAACTAAGTTCCAATAACGTAATCTCACGACATTACAAGTTTGTTTTTCTCTTCATCCCATTCAGACACCAATCCTAGAGTTTCGACCTGAGACAAGTTGTTAAGCTTATCAATTGGGGCATTTTGATGGCCATTATTCTAGTTATCCAAAATTTGTATTTATCTGTAATCAGTATCATTGCAATCAAGTATTTAAATCTACCTGAGAAGTAGAATCTCCGTCTTCATTTTTCATAACAATCTTTCCTCCTACTCTTAGATCTTCAGCCGTTGCAGGAACTAACATCTGAAAATGAAACATTAACATTGGAAACCAAACTCCATTGAATAGTATAAAACTATTTAGAGAATTGGATCTTATAAAAGAAAAAGATAACCTAATATAAGTCATAAGCTTTATAATTACTTCTAATTTCAGCAATAACAGGGAAAATGCTTGAGGATTAACCTCTCAGAGAAAAATAAAACACTATTTTTCTCACCACTATCTCAATACACTTATTACACTGATCTGTTAATAAAGGCGCATAAAAAGACTCACCTGTTTTCCACCAGGCAATTTAGTATCCACAACTTTCACCAACACAGGGGTTCCGTTAACAGGTTTCAATAACGCAAATGGCGTCTGCCTTGTCGCCAAAGCTACACTCATATGATAAGTTTTTATAGGGTCTACTATAACCCCATTGCTCATTGACGATCCCAATTGGCCTTCGTTCCAAATATCTCCAGATTCGAAGGGTCTAGGGACCTCCCATAGTTCAGGTTTTATACTCCAGTCTGATGAAGTGCCTTCCACTGATGGAAGATATGGTCCGACTGTCGATGATACTTCACAGTGCTCAATTTGAGGCCTAAAAAGGACAATAAAGGATATTGTAATTGTGTCAGGGGTCTTCTATTTATCCAACATTTAAGTACTGTTATGTAAAGAATTTATTTCGATCATATTCACCGGGATACTTAGTCTATTTAGCTTCTATCTTAATAAGACTTGATGTTAAGAATTTTAGACACCACAATGGCAATGGCGTCTGTAAATTTTAAACTCTTCTTTGCCATCCCACATTAGAGACCCACTGTAGAGACCATAGCTCTTCTATGAAGGAACTAATACTATGCTGCTGACCTGAATTATATTTGTACGGGTTTTTATGTTAAGTTGTCCCTTTTTTCAGACAACAATGGAATAAAATTACCTATTCGGAATTGTAAAAATAAAGCTTAAAAAATATTCAAACCTGGTTGAATCCGGTTGTGTTTCAGTAGCAGATCGTGAAGCAACTGGCGTGCTTCGACCTCTTGGTACAGTTGCTGTTGGGTTGCATGCATCATCAGGATGAGCCTGGACATAGTAACATACTTCAATGAATATGGACAAAATGGTTTGAAAGGAGTTAAACAAAAAAAAATTAATGTTTATTGTTGTTTTTTTTCCATAGCTCATGGTTTTCAGTAGTATCTGCCTACCCCTATAGGAATAAGAGATGATTATATGAATGAAAATACGTAATAAACATTGTTTTCGGTACTTACTTTGTTTTTATGGCAGACTAAATTGGATTGCTGGTTGAATCCTTTCAAGCAGATATTGCAACGATAAGGACGTTCATTTGTATGTGTGAAGAGATGGTTCCGAAGATTGCCTGTGGACAAAATATTATCATCTATACTAATATTATAAAGAGGTAAATTTTGTGTGTTGGTGACGTTGTAGGTCTATTGAACCGATTTTAAAAATTATTTCTGTGTTGAATAGTCCATTTATCGGGGAGTGTCATAGGCTATATAGTATCACGCTATGACTAATAAGAGTTGAGCAGTAATGAAATACACACATCAAAAAAGTCTAAGCAACATGCATGATATTACAAATTTACCATTTATATTAATTAATTTCTAAGTATTTACTCACTCAAAGTGTATAGGTAAGTAAACTTTTTTGTTATTGATGACATACTGGCTGGTTGTAAAAAAAAAATTTCGATTATGTTTTGTTTTTTTTCATAAAATTCAAATGACTGCGAATTTGTTTGAATTTGAGTGCATGTTAATTGCTACGTTTTAGTCTTGATTTTATAATTTTACCAACCATTTAAATACAGTTGGCGACAAAATTGAATTGTTAGATATTCTTTACGTCATGGAGCGACGTCATTTGACGGCAGATGAAATGCAAAGAGCTGTAGGGATGTTGCAAGCGGGAAGTAATCAATCTCAGGTATCTCGACATTTTGGTATTCATAGAAGTGTTATTTGTCGTCTTTGGCAGCGCTACAATAATACAGGGGAACCCGCTGAACAGCATCCACGCCGTAAAAGGAGTACAACCACTCGGCAAGACCGGTACATACAACTGACTGCAAGACGCCAGCCGATGTTAACCGCTCGAGAGATAAGTTTGAGGCTACAAAATTCAAGTGGTGTTGATGTAAGTCCCCAAACTGTGCGAAATCGACTGCATGAGTACGGCCTACGAGCTCGACGCCCTATCAGGTGCCCACCGATACGTCACGGGAATCGCGCTCGTCGAAATGAATGGTGTAGAGAACGCATAACATGGACCCAGGAACAATGGGATAAAATTATGTTTTCCGATGAGTCGCGATTCGGGTTTAGGCCTGATACAAGAAGGGTGCGAGTGTACCGTCGACCCGGAAATACTGAAAGACTCAGGTGCGTTCAGGAAGTTCATCCATACAGCGGCTCAACAGTTATGGTATGGGCGGGTATTATGAAGAACAGGCGAACTGAGCTCGTTTTTGTAAATGGAAACATGAACGCTGAAAATTACGTTGAGGATATTCTCAGACCTTATGTCCATCCATTTGCACAAACCTTTGGCTCCGATTTTACGTTAATGCATGACAATGCGCGTTCACATACAGCTCGGCGAACCAGTGAATACTTGGCAACGGAGAACATCCAGGTATTGCCCTGGCCTGCACAATCGCCAGACCTCAACCCCATCGAGCACGCATGGGACATGCTCCAGAGACGTGTTTTGAAGGACTTGGACGGAGTGACAACAACCCAACAGCTGAAGGATTTCCTACAATTCCATTGGGAGCGAATACCGCAAGATGACATAAACAGTCTCATTAATTCAATGAATAATCGTTGCCGACAAGTTCTGAATAGCAGAGGAGGCCATACTTTGTATTAAATTGTCCTATTCTTTCACAATAAATTCATTTTCTTAAGAAATTTCAATTTGTAAAAAAAAAGTTTAGTTTCTTATGTACCTGTATATTCTAATATTGTTAATTTCTGTTATTAAAAGAACTTATAAAGAAAACAGCTGTTATTTTTACATCATAGAACCCTAAAAATATTATTTTAAAAATAAAATACAACGTTATAATTAAAATAAATGGTAAAATAAATTAATATAAATGGTAAATTTGTAATATCATGCATGTTGCTTAGACTTTTTTGATGTGTGTATGTTTAAAAAAGAGACGCGTTTTTTTCGCCGCCTAACAAAGTGGGCACGGGTCAGCTAGTTTATTATACAGCTGAAGAGTTTGTTGGTTGTTTTGTGCTAGTGTCAAAAACTAGTTCGCGATTCATTTTGTGTTTAAAAAAATAAAAACATACCTAGGTTAGACAAATGATAGAGGTTGTAGAAACCGATTATATCAACAGGGTAACTATAGTTCGATTATGGAGAACAGTGCGTACAGCGGCAAAACTTCAGCCGTGGTAGTTTAAAAAACAATGCTAAGTAATATACATACTTAAAACAATGACAGAAGTACCGATGTTACCTTTTTGATGAAATCCTTTAGGGCAGATGTGGCATTTGTATGGTTTCTCAAAGTTGTGAGTCTTGCGATGTGAGATTAAGGTGGAGACGCGGTTGAAGGTCTTATTGCATAGCTGAAAACAAATTAAAAAATTAATTGGTATACTCTATATTTATACTTTTAGGTGATTTCACTATAGGAGAAAGTATTGGTGAGCAATTTAAGAAGTAGAACAGTAAGAATAGTATATATTTTATTCTAATTATTGCATTTAGACAAGTAGACAAAAAAGCGGCCCACCAGATAGTATCTAAGGTAACTACAGATCAAGTAGGTACCTGCTTCAGAAATGCTAGAGCAAAGCTAAGCCGCTGAATATTACTTATGTACCTTTACACTTGCTAGAGAAATCAGAACCACATTTTTGCTAGTAGATCTACAGAATTTTAATCGTGATAATACTGGGCCAATATAAAAGTACGACCTCTGTGGCGCAGTCGGTATATTACATGGCTGCTACGCTGAGGTCTCGGGTTCGATTCCCGCTCAATGCAAATCTTTGTGTGCATAAACATGATTGTTTGCATTGGTTTGGGTGTTTTCTATGTAAGTATAATTATGAATGTATTTACAAAAAATAAAATATTTTAGTATGTTTATCCGTTATTTAGAACAAGCTTTGCATAGTTTGGGACCTTTGCACGACTTATGTCCAAAATACGAAATGTCCAACTAAGATTAATGTCCAACATGAATTTTGTCCAACACGTTTAATGTACAACTACGATTAATGTCCAACGCGAATTTTGTCCAGCATGAAATTTCTCCATATTATAAACGCCTCTTAAATATTAGACATTTGATTAGCTTAAATTCTTACGATTTTGTTTCCTATAAGATTGGTTTTGCTAATAAAAATCTCGCTAAACAGTGATTAAATTTAAGAGGCGTTTATGAGTAAGGGGGTAAGTTTCTACTTTTCGAATTAGGGCTTTTATCTGTTAACTCAAGTAAAAAAAATAAGTATGTAGCACAAAACATTTTATTGAACCAATGCTAATTTCTCTTCTTTTCTTAAACACAAAAAAATACCTAACATATAAAAAAATATTCTTATTAATTTAAAAGATCTATCCACTTTTACCCACGCGTTAGTAAATTTAATCTGCAGAATAATAATAATTTTTTGTAGAAACTGTAATGAAGGTAGTATAGTTATATGTATAGGAAGGTACTTGTCGATAAGGGAAACAATACACTAAGGAAAGGAATTAATTTTGGCTTAAGATAGGATTTTTTTAAGATTGGTCATTTTTATGATTGGACATTTTTATGGTTTGACATTTTTATGATTGGACATTTTTAGACAGGTTGTCATTTTTCATAATTGGACATAAGTCGTGCAAAGGGGACCGACCTTCTAGATGGCGTTGTGTGAAAGAGTAAAAAGAAAAAACCCTGAGATGAAACTTTAAATGTACAGCTATGACATATTAAAAGTATTTAGGCCAATTACCTCACAAGCATACGGTCTTTCAGCAGAATGTATGGCTCGATGCTGACTCAAGGTGGAGAGCTGCCTAAAGCTCTTACCGCAAGCCACGCAATGAAAGTTCCTTTCATCCGTATGTGTTGGTAGGTGACGCATCAACGTGTATTGGTGTTGGAATTCTCTGCTACCTGTGAGAAATGTAAAGAAGATGTTAGTAAGAGCTACTAGACTAGACCAATGAGTGGCGATTATAGAGCAGTTTTGAATAAATGACTTGGCTGCGTGGCTAAATGCTACGTGCTGTTTTCATTGTTGGCTAGTACTGGAAATGTTCGTCAATATTTTGATTTAGTAACAGAGCTCAGGAACCTAATCCAACAAAAACAGTATTAAATATTCTTAGGTTAGGCTTGGATCTTCATTTTTGAAAAATTTCGTGAAACCATTGGCGATGATACTTAAGTAGAGTACATGTTTGATGTTATGCAAATGTACACTTGCTACTAAACATTGTTAAATTTTAACAGGAGGTTCTGCTTGAAAATATTATTATTAAGTCGGCACAGCGCGTAAGCATAATTGTCTGGCAATTACATCTATTGACAAGTCGCCAAAACAATCCTCTGCGGGTGCTGCTTTCCTACTAACCGTACGTCTTTTAATAGCGTTTTAAACATGTGCTAAATAGCTTAAATATCAGGTGGCAGTCTACAGAATCTGTACCTTTGCAAATAATAAATATACTTACAAATACCACATTCCCATAGCTTGATGGTCCGGCCGTGTCTCTTCACGTACTTGACGTAATGAAATCTTGAACGAGGATCAGTTTTGTCTACTTTACATGCGCCAGGGGGTTTACTTCGCTCACCTTTGTACAACAAATTTGTTATCATCAAAACTAGCTTTTGGTTAAACGTAATATGACCCCTTTCTCGTAGGTATCGTAATTTAAGCATAGGTACCGAACCTGATGAAAAGCGCGAATAGTTATACACACCTCAACAAAGTCTAGGGATATTTTCACGATATTTTGGATTAAATTGTAAAACTCAAAAAAAATTGGTTTGTTTTTAATTCTTTTGATGAAAACTTACTTTGTTAACCTTTTTCAACCATTCTAAATTTGAATTTGAAAAATAAAATTAAAAAAAAAAGATTTTCGCGGCTTGAACGTAATTAAGTTCGAAAATATCCTTTACCAACAGTAAGTTTTGACTGCTTTCTTGTGTAAACTTTAAGTTTTATAACAATTTAAACGTTTATTTCGAATGATTAATATTGTGTGCATCAAGCAGCGGCGCCATTTCAACATAGAGGTAATGTTAAGGGCAGTAGGCATGCTCCCAGCTGCAGGTACTGAGCATAGTATTGCTGAAGAGATTGGAACAGTACAAAATATGAAATCAAGGTTATGGTCACTTTATCGTGCTACTGGTGAAGTGGCTGAAAGATACCACAGCAAAAAGTCTATTACCCCTCAACGACATGGTCGATTTTTGCAAGTTCCCGCGAAAAGGCAGCCAAATGTTACTACCATGCAGCTGGCTTAGAGGCTCCAACTCTTGGTGGAGCCTCTTGCGGGTGACCAAACTATCAGAAGAAGTCGTCATGAAGCCCACCTTTATGCTCGCATACAGCTTTGAACTCCAGCAATACGTTGAGCAAATCGCGCACGATGACTAGAGTGAGGTCGTGAACATTTGCTCTGCAAAGATGACCTGTTATCTGTAGTGGTGTTTACACATGATTCCCGATTCTGTTTCCACTCGGATTCACGTAGAGAACGTGCTTGGCGAGTTCCTGGTTGTGATAGCCGTCGACAACATTCTCAGAAAAACTATTCATACCACGTTAGAACAATTATGATTTGGACGGGAATTTGTGGCGGTCGAAGAACAGAGCGCGTTTTGATCAGAAGCACCATGACGGCTAAAAAATAACTTAACGAGGTGCTAGTACTAATAATCTACCCCCGTAGACTACAATTGGGCCAAATATTTAAGCTCATGGACGATAACACCCGTCTGCATAAAGCGAGAGTGATGACGAGCTGGTTGCAGGAGCACGACGTATCAATTTTATGCTGAACCACTTAATCGCCTAACCTCAAAACCATAAAATACGCGTAGGACATGTTCAAAATAAGGGCTGTGATGAATTTTCCTGCGTAAATTTGCGATGGAAGAGCAACTTTTTTTGTATCCTAGTCGGACCTGTAATATTATACCGCATCAAGACCTGGATAACTTAATCCAAGCATGAAAAACCGTTGCAGGACCGTTATTTACGGTTTTTTGAATGTACTGACTACTGATTACTCACATAACAGTTAAAAACAGATTAATTTTCGATTATTTTCACTTTTGTTTAAGAAACAAATTCATTGTTAGTTTTACTAATTATCCAAATTTTTTATTTATTTGAATAAAAAATTATTTACGCAAAAATAATACTTTTATTTAATTCTGAATTGTAGCCTGATAAATTACCTTTATAAAAATATAAACATGTTGTATGTTATCTTCAATAATTTTGGAGTTAATTGAGTAAATACCAAATATCCCTAGACTTTGTTGAGGTGTGTACACTAGAAACGAAGGCAACGAATGGTAGTAAAAATTGACTTCACTCCCATAATCATCATAAAAGCCCATTAATGTCCCACTGCAGGGACGGGCCTCCTCCCGTGACGGAGGGTTACTTGGTCCACTAATACCACGCAAATATTCCGCTAGGACTCCATAATATTCCGATAATATTAGATGGAGGAATAATATGTCATAAGTTTTTTCTACAGGTTAATGGTTCGACATAAGAAAGAATAGGGTGATGATAGTATTTAATTTTTACTGGCCAGACAAGCTATGTATGTACTGCAGGGGTGGGGCAATTTGCGACAAGGCATTCTACACGACAATACAAATTACATTACACAAAATTAACTACACCATTAAATTTTTTAATTTTATGTTATATATCATGTCCATCCTAAGGTTGCCTGGAAGAGATCGCGATAAGGCCGCCCATTGTACATTTACTGTTGTGTTGTATTTATTGTAGCTTTATACCTAAACGGTATTTATGCAAGTTGGTGTGCAATAAAATATTATATATCTATCTATCTCTACAGGGTAGTGGCGTTGTCTTATTCTAACACCATTGCCACACGAACAATATTGTGAAAAATAAGCTAAGTTTTCATAAATTCATTAAAATAAAATTACCTGTAGAAGAAGAAGACACCAGTTGTTGTTCACCAAATATTTTTCTACTAAATGTGATGCCATTTCTACTCGTAGACTGAAATACTGAGCTTGAAGTATCTGCCTCCTGTTTGTGTAAAGTTAATGTCTAAATTAGTTTTTTTTAATACCACTCCTGCATACCTAACTCAGGACAATAATTTGTAGATCGCACTAAAAATCGGGCTTTAAGCCCGATTTACACATCGACAAGTACAGTAGCGAGTTAAGTAGTAAGTTGTTGATTAAGTTGATTTAAATAGATCTCTATCCTATTTTTTGGCGAGTTAAGTACGAAGTAGCCCCCTCTCTCGCGTCTCGCCAACTTAACTCGCCATAAAATAGGTTGGAGATCTATTTAAATCAACTTAATCAACAACTTACTACTTAACTCGCTACTGTACTTGTTGATGTGTAAATCTCCTCTCCGCGACCGAAGTAGGCAAAGTAGACACACTCTTTCTTCGCATAGTGCACCTGTTTAAGTTTAGGGGTGGGAGGATGAATGAGGGAGAGACAAGATTACGCGAAAAAGGAAACTGTTGGAGGAGGCCTATGCCCATCTGTGGACATCTTTTGGTTGATATGATAAACATGTAAAAGTTCTAGTACACCACTAAAACAATAATAAATCAGGAAATATTAACAAACCCCCTTACTCATAAAGGCCTCTTATTTTTTTGTCAATTGATTAGCTTAAATTCTTACGGTTTTGTTTGGCGTAAGGTTTGTTTTGCTAATAAAAATTTCGCTAAACAGTGACTAAATTTAAGAGGCGTTTATGAGTTAGGGGGATAATTCTTATGTATAATGTATTATTAGATTGCAAAAATAAATAAAATAATTAGTTTGTTACCTTCAGCTCACTTTTAAGAGCTGCATCCAAATCCTTTCCAAAAGTAGTCTGACCGGTTGTTCCAAACCCTGGCTCGGAGACCAGGGATGCGATGTTACCATCTTCTTCAGTCCATGCGAAGCGGGCCTGTTGCTGTTCTAGGCCATCGGGAAAGAAGCCATCGCGGAATAGGGAACGGGATACGTCCAACTGGAAAATTAGCGTAACTTTTGTTATGACTAAGTAAATCAATGCCTATATCTAAAGTCAGTTGCTAATTAGAATTGTTATTCTTTGGCGACCTCTATGGCGAAGTGGTTTTATGACGTGACTGCTACGCAGAGGTCTCGGGTTCCATTCCCGCTCTATGCTAATCTTTGTGTGCATGAACATGATTGTTTGCATTGCTCTGGGTGTTTTCTATGTGTTTACAAAAAAAAGTAAGTATGTTTATTTATCCGTTGTCTAGTATCTATAGTACAAGTTCTGCTTAGTTTGGGGCTAGGTGGCGTTCTGTGAATGTGTTGAGGAATATTTATTTTTATTAATTATTTTTCTTCACACATTTACACAACGCCAACTTATCCTATAGCTTGTTTTATGACGGCTAGACAACGGATAAACACAATCCCCCTTACTCGTAAACGCCTCTTAAATTTTAGTCAATTAATTAGCTTAAATTCATACGTTTATGTTTGGTATAAGGTTGGTTTACCTAATAAAAATCTCGGTAAAGAGTGATTAAATTTATGAGGTGTTTATGAGTAAGGAGGAATATTTGTAAATACAAAGTTAACCTTACGCACGTTATAAAAGTAAATGAAAACTAACTTTTTTTTTACTTTGGCCAGATTTTACTGTTTTTCAATTTTCCTGCCAGAGCGAGTTGAATTTCACACGAATTATTTCCTCCTGATTAAAACACTCGGTGTGTGTAATATTAGAGACTTGTGTTAATAAAATAATATGACAGTTAATAACAATATGCTGTCTAGTAGCCTTATTAAAAGGTCTATAATGATAATGTGTAAAGAATATTAAATTATTTATCTTAACAGCCCTTTAAAGTCCCACTGCAAGGACAGGCCTCCTCCCGTGACGGAGGGTTACATGACCTACAAATACCACGCTGGCCAAACGGATTGGTACCTCTTGGTTAGTTTTATAGGGGTTAATTTTAAATTTTATTCTTTTTTATTTCGTAAAAATAATATTCACCGATAGTCCCATAATCGGTTTTTACGACACCCATGGGAATAAGATGGGGCGGTGACATTGTATTCTTACTCCGTCACCACACGGAAAATTAATTCATTACAACATAAAAAACAGCTTCATGGAAAAACAGATTGGCGCCTTTTTTTTACGCGGGAAACATTAGAGGTAGTCCACACCTTTGGCCCAGGCGGGCCATTGTGTCGGAGTCCCGAAAAGAGGCAATTATGGTGTACCGACTAAAGCCTAGTGTTTTTCTCCTACTCCTAAAAGCCAGGAGGGCAAGAAAATAGTCACCTGCCATGAGGTAGTTAATTCCTTGTTTTAAAAGTTATCACATTATTGCCCAAGTATTTTAATGATTTTTTTGATAGCGAAGATTTTTACATTTTCATCGTGGCCGTAGTTATTTTTACTGTAATTGAAATCCTTTTTATATCCCTTGTATGAAGCTCTCCTACATAAGACATAACTAAGTATAATGATATAAAAATATTACAATGTACATACTAGGTATTTTATGTACAATTTGCTTTCTCCGTATAAGGTATCTTCATTTTTTTATATTTTTAAGTTATTTTGCATTTATCTACTGTTTAATTATTCAAAAATTCTTATTGTATTGATTTGTTTATTTATCGATAGAGTAGGTCTGTGTAAAGCGCTATGAAATTACCGTACACTCCGTACTGTTACTCAATGTTATCGAACGAACTTAGAACACTTATGACTGCCATGTTGTGGTCTTTTACAGTACACAATAATATGGCTTAGTTTTCCAGTTATACTTTAGTAACTTTTTATACCTTTAAAAATTAAAATCACCTGGTTATTGTGACATTTTGGCAATACACTTTACCACTACACGCAATTTTGACAGTACACCATAACGATTTATTTTAACGACATTTTACGAAAATAATTCGCTAATTTTGACAGTCACTTCCTTGTCTTGTGAACTTGGTTAATCGTACAAAATTGCGTGTTGAATATGATAGAGGAACTTCAAAGTGCAGGTGGGAACTCTGTAGAAACTTTTTATCTTATTCGATTCTCGATAGTAAAAATAATAGAATTATTATTACATACATCACTCCGGTTAGAATTCGACAGAAACGGCTCGCCATTAAATCCTATATCCTTTTTGTCAAATTTATCACTCAAACACACTTCCCGTATACTGCAAGAAAAACAATAGGTTTGAAACAAAAATCAAACAAATCAACATGGTCGCGTTTCATCATTTCACTTTAAAAAATAAACGAAGATCGAAACCTTATAATTTCATCGCCTGGTGTCATGAAACCAGTGTCCGGTATTTCTTTTATTTCTTCATCGGAAAACATCATTTATTTTTCTCAATATTCAATTATTTTTAGACAAAAAACAACACGACGTAAACGTCAGACAGTCTGTTTTTTCGCAATGTGATTTTTGTTTCTATGACGATCTCCGTTCATAATTCAAAATTTTTTTTTTTTAAATTCTATTTTGTTCGTTGCTAGTTTTTTTTTTTGAACCGTTTATTTGCTACTGACCTTTTTGAACTTTATTTCGGTCATAGGCCAACTAGTTGTTACCATGCGGAACAATTTCTTTATGGTTTTAAATTAAAAGTGACACACACATTAAATTTTATTTATTATGATTTTTAATTATTTTATAAGTTTTATTTTAAATAATATTATTACGCTAGCGTTTTTTTTATTGCCAAAGAGAATTTTAATAAATATAATAATATTATGGCAATATTAGCTATTTTAAAAATGTAAAACTATGTTCAAATATTTCAAAAATATTAATTTTTAAAATATTATTTAAAGTGTAGTTTCGGCCTGTCTCAATAGGGAATTAGTCATGCATGCAATGACTCTATACCCCCTAGTAACTAAGTATGTATAAGCCGCCACTCTCATATAATTTAAAAATATGAACTGCCTCGGTGGCCCGACGCGCGACGGTAGCGCACACGGCTGCCGTGTCGTGCACGAGGTCGAGAGTTCGATTCCCACGCAGGACATTATTTATGCGACCCACAAATTATTGTCCTGAGTCTGGATGTTCTTTGTGTCCTTTAAGTTGATGTTTGTAAAAGTCGCGACCCAGGGTATGATGGCTAGTGCGGAATTCGTTTAAAAAAAAAAATTTTAAAAAAAAGTAATACTGTAAGCACTATGCCAATAATGTAACAAAAACACATAAAGTAGTTAAGGACGAGAAATAAAAATAATTATCTTGCGCGGGATTCGAACCCGTGACTTCGTGCACGGCATCTGCACTCGCGACCGCTGCACGGATGGAATGGTAGATGGAATGTAGAGGACTTTTTCTTGAGACGAGAACCTACCTATAACGAGACCTGTCTCTGCAGTGGGACAGGAATAACCCACCAGGAATAAAATTCTTTGTGTAATTTTTTGTCCTAAACGAAAATCGGAAAAGATGAAAGACAATGGAAAAAATTGGTACTCGATGCGGGACTCGAACCCACGTCTCTGGACTATACGCGTCCAGCGCCATGATCTTCATTTTTTCCATTGTCTTTCTTCTTTTCCGATTTTTCTAGTTATACCTAAGCTTTATAGGTAAACTAAAAGAAAATGGCCAAAACTTCACCTCTCCACATTTTACAATATCAATGGTTGAGAAATAATTCTTTATTTTTTTTTTCTGTAGATTCAAGTGGAATTTACAAGTATTCTTCAAGTATTCAAGTGGGCTCAGTAACGAAATGAACAGAGTACTTAGACGTTCTAACAAACCACTCAAGAAAATATCGCCGAGTAACTTTATTCACTCTCTTTTATTTACACAACAAAATGTTTGTTCTTACACAAATAAACATAATTTTGTAATTTAAAACGATTTTGTTGGTATAGATACCGATAATATTACCTACTCACGCAATTTTGCTTAAATGGATGATGTTCACATAAATTCTGTATTTTAAAAATTAAAACTAAATTACTAAAGAATGCAATTTCTATGGGACCAATCGGGATGTATTCTATAAAACAAAAAAAAAGTTTTTTTTTTCATATCGGTTCATTTATGATAAAGTTATGATGTACTTCACAAAAATAAAAAAAACTGCAAACCTACTCTTTTTTTGGATTCGGTTAATAATAACCCTTCCTTTTCGGGCTTCGCCGCAGTCGGGTAAAAATGTGGCTCTTAGGTATTAGCCTATACACGGTAGACTTTTCTGCATCTATGGCAAAGCGGTCATAATGTATGTACAGCCGTCGTAGGTACATGAAATCGTAAATACCACGTTTGAATACTTACCACGCAAGATTTATTTGTGTAATACTTGTACAAAATACTTAAATTGAGGCAATAAAAACAATATAAACTTACATCTAAACGCGAGCAAAGTCGCAGGAAGCAATCTGCATTCAAATACTAAGCACTTGAGACACAATTTTAATCAAATCATATGGATTACAATCAAAGACATTCCGATGTGTGCTGGTTACGTGCACTGAACCGTATGTTAGAAGCTATTTATTGAGTACCTAGCTGTTCAGTTCTATATTAAATGTTGCTTAGGTATTTTGGAGTTATTTTTAACTGCTTTAATTTTGTAGAGATAATAAATAATAAAAGCTAAATATACGTGTGGTTACGGAGTAAGAATACAATATGTCACCACCCCATCTCATCCCATGGGTGTCGTAAAAACCGACTAAGAGACTAACCGTAAATATTATCTTTACGAAGTCAAAAGAAGGAAAACTTGAAATTAAACTCTATATCAATCCGTCTGGCCAGCGTGGTATTAGGTAGTAGGCAAAGTATCCCTCCGTCACGGGAGGAGGCCCGTTCCTGCAGTGGAACATTAATGGGCTGATAAGATGAATAACTGCGAACCTCCACTTAGATGCATTTTACGTCATCAATCATGGAATTACGTGATGAAAACGCATGCAAATAATATAAGGCGACCATGGCTAGCATTAAGATACTGTTTTAATAATAATAAATAATAATAAATAATAATGGCTGGTGCAAACTGGCCGAAACGTCGAGAGCCTCAAATGTAAATTATTACCAAATATTTACCAAAATGATATCGTGTTAATACCCGTGTTAATAATAATAATATAATACTTTTAAGGTGAATTGTTAGAAAAAGGCCATTCTGTTTGCTGGGATCGTGACAAGTGGCGTTATGTCGTCTCTGCTACCCCGGACGGGATAAGGCGTGAGTTTATGTAAGTATGTATACCTACCTAGTATGATGTTAGAAAATAAAAATTATTTCTTTCTATTTTCCTTTAAATTTATTTCTTTCTTATCTCGTAGATATCATTAATGTAATTCGTGTTGCTGAGAATATAAATTAAAAAAGGAAGAAACAAAAAAAAATAGTTATTATTAATTTGAACTTTACTTTTTATTTATTTAATTTGCTGCCATCTATACTTTCACAAGCTTACTATAGTCATTAAACGTACTCTCAAAAATATTTTCAGTGGTTCAAAATAACTAAATTGTCTATAGTGCCATCTAGTTTTCCTAAACTAGACTAACAAGATGTTAAGGGTTCTAAAAGAGAATTGGTAGAAGCGCCATCTGTGTAAAACTTTTATAAGCATTGGTGTAGCTCTCAGACTAGGGACGTTAATGTCGTTGTGCTTCACAATGTTTCCGTTAGATGGCGTGTAAATAAAAAGTACAAGTATTTCTGTATAAAAAAAAAATTATTGTAAATAAATGTGCTTTATAACAAACTGTTATAATGATGCCGTACAGCTATATTAATTACTACATAGTAACAAGTACTTATAGAAAAACTGATTTAGTTTTGTTTAAAATGAAAAATTTTAAGACATAGGTAGATACCTACCAGAGTTTTTTTATTTTGATATTTTCTTGTAAGTCTTAGTAGGTCTTATATGAGGTGTTTCAGAAATATTTATTCTTTACTGGACACCCTGTATATAACTAGGAATATTATAAATACCTATTTTGGTCTACTAGTGTAAGTATTGCTCGTCGCTAAAGAATCCGTCTCTTAATTTCAAGTTTGCCTTCTATTTATTTCGTTAAGATAATAGTGCCTTAGTCAGTTTTTACGACACCCATGGGATGAGATGGGGTGGTGACATATTGTATTTGAGCTTCGTCACCACACGGAGATAAAATAAAAAAAATAAAATATACGTCAAACTTATGTCACGCGTGCCAATGGGTTTTTAATGAAGAATAGATGTTTAAGCCTATTGACAATTTAAATGGTTACATTATCTTCTAACTAAACGAACGATTCTTCTATGATATTTTTGTTTTTGCTTACGAAAGTTATACCCTATCTTGTGTTAAAAGAAATGGCCCATTCTTATGAACACCCTATACCTATGTAGTAAACGTATATTCATTACTGCTCCACTCCTATTAGTCATAGCGTGATACGACACTTCCCGATAAATGGACTATTCAACACAGAAATAATTTTAAAAATCGGTTCAGTAGATCCAGAGATTACCCCCTACAACGTCACAAACACACAAACTTTACCTCTTTATAATAGTATATTATACTTACTTATATAATAGGGTATAAGCAAATAAGTAATAGATATTATTATAGATTTCTTGAATACAATACTTGTTGTACTCGATCTTCGTTTATGACAACCCATCTTGTTTCTATCCAGTTCTATAGAAAACTACATTGCAAAATCATCTTTCTATTAAATGCTTCAATAATATTTTTGTAAAGTAAGTTTGTTTGTATGCTTTTATCTTAAGATCTGCTAAACTGATAGAAATGAATCTGTTTGCTTTTGATAGTTTGTTTAATGAATTGATGTTCCTATAAGACAGATAAGTGGAAAACGCAATGTCATGCATGTACCTATTTTACTTTTT